>OY743132.1:7512500-8762500 GCA_963555685.1 Acrobasis consociella | reverse complement strand
CGACCAATGTCAAAGACAGTGACCGGGACCGACGGCTTAACGTGCCCTCCGGAGCACGGATCATCTTACTTATCGGACAATTGGGTGATCAGCCTACAATGTCCTAACCAAACTAGGATAACATCGTAGATAACAACACAAAGTCGTTGCCCCCGCCGGGAATCGAACCCGTGACCTCCGGGTATGAGCCGAATGCTCTAACCACTACACCACGGAAACAGTTACGAAATACTTTGAGGCCTAGTGGTCATCATGCCGGGTTCGATCCCCGGTCAGGTCAAAAGGTCTTTTTTAGATTGATCTGGATCTTTATATAAATATTTGGATGTTTATATAAATATTTATTTATATATAGTAGGTATACATATATACACGGTGAATTTTCATTGGTTTTAAAGCCGAAGGCCACTTCATAGGCATCGTTAGTAAGACCTAATTAGCTAGTCAAAATAAAAATTCAGAAACAAAAAATGTTATCTAAAACTCGAAAGTAAAATTGTGAGATCAATTAGTAGTACCGCCGCCATACATCGCCCGCCGGCCGGCGGGGGTCATCGACATTACGCAGCTGTTTGGCCGGAGTATAACTACGTGGTCTCGATCGGAAATCATTTACTCAACTTTTTTATCTTATGACATACGGATATTTGGATTACGTATATTGATAGAGGAATTTATTTACTATACGACATTTTTTTTTCCAAAATTAATGAAAAGTCAGCGTGTATATAGTATAGTTGAGTTAGTATCTTATAACTCACTCACGAACTTACTTTGGAGCTAGCTCAATCTGTGTAATTTGCACGTACCTACAACGTGAAAGGGATATACTTACTAAGATAAGACAAAAAACAAAAATAAATTACGACATTCCCATATAAAATTGCCCAGACGGCTGCAAATTTTCGTATGGAAATGCCGAATTTTTTTAAATCGTCCCTTCCACGTTTATCGATATATTTATACTTATTTATTACTAGCCGAAGCCCGCGACTTCGTTGGACGCGTGGACTATATGACTCCGGAAAATGCTCATCAGGCGGAACTAATTTACTAAGGCGTCATTTTTATATTTCATATAGCTGGACCATTATGGTTCTGCAACAGGTGTTCCATTTTCCAAAATCAATTATATCTTTTAAGTTGCCTAGGCTTAACAGTTACATAACAAAAAAAGTTTCATTTGAATCCGTCCAGTATTTCCAGAGATTGGCGTGTACAAACAGACAACAGTTATTTTTAGGGTTCCGTATTTTAATTTATACTCTATAACTGTCGACCAAATTGTTTATTTTTTATTTGTGTACCTAATGTGAAATTTTTTTAAGATGACTTTGGCTGCTGGATATAGTGCTGATACAAGTTTCCAAAACGATAAATCATACGGCCAAAAAAAACGCTGGGAGACGCAAATACTTAATAAATAATAAAGAGGAATTTATTAACACCTCTCCTTATTAATGTGTATCTCATGTAATGTCTGAGTGTCATAAGAAACTTTTATACTAGACAAAAACAAAAGTTTTCTCAAAAAATAAAACACTGGGAGGTACATATTTTAATCTCAGTTTATTTTTTCCACATTTTATAGTAACCACAGACAATAGACATAACTATTTTTAGTTCTTTGCTAAGTCTATATCTTTTCATCTGCTTCCGCTTCGATTACATACGTATAAGATATTATCTTCGAGGTAAATCAACAAGTGATATCGACGAGTAGCCGTTTGGTTTCCGGCAGAGTAGAATAGGGCCACTCCAAGTCCTCCCGTGGATGTCGTAGATGACTTAGAAAATACAAGCTAATCAAAGCTTTTATACATCAATGAGACCTGTCCAACCCGTCTGGCCAGCGTGGAGTGTAAAGTCCTCAAGCTGCTCTGGTCAAGTATGGCTCTGGTAGAACAAAGAGGGTCGTGCTCCTGCAGTGGAGACTAAAAGACCTGATGATGAAGATCAGCGAGTAATTTCAGCGACGAATCATAGACTACGAGTGCTTGACATCGGACGTTTGTAAGACCATTCGTATTTCAAAGTTGGAATTCCGTAGTAAATAAATAAATAGCGTTGTCCATAACAATATCAATGATTGCTTAATGCTGGCCGTTTTCTAATTTTTTTCTTTTTTTATATTTAACTCGAGTGATTCTCGATTGAGCGTAGAGTTGCACATTTGCAATTCTTGATTCAGTTTGCGTTTTCTCGGCGTGTTCGAAGAGTGAAGCGGTCCAGTTTGCGTCGACTGTGTACTCGAGAAGTCCAACCTGACTTGACAAGACACGTCTTCTGTTGACGTAAAAGAAATAGGTATATCTGTTTGAGTAGATTTATTATCTGTTGTTGGAGTAGAAGATGACGATGAACTTAAGTTCAGTGATGGAACAGCGTTACATTTGAGTCTTTTTAAAAGCCGGTCTGAATCCTTGAAGTGCAGTTCGCATATGTAATAATATCTGCTTAACGTTTTTAGATCTTTTGACATCAGATCATCACGTCCTGATGCTTGAATCCATTGCTGGCATCTGAAAGTATTTTTTTTTAAATATATTAGTACTTATTTTTTTTTAAACTTTATTAATCGCTAAAGAATAGTAACAACATTATTAAAATATGAATATAAAACTTAAATAGTAATATTTAATACTAAAATAATATACCTACTTAGGCGCCAAAAATCCGCCATTTTTTATATTTTGGTAGGTATATACAACGTGGAAGGGATATACCCGTAATAAATCAAACCACGGACTACACTAGACATTCGCATACAAATTGCACGGGCGGCTGCCCACTTTAGTATGAAAAAATCTTTTTTTTACTTTTATTTTAATTTCAATACATTAGAGGGTTCTAGTATAGCCCGTAGTTAGATATGTCCCTTCCACGTTTTATATGTACCCCTGAACTCTGTGTCACCTCAAGCTTAAATCCATCAAGCCGTTTAGGCTGCAGAGCGTGCCCAAGAAATAAACGAAATACATAAATACTAACATACATACACTCGAAAAACATAACTCTTCTTCTGGCGCAGTTGGGTAAAAGGAGGAATAATTAAGATGGCAAAGACACGGCGGCGTAGCTACCGGAGGGCTAGATGGGGCAGTGCCCCGGGGCCCCCACCTGCTCAGGGGGCCTTCGGACTTGTTTTAACTAACCTACAGGATGACTTTAACCAACAGCCTAATTTTTGGAGCAAGTTCTGTCTATGATACTGAACTACATTCGCCTAAAAGAGTTGTTAAAAGTAAAGTAAGTTGGTACAAAAATTTTGCTGGTGGGTAAAAGGCACTCCGTATATCGTCCCACTGCTGGGCAAAGGTCTCCCATTTCCTTCCCCGTAACTCTATCGCCTGCCTTCATTGACCACACACGATGGAAAGCGTCGAGGTCAACACGCCATCTCTTTCTCGGCCTTCCCCTGCAACGTTGACCAACCTCAGGTAGCCATGGCATTAGTTTATTTGCCCATTTCTCAGGTTGCATCCTACTAAGGCCTAATCCCACTTCAGCTTTGCAGATTTTTGCCCCACATCGGCGATGCCTGTCAGGGAACGAAGCGTAGTATTTGAAACTTTATCCAATCATTTGAAACTGAGTACGCTTCGTTCAATCGCCCTCAAACAGTGATTACGTCTGAGCACGGTTGATTAGTATATATGTTACCGTTAGAATGCAAAATATGCATATTAACTAGGTAATCTGCAGAATTCCTGATACGATTCCGTACCTGTTCGAGCGATGCTCGCACATTTCAGCTGCACACGGCCACATACTATGTAGGTCGTTTGTCAGCAGTTTTAACTTTACATTTTACATCTATTAAATACTACAAAGGAGATACTATAGAGCCGCGATCGAGAAAAGACCCGTCATACCCAACTACAACATGTAACATACAGCAAAAAATAGTTTTTACGTGACGTGCTCTTGTGTGTCTAAACCAACATCTAATACCCTCTACATCAATATATCTTCATGTATGTCACGGAGCCAGGTGACAACCGAAGCCTGCGCTGTACATAATGGTCCTTCGAGCCGGATGGATTTCGGGCCCTTTTGCGATTAGGTCTGGAGTACAACTAATCTGGATTACGATACGACAAATCTGGAGTACCTACGTCGAATTCGGAATACGACGAATACGGAACAAACTATTTTAAGCAGTTAGGGCCTTGGGGCCCTTGTTTGTTTTTGCCCCAGGGCCTTTGGTTTCCTAGCTACGCCACAAAAAAGAGGTCTTGAAAACCTCTTTTTTGAACGTCATATTTTGGAACCTCAAGATAAAAAGTAAAAATATTGCAGACTTAGGATTTTTTTACGTGCATAGAATGTAGGTAACCTAATAACGTGAAATTATGTAGGTCAGTACATACACTTTGTTTATCTTACCTGCGTTCATCACTCGGAAATGTGTAAAATTTACGACCTTTATTGTTTGAGGTAGATACACAACGACCAACTGTGCAGTACCTCACCATTTTATTGTACAAAATTAAGATTCAATAGGCGTGCGACCACAAATAGGATAATATCGGGCATTCCCACAGACTCAATCTGTCAGACGACGTCAGACGCACATAAAAAAGGGGGAGCGGTGCGGGGACGCCAAATTGCGAGAGGGGAAGCTGCGTTTACGTTTTGTTTGTACTTAGACGTTAGTGTACCTACTTTTTTCTATTGACAATCCATTTATTGTGAGAATGAGGAAAGTCACATTTTGTTCGTTTTAAATAAACTACATTACGGGCCATACCCAAATTTTCCGGGGTCCAGTGGCGCCGCCATTTAAAATAAATCATTTAAAAGGAAACGGAGATATCATTTAAAATTGTGTCTTGGTCAAGTTCTAGATACCCATTCAAAGTATTTTTTAAACTACTTTTTGTAGTTTAAAGTGAGAACGTGAAGCTTTTCTACGCACATTTGCGAAAAACGGCCACTTTTAGCTAATGTGCGTAGAAAAGCTTCACGTTCCCACTTTAAATTATAAACAGTAGTTCATAAAATAGTTTTAAGGGTTATCTAGGGTTTGACCAAGACACAATTTTGAATAATATCTCCGTTTCCTTTTAAATGATTTATTTTAAATGGCGGCGCCACTGGACCCCGGAAAATTTGGGTATGGCCTTAAACAAAATATACAGGTACATAATTGTATTGTAACTACTTTTATTTCTGTGGCACAGGCAGACTGTGTGACACTGACAAATTCAATCAAAATAAAGTGCAAATAAAGTTATGTAAAAACCGTTCGTTTAGTGACTCCGCGTTTGAAAAATAGCACCTCTGGGGACGTATTTTTAAAATCACTTGTCACATTCCGAAGTCGTATGCGAAGGATTCGCAGAGTGCACTCACTCGTAATTTAAACAATATGCCAATGAAACATTCGAACTAATCCGAAGTGCTATTTTTGAAAGGCGGAGTCACGAACACGAATGGTTTTTTCATACAATAATCGTTCGTTTTGCGTTTTGGTGAGTCCTTAAACGGAAAATAGCCCTCCTGGTGACACTCACAGGGTGGCACTGACAGCTGTACAAATCATATTGACAGCTATGACAGATCGACAGCAGATCGACCGAACCATAGAGGTCGTCTTTTTTTCTTTAGATAGTTGTGGGTGCAGAAGTGCTATTTTTGAAACGCGGAGTCACCTAAACGAATGGTTTTTCCATACAAAAAATCGTTTGCTTAGTGACTCCGCGTTTGAAAAATCGCACCAATGAAGCGGACTTTAGATTTTTTTAAATAAATTATAATTTTCGGAACTAAAATAAATGAAAATCGATTTAATTTTACCTAAATGTTCATATAATCATATTTTGAGAACAAAACCAAAACCGTTTTTAATCCCAGACTCCCAGCTCTACTGTAAAAATTCACAGACATAGATATATATAGACGACTTAAATGCACCTACTTCGCGTGTAAGTTCTCAGACAAAGCGTCGAGGTTGGCCGCCGCTACTGACAGTCCGCGCGCGTCTGTGATTGCAGCCGGACGGCAGCGAAAAATAAAAAAATGCCTCGTAGCGTGATAATAAACTGCAACAGCCCAAAAATTGCAAGCGCCCAAAGTCAAGGACATATTTCCTATCACAGCTAAGTTATTTAAAAAGAAAAATATGCGTAAATTCATTTTAAAACAATTTTTTAAGCATTCCGAGCGGTGATTCCAAGATTATACCTAAATAAGTATAGATTAAGGTTTAAAAACTACATTCACATTACATTGCCGCGTTTGCTTTGAGCGTTTGATCCGACGTTGTGTGTTAAGAAGCAATGTATATCGAAACAAGCGATACTGTCGCGCATCGCTACGACGTCGTGGTACCGGAAATTTCTCATTCGTCAGTAAAATTTAGCGACTAGTGTTGTTCGTTCTACAACATATACCAATAATCGATTTTAATCGATATCGGACTGACGAATGATATAAACTATTATTAAAGAGCCAATTTAATAGATTATAAACAAGCTAATTTCCTAATTTACACTTTAGAAAACGAGGGTAATATTTTCAGAGTTCATGTATATAATATGGTCGCTCTTTGAACTACTGGTCACACGTTGGTGAACAAAACCGCGCGTGCGTCACTGCTCATTGCTCGTTAGTGAGTCGTCCATACTGCATTTCCCCCATTGAAGCGGTATGTGAGACAAGCCTGACATGGCTAAGAACGACCGCAAGGGAAGTTGCTTCAACATTTAAAAAACGCATTGAAATCGGTAAAAACGTGTTTTTTTATAGATAATTAAATTAAAGATTAGAAAATTAGAGAATTCGACTCGCACTTGGCCGGTTATTTAAGAATAATAATAGTTTTATTTTTAAAGTTCAATTAAAATATTTACATTATTTGTAATTTTTAGTTTTAATTTAAATTTTAATAAGTTGGTATAGTTTAAATTTTAGTTAAATTGAAATAATTTGAGTACAAATATTTATTCTTTATTATCAAACAATTTTCCGTTTAGAATCATTTGTTTATCCAATTTCATATCATTCGTCAATCAGAAAATCGATTGTGATTTTTATCACAAATCGATTAACTTAAATGTTAATCGATCGTATGGTTAGCGAGCGCGGAGTGAGCGAGCGAGACCACAGATATAAAATCGATGAGTATGAGCGAGACGATCATGGCGGCGGCGTGCGTCTTCAATAAATCGTTTAAATCGTAGTGAGCGGTTTCTTTAAATCGGTTTGAATTTCCCATCACTAAAATTGCGTCTGACGTCACAGTAGGCATTAAAAAAGTTGGCACGCTTGGTTTCCATACAAATCTTAATACATGCGTTATCTATTACATCTATATCTGTGTAAAAATTCTATTTTTGTCTATGGGTAAAATACATTTCTTTGTGGTATAATAATAAAATCTTTTTGTCTATGGACTTCATTGATCGAGTTTTTTGTAAATAAAACTTTGATTTGTAAATATTTGTGTTAAATCTTGTACATTTATGACTAAAAATGTGGTCGGTTAGTGTTAAAAATAACGATAATGCTGTAGCTTGTAGAGGTTGCCTTGCTACAGATGTGAGATTATCTGATATTCATGAGCATAATTTGTCTGAGGCCTATGTGCAACTTATTGGAATTTCGGTAAGTGCTAAATAATTTTTTCGGCGTATATTTTATCTAGTACAAAACACCAGACCCCTTACAAGTACTGTGATCAGTACATAAATAAAACATTTTATTTACATATTAAAAAAGAAAATAAATCATGTTTATGTACATACTTTTACTAATTTTAATTATTGTTTCGCCTAAACGTTCATTTAGAAAAATAAAATGAAAATTAAATATGTACCTACTTACTAAAATGATAAATGAATAAAATTTAAATTTTTGACAAATGCAGATATAAACAAATATGACCATTGATGGCTCTTCCATGCTAGTCTGGGAGAAAAAAAAACTTAGAATGTACCAGCTGCTTCTATTTCCGCGCAGACCGTGAAAGCAGATCGAGGGAATGGGCGAAAATGCGAATCATGTTAACAGGTGATGCGGCTAGCAACTCATCACTGTATTGATTACTTTTCCAACTTCTCGCACACCATGACACTAAAAGTAGCTTTTGGGTCTTGCGGCCCCGGGCTCTGCATAGAGCCGCAAGACCCAATATCTAAAAGACGTGATTGTATGTATGTATGACCATCGATGGCATCAACACATAGTGGCCAAATTACAAACACAAAAACATCACATCAAGGCATAGACGAGGATGCACGCATCTCGACTTCCAGCAGGATATTATTAATGCATTGCTAATAAATTCAGTGGTTTTTCTTATGTGATCAAATCAGAAATGAAGAAACTCGTAGGTGAACAAAAGTCACTGTCATAGCCCAATAGATTAGCTTGTTGAAGTAGCAGTGGGCGGGACACATAGCGCAATGAACCGATGGCCTATGGGACAAAAAGGTGCTCAAAGGGTGTACTGGCAAGCGAAGCATAGGACATCCACCCATAAGGGCTGGTAGGCCACTCTAGATCGGTCATTTTGGAAATCCAAGCGAGAGGCCTATGTCCAGCAGTGGACGACATGCGGCTGAAATGATGATGATGATGTCATAATGTGTTGTTTTCTACGTCTGTACAACTAAACATTAGGCAGGCTTATGAATGTGGCCATCCCATAGTGTAGACTGCCATAGTTTATTTGAGTATTTGTAAAGTAAATGGCGAAGTGGTCACCATGTTAGTCCGCCACCCAGAGGTCCCGGGTTCAATTCCCGGTCAGGGCAAGTTGGAAATGGCCTTTTTCAAATTGTCCTGGGTCTTGGATGTTTATCCATATGTATTTATCATAAAATATAGTATCGTTGAGTTAGTATTCCATAACACAAGTCTTGAACTTACTTTAGGGCTAGCTCAATCTGTGTACGCAGGTAAAAAAAATTTTTTGCCAAACATGCCATATACGCAAATACAATAGCCAAGAGAAATGCCACCATTAAGATATGTTTTAACTATCAAAGTTATATTTTTAAGTTTTTAGTAAGTTATTTTTCTTTAGCTGGCATCATTCCATAATCTAATTCATGTGTAATAAATCTTTTTAGTTATGTAAAGCTTTTTTAATTTATTTTTTTAAGGATTAATGTGACAGGTCTTTAAAAATAGAATTAAAACTATTTTTTGATCCTTTGTCTGTCCATCTGTACCTATGTTTGTTAAATCAGATACAGTTTCGCAGTTGTTTGTATTTTATATCGATTTTTCAACTATTCGTGGTGAGAAGGGACGAAAGTATCCTACGCCGCAAATCCCTTTTTATTTAGAGAGAGACTTATTGGTTACATTCAACAACAAAACAAATAAAATGTATAGATCCAGATGATCAGACTCTGAAATCTGGAATTTTAGTTTATTTTAGAATGTGCTCGGCCTAACGGGTTAGTAATCTGTGACATAACAAAAAATGACAGCTGTCAGAATGAACAAAAAATGTCAGACCTTACCTGTTTGCATCTCTCGGAAATCGATAAAATTTACGTCCTTTAATGTTTGAGGTGGATTTACAGTTGTAACATGCGCAGTTTCTCACCATTATGGTTAGGTTTTGGTTAAAGCTTCTCAAAAACTTGTCGCGTACTCGCGTGACGTGCGACTTGCAACTAAACGTCGTTTTTATAGCCGCTCATAGGGCACAAGAACGGGGGAGAGGTTGCGGGGACGCCATGTTGCGGGGGACGCTGCGTGTTTCCTTTCTGTATACTATGTCCCTGTTTAGCGCGGCCGCACACCATCAGAATTTTCTAACAGAAAAATTCTAACGCTCGCCGGAAGGCACTCCGTGCATATATTTTGTATTAGCTCCCGCACACTGTCAGAAAAATTCTAACGGCCCGTCCGTTTCTGATGTCCGCCGGATCGCACCGTTGCCGGACGTCAGAATTTTTCTGACAGAAATTGCGGAAGGCGTGTTTACCATACATTTTGTACTAGGCCCCGCACACTATCAGTTTCGCGTCAGAAGTGCCATTTTTGAAACGCGGAGTCACCTAAACGAATGGTTTTTCCATACAAAAAATCGTTCGTTTAGTGACTCCGCGTTTCAAAAATAGCACTTCAGGTCAGGCACGCCGCCGCACGGAGCACACGTGTTAGTCATAGGCATGAGGAATGGAAAAATATTTTTGGTCCATCGCACTATGGAAAATGGTCGAACAAGCGCATATCAAAAATGATTTTTGCGAATATCATAATTAGGCTATCTTGGTAGTTTTATTAGGTTATCTAATAGTCAAACTATAACATCCATTAGGATATTTTTCTCTTAATGCGTGATATTATTTTTTATTCTTAGGCAAAAGTACATAGAAAACGGAAGTGCCAAATCCAATCTTTGCGCATACATGTTTTGAAACGATATTGTGAATAAACTATTTAGCATATATATGCGATATTATATATTTTTAGAAAGTATATTTTATGTTTATTACCATACAGCTTTTTGATTTTCAAAATAGTAACAAATTTTTCAGTAATTACTTAAAAAGTGACATTCCTTATTTTTCACGTAGTTTTTTTTTGGTCGAAAGTTTTCTATGTTACCCACGTCTCCCCACGCGCTACTTTTTGTGTAAATTAATAGTCTAACTATTCATAAACAGAAGACCAAAGTATCAGCTGCGGGTTTTTGCGGTTTTAGAAGATATGAGAAAAAATGTGATAAAGGTCGGAGCAGGAAAATCTAGTTTTCCACTTTCCGGTGAACAATGAGACTTATAGGGTATTTCTTAATAAGAATGGGATCTCATAAAATTTGCATGTTTTGCGTGAAAATATACTATTGTAATATAGGTACCCATCGATATTGTAAAATGGGTATATAAGGGGGGGGCAAACATTTATGCAACCATCAATATCGGTGTAACTTCAAGTGAAGTAAAACTTATCTATACCTGTAATTTCCGCAGAGAGAAGTGTTAAAAGTCTTCCTTCAGCTGTACCAAACGCTTTTGTACACATCAGACCCATATATAACAAGTTTAAGAAAAACACACGTAAGAAATGTAAAGGATCTTGAAGAGGAGGCACTAAGTCTTTTAAAAAGTGCCACCTATAAATGAACTCACATGTACTGATCCCGAATTTTAAGATAAATAAGTTAATAATAATATGGATATTCGTTATTAGTTACGTATTTAGCTATCTTTTTTCAGTCCCTAATGTCAGACAACGAATATGCATACTTTGAATCCAGGTTAGGTATTAGAGACTATATATTATTTATATAGATTTTTTTAATGTTCATTCTTTTTAGGGTTCCGTACCCAAAGGGTAAGAACGGGACCCTATTACTAAGACTTCGTTGTCTGTCCGTCTGTCCGTCTGTCTGTCATTAGGCTGTATCTCAAGAACCGTGATAAGTAGACAGTTGAAATTTTCACAACTTATGTATTTCTGTTGCCGCTATAACAACAAATACTAAAAACGAACTAAAATAAATATTTAATGGGGGCTCCCATACAACAAACGCATTTTTTCATAGCTAATGGTACGGAACCCTTAGTGCGCGAATCCGATTCGCACTTGGCCGGTTATTTTTTTTGTTTCGCGTGTTTGTTAACAATGTTTAGTAATTTAAACCTTTTTAGTCTTTATTGACTTAAATGTCAATTAAAATAATTTTTTAAATATTTTTAATTTTTATGCTCGTTATATGATAATTAAAAACATATAAATATATAATAAAACACTAAAAATTATCCTTCATTCAAATCTCCAAACCATTCTGCATATGTATACCAAATTTCATCACAATACAAAAAAAAATCATGAAGTTACAGATTTTTGATCCGCGAACGGCCTAAATTTTCCATAGTGCATCGGTTAGATTATTAAAAAATATTGTACACGATTTTTTTTTTCTCTGAGAAACCAAAAATAACAAAGATACAGCGCATATAAATTTCACGTGACGTCACGGCTGGGTACGATTTTTAATTAAGTGTGACGTCGCAAACCCCCACTCCGGTACTTTGACGCTCCGTATCTTTGTGAATTTTTACTTTTTTGGTAAACTGAAAAATACGAGTCCATTATTTGGATAATCTAAAAGACGGACTAATTAAAATCATACTTTTCGGACCCTGTCGTCACCCCTATTGTTTTATGTTTGTTATTGTTTAGGTTCCTACGTTCTCGACGCAAAATGAGTACGATTCAAGACTTGATCGCCGAAGTTGAGAAATATCCCTTTTTGTAGAATCTCTACAACGAAAATGATCAAAATAAAATACAGAGGGATTTAGCGTGGGAGCAAATATGCCAAATAATTATATTCATAATTGCTATCTTGTAATCTTGTCGTATTAAGAGGGTGAACCCAATATCGACGGTTTAGCTTTCTTTTTAGGGTTCCGTAGTAAACAAGGAACCCTTATAGTTTCGCCATGTCTGTCTGTCTGTCTGTCTGTGTCTGTCCGTCCGCGGTCCTACTCAGAAACTATAAGGACTAGAAAGCTGTAATTAGGCACGAATATGTATATCAATCATGGCAAAAAAGTAGTAAAATAAAATATGGAATTTTTTTTATGGTAGCTGCCATACAAGTAAGGAGGAAGTCGATATTCTTTTTTCTACAAACATATTGTGTGAGGTATCGTTGAATAGGTTTTTCAAAAATATTGTGAGCTTGGGAACACCATTTTTCTATTTAGGGATCCGTGTCTGAAATATTACGGTTTCAAGTAATTTTTTTTTTAATGTTACGTGTCCCCCCCATCTATCTGCTAAACGGTTATATATGGACACGTGAAAAAAATCACAGCTATAGTATATATAATGTAGTTTAAAGGAAAACTATCAGAGCTAAGTAGGGTTAACAAATTAAAAAGTTATAGGCGATCAATTTATAAAATTTACTCGAAAAGGAAAATTTTATAATAATTCTATAGATACGTATGTTTATACGTTTTAGACGTTTTTAGTGGCATGAATTCAAAGTTGGCATTACAACTACGGAACCCTAAACTATGCGTGGCCCGACACGCACTTGGCCAATTTATTTTATTAAAACAAAAAAAGACGTGCTAAGAACAATAACGTATCTTCATCCATATGTATTGGTAATATAATTAATGTACGTATAGAAGTACAGATGAAACACGACTGGGCTAGGTCGCGTCTCCGCAAACGCAACACGACTGGGCTAAAAAGCTGCCGGATCGAAATTTCTGACAGTATGCGTGGTGCGTCCGGCATGCGTCCGGCGAGCGTTAGAATTTTTCTGTTAGAAAATTCTGATGGTATGCGGCCGCGCTTAACCGACTTTTTAAAAAGGAGGAGGTTATTAATTCGTCGCGATGTCTATGTATGTTGACCGATTCGCAGACGTCTGGACCGATTTGAAAAATTATTTTTTTGTTTAAAATATTTGTGAGGTGGTCCCATAGACATGGATTTTTTGTAATATCTTAAATCTATATGTGGTCCTATAGAAAATTTATCAAATCGGTCGTGTAGTTTGGGGGAGAAGTCAGTTTTTATTTTTGAGAAATTACAGTTAATCAGTCAAGACCCGCATGGCATTAATAAAAATGCTACGTTCATTGTTTAACTATTGTGTCTGGTATTGCCGGTAAAGCAACGGTTAAAGTACAAATATGCATTTAAAGGGGGTTAAAGTACAAATATGCATTTGAAGGGGTGATTCAGTCCATCGTTTCAGATTAATAACAGTAATTAATTACAGATTTATTTTATGGAGAAGCCCCCCTGAAGTTGTACTTCCTTTATTTATCAGTTGAAGGTCCTCCTTGGTGTAGTGGTTAGAGCGTTTGGCTCATACCCGGACGTCGCGGGTTCGATTCCCGGCGGGTGCAACGACTTTTTGTTGTCCTAGTTTGGTTAGGACATTACAGGCTGATCACCTGATTGTCTGATAAGTAAGATGATCCGTGCTTCGGAGGGCACGTTAAGACGTCGGTCCCGGTCACTGTTTTTGACATTGTTCGTTACCTAAAACCATGTCAGAGGCCTTTAAGGCGGTTTAAAAACTGACACTAGTGTTAGTCACTAACACACACGATAAGAAGAAGTTAAAGGTGCAAGTCAAGTAGCGTTGCATATCTATCGATAGTTGACCTTGAATAACAGTCAACAATACGATATAGGACTATCGATAGTATCGATTGTCAATAGTTTGCAATACTGTTGATGAAAGGTAAAACTATCGATTGTATCGATACTGTAACTTCGTATTAAATACTATAATATAGCTAAATTTATTGTAGACTAGCTGTACCCGCGGGCTTCGCTCCCCGTGGGAATTTCGGGATAAAGAGTACCCTATGTCCTTCCCCAAGTCTCAAACTATATCCATACCAAATTTCATCCAAATCGGTTTAGTAGTTTAAGCGTGAAGACTAGTGTTAGTCATTAACACACACGATAAGAAGAAGCGTGAAGAGGTAACAAACAAATATACAAACTCACTTTCGCATTTATAATATTAGTAGGATATTATAATGATTGACATATTAGGTAATACTATCGACAGTTCTTTATACAAATAGTACATTTACTATCAATAGTCCTATCTATATTGTTACTGTTTCCAAGGTCACGATAGTATCGATAGACTTTCGATATTTTATACTATTGCTGGCAACACTTAAGTGAAGGCATAAATGCTATAATAGGGCAATACTGTAGTTGTAAATACTCCCGTCTACAAATGTGGCGCAGCAGGGGTGTCTATTAGAATACAGATTTTTTTGACATCGAATTTCATTTCCCAGAAAACTATTCCACGATTTTTAATACATTTTTTTCTTAATGAAACGAATAGTTTATCATCGCAGTTTCATATTATAATAACAACATTTTAAAAAATATATATTTTAAAATGGTTTTCTTTTATAGAAAAACGGTATATCGAACTAACATTTCATATAAAATATTAAGTTATCGATAAAACTGTTCATAAAAACATGTTTCAATATGTAACGGTACACATAATAACTCGCTTCGCTCGATCGGCTCGTGCGTGTGTTGGTCGCAGTTCTAACATAACCTAACCTATAGGATTGCCCTTACCTAGGAAAATGGATAGAAGTGTCTTAGCACTCGCCGGCCGCTGCCGCGGCACGCTCGCTTTGCTCGCTCGGCTCGTTCGTGTGTTGGTCGCAGTTCTAACATAACCTAACCTATCGGATTGCCCTAACCTAGGAAAATGAATAGAAGTGTCTTAGCACTCGCCGGCCGCTGCCGCGGCACGCTCGCTTCGCTCGCTCGGCTCGTGCGTGTGTTGGTCGCAGTTCTAACATAACCTAACCTATAGGATTGCACTAACCTAGGAAAATGGACAGAAGTGTCTTAGCAGCAGGTGTTGGTCGCAGTTCTAACATAACCTAACCTATAGAATTGCCCTAACCTAGGAAAATGGATAGAAGTGTCTTAGCACTCGCCGGCCGCTACCGCGGCACGCTCGCTTCGCTCGCTCGGCTCGTTCGTGTGTTGGTCGCAGTTCTAACATAACCTAACCTATGGGTTTGCCCTAACCTAGGAAAATGGATAGAAGTTTCCTAGCACTCGTTTCAAATGTTTCAACTATTTTGAAAACTGAAACTTACGTGGAAGCAAAATTATGGGTAACAAAACTTTGATGTTACGTTATTTCGATAAAATACATAAAATATGAAAAGAAATAACGATAGACTGAGTTTGTAAATAACGAGTAATCGAGTAAATGAAATTTCGATGTCAACAGATTTTAGGATTTGTTACATATTGTATTAAAAGACTTGCGAATAGTTTTATGGGGAATGAAAATCGTTGAAGTTAATTGCGAGAAAGTGATGGGTTTCCGGCGCAGCAGACATCCACCTCCTCCTGATTTTATTTAACCATCGGAGGAACTTGCCGTGTGGTTGCCGGCAGAGTAGCATACCACTCCAAGTCCTCCCGTGGATGTCGTAGAAGGCGACTTAGAGAATACGCTAAACAAAGCTTATGAACATCCTCTCCAACCCGTCTGGCCAGCGAGGAGAGTGTAGGCCAAGTTCTTAAGCTGCTCAGGCTACGTATGGCTCTGGTAGTACAGAGAGGGTCGTGCTCCTGCAGTCGAGACAAAAAGACCTGATGATGATGATGATTGGAAGAACTACCACCGGGTCATGCATGAGCTACCATGCCACATGGAAAAGCTTAAACCGACCCCGAACTGAGGAAGGTCGGTCCCAGCATAATTTAGCCCCATGGCGGTATATTGACCCAACTGCAACACAGTGTCAATGTGGTCATAACGACCAGACTATGACACATCTCTCCTGCCCATCGTGCCCTACCAGCTGCACTAAGCGTGACCTATATGACGCCTCAGACAGCGCTGTGAAAGTGGCAACCTTCTGGAGGGAAAAAATCTGATTTTATTTTTTACTTTCGACACGAGGAGAAGTTGTAAATTAGGAAAAAAGACACTTGGATGTTCATCGTCATCATCATTTCAGCCGCATAACGTCCACTGCTGGACATAGGCCTCACCCAAAGATTTCCAAAACGACCGATCAAGAGCGGGGCCTGCATCCATCAGCCAGTTATCCTTAACCGATTTAGCTGAAATTTTGTATCTTACGTGTTTAAGTCAGATGCCAAAACAATATTATGAAGTCAATGAGCTGTTCTGATGATGGAGCCGGGAGATATCGACGGAACTCGGTTATAAAACAACATAACCTCATTGAGTAGGACTCGTTTCATTTGTCTTGACGAGCACTGTATGGTAGACGATGCCCAGGGTCTGATCACGGAGACGGTAGGCAGTCGATGGAAGTCAGTAATCAAACGACGCAACGCCATCAAATTTGGGCTTATTTCATTTGTCTTAGTAAGTACTTTCACCTCACAATAAAAGTTTGTACAAAAATGTAATTAAAAAATACTTATTATAAAAAAAATGTTTTATTTCTCAATTCCTTTATCCATACTCCATATTAAAAGATTTAATACATTCGGAGTTCGAACGTCATTTCATCAGCTTGCTATCTAGAAATAGATATAACTCTTCCAATTTCCATAATATAATGATCTAAATGGCATTCAGCTTTTTCCAGTAAGTATCTGTAGTAGGTATTAAATACGGTTGAACCGATTTTCCTAGATAGTAACTATTAAAATTAATACTATAAAGAGGAATAAAACAGTTTTAAACGACGACTCAGATACAGAACCAGAGGTAAATACTAGGAAAATCGGTCTTCTTATCGTGTGTGTTAGTGACTAACACTAGTGTCAGAGTTTTTAAACCGCCTTAAAGGCCTCTGACATGGTTTTAGGTAACGATCAATGTCAAAGACAGTGACCGGGACCGACGGCTTAACGTGCCCTCCGAAGCACGGATCATCTTACTTATCAGACAGTCAGGTGATCACCCTGCAATGTTCTAAGCAAACTAGGACAACAACACAAAGTCGTTGCCCCCGACGGGAATCGAACCCGCGACCTCCGGGTATGAGCCGAATGCTCTAACCACTACACTACAGAGGAAAATCTGTTCAGCCGTTTAAACATTATTGGGATTAACGCTTAAAATTCAGTATTCTCTAGCAAATAATAGATGGCGGAGACAAATTATAATATTTATCAAGTCTCGGCGAATTAAACCTGTAAGTGAATGTATTGGCTTGTTAAACAAAGAATATAAAAGTGTTGGAGGCTTGGAGGAAAAAAAATATCTATGTCTTATTAGGATTTTTATGTAATTTTAAACATTACACCGAAAGTGACTCAAGTGAAAGTGATTTTTCCTATGCCTGCATTTAAAAAAAGATTAACAGCTGTCAACTGTCAATGTCTCCTATTTAAATTACCGTCGCCATGTTGATTGTTGTCAAGTTGTTGTGTTAGTAGATGACAGTGACAATACAGTACAGTACTTAAAATCGTCATTGCCAACTTTACTCAAAGAATCCTAATCGTGACGTCACTTTCTCAAATAAGCTTGACCTTGCTTGGAAATGAAGGTCATTGGATTTTTGTAAATATCTAAATAAGTAAGACCTTACTTTAAAATCTGATTATAGAAACCTTCTCCTAAGAGGTTATTCCTCGACATGAATTTTTAATTTTGATATTTTTTTCTAAATACTTGGCAAGCGAATAGGACTGTAGACTGGGTCAAAAATGTATTATTTAGTCCGTCTACTAGATTATCCAAAAATAAAAGACCCATATTTGTTTGTTTAGCAAAGTACTAAAAATTCACGATATACAACGCTTCGAAGTTTCAGAGTGGGGGTGATTACGTCACCGTTAATTAAAAATCGCAGCCAAACGTGACGTCACGAGAAATTGTAATGCACTGTATCTTCGTCATTTGCTCATGAGAGAAAAAATACGTATATCATAATTTCAAATAATATAACTAATGAGCCAAAAAAAATTTTGTCTACATCCTTTTATACTTTGTTTGTTTCAGCTCCAAGATCACTTGCCGCACCACCTATGTGTGTTCTGCCGCGCGTTGCTGCTAAAGTTCCTGTCTTTCAGGGACAAATGCCGAAGGTCACAGGAGATACTCGTCGATGCTGAGTTTCAGGGCAGATGTGTGAGTATTTTTTTTTAATTATGTTGAGTTTGACGCCAGTGTCTGTGGCGTCGTAGCGCTCGAACGGACCAATTTCGATGTAGTTTTTTTTTACGTGAATCCAACTGCCCTTGTGGTGCTTCTTAGCCATGTTTGATGATGACGACCTCCGTGGAGTAGTGGTCACCATGCTAGTCCGCCACCCAGAGGTCCCGGGTTCGATCCCCGATCAGGGCAAATTGGAAAATGGCCTTTTTCAAACTGTCCTGGGTCTTGGATGTTTATCTATATATGTATTTGTTATAAAATATAGTATCGTTGAGTAAGTATCCCATAACACAAGTCTCGAACGTACTTTGGGGCTAGCTCAATCTGTGTAATTTGTCTCTATATATTTATTTATTTATGATAAAAGATACTGAGTGATAACGCTTCAAATTCAGGTTTTTGTAATTTACCTGATAAATTATAGATGGCGCTATGCCACTTATCACTAGATGGTGATTTTTTAATTTGTTCATAGCAAGTATACTTATAATACACACACACACACACACACTATCACGTCTTTATCCCTAATGGGGCAGACAGAGCATTTTGGGTCTTGCGGTTCTATGCAGAGCCCAGGGCCGCAAGACCCAAAAGCCACTCTTAGCGTCATGGTGGGCGAGAAGATGGAAAAGCAATCAATACAGTACGCCTGTTAACATGATTTGCATTTTTGCCCATTCCCTCGATCGGCTTTTACGATCTGCGTGGGAAGAGAAGCAGCTGGTACATTCTAAGTTTTTTATTCCTCCCAGACCAGCATGGGAAACTTATAAATCTACGCAATACTTATGTATTTATTTTTTTATATTATAGTTAACACCCAACACTTTACGAGAGATAGGACACTGGAATTGTAAACCGCGATACACACAGATAACTATCACAGAAGCAAATGAATATGTGGAATCGGCCATAGAGGAAAAAATAGACACAGGATTCAAACAAGAAGTAGATTTACCTAATGATGTCTTGTATTTTAAAGAGGATAAGGATGTAAGTTTAGATAATGATGATTTCGGTAACATTAATGATGATGAGGATAATGATGTGGTAGAGCCCTTAGAAATATTTGCTGATGACTGCATAGATATAGAAGTTCCTAAAGTACCTTCTAAAAAGAAAAGCAAAAGAATAGATGACAATTTAGACACAGCCCGTAAAACAACTAGAAAAAAGTTAAAAAAAGTTTTTGAAGAAGATGATGAAAGTGAAATACTAAATGAAGACGATGTAGATTTAGAAACTATCAAAATTAATACTAGAAAAAGAAGTAAAAGAATTTTAAACGACGACTCAGATACAGAACCAGAGATAAATACAAGAAAGAAGTTTAAAACCGTAGAAGATGAAGGCAAAGCGAAACAAAAAAAGAGAGTGAGAGTCAAAAAAGAGAGGAAGCCGAAAACTTCCAAATCAGCTGATGAAATCAAAAAAGTTGCGGCTAGCCAAGAATTTGACGTCATATTCTTAACAAGAGAAGAGCAGTTAGAAGAAATAGAAGAACGGAGGCAGGCAGCGTTGAAAGTGAAGAATAGTATCAAGTGCAAGTTCTGTGGCAAAAACTTCCAGACTCAAGACAGATTGGACGCGCACTTCAAGTTCTACCACGATCCTAGTGTAGGGCATTTGGTGTGTGAGTTCTGTCAGTGCCGCTTTAAGGCGAGACATAAGTTCTCCCATCATCTGAGGATACACTTGGTCAGATTTAGCTGTCGAAACTGTTCGTTTACGACTAAACGGTAAATATTACTCTCAATACATAAATTTTTCGAAGTCCAGTGCTGCCATTTGAAATAAATTGTTTGAAAGAAAACAAAGATATCCTACTTGTAATTTGTTTGTTTGTTACCACTTCACGCTTCATCTACTAAACCTATTTAGATGAAATTTGATATGGATATAGTTTGATACCCAGGGAAGGACATAGGATAGTTTATATCTCGAAATTCACATGGGGAGCGAAGCCCATGGGCACAGCTATTAATTTATAATTTTGAATTTAAAAATGACTGTATTCTTTCAAATAGCCCTTATACAAATGGGTAGCCCCAAGTAACTTGGCGCAGTCTAAGACCGATGGCCGAGCCCCTCTCCCCCCCCACCCCCTCTCCCCCCACACCCCTCTCCCCCCTGTCACCCTCCCAAAAGTAATTTTCAGTACTGGACCCCGAAAAATTCATCTCTCCCCTTTTTTTTCTAATTTTTAAATATATTTTTTAAAATAATAACTTCTTCGTCCAAAGGGATTGCACCCTAAAGAGGCACTTCGAGTGGCACCAAGGCAAGCGGCACATGTGTCAGTACTGTGATAAAGACTTCGCCAAGATCTCAAGCTACCTCTCACACGTCAGACTGATCCACGCGGGCGAGTTGCCCTGGTGCGAACTCTGCGGAGAGTCCTTCATAGGTAGGTGGTGTAAGGTCTTTAACTACATTTCGTAAGTCAGGCTGATCCACGCGGGCGAGTTGCCCTGGTGCGAGCTGTGCGGAGAGTCCTTTATAGGTAGGTGGTGTAAGATCTTCAATTACATCTCGCATATTAGACTGATCCACGCGGGCGAGCTGCCCTCGTGCGAGCTGTGCAGAGAATCG
This sequence comes from Acrobasis consociella, assembly GCA_963555685.1. Lineage (NCBI taxonomy): Eukaryota > Metazoa > Arthropoda > Insecta > Lepidoptera > Pyralidae > Acrobasis > Acrobasis consociella. The sequence goes on along the minus strand of OY743132.1, from coordinate 8,741,304 downwards.
AAAGATTATCTATCTTATTTGTGCTAAACAATTTTTTCTTTCTTTCTCATTTCTGTTTCTTTTTTCAGGGGAAAAAGGCGTCCAGGCTCACAAAAAACTACGTCACAGAGACATTGACGTATCCAAATTTGTATGCGCGAACTGCAAAACCAGTTTTCTGAACGAAGACGGTCTACGCAGACACCAGAATCAGAACAGATGTGACTTGGCGAATTGTGTGCAGTGTGGCGACGCGTTTGCGAGTCTACAGTTGCTGAAGTATCACTTGGTGCAGAGACACACGGCAGATGGACTAGTGACGGATTGCGAGGGGTGTGGGGTGAGGTAAGACATTAATCGTTCCTTTACCGCCAATACCAGACACAATAGTAAGACAATGGACGTGGACAGTTATTAATTTCGTGCGGGTCTTGGTCCTGTTAGATGGTCAGACGACCTGCGCAATGTTGCAGGAAGGCGCTGGATACAGGCCGCTTCCGATCGGTCGTTTTGGAAATCCTAGGGGGAGGCCTATGTCCAGCAGTGGACTTCCTGTGGCTGATATGATGATGATAGGTCTTGACCGGTTAAATAAATAAATAAACGTAGTAGTACCCATGCTGGTCTGGGAGAAATAAAAAAACTTAGAATGTACCAGCTGCCTCTCTTCCCACGCAGATCGTAAAAGCCGATCGAGGGAATGGGCAAAAATGCAAATCATGTTAACAGGCGATGCGGCTAGCCACCCATCACTGTATTGATTGCTTTTTCATCTTCTCGCCCACCATGAAGCTAAAAGTCGCTTTTGGGTCTTGCGGCCCTGGGCTCTGCATAGAGCCGCAAGACCAAAAATGCTCTGTCTGCCCCATTAGGGATAAAGACGTGATAGTATGTATGAATGTATAAACGTACAGGAACAAATTACACATTAACATAACACATTAAACGTTGGGGGGGGGGGGGGGGGGGGGGATTATGTCAAAATGCACGAAACAGCTATAATCTATACATATGGGTTCAGAGACACACGGCGGATGGGCTGGTGACGGACTGCGAGAGGTGCGGGGTGAAGTAAGACATTAGAGGGGGGGGGGGTAAGTTAACAACAAAACAAAAGTCTTGTCGGCCTTTTCCGACTATATTATGCGAGTCAACCGTCTTGAGAGGATTGTATTGTGTAGCTGTAAATTTTCTTACAAAAAGCAATGACGTTTCCCCCCCCCTTAAACATAGACCAATCTTGATATGTTGTTGATATCTTACTAGTATTATAAATGCGAAATAGAGTTTGTATATTTGTTTGTTACACGCTTTAACCACTGAACCTATTTAGATGAAATTTGATGTGGATATAGTTTGATACCCAGGGAAAGACATAGGATAAATTATATCTCGAAATTTCCACGGGGAGCGAAGCCCACGGGCGCAGCTAGTATTAGATATGTAGGGCCGTAGGTCTTTATTTTAAAGAAACATTGCTTACGACAAAAGTTAATAGCATAGCATCTCAATATCCAAATATTTTAATAAAAAACACCTCGAGCGTTTTAATTTATTTAAGTTAAACTAAACCGAATTACTATAAAAGAAAACCGTACCGAATCAAATGACACCAAAATTGCTTGATCAAGACCAAATTTTAAATGATATCTGTTTCCCTTCAAATAATTTAATTTCAAATGGGTGCAGCACTCCAAAAAAACCATGTATTATCAATCAAATAGATCAAGATCAAAATGTTAAAGGTTCCACAACACCTCGGCGTTCCAGCGCCATCTATCTGCGTGCGGCGCCAGCGCGGTGTGTGTTCAATGCGGGGAACACTTTGACGAGGAGAGACAGCTAAAGGAACACGAGGCTAAGGAGCATACGAGCACGGATGTCTTCAAATGCGAGGAGGTGAGTAGACACTGTGGTAGAAGGGGGAGTGTGTAGTCAACTTGTTAGGAGATAGTTATAACTTCGATGAGAAGAGACAGCTAAAGGAACGCAAGGCTAAGGAGCATACGAGCACGGATGTCTTTAAATGTGAGGAGGTGAGTAGACAACGTGGTATAAGGGGGAGTATGTAGACAACTTGTTAGGAGATAGTAGACACTTTGATGAGAAGAGACAGCTAAAGGAACGCAAGGCTAAGGAGCATACGAGCACGGATGTCTTTAAATGTGAGGAGGTGAGTAGACGATGTGGTAAGAGAGGGGAGTGTGTAATCAACTTGTTAGGAGATAGTAAACACTTTGATGAGGAGAGACAGCTGAAGGAACGCAAGGCTAAGGAGCATACGAGCACGGATGTCTTTTAATATGAGGAGGTGAGTAGACGATGTGGTAAGAGAGGGGAGTGTGTAATCAACTTGTTAGGAGATAGTAAACACTTTGATGAGGAGAGACAGCTGAAGGAACACGAGGCTAAGGAGCATACAAGCACGGATGTCTTTAAATGCGAGGAGGTGAGTAGACAACGTGGTGGAAGGGGGAGGATGTAGTCAACTTGTTAGGAGATAGTAAACACTTTGATGAGTAGAGACAGCTAAAGGAACGCGAGGCTAAGGAGCATACGAGCACGGATGTCTTTAAATGCGAGGAAGTGAGTAGACAACTTGGTAGGAGGGGGAGTGTATAGTCAACTTGTTAGGAGATAGTAAACACTTTGATGAGGAGAGACAGCTGAAGGAACACGAGGCTAAGGAGCATACGAGCATAGACCTCTTTAAATGCGAGGAGGTGAGTAGACAACGTGGCATAAGGGGGAGTGTGTAGTCAACTTGTTAGGAGATAGTAATAACTTCGATGAGGATACACAGTTAAAAGCACACGAGGCTAAAGAGCATACGAGCACGAATGTCTTTAAATGCGAGGAGGTGAGTAGACAACGTGGCATAAGGGGGAGTATGTAGGTAACATGTTAGGAGGGGGAGTATGTGGATATAGTAGTTAGAGGGCGAATATGTAGTCAACTTGTTAGGAGGTAGTGTGAAAAGTACAGGTACACTTTGATGAAAAAAGATCACGAGGCTAAGGTGCATACAAGCACCGACCTCTTTTAATGGGCGGAAACCCTTTGATCAAGAGAGAAGCCTAGAAACCTAAAAACTCGAGGAGGATGTAGGCAACATGTTAGTTGGGAAGGGGATGTAGGCAACATGGTAGTAGGGGAGGATGTAGATAGGTTGTATTTAGAGTGCGGGAATACTTTGACCAAGAGAAAACCCTAAAAATCATGGGGGCGAGGATGTAGGCAACATGTTAGTAGGTGAGGATGTAGGCAATATGGTAGTAGGGGAGGGGATGTAAGCAATATGGCAGTAGGGGAAGATGAAGGCAACAGGTAGATAAGTATATTGTTTCAGGAATAAAATAGTTTTTTTTTTTAGGGAGCAATTGCTGAAAGGTACTTCACAACCTTTCCTAACAATATTTTTTTGTTTAAATCGACTCTGTTCATTGTTCCAGTGCAACATATATTTTTGGGTATTTATTGATAGTTTCTAAAATATAATAGATTGCTTTTTTTTGGGGAACAATTGCTGAAAGTTACTTCACCACCTTTCCTAACAATATTTTTGTTAGGAGAGAGAGCATGCAGAAAAGAGTTATGAGTGTTGACGAAGCTACAGGTTAGCAAAGAACGTAGTAAATGCTCTGTCTGCCCCATTAGGGATAAAGACGTGATAGTATGTATGTATGTAGTAAGTGGTAAATCCATAGTCTCTGATTACCCCCATGGGAAACAGGCGTGGAAATATGTATGTATGTATGTACTTTATGTTAAAATCAACTCTCTCTGTTCATTGTTCCAGTGCAACAAGACGTTCACGAACGCGTACTACTTCCGGGAGCACTGCAACGCACACTACAAGAACAAGGAAGCGGATCCAAGGCGGGTGAGGACTTTTGCAGAACCGCATCTTATGCGAGCAATAGTAGTATCGATCGAGTAGAACTGCCTCCGTGATGTAGTGGTTAGAGCGTTCGGCTCATACCCGGAGGTCGCGGGTTCGATTCCCGGCGGGGGCAACGACTTTGTCTTGTTGTCCTAGTTTGGTTAGGACATTGTAGGCTGATCACCTGATTGTCTGATAAGTAAGATGATCCGTGCTTCGGAGGGCACGTTAAGCCGTCGGTCCCGGTCACTGTCTATGACATTGGTCGTTACCTAAAACCATGTCAGAGGCCTTTAAGGCGGTTTAAATACTTTGACACTAGTGTTAGTCACTAACACACACGATAAGAAGAAGTACCGATCAAATGTTGTCGGTCATAGGTCTGCTGGGCAATAGCTTGTCGCATAACTGTGGTACTTTTTATTATAACTATACTCCATTTGATTAGGTATTTAAATAAATGTAAACAATCTTGACATGTCTTTTTTTTAAATATACACTTTATAAATCAATACCTTTGCAAATTACAAAGTAATTATGTAATTTATAATTTATAACATAATTACTCTGTAATTAGCAAAATACAAAGTAATTATGTAATTTATAATTTATAACATAATTACTTTGTGATTAGCAAAATTATTGATTTATAAAGTGTATATTTCAATAAAAAGACATGTCAAGATTGTTTACATTTATTTGAATACCTAACCAAATGGAGTATAGAGATCGGTTTTACGGGTGCTATTGCTATCAATAGTATGGATATGTCTAGTATTCCAAGGATGACTCGAGAATCAGTACCTTAGTAACGGATGTAAATACATTACTAAGATTTCAAATGAAGATTAATATGTTTGTCGACACAATATTTTTCTTTAAATTAATGATGTTATGGATTTTTAGTCATATCCATACTTTTGATAGCAATAGCACCCGTGTTTCTGATCTCTGATTATAACCGACGGCCGTTGGGGAAAAGAGGTTCTCGAATACCACGTACTGCTAAGCGTAGGACATTCCTACAAGGTGATCAGACGATTAGACCAAGGTCGCTGAATAGAGCTGGATGCGGGCCGCTCTCGGTCGGTCATTTTGGAAATACTTGGGAGAGGCCTATGTCCAGCAGTGGACGTTGTGGCTGAAATGATGATGATCTTATTTAGCCCCGAATTTAGAGGAAGGGGGGGGGAAGGGTTCCGCGAAATTTTTTGCATTTCAAAATTCCGGATGTTCGACTGTTCGTCGAACATTATTGCTTACAGGCCGCTCAAATCAAATCAAATATATCTTTATTATCATAGGATATTTAAAATATCTCTTAATAATCGTCATTATTTTGTTGCACTATTGTTGACGTCAAATAGTTACTTACAGCTAAGTTTACTACCGCTTCCAAAGCGCTAGTGCAGAAGAAGCGGTAACAAACTGCACTGCACCTCTTCTCCAAGGACGTCAACTCACAATTAAATTAATAGTTAAAGTTAATGTGGACAGAGAATACATTGTTTTGTTTGTTATGTCATATCATAATTTAAATTTAATTTTTAGAATGTCAAAATTTTAAAGTAATGTCAAGTTGTAGATTCAGTTTGTACAAAATGTACCAAATTATGACATTTTCGAGTACCTATATTACAAACTTTTAGAGGGACCCGCGTCAAGCTCAAGCCAGACTTTTTTGTCTTTAAGGTAGTCATCGGTCCTATAATAAGCCTTCTCACAAAGTACTTTCTTTACATAAGTTTTGAATCTTTTGTCTGGCATATCAAGGATCGATTTTGGCAATTTATTATAAAAAAGTATACAGTTCCCCATAAACGTCTTATTAATTGTTTTAAGCCTATAAAACGGGGCAACTAAGTCATTCTTATTACGTAAGTTTCTATCGGTAAAATCGCTTACTTTATTGTATGAGGAAATATTTTTCCTTACATACATTATGTTTTCAAATATATACTGTGATGCTAAGGTAAGTATATCTATTTCCTTGAATAATTCTCTGAGTGAGTCTCTAGATCCTAACCCGTAAATAGCACGAATTGCCCGTTTTTGTAAAATAAAAATAGTCTGAATATCGGCTGCATTCCCCCACAGGAGTATGCCGTAAGACATTACACTATGAAAGTAACTAAAGTACACTAGTCTAGCAGTTGCTACATCTGTCAATTGTCTTATTCTCCTAACAGCATAAGCCGCAGAACTAAGCCTATTTGAAAGTTTAGTTATATGAGCACCCCATTGAAGTTTCGAGTCTATTGTAATTCCTAAGAAGGTAGTACTTTCAACAAGATCGAGTTTTTCACCATCTATCATTATGTCAACGCAGCCCTGTCTCACATTGGGAAGAGAAAATCGAACGCATTGAGTCTTTTTCGCATTTAACATGAGATTATTGGCAGAAAACCAATCAGAAATGGAAGACAAGGTGCTGTTCACCGCGCTAGCGTTTGTGCTATGTCGATCAAGTTTGAATATAAGCGAGGTGTCATCAGCAAACAGCACTATGCCAGCCTGCTTCTCAACCATGTAAGGCAAGTCATTGACATAAACCAAGAAAAGGAAAGGTCCAAGAATTGAACCTTGCGGTACGCCTATCTTAACATTAGATCCGTGCGATTTTACGCCATTTAAATCAACAGTCTGATGCCTATCTGTTAAATAAGATTCTATAAGTTTTATTGAGTTATCATCAAAACCGTATTGACGAAATTTAAGCAAAAGCGTCGGATGATCTACGCAATCAAATGCTTTGGAGAGATCACAAAATGATCCAATTCCATCATTTTTGTTCTCCCATGCGTCGTATATATGAGTAACAAGTGCTACTCCCGCATCGGTGGTCGATTTCCCGCCAGTAAAGCCGAATTGTTGGCTATGGAAAAGGTTGTAGGTCTTAAAATGAAGAAGCATTTGATTGAGCATTATCTTTTCGAACACCTTACTCAAAACTGGCAGGATAGATATAGGTCTGTAGTTGCCAGGATCTGTTTTTTCTCCTTTTTTAAATAAGGGGATTAGTTTACTACATTTCATTAGGTTAGGAAATATGCCTTCATCAATACATTCGTTAAATATAAAAGCTAAATCAGCAGCTATGATATTTATGATATGGCTTACTACAGCAACTGACATGCCCCAATGGTCTTCAGATTTTTTTTAAATTTAACTGTTTAAATGCATCTATTATATCTTTGGGGCCAATATGCTTAAATTTAAATTTAGAATCACAAGGCCTAACATTATTCTTAAGCAAGGCTTCAGCACGCTGGGGGCTAGAATTCACATTAGAAGTAAGTTCCAAAGGAGTGTTAGTAAAGAAATCATCAAAAATATTTACTATTTCTTCAGTTTTAGTAATAGTCTTACCACAAGATTTGATTTGACAGATATTTTCTTTGGCTTTATTTTTACCCGTTTCTTTATTTATAACATTCCAAGTTTCTTTTATTTTGTTAGGAGCATTATTTATTTTTCTACTTATACGATTTGCCTTGGCTTGTCTACAAACTTTTTTAAATATTTTGGAATAATTTTTAACATATTCTAGAAAGGAAGGACTAAAATTATATTGTTTTTGGGAATATAAGTCATAAAGCCTGCTCCTACTTATGTAGATGCCGGTAGTAGCCCACTCACTAAACTGTAATTTTCTATGCACTACAACTTGTTTTTGTTTCAAAGTTTTTGAATATTCTGAGGTAATAACGTTAAATAGTTTATTGTAATGGTCGTCAGGATTTTTTCCTGTGTAAACGACCGACAACAATTTGTTATCTAAATTATTTTTTAGTTTTTGTATATTTTTAGAAGTAATCGGCCTACAAAAAGTCTTATCTTTGTTCAAAATGCTGGACTTGCCTTTGGACTCCTTGACATAAACTACATATACACCTGAATGATCAGAAGGTAGTTTATTAATAACTGATTTAACAGAATATTTAATATTACTAAAAAAATTGTCTAGACAAGTAGCAGATGTAGCAGTGATTCGTGTTGGCTCAAAGAATACGTTTACTAATTCATAACATTTAAAAAGATTTAGAAATTGTGTACTTTTTGGATTATCTACTAAGATATCAACATTAAAATCTCCGCAAACAATTAAATTCTTTTTACTAGATGAACAGGACTTGAGTACCTGGTCCATTGTTTTAAGAAAACTTTTAAAATCACTATTAGGAGGACTGTATACACAAATAATTATATGATGATCTAGCTCGGCACAGGTCACCTCACAAACGCGCTCAACAGAAAGTCTGACAATATCCGTCCGCTCTTTGCTACGGAAAGAATCTTTTACAAAAATTATGGAACCCCCTCGCTGAGCAGACTTCCTGTTAAAGCAGCTAACAATATTATAGTTGTTTAGGCTAAACATCATCTGACTCTCATACAGCCAATGTTCAGTCAAACATAAAATGTCAACATCCAATTCTTCAAGAAATAATTCAACTAATAATTCTTTGCCAGAAAAACCTTCTAAATTTTGATGTACTATTCTTAGTTCATGAGGCCTTTCCGTTGTCTTAATGTTCAGTTTAAAACTGCCGTCAAGTCTACAGATTTACCATCACATATTCCTGGTAAATCGGTAGGCGTCTTAAAACTAGGTTTTCGTTTACAATGTAAACTCGTCCAAAAATTAATATTATTTGCTACTAACGTAGCAATCTTACGTCTAGAATATTTTGAAAGATAAATATTATCTTTTGTCAGATCACATTCACCTATGAAATTATTGGTGTCAAAAAACACTAATTTATCACTATAACGACATGTTATATTATGTATCAAAGTATTGAGATAGTGAATGTTTCTATTTTTTGTTGGAGACTGGCAACGTATATATGGAAATGCACATAAAATTATTTTGCCTACTTCTAGTTTAGTTAAATAATCCATACAGCTGATTATTTCTTTTTTTCCTATTCTATTACTATTGCCTATCAGTAATACAACAGTAGATTTACTATTTAGTTTGGTTAATTTAATTTTATCTAAAATTTGGGTATAGGTTGCATTCGGGAAGCAGTGATTAACACAATTGTTATCAAGAAGTGTGTCAAGCATGCAACCCATATTGCAACCCATACTATCAGAAAAAACTATTGTATTACATGAAGGTTCCATGAGGTCAACGCAATCAGACACATTATTGCACAAATTACTGTCACAAGGAGAGAGCTCTGGTGTGGGGACACTGATGGTGGGCTGGTTGAGCTGCCCGCAAGTACATTGCTTAGCTAATAAATCAAGGGTTTCTTGATTGTACCTGCTGTCGCTAATCAATTTCTCCACAGTCAGCATGTGCTCAGTATTTTGTTTTTGTTGATTATTATACTTAGAAAATAATGAGGAGTAGTCCTCCTGCAATTTAATAATATGAGACTCAAGTCTAATCCTGTTGACCTCATACAACTCTTGACTTTCCGCCAATTTTTCATTACATAAGTCTAGCTCTGTTTGTAATTTACAATTTAATGAACTGGATTTTAATAAACATGATTTCCTGAGATTTATCTTTAATTTATTATTGGTTTTCTTGATTTTTTTACAAATTTTTAAATGTTTTTTAACTTTGTTGTGACTATTCATGGCATTTGAATTATCTAAGTAATTATTATTGCATGATGTCTTACTAGTGAGATCAATTACTGAGCAATTTGTTGAGGGAGGCACAGGGACACTATCAATGAGCTCGTCAAAGAGGCTGGACACCTCCGCTGACTGACGCGACTGGGCATCTTGCTCGTAACTACTTATGAGTCTATATGCCTCTCCCAGCTCTTTTTCTAACTCGGAGGTACGTCTGAGCGTTTGCTCATACGTATCACCGCATTGGCGGAAAGAATCTACTTCTAAATGCAATCGGTTTAGTTGCTCGCTTAATTCATCGCATAATTGGAGACTCTCAGAAAGCTTTTGTTCGAGTCTAATATTTTTCGTACACATTAATTCGTATTCACGTTCATTATCTTCCCTTTCCAATAATAGTTTCTCATTGTCTTCCTTTTCTGCCTTGAGCTGGAGTAAGGCATCCTTCAGCTGAATTTCCAATTGCCTGGCTGTCGTTGCACGGGTTGTGGTGGACATGTTTACAATATAGGGACTAACAAAATGTGTAAGGAAGATAATAAACGCTAGAATAGCTAACAAAACCGATCACTCACTAAGAAATAACAAAAACATAACCTACCTACTGTTACAAAAACAAGTGTCAATTTGTATGTGCTTTATATGAGTAAACTTTCCAAAATTATGAAAAACAGTGCACAAAGGACGTGGTGTTTATTGAGATATGTAAAAAGGATTAGTTATTGTACCGTTCTTACCTTGTAAAAGTTGTAAAAAGCCGGTAACAATTATACCCACTGAACGTCAGCTGAGAGCACTATTATTTCACAAAATACACTGAAATTGCACAAACAAATTATCAATTACGATAAAACCTAGTATATTTTACAAACAAGTAATATTATTTATTGGATTTAGCTATAAATATATTTAAAATTACAATATTAAATACGGAGCAATAATTTTGACATTTATGCTCTTGGGTTGCCAGCCGCCAACAACCCAACGCTTACCGACAAGCCGACAACCTATTCTCGTGAAATTTTTTGAGCCGGTTCTACACGGTGATTTTTTATTGGTTTTGGAGCCGAAGGCCACTTCATAAGAATCGTTAGTAAGACCTAATTTGCTAGTCAAAATAAAAAATCAGTAACAAAAAATGTTAACTAAAACTCGAAAGTAAAATCGTGAGATCAATTAGTAGTGCCGTCGCCGACCGAACGGCCGGGGTCATCGACCGCGCGCGGCTGTTTATACGGGTATAACTAAGTGGTCTCGATCGAAAATCATTTTCGTAACGTTTTTATTATTAGCCATACACAAATTTGGATTGCGTATATGGATAGAGGAATTTATTTAATAAACATCATTTCTTTGTCCTAAACCAATGAAAATTTCATCGTGTATAATTATACAGGTTTCAACAGAATATTCTGAAACAATTTTAAGCTTAGATCCAACACATGATACTGAACAACTTTCCTCAAAAAATATAATATTATGTTATATGAAAAAAAAAACCAAGTTTCCATAGAAAGCAGTTTTTTATACATTTTGATTTAAGATCCTTGGGGAAAGTTTTTCTGTGTCACGGATTGACTTTAAAATAGTAAATAAACTTTTTTTATAGAAACTTAGATCAGCTGCTCGGTCACCTTTTATAAGAGGCCATAATTTTTTTCTTCTATTTTTTATGTTTGTTGAGTAATTTTTTCTTTAGAATCAATAAGTATTTTGGTGATTCTACATTTTTGACGTCACCTGTGATCACGATTTATAATGTCCTTAAATATAACGCGAGTTATCTGTCAGCCTGTAAATTACCTAGTAAATTTTGAAACAAAAAAACAACAAAAAATGTTGTAAGTTAAAAATTTATCTGACATGCCGGATTAGTAAAAAATATTTTTAGGCAACAAAATTTTTTTATAACAAAAAACATTTTTATTTGAAAAAATTATTTATATATATTTTTTGACGTCACCTGTGATCACGATTTATTAGTGTCCTTAATATGACTCGCGAATTACTAGTCAGCCTGTATGTTACCTTGTGAATATTGGATTTTAAAAAAAATTAAAAAAAAAAGAAAAAAAAATTTTTTTTTTTTTTAATATTTGATTTAACAAAAAAAAAGTGCCACCTCAGCCCCTCCTTTGTTTGCAGAAGCCCCGCGGGCGCGGCAGCCGGTCGCTGGACCCGTCGCTGCGGCGCTGGCGCGTCGTGGGCGAGGACGCGCACGACGTCGTCATGGAGCGGGAGGCGCCGCGCGGGGCGCCGCCCAAGCGGGGCGCCGTCTGCGAGGTCTGCGGGAAGAGCTTCCAGGTTGGTGCACCCGGAACAAAACTTTGCATTGGTTTTGGAAAAAAAATCTAATATTGTAAAAGCGAAAATTTGTGTGCATGGGACGCGCAATCGGCTTGACCAATTGACCAATTTTGATAATATTTGCTACGCAGGAAACCCTTCCAGATCGATTTTTGCCCGTACCCAGCAGTAACGTATTATAAAGACGAAATTTTGTGTGTATGTGTATGTTACTTCTTTACGCGCTGGACCGATTTTGATAAAATTTGCTATGAAGAAAACTGACACCCTGGATTAACACATGGGCTACTTAACGCGCGGTATCATCGCGGCGCGCAGCTGGTAATAAAAAAATCCTCGATCTAACGTAAACCCAAATTTGTGTATAATTATAAGGAAAAAAAATTGTGAAAATGATTTTCGATCGAGACCACGTAGTTACGCCCGTCCAAAATTGGCGCGTGACCCCATGAACTCCGGCGCACAGCGCTTAGCGGCGGTACTACTAACTAATCTCACGATTTAACTTTCGAGTTTTAAAAAACAAATTTAATTTCTAAATTTTTATTTTGACTAGCTAATAAGGTCTTACTAAAGATCCCTATGAAGTGGCCTTCTGCTTCAAAAATAATGAAAAATCACCGTGCATAATAGTATTTTATGCAACAAAAATTATGTTGTTTAAGGAAGGTCAAAAAATGCGAGTGGCGCAGGTTACGATGCGAGCTTTAGCGAGCATCGTAAGAAGACGCCATCGAGCATTTTTTGACGTACTTATACAACGTTGCATACAATACTTTTTCTACGACTATATTTACTAAATAAAACACAAAAATAAATAAAGAAAAATATGAAAATGTTTCACATCATTTATGTTTGGTAGACAATAGGTATCTATGATAAACTTTATTTTTTTCATATTTTTTTTATGTTATGTTGGCAGTATGACATGATCTGAAGAAAACAAAATTCGAGGTCTATGGCTAGGAGTATCGTTTTGGCGAAATAACGATACGTGTGCTGTTATGGGGAATAGACTATAGACTTTCCTGAAATCATAAATAATCTATGTTTTTATATTCGTGTTTGTGACTATTTAAAAGACAAATAACAGTAGAGGAGTAGAAAAACATCTTACACTAATATTATCATTATCTATATGCGACTGTTAGTTGCCCATCAAACTATATCTATATCGAATTTCATCTCAATAAGTTCAGCGGTTGAAGCGTGAAGTGGTAACAAACAAATAAATATACAAACTCACTTTCGCATTTGTAATATTAGTAGGATTTTTAAATAATTTTAGTAACTTTTAATTTTATATTGTTATTAAATTGATAGAATTCAGGGGGGCTACTCCAAAAGCGGTAGGCAAGACGGACGTTGCTGCGTGTCCGCGTTTCAGTGTCACGCAACATTGAGCACTAACGTATGATGATAAAGTCTAATTTGGTTTGACATTGAAACGGGACGTCACTATCGTATGACTAACTCGTTTAATAATTTACGTATTTAATACGTATTTAAATAAATGTTTTTGAAGTGAAAACTTCTTTAGCGGCGTTGTGCACTTTTTTGGAATGGGTAAAAAATGTTAAACTCGCGTCAGGACACGTGACCTGATCGAAAATTCGTAAGACGGATGGAGAGTAGACAGCTGGCGCGGCGTAGGAGAGGGAGTATCCCCCTCTCTTTCTACGGCGCGGCGAAAATTTATGCCTGCGCCTGCTGTTTCGTATATCAAAAATGTACAACGTTAATATTCAAGTTTTCACTTCTGCCGGCACTCCCAGAGTGCAACCCGTCGTTTTTTTTTACAATACCTCAACCGTAACGATCAACGTGTTCTCAGAACGCGGGCCTCCTGAAGTACCACCAGCGTATCCACTCCGGCGAGCGACCGTTCCAATGCACGCAGTGCTCCAAATCATTCACCACAAACCGGTTGTTAGAGGTACGTTTTATTACCTTTTTAGGGTTCCGTAGCCAAATGGCAAACTGAACCCTTATGGATTCGTCATGTCTGTCTATCCGTCTGTATGTCACAGCCGTTTTCTCCGAAACTGTAAGAACTATACTGTTAAACCTTAGTAAGTATATATTCTGTGAATGGATTTGTCATGTCTGTCAGTCTGTCTGTCCGTCCGTATGTCACAGCCGCTTTTTTCCGAATCTATAAGAACTATACTGTTGAAACTTGGTAAGTAGATGTATTCTGTGAACCGCATTAGGGTTTTCACACTAAAATGGAAAAAAAATTGTGGTTTCCCCATACTTAGAACTAAAACTCATTTTTTTTATCTATCCCATGCGTTTGGGGTGTCTATGGATAGGTCTTCAAAAATGATATTGAGGTTTATAATATCATTTTTTTAATAATAAATTAAATTTCAAAAAATTTATATTTAGTTTTTACATAATTTAGTTTTAATTTATATATAATCATTATAGTTTAGTTTAACGTTTATTTATAGTTTAATATAGTTTAATTAAGTATATATTAATTTGTAAAATCGACTGTATATATATTTTTCAATTTTTTACATAAAAAATTAAATAAGCTTTTTGAATAAATAAATTTTTTTATACAAGCTTTTACTGTGAGGCCTAAGTACTAAGACAAATGAAATAAGCCCAAACTCGACGAAGTTGCGTCGTTTTATTACTGAGTTATGTACGTCCAGCAGTGGACTTCCATTGGCTGATATAATGGTGATACTTACTTCCATCGACCAACTTCTTTCTCCGTAAGCTTTTCTTCGCACATTAGCCAAAAAGTGGTTCGCAAATGTGCGTAGAAAAGCTCTACATTCTCACTTTTAACTGTAAACAGTAGTTCATAAAATAGTTTGAAGGGTCATCTAGGGCTTCATCATCATCATTTTATTCGCATAACGTCCACTGCTGGACATAGGCCGCTCCCAAAGATTTCCAAAATGACCGATCAAGAGCGGCCTGCATCCAGCACTTTCCAGCGACCCTGGTCAGGTCATCTGACCACCTTCTATATCTTCGTTTCCTTTCAAATGATTTATTTCATATAAGGGCAGCACTAGCCGGAAAACTCAGGTACCCCTTAAACGATTTTTTTTGTTGCAGGAACACGTTCGCGTCCACACCGGCGAGCGTCCGTACAAGTGTTCGCACTGCTCCAAGGCGTTCAAGACGCTCGCCGCGCTCAACAGGCACGACCTGGTAAGTGAGCCACGATCTATAAAATTACTATTTCTGTATCGCCCCAAATATTTTTTTGAATATATATTTAATGTACAGACATATTTTATTTTACTGTTGTATTATTTGTATAGATAATAAAAAGAAATTACAACCTCAAGATACAATATGGGCACAAAGGCGGACTTATCGCTTAATCGTTTGGGTAGATATATTATTTTTATTATAAGCCGTGTGGTATCCGGCAGAGCAGAATAGGACCACTCCAAGTCCTCCCGTGGATGTCGTAGAAGACGACTTAGGAAATACAAGCTAAACAAAGCTCGCTAGCCAGACGTGTTGGAGAGGTCATGACGTTTATAAGCTTTGACTTGGAGTGGCCTTATTCTCTCTGCCGGAAACCACACGGCGAATAATATTTGTATTACTTCTTTGTTTTTCAAAGTCCGATGATATTGATTGTTCTTTCTCTCAGGTCCACAACGGTCTACGTCGCCACGTATGCCAACTGTGCGACAAGACCTTCCAAACGTCGTCCTGTGCTAAAGTGCACATCAAAACTGTGCACATGAAACTGCCCACGCCGCCCAGAGTGCGCAGACGCAGGGTCAAAGACGAATAGCAGTTACCCAGATTCAGTCAACTCGGTGACTGGGTCATCATTAGTGCGGAGTGAAGTGCGGACGCTAACTCTAGTCTGGGAATAGTGGTTAAATTGAGAGGAGTGACTTGTGCTTTTTAATTCGCTGTCCATAAGTAGGAAACGGTTATAAATAATATTCACGGTGATTTTTCATTGGTTTTGGAGCCGAAAGCCACTTCATAAAGTAAGAACTATTTGTCTGGTCAAAATAAAAATTCTGAAAGAAAAATGTTGACTAAACTCGAAAGTAAATTCGTGAGATAAGTAAGCAGTACCGCTGGTAGGCGCCGCCAGCCGGCCGGCCGGAGTTCATCGGGGTCACGCGGCAGTTTTGGACGGGCGTAACTACGTGATCTCGATCGAAAACAATTTTTTTATCATAAATCATACACAAATTTGTATTACGTATATGGATAGAGGAATTTATTTACTATACGATTTTATTTCTAAACCAATGAAAAGTCAGCGTGTATGTACCAGTGTACTTTGGAAATTGAATCATGATTTTTGTTGATAAAACCAGTGGTAAATTAAAATATTATCTACTCGACTAAAGACTTGACCATTACTTTATAATATAACAAGATAGTCATACTATATTATCGTCCTATTTCTTTGTCAATCCAAATTAGACTTTATCATCATTGCGTAACGCTCAATGTTCCTTGACACTGAAACGCGAACACTTTGTTGTATTTTAAATTGTAAAATAAAACCATAAAAAGTACATTAAAATATATAGGTAACTAATTATTAAGTAAAAATAACTTCTGTGGTGTAATCTTATACCTTTAAACGAGCAATTCTTGTATATTTATTTATATATTTCTGTGATCTCGAAAACGGCTCTAACGATTTCGCTGAAAATTGGTATATGGGGGTTTTCGGGGGTAAACAATCGATCTAGATTACTCTTATGTTTGGGAGAACGCGTATTTTCGATGTTTGAGATATAACCGAGCAAAGCTCGGTCGCCCAGGTACTGTAATTTAATATGTACAAGAACTTGATGTCTTATTCTCAAATATAGCCTAGCTAGTGAGTCTCATCTTTAGGTCTTTTTGTCTCCACTGCAGGAGCAGACGGGTTGGAGAGGTCTCATTAATGTTTATAAGCTTTGTTTAGCTTGTATTTCCTAAGTCGCCATCTACGAGATCCACGGGAGGACTTGGAGTGGTCCTATTTACATCGAAATTGGTTCATCCGTTCGAGCGCTTCGATGCCACAGATAGACGGACATTGGCAGCAAATATATACGGCTCTTTTTGTCGGGAGTTAAAAATCATTAATAAATATTGTGCAATATTGTAAATAATAAAATAAATGTTTATAAATAGTGTTCAGTATTATATTGTAATATCTAATCCCCATATTAATTAAAAATATTTAACTGTTGCTAAACCTATTTTAGTTAAAATATGTTTCTAACCGACTTCAAAAAAGGAGGAGGTTATCAATTCGATTGTATTTTTTGTATGTATGTGACGTGATATCTTCGTCAAACGTGGACCGATTTTGATGATTCAATTTTTATTTGAAAGCTCTCACTCCCAAGTTGGTCCCATATTAATTTGGTGAAGACATGATGAAGAACTTCGGAGATATGGAAGAAACTCCTGAAATAAATTGAAGCAGGTTGTTTTTTTTTGTTGCTAAAAATGTAATTATGTTCTAATCTTTTTTCAATATTTGCCATAGTAAGAACAAAATATTTTCAAATAGGTTTAGCAATCGTTCTATATTTTTTTATATATACTGAAACTATTTTAAGAGTATATTCAATCCGTGATACTGAACAACTTTCCCCAAGTAACATATATTGAAATATGATTGTTAAAATTTGTTTCTTTAGAAACTGTATGGGAGGCAGGTTTTTTGTTTTTCGCTGTATGTTCATTGGGAAAAGTTGTTCAGTGTCATGAACTGAATTCACCCTTAATATAATTTCAGTATATTCTGATAGACCTTGTATATTTACTATGTAAAATGTTCTTTGAATAAATCTGTGTGAATCATGACTTATGTTTTTTTTCTTTTATATTTACTCCCATGCTGGTCTGGGAGAAAGAAAACTTAAGAGTGTACCAGCTGCTTCTCTTCCCGCGCAGATTGTAAAAGCCGATCGAGGGAATGGGCAAAAATGCGAATCATGTTAACAGGCGATGCGGCTAGCAACCCATCTGTATTGATTGCTTTTCCATCTTCTCGCCCACCATGACGCTAAAAGTGGCTTTTGGGTCTTGCGGCCCTGGGCTCTGCATAGAGGCGCAAGACCCAAAATGCTCTGTCTGCCCCATTAGGGATAAAGACGTGATAGTATGTATGTATGTATATTTACAAAAAAAAGGAGTTGGAGAGGATCTACTGGATAATTGAGGAGCTCGGTGACCCGGCGGGAGTGCGCATTGCAAGTAAAGCGACACCGGGCGTGGTCCGCACTTGGATGGGTGACCACAAGTGGCATACAAATTTCTTGAGCCCCTCCGTGCTTCGGAAGGCACGTATAAGCCGTTGGTCCCGGCTGTCATCATTGTATGGCAGTCGATAAGCTAAGTCATATGCCTTTAGGCAGCTTAAAAAATCTGACAACAGTGTTGGCCACTTACACACACGAAAAACAAAAAACAAACTGGATAATATCTTTTTTGAGATAAGTAATGCCTTTGTACAACTTTTATTTTATGCATTCTCTGTATTCATTTTCCGTGTACATGAATTGGATACCTACAAAATAGGCCCACGATTCTATGATGATTCTTGGATGTTTATCTATACATGTATTTATTATTAAATATGGTATCGTTGAGTTAGTATCCCCATACAAAAGCTTAAAACTTACTTTGTAGCTAGCTCAATCTAAAAAGATGGGATCAGCATGCTTTCATTTGACGACCTCCGTGGCGTAGTGGTCACCATGCTAGTCCGCCACTCAGAGGTTCCGGGTTTGATCCCCGGTCAGGGCAAGTTCTTGGCGTGTCGATGGTCAACCAGTTTTCTTTTATATTCTATCAGCCCAATATTGAGCTGCTCTGACGGCGTCGTCAGTAGCCACATATACGTCGTCCAGGGTGCAGGTAGTAGCAACCGGGGCAGGAAAGCAGGTTGCTGCAGGGCAAGTTGGAAAATGGCCTTTTTCAAATTGTCCTGGGTCTTGGATGTTTATTTATACACGGTGATTTTTTACTGGTTTTGAATCCGAAGGCCACTTCATAGGCATCGTTAGTTAAGACCTAATTAGCTAGTCAAAATAAAAATTCAGAAACAAAAAATGTTGTCTAAAACTCGAAAGTAAAATTGTGAGATCAACTAGTAGTACCGCCGCCATACACCGCCCGCCGCCGCCGGGGTCATCGACATTACGCAGCTGTTTTGGCCGGCATAACTACGTGGTCACGATCGGAAATCATTTACGCAACTTTTTTATCTTATGACATACAGAAATTTGGATTACATATATAGATAGAGGAATTTATTTACTATATCACATTTTTTTTTCCAAAACCAATGAAAAGTCAGCGTGTATACGTATTTGTTATAAAATATAGTATCGTTGAGTTAGTATCCTATAACACAAGTCTCGAACTTACTTTAGAGCTAACTCAATGAGTGTAATTGGTCCCTATATATTTATTTATTTATTTTATTCATACAGACACATAGATATTGTCTACCCTGTGCCACCCTAACACAACGTGGAAGGGACATACTCGTAAAAAATCGAACCACAAGCTACACAAGATCACTTTAGTATAATGGAATAAAAATAACAGTAAAAAAAAAACAAGAAAAATTTATGGCAATTCCATACTAAAGTGTGCAGCCGCCCGGGCAATTTGTATAGGAATGTCAATTTTTTTTTTTTCGTTTCTTGACTGTTATTTTAATTTTATTGTGCTATAGTGATATAGTAGCCCGTGGTTTGATTTATTGCGGGTATGTACCTTCCACGTTGTATATTGACGGAGAATAGCGAAAGGCCTGCGCAGACGAGGGATTTTTGGTCCGCGGCGGAGAAAAACTTACTTTTGTCAGGTTATTCGGGGGACTTATTGGACGCGGTACTTTTAATCCCTCGTTTGCGTTACTTGATACAGTTGTAAGCGATCTATTTTAGCGGACAAAAAAGTCCGCGGACAAAAATCCCTCGTCTGCGCAGGCCTTAAATGTATTTTATTTGATATGAAGCTGTTCTCATAATTTAGGTAAGATTAGTATCCCTATTCTTTCATGCTGGTCTGGGAGAAAAGAAAAAACTTAGAATGTACCAGCTGCTTCTCTTCCCGCGCAGATCGTAAAAGCCGATCGAGGGAATTGGCGAAAATGTGAATCATGGTAACAGGCGATGCGGCTAGCCAGTAGCAACCCATCACTGTATTGATTGCTTTTCCATCTTCTCGCCCACCATGACGCTAAGGGCCGCGCTACACTGGATTCGCATGATGCCATGCCTTGCCAATCTTATGTAGCGCGGCCCTAAAAGTGGCTTTTGGGTCTTGCTGCTCTATGCAGAGCCGTAAGAACCAAAATGCTCTGTCTGCCCCATTAGGGTAAAGACGTGACAGTAGTATGTATTAGTACCTTATAAATAGTACTGCTCATCTCTGTGGGATAGCTTATGAAATTAAAATACTGTAATAAATGTGTAAATACTATATTTTTATTTACAAAATATACATATACTTAGGCGCAAGTCACAATGGATTTGATTTAACATTTGTGGTCTCAAACACATCGCATACAAACGCGCCATTTTGAAAACGAATGGCTCCCGCATTCAAAATCAGTTTCATTATCATCAGGTCTTTTTGTCTCCACTGCAGGAGCACCCTCTCTTTACTACCAGAGCCATACTTGGCCAGAGCAGCCAGAGGACTTGGCCTACACTCTCCACGCTGGCCAGACGGGTTGGAGAGGTCTCATGGATGTTTATAAGTTTTGTTTAGCTTGTATTTTCTAAGTCGCCTTCTACGACATCCACGGGAGGACTTGGAGCGCATTCAAAAATAGGTCTCAATTTGTGTGACCTTCGCTTTAGGCTGAACTTACACCGAAAGAGAAGTTTTATTGTTAAACAATATTTACCTTTATTTCTATCTACGAAATGCATAGAATGGCTTGAAAAAACTCGCCCACTTTGCGCCGCCCGCTGGCAGTCGCGAGGCTTTTGTTTTGTTTAAGCTATATTGTGCATTGCGCTAATAGAAATAAAGGTGAATATGGTTTGACATTGAAAATTCTCTTCGCTTCCGGAGTTAAGCCTTAGGCAAAGATAATATAATTACTAACGTAACAGATACCCAGTACCATAGAAACTGTTGGTGGGCCCGTAAGTAGGCAATACTGGAGTTGCGGGGTAGGCACACAGAGATGGCAGCACACACGACTAGCAAAAAAAGTGACAGAAAGTGTAGAATATACTTTTAAAATATTTATTGCATTCCATTTAAGTCATATTTAATTAATTAGAGTACTACTTCATTTAAATAAGAGGAATAAAATATTTTAATGTTTTAATTATTACTTTATAGCGCCATCTAGTGACAAGGAAGAGAAATAGTTATGTTTATACGGCGATGGGTAGGCTTGCGTTTAACTGCCTCCGTGGTGTAATGGTTAGAGCGTTTGGCTCATACCCGGAGGTCGCGGGTTCGATTCCCGGCGGGGGCCACGACTTTGTGTTGTTGTTCTAGTTTGGTTAGGACATTGAAGGCTGATCACCTGATTGTCTGATAAGTAAGATGATCCGTGCTTCGGAGGGCACGTTAAGCCGTCGGTCCCGGTCACTGTCTTTGACATTGGTCGTTACCTAAAACCATGTCAGAGGCCTTTAAGGCGGTTTAAAAACTCTTGACACTAGTGTTAGTCACTAACACACACGATAGGAAGAAGAAGAAGGCATACCTTAAGTGTTCACTCCAGTGCGTGAGAGCTTAAGTGTGTTCGCAGTGACCTGACTGCTGCATAGCGACGGTGACAAACGTCACATTCGTATGGTTTCTCGCCAGTATGCGTTCTTATATGACTTAGTAAATGACCTCTTTTAATAAAACTATGATGACATATACTACACTAAAAATAATCCAAGTTTCTATAGAAAGCATTTTTTATACATTTTAATTTAAGTTCCTTGGGGAAAGTTTTTCAGTGTCACGGATTGAATCGAACTTTAAAATAGTTAATATTTTTTTTATAGAAACTTAGATCAGCTGCTCGGTCACCTTTTATAAGAGGCCACAATTTTTTTTTTTCATTTTTTATAAATATGTTTCTTGAGATTTTTTTCTTTAGAATCAATAAATACCCAAACGGTAAATTTAAAGCTGCAGATGTTAAGATACCTATTTTAATATCTAATGTTAGTAAAGATACGAGTGAGGATGACATCATTAACTATATAAGGGAAAAAACAAATGAATCTGTATCATTAAAAAAGATAAATATGAGAAAAACTAAATTATATAACTCGTATAAACTGTATGTCTCAAAGTATAAAATAGATACATTTCTAAATGATAATTTTTGGCCAAATAGTATTACTTTTAGACGTTTTGTGCATTTTATGTACAAAACAAAAGTAAATAGTTAAAGTTATAAAAAATATTATATTTATATGGATTTAATGCCTAATCAAACTTTGAATTTTGTAAGTTTTAATTGTTATTTTGTCTCTAGATCTTTAAATGACATACAGAGCATATGTAAAAAATCAGATGTTGTTGCGCTGCAGGAGACTTGTTTGCTTCCTCATGATGTACCGGTACTGGGGACTATCTCAAATGATTTTGAATATACAGGGAAGTCGGCGGTAGACACATCTACCGGTCCTCTAATTGGAAGACCGTATGGGGGGGTAGCGATACTCTGGAGAAAGGGCATTTTTGACAGCGTAACTGTAATAAGGTGCACCAATGATCGCATTGTAGCTATTAGGGCCAATATTGGGCAGCGAGCGATTCTGGTTTTTTCCATATACATGCCAACTGACTCCCAAAACAATTTACCTATATTTACCGATGTGTTGGGCGAAATAAACGCTATTATAGAACACGAAAGTATTGAGTGTGTATTTATATTGGGAGATCTTAATGCGCATCCCCATGAACCGTTCTATAATGAACTTTTGAGCTTCTGCTCGGAGCAGAGCTGGGTTTGCGCTGATGTGGAAAAACTTCGCGAGCAGAGTAGCACTTATACTTACGTAAGCGCTGCGCATGGCTGTACATGGCGCTGCGTAGGTGGCTAGACCATTGTTGTGTGTCAGACCTTGCGTGGCAGACTGTAGTCGAAGTGGAAGTAATGGAGGACGTATTTGTGTCTGACCATTTACCTCTTATTGTTAAATGCGACCTAAACATTGTAAGACCCAAGTTAGCGCCACCTAGTCTGCAACGAAGTAGGGTTTTGTGGGGAGAGAGAGACGAGGCACAGATAGTTAAGTACCAAAACCTATGTAATAGCAGTATGCGTGGGATTGATTTTTCTTCCGAGTTCACGGACTGCAGCCACGGAGTATGTAGCTTGAGTGAGCATAAAAAGATATTAGACCGCTAATATCATGATATTGTCCATGCCCTAAGTAGAATATTCAAAAGCCGACTAAAATGGTGTCAACAAAATCAAGACCAACTTAAAATGGACGTTTTAGCCAATCATAGATCTGCAAAAAATTTTGATCGTTTTTGGAAGGCAACAAGAAAGCTTGATGTTAGGCCTGGTTTGCCGACAAGTGTGGGGGGGGAAAAATGAGCCTGCTCATATTGCGGAAATGTTTAGGGACCATTTTAAAGTCGATTCACCACTGGGCCCCTCGATTCCTACCTTTGATAAGCCTTTGTGTCACGGGAAAGATAAACTAGTGTGTGTTACAGCAGAACAAGTTCGAAATGCTCTAAAAAATATGACTGGTGGCAGGTCTCCTGGACATGACGGCATTAGCGTTGAGCATCTTAAACATGCGGGTGTACACCTCCCGAGGGTTCTAGCTCTGTTTTTCACAATGTGTATCAGTCATTCTTATTTACCACGAGAAATGTTAAAAACCATTGTGGTGCCCATTGTGAAGAACAGAACTGGTGACATTTCGGACAAGAAAAATTATCGTCCAATCTCATTGGCAACGACTATTGCAAAAGTGCTGGACAGTGTGCTTAATTCTTACCTGAAAGAAATAGCTAACCTACATGATGCGCAGTTTGGGTTTCGGTCCGGACTATCTACTGAGAGTGCAATCGTAAGTCTAAAGCACACTGTTCAATACTATACAAATCGTGGAACACCGATTTATGGCTGTTTCTTGGACCTGTCCACGGCATTTGAGTTAGTATCTTACAATATATTATGGAAAATACTGGAGGACAGGGGACTATCGGTCGAACTTCTGAATATATTTAAATTTTGATATGCTAACCAGACAAACTGTGTAAAATGGGCCGACTCTCTCTCGGAGGAGTATGTGTTGGAGAGTGGAGTTAGACAGGGAGGATTGACGTCTCCCACACTCTTCAACATATATATCAATGACCTTATTGTAAAGTTGAGTGGTATGCGTGTCGGATGCCGGATCGATGGAGTAAGCACCAACAATATAAATTATGCTGATGACTGTGTACTGCTCTCTCCGACATCAGGGGGTCTAAATGAGATGCTAAGGGTTTGCGAGGCCTACGCTACCGAGCACGGACTGGTATATAATGTAAAAAAGACGGAATTCATGGTATTTAAGGCCGCTGGTAAATGTCCCGATAAAGTCAATAATATTACCCTAAACGGCGTGAACATTCAACGTGTATCAAAGTTTAAATATTTGGGACATATAATTACTGAAGACCTTAAAGACGATGACGACATAGAAAGGGAACGTAGGGCTCTTGCGGTTAGAGGCAACATGTTGGCTCGCAGATTTTCGCGCTGTAGTGAAGAGGTAAAGGTGACCCTTTTTAAAGCGTATTGCCAAAACATGTACACGGGAAATCTGTGGGTCAATTACACCAAAAAGTCGCTGGACGCCCTACGAGTCCAATATAATAATGCGTTTAGGATGTTGTTGGGACTGCCTTATTTCTGCAGTGCATCGGCAATGTTTGCAGAGTACCAAGTTGACGGCTTTGCAGCCATTATCCGCAAAAAAACCACATCGCTGATATTTAGAGCGCGTGCCAGTCACAACAGCATTCTACAAACCCTGGCCGATAGGTACACGTCTCCGCTTTGGGGCTGTCTTGTGAGGAGAGTAATTTTAAAATCCCTCACTTTATTATGACTATTTGTATTTGTTTTTGATTTTATTACGATTATATTTTCTTACTAACATAATTTAAGTGATACTAACATATTCTATGGGTCTTTGTTATCCGAAATAAACAATTATTTTATTATTATATAAGAAGTATTTTGGTGATTCTACATTTTTGACGTCACCTGTGATCACGATTTATAATGTCCTTAAATATGACGCGTGATTTACAAGTCAGCCTGTAGATTACTTTGTAAATTTAGAAAAAAAGAAAAAAATTATACAAAAAAAAATTCGACTAAAAAATCTTTTTTTATAAAGAATTTGTTATTTGTAAAAATTCTTTTTTATTTGATTTGACGAATAAAAAAACAAAAAGAAGGCACCAGCTTAGTCCGTCTGGCCGTTTGCGCAGAAGCCCCGCGGGCGCGGCAGCCGCGCGCTGGACCCGTCGCTGCGGCGCTGGCGCGTCGTGGGCGAGGACGCGCACGACGTCGTCATGGAGCGGGAGGCGCCGCGCGGGGCGCCGCCCAAGCGGGGCGCCGTCTGCGAGGTCTGCGGGAAGAGCTTCCAGGTTGGTGCACCCGGAACAAAATCTTATATTGTAAAAGCGAAAATTTGTGTGCATGGGACGCGCAATCGGCTGGACCAATTGACCAATTTTGATAATATTTGCTACGCAGGAAACCCTTCCAGATCGATTTTTGCCCGTACCCAAAAGCAGTAACGTATTATAAAGACGAAATTTTGTGTGTGTGTGTATGTTACTTCTTTACGCGCTGAACCGATTTTGACAAAATTTGCTATGCAGAAAACTGACACCCTGAATTAACACATGGGCTACTTAACGCGCGGTATCATCGCGGCGCGCAGCTGGTAATAAAAAAATCCTCGATCTAACGTAAACCCAAATTTGTGTATAATTAAAAGGTAAAAAAATTACGAAAATGATATTCGATCGAGACCACGTAGTTACGCCCGTCCAAAACTGGCGCGTGACCCCATGAACTCCGGCGCGCGGCGCTTAGCGGCGGTACTACTAACTGATCTCAAGATTTTACTTTCGAGTTTTAATAAACAAATTTAATTTCTAAATTTTTATTTTGACTAGCTAATTAGGTCTTACTAAAGATCCCTATGAAGTGGCCTTCTGCTTCAAAACTAATGAAAAATCACCGTGCATAAACATCTTTCACTAATATTATCATTATCTATATGCGACTGTTAGTTGCCTATCAAACTATATCCATATCAAATTTCATCTAAATAAGTTCAGTGGTTGAAGCGTGAAGTGGTAATAAACAAATAAATATACAAACTCACTTTCGCATTTATAATATTAGTAGGATTTTTAAATAATTTTAGTAACTTTTAATTTTATATTGTTATTAAATTGATAGAATTCAGGGGGGCTACTCCAAAAGCGGAACGCAAGACGGACGTTACTGCGTGTCCGCGTTTCAGTATCACGCAACATTGAGCACTAACATATGATGATAAAGTCTAGTTTGGTTTGACATAGAAACGGGACGTCACTATCGTAAGACTAACTCGTTTAAATGTTTTTGAAGTGAAAACTTCTTTAGCGGTGTTGTGCACTTTTTTTGGAATGGGTAAAAAATGTTAAACTCGCGTCAGGACACGTGACCTGATCGAAAATTCGTAAGACGGATGGAGACTAGACAGCTGGCGCGGCGTAGGAGAGGGAGTATCCCCCTCTCTTTCTACGGCGCGGCGAAAATTTATGCCTGCGCCTGCTGTTTCGTATATCAAAAATGTACAACGTTAATATTCAAGTTTTCACTTCTGCCGGCACTCCCAGAGTGCAACCCGTCGTTTTTTTTTACAATACCTCAACCGTAACGATCAACGTGTCCTCAGAACGCGGGCCTCCTGAAGTACCACCAGCGTATCCACTCCGGCGAGCGACCGTTCCAATGCACGCAGTGCTCCAAATCATTCACCACAAACCGGTTGTTAGAGGTACGTTTTATAACCTTTTTAGGGTTCCGTAGCCAAATGGCAAACGGAACCCTTATGGATTCGTCATGTCTGTCTATCCGTCTGTATGTCACAGACGTTTTCTCCGAAACTGTGAGTACTATACTGTTGAAACTTGGTAAGTATATATTCTGTGAATGGATTTGTCATGTCTGTCAGTCTGTCTGTCCGTCCGTATGTTATAGCGACCAGGAAGGTATTAATGAAACCCATTGGATCTGGTTCGATCCATCACCGTCTACAGGCCAGGAGTGGCAACGGGATAATGGATAATTTATTTGATTATTGCAGAGTATTTATACTAAAACATTGTACAGTGTTATATTGAATCTACACGTCCAGTTAGTACGTGATGCGCTAAATTAACAAAATATATAATTTGCTTATTAATTAAATATATATCCTAGTTGACATCACGTACGACTTTATGGATGCTGCCATAATACTCCCCCTTTTTTTAAAAAAGAACATAACAAAATCATAATAAATCCTAAACATGTGAAAAATAAAAATATTACGAAGGCAATCTACCTACCCATTTCAATCGATAAATTAGTACGTACTAAAAACGCTAGCAAAATGTCTTTTTCCTTTCTTAAAATAAAAATATTGATTTCTTCATTGCTTGAATCTTGATATTTTCATCCTTATAGGAGTTCGGCGGCGCAGCAACCAATATCTTGTCGATAACTGGAGCAATTTCCTTGTAGAATCCTAATTTGTTGATTTTACTCGTTACCAATGCTATCTTCATTGAGTTATAATCTCTCAGTTTCTCTTATGTTGACGATATTAACATTGCACGTGCTGAAAAACGCTGTGTAGGCAAATAATTTCTGCGCGGCAAAATTGTGCGTCTTTGCATTTTGGAGTATCTATTGATATTGTGAGTCACACATTATACTTAAATAATTTCTTCCTTTTATGCGTCTCTCTCTATTAATCTTTTAATTGCCAGTTCCTTCAATCCCAGTGAGTCGGGAGAAATCTTCTGCTCGTAGTCTTTCATGAGACCGTGTGAGCGTGCTCGCAGTCCGTAGTGAGTCGGGATTGTAGAGAACAATGTCGACTAGCGTCGGTCGAAGTCCTGCCGTATTGCCCCGCTGGAGAGTGGCCAGACATAATTCATTATCCAAAGCGTGAGCTGGGCGGATGTGCCAAACGCTATAATAGTCGATGTGGGTTCTTGATCTCAGGACCAGGAGCTCGGTGCGTCGGCTGCTGTGGACCTGGATATGACCCGTTTGCTGGCTTGCTCTGGAGATTGCTTGAAGGCCAGTGGAAATGTACACGTTGATCTTCTTCCCATTTCTTCAGGCTTGAGTCGTCGATTTCTTGCGCTTTGCTCCAATCTTGCGGTGCGTGCCCATCACGTCGTGGTATATAGCGATCACGTCGGGGTATATAGCGACCACGAAGGTATTAATGAAACCCATTGGATCTGGTTCGATCCATCACCGTCTACAGGCCAGGAGTGGCAATGGGATAATGGATAATTTATTTGATTATTGCAGAGTATTTATACTAAAACATTGTACAGTGTTATATTGAATCTACACGTCCAGTTAGTACGTGATGCGCTAAATTAACAAAATATATAATTTGCTTATTAATTAAATATATATCCTAGTTGACATCACGTACGACTTTATGGATGCTGCCATATATGTCACAGCCGCTTTTTTCCGAATCTATAAGAACTATACTGTTGAAACTTGGTAAGTAGACGTATTCTGTGAACCGCATTAGGGTTTTCACACAAAAATGGAAAAAAAAAATGGGGTTTCCCCATACTTAGAACTAAAACTCATTTTTTTTATCAATCCCATGCGTTTGGGGTGTCTATGGAGAGGTCTTCAAAAATGATATTGAGGTTTCTAATATCATTTTTTTTAAATAAAAATTAAATAAGCTTTTTGAATAAATATTTTTTTTTATACAAGTTTTTATTATGAGGCCAAAGTACTAAGACAAATGAAATAAGCCCAAACTCGACGGAGTTGCGTCGTTTAATTACTGAGTTATGTACGTCCAGCAGTGGACTTCCACTGGCTGATATAATGGTGATACTTACTTCCATCGACCAACTTCTTTCTCCGTAAGCTTTTCTTCGCACATTAGCCAAAAAGTGGTTCGCAAATGTGCGTAGAAAAGCTCTACATTCTCACTTTTAACTGTAAACAGTAGTTCATAAAATAGTTTGAAGGGTCATCTAGGGCTTCATCATCATCATCATTTTATTCGCATAACGTCCACTGCTGGACATAGGCCTCACCCAAAGATTTCCAAAATGACCGATCAAGAGCGGCCTACATCCAGCGCTTTCCAGCGACCCTGGTCAGGTCATCTGACCACCTTCTATAGCTTCGTTTCCTTTCAAATGATTTATTTCATATAAGGGCAGCACTAGCCGGAAAACTCAGGTACCCCTTAAACGATTTTTTTTGTTGCAGGAACACGTTCGCGTCCACACCGGCGAGCGTCCGTACAAGTGTTCGCACTGCTCCAAGGCGTTCAAGACGCTCGCCGCGCTCAACAGGCACGACCTGGTGAGTGAGCCTCGATCTATATAATTACTATTTCTGTATCGCCCCAAATATTTTTTTGAATATATATTTAATGTACAGACATATTTTATTTTACTGTTGTATTATTTGTATAGATAATAAAAAGAAATGACAACCTCAAGATACAATATGGGCACAAAGGCGAACTTATCGCTTAATCGTTTGGGTAGATATATTATTTTTATTATAAGCCGTGTGGTATCCGGCAGAGCAGAATAGGACCACTCCAAGTCCTCCCGTGTATGTCGTAGAAGACGACTTAGGAAATACAAGCTAAACAAAGCTCGCTAGCCAGACGTGTTGGAGAGGTCATGACGTTTATAAGCTTTGACTTGGAGTGGCCTTATTCTCTCTGCCGGAAACCACACGGCGAATAATATTTGTATTACTTCTTTGTTTTTCAAAGTCCGATGATATTGATTGTTCTTTCTCTCAGGTCCACAACGGTCTACGTCGCCACGTATGCCAACTTTGCGACAAGACCTTCCAAACGTCGTCCTGTGCTAAAGTGCACATCAAAACTGTGCACATGAAACTGCCCACGCCGCCCAGAGTGCGCAGACGCAGGGTCAAAGACGAATAGCAGTTACCCAGATTCAGTCAACTCGGTGACTGGGTCATCATTAGTGCGGAGTGAAGTGCGGACGCTAACTCTAGTCTGGGAATAGTGGTTAAATTGAGAGGAGTGACTTGTGCTTTTTAATTCGCTGTCCATAAGTAGGAAACGGTTATGAATAATATACACGGTGATTTTTCATTGGTTTTGGAGCCGAATGCCACTTCATAAAGATCGTTAGTAAGAACTAATTGTCTGGTCAAAATAAAAATTCTGAAAGAAAAATGTTGACTAAACTCGAAAGTAAAATCGTGAGATCAAGTAGTAGGACCGCCGCCAGCCAGCCGGTCGGAGTTCATCAGGGTCACGCGGCAGTTTTGGACGGGCGTAACTACGTGATCTCGATCGAGAATCATTTTCACAACTTTTTATCATAAGTCATACACAAATTCGGATTACGTATATGGATAGAAAAAATTATTTACTATACGATTTTATTTCAAAACCAATGAAAAGTCAGCGTGTAATTACCAATGTACTTTGGAAATTGAATCATGATTCTTGTTGATAAAACCAGTGGTAAATTAAAATATTATCTACTCGACTAAAGACTTGACCGTTACTTTATAATATAACAAGATAGTCGTACTATAGTATCGCCCTATTTCTCTGTCAATCAAAATTAGACTTTATCATCATTGCGTAACGCTCAATGTTCCTTGACACTGAAACGCAGACACTTTGTTGTGTTTTAAATTGTAAAATAAAACCATAAAAAGTACATTAAAATATATAGGTAACTAATTATTAAGTAAAAATAACTTCTGTGGTGTAATCTTATACCTTTAAACGAGCAATTCTTGTATATTTATTTATATATTTCTGTGATCTCGAAAACGGCTCTAACGATTTCGCTGAAAATTGGTATATGGGGGTTTTCGGGGGTAAACAATCGATCTAGATTAGTCTTATGTTTGGGAAAACGCGTATTTTCGATGTTTGAGATGTAACCGAGCAAAGCTCGGTCGCCCAGGTACTGTAATTTAATAGGTACAAGAACTTGATGTCTTATTCTCAAATATAGTCCAGCTAGTGAGTCTCATCTTTAGGTCTTTTTGTCTCCACTGCAAGAGCACGACCCTCTCTGTACCACCAGAGTCGCACTTGGCCAGAGCAGCCAGAGGACTTGGCCTCCACTCCTCTCGCTGGTCAGACGGGTTGGAGAGGTCTCATTAATGTTTATAAGCTATGTTTAGCTTGTATTTCCTAAGTCGCCATCTACGAGATCCACGGGAGAACTTGGAGTGGTCCTATTTACATCGAAATTGGTTCATCCGTTCGAGCGCTTCGATGGCACAGACAGACGGACATTGGCGGCAAATTTATAACACCCCTGTTTTTGTCAGAGGTTAAAAATCATTAATAAATATTGTGCAATATTGTAAATTATAAAATAGATGTTTATAAATAGTGTTCAGTATTATATTGTAATGTCTAATCCCCATATTAATTAAAAATATTTAACTTTTGCTAAACCTATTCTAGATAAAATATGTTTTTAATCGACTTCAAAAAAGTAGGAGGTTATCAATTCGATTGTATTTTTTGTATGTATGTGACGTGATATCTTCGTCAAACGTGGACCGATTTTGATGATTCTATTTTTATTTGAAAGCCCTCACTCCCAAGTTGGTCCCATATTAATTTGGTGAAGACATAATGAAGAACTTCGGAGATATGGAAGAAACTCCTAAAATAAATTGAAGTCGGTTGTTTTTTTTTTTTGCTAAAAATGTAATTATGTCCCAATCTTTCTTCAATATTTGAAATAGTAAGAACAAAATAATATCAAATAGGTTTAGCAATTGTTTTATATTTTTATATACACTGAAACTATTTTAAGAGTATATTCAATCCGTGACACTGAACAACTTTCCCCAAGTAACATATATTGAAATATGATTGTTAAAATTTGTTTCTTGGAAACTGTATGGGAGGCAGGTTATTTGTTTTTCGCTGTATGTTCATTGGGAAAAGTTGTTCAGTGTCATGAACTGAATTCACCCTTAATGTAGTTTCAGTATATTTTGTTAGACCTTGTACATTTACTATGTAAAATGTTCTTTGAATAAATCTGTGTGAATCATGACTTATGTTTTTTTTTTCTTTTATATTTACTCCCATGCTGGTCTGGGAGAAAGAAAAAACTTAGAGTGTACCAGCTGCTTCTCTTCCCGCGCAGATCGTAAAAGCCGATCGAGGGAATGGGCAAAAATGCGAATCATGTTAACAGCTAGCAATCCATCACTGTATTGATTGCTTTTCCATCTTCTCGCCCACCATGACGCTAAAAGTGGCTTTTGGGTCTTGCGGCCCTGGGCTCTGCATAGAGGCGCAAGACCCAAAATGCTCTGTCTGCCCCATTAGGGATAAAGACGTGATAGTATGTATAGTATGTATGTATGTATATTTACAAAAAAAAGGAATTGGAGAGGATCTACTGGATAATTGAGGAGCTCGGTGACCCGGCGGGAGTGCGCATTGCAAGTAAAGCGACACCGGGCGTGGTCCGCACTTGGATGGGTGACCACAAGTGGCATACAAATTTCTTGAGCCCCTCCGTGCTTCGGAAGGCACGTATAAGCCGTTGGTCCCGGCTGTCATCATTGTATGGCAGTCGATAAGCTAAGTCATATGCCTTTGGACAGCTTAAAAAATCTGACAACAGTGTTGGCCACTTACACACACGAAAAACAAAAAACAAACTGGATAATATCTTTTTTGAGATAAGTAATGCCTTTGTACAACTTTTATTTTATGCATTCTCTGTATTCATTTTCCGTGTACATGAATTGGATACCTACATAAAATAGGTCCACAATTCTATGATGATTCTTGGATGTTTATCTATACATGTATTTCCTTTGAGAATCACGGGTCTTTTCACCCCGGTCCTTTGAGAGGCTTGCGTGGGGATACAGATCCAACACGTAGAGGCCCTTTGGAGAAGTTGTTGTCATGTGGCGCTCCCGCCAAAACCTATTCCTGGATATACCTATGAAAGGTGTACCCTTGAATAGGTTTTGGCAGAAGAAAAATCTATTGCATGAAAAAGGAAAAGGTTTAAGGGTTATGGAATGAATTTGGGATGGACTGATACTGGGTTATTGCAACAGAAACGGGAACGATACTATTAAATATAGTATCGTTGAGTTAGTATCCCCATACAAAAGTTTAAAACTTACTTTGTAGCTAGCTCAATCTAAAAAGATAAGATCAGCATGCTTTCATTTGACGACCTCCGTGGCGTAGTGGTCACCATGCTAGTCCGCCACTCAGAGGTTCCGGGTTTGATCCCCGGTCAGGGCAAGTTCTTCTTGGCGTGTCGATGGTCAACCCGTTTTCTTTTATATTCTATCAGCCCAATATTGAGCTGCTCTGACGGCGTCGTCAGTAGCCACATATACGTCGTCCAGGGTGCAGTAGTAGCACCCGGGGCAGGAAAGCAGGTTGCTGCAGGGCAAGTTGGAAAATGGCTTTTTTTAAATTGTCCTGGGTCTTGGATGTTTATCTGTACACGCTGACTTCATTGGTTTTGGAAAAAAGAATGTCGTATAGTAAATAAATTCCCCTACCCATATACGTAATCCAAATTTCTGTATGTCATAAGGTAAAAAAGAATTCGAATGAATTTTTATTTTGACTAGCTAATTAGGTCTTACGATGCCTATGAAGTGGCCTTAGGCTTCAGAACCAATAAAAAATCACCGTGTATACGTATTTGTTATAAAATATAGTATCGTTGAGTTAG
Organism: Acrobasis consociella; assembly: GCA_963555685.1. Classification (NCBI taxonomy): domain Eukaryota; kingdom Metazoa; phylum Arthropoda; class Insecta; order Lepidoptera; family Pyralidae; genus Acrobasis; species Acrobasis consociella. The sequence continues at coordinate 8,707,571 of OY743132.1, read as the reverse complement.
TATCCTATAACACAAGTCTCGAACTTACTTTGGAGCTAACTCAATGAGTGTAATTGGTCCCTATATATTTATTTATTTATTTTATTCATACAGACACATAGATATTGTCTACCCTGTGCCACCCTAACACAACGTGGAAGGGACATACTCGTAAAAAATCGAACCACACGCTACACAAGATCACTTTAGTATAATAAAATAAAAATAACAGTAAAAAAAAAACAAGAAAAATTTATGGCAATTCCATACTAAAGTGTGCAGCCGCCCGGGCAATTTGTATAGGAATGTCAATTTTTTTTTTGTTTCTTGACTGTTATTTTAATTTTATTGTGCTATAGTGATATAGTAGCCCGTGGTTTGATTTATTGCGGGTATGTACCTTCCACGTTGTATATTGACGGAGAATAGCGAAAGGCCTGCGCAGACGAGGGATTTTTGGTCCGCGGCGGAGAAAAACTTACTTTGTCCGGTCCGCTCTCTGCATGTCCTCGGTTATTCGGGGGACTCATTGTACGCGGTACTTTTAATCCCTCGTTTGCGTTACTTGATACAGTTGTAAGCGATCTATTTTAGCAGACAAAAAAGTCCGCGGACAAAAATCCCTCGTCTGCGCAGGCCTTAAATGTATTTTATTTGATATGAAGCTGTTCTCATAATTTAGGTAAGATTAGTATCCCCATTCTTCCATGCTGGTCTGGGAGAAAAGAAAAAACTTAGAATGTACCAGCTGCTTCTCTTCCCGCGCAGATCGTAAAAGCCGATCGAGGGAATTGGCGAAAATGTGAATCATGTTAACAGGTGATGCGGCTAGCAACCCATCACTGTATTGATTGCTTTTCCATCTTCTCGCCCACCATGACGCTAAGGGCCGCGCTACACTGGATTCGCATGATGCCATGCCTTGCCAATCTTATGTAGCGCGGCCCTAAAAGTGGCTTTTGGGTCTTGCTGCTCTATGCAAAGCCGCAAGACCAAAATGCTCTGTCTGCCCCATTAGGGTAAAGACGTGACAGTATGTATGTATTAGTACCTACCTTATAAATAGTACTGCTCATCTCTGTGGGATAGCTTATGAAATTAAATACTGTAATAAATGTGTAAATACTATATTTTTATTTACAAAATATACATATACTTAGGCGCAAGTCACAATGGATTTGATTTAACATTTGTGGTCTCAAACACATCGCATACAAACGCGCCATTTTGAAAACGAATGGCTCCCGCATTCAAAATCAGTTTCATTATCATCAGGTCTTTTTGTCTCCACTGCAGGAGCACCCTTCCTGTACTACCAGAGCCATACTTGGCCAGAGCAGCCAGAGGACTTCCCCTACACTCTCCTCGCTCGCCAGACGGGTTGGAGAGGTCTCATGGATGTCTATAAGCTTTGTTCAGCTTGTATTTCCTAAGTCGCCTTCTACGACATCCACGGGAGGACTTTGAGCGCATTCAAAAATAGGTCTCAACATGTGTGACCTTTGCCGTAGGCTGAACTCACACCGAAAGAGAAGTTTTATTGTTAAACAATATTTACCTTTATTTCTATCTACGAAATGCATAGAATGGCTTGAAAAAACTCTGTCGCTTGGCGCCGCTGGCAGTCACGGCTTTTGTTTTGTTCAAGCTATATTGTGCATTGCGCAAATAGAAATAAAGGTGAATATGGTTTGACAATGAAACTTCTCTTCGCTTCCGGAGTTAAGCCTTAGGCAAAAATAATATTATTACTAACGTAACAGATACCCAACGCCATAGAAACTATCAGAAGGCCCGTAAGTAGGCAAAACTGGAGTTGCGGGGTAGGCACACAGAGATGGTAGCTCACACAACTAGCAAAAAAAGTGACAGAAAGTCTTGAATATACTTTTAAAATATTTATTGCATGTCGTATAAGTCAGATTTAATTAATGAAAGTACTACTTCATTTAAATGATAGAAATAAAATATTTTAATATTTCAATTATTACCATAAAGCGCCATCTAGTCACAAGAAAGAGAAACAATATATGGCGGTGGATAGGCATACCTTAAGTGTTCACTCCAGAGCGTGAGAGCTTAAGTGTGTTCGCAGTGACCTGACTGTTGCATAGCGACGGTGACAAACGTCACATTCGTATGGTTTCTCGCCAGTGTGTGTTCTTATATGACTTAGTAAATGGCCTCTTTTAATAAAACTATGATGACATATACTACACTAAAAATAATCCAAGTTTCTATAGAAAGCATTTTTTATACATTTTGATTTAAGTTCCTTGGGGAAAGTTTTTCAGTGTCACGTATTGAATCTTAACTTTAAAATTGTAAATAAACATTTTTTATAGAAACTTAGATCAGCTGCTCAGTCACCTTTTAAAGAGGCCACAATTTTTTTTTTTTCATTTTTTATGAGTGTTTCCTGAGAATTTTTTCTTTAGAATCAATAAGTATTTTGGTGATCCTACATTTTTGACGTTACGTGTGATCACGATTTATAATGTCCTTAAATATGACGCGTGATTTACAAGTCAGCCTGTAAATTACCTAGTAAATTTAGAAAAAAAGAAAAAAATTATACAAAAAAAATCTTTTTTTATAAAGAATTTGTTATTTGTAAAAACGAGACTTTTGTTTAAAAAAAATTTTTCATCAAAAAAAATATTTCTGCATATAAATTTTTTTGCCGAAAAAAAAATTCTTTTTTATTTGATTTGACGAATAAAAAAACAAAAAGAAGGCACCAGCTTAGTCCGTCTGGCCGTTTGCGCAGAAGCCCTGCGGGCGCGGCAGCCGGTCGCTGGACCCGTCGCTGCGGCGCTGGCGCGTCGTGGGCGAGGACGCGCACGACGTCGTCATGGAGCGGGAGGCGCCGCGCGGGGCGCCGCCCAAGCGGGGCGCCGTCTGCGAGGTCTGCGGGAAGAGCTTCCAGGTTGGTGCACCCGGAACAAAAGCGAAGATAATACATGCTGACTTTGCATTGGTCTAATATTGTAAAAGCGAGAATTTGTGGAAAAGGACCAATTGACCAATTTTGATAATATTTGCTACGCAGGAAACCCTTCCAGATCAATTTTTGCCCGTACCCAAAAGCAGTAACGTATTATAAAGACGAAATTTTGTGTCTGTGTGTGTGTATGTTACTTCTTTACGCGCTGGACCGATTTTGATAAAAAAATAAAATTTGCTATGCAGAAAACTGACACCCTGGATTAACACATGGGCCACTTAACGCGCGGTATCATCGCGGCGCGCAGCTGGTAATAAAAAAAACCTCGATCTAACGTAAACCCAAATTAAATTTGTGTATAATTAAAGGGTAAAAAAATTACGAAAATGATATTCGATCGAGGCTGCGTAGTTACGCCCGTCCAAAACTGGCGCGTGACCCCATGAACTCCGGCCGGCGGCGCCTAGCGGTGGTACTACTAACTAATCTTACGATTTTACTTTCGTGTTTTAATAAACATTTAATTTCTGAATTTTTATTTTGACTAGCTAATTAGGTCTTATTAAAGATCCCTATGAAGTGGCCTTCTGCTTCAAAACTAATGAAAAATCACCGTGCATAAACATCTTTCACTAATATTATCATTATCTTTATGCGACTGTTAGTTGCCTATCAAACTATATCCATATCAAATTTCATCTAAATAAGTTCAGCGGTTGAAGCGTGAAGTGGTAACAAACAAATAAATATACAAACTCACTTTCGCATTTGTAATATTAGTAGGATTTTTAAATAATTTTAGTAAATTTTAATTTAAGGTTGTATTATATTTAGTTAATATTATATTATTATTAAATTAATAGAATTCAGGGGGGGCTACTCCAAAAGCGGAACGCAAGACGGACGTTACTGCGTGTCCGCGTTTCAGTGTCACGCAACATTGAGCACTAACATATGATGATAAAGTCTAGTTTGGTTTGACATAGAAACGGGACGTCACTATCGTACGACTAACGTGATTAAGAGTCCCCTTACCCTAGACTTCTCCATACAAACGTAGTCTACGTTTAATTTTGAAACCACATGTCAGATTCCGGTAAAAATTGGTAATTGTAAAGAAATTTCAATTATCTAGGGTTATAACTGGTTTCCTACAGTAAAATTATGAACTGGAAAGAAAATATAACGATTTAGAAGTTTCCCATACTAATGGTCAAAAATGATATAAAACTATATTCTATTTCAAGTTCATATTTTTACTGTCGGAAACTAGTTATAAACCTAGATAATTGCAATATCTTTGAAATTACAAAATTTTGCCCAAATCCATACGTATTTAAATAAATGTTTTTTTTTCAATACCTCCACTGTAACAATGAACGTGTCCTCAGAACGCGGGCCTCCTGAAGTACCACCAGCGTATCACTCCGGCGAGCGACCGTTCCAATGCACGCAGTGCTCCAAATCATTCACCACAAACCGGTTGTTAGAGGTACATTGTATAACATTTTATAAGTATTTTGTAAAAAAAATTTTAAGTTATAATTCTTAAGGCGCGGTCGGAAAAAATGATGAGAGTGAATTTTTACGATGCGCGCGCACACCGACACTAAAAAAGCAACAGTATGAAGTTAGCCCACGATCTGGCTGTACTGTATCTATGTTCACGCCAAAGTATAACTTCTAACGCGTGTACGTAAGTACACACAGTCTTTTTTATTCAAGCTTATATTGTAAGTCTCTTTTGTTCAAGCTCCCATGCTGGTCTGGAAGAAATAAAAAATCTTAGAATGTACCAGCTGCTTCTCTTCCCACGCAGATGGTAAAAGCCGATCGAGGGAATGGGCAAAAATGCGAATCATGTGAACAGGCGATGCGGCTAGCAACCCATCACTGTATTTATGTATGTATGTAAAATGACAGTAAAAAAAACAAGAAAAATTTATGGCAATTCCATACTCAAGTGTGCAGCCGCCCGGGCAATTTGTATAGGATGTGACGTTGGATCGCACTAGTGCTACCCTCCCCTCCGCACTTTACCCCGCGCGGCCCATATAAAAAGACGGCGTGAGGGATCTCGTTCTCTTTTGGCCACGACTGGACGCCGGCCCGGTGCGTCTTCAAAAGCTGAGTAAATTTGGAAATCTCTTCTGGAACAACGAATCTCGTGGATGTGAACCTACGACCCTTACCTGTGACTACTTTCGGCATTTAATGTCTAATTTGTTAAAAATTTAATTAAAGAGTTTGGTCTTTCTAAATATTGTTTCTTTCAAAATAATCTTATCGTCACAAGGAATGTCAATTTTTTTTTTGGTTTCTTGACTGTTATTTTAATTTTATTATGCTATACTGACCTAGTATAGCCCGTGGTTTGATTTATTACGGGTATGTCCCTTCCACGTTGTATATTGTCGGAAACTAGCGATAAATATGTATTTTGTTTGATATGAAGCCGTTCTCATAATTTAGGTAAAATTAGTACCCCTATCCTTCCATGATGGTCTGGGAGAAAAGAAAAAACTTAGAATGTACCAGCTGCTTTTCTTCCCGCGCAGTAAAAGCCGATGGAGGGAATGGGCGAAAATGTGAACAGGCGATGCGGCTAGCAACTCATCACTGTTTTGATTGCTTTTCCATCTTCTCGTCCACCATGACGCTAAGGGCCGCGCTACACTGGATTCGCATGGCATAGCATCGGAAGCGACGCGTCATTACTAAACAAGCTTTATGTCAAGTGATATAAGATGCATAACCGCCTGAGGGCGTCTTTTCCGCGGGAGTGCGCGGCAGGCCGCCGGCCGGCTCTTCGCGTTCGCGCGTTAGCGCGGCTCTAAAAGTGGCTTTTGGGTCTTGCGGCTCTATGCAGAGCCGCAAGACCAAAATGCTCTGTCTGCCCCATTAGGGTAAAGACGTGATAGTATGTATGTATTAGTACCTACCTTATAAATAGTACTGCTCATCTCTGTGGGATAGCTTATGAAATTAAAATACTGTAATAATTGTGTAAATACTATATTTTTATTTACAAAATATACATATACTTAGGCGCAAGTCACTATGGATTTGATTTAACACTTGTGGTCTCAAACACATCGCATACAAACGCGCCATTTTGAAAACGAATGGCTCCCGCATTCAAAATCAGTTTCATTATCATCAGGTCTTTTTGTCTCCACTGCAGGAGCACCCTCTCTGTACTACCAGAGCCATACTTGGCCAGAGCAGCCAGAGGACTTCCCCTACACTCTCCTCGCTCGCCAGACGGGTTGGAGAGGTCTCATGGATGTCTATAAGCTTTGTTCAGCTTGTATTTCCTAAGTCGCCTTCTACGACATCCACGGGAGGACTTTGAGCGCATTCAAAAATAGGTCTCAACTTGTGTGACCTTTGCCGTAGGCTGAACTCACACCGAAATAGAAGTTTTATTGTTAAACAATATTTACCTTTATTTCTATCTACGAAATGCATAGAATGGCTTGAAAAAACTCTGTCGCTTGGCGCTTGGCAGTCACGGCTTTTGTTTTGTTCAAGCTATATTGTGCATTGCGCAAATAGAAATAAAGGTGAATATGGTTTGACAATGAAACTTCTCTTCGCTTCCGGAGTTAAGCCTTGGGCAAAAATAATATTATTACTAACGAAACAGATACCCAACGCCATAGAAACTATCAGAAGGCCCGTAAGTAGGCAAAACTGGAGTTGCGGGGTAGGCACACAGAGATGGCAGCACACACGACTAGCAAAAAAAGTGACAGAAAGTGTTGAATATACATTTAAAATATTTATTGCATTTCGTATAAGTCAGATTTAATTAATGAAAGTACTACTTCATTTAAATGATAGTAAAATATTTTAATATTTCAATTATTACCATAAAGCGCCATCTAGTCACAAGGAAGAGAAACAATTCTGTTTATATTGCGGTGGGTAGGCATACCTTAAGTGTTCACTCCAGTGTGTGTTCGCAGTGACCTGACTGCTGCATAGCGACGGTGACAAACGTCACATTCGTATGGTTTCTCGCCAGTGTGCGTTCTTATATGACTTAGTAAATGGCCTCTTTTAATAAAACTATGATGACATATACTACACTAAAAATAATCCAAGTTTCTATAGAAAGCATTTTTTATACATTTTGATTTAAGTTCCTTGGGGAAAGTTTTTCAGTGTCACGTATTGAATCTTAACTTTAAAATTGTAAATAAACATTTTTTATAGAAACTTAGATCAGCTGCTCAGTCACCTTTTATAAGAGGCCACAATTTTTTTTTTTTTCATTTTTTATGAGTGTTTCCTGAGAATTTTTTCTTTAGAATCAATAAGTATTTTGGTGATCCTACATTTTTGACGTTACGTGTGATCACGATTTATAATGTCCTTAAATATGACGCGTGATTTACAAGTCAGCCTGTAAATTACCTAGTAAATTTAGAAAAAAAGAAAAAAATTATACAAAAAAATTCTTTTTTTATAAAGAATTTGTTATTTGTAAAAACGAAACTTTTGTTTAAAAAAAATTTTTCATCAAAAAAAATATTTCTGCATATAAATTTTTTTGCCGAAAAAAAATTCTTTTTTATTTGATTTGACGAATAAAAAAACAAAAAGAAGGCACCAGCTTAGTCCGTCTGGCCGTTTGCGCAGAAGCCCTGCGGGCGCGGCAGCCGCGCGCTGGACCCGTCGCTGCGGCGCTGGCGCGTCGTGGGCGAGGACGCGCACGACGTCGTCATGGAGCGGGAGGCGCCGCGCGGGGCGCCGCCCAAGCGGGGCGCCGTCTGCGAGGTCTGCGGGAAGAGCTTCCAGGTTGGTGCACCCGGAACAAAACTTTGCATTGGTTTTGGAAAAAAAATCTAATATTGTAAAAGCGAAAATTTGTGTGCATGGGACGCGCAATCGGCTGGACCAATTGACCAATTTAGATAATAGTTGCTACGCAGGAAACCCTTCCAGATCGATTTTTGCCCGTACCCAAAAGCAGTAACGTATTATAAAGGCGAAATTTTGTGTGTGTGTGTGTATGTTACTTCTTTACGCACTGGACCGATTTTGATAAAATTTGCTATGAAGAAAACTGACACCCTGGATTAACACATGGGCTACTTAACGAGCGGTATCATCGCGGCACGCAGCTGGTAATAAAAAAATCCCCGATCTAACGTAAACCCAAATTTGTGTATAATTATAAGGAAAAAAAATTGTGAAAATGATTTTCGATCGAGACCACGTAGTTACGCCCGTCCAAAATTGGCGCGTGACCCCATGAACTCCGGCGCACAGCGCTTAGTGGCGGTACTACTAACTAATCTCACGATTTAACTTTCGAGTTTTAAAAAACAAATTTAATTTCTAAATTTTTATTTTGACTAGCTAATTAGGTCTTACTAAAGATCCCTATGAAGTGGCCTTCTGCTTCAAAAATAATGAAAAATCACCGTGCATAATAGTATTTTATGCAACAAAAATTATGTTGTTTAAGGAAGGTCAAAAAATGCGAGTGGCGCAGGTTACGATGCGAGCTTTAGCGAGCATCGTAAGAAGACGCCATCGAGCATTTTTTGACGTACTTATACAACGTTGCATACAATACTTTTTCTACGACTATATTTACTAAATAAAACACAAAAATAAATAAAGAAAAATATGAAAATGTTTCACATCATTTATGTTTGGTAGACAATAGGTATCTATGATAAACTTTATTTTTTTCATATTTTTTTTATGTTATGTTGGCAGTATGACATGATCTGAAGAAAACAAAATTCGAGGTCTATGGCTAGGAGTATCGTTTTGGCGAAATAACGATACGTGTGCTGTTATGGGGAATAGACTATAGACTTTCCTGAAATCATAAATAATCTATGTTTTATATTCGTGTTTGTGACTATTTAAAAGACAAATAACAGTAGAGGAGTAGAAAAACATCTTACACTAATATTATCATTATCTATATGCGACTGTTAGTTGCCCATCAAACTATATCTATATCGAATTTCATCTCAATAAGTTCAGCGGTTGAAGCGTGAAGTGGTAACAAACAAATAAATATACAAACTCACTTTCGCATTTGTAATATTAGTAGGATTTTTAAATAATTTTAGTAACTTTTAATTTTATATTGTTATTAAATTGATAGAATTCAGGGGGGCTACTCCAAAAGCGGTAGGCAAGACGGACGTTGCTGCGTGTCCGCGTTTCAGTGTCACGCAACATTGAGCACTAACGTATGATGATAAAGTCTAATTTGGTTTGACATTGAAACGGGACGTCACTATCGTATGACTAACTCGTTTAATAATTTACGTATTTAATACGTATTTAAATAAATGTTTTTGAAGTGAAAACTTCTTTAGCGGCGTTGTGCACTTTTTTGGAATGGGTAAAAAATGTTAAACTCGCGTCAGGACACGTGACCTGATCGAAAATTCGTAAGACGGATGGAGAGTAGACAGCTGGCGCGGCGTAGGAGAGGGAGTATCCCCCTCTCTTTCTACGGCGCGGCGAAAATTTATGCCTGCGCCTGCTGTTTCGTATATCAAAAATGCACAACGTTAATATTCAAGTTTTCACTTCTGCCGGCACTCCCAGAGTGCAACCCGTCGTTTTTTTTACAATACCTCAACCGTAACGATCAACGTGTCCTCAGAACGCGGGCCTCCTGAAGTACCACCAGCGTATCCACTCCGGCGAGCGACCGTTCCAATGCACGCAGTGCTCCAAATCATTCACCACAAATCGGTTGTTAGAGGTACGTTTTATTACCTTTTTAGGGTTCCGTAGCCAAATGGCAAACGGAAAACTTATGGATTGGACCCTACATGTCTGTCTATCCGTCTGTATGTCACAGACGTTTTCTCCGAAACTGTGAGTACTATACTGTTGAAACTTGGTAAGTATATATTCTGTGAATGGATTTGTCATGTCTGTCAGTCTGTCTGTCCGTCCGTATGTCACAGCCGCTTTTTTCCGAATCTATAAGAACTATACTGTTGAAACTTGGTAAGTAGATGTATTTTGTGAACCGCATTAGGGTTATCACACTAAAATGAAAAAAATAGTGGTTTCCCCATACTTAGAACTAAAACTCATTTTTTTTATCAATCCCATGCGTTTGGGGTGTCTATGGAGAGGTTTTCAAAAATGATATTGAGGTTTTTAATATCATTTTTTTAATTAAAAAATTTAATAAGTTTTTTGAAAAAAATTTTATTTTTATGTCCAAGCTTTTATTGAGGCCAAAGTACTAAGACAAATGAAATAAGCCCAAACTCGACGGAGTTGCGTCGTTTTATTACTGAGTTATGTACGTCCAGCAGTGGACTTCCATTGGCTGATATAATGGTGATACTCACTTCCATCGACCAACTTCTTTCTCCGTAAGCTTTTCTTCGCACATTAGCCAAAAAGTGGTTCGCAAATGTGCGTAGAAAAGCTCTACATTCTCACTTTTAACTGTAAACAGTAGTTCATAAAATAGTTTGAAGGGTCATCTAGGGCTTCATCATCATCATTTTATTCGCATAACGTCCACTGCTGGACATAGGCCTCACCCAAAGATTTCCAAAATGACCGATCGAGAGCGGCCTACATCCAGCGCTTTCCAGCGACTCTGATCAGGTCATCTGACAACCTTCTATATCTTCGTTTCCTTTCAAATGATTTATTTCATATAAGGGTAGCACTAGCCGGAAAACTCAGGTACCCCTTAAGGGTCCCCCGACCCTATACCAAAATACAACTTTCCATACAAACGTAGTCTACTTTTTATTTCAAAACGACATGTCCGATTTGGGCAAAATTTTGTAATTTCAAAGATATTGCAATTATCTAGGTTTATATTTAGTTTCCGACAGTAAAAATATGAACTTGAAATAGAATATAGTGTTTTATATCATTTATGACCATTAGTATGGGAAACTTCTAAATCGTTATATTTTCTTTCCAGTTCATAATTTTACTATAGGAAACCCAATATAACCCTAGATAATTGCAATTTCTTTACAATTACCAATTTTTACCGGAATCTGACATGTGGTTTCAAAATTAAACGTGTACTACGTTTGTATGGAGAAGTCTAGGGTCGCCGGACTCTTAAACGATTTTTTTTGTTGCAGGAACACGTTCGCGTCCACACCGGCGAGCGTCCGTACAAGTGTTCGCACTGCTCCAAGGCGTTCAAGACGCTCGCCGCGCTCAACAGGCACGACCTGGTGAGTGAGCCACGATCTATAAAATTACTATTTCTGTATCGCCCCAAATATTTTTTGAATATATATTTAATGTACAGACATATTTTATTTTACTGTTGTATTATTTGTATAGATAATAAGAAGAAATTACAACCTCAAGATACAATATGGGCACAAAGGCGGACTTATCGCTTAATCGTTTGGGTAGATATATTATTTTTATTGTAAGCCGTGTGGTATCCGGCAGAGCTGAATAGGACCACTCCAAGTCCTCCCGTGGATGTCGTAGAAGACGACTTAGGAAATACAAGCTAAACAAAGCTCGCTAGCCAGACGTGTTGGAGAGGTCATGACGTTTATAAGCTTTGACTTGGAGTGGCCTTATTCTCTCTGCCGGAAACCACACGGCGAATAATATTTTTATTACTTCTTTGTTTTTCAAAGTCCGATGATATTGATTGTTCTTTCTCTCAGGTCCACAACGGTCTACGTCGCCACGTATGCCAACTGTGCGACAAGACATTCCAAACGTCATCCTGTGCTAAAGTGCACATCAAAACTGTGCACATGAAACTGCCCACGCCGCCCAGAGTGCGCAGACGCAGGGTCAAAGACGAATAGCAGTTACCCAGATTCAGTCAACTCGGTGACTGGGTCATCATCAGTGCGGAGTGAAGTGCGGACGCTAACTCTAGTCTGGGAATAGTGGTTAAATTGAGAGGAGTGACTCGTGCTTTTTTGTTCGCTGTCCATAAATAGAAAAAGGTCATGAATCATATACACGGTGATTTTTTATTGGTTTTGGAGCCGAATACCACTTCATAAGGTCTTTAGTAAGACCTAATTGGCTAGTCAAAATAAAAATACTGAAAGAAAAAATGGTGACTTAACTCGAAAGTAAAATCGTGAGATCAAGTAGTAGTACCGCCACCAGCCAGCCGGTCGGAGTTCATCAGGGTCACGCGGCAGTTTTGAACGGGCGTAACTACGTGATCTCGATCGAGAATCATTTTCACAACTTTTTATCATAAGTCATACACAAATTCGGATTACGTATATGGATAGAGTAATTTAGTTACTGTACGATTTTATTTCAAAACCAATGAAAAGTCAGCGTGTATGTACCAGTGTACTTTGGAAATTGAATCATGATTCTTGTTGATAAAACCAGTGGTAAATTAAAATATTATCTACTCGACTAAAGACTTGACCGTTACTTTATATTATAATAAATAGTCGTACTATAGTATCGTCCTATTTCTTTGTCAATCCAAATTAGACTTTATCATCAATGCGTAACGCTCAATGTTCCTTGACACTGAAACGCGGACACTTTGTTGTATTTTAAATTGTAAAATAAAACTATAAAAAGTACATTAAAATATATAGGTAACTACTTATTAAGTAAAAATAACTTCTGTGGTGTAATCTTATACCTTTAAACGAGCAATTCTTGTATATTTATTTATATATTTCTGTGATCTCGAAAACGGCTCCAACGATTTCGCTGAAAATTGGTATATAGGGGTTTTCGGGGGTAAACAATCGATCTAGATTAGTCTTATGTTTAGGAAAACGCGTATTTTCGATGTTTGATATGTAACCGAGCAAAGCTCGGTCGCCCAGGTACTGTAATTTAATAGGTACAAGAACTTGATGTCTTATTCTCAAGTATAGTCTTGCTAGTGAGTCTCATCTTTAGGTCTTTTTGTCTCCACTGCAGGAGCACGGCCAGAGCAGCCAGAGGACTTGGCCTCCACTCCTCTCGCTGGTCAGACGGGTTGGAGAGGTCTCATTAATGTTTATAAGCTTTGTTTAGCTTGTATTTCCTAAGTCGCCATCTACGAGATCCACGGGAGGACTTGGAGTGGTCCTATTTTCATCGAAATTGGTTTATCCGTTCGAGCGCTTCGATGCCACAGATAGACGGACATTGGCAGCAAATTTATACGGCTCTTTTTGTCGGGAGTTAAAAATCATTAATAAATATTGTGCAATATTGTAAATAATAAAATAAATGTTTATAAATAGTGTTCAGTATTATATTGTAATGTCTAATCCCCATATTAATTAAAAATATTTAACTGTTGCTAAACCTATTTTAGTTAAAATATGTTTCTAACCGACTTCAAAAAAGGAGGAGGTTATCAATTCGATTGTATTTTTTGTATGTATGTGACGCGATATCTTCGTCAATCGTGGACCGATTTTGATGATTCTTTTTTTATTTGAATGCCCTTACTCCCAAGTTGGTCCCATATTAATTTGGTGAATACGTGATGAAGAACTTCGGAGATATGGAAGAAACTCCTGAAATAAATTGAAGCAGGTTGTTTTTTTTTTTTGCTAAAAATGTAATTATGTTCTAATCTTTTTTCAATATTTGCCATAGTAAGAACAAAATATTTTCAAATAGGTTTAGCAATCGTTTTATATTTTTTTTATAGACTGAAACTATTTTAAGAGTATATTCAATCCGTGATACTGAACAACTTTCCCCAAGTAACATATATTGAAATGTGATTGTTAAAATTTGTTTCTTTAGAAACTGTATGGGAGGCAGGTTTTTTGTTTTTCGCTGTATGTTCCTTGGGAAAAGTAGTTCAGTGTCATGAACTGAATTCACCCTTAATGTAGTTTCAGTATATTTTGTTAGACCTTGTATATTTACTATGTAAAATATTCTTTGAATAAATCTGTGTGAATCATGACTTATGTTTTTTTTTCTTTTATATTTACTCCCATGCTGGTCTGGGATAAAGAAAAAACTTAGAGTGTACCAGCTGCTTCTCTTCCCGCGCAGATCGTAAAAGCCGATCGAGGGAATGGGCAAAAATGTGAATCATGTTAACAGGCGATGCGGCTAGCAACCCATCTGTATTGATTGCTTTTCCATCTTCTCGCCCACCATGACGCTAAAAGTGGCTTTTGGGTCTTGCGGCCCTGGGCTCTGCATAGAGGCGCAAGACCCAAAATGCTCTGTCTGCCCCATTAGGGATAAAGACGTGATAGTATGTATGTATATTTACAAAAAAAAGGAGTTGGAGAGGATCTACTGGATAATTGAGGAGCTCGGTGACCCGGCGGGATTGCGCATTGCATGTAAAGCGACACCGGGCGTGGTCCGCACTTGGATGGGTGACCACAAGTGGCATACAAATTTCTTGAGCCCCTCCGTGCTTCGGAAGGCACGTATAAGCCGTTGGTCCCGGCTGTCATCATTGTATGGCAGTCGTTAAGCTAAGTCAGATGCCTTTAGGCAGCTTAAAAAATCTGACAACAGTGTTGGCCACTTACACACACGAAAAACAAAAAACAAACTGGATAATATCTTTTTTGAGATAAGTAATGCCTTTGTACAACTTTTATTTTATGCATTCTCTTGGATACCTACATAAAATAGGTCCACAATTCTATGATGATTCTTGGATGTTTATCAATACATGTATTTATTATTAAATATGGTATCGATGAGTTAGTATCCCCATACAAAAGTTTAAAACTTACTTTGTAGCTAGCTTAATCTAAAAAGATGGGATCAGCATGCATTTCATTTGACGACCTCCGTGGCGTAGTGGTCCCCATGCTAGTCCGCCACTCAGAGGTTCCGGGTTTGATCCCCGGTCAGGGCAAGTTCTTCTTGGCGTGTCGATGGTCAACCCGTTTTCTTTTATATTCTATCAGCCCAATATTGAGCTGCTCTGACGGCATCGTCAGTAGCCACATATACGTCGTCCAGGGTGCAGGTAGTAGCACCCGGGGCAGGAAAGCAGGTTGCTGCAGGGCAAGTTGGAAAATGGCCTTTTTCAAATTGTCCTGGGTCTTGGATGTTTATCTGTACACGCTGACTTCATTGGTTTTGGAAAAAAGAATGTCGTATAGTAAATAAATTCCCCTACCCATATACGTAATCCAAATGTCTGTATGTCAAAAGGTAAAAAAGAATTCGAATGAATTTTTATTTTGACTAGCTAATTAGGTCTTACGATGCCTATGAAGTGGTTTCAGAACCAATAAAAAATCACCGTGTATAGGTATTTATTATAAAATATAGTATCGTTGAGTTAGTATCCTATAACACAAGTCTCGAACTTACTTTGGAGCTAACTCAATGAGTGTGATTGGTCCCTATATATTTATTTATTTATTTTATTCATACAGACACATAGATATTGTCTACCCTGTGCCACCCAAATACAAAGTGGGAGGGACATACTCGTAAAAAATCGAACCACAAGCTACACTAGATCACTATAGTATAATGGAATTAAAATAACAGTACTCCCATGCTGGTCTGGGAAGAATAAAAAAAACTTAGAATGTACCAGCTGCTTTTCTTCCCACGCAGATCGTAAAAGCCGATCGAGGGAATGGGCAAAAATGCAAATCATGTTAACAGGCGATGCGGCTAGCAACCCATCACTGTATTGATTGCTTTTTCATCTTCTCGCCCACCATGACGCTAAAAGTGGCTTTTGGGTCTTGCGGCCTTGGGCTCTGCATAGAACCGCAAGACCCAAAATGCTTTGTCTGCCCCATTAGGGATAAAGACGTGATAGTATGTATGTATGTATGTAAAATAACAGTAAAAAAAACAAGAAAAAATTATGGCAATTCCATACTAAAGTGTGCAGCCGCCCGGGAAATTTGTATAGGATGTGACGTTGGATCGCACTAGTGTTACCCTCCCCTCCGCACTTTACCCCGCGCGGCCCATATAAAAAGACGGCGTGAGGGATCTCGTTCTCTTTTGGCCACGACTGGACGCCGGCCCGGTGCGTCTTCAAAAGCTGAGTAAATTTGGAAATCTCTTCTGGAACAACGAATCTCGTGGATGTGAACCTACGACCCTTACCTGTGACTACTTTCGGCATTTAATGTATAATTTGTTAAAAATGTAATTAAAGAGTTTGTTCTTTCTCAACATTGTTTCTTTCAAAATAATCTTATGTCACAAGGAAAATCAATTTTTTTTTTTTGATTTCTTGACTGTTATTTTAATTTTATTATGCTATAGTTATATAGTAGCCCGTGGTTTGATTTATTACGGGTATGTCCCTTCCACGTTGTATTGTCGGAAACTAGCGATAAATATGTATTTTGTTTGATATGAAGCCGTTCTCATAATTTAGGTAAGATTAGTGCCCCTATTCTTCCATAAAAAAAAACTTAGAATGTACCAGCTGCTTCTCTTCCCACGCAGATCGTAAAAGCCGATCGAGGGAATGGGCAAAAAGCAAATCATGTTAACAGGCGATGCGGCTAGCAACCCATCACTGTATTGATTGCTTTTCCATCTACTCGCCCATCATGACGCTAAGAGTGGCTTTTACGTCTTGCGGCCCTGGGCTCTGCATAGAACCGCAAGACCCAAAATGCTCTGTCTGCCCCATTAGGGATAAAGACGTGATAGTATGTATGTATGTATTCTTCCATGCTGGTCTGGGAGAAAAGAAAAAACTTAGAATGTACCAGCTGCTTCTCTTCCCGCGCAGATCGTAAAAGCCGATGGAGGGAATGGCGAAAATGCGAATCATGTGAACTGTATTGATTGCTTTTCCATCTTCTCGCCCACCATGACGCTAAGGGCCGCGCTACGCAATGGATTCGCATGGCATGGCATCGGAAGCGACGCGTCATTACTAAACAAGCTTTATGTCAAGTGATATAAGATGCATAACCGCCCAAGGGCGTCTTTTCCGCGGGAGTGCGCGGCAGGCCGCCGGCCGGCTCTCCGCGTTCAAGCGGTTATGCATCTTACATCACTTGTCATAAAGCTTGTTTTGAAATGAAGAGTCGCTTCCGATGCCATGCCATGTCAATCTTATGTAGCACGGCCCTAAAAGTGGCTTTTGGGTCTTGCTGCTCTATGCAGAGCCGCAAGACCAAAATGCTCTGTCTGCCCCATTAGGGTAAAGACGTGACAGTATCATAGATCAAAAGTAATATATTGTCTTTGACAGTATGTATGTATTAGTACCTACCTTATAAATAGTACTGCTCATCTCTGTGGGATAGCTTATGAAATTAAAATACTGTAATAAATGTGTAAATACTATATTTTTATTTACAAAATATACATATACTTAGGCGCAAGTCACAATAAAAGATTTAACATATGTGGCGGAAACAAACTGTTGCAAATACATCGCATACAAGCGATTTAAAACACGCGCCATTTTGAAAACGAATGGCCTTTCAATTCAAAATCAGTTTCATCATCATCAGGTCTTTTTGTCTCCACTGCAGGAGCACCCTCTCTGTACTACCAGAGCCATACTTGGCCAGAGCAGCCAGAGGACTTGGCCTACACTCTCCACGCTGGCCAGACGGGTTGGAGAGGTCTCATGGATGTTTATAAGTTTTGTTTAGCTTGTATTTCCTAAGTCGCCTTCTACGACATCCACGGGAGGACTTGGAGCGCATTTAAAAATAGGTCTCAATTTCTGTGACCTTCGCCTTAGGCTAAACTCACACTGAAAGAGAAGAGAAGACAAGTTTTATTGTCAAACCATATTTACCTTTATTTCTATCTTTAAAATGCATAGAATGGCTTGAAAAAACTCTGCCGCTTGGCGCCGCTGGCAGTCACGGCTTTTGTTTTGTTCGAGCTATATTGTGCCTTGCGCAAATAGAAATAAAGGTGAATATGGTTTAGCAATGAAACTTCTCTTCGCTTCCGGAGTTAAGCTTTAGGCAAAGATAATATAATTACCAACGTAACAGATACCCAACGCCATAGAAACTATTGGAGGGCCCGTAAGTAGACAAAACTGGAGTTGCGGGGTAGGCACACAGAGATGGCAGCACACACGACTAGCAAAAAAAGTGACAGAAAGTGTAGAATATACTTTTAAAATATTTATTGCATTCCATTTAAGTCATATTTAATTAATTAGAGCACTACTTCATTTAAATAAGAGGAATAAAATATTTTAATGTTTTAATTATTACTTTATAGCGCCATCTAGTGAACACGAACAAGGAAGAGAAATAGTTATGTTTATATGGCGATGGGTAGGCTTGCCTTTAACTGCCTCCGTGGTGTAATGGTTAGAGCGTTTGGCTCATACCCGGAGGTCGCGGGTTCGATTCCCGGCGGGGGCCACGACTTTGTGTTGTTGTTCTAGTTTGGTTAGGACATTGAAGGCTGATCACCTGATTGTCTGATAAGTAAGATGATCCGTGCTTCGGAGGGCACGTTAAGCCGTCGGTCCCGGTCACTGTCTTTGACATTTGCCTTTAAGGCGGTTTAAAAACTCTTGACACTAGTGTTAGTCACTAACACACACGATAGGAAGAAGAAGAAGAAGGCATACCTTAAGCGTTCACTCCAGTGCGTGAGAGCTTAAGTGTGTTCGCAGTGACCTGACTGCTGCATAGCGACGGTGACAAACGTCACATTCGTATGGTTTCTCGCCAGTATGCGTTCTTATATGACTTAGTAAATGGCCTCTTTTAATAAAACTATGATGACATATACTACACTAAAAATAATCCAAGTTTCTATAGAAAGCATTTTTTATACATTTTGATTTAAGTTCCTTGGGGAAAGTTTTTCAGTGTCACGGATTGAATCGAACTTTAAAATAGTTAATATTTTTTTTATAGAAACTTAGATCAGCTGCTCGGTCACCTTTTATAAGAGGCCACAATTTTTTTTTTTTCATTTTTTATAAATATGTTTCTTGAGATTTTTTTCTTTAGAATCAATAAATACCCAAACGGTAAATTTAAAGCTGCAGATGTTAAGATACCTATTTTAATATCTAATGTTAGTAAAGATACGAGTGAGGATGACATCATTAACTATATAAGGGAAAAAACAAATGAATCTGTATCATTAAAAAAGATAAATATGAGAAAAACTAAATTATATAACTCGTATAAACTGTATGTCTCAAAGTATAAAATAGATACATTTCTAAATGATAATTTTTGGCCAAATAGTATTACTTTTAGACGTTTTGTGCATTTTATGTACAAAACAAAAGTAAATAGTTAAAGTTATAAAAAATATTATATTTATATGGATTTAATACCTAATCGAACTTTGAATTTTGTAAGTTTTAATTGTTATTTTGTCTCTAGATCTTTAAATGACATACAGAGCATATGTAAAAAATCAGATGTTGTTGCGCTGCAGGAGACTTGTTTGCTTCCTCATGATGTACCGGTACTGGGGACTATCTCAAATGATTTTGAATATACAGGGAAGTCGGCGGTAGACACATCTACCGGTCCTCTAATTGGAAGACCGTATGGGGGGGTAGCGATACTCTGGAGAAAGGGCATTTTTGACAGCGTAACTGTAATAAGGTGCACCAATGATCGCATTGTAGCTATTAGGGCCAATATTGGGCAGCGAGCGATTCTGGTTTTTTCCATATACATGCCAACTGACTCCCAAACCAATTTACCTATATTTACCGATGTGTTGGGCGAAATAAACGCTATTATAGAACACGAAAGTATTGAGTGTGTATTTATATTGGGAGATTTTAATGCGCATCCCCATGAACCGTTCTATAATGAACTTTTGAGCTTCTGCTCGGAGCAGAGCTGGGTTTGCGCTGATGTGGAAAAACTTGGCGAGCAGAGTAGCACTTATACTTACGTAAGCGCTGCGCATGGCTGTACATGGCGCTGCGTAGGTGGCTAGACCATTGTTGTGTGACAGACCTTGCGTGGCAGACTGTAGTCGAAGTGGAAGTAATGGAGGACGTATTTATTTGTGTCTGACCATTTACCTCGTATTGTTAAATGCGACCTAAACATTGTAAGACCCAAGTTAGCGCCACCTAGTCTGCAACGAAGTAGGGTTTTGTGGGGAGAGAGAGACGAGGCACAGATAGTTAAGTACCAAAACCTATGTAATAGCAGTATGCGTGGGATTGATTTTCCTTCCGAGTTCACGGACTGCAGCCACGGAGTATGTAGCTTGAGTGAGCATAAAAAGATATTAGACCGCTAATATCATGATATTGTCCATGCCCTAAGTGATGCGGCAAGTAAGTCAAGTCAGTCTCGTGGAGGAAGGAGGAACAATAATAGGCATATATGCGGGTGGAACAAGCATGTTCATGATGCACACAAGCAGGCCAGGCTTAACTACCAAATTTGGGTGCTAAATAATCGGCCTAAGTCAGGTAGAATCTATGAGCGGATGTATGAATCGCGTAGAATATTCAAAAGCCGACTAAAATGGTGTCAACAAAATCAAGACCAACTTAAAATGGACGTTTTAGCCAATCATAGATCTGCAAAAAATTTTGATCGTTTTTGGAAGGCAACAAGAAAGCTTGATGTTAGGCCTGGTTTGCCGACAAGTGTGGGGGGGGAAAAATGAGCCTGCTCATATTGCGGAAATGTTTAGGGACCATTTTAAAGTCGATTCACCACTGGGCCCCTCGATTCCTACCTTTGATAAGCCTTTGTGTCACGGGAAAGATAAACTAGTGTGTGTTACAGCAGAACAAGTTCGAAATGCTCTAAAAAATATGACTGGTGGCAGGTCTCCTGGACATGACGGCATTAGCGTTGAGCATCTTAAACATGCGGGTGTACACCTCCCGAGGGTTCTAGCTCTGTTTTTCACAATGTGTATCAGTCATTCTTATTTACCACAAGAAATGTTAAAAACCATTGTGGTGCCCATTGTGAAGAACAGAACTGGTGACATTTCGGACAAGAAAAATTATCGTCCAATCTCATTGGCAACGACTATTGCAAAAGTGCTGGACAGTGTGCTTAATTCTTACCTGAAAGAAATAGTTAACCTACATGATGCGCAGTTTGGGTTTCGGTCCGGACTATCTACTGAGAGTGCAATCGTAAGTCTAAAGCACACTGTTCAATACTATACAAATCGTGGAACACCGATTTATGGCTGTTTCTTGGACCTGTCCACGGCATTTGAGTTAGTATCTTACAATATATTATGGAAAATACTGGAGGACAGGGGACTATCGGTCGAACTTCTGAATATATTTAAATTTTGATATGCTAACCAGACAACTGTGTAAAATGGGCCGACTCTCTCTCGGAGGAGTATGTGTTGGAGAGTGGAGTTAGACAGGGAGGATTGACGTCTCCCACACTCTTCAACATATATATCAATGACCTTATTGTAAAGTTGAGTGGTATGCGTGTCGGATGCCGGATCGATGGAGTAAGCACCAACAATATAAATTATGCTGATGACTGTGTACTGCTCTCTCCGACATCAGGGGGTCTAAATGAGATGCTAAGGGTTTGCGAGGCCTACGCTACCGAGCACGGACTGGTATATAATGTGAAAAAGACGGAATTCATGGTATTTAAGGCCGCTGGTAAATGTCCCGATAAAGTCAATAATATTACCCTAAACGGCGTGAACATTCAACGTGTATCAAAGTTTAAATATTTGGGACATATAATTACTGACGACCTTAAAGACGATGACGACATAGAAAGGGAACGTAGGGCTCTTGCGGTTAGAGGCAACATGTTGGCTCGCAGATTTTCGCGCTGTAGTGAAGAGGTAAAGGTGACCCTTTTTAAAGCGTATTGCCAAAACATGTACACGGGAAATCTGTGGGTCAATTACACCAAAAAGTCGCTGGACGCCCTACGAGTCCAATATAATAATGCGTTTAGGATGTTGTTGGGACTGCCTTATTTCTGCAGTGCATCGGCAATGTTTGCAGAGTACCAAGTTGACGGCTTTGCAGCCATTATCCGCAAAAAAACCACATCGCTGATATTTAGAGCGCGTGCCAGTCACAACAGCATTCTACAAACCCTGGCCGATAGGTACACGTCTCCGCTTTGGGGCTGTCTTGTGAGGAGAGTAATTTTAAAATCCCTCACTTTATTATGACTATTTGTATTTGTTTTTGATTTTATTACGATTATATTTTCTTACTAACATAATTTAAGTGATACTAACATATTCTATGGGTCTTTGTTATCCGAAATAAACAATTATTATATTATTATATAATAAGTATTTTGGTGATTCTACATTTTTGACGTCACCTGTGATCACGATTTATAATGTCCTTAAATATGACGCCTGATTTACAAGTCAGCCTGTAGATTAGTTTGTAAATTTAGAAAAAAAGAAAAAAATTATACAAAAAAAAATTCGACTAAAAAATCTTTTTTTATAAAGAATTTGTTATTTGTAAAAACGAGACTTTTGTTTAAAAAAAATTTTTCATCAAAAAAAAAATTTCTACATAAATTTTTTTTTGCCCAAAAAAAAATTCTTTTTTATTTGATTTGACGAATAAAAAAACAAAAAGAAGGCACCAGCTTAGTCCGTCTGGCCGTTTGCGCAGAAGCCCCGCGGGCGCGGCAGCCGCGCGCTGGACCCGTCGCTGCGGCGCTGGCGCGTCGTGGGCGAGGACGCGCACGACGTCGTCATGGAGCGGGAGGCGCCGCGCGGGGCGCCGCCCAAGCGGGGCGCCGTCTGCGAGGTCTGCGGGAAGAGCTTCCAGGTTGGTGCACCCGGAACAAAATCTTATATTGTAAAAGCGAAAATTTGTGTGCATGGGACGCGCAATCGGCTGGACCAATTGACCAATTTTGATAATATTTGCTACGCAAGAAACCCTTCCAGATCGATTTTTGCCCGTACCCAAAAGCAAAGTTAATACCCGCTGACTTTTCATTGGTTTTGAAAAAAATGTCTAATATTATAAAGGCGAAATTTTGTGTGTGTGTGTGTATGTTACTTCTTTACGCACTGGACCGATTTTGATAAAATTTGCTATGCAGAAAACTGACACCCTGGATTAACACATGGGCTACTTAACGCGCGGTATCATCGCGGCGCGCAGCTGGTAATAAAAAAATCCCCGATCTAACGTAAACCCAAATTTGTGTATAATTAATTATAAGGAAAAAAAATTGTGAAAATGATTTTCGATCGAGACCACGTAGTTACGCCCGTCCAAAATTGGCGCGTGACCCCATGAACTCCGGCCGGCGGCGCCTAGCGGTGGTACTACTAACTAATCTTACGATTTTACTTTCGAGTTTTTATAAACAAGTTTAATTTCTGAATTTTTATTTTGACTTGCTAATTAGGTCTTACTAACAATCCCTTTGAAGTGGCCTTCTGCTCCAAAACTAATGAAAAATCACCGTGCATAAAAATCTTTCACTAATATTATCATTATCTATATGCGACTGTTACTTGCCTATCAAACTATATCCATATCAAATTTCATCTCAATAAGTTCAGTGGTTGAAGCGTGAAGTGGTAACAAACAAATTAATATACAAACTCACTTTCGCATTTATAATTTTTAATTAATTTAAGTAACTTTTAATATTATATTGTTATTAAATTAATAGAATTCAGGGGGGCTACTCCAAAAGCGATACGCAAGTCGGACGTTACTGCGTGTCCGCGTTTCAGTGTCACGCAACATTGGGCACTAACATATGATGATAAAGTCTAGTTTGGTTTGACATAGAAACGGGACGTCACTATCGTATGACTAACTCGTTTAATAATTTACGTATTTAAATAAATGTTTTTGAAGTGAAAACTTCTTTAGCGGCGTTGTGCACTTTTTTTGGAATGGGTAAAAAATGTTAAACTCGCGTCAGGACACGTGACCTGATCGAAAATTCGTAAGACGGATGGAGAGTAAACAGCTGGCGCGGCGTAGGAGAGGGAGTATCCCCCTCTCTTTCTACGGCGCGGCGAAAATTTATGCCTGCGCCTGCTGTTTCGTATATCAAAAATGCACAACGTTAATATTCAAGTTTTCACTTCTGCCGGCACTCCCAGAGTGCAACCCGTCGTTTTTTTTTACAATACCTCAACCGTAACGACCAACGTGTCCTCAGAACGCGGGCCTCCTGAAGTACCACCAGCGTATCCACTCCGGCGAGCGACCGTTCCAATGCACGCAGTGCTCCAAATCATTCACCACAAATCGGTTGTTAGAGGTACGTTTTATAACCTTTTTAGGGTTCCGTAGCCAAATGGCAAACGGGAAACTTATGGATTGGACCCTACATGTCTGTCTATCCGTCTGTATGTCACAGCCGTTTTCTCCAAAACTGTGAGTACTATACTGTTGAAACTTGGTAAGTATATATTCTGTGAATGGATTTGTCATGTCTGTCAGTCTGTCTGTCCGTCCGTATGTCACAGCCGCTTTTTTCCGAATCTATAAGAACTATACTGTTGAAACTTGGTAAGTAGACGTATTCTGTGAACCACATTAGGGTTTTCACACAAAAATGGAAAAAAAATTGGGGTTTCCCCATACTTAGAACTAAAACTCATTTTTTTTATCAATCCCATGCGTTTGGGGTGTCTATGGAGAGGTTTTCAAAAATGATATTGAGGTTTTTAATATCATTTTTTTAATTAAAAAATTTAATAAGTTTTTTGAAAAAAATTTTATTTTTATGTCCAAGCTTTTATTGAGGCCAAAGTACTAAGACAAATGAAATAAGCCCAAACTCGACGGAGTTGCGTCGTTTTATTACTGAGTTATGTACGTCCAGCAGTGGACTTCCATTGGCTGATATAATGGTGATACTTACTTCTATCGACCAACTTCTTTCTCCGTAAGCTTTTCTTCGCACATTAGCCAAAAAGTGGTTCGCAAATGTGCGTAGAAAAGCTCTACATTCTCACTTTTAACTGTAAACAGTAGTTCATAAAATAGTTTGAAGGGTCATCTAGGGCTTCATCATCATCATTTTATTCGCATAACGTCCACTGCAGGACATAGGCCTCTCCCAAAGATTTTCAAAATGACCGATCAAGAGCGGCCTACATCCAGCGCTTTCCAGCGACCCTGGTCAGGTCATCTGACCACCTTCTATATCTTCGTTTCCTTTCAAATGATTTATTTCATATAAGGGCAGCACTAGCCGGAAAACTCAGGTACCCCTTAAACGATTTTTTTTGTTGCAGGAACACGTTCGCGTCCACACCGGCGAGCGTCCGTACAAGTGTTCGCACTGCTCCAAGGCGTTCAAGACCCTCGCCGCGCTCAACAGGCACGACCTGGTAAGTGAGCCACGATCTATAAAATTACTATTTCTGTATCGCCCCAAATATTTTTTTGAATATATATTTAATGTACAGACATATTTTATTTTACTGTTGTATTATTTGTATAGATAATAAGAAGAAATTACAACCTCAAGATACAATATGGGCACAAAGGCGGACTTATCGCTTAATCGTTTGGGTAGATATATTATTTTTATTATAAGCCGTGTGGTATCCGGCAGAGTAGAATAGGACAACTCCAACTCCTCCCGTGGATGTCGTAGAAGACGACTTAAGGGTCCTACCCGCGCTAGCAACCTTGAAAACACAAAAAAAATAATTTCTCCTTCTGTAAGTGAGATTATCAGAAACCCTCGTACAACTTTTTAGCTAATATCCTTAAGTTTCATTAGAACCTCGAAAGTCATTGAAATACAATACGATGTAGTTTCCTTTGCAAAAAATACTAAAAACAGCCACTTTTGACTCTTTTTGTAAAGGTTTCTAAAGCGGATAGTATTTCAATGACTTTCGAGGTTCTAATGAAACTTAAGGATACTAGCTAAAAAGTTGTACGAGGGTTTCTGATAATCTCACTTACAGAAAGAGAAATTATTTTTTTTGTGTTTTCAAGATCGCTAGCGCGGGTAGGACCCTTAAGAAATACAAGCTAAACAAAGCTCGCTAGCCAGACGTGTTGGAGAGGTCATGACGTTTATAAGCTTTGACTTGGAGTGGCCTTATTCTCTCTGCCGGAAACCACACGGCGAATAATATTTGTATTACTTCTTTGTTTTTCAAAGTCCGATGATATTGATTGTTCTTTCTCTCAGGTCCACAACGGTCTACGTCGCCACGTATGCCAACTGTGCGACAAGACATTCCAAACGTCGTCCTGTGCTAAAGTGCACATCAAAACTGTGCACATGAAACTGCCCACGCCGCCCAGAGTGCGCAGACGCAGGGTCAAAGACGAATAGCAGTTACCCAGATTCAGTCAACTCGGTGACTGGGTCATCATTAGTGCGGAGTGAAGTGCGGACGCTAACTCTAGTCTGGGAATAGTGGTTAAATTGAGAGGAGTGACTTGTGCTTTTTAATTCGCTGTCCATAAGTAGGAAACGGTTATAAATAATATACACGGTGATTTTTCATTGGTTTTGGAGCCGAAAGCCACTTCATAAAGTAAGAACTAATTGTCTGGTCAAAATAAAAATTCTGAAAGAAAAATGTTGACTAAACTCGAAAGTAAATTCGTGAGATAAGTAAGCAGTACCGCTGGTAGGCGCCGCCAGCCGGCCGGCCGGAGTTCATCGGGGTCACGCGGCAGTTTTGGACGGGCGTAACTACGTGATCTCGATCGAAAACAATTTTTTTATCATAAATCATACACAAATTTGTATTACGTATATGGATAGAGGAATTTATTTACTATACGATTTTATTTCTAAACCAATGAAAAGTCAGCGTGTATGTAAAGTCTGTACGGAAAGAGAACCGTCATAGGATTTGAGGGCGCAGTTGTGTTTAATATCCGTATTTGTTATGTTGACAACACTGTTGTGTCATTATAGTGCGACTATAAAGTTCTTGATATTTTGAAACTATGACGGCTATTGGATGCTAATGGATAAATTATATTTTTATATATTATTTACATTACATGTAATGGCTGTAAATGAAAATATATTTTTATATGTTTTCAGATGCTATCTTCATCGTTAGCCTTTAGGTTAGGTAGACATAAAAAATAAATTGAAAACAATAATATATTTAATAATTTATTGATCAGAACCATAATCAAAGTCTTATCCTAAATATTCAATGCCGGACATGTTTGAACTATCATCGGATAGACTATAGAGATCCAAAGAATTTTCTTCTTCTGAACTTGATTTGCTCGAATCTGTTACAGTTATTTATAATAAATTCTTGCACCACACGCCGTTATTTGAGGAACCTTCTTTTTTATTTTAGATACTGTATCTTTACTCAAACCTGAAAAAAATAGGGCAAGTTTATCTAAACGCATAATAAATTAAAAGTATCAACCCTCTTTATACCTGCTATCAAAAACTTTGATTGAAACAAAATAAACATGTATTCTTATATATTAATGCGAATTCTTTTTAATTTATACATAATATAAAATGTCGGTGTCTGGGGGTTACCTAGGAAATCTAAAACATTTAAAATAACTTTCTACATACCGCACATCGCCGCCACACGTTCCATGACTTTGTTTAAGTCGATAATTGTGTTTGGCCGCTTTTTCTTTTTGGCAAAACCTATAATAATATTAAATATTATTTCCCTTGTAGGACTGGGTAAAGGATTTCCCCTTTTTGAAATGATTTAAAATAAAAATCACGTTAAAACAACACGGTAAACAAAGATGACGTAAAGTTTGTCATTTGACAGATGGGTGTTGGGTGTCATATAAAAAAGATTTTGTTAGTTTGATTTTACGCCACGACGGTTCTCTTTCCGCACAGACTCTACCAGTGTACTTTGGAAATTGAATCATGATTTTTGTTGATAAAACCAGTGGTAAATTAAAATATTATCTACTCGACTAAAGACTTGACCGTTACTTTATAATATAACAAGATAGTCATACTATATTATCGTCCTATTTCTTTGTCAATCAAAATTAGACTTTATCATCATTGCGTAACGCTCAATGTTCCTTGACACTGAAACGCGGACACTTTGTTGTATTTTAAATTGTAAAATAAAACTATAAAATTACATTAAAATATATAGGTAACTACTTATTAAGTAAAAATAACTGTGGTGTAATCTTATACCTTTAAACGAGCAATTCTTGTATATTTATTTATATATTTCTGTGATCTCGAAAACGGCTCTAACGATTTCGCTGAAAATTGGTATATGGGGGTTTTGGGGGGTAAACAATCGATCTAGATTAGTCTTATGTTTGGGAGAACGCGTATTTTCGATGTTTGAGATGTAACCGAGCAAAGCTTGGTCGCCCAGGTACTGTAATTTAATAGTTACAAGAACTTGATGTCTTATTCTCAAATATAGTCTAGCTAGTGAGTCTCATCTTTAGGTCTTTTTGTCTCCACTGCAGGAGCACGACCCTCTCTGTACCACCAGAGTCGCACTTGGCCAGAGCAGCCAGAGGACTTGGCCTCCACTCCTCTCGCTGGTCAGACGGGTTGGAGAGGTCTCATTAATGTTTATAAGCTATGTTTAGCTTGTATTTCCTAAGTCGCCATCTACGAGATCCACGGGAGGACTTGGAGTGGTCCTATTTACATCGAAATTGGTTCATCCGTTCGAGCGCTTCGATGCCACAGACAGACGGACATTGGCAGCAAATTTATACGGCTCTTTTTGTCGGGAGTTAAAAATCATTAATAAATATTGTGCAATATTGTAAATTATAAAATAGATGTTTATAAATAGTGTTCAGTATTATATTGTAATGTCTAATCCCCATATTAATTAAAAATATTTAACTGTTGCTAAACCTATTTTAGTTAAAATATGTTTTAACCGACTTCAAAAAAAGGAGTAGGTTATCAATTCGATTGTATTTTTTGTATGTATGTGACGCGATATCTTTGTCAACCGTGAACCGATTTTGATGATTCTTTTTTTATTTGAATGCCCTTACTCCCAAGTTGGTCCCATATTAATTTGGTGAAGACGTGATCAAAAACTTCGGAGATATGGAAGAAACTCCTGAAATAAATTGAAGTCGGTTGTTTTTTTTTTGCTAAAAATGTAATTATGTCCCAATCTTTTTTCAATATTTGCCATAGTAAGAACAAAATATTTTCAAATAGGTTTAGCAATCGTTTTATATTTTTTTTATATACTGAAACTATTTAAAGAGTATATTCAATCCGTGATACTGAACAACTTTCCCCAAGTAACATATATTGAAATATGATTGTTTAAATTTGTTTCTTTAGAAACTGTATGGGTGGCAGGTTTTTTGTTTTTCGCTGTATGTTCCTCGGGAAAAGTTGTTCAGTATCATGAACTGAATTCACCCTTAATATAATTTCAGTGTATTCTGATAGACCTTGTATATTTACTATGTAAAATGTTCTTTGAATAAATCTGTGTGAATCATGACTTATGTTTTTTTTTCTTTTATATTTACTCTCATGCTGGTCTGGGAGAAAGAAAACTTAAGAGTGTACCAGCTGCTTCTCTTCCCGCGCAGATCGTAAAAGCCGATCGAGGGAATGGGCAAAAATGCGAATCATGTTAACAGGCGATACGGCTAGCAACCCATCTGTATTGATTGCTTTTCCATCTTCTCGCCCACCATGACGCTAAAAGTGGCTTTTGGGTCTTGCGGCCCTGGGCTCTGCATAGAGGCGCAAGACCCAAAATGCTCTGTCTGCCCCATTAGGGATAAAGACGTGATAGTATGTATGTATGTATATTTACAAAAAAAGGAATTGGAGAGGATCTACTGGATAATTGAGGAGCTCGGTGACCCGGCGGGAGTGCGCATTGCAAGTAAAGCGACACCGGGCGTGGTCCGCACTTGGATGGGTGACCACAAGAGACATACAAATTTCTTGAGCTCCTCCGTGCTTCGGAAGGCACGTATAAGCCGTTGGTCCCGGCTGTCATCATTGTATGGCAGTCGATAAGCTAAGTCATATGCCTTTGGACAGCTTAAAAAATCTGACACCAGTGTTGGCCACTTACACACACGAAAAACAAAAAACAAACTGGATAATATCTTTTTTGAGATAAGTAATGCCTTTGTACAACTTTTATTTTATGCATTCTCTTGGATACCTACATAAAATAGGTCCACAATTCTATGATGATTCTTGGATGTTTATATAAACATGTATTTATTATTAAATATGGTATCGTTGAGTTATTATCCCCATACAAAAGTTTAAAACTTACTTTGTAGCTAGCTTAATCTAAAAAGATGGGATCAGCATGCATTTCATTTGACGAACTCCGCGGCGTAGTGGTCACCATGCTAGTCCGCCACTTCCGGGTTTGATCCCCGGTCAGGGCAAGTTCTTCTTGGCGTGTCGATGGTCAACCCGTTTTCTTTTATATTCTATCAGCCCAATATTGAGCTGCTCTGACGGCGTCGTCAGTAGCCACATATACGTCGTCCAGGGTGCAGGTAGTAGCACCCGGGGCAGGAAAGCAGGTTGCTGCAGGGCAAGTTGGAAAATGGCTTTTTTCAAATTGTCCTGGGTCTTGGATGTTTATCTGTACACGCTGACTTCATTGGTTTTGGAAAAAAGAATGTCGTATAGTAAATAAATTCCCCTACCCATATACGTAATCCAAATTTCTGTATGTCATAAGGTAAAAAAGAATTCGAATGAATTTTTATTTTGACTAGCTAATTAGGTCTTACGATGCCTATGAAGTGGCCTTCGGCTTCAGAACCAATAAAAAATCACCGTGTATACGTATTTATTATAAAATATAGTATCGTTGAGTTAGTATCCTATAACACAAGTCTCGAACTTACTTTGGAGCTAACTCAATAAGTGTAATTGGTCCCTATATATTTATTTATTTATTTTATTCATACAGACACATAGATATTGTCTACCCTGTGCCACCCAAATACAAAGTGGGAGGGACATACTCGTAAAAAATCGAACCACAAGCTACACTAGATCACTATAGTATAATGGAATTAAAATAACAGTACTCCCATGCTGGTCTGGGAAGAATAAAAAAAACTTAGAATGTACCAGCTGCTTTTCTTCCCACGCAGATCGTAAAAGCCGATCGAGGGAATGGGCAAAAATGCAAATCATGTTAACAGGCGATGCGGCTAGCAACCCATCACTGTATTGATTGCTTTTTCATCTTCTCGCCCACCATGACGCTAAAAGTGGCTTTTGGGTCTTGCGGCCTTGGGCTCTGCATAGAACCGCAAGACCCAAAATGCTTTGTCTGCCCCATTAGGGATAAAGACGTGATAGTATGTATGTATGTATGTAAAATAACAGTAAAAAAAACAAGAAAAAATTATGGCAATTCCATACTAAAGTGTGCAGCCGCCCGGGAAATTTGTATAGGATGTG
This sequence comes from Acrobasis consociella, assembly GCA_963555685.1. Taxonomy (NCBI): domain Eukaryota; kingdom Metazoa; phylum Arthropoda; class Insecta; order Lepidoptera; family Pyralidae; genus Acrobasis; species Acrobasis consociella. The sequence goes on along the minus strand of OY743132.1, from coordinate 8,676,380 downwards.
ACGTTGGATCGCACTAGTGTTACCCTCCCCTCCGCACTTTACCCCGCGCGGCCCATATAAAAAGACGGCGTGAGGGATCTCGTTCTCTTTTGGCCACGACTGGACGCCGGCCCGGTGCGTCTTCAAAAGCTGAGTAAATTTGGAAATCTCTTCTGGAACAACGAATCTCGTGGATGTGAACCTACGACCCTTACCTGTGACTACTTTCGGCATTTAATGTATAATTTGTTAAAAATGTAATTAAAGAGTTTGTTCTTTCTCAACATTGTTTCTTTCAAAATAATCTTATGTCACAAGGAAAATCAATTTTTTTTTTTTGATTTCTTGACTGTTATTTTAATTTTATTATGCTATAGTTATATAGTAGCCCGTGGTTTGATTTATTACGGGTATGTCCCTTCCACGTTGTATTGTCGGAAACTAGCGATAAATATGTATTTTGTTTGATATGAAGCCGTTCTCATAATTTAGGTAAGATTAGTGCCCCTATTCTTCCATAAAAAAAAACTTAGAATGTACCAGCTGCTTCTCTTCCCACGCAGATCGTAAAAGCCGATCGAGGGAATGGGCAAAAAGCAAATCATGTTAACAGGCGATGCGGCTAGCAACCCATCACTGTATTGATTGCTTTTCCATCTACTCGCCCATCATGACGCTAAGAGTGGCTTTTACGTCTTGCGGCCCTGGGCTCTGCATAGAACCGCAAGACCCAAAATGCTCTGTCTGCCCCATTAGGGATAAAGACGTGATAGTATGTATGTATGTATTCTTCCATGCTGGTCTGGGAGAAAAGAAAAAACTTAGAATGTACCAGCTGCTTCTCTTCCCGCGCAGATCGTAAAAGCCGATGGAGGGAATGGCGAAAATGCGAATCATGTGAACTGTATTGATTGCTTTTCCATCTTCTCGCCCACCATGACGCTAAGGGCCGCGCTACGCAATGGATTCGCATGGCATGGCATCGGAAGCGACGCGTCATTACTAAACAAGCTTTATGTCAAGTGATATAAGATGCATAACCGCCCAAGGGCGTCTTTTCCGCGGGAGTGCGCGGCAGGCCGCCGGCCGGCTCTCCGCGTTCAAGCGGTTATGCATCTTACATCACTTGTCATAAAGCTTGTTTTGAAATGAAGAGTCGCTTCCGATGCCATGCCATGTCAATCTTATGTAGCACGGCCCTAAAAGTGGCTTTTGGGTCTTGCTGCTCTATGCAGAGCCGCAAGACCAAAATGCTCTGTCTGCCCCATTAGGGTAAAGACGTGACAGTATCATAGATCAAAAGTAATATATTGTCTTTGACAGTATGTATGTATTAGTACCTACCTTATAAATAGTACTGCTCATCTCTGTGGGATAGCTTATGAAATTAAAATACTGTAATAAATGTGTAAATACTATATTTTTATTTACAAAATATACATATACTTAGGCGCAAGTCACAATAAAAGATTTAACATATGTGGCGGAAACAAACTGTTGCAAATACATCGCATACAAGCGATTTAAAACACGCGCCATTTTGAAAACGAATGGCCTTTCAATTCAAAATCAGTTTCATCATCATCAGGTCTTTTTGTCTCCACTGCAGGAGCACCCTCTCTGTACTACCAGAGCCATACTTGGCCAGAGCAGCCAGAGGACTTGGCCTACACTCTCCACGCTGGCCAGACGGGTTGGAGAGGTCTCATGGATGTTTATAAGTTTTGTTTAGCTTGTATTTCCTAAGTCGCCTTCTACGACATCCACGGGAGGACTTGGAGCGCATTTAAAAATAGGTCTCAATTTCTGTGACCTTCGCCTTAGGCTAAACTCACACTGAAAGAGAAGAGAAGACAAGTTTTATTGTCAAACCATATTTACCTTTATTTCTATCTTTAAAATGCATAGAATGGCTTGAAAAAACTCTGCCGCTTGGCGCCGCTGGCAGTCACGGCTTTTGTTTTGTTCGAGCTATATTGTGCCTTGCGCAAATAGAAATAAAGGTGAATATGGTTTAGCAATGAAACTTCTCTTCGCTTCCGGAGTTAAGCTTTAGGCAAAGATAATATAATTACCAACGTAACAGATACCCAACGCCATAGAAACTATTGGAGGGCCCGTAAGTAGACAAAACTGGAGTTGCGGGGTAGGCACACAGAGATGGCAGCACACACGACTAGCAAAAAAAGTGACAGAAAGTGTAGAATATACTTTTAAAATATTTATTGCATTCCATTTAAGTCATATTTAATTAATTAGAGCACTACTTCATTTAAATAAGAGGAATAAAATATTTTAATGTTTTAATTATTACTTTATAGCGCCATCTAGTGAACACGAACAAGGAAGAGAAATAGTTATGTTTATATGGCGATGGGTAGGCTTGCCTTTAACTGCCTCCGTGGTGTAATGGTTAGAGCGTTTGGCTCATACCCGGAGGTCGCGGGTTCGATTCCCGGCGGGGGCCACGACTTTGTGTTGTTGTTCTAGTTTGGTTAGGACATTGAAGGCTGATCACCTGATTGTCTGATAAGTAAGATGATCCGTGCTTCGGAGGGCACGTTAAGCCGTCGGTCCCGGTCACTGTCTTTGACATTTGCCTTTAAGGCGGTTTAAAAACTCTTGACACTAGTGTTAGTCACTAACACACACGATAGGAAGAAGAAGAAGAAGGCATACCTTAAGCGTTCACTCCAGTGCGTGAGAGCTTAAGTGTGTTCGCAGTGACCTGACTGCTGCATAGCGACGGTGACAAACGTCACATTCGTATGGTTTCTCGCCAGTATGCGTTCTTATATGACTTAGTAAATGGCCTCTTTTAATAAAACTATGATGACATATACTACACTAAAAATAATCCAAGTTTCTATAGAAAGCATTTTTTATACATTTTGATTTAAGTTCCTTGGGGAAAGTTTTTCAGTGTCACGGATTGAATCGAACTTTAAAATAGTTAATATTTTTTTTATAGAAACTTAGATCAGCTGCTCGGTCACCTTTTATAAGAGGCCACAATTTTTTTTTTTTCATTTTTTATAAATATGTTTCTTGAGATTTTTTTCTTTAGAATCAATAAATACCCAAACGGTAAATTTAAAGCTGCAGATGTTAAGATACCTATTTTAATATCTAATGTTAGTAAAGATACGAGTGAGGATGACATCATTAACTATATAAGGGAAAAAACAAATGAATCTGTATCATTAAAAAAGATAAATATGAGAAAAACTAAATTATATAACTCGTATAAACTGTATGTCTCAAAGTATAAAATAGATACATTTCTAAATGATAATTTTTGGCCAAATAGTATTACTTTTAGACGTTTTGTGCATTTTATGTACAAAACAAAAGTAAATAGTTAAAGTTATAAAAAATATTATATTTATATGGATTTAATACCTAATCGAACTTTGAATTTTGTAAGTTTTAATTGTTATTTTGTCTCTAGATCTTTAAATGACATACAGAGCATATGTAAAAAATCAGATGTTGTTGCGCTGCAGGAGACTTGTTTGCTTCCTCATGATGTACCGGTACTGGGGACTATCTCAAATGATTTTGAATATACAGGGAAGTCGGCGGTAGACACATCTACCGGTCCTCTAATTGGAAGACCGTATGGGGGGGTAGCGATACTCTGGAGAAAGGGCATTTTTGACAGCGTAACTGTAATAAGGTGCACCAATGATCGCATTGTAGCTATTAGGGCCAATATTGGGCAGCGAGCGATTCTGGTTTTTTCCATATACATGCCAACTGACTCCCAAACCAATTTACCTATATTTACCGATGTGTTGGGCGAAATAAACGCTATTATAGAACACGAAAGTATTGAGTGTGTATTTATATTGGGAGATTTTAATGCGCATCCCCATGAACCGTTCTATAATGAACTTTTGAGCTTCTGCTCGGAGCAGAGCTGGGTTTGCGCTGATGTGGAAAAACTTGGCGAGCAGAGTAGCACTTATACTTACGTAAGCGCTGCGCATGGCTGTACATGGCGCTGCGTAGGTGGCTAGACCATTGTTGTGTGACAGACCTTGCGTGGCAGACTGTAGTCGAAGTGGAAGTAATGGAGGACGTATTTATTTGTGTCTGACCATTTACCTCGTATTGTTAAATGCGACCTAAACATTGTAAGACCCAAGTTAGCGCCACCTAGTCTGCAACGAAGTAGGGTTTTGTGGGGAGAGAGAGACGAGGCACAGATAGTTAAGTACCAAAACCTATGTAATAGCAGTATGCGTGGGATTGATTTTCCTTCCGAGTTCACGGACTGCAGCCACGGAGTATGTAGCTTGAGTGAGCATAAAAAGATATTAGACCGCTAATATCATGATATTGTCCATGCCCTAAGTGATGCGGCAAGTAAGTCAAGTCAGTCTCGTGGAGGAAGGAGGAACAATAATAGGCATATATGCGGGTGGAACAAGCATGTTCATGATGCACACAAGCAGGCCAGGCTTAACTACCAAATTTGGGTGCTAAATAATCGGCCTAAGTCAGGTAGAATCTATGAGCGGATGTATGAATCGCGTAGAATATTCAAAAGCCGACTAAAATGGTGTCAACAAAATCAAGACCAACTTAAAATGGACGTTTTAGCCAATCATAGATCTGCAAAAAATTTTGATCGTTTTTGGAAGGCAACAAGAAAGCTTGATGTTAGGCCTGGTTTGCCGACAAGTGTGGGGGGGGAAAAATGAGCCTGCTCATATTGCGGAAATGTTTAGGGACCATTTTAAAGTCGATTCACCACTGGGCCCCTCGATTCCTACCTTTGATAAGCCTTTGTGTCACGGGAAAGATAAACTAGTGTGTGTTACAGCAGAACAAGTTCGAAATGCTCTAAAAAATATGACTGGTGGCAGGTCTCCTGGACATGACGGCATTAGCGTTGAGCATCTTAAACATGCGGGTGTACACCTCCCGAGGGTTCTAGCTCTGTTTTTCACAATGTGTATCAGTCATTCTTATTTACCACAAGAAATGTTAAAAACCATTGTGGTGCCCATTGTGAAGAACAGAACTGGTGACATTTCGGACAAGAAAAATTATCGTCCAATCTCATTGGCAACGACTATTGCAAAAGTGCTGGACAGTGTGCTTAATTCTTACCTGAAAGAAATAGTTAACCTACATGATGCGCAGTTTGGGTTTCGGTCCGGACTATCTACTGAGAGTGCAATCGTAAGTCTAAAGCACACTGTTCAATACTATACAAATCGTGGAACACCGATTTATGGCTGTTTCTTGGACCTGTCCACGGCATTTGAGTTAGTATCTTACAATATATTATGGAAAATACTGGAGGACAGGGGACTATCGGTCGAACTTCTGAATATATTTAAATTTTGATATGCTAACCAGACAACTGTGTAAAATGGGCCGACTCTCTCTCGGAGGAGTATGTGTTGGAGAGTGGAGTTAGACAGGGAGGATTGACGTCTCCCACACTCTTCAACATATATATCAATGACCTTATTGTAAAGTTGAGTGGTATGCGTGTCGGATGCCGGATCGATGGAGTAAGCACCAACAATATAAATTATGCTGATGACTGTGTACTGCTCTCTCCGACATCAGGGGGTCTAAATGAGATGCTAAGGGTTTGCGAGGCCTACGCTACCGAGCACGGACTGGTATATAATGTGAAAAAGACGGAATTCATGGTATTTAAGGCCGCTGGTAAATGTCCCGATAAAGTCAATAATATTACCCTAAACGGCGTGAACATTCAACGTGTATCAAAGTTTAAATATTTGGGACATATAATTACTGACGACCTTAAAGACGATGACGACATAGAAAGGGAACGTAGGGCTCTTGCGGTTAGAGGCAACATGTTGGCTCGCAGATTTTCGCGCTGTAGTGAAGAGGTAAAGGTGACCCTTTTTAAAGCGTATTGCCAAAACATGTACACGGGAAATCTGTGGGTCAATTACACCAAAAAGTCGCTGGACGCCCTACGAGTCCAATATAATAATGCGTTTAGGATGTTGTTGGGACTGCCTTATTTCTGCAGTGCATCGGCAATGTTTGCAGAGTACCAAGTTGACGGCTTTGCAGCCATTATCCGCAAAAAAACCACATCGCTGATATTTAGAGCGCGTGCCAGTCACAACAGCATTCTACAAACCCTGGCCGATAGGTACACGTCTCCGCTTTGGGGCTGTCTTGTGAGGAGAGTAATTTTAAAATCCCTCACTTTATTATGACTATTTGTATTTGTTTTTGATTTTATTACGATTATATTTTCTTACTAACATAATTTAAGTGATACTAACATATTCTATGGGTCTTTGTTATCCGAAATAAACAATTATTATATTATTATATAATAAGTATTTTGGTGATTCTACATTTTTGACGTCACCTGTGATCACGATTTATAATGTCCTTAAATATGACGCCTGATTTACAAGTCAGCCTGTAGATTAGTTTGTAAATTTAGAAAAAAAGAAAAAAATTATACAAAAAAAAATTCGACTAAAAAATCTTTTTTTATAAAGAATTTGTTATTTGTAAAAACGAGACTTTTGTTTAAAAAAAATTTTTCATCAAAAAAAAAATTTCTACATAAATTTTTTTTTGCCCAAAAAAAAATTCTTTTTTATTTGATTTGACGAATAAAAAAACAAAAAGAAGGCACCAGCTTAGTCCGTCTGGCCGTTTGCGCAGAAGCCCCGCGGGCGCGGCAGCCGCGCGCTGGACCCGTCGCTGCGGCGCTGGCGCGTCGTGGGCGAGGACGCGCACGACGTCGTCATGGAGCGGGAGGCGCCGCGCGGGGCGCCGCCCAAGCGGGGCGCCGTCTGCGAGGTCTGCGGGAAGAGCTTCCAGGTTGGTGCACCCGGAACAAAATCTTATATTGTAAAAGCGAAAATTTGTGTGCATGGGACGCGCAATCGGCTGGACCAATTGACCAATTTTGATAATATTTGCTACGCAAGAAACCCTTCCAGATCGATTTTTGCCCGTACCCAAAAGCAAAGTTAATACCCGCTGACTTTTCATTGGTTTTGAAAAAAATGTCTAATATTATAAAGGCGAAATTTTGTGTGTGTGTGTGTATGTTACTTCTTTACGCACTGGACCGATTTTGATAAAATTTGCTATGCAGAAAACTGACACCCTGGATTAACACATGGGCTACTTAACGCGCGGTATCATCGCGGCGCGCAGCTGGTAATAAAAAAATCCCCGATCTAACGTAAACCCAAATTTGTGTATAATTAATTATAAGGAAAAAAAATTGTGAAAATGATTTTCGATCGAGACCACGTAGTTACGCCCGTCCAAAATTGGCGCGTGACCCCATGAACTCCGGCCGGCGGCGCCTAGCGGTGGTACTACTAACTAATCTTACGATTTTACTTTCGAGTTTTTATAAACAAGTTTAATTTCTGAATTTTTATTTTGACTTGCTAATTAGGTCTTACTAACAATCCCTTTGAAGTGGCCTTCTGCTCCAAAACTAATGAAAAATCACCGTGCATAAAAATCTTTCACTAATATTATCATTATCTATATGCGACTGTTACTTGCCTATCAAACTATATCCATATCAAATTTCATCTCAATAAGTTCAGTGGTTGAAGCGTGAAGTGGTAACAAACAAATTAATATACAAACTCACTTTCGCATTTATAATTTTTAATTAATTTAAGTAACTTTTAATATTATATTGTTATTAAATTAATAGAATTCAGGGGGGCTACTCCAAAAGCGATACGCAAGTCGGACGTTACTGCGTGTCCGCGTTTCAGTGTCACGCAACATTGGGCACTAACATATGATGATAAAGTCTAGTTTGGTTTGACATAGAAACGGGACGTCACTATCGTATGACTAACTCGTTTAATAATTTACGTATTTAAATAAATGTTTTTGAAGTGAAAACTTCTTTAGCGGCGTTGTGCACTTTTTTTGGAATGGGTAAAAAATGTTAAACTCGCGTCAGGACACGTGACCTGATCGAAAATTCGTAAGACGGATGGAGAGTAAACAGCTGGCGCGGCGTAGGAGAGGGAGTATCCCCCTCTCTTTCTACGGCGCGGCGAAAATTTATGCCTGCGCCTGCTGTTTCGTATATCAAAAATGCACAACGTTAATATTCAAGTTTTCACTTCTGCCGGCACTCCCAGAGTGCAACCCGTCGTTTTTTTTTACAATACCTCAACCGTAACGACCAACGTGTCCTCAGAACGCGGGCCTCCTGAAGTACCACCAGCGTATCCACTCCGGCGAGCGACCGTTCCAATGCACGCAGTGCTCCAAATCATTCACCACAAATCGGTTGTTAGAGGTACGTTTTATAACCTTTTTAGGGTTCCGTAGCCAAATGGCAAACGGGAAACTTATGGATTGGACCCTACATGTCTGTCTATCCGTCTGTATGTCACAGCCGTTTTCTCCAAAACTGTGAGTACTATACTGTTGAAACTTGGTAAGTATATATTCTGTGAATGGATTTGTCATGTCTGTCAGTCTGTCTGTCCGTCCGTATGTCACAGCCGCTTTTTTCCGAATCTATAAGAACTATACTGTTGAAACTTGGTAAGTAGACGTATTCTGTGAACCACATTAGGGTTTTCACACAAAAATGGAAAAAAAATTGGGGTTTCCCCATACTTAGAACTAAAACTCATTTTTTTTATCAATCCCATGCGTTTGGGGTGTCTATGGAGAGGTTTTCAAAAATGATATTGAGGTTTTTAATATCATTTTTTTAATTAAAAAATTTAATAAGTTTTTTGAAAAAAATTTTATTTTTATGTCCAAGCTTTTATTGAGGCCAAAGTACTAAGACAAATGAAATAAGCCCAAACTCGACGGAGTTGCGTCGTTTTATTACTGAGTTATGTACGTCCAGCAGTGGACTTCCATTGGCTGATATAATGGTGATACTTACTTCTATCGACCAACTTCTTTCTCCGTAAGCTTTTCTTCGCACATTAGCCAAAAAGTGGTTCGCAAATGTGCGTAGAAAAGCTCTACATTCTCACTTTTAACTGTAAACAGTAGTTCATAAAATAGTTTGAAGGGTCATCTAGGGCTTCATCATCATCATTTTATTCGCATAACGTCCACTGCAGGACATAGGCCTCTCCCAAAGATTTTCAAAATGACCGATCAAGAGCGGCCTACATCCAGCGCTTTCCAGCGACCCTGGTCAGGTCATCTGACCACCTTCTATATCTTCGTTTCCTTTCAAATGATTTATTTCATATAAGGGCAGCACTAGCCGGAAAACTCAGGTACCCCTTAAACGATTTTTTTTGTTGCAGGAACACGTTCGCGTCCACACCGGCGAGCGTCCGTACAAGTGTTCGCACTGCTCCAAGGCGTTCAAGACCCTCGCCGCGCTCAACAGGCACGACCTGGTAAGTGAGCCACGATCTATAAAATTACTATTTCTGTATCGCCCCAAATATTTTTTTGAATATATATTTAATGTACAGACATATTTTATTTTACTGTTGTATTATTTGTATAGATAATAAGAAGAAATTACAACCTCAAGATACAATATGGGCACAAAGGCGGACTTATCGCTTAATCGTTTGGGTAGATATATTATTTTTATTATAAGCCGTGTGGTATCCGGCAGAGTAGAATAGGACAACTCCAACTCCTCCCGTGGATGTCGTAGAAGACGACTTAAGGGTCCTACCCGCGCTAGCAACCTTGAAAACACAAAAAAAATAATTTCTCCTTCTGTAAGTGAGATTATCAGAAACCCTCGTACAACTTTTTAGCTAATATCCTTAAGTTTCATTAGAACCTCGAAAGTCATTGAAATACAATACGATGTAGTTTCCTTTGCAAAAAATACTAAAAACAGCCACTTTTGACTCTTTTTGTAAAGGTTTCTAAAGCGGATAGTATTTCAATGACTTTCGAGGTTCTAATGAAACTTAAGGATACTAGCTAAAAAGTTGTACGAGGGTTTCTGATAATCTCACTTACAGAAAGAGAAATTATTTTTTTTGTGTTTTCAAGATCGCTAGCGCGGGTAGGACCCTTAAGAAATACAAGCTAAACAAAGCTCGCTAGCCAGACGTGTTGGAGAGGTCATGACGTTTATAAGCTTTGACTTGGAGTGGCCTTATTCTCTCTGCCGGAAACCACACGGCGAATAATATTTGTATTACTTCTTTGTTTTTCAAAGTCCGATGATATTGATTGTTCTTTCTCTCAGGTCCACAACGGTCTACGTCGCCACGTATGCCAACTGTGCGACAAGACATTCCAAACGTCGTCCTGTGCTAAAGTGCACATCAAAACTGTGCACATGAAACTGCCCACGCCGCCCAGAGTGCGCAGACGCAGGGTCAAAGACGAATAGCAGTTACCCAGATTCAGTCAACTCGGTGACTGGGTCATCATTAGTGCGGAGTGAAGTGCGGACGCTAACTCTAGTCTGGGAATAGTGGTTAAATTGAGAGGAGTGACTTGTGCTTTTTAATTCGCTGTCCATAAGTAGGAAACGGTTATAAATAATATACACGGTGATTTTTCATTGGTTTTGGAGCCGAAAGCCACTTCATAAAGTAAGAACTAATTGTCTGGTCAAAATAAAAATTCTGAAAGAAAAATGTTGACTAAACTCGAAAGTAAATTCGTGAGATAAGTAAGCAGTACCGCTGGTAGGCGCCGCCAGCCGGCCGGCCGGAGTTCATCGGGGTCACGCGGCAGTTTTGGACGGGCGTAACTACGTGATCTCGATCGAAAACAATTTTTTTATCATAAATCATACACAAATTTGTATTACGTATATGGATAGAGGAATTTATTTACTATACGATTTTATTTCTAAACCAATGAAAAGTCAGCGTGTATGTAAAGTCTGTACGGAAAGAGAACCGTCATAGGATTTGAGGGCGCAGTTGTGTTTAATATCCGTATTTGTTATGTTGACAACACTGTTGTGTCATTATAGTGCGACTATAAAGTTCTTGATATTTTGAAACTATGACGGCTATTGGATGCTAATGGATAAATTATATTTTTATATATTATTTACATTACATGTAATGGCTGTAAATGAAAATATATTTTTATATGTTTTCAGATGCTATCTTCATCGTTAGCCTTTAGGTTAGGTAGACATAAAAAATAAATTGAAAACAATAATATATTTAATAATTTATTGATCAGAACCATAATCAAAGTCTTATCCTAAATATTCAATGCCGGACATGTTTGAACTATCATCGGATAGACTATAGAGATCCAAAGAATTTTCTTCTTCTGAACTTGATTTGCTCGAATCTGTTACAGTTATTTATAATAAATTCTTGCACCACACGCCGTTATTTGAGGAACCTTCTTTTTTATTTTAGATACTGTATCTTTACTCAAACCTGAAAAAAATAGGGCAAGTTTATCTAAACGCATAATAAATTAAAAGTATCAACCCTCTTTATACCTGCTATCAAAAACTTTGATTGAAACAAAATAAACATGTATTCTTATATATTAATGCGAATTCTTTTTAATTTATACATAATATAAAATGTCGGTGTCTGGGGGTTACCTAGGAAATCTAAAACATTTAAAATAACTTTCTACATACCGCACATCGCCGCCACACGTTCCATGACTTTGTTTAAGTCGATAATTGTGTTTGGCCGCTTTTTCTTTTTGGCAAAACCTATAATAATATTAAATATTATTTCCCTTGTAGGACTGGGTAAAGGATTTCCCCTTTTTGAAATGATTTAAAATAAAAATCACGTTAAAACAACACGGTAAACAAAGATGACGTAAAGTTTGTCATTTGACAGATGGGTGTTGGGTGTCATATAAAAAAGATTTTGTTAGTTTGATTTTACGCCACGACGGTTCTCTTTCCGCACAGACTCTACCAGTGTACTTTGGAAATTGAATCATGATTTTTGTTGATAAAACCAGTGGTAAATTAAAATATTATCTACTCGACTAAAGACTTGACCGTTACTTTATAATATAACAAGATAGTCATACTATATTATCGTCCTATTTCTTTGTCAATCAAAATTAGACTTTATCATCATTGCGTAACGCTCAATGTTCCTTGACACTGAAACGCGGACACTTTGTTGTATTTTAAATTGTAAAATAAAACTATAAAATTACATTAAAATATATAGGTAACTACTTATTAAGTAAAAATAACTGTGGTGTAATCTTATACCTTTAAACGAGCAATTCTTGTATATTTATTTATATATTTCTGTGATCTCGAAAACGGCTCTAACGATTTCGCTGAAAATTGGTATATGGGGGTTTTGGGGGGTAAACAATCGATCTAGATTAGTCTTATGTTTGGGAGAACGCGTATTTTCGATGTTTGAGATGTAACCGAGCAAAGCTTGGTCGCCCAGGTACTGTAATTTAATAGTTACAAGAACTTGATGTCTTATTCTCAAATATAGTCTAGCTAGTGAGTCTCATCTTTAGGTCTTTTTGTCTCCACTGCAGGAGCACGACCCTCTCTGTACCACCAGAGTCGCACTTGGCCAGAGCAGCCAGAGGACTTGGCCTCCACTCCTCTCGCTGGTCAGACGGGTTGGAGAGGTCTCATTAATGTTTATAAGCTATGTTTAGCTTGTATTTCCTAAGTCGCCATCTACGAGATCCACGGGAGGACTTGGAGTGGTCCTATTTACATCGAAATTGGTTCATCCGTTCGAGCGCTTCGATGCCACAGATAGACGGACATTGGCAGCAAATTTATACGGCTCTTTTTGTCGGGAGTTAAAAATCATTAATAAATATTGTGCAATATTGTAAATTATAAAATAGATGTTTATAAATAGTGTTCAGTATTATATTGTAATGTCTAATCCCCATATTAATTAAAAATATTTAACTGTTGCTAAACCTATTTTAGTTAAAATATGTTTTAACCGACTTCAAAAAAAGGAGTAGGTTATCAATTCGATTGTATTTTTTGTATGTATGTGACGCGATATCTTTGTCAACCGTGAACCGATTTTGATGATTCTTTTTTTATTTGAATGCCCTTACTCCCAAGTTGGTCCCATATTAATTTGGTGAAGACGTGATCAAAAACTTCGGAGATATGGAAGAAACTCCTGAAATAAATTGAAGTCGGTTGTTTTTTTTTTGCTAAAAATGTAATTATGTCCCAATCTTTTTTCAATATTTGCCATAGTAAGAACAAAATATTTTCAAATAGGTTTAGCAATCGTTTTATATTTTTTTTATATACTGAAACTATTTAAAGAGTATATTCAATCCGTGACACTGAACAACTTTCCCCAAGTAACATATATTGAAATATGATTGTTTAAATTTGTTTCTTTAGAAACTGTATGGGTGGCAGGTTTTTTGTTTTTCGCTGTATGTTCCTCGGGAAAAGTTGTTCAGTATCATGAACTGAATTCACCCTTAATATAATTTCAGTGTATTCTGATAGACCTTGTATATTTACTATGTAAAATGTTCTTTGAATAAATCTGTGTGAATCATGACTTATGTTTTTTTTTCTTTTATATTTACTCTCATGCTGGTCTGGGAGAAAGAAAACTTAAGAGTGTACCAGCTGCTTCTCTTCCCGCGCAGATCGTAAAAGCCGATCGAGGGAATGGGCAAAAATGCGAATCATGTTAACAGGCGATACGGCTAGCAACCCATCTGTATTGATTGCTTTTCCATCTTCTCGCCCACCATGACGCTAAAAGTGGCTTTTGGGTCTTGCGGCCCTGGGCTCTGCATAGAGGCGCAAGACCCAAAATGCTCTGTCTGCCCCATTAGGGATAAAGACGTGATAGTATGTATGTATGTATATTTACAAAAAAAGGAATTGGAGAGGATCTACTGGATAATTGAGGAGCTCGGTGACCCGGCGGGAGTGCGCATTGCAAGTAAAGCGACACCGGGCGTGGTCCGCACTTGGATGGGTGACCACAAGAGACATACAAATTTCTTGAGCTCCTCCGTGCTTCGGAAGGCACGTATAAGCCGTTGGTCCCGGCTGTCATCATTGTATGGCAGTCGATAAGCTAAGTCATATGCCTTTGGACAGCTTAAAAAATCTGACACCAGTGTTGGCCACTTACACACACGAAAAACAAAAAACAAACTGGATAATATCTTTTTTGAGATAAGTAATGCCTTTGTACAACTTTTATTTTATGCATTCTCTTGGATACCTACATAAAATAGGTCCACAATTCTATGATGATTCTTGGATGTTTATATAAACATGTATTTATTATTAAATATGGTATCGTTGAGTTATTATCCCCATACAAAAGTTTAAAACTTACTTTGTAGCTAGCTTAATCTAAAAAGATGGGATCAGCATGCATTTCATTTGACGAACTCCGCGGCGTAGTGGTCACCATGCTAGTCCGCCACTTCCGGGTTTGATCCCCGGTCAGGGCAAGTTCTTCTTGGCGTGTCGATGGTCAACCCGTTTTCTTTTATATTCTATCAGCCCAATATTGAGCTGCTCTGACGGCGTCGTCAGTAGCCACATATACGTCGTCCAGGGTGCAGGTAGTAGCACCCGGGGCAGGAAAGCAGGTTGCTGCAGGGCAAGTTGGAAAATGGCTTTTTTCAAATTGTCCTGGGTCTTGGATGTTTATCTGTACACGCTGACTTCATTGGTTTTGGAAAAAAGAATGTCGTATAGTAAATAAATTCCCCTACCCATATACGTAATCCAAATTTCTGTATGTCATAAGGTAAAAAAGAATTCGAATGAATTTTTATTTTGACTAGCTAATTAGGTCTTACGATGCCTATGAAGTGGCCTTCGGCTTCAGAACCAATAAAAAATCACCGTGTATACGTATTTATTATAAAATATAGTATCGTTGAGTTAGTATCCTATAACACAAGTCTCGAACTTACTTTGGAGCTAACTCAATAAGTGTAATTGGTCCCTATATATTTATTTATTTATTTTATTCATACAGACACATAGATATTGTCTACCCTGTGCCACCCAAATACAAAGTGGGAGGGACATACTCGTAAAAAATCGAACCACAAGCTACACTAGATCACTATAGTATAATGGAATTAAAATAACAGTACTCCCATGCTGGTCTGGGAAGAATAAAAAAAACTTAGAATGTACCAGCTGCTTTTCTTCCCACGCAGATCGTAAAAGCCGATCGAGGGAATGGGCAAAAATGCAAATCATGTTAACAGGCGATGCGGCTAGCAACCCATCACTGTATTGATTGCTTTTTCATCTTCTCGCCCACCATGACGCTAAAAGTGGCTTTTGGGTCTTGCGGCCTTGGGCTCTGCATAGAACCGCAAGACCCAAAATGCTTTGTCTGCCCCATTAGGGATAAAGACGTGATAGTATGTATGTATGTATGTAAAATAACAGTAAAAAAAACAAGAAAAAATTATGGCAATTCCATACTAAAGTGTGCAGCCGCCCGGGAAATTTGTATAGGATGTGACGTTGGATCGCACTAGTGTTACCCTCCCCTCCGCACTTTACCCCGCGCGGCCCATATAAAAAGACGGCGTGAGGGATCTCGTTCTCTTTTGGCCACGACTGGACGCCGGCCCGGTGCGTCTTCAAAAGCTGAGTAAATTTGGAAATCTCTTCTGGAACAACGAATCTCGTGGATGTGAACCTACGACCCTTACCTGTGACTACTTTCGGCATTTAATGTATAATTTGTTAAAAATGTAATTAAAGAGTTTGTTCTTTCTCAACATTGTTTCTTTCAAAATAATCTTATGTCACAAGGAAAATCAATTTTTTTTTTTTGATTTCTTGACTGTTATTTTAATTTTATTATGCTATAGTTATATAGTAGCCCGTGGTTTGATTTATTACGGGTATGTCCCTTCCACGTTGTATTGTCGGAAACTAGCGATAAATATGTATTTTGTTTGATATGAAGCCGTTCTCATAATTTAGGTAAGATTAGTGCCCCTATTCTTCCATAAAAAAAAACTTAGAATGTACCAGCTGCTTCTCTTCCCACGCAGATCGTAAAAGCCGATCGAGGGAATGGGCAAAAAGCAAATCATGTTAACAGGCGATGCGGCTAGCAACCCATCACTGTATTGATTGCTTTTCCATCTACTCGCCCATCATGACGCTAAGAGTGGCTTTTACGTCTTGCGGCCCTGGGCTCTGCATAGAACCGCAAGACCCAAAATGCTCTGTCTGCCCCATTAGGGATAAAGACGTGATAGTATGTATGTATGTATTCTTCCATGCTGGTCTGGGAGAAAAGAAAAAACTTAGAATGTACCAGCTGCTTCTCTTCCCGCGCAGATCGTAAAAGCCGATGGAGGGAATGGCGAAAATGCGAATCATGTGAACTGTATTGATTGCTTTTCCATCTTCTCGCCCACCATGACGCTAAGGGCCGCGCTACGCAATGGATTCGCATGGCATGGCATCGGAAGCGACGCGTCATTACTAAACAAGCTTTATGTCAAGTGATATAAGATGCATAACCGCCCAAGGGCGTCTTTTCCGCGGGAGTGCGCGGCAGGCCGCCGGCCGGCTCTCCGCGTTCAAGCGGTTATGCATCTTACATCACTTGTCATAAAGCTTGTTTTGAAATGAAGAGTCGCTTCCGATGCCATGCCATGTCAATCTTATGTAGCACGGCCCTAAAAGTGGCTTTTGGGTCTTGCTGCTCTATGCAGAGCCGCAAGACCAAAATGCTCTGTCTGCCCCATTAGGGTAAAGACGTGACAGTATCATAGATCAAAAGTAATATATTGTCTTTGACAGTATGTATGTATTAGTACCTACCTTATAAATAGTACTGCTCATCTCTGTGGGATAGCTTATGAAATTAAAATACTGTAATAAATGTGTAAATACTATATTTTTATTTACAAAATATACATATACTTAGGCGCAAGTCACAATAAAAGATTTAACATATGTGGCGGAAACAAACTGTTGCAAATACATCGCATACAAGCGATTTAAAACACGCGCCATTTTGAAAACGAATGGCCTTTCAATTCAAAATCAGTTTCATCATCATCAGGTCTTTTTGTCTCCACTGCAGGAGCACCCTCTCTGTACTACCAGAGCCATACTTGGCCAGAGCAGCCAGAGGACTTGGCCTACACTCTCCACGCTGGCCAGACGGGTTGGAGAGGTCTCATGGATGTTTATAAGTTTTGTTTAGCTTGTATTTCCTAAGTCGCCTTCTACGACATCCACGGGAGGACTTGGAGCGCATTTAAAAATAGGTCTCAATTTCTGTGACCTTCGCCTTAGGCTAAACTCACACTGAAAGAGAAGAGAAGACAAGTTTTATTGTCAAACCATATTTACCTTTATTTCTATCTTTAAAATGCATAGAATGGCTTGAAAAAACTCTGCCGCTTGGCGCCGCTGGCAGTCACGGCTTTTGTTTTGTTCGAGCTATATTGTGCCTTGCGCAAATAGAAATAAAGGTGAATATGGTTTAGCAATGAAACTTCTCTTCGCTTCCGGAGTTAAGCTTTAGGCAAAGATAATATAATTACCAACGTAACAGATACCCAACGCCATAGAAACTATTGGAGGGCCCGTAAGTAGACAAAACTGGAGTTGCGGGGTAGGCACACAGAGATGGCAGCACACACGACTAGCAAAAAAAGTGACAGAAAGTGTAGAATATACTTTTAAAATATTTATTGCATTCCATTTAAGTCATATTTAATTAATTAGAGCACTACTTCATTTAAATAAGAGGAATAAAATATTTTAATGTTTTAATTATTACTTTATAGCGCCATCTAGTGAACACGAACAAGGAAGAGAAATAGTTATGTTTATATGGCGATGGGTAGGCTTGCCTTTAACTGCCTCCGTGGTGTAATGGTTAGAGCGTTTGGCTCATACCCGGAGGTCGCGGGTTCGATTCCCGGCGGGGGCCACGACTTTGTGTTGTTGTTCTAGTTTGGTTAGGACATTGAAGGCTGATCACCTGATTGTCTGATAAGTAAGATGATCCGTGCTTCGGAGGGCACGTTAAGCCGTCGGTCCCGGTCACTGTCTTTGACATTTGCCTTTAAGGCGGTTTAAAAACTCTTGACACTAGTGTTAGTCACTAACACACACGATAGGAAGAAGAAGAAGAAGGCATACCTTAAGCGTTCACTCCAGTGCGTGAGAGCTTAAGTGTGTTCGCAGTGACCTGACTGCTGCATAGCGACGGTGACAAACGTCACATTCGTATGGTTTCTCGCCAGTATGCGTTCTTATATGACTTAGTAAATGGCCTCTTTTAATAAAACTATGATGACATATACTACACTAAAAATAATCCAAGTTTCTATAGAAAGCATTTTTTATACATTTTGATTTAAGTTCCTTGGGGAAAGTTTTTCAGTGTCACGGATTGAATCGAACTTTAAAATAGTTAATATTTTTTTTATAGAAACTTAGATCAGCTGCTCGGTCACCTTTTATAAGAGGCCACAATTTTTTTTTTTTCATTTTTTATAAATATGTTTCTTGAGATTTTTTTCTTTAGAATCAATAAATACCCAAACGGTAAATTTAAAGCTGCAGATGTTAAGATACCTATTTTAATATCTAATGTTAGTAAAGATACGAGTGAGGATGACATCATTAACTATATAAGGGAAAAAACAAATGAATCTGTATCATTAAAAAAGATAAATATGAGAAAAACTAAATTATATAACTCGTATAAACTGTATGTCTCAAAGTATAAAATAGATACATTTCTAAATGATAATTTTTGGCCAAATAGTATTACTTTTAGACGTTTTGTGCATTTTATGTACAAAACAAAAGTAAATAGTTAAAGTTATAAAAAATATTATATTTATATGGATTTAATACCTAATCGAACTTTGAATTTTGTAAGTTTTAATTGTTATTTTGTCTCTAGATCTTTAAATGACATACAGAGCATATGTAAAAAATCAGATGTTGTTGCGCTGCAGGAGACTTGTTTGCTTCCTCATGATGTACCGGTACTGGGGACTATCTCAAATGATTTTGAATATACAGGGAAGTCGGCGGTAGACACATCTACCGGTCCTCTAATTGGAAGACCGTATGGGGGGGTAGCGATACTCTGGAGAAAGGGCATTTTTGACAGCGTAACTGTAATAAGGTGCACCAATGATCGCATTGTAGCTATTAGGGCCAATATTGGGCAGCGAGCGATTCTGGTTTTTTCCATATACATGCCAACTGACTCCCAAACCAATTTACCTATATTTACCGATGTGTTGGGCGAAATAAACGCTATTATAGAACACGAAAGTATTGAGTGTGTATTTATATTGGGAGATTTTAATGCGCATCCCCATGAACCGTTCTATAATGAACTTTTGAGCTTCTGCTCGGAGCAGAGCTGGGTTTGCGCTGATGTGGAAAAACTTGGCGAGCAGAGTAGCACTTATACTTACGTAAGCGCTGCGCATGGCTGTACATGGCGCTGCGTAGGTGGCTAGACCATTGTTGTGTGACAGACCTTGCGTGGCAGACTGTAGTCGAAGTGGAAGTAATGGAGGACGTATTTATTTGTGTCTGACCATTTACCTCGTATTGTTAAATGCGACCTAAACATTGTAAGACCCAAGTTAGCGCCACCTAGTCTGCAACGAAGTAGGGTTTTGTGGGGAGAGAGAGACGAGGCACAGATAGTTAAGTACCAAAACCTATGTAATAGCAGTATGCGTGGGATTGATTTTCCTTCCGAGTTCACGGACTGCAGCCACGGAGTATGTAGCTTGAGTGAGCATAAAAAGATATTAGACCGCTAATATCATGATATTGTCCATGCCCTAAGTGATGCGGCAAGTAAGTCAAGTCAGTCTCGTGGAGGAAGGAGGAACAATAATAGGCATATATGCGGGTGGAACAAGCATGTTCATGATGCACACAAGCAGGCCAGGCTTAACTACCAAATTTGGGTGCTAAATAATCGGCCTAAGTCAGGTAGAATCTATGAGCGGATGTATGAATCGCGTAGAATATTCAAAAGCCGACTAAAATGGTGTCAACAAAATCAAGACCAACTTAAAATGGACGTTTTAGCCAATCATAGATCTGCAAAAAATTTTGATCGTTTTTGGAAGGCAACAAGAAAGCTTGATGTTAGGCCTGGTTTGCCGACAAGTGTGGGGGGGGAAAAATGAGCCTGCTCATATTGCGGAAATGTTTAGGGACCATTTTAAAGTCGATTCACCACTGGGCCCCTCGATTCCTACCTTTGATAAGCCTTTGTGTCACGGGAAAGATAAACTAGTGTGTGTTACAGCAGAACAAGTTCGAAATGCTCTAAAAAATATGACTGGTGGCAGGTCTCCTGGACATGACGGCATTAGCGTTGAGCATCTTAAACATGCGGGTGTACACCTCCCGAGGGTTCTAGCTCTGTTTTTCACAATGTGTATCAGTCATTCTTATTTACCACAAGAAATGTTAAAAACCATTGTGGTGCCCATTGTGAAGAACAGAACTGGTGACATTTCGGACAAGAAAAATTATCGTCCAATCTCATTGGCAACGACTATTGCAAAAGTGCTGGACAGTGTGCTTAATTCTTACCTGAAAGAAATAGTTAACCTACATGATGCGCAGTTTGGGTTTCGGTCCGGACTATCTACTGAGAGTGCAATCGTAAGTCTAAAGCACACTGTTCAATACTATACAAATCGTGGAACACCGATTTATGGCTGTTTCTTGGACCTGTCCACGGCATTTGAGTTAGTATCTTACAATATATTATGGAAAATACTGGAGGACAGGGGACTATCGGTCGAACTTCTGAATATATTTAAATTTTGATATGCTAACCAGACAACTGTGTAAAATGGGCCGACTCTCTCTCGGAGGAGTATGTGTTGGAGAGTGGAGTTAGACAGGGAGGATTGACGTCTCCCACACTCTTCAACATATATATCAATGACCTTATTGTAAAGTTGAGTGGTATGCGTGTCGGATGCCGGATCGATGGAGTAAGCACCAACAATATAAATTATGCTGATGACTGTGTACTGCTCTCTCCGACATCAGGGGGTCTAAATGAGATGCTAAGGGTTTGCGAGGCCTACGCTACCGAGCACGGACTGGTATATAATGTGAAAAAGACGGAATTCATGGTATTTAAGGCCGCTGGTAAATGTCCCGATAAAGTCAATAATATTACCCTAAACGGCGTGAACATTCAACGTGTATCAAAGTTTAAATATTTGGGACATATAATTACTGACGACCTTAAAGACGATGACGACATAGAAAGGGAACGTAGGGCTCTTGCGGTTAGAGGCAACATGTTGGCTCGCAGATTTTCGCGCTGTAGTGAAGAGGTAAAGGTGACCCTTTTTAAAGCGTATTGCCAAAACATGTACACGGGAAATCTGTGGGTCAATTACACCAAAAAGTCGCTGGACGCCCTACGAGTCCAATATAATAATGCGTTTAGGATGTTGTTGGGACTGCCTTATTTCTGCAGTGCATCGGCAATGTTTGCAGAGTACCAAGTTGACGGCTTTGCAGCCATTATCCGCAAAAAAACCACATCGCTGATATTTAGAGCGCGTGCCAGTCACAACAGCATTCTACAAACCCTGGCCGATAGGTACACGTCTCCGCTTTGGGGCTGTCTTGTGAGGAGAGTAATTTTAAAATCCCTCACTTTATTATGACTATTTGTATTTGTTTTTGATTTTATTACGATTATATTTTCTTACTAACATAATTTAAGTGATACTAACATATTCTATGGGTCTTTGTTATCCGAAATAAACAATTATTATATTATTATATAATAAGTATTTTGGTGATTCTACATTTTTGACGTCACCTGTGATCACGATTTATAATGTCCTTAAATATGACGCCTGATTTACAAGTCAGCCTGTAGATTAGTTTGTAAATTTAGAAAAAAAGAAAAAAATTATACAAAAAAAAATTCGACTAAAAAATCTTTTTTTATAAAGAATTTGTTATTTGTAAAAACGAGACTTTTGTTTAAAAAAAATTTTTCATCAAAAAAAAAATTTCTACATAAATTTTTTTTTGCCCAAAAAAAAATTCTTTTTTATTTGATTTGACGAATAAAAAAACAAAAAGAAGGCACCAGCTTAGTCCGTCTGGCCGTTTGCGCAGAAGCCCCGCGGGCGCGGCAGCCGCGCGCTGGACCCGTCGCTGCGGCGCTGGCGCGTCGTGGGCGAGGACGCGCACGACGTCGTCATGGAGCGGGAGGCGCCGCGCGGGGCGCCGCCCAAGCGGGGCGCCGTCTGCGAGGTCTGCGGGAAGAGCTTCCAGGTTGGTGCACCCGGAACAAAATCTTATATTGTAAAAGCGAAAATTTGTGTGCATGGGACGCGCAATCGGCTGGACCAATTGACCAATTTTGATAATATTTGCTACGCAAGAAACCCTTCCAGATCGATTTTTGCCCGTACCCAAAAGCAAAGTTAATACCCGCTGACTTTTCATTGGTTTTGAAAAAAATGTCTAATATTATAAAGGCGAAATTTTGTGTGTGTGTGTGTATGTTACTTCTTTACGCACTGGACCGATTTTGATAAAATTTGCTATGCAGAAAACTGACACCCTGGATTAACACATGGGCTACTTAACGCGCGGTATCATCGCGGCGCGCAGCTGGTAATAAAAAAATCCCCGATCTAACGTAAACCCAAATTTGTGTATAATTAATTATAAGGAAAAAAAATTGTGAAAATGATTTTCGATCGAGACCACGTAGTTACGCCCGTCCAAAATTGGCGCGTGACCCCATGAACTCCGGCCGGCGGCGCCTAGCGGTGGTACTACTAACTAATCTTACGATTTTACTTTCGAGTTTTTATAAACAAGTTTAATTTCTGAATTTTTATTTTGACTTGCTAATTAGGTCTTACTAACAATCCCTTTGAAGTGGCCTTCTGCTCCAAAACTAATGAAAAATCACCGTGCATAAAAATCTTTCACTAATATTATCATTATCTATATGCGACTGTTACTTGCCTATCAAACTATATCCATATCAAATTTCATCTCAATAAGTTCAGTGGTTGAAGCGTGAAGTGGTAACAAACAAATTAATATACAAACTCACTTTCGCATTTATAATTTTTAATTAATTTAAGTAACTTTTAATATTATATTGTTATTAAATTAATAGAATTCAGGGGGGCTACTCCAAAAGCGATACGCAAGTCGGACGTTACTGCGTGTCCGCGTTTCAGTGTCACGCAACATTGGGCACTAACATATGATGATAAAGTCTAGTTTGGTTTGACATAGAAACGGGACGTCACTATCGTATGACTAACTCGTTTAATAATTTACGTATTTAAATAAATGTTTTTGAAGTGAAAACTTCTTTAGCGGCGTTGTGCACTTTTTTTGGAATGGGTAAAAAATGTTAAACTCGCGTCAGGACACGTGACCTGATCGAAAATTCGTAAGACGGATGGAGAGTAAACAGCTGGCGCGGCGTAGGAGAGGGAGTATCCCCCTCTCTTTCTACGGCGCGGCGAAAATTTATGCCTGCGCCTGCTGTTTCGTATATCAAAAATGCACAACGTTAATATTCAAGTTTTCACTTCTGCCGGCACTCCCAGAGTGCAACCCGTCGTTTTTTTTTACAATACCTCAACCGTAACGACCAACGTGTCCTCAGAACGCGGGCCTCCTGAAGTACCACCAGCGTATCCACTCCGGCGAGCGACCGTTCCAATGCACGCAGTGCTCCAAATCATTCACCACAAATCGGTTGTTAGAGGTACGTTTTATAACCTTTTTAGGGTTCCGTAGCCAAATGGCAAACGGGAAACTTATGGATTGGACCCTACATGTCTGTCTATCCGTCTGTATGTCACAGCCGTTTTCTCCAAAACTGTGAGTACTATACTGTTGAAACTTGGTAAGTATATATTCTGTGAATGGATTTGTCATGTCTGTCAGTCTGTCTGTCCGTCCGTATGTCACAGCCGCTTTTTTCCGAATCTATAAGAACTATACTGTTGAAACTTGGTAAGTAGACGTATTCTGTGAACCACATTAGGGTTTTCACACAAAAATGGAAAAAAAATTGGGGTTTCCCCATACTTAGAACTAAAACTCATTTTTTTTATCAATCCCATGCGTTTGGGGTGTCTATGGAGAGGTTTTCAAAAATGATATTGAGGTTTTTAATATCATTTTTTTAATTAAAAAATTTAATAAGTTTTTTGAAAAAAATTTTATTTTTATGTCCAAGCTTTTATTGAGGCCAAAGTACTAAGACAAATGAAATAAGCCCAAACTCGACGGAGTTGCGTCGTTTTATTACTGAGTTATGTACGTCCAGCAGTGGACTTCCATTGGCTGATATAATGGTGATACTTACTTCTATCGACCAACTTCTTTCTCCGTAAGCTTTTCTTCGCACATTAGCCAAAAAGTGGTTCGCAAATGTGCGTAGAAAAGCTCTACATTCTCACTTTTAACTGTAAACAGTAGTTCATAAAATAGTTTGAAGGGTCATCTAGGGCTTCATCATCATCATTTTATTCGCATAACGTCCACTGCAGGACATAGGCCTCTCCCAAAGATTTTCAAAATGACCGATCAAGAGCGGCCTACATCCAGCGCTTTCCAGCGACCCTGGTCAGGTCATCTGACCACCTTCTATATCTTCGTTTCCTTTCAAATGATTTATTTCATATAAGGGCAGCACTAGCCGGAAAACTCAGGTACCCCTTAAACGATTTTTTTTGTTGCAGGAACACGTTCGCGTCCACACCGGCGAGCGTCCGTACAAGTGTTCGCACTGCTCCAAGGCGTTCAAGACCCTCGCCGCGCTCAACAGGCACGACCTGGTAAGTGAGCCACGATCTATAAAATTACTATTTCTGTATCGCCCCAAATATTTTTTTGAATATATATTTAATGTACAGACATATTTTATTTTACTGTTGTATTATTTGTATAGATAATAAGAAGAAATTACAACCTCAAGATACAATATGGGCACAAAGGCGGACTTATCGCTTAATCGTTTGGGTAGATATATTATTTTTATTATAAGCCGTGTGGTATCCGGCAGAGTAGAATAGGACAACTCCAACTCCTCCCGTGGATGTCGTAGAAGACGACTTAAGGGTCCTACCCGCGCTAGCAACCTTGAAAACACAAAAAAAATAATTTCTCCTTCTGTAAGTGAGATTATCAGAAACCCTCGTACAACTTTTTAGCTAATATCCTTAAGTTTCATTAGAACCTCGAAAGTCATTGAAATACAATACGATGTAGTTTCCTTTGCAAAAAATACTAAAAACAGCCACTTTTGACTCTTTTTGTAAAGGTTTCTAAAGCGGATAGTATTTCAATGACTTTCGAGGTTCTAATGAAACTTAAGGATACTAGCTAAAAAGTTGTACGAGGGTTTCTGATAATCTCACTTACAGAAAGAGAAATTATTTTTTTTGTGTTTTCAAGATCGCTAGCGCGGGTAGGACCCTTAAGAAATACAAGCTAAACAAAGCTCGCTAGCCAGACGTGTTGGAGAGGTCATGACGTTTATAAGCTTTGACTTGGAGTGGCCTTATTCTCTCTGCCGGAAACCACACGGCGAATAATATTTGTATTACTTCTTTGTTTTTCAAAGTCCGATGATATTGATTGTTCTTTCTCTCAGGTCCACAACGGTCTACGTCGCCACGTATGCCAACTGTGCGACAAGACATTCCAAACGTCGTCCTGTGCTAAAGTGCACATCAAAACTGTGCACATGAAACTGCCCACGCCGCCCAGAGTGCGCAGACGCAGGGTCAAAGACGAATAGCAGTTACCCAGATTCAGTCAACTCGGTGACTGGGTCATCATTAGTGCGGAGTGAAGTGCGGACGCTAACTCTAGTCTGGGAATAGTGGTTAAATTGAGAGGAGTGACTTGTGCTTTTTAATTCGCTGTCCATAAGTAGGAAACGGTTATAAATAATATACACGGTGATTTTTCATTGGTTTTGGAGCCGAAAGCCACTTCATAAAGTAAGAACTAATTGTCTGGTCAAAATAAAAATTCTGAAAGAAAAATGTTGACTAAACTCGAAAGTAAATTCGTGAGATAAGTAAGCAGTACCGCTGGTAGGCGCCGCCAGCCGGCCGGCCGGAGTTCATCGGGGTCACGCGGCAGTTTTGGACGGGCGTAACTACGTGATCTCGATCGAAAACAATTTTTTTATCATAAATCATACACAAATTTGTATTACGTATATGGATAGAGGAATTTATTTACTATACGATTTTATTTCTAAACCAATGAAAAGTCAGCGTGTATGTAAAGTCTGTACGGAAAGAGAACCGTCATAGGATTTGAGGGCGCAGTTGTGTTTAATATCCGTATTTGTTATGTTGACAACACTGTTGTGTCATTATAGTGCGACTATAAAGTTCTTGATATTTTGAAACTATGACGGCTATTGGATGCTAATGGATAAATTATATTTTTATATATTATTTACATTACATGTAATGGCTGTAAATGAAAATATATTTTTATATGTTTTCAGATGCTATCTTCATCGTTAGCCTTTAGGTTAGGTAGACATAAAAAATAAATTGAAAACAATAATATATTTAATAATTTATTGATCAGAACCATAATCAAAGTCTTATCCTAAATATTCAATGCCGGACATGTTTGAACTATCATCGGATAGACTATAGAGATCCAAAGAATTTTCTTCTTCTGAACTTGATTTGCTCGAATCTGTTACAGTTATTTATAATAAATTCTTGCACCACACGCCGTTATTTGAGGAACCTTCTTTTTTATTTTAGATACTGTATCTTTACTCAAACCTGAAAAAAATAGGGCAAGTTTATCTAAACGCATAATAAATTAAAAGTATCAACCCTCTTTATACCTGCTATCAAAAACTTTGATTGAAACAAAATAAACATGTATTCTTATATATTAATGCGAATTCTTTTTAATTTATACATAATATAAAATGTCGGTGTCTGGGGGTTACCTAGGAAATCTAAAACATTTAAAATAACTTTCTACATACCGCACATCGCCGCCACACGTTCCATGACTTTGTTTAAGTCGATAATTGTGTTTGGCCGCTTTTTCTTTTTGGCAAAACCTATAATAATATTAAATATTATTTCCCTTGTAGGACTGGGTAAAGGATTTCCCCTTTTTGAAATGATTTAAAATAAAAATCACGTTAAAACAACACGGTAAACAAAGATGACGTAAAGTTTGTCATTTGACAGATGGGTGTTGGGTGTCATATAAAAAAGATTTTGTTAGTTTGATTTTACGCCACGACGGTTCTCTTTCCGCACAGACTCTACCAGTGTACTTTGGAAATTGAATCATGATTTTTGTTGATAAAACCAGTGGTAAATTAAAATATTATCTACTCGACTAAAGACTTGACCGTTACTTTATAATATAACAAGATAGTCATACTATATTATCGTCCTATTTCTTTGTCAATCAAAATTAGACTTTATCATCATTGCGTAACGCTCAATGTTCCTTGACACTGAAACGCGGACACTTTGTTGTATTTTAAATTGTAAAATAAAACTATAAAATTACATTAAAATATATAGGTAACTACTTATTAAGTAAAAATAACTGTGGTGTAATCTTATACCTTTAAACGAGCAATTCTTGTATATTTATTTATATATTTCTGTGATCTCGAAAACGGCTCTAACGATTTCGCTGAAAATTGGTATATGGGGGTTTTGGGGGGTAAACAATCGATCTAGATTAGTCTTATGTTTGGGAGAACGCGTATTTTCGATGTTTGAGATGTAACCGAGCAAAGCTTGGTCGCCCAGGTACTGTAATTTAATAGTTACAAGAACTTGATGTCTTATTCTCAAATATAGTCTAGCTAGTGAGTCTCATCTTTAGGTCTTTTTGTCTCCACTGCAGGAGCACGACCCTCTCTGTACCACCAGAGTCGCACTTGGCCAGAGCAGCCAGAGGACTTGGCCTCCACTCCTCTCGCTGGTCAGACGGGTTGGAGAGGTCTCATTAATGTTTATAAGCTATGTTTAGCTTGTATTTCCTAAGTCGCCATCTACGAGATCCACGGGAGGACTTGGAGTGGTCCTATTTACATCGAAATTGGTTCATCCGTTCGAGCGCTTCGATGCCACAGATAGACGGACATTGGCAGCAAATTTATACGGCTCTTTTTGTCGGGAGTTAAAAATCATTAATAAATATTGTGCAATATTGTAAATTATAAAATAGATGTTTATAAATAGTGTTCAGTATTATATTGTAATGTCTAATCCCCATATTAATTAAAAATATTTAACTGTTGCTAAACCTATTTTAGTTAAAATATGTTTTAACCGACTTCAAAAAAAGGAGTAGGTTATCAATTCGATTGTATTTTTTGTATGTATGTGACGCGATATCTTTGTCAACCGTGAACCGATTTTGATGATTCTTTTTTTATTTGAATGCCCTTACTCCCAAGTTGGTCCCATATTAATTTGGTGAAGACGTGATCAAAAACTTCGGAGATATGGAAGAAACTCCTGAAATAAATTGAAGTCGGTTGTTTTTTTTTTGCTAAAAATGTAATTATGTCCCAATCTTTTTTCAATATTTGCCATAGTAAGAACAAAATATTTTCAAATAGGTTTAGCAATCGTTTTATATTTTTTTTATATACTGAAACTATTTAAAGAGTATATTCAATCCGTGACACTGAACAACTTTCCCCAAGTAACATATATTGAAATATGATTGTTTAAATTTGTTTCTTTAGAAACTGTATGGGTGGCAGGTTTTTTGTTTTTCGCTGTATGTTCCTCGGGAAAAGTTGTTCAGTATCATGAACTGAATTCACCCTTAATATAATTTCAGTGTATTCTGATAGACCTTGTATATTTACTATGTAAAATGTTCTTTGAATAAATCTGTGTGAATCATGACTTATGTTTTTTTTTCTTTTATATTTACTCTCATGCTGGTCTGGGAGAAAGAAAACTTAAGAGTGTACCAGCTGCTTCTCTTCCCGCGCAGATCGTAAAAGCCGATCGAGGGAATGGGCAAAAATGCGAATCATGTTAACAGGCGATACGGCTAGCAACCCATCTGTATTGATTGCTTTTCCATCTTCTCGCCCACCATGACGCTAAAAGTGGCTTTTGGGTCTTGCGGCCCTGGGCTCTGCATAGAGGCGCAAGACCCAAAATGCTCTGTCTGCCCCATTAGGGATAAAGACGTGATAGTATGTATGTATGTATATTTACAAAAAAAGGAATTGGAGAGGATCTACTGGATAATTGAGGAGCTCGGTGACCCGGCGGGAGTGCGCATTGCAAGTAAAGCGACACCGGGCGTGGTCCGCACTTGGATGGGTGACCACAAGAGACATACAAATTTCTTGAGCTCCTCCGTGCTTCGGAAGGCACGTATAAGCCGTTGGTCCCGGCTGTCATCATTGTATGGCAGTCGATAAGCTAAGTCATATGCCTTTGGACAGCTTAAAAAATCTGACACCAGTGTTGGCCACTTACACACACGAAAAACAAAAAACAAACTGGATAATATCTTTTTTGAGATAAGTAATGCCTTTGTACAACTTTTATTTTATGCATTCTCTTGGATACCTACATAAAATAGGTCCACAATTCTATGATGATTCTTGGATGTTTATATAAACATGTATTTATTATTAAATATGGTATCGTTGAGTTATTATCCCCATACAAAAGTTTAAAACTTACTTTGTAGCTAGCTTAATCTAAAAAGATGGGATCAGCATGCATTTCATTTGACGAACTCCGCGGCGTAGTGGTCACCATGCTAGTCCGCCACTTCCGGGTTTGATCCCCGGTCAGGGCAAGTTCTTCTTGGCGTGTCGATGGTCAACCCGTTTTCTTTTATATTCTATCAGCCCAATATTGAGCTGCTCTGACGGCGTCGTCAGTAGCCACATATACGTCGTCCAGGGTGCAGGTAGTAGCACCCGGGGCAGGAAAGCAGGTTGCTGCAGGGCAAGTTGGAAAATGGCTTTTTTCAAATTGTCCTGGGTCTTGGATGTTTATCTGTACACGCTGACTTCATTGGTTTTGGAAAAAAGAATGTCGTATAGTAAATAAATTCCCCTACCCATATACGTAATCCAAATTTCTGTATGTCATAAGGTAAAAAAGAATTCGAATGAATTTTTATTTTGACTAGCTAATTAGGTCTTACGATGCCTATGAAGTGGCCTTCGGCTTCAGAACCAATAAAAAATCACCGTGTATACGTATTTATTATAAAATATAGTATCGTTGAGTTAGTATCCTATAACACAAGTCTCGAACTTACTTTGGAGCTAACTCAATAAGTGTAATTGGTCCCTATATATTTATTTATTTATTTTATTCATACAGACACATAGATATTGTCTACCCTGTGCCACCCAAATACAAAGTGGGAGGGACATACTCGTAAAAAATCGAACCACAAGCTACACTAGATCACTATAGTATAATGGAATTAAAATAACAGTACTCCCATGCTGGTCTGGGAAGAATAAAAAAAACTTAGAATGTACCAGCTGCTTTTCTTCCCACGCAGATCGTAAAAGCCGATCGAGGGAATGGGCAAAAATGCAAATCATGTTAACAGGCGATGCGGCTAGCAACCCATCACTGTATTGATTGCTTTTTCATCTTCTCGCCCACCATGACGCTAAAAGTGGCTTTTGGGTCTTGCGGCCTTGGGCTCTGCATAGAACCGCAAGACCCAAAATGCTTTGTCTGCCCCATTAGGGATAAAGACGTGATAGTATGTATGTATGTATGTAAAATAACAGTAAAAAAAACAAGAAAAAATTATGGCAATTCCATACTAAAGTGTGCAGCCGCCCGGGAAATTTGTATAGGATGTGACGTTGGATCGCACTAGTGTTACCCTCCCCTCCGCACTTTACCCCGCGCGGCCCATATAAAAAGACGGCGTGAGGGATCTCGTTCTCTTTTGGCCACGACTGGACGCCGGCCCGGTGCGTCTTCAAAAGCTGAGTAAATTTGGAAATCTCTTCTGGAACAACGAATCTCGTGGATGTGAACCTACGACCCTTACCTGTGACTACTTTCGGCATTTAATGTATAATTTGTTAAAAATGTAATTAAAGAGTTTGTTCTTTCTCAACATTGTTTCTTTCAAAATAATCTTATGTCACAAGGAAAATCAATTTTTTTTTTTTGATTTCTTGACTGTTATTTTAATTTTATTATGCTATAGTTATATAGTAGCCCGTGGTTTGATTTATTACGGGTATGTCCCTTCCACGTTGTATTGTCGGAAACTAGCGATAAATATGTATTTTGTTTGATATGAAGCCGTTCTCATAATTTAGGTAAAATTAGTACCCCTATTCTTCCATAAAAAAAAACTTAGAATGTACCAGCTGCTTCTCTTCCCACGCAGATCGTAAAAGCCGATCGAGGGAATGGGCAAAAAGCAAATCATGTTAACAGGCGATGCGGCTAGCAACCCATCACTGTATTGATTGCTTTTCCATCTACTCGCCCATCATGACGCTAAGAGTGGCTTTTACGTCTTGCGGCCCTGGGCTCTGCATAGAACCGCAAGACCCAAAATGCTCTGTCTGCCCCATTAGGGATAAAGACGTGATAGTATGTATGTATGTATTCTTCCATGCTGGTCTGGGAGAAAAGATAAAACTTAGAATGTACCAGCTGCTTCTCTTCCCGCGCAGATCGTAAAAGCCGATGGAGGGAATGGGCGAAAATGCGAATCATGTGAACATGTGAACTGTATTGATTGCTTTTCCATCTTCTCGCCCACCATGACGCTAAGGGCCGCGCTGCACTGGATTCGCATGGCATAGCATCGGAAGCGACGCGTCATTACTAAACAAGCTTTATGTCAAGTGATATAAGATGCATAACCGCCTGAGGGCGTTTTTTCCGCGGGAGTGCGCGGCAGGCCGCCGGCCGGCTCTCTGCGTTCAAGCGGTTACGCATCTTACATCACTTGAAATAAAGCTTGTTTTGAAATGAAGCGTCGCTTCCGATGCCATGCCATGTCAATCTTATGTAGCGCGGCTCTAAAAGTGGCTTTTGGGTGTTGCTGCTCTATGCAGAGCCGCAAGAACCAAAATGCTCTGTCTGCCCCATTAGGGTAAAGACGTGACAGTATCATAGATCAAAAGTAATATATTGTCTTTGACAGTATGTATGTATTAGTACCTACCTTATAAATAGTACTGCTCATCTCTGTGGGATAGCTTATGAAATTAAAATACTGTTATAAATGTGTAAATACTATATTTTTATTTACAAAATATACATATACTTAGGCGCAAGTCACAATGTATTTGATTTAACATTTGTGGCGGAAACAAACGGTCTCAAATACATCGCATACAAGCGATTTAAAACGCGCCATTTTGAAAACGAATGGCCTTTCAATTCAAAATCAGTTTCATCATCATCAGGTCTTTTTGTCTCCACTGCAGGAGCACCCTCTCTGTACTACCAGAGCCATACTTGGCCAGAGCAGACAGAGGACTTGGCCTACACTCTCCACGCTGGCCAGACGGGTTGAAGAGGTCTCATGGATGTCTATAAGCTTTGTTTAGCTTGTATTTCCTAAGTCGCCTTCTACGACATCCACGGGAGGACTTGGAGCGCATTCAAAAATAGGTTTTAATTTGTGTGACCTTCGCTTTAGGCTGAACTCACACCGAAAGAGAAGTTTTATTGTTAAACAATATTTACCTTTATTTCTACCTACGAAATGCATAGAATGGCTTGAAAAAACTCGCCCACTTTGCGCCGCCCGCTGGCAGTCGCGAGGCTTTTGTTTTGTTCAAGCTATATTGTGCATTGCGCTAATAGAAATAAAGGTGAATATGGTTTGACAATGAAACTTCTCTTCGCTTCCGGAGTTAAGCTTTAGGCAAAGATAATATAATTACCAACGTAACAGATACCCAACGCCATAGAAACTATTGGAGGGCCCGTAAGTAGACAAAACTGGAGTTGCGGGGTAGGCACACAGAGATGGCAGCACACACGACTAGCAAAAAAAGTGACAGAAAGTGTAGAATATACTTTTAAAATATTTATTGCATTCCATTTAAGTCATATTTAATTAATTAGAGTACTACTTCATTTAAATAATAGGAATAAAATATTTTAATGTTTTAATTATTACTATATAGCGCCATCTTGTGACAAGGAAGGGAAATAGTTATGTTTATATGGCGATGGGTAGGCTTGCCTTTAACTGCCTCCGTGGTAATGGTTAGAGCGTTTGGCTCATACCCGGAGGTCGCGGGTTCGATTCTCGGCGGGGGCCACGACTTTGTGTTGTTGTTCTAGTTTGGTTAGGACATTGAAGGCTGATCACCTGATTGTCTGATAAGTAAGATGATCCGTGCTTCGGAGGGCACGTTAAGCCGTCGGTCCCGGTCACTGTCTTTGACATTGGCCTTTAAGGTGGTTTAAAAACTCTTGACACTAGTGTTAGTCACTAACACACACGATAGGAAGAAGAAGAAGGCATACCTTAAGTGTTCACTCCAGTGCGTGAGAGCTTAAGTGTGTTCGCAGTGACCTGACTGCTGCATAGCGACGGTGACAAACGTCACATTCGTATGGTTTCTCGCCAGTATGCGTTCTTATATGACTTAGTAAATGGCCTCTTTTAATAAAACTATGATGACATATACTACACTAAAAATAATCCAAGTTTCTATAGAAAGCATTTTTTATACTTTTAAGTTCCTTGGGGAAAGTTTTTCAGTGTCACGGATTGAATCGAACTTTAAAATAGTTAATATTTTTTTTATAGAAACTTAGATCAGCTGCTCGGTCACCTTTTATAAGAGGCCACAATTTTTTTTTTCATTTTTTATAAATATGTTTCTTGAGATTTTTTTCTTTAGAATCAATAAATACCCAAACGGTAAATTTAAAGCTGCAGATGTTAAGATACCTATTTTAATATCTAATGTTAGTAAAGATACGAGTGAGGATGACATCATTAACTATATAAGGGAAAAAACAAATGAATCTGTATCATTAAAAAAGATAAATATGAGAAAAACTAAATTATATAACTCGTATAAACTGTATGTCTCAAAGTATAAAATAGATACATTTCTAAATGATAATTTTTGGCCAAATAGTATTACTTTTAGACGTTTTGTGCATTTTATGTACAAAACAAAAGTAAATAGTTAAAGTTATAAAAAATATTATATTTATATGGATTTAATACCTAATCGAACTTTGAATTTTGTAAGTTTTAATTGTTATTTTGTCTCTAGATCTTTAAATGACATACAGAGCATATGTAAAAAATCAGATGTTGTTGCGCTGCAGGAGACTTGTTTGCTTCCTCATGATGTACCGGTACTGGGGACTATCTCAAATGATTTTGAATATACAGGGAAGTCGGCGGTAGACACATCTACCGGTCCTCTAATTGGAAGTAGTGGTGGTTAATATAACGTATAACTGATAAAAAAAACACGCTATGTACTCGCAACGAAAAGCGCCTGCTAAACATTTATTCATATTATGCTACGTTAAAACGAATCGCGCGGTCGTTAACCTAGCGGGGCGCTGCCGCTGCCGCGGCTCACGCTCGCAACGAGCGCGCACGTTTCGTTCGATCGTTTTGGCGTTATAAAAATAACATTAGCAAATTTAGCATTATACGTTTAGCGCTGCGCCGCGTTCAAGCGTTGTATTCATTATTCCGTTGTAGGCGGCGGAGGACGTTTGGAGATTTCGCGCGCTAATGTAAATAGTCTGTTGACTGATGAATTATCATGTTATGAAAATTGTGTTTGTGTAAATATACTCTCACTTAAAATTCACGTTGGTTATAATAAAACGAACCAAAAAGACGCCATTAAATATTTAATGATTTACTATGAAAACTTTATATGTAGTCAATTTTTTACGTGATTACTATCTCGTAAAACTTTACACTTTATGAAATATTCATATTGTTATAAATTAGCAAAATAATGGCAAATTCTAATACATAAGGTCTTCGATTTTTTTACTCGTAATAATTTTTTATTGAAATATATAGAATTTTTTTTAAATTTTTTGAAACTTTTTGAAATTTTCATTAAAATTTTTATTTTTTATTTTTTTAATCGTTATAACATAGCGTCAAAAGTAACATGATATAAAGATTTAGCATATTCCATGTAACATGTTACGAAAATATAGCCGTTAAGAACACCACTAATTGGAAGACCGTATGGGGGGGTAGCGATACTCTGGAGAAAGGGCATTTTTGACAGCGTAACTGTAATAAGGTGCACCAATGATCGCATTGTAGCTATTAGGGCCAACATTGGGCAGCGAGCGATTCTGGTTTTTTCCATATACATGCCAACTGACTCCCAAACCAATTTACCTATATTTACCGATGTGTTGGGCGAAATAAACGCTATTATAGAACACGAAAGTATTGAGTGTGTATTTATATTGGGAGATTTTAATGCGCATCCCCATGAACCGTTCTATAATGAACTTTTGAGCTTCTGCTCGGAGCAGAGCTGGGTTTGCGCTGATGTGGAAAAACTTGGCGAGCAGAGTAGCACTTATACTTCCGTAAGCGCTGCGCATGGCTGTACATGGCGCTGCGTAGGTGGCTAGACCATTGTTGTGTGTCAGACCTTGCGTGGCAGACTGTAGTCGAAGTGGAAGTAATGGAGGACGTATTTGTGTCTGACCATTTACCTCTTATTGTTAAATGCGACCTAAACATTGTAAGACCCAAGTTAGCGCCACCTAGTCTGCAACGAAGTAGGGTTTTGTGGGGAGAGAGAGACGAGGCACAGATAGTTAAGTACCAAAACCTATGTAATAGCAGTATGCGTGGGATTGATTTTTCTTCCGAGTTCACGGACTGCAGCCACGGAGTATGTAGCTTGAGTGAGCATAAAAAGATATTAGACCGCTAATATCATGATATTGTCCATGCCCTAAGTAGAATATTCAAAAGCCGACTAAAATGGTGTCAACAAAATCAAGACCAACTTAAAATGGACGTTTTAGCCAATCATAGATCTGCAAAAAAATTTGATCGTTTTTGGAAGGCAACAAGAAAGCTTGATGTTAGGCCTGGTTTGCCGACAAGTGTGGGGGGGGAAAAATGAGCCTGCTCATATTGCGGAAATGTTTAGGGACCATTTTAAAGTCGATTCACCACTGGGCCCCTCGATTCCTACCTTTGATAAGCCTTTGTGTCACGGGAAAGATAAACTAGTGTGTGTTACAGCAGAACAAGTTCGAAATGCTCTAAAAAATATGACTGGTGGCAGGTCTCCTGGACATGACGGCATTAGCGTTGAGCATCTTAAACATGCGGGTGTACACCTCCCGAGGGTTCTAGCTCTGTTTTTCACAATGTGTATCAGTCATTCTTATTTACCACGAGAAATGTTAAAAACCATTGTGGTGCCCATTGTGAAGAACAGAACTGGTGACATTTCGGACAAGAAAAATTATCGTCCAATCTCATTGGCAACGACTATTGCAAAAGTGCTGGACAGTGTGCTTAATTCTTACCTGAAAGAAATAGCTAACCTACATGATGCGCAGTTTGGGTTTCGGTCCGGACTATCTACTGAGAGTGCTATCGTAAGTCTAAAGCACACTGTTCAATACTATACAAATCGTGGAACACCGATTTATGGCTGTTTCTTGGACCTGTCCACGGCATTTGAGTTAGTATCTTACAATATATTATGGAAAATACTGGAGGACAGGGGACTATCGGTCGAACTTCTGAATATATTTAAATTTTGATATGCTAACCAGACAAACTGTGTAAAATGGGCCGACTCTCTCTCGGAGGAGTATGTGTTGGAGAGTGGAGTTAGACAGGGAGGATTGACGTCTCCCACACTCTTCAACATATATATCAATGACCTTATTGTAAAGTTGAGTGGTATGCGTGTCGGATGCCGGATCGATGGAGTAAGCACCAACAATATAAATTATGCTGATGACTGTGTACTGCTCTCTCCGACATCAGGGGGTCTAAATGAGATGCTAAGGGTTTGCGAGGCCTACGCTACCGAGCACGGACTGGTATATAATGTGAAAAAGACGGAATTCATGGTATTTAAGGCCGCTGGTAAATGTCCCGATAAAGTCAATAATATTACCCTAAACGGCGTGAACATTCAACGTGTATCAAAGTTTAAATATTTGGGACATATAATTACTGACGACCTTAAAGACGATGACGACATAGAAAGGGAACGTAGGGCTCTTGCGGTTAGAGGCAACATGTTGGCTCGCAGATTTTCGCGCTGTAGTGAAGAGGTAAAGGTGACCCTTTTTAAAGCGTATTGCCAAAACATGTACACGGGAAATCTGTGGGTCAATTACACCAAAAAGTCGCTGGACGCCCTACGAGTCCAATATAATAATGCGTTTAGGATGTTGTTGGGACTGCCTTATTTCTGCAGTGCATCGGCAATGTTTGCAGAGTACCAAGTTGACGGCTTTGCAGCCATTATCCGCAAAAAAACCACATCGCTGATATTTAGAGCGCGTGCCAGTCACAACAGCATTCTACAAACCCTGGCCGATAGGTACACGTCTCCGCTTTGGGGCTGTCTTGTGAGGAGAGTAATTTTAAAATCCCTCACTTTATTATGACTATTTGTATTTGTTTTTGATACTATTACGATTATATTTTCTTACTAACATAATTTAAGTGATACTAACATATTCTATGGGTCTTTGTTATCCGAAATAAACAATTATTTTATTATTATATAAGAAGTATTTAGGTGATTCTACATTTTTGACGTCACCTGTGATCACGATTTATAATGTCCTTAAATATGACGCGTGATTTACAAGTCAGCCTGTAGATTACTTTGTAAATTTAGAAAAAAAGAAAAAAATTATACAAAAAAAAATTCGACTAAAAATCTTTTTTTATAAAGAATTTGTTATTTGTAAAAACGAGACTTTTGTTTAAAAAAAATTTTTCATCAAGAAAAAAATTTCTACATAAAATTTTTTTTGCTAAAAAAAAAATTCTTTTTTATTTGATTTGACGAATAAAAAAACAAAAAGAAGGCACCAGCTTAGTCCGTCTGGCCGTTTGCGCAGAAGCCCCGCGGGCGCAACAGCCGCGCGCTGGACCCGTCGCTGCGGCGCTGGCGCGTCGTGGGCGAGGACGCGCACGACGTCGTCATGGAGCGGGAGGCGCCGCGCGGGGCGCCGCCCAAGCGGGGCGCCGTCTGCGAGGTCTGCGGGAAGAGCTTCCAGGTTGGTGCACCCGGAACAAAAGCGAAGATAATACATGCTGACTTTGCATTGGTTTTGGAAAAAAAATCTAATATTGTAAAAGCAAAAATTTTTGTGCATGGGACGCGCAATCGGCTGGACCAATTGACCAAACTGCCTCTGTGGTGTAGTGGTTAGAACGTTCGGCTCATACCCGGAGGTCGCGGGTTCGATTCCCGGCGGGGACAACGACTTTGTGTTGTTGTCCTAGTTTGATTAGGACATTGCAGGCTGATCACCTGATTGTCTGATAAGTAAGATGATGAGTGTTTCGGAGGGCACGTTAAGCCGTCGGTCCCGGTCACTGTCTTTGACTTTGGTCGTTACCTAAAACCATGTCAGAGGCCTTTAAGGCGGTTTAAAAACTCTGACACTAGTGTTAGTCACTAACACACACGATAAGAAGAATTGACCAATTTTGATAATATTTGCTGCGCACGAAACCCTTCCAGATCGATTTTTGCCCGTACCCAAAAGCAGTAACGTATTATAAAGACGAAATTTTGTGTGTGTGTGTATGTTACTTCTTTACGCACTGGACCGATTTTGATAAAATTTGCTATGCAGAAAACTGACACCCTGAATTAACACATGGGCTACTTAACGCGCGGTATCATCGCGGCACGCAGCTGGTAATAAAAAAATCCCCGATCTAACGTAAACCCAAATTTGTGTATAATTATAAGGAAAAAAAATTGTGAAAATGATTTTCGATCGAGACCACGTAGTTACGCCCGTCCAAAATTGGCGCGTGACCCCATGAACTCCGGCCGGCGGCGCCTAGCGGTGGTACTACTAACTAATCTTACGATTTTACTTTCGAGTTTTTATAAACAAGTTTAATTTCTGAATTTTTATTTTGACTTGCTAATTAGGTCTTACTAACAATCCCTTTGAAGTGGCCTTCTGCTTCAAAACTAATGAAAAATCACCGTGCATAAAAATCTTTCACTAATATTATCATTATCTATATGCGACTGTTACTTGCCTATCAAACTATATCCATATCAAATTTCATCTAAATAAGTTCAGTAATTGAAGCGTGAAGTGGTAACAAACAAATAAATATACAAACTCACTTTCGCATTTGTAATATTAGTAGGATTTTTAAATAATTTTAGTAAATTTTAATTTTAGGTTTTATTTTATTCAGTTAAATATTATATTGTTATTAAATTGATAGAATTCAGGGGGGCTA
This sequence comes from Acrobasis consociella, assembly GCA_963555685.1. NCBI lineage: Eukaryota > Metazoa > Arthropoda > Insecta > Lepidoptera > Pyralidae > Acrobasis > Acrobasis consociella. The sequence goes on along the minus strand of OY743132.1, from coordinate 8,636,932 downwards.
CTCCAAAAGCGATACGCAAGTCGGACGTTACTGCGTGTCCGCGTTTCAGTGTCACGCAACATTGAGCACTAACATAAGATGATAAAGTCTAATTTGGTTTGACATAGAAACGGGACGTCACCAACGTACGACCAACTCGTTTAATAATTTACGTATTTAAATAAATGTTTTTGAAGTGAAAACTTCTTTAGCGGCGTTGTGCACTTTTTTTGGAATGGGTAAAAAATGTTAAACTCGCCGCAGGACACGTGACCTGATCGAAAATTCGTAAGACGGATGGGGAGTAGACAGCTGGCGCGGCGTAGGAGAGGGAGTATCCCCCTCTCTTTCTACGGCGCGGCGAAAATTTATGCCTGCGCCTGCTGTTTCGTATATCAAAAATGCACAACGTTAATATTCAAGTTTTCACTTCTGCCGGCACTCCCAGAGTGCAACCCGTCGTTTTTTTTTTACAATACCTCAACTGTAACGATCAACGTGTCCTCAGAACGCGGGCCTCCTGAAGTACCACCAGCGTATCCACTCCGGCGAGCGACCGTTCCAATGCACGCAGTGCTCCAAATCATTCACCACAAATCGGTTGTTAGAGGTACGTTTTAAAACCTTTTTAGGGTTCCGTAGCCAAATGGCAAACGGAACGCTTATGGATTCGTCATGTCTGTCAGTCCGTTTGTATGTCACAGCCGCTTTTCTCCGAAACTGTGAGTACTATACTGTTAAAACTTGGTAAGTATATATTCTGTGAATGGATTTGTCATGTCTGTCAGTCTGTCTGTCCGTCCGTATGTCACAGCCGCTTTTTTCCGAATCTATAAGAACTATATTGTTGAAACTTGTTAAGTAGATGTATTCTGTGAACCGCATTAGGGTTTTCACACTAAAATGGAAAAAAAATTGTGGTTTCCCCATACTTAGAACTAAACTCATTTTTTTATCAATCCCATGCGTTTGGGGTGTCTATGGAGAGATCTTCAAAAATGATATTGAGGTTTTTAATATCATTTTTTTTAAATAAAAATTAAATAAGCTTTTTGAATAAATATTTTTTTTATACAAGTTTTTATTATGAGGCCAAAGTACTAAGACAAATGAAATAAGCCCAAACTCGACGGAGTTGCGTCGTTTAATTACTGAGTTATGTACGTCCAGCAGTGGGCTTCATTGACCAACTTCTTTCTCCGTGATTAGACCCCTAAAGCTTTTCTACGCACATTAGCCAAAAGTGGCCGTTTTTCGCAAATGTGCGTAGAAAGCTTCACATTCTCACTTTTAAATAGTAGTTCATAAAATAGTTTAAGTCACATTTGACTGAGAAAACCAATTATAACCCTAAATAATAGCAATTTCTTCAAAAAATTACAAATGTTTACCGAAATCTGACGTGTGGTTTCGAAATAATACGTAGGCTACGTTTGTATGGTAAAGTCTAGGGTAAAGGGATTCTTAAACGACTTTTTTGCAGGAACACGTTCGCGTCCACACCGGCGAGCGTCCGTACAAGTGTTCACACTGCTCCAAGGCGTTCAAGACCCTCGCTGCGCTTAACAGGCACGACCTGGTGAGTGAGCCACAGCCGTCTATACAACATAATACAAATCTATTATAGTACTACCATCATCATCATCTCTGTACCACCAGAGCCATACTTGGCCAGAGCAGCCAGAGGACTTGGCCTACACTGCCCTCGCTGGCCAGACGGGTTGGAGAGGTCTTATTAATGTTTATAAGCTTTTTTTTGCTTGTATTCCCAAAGTCGCCTTCTACGACATCCACGAGAGGACTTGGAGTGGCCCTATTCTACTCTGGAAACCACACTGCAAATAATATTTTTATTTCTTCTTTATTGTTCAAAATCCAAAGATATTGATTGTTCTTTCCCTCAGGTCCACAACGGTCTTCGTCGCCACGTATGCCAATTGTGCGACAAGACATTCCAAACGTCGTCCTGTGCTAAAGTGCACATCAAAACTGTGCATATGAAACTGCCCACGCCGCCCAGAGTGCGCAGACGCAGGGTCAAAGACGAATAGCAGTTACCCAGATTCAGTCAACTCGGTGACTGGGTCATCATCAGTGCGGAGTGAAGTGCGGACGCTAACTCTAGTCTGGGAATAGTGGTTAAATTGAGAGGAGTGACTTGTGCTTTTTAATTCGCTGTCCATAAGTAGGAAACGGTTATGAATAATATACACGGTGATTTTTCATTGGTTTTGGAGCCAAATGCCACTTCATAAAGATCGTTAGTAAGAACTAATTGTCTGGTCAAAATAAAAATTCTGAAAGAAAAATGTTGACTAAACTCGAAAGTAAAATCGTGAGATCAAGTAGTAGTACCGCCGCCAGCCAGCTGGTCGGAGTTCATCGGGTCACGCGGCAGTTTTGGACGGGCGTAACTACGTGATCTCAATCGAGAATCATTTTCACAATTTTTTCTATCATAAGTCATACACAAATTCGGATTACGTATATGGATAGAGGAATTTATTTACTATACGATTTTATTTCAAAACCAATGAAAAGTCAGCGTGTATGTACCAGTGTACTTTGGAAATTGAATCATGATTCTTGTTGATAAAACCAGTGGTAAATTAAAATATTATCTACTCGACTAAAGACTTGACCGTTACTATATAATATAACAAGATAGTCGTACTATATTGTCGTCCTATTTCTTTGTCAGTCCAAATTAGACTTTATCATTATTGCGTAACGCTCAATGTTCCTTGACACTGAAACGCGGACACTTTGTTGTATTTTAAATTGTAAAATAAAACTATAAAAAGTACATTAAAATATATAGGTAACTACTTATTAAGTAAAAATAACTTCTGTGGTGTAATCTTATACCTTTAAACGAGCAATTCTTGTATATTTATTTATATATTTCTGTGATCTCGAAAACGGCTCTAACGATTTCGCAGAAAATTTGTATATAAGGGTTTTCGGGGGTAAACAATCGATCTAGATTAGTCTTATGTTTGGGAGAACGCGTATTTTCGATGTTTGAGATGTAACCGAGCAAAGCTCGGTCGCCCAGGTACTGTAATTTAATAGGTACAAGAACTTGATGTCTAATTCTCAAATATAGTCTAGCTAGTGAGTCTCATCTTCAGGTCTTTTTGTCTCCACTGCAGGAGCACGACCCTCTTTGTACCACCAGAGTCGCACTTGGCCAGAGCAGCCAGAGGACTTGGCCTCCACTCCTCTCGCTGGTCAGACGGGTTGGAGAGGTCTCATTGATGTTTATAAGCTTTGTTTAGCTTGTATTTCCTAAGTCGCCTTCTAAGAAATCCACGGGAGGACTTGGAGTGGTCCTATTTACATCGAAATTGGTTCATCCGTTCGAGCGCTTCGATGGCACAGACAGACGGACATTGGCGGCAAATTTATAACACCCCTGTTTTTGTCAGAGGTTAAAAATCTATATCTATACATATAATAAAACAGTAAAAGAAGTGTGTCTGTACATTAAATATATTTCCAAAAAAAATATTGGGGGCGATGGAGACGTCGTAATAGAGTAAGAATTTTAAAAAAAATCTCTGTGTTTGTCTGTTTGTCTGTTTGTCTGTTTGTCTGTATGTCTGTTTGTCTGTTTGTACACGCTAATCTCCGGAAATACTGGACGGATTCAAATGAAACTTTTTTTGTTATATAGCTATTAAGCCTGGGCAACATAAGGGTATAAATGATTTCGGAAAATGGAACGCCTGATGCAGAACAATAATGGTCCAGCTAAACTATAAGAGATATAAAAATGCCGCCTTAGTAAAAGTTGCTCAGCCTGAAGAGCATTTTCCAGAGACATAAAGTCCACGCGAACGAAGTCGCGGGCTTCAGCTAGTCATTAATAAATATTGTGCAATATTGTAAATAATAAAATAAATGTTTATAAATAGTGTTGAGTATTATATTGTAATGTCTAATCCCCATATTAATTAAAAATATTTAACTGTTGCTAAACCTATTTTAGTTAAAATATGTTTCTAACCGACTTCAAAAAAGGAGGAGGTTATCAATTCGATTGTATTTTTTGTATGTATTTGACGCGATATCTTCGTCAATCGTGGACCGATTTTGATGATTCTTTTTTTATTTGAATGCCCTTACTCCCAAGTTGGTCCCATATTAATTTGGTGAAGACGTGATCAAAAACTTCGGAGATATGGAAGAAACTCCTGAAATAAATTGAAGCAGGTTGTTTTTTTTTTTTGCTAAAAATGTAATTATGTCCCAATCTTTTTTCAATATTTGCCATAGTTAGAACAAAATATTTTCAAATAGGTTTAGCAATCGTTTTATATTTTTATATATACTGAAACTATTTTAAGAGTATATTCAATCCGTGACACTGAACAACTTTCCCCAAGTAACATATATTGAAAAATGGTTTTTTATTCAATACAAAAATTATAAAATACAATTGCTTATAAATAAAAAATTTCTTCCAACGCACCACATCGAGGCAACGTACCCAATATGCTGGCAGCATTCCCTCGATGGATAGCGAGACTTATTTGTTTGTTTTTTAAGTTGTTCTTTAGAAACTTAGATCACCTTCGTCGGCGGTCATTCGGTCAAATTGTATGGGAGGCAGGTTTTTTGTTTTTCGCTGTATGTTCCTTGGGAAAAGTTGTTCAGTATCATGAACTGAATTCACCCTTAATGTAGTTTCAGTATATTTTGTTAGACCTTGTAAATTTACTATGTAAAATGTTCTTTGAATAAATCTGTGTGAATCATGACTTATGTTTTTTTTTCTTTTATATTTACTCTCATGCTGGTCTGGGAGAAAGAAAACTTAAGAGTGTACCAGCTGCTTCTCTTCCCGCGCAGATCGTAAAAGCCGATCGAGGGAATGGGCAAAAATGCGAATCATGTTAACAGGCGATGCGGCTAGCAACCCATCACTGTATTGATTGCTTTTTCATCTTCTCGCCCACCATGACGCTAAAAGTGGCTTTTGGGTCTTGCGGCCTTGGGCTCTGCATAGAACCGCAAGACCCAAAATGCTCTGTCTGCCCCATTAGGGATAAAGACGTGATAGTATGTATGTATGTATGTAAAATAACAGTAAAAAAAACAAGAAAAAATTATGGCAAATAACTAAAGTGTGCAGCCGCCCGGGCAATTTGTACAGGATGTGACGTTGGATCGCACTAGTGCTACCCTCCCCTCCGCACTTTACCCCGCGCGGCCCATATAAAAAGACGGCGTGAGGGATCTCGTTCTCTTTTGGCCACGACTGGACGCCGGCCCGGTGCGTCTTCAAAAGCTGAGTAAATTTGGAAATCTCTTCTGGAACAACGAATCCCGTGGATGTGAACCTACGACCCTTACCTGTGACTACTTTCGGCATTTAATGTATAATTTGTTAAAAATTTAATTAAAGAGTTTGTTCTTTCTAAACATTGTTTCTTTCAAAATAATCTTATGTCACAAGGAAAATCAATTTTTTTTTTGGTTTCTTGACTGTTATTTTAATTTTATTATGCTATAGTGATATAGTAGCCCGTGGTTTGATTTATTACGGGTATGTCCCTTCCACGTTGTATATTGTCGGAAACTAGCGATAAATGTGTATTTTGTTTGATATGAAGCCGTTCTCATAATTTAGGTAAGACTAGTGCCTCTATTCTTCCATAAAAAAAACTTAGAATGTACGAGCTGCTTCTCTTCCCACGCAGATCGTAAAAGCCGATGGAGGGAATGGGCGAAAATGTGAACAGGCGATGCGGCTAGCAACTCATCACTGTATTGATTGCTTTTCCATCTTCTCGCCCACCATGACGCTAAGGGCCGCGCTACACTGGATTCGCATGGCATGGCATCGGAAGCGACGCGTCATTTCAAAACAAGCTTTATGTCAAGTGATATAAGATGGATAACCGCCCGAGCGTCTTTTCCGCGTTCAAGCGGTAATGCATCTTACTTCACTTGACATAAAGCTTGTTTTGAAATGAAGCGTCGCTTCCGATGCCATGCCATGCCAATCCAATGTAGCGCGGCCCTAAAAGTGGCTTTTGGGTCTTGCTGCTCTATGCAGAGCCGCAAGACCAAAATGCTCTGTCTGCCCCATTAGGGTAAAGACGTGACAGTATCATAGATCAAAAGTAATATATTGTCTTTGACAGTATGTATGTATTAGTACCTACCTTATAAATAGTAGTGCTTATCTCTGTGGGATAGCTTATGAAATTAAAATACTGTAATAAATGTGTAAATACTATATTTTTATTTACAAAATATACATATACTTAGGCGCAAGTCACAATGGATTTGATTTAACATTTGTGGTCTCAAACACATCGCATACAAGCGCGCCATTTTGAAAACGAATGGCTCCCGCATTCAAAATCAGTATCATCATCATCAGGTCTTTTTGTCTCCACTGCAGCAGCACGACCCTCTCTGTACTACCAGAGCCATACTTGGCCAGAGCAGCCGGAGGACTTGGCCTTCACTCTCTACGCTGGCCAGACGGGTTGGAGAGGTCTCATGGATGTCTATAAGCTTTGTTTAGCTTGTATTTCCTAAGTCGCCTTCTACGACATCCACGGGAGGACTTGGAGCGCATTCAAAAATATGTCTCAATTTGTGTGACCTTCGCCTTAGGATGAACTCACACCGAAAGAGAAGAGAAGTTTTATTGTTAAACAATATTTACCTTTATTTCTATCTTAGAAATGCAAAGAATGGCTTGAAAAACTCGCCCACTTTGCGCCGCCCGCTGGCAGTCGCGAGGCTTTTGTTTTGTTCAACCTATATTGTGCATTGCGCTAATAGAGGTAAAGGTGAATATGGTTTAACAATGAAACTTCTTTTCGCTTCCGGAGTTAAGTCTTAGGCAAAAATAATATTATTACTAACGAAACAGATACCCAACGCCATAGAAACTATCAGAAGGCCCGTAAGTAGGCAAAACTGGAGTTGCGGGGTAGGCACACAGAGATGGTAGCTCACACAACTAGCAAAAAAAGTGACAGAAAGTCTTGAATATACTTTTAAAATATTTATTGCATGTCGTATAAGTCAGATTTAATTAATGAAAGTACTACTTCATTTAAATGATAGTAAAATATTTTAATAATTCAATTATTACCATAAAGCGCCATCTAGTCACAAGGAAGAGAAACAATTCTGTTTATACGGCGGTGGGTAGGCATACCTTAAGTGTTCACTCCAGAGCGTGAGAGCTTAAGTGTGTTCGCAGTGACCTGACTGCCGCATAGCGACGGTGACAAACGTCACATTCGTATGGTTTCTCGCCAGTGTGTGTTCTTATATGACTTAGTAAATGGCCTCTTTTAATAAAACTATGATGACATATACTACACTAAAAATAATCCAAGTTTCTATAGAAAGCATTTTTTATACATTTTGATTTAAGTTCCTTGGGGAAAGTTTTTCAGTGTCACGTATTGAATCTTAACATTAAAATTGTAAATAAACATTTTTTATAGAAACTTAGATCAGCTGCTCAGTCACCTTTTATAAGAGGCCACAATTTTTTTTTTTCATTTTTTATGAGTGTTTCCTGAGAATTTTTTGTTTAGAATCAGTAAGTATTTTGGTGATCCTACATTTTTGACGTTACGTGTGATCACGATTTATAATGTCCTTAAATATGACGCGTGATTTACAAGTCAGCCTGTAAATTACCTAGTAAATTTAGAAAAAAAGAAAAAAATTATACAAAAAAAAATCTTTTTTTATAAAGAATTTGTTATTTGTAAAAACGAGACTTTTGTTTAAAAAAATTTTTTCATCAAAAAAAAATATTTCTGCATATAAATTTTTTTGCCGAAAAAAAAATTCTTTTTTATTTGATTTGACGAATAAAAAAACAAAAAGAAGGCACCAGCTTAGTCCGTCTGGCCGTTTGCGCAGAAGCCCTGCGGGCGCGGCAGCCGCGCGCTGGACCCGTCGCTGCGGCGCTGGCGCGTCGTGGGCGAGGACGCGCACGACGTCGTCATGGAGCGGGAGGCGCCGCGCGGGGCGCCGCCCAAGCGGGGCGCCGTCTGCGAGGTCTGCGGGAAGAGCTTCCAGGTTGGTGCACCCGGAACAAAAGCGAAGATAATACATGCTGACTTTGCATTGGTCTAATATTGTAAAAGCGAGAATTTGTGGAAAAGGACCAATTGACCAATTTTGATAATATTTGCTACGCAGGAAACCTTTCCAGATCGATTTTTGCCCGTACCCAAAAGCAGTAACGTATTATAAAGGCGAAAATTTGTGTGTATGTGTATGTTACTTCTTTACGCGCTGGACCGATTTTGATAAAATTTGCTATGCAGAAAACTGACACCCAGGATTAACACATGGGCTACTTAACGCGCGGTATCATCGCGGTAATAAAAAAATCCCCGATCTAACGTAAACCTCACCGTGCATAAACATCTTACACTAATATTATCATTATCTATATGCGACTGTTAGTTGCCTATCAAACTATATCCATATCAAATTTCATCTAAATAAGTTCAGTGGTTGAAGCGTGAAGTGGTAACAAACAAATAAATATACAAACTCACTTTCGCATTTGTAATATTAGTAGGATTTTTAAATAATTTCAGTAACTTTTAATTTTAGATTGTATTTTATTATTCAGTTAATATTATAATATACTTATAGTAAATTAATAGAATTCAGGGGGGCTACTCCAAAAGCGGGACGCAAGACGGACGTTACTGCGTGTCCGCGTTTCAGTGTCACGCAACATTGAGCACTAACATATGATGATAAAGTCTAATTTGGTTTGACATAGAAACGGGACGTCACTATCGTAAGACTAACTCGTTTAATAATTTACGTATTTAATACGTATTTAAATAAATGTTTTTGAAGTGAAAACTTCTTTAGCGGCGTTGTGCACTTTTTTTGGAATGGGTAAAAAATGTTAAACTCGCGTCAGGACACGTGACCTGATCGAAAATTCGTAAGACGGATGGAGAGTAGACAGCTGGCGCGGCGTAGGAGAGGGAGTATCCCCCTCTCTTTCTACGGCGCGGCGAAAATGTATGCCTGCGCCTGCTGTTTCGTATATCAAAAATGCACAACGTTAATATTCAAGTTTTCACTTCTGCCGGCACTCCCAGAGTGCAACCCGTCGTTTTTTTTTACAATACCTCAACCGTAACGATCAACGTGTCCTCAGAACGCGGGCCTCCTGAAGTACCACCAGCGTATCCACTCCGGCGAGCGACCGTTCCAATGCACGCAGTGCTCCAAATCATTCACCACAAACCGGTTGTTAGAGGTACGTTTTATAACCTTTTTAGGGTTCCGTAGCCAAATGGCAAACGGAACCCTTATGGATTCATCATGTCTGTCTATCCGTCTGTATGTCACAGCCGTTTTCTCCGAAACTGTAAGTACTATACTGTTGAAACTTAGTAAGTATATATTCTGTGAATGGATTTGTCATGTCTGTCTGTCTGTCTGTCCGTCTGTATGTCACAGCCGCTTTTTTCCGAATCTATAAGAACTATACTGTTGAAACTTGGTAAGTAGACGTATTCTGTGAACCGCATTAGGGTTTTCACACTAAAATGGAAAAAAATTGTGGTTTCCCCATACTTAGAACTAAAACTCATTTTTTTTATCAATCCCATGCGTTTGGGGTGTCTGGAGAGGTCTTCAAAAATGATATTGAGGTTTCTAATATCATTTTTTTAATTAAAAAATTTAATAAGTTTTTTGAAAAAAAATATTTTTATGTCCAAGCTTTTATTGTGAGGCCAAAGTACGTCGTTTTATTACTGAGTTATCTACGTCCAGCAGTGGACTTCCATTGGCTGATATAATGGTGATACTCACTTCCATCGACCAACTTCTTTCTCCGTAAGCTTTTCTTCGCACATTAGCCAAAAAGTGGTTCGCAAATGTGCGTAGAAAAGCTCTACATTCTCACTTTTAACTGTAAACAGTAGTTCATAAAATAGTTTGAAGGGTCATCTAGGGCTTCATCATCATCATCATTTTATTCGCATAACGTCCACTGCTGGACATAGGCCTCTCCCAAAGATTTCCAAAATGACCGATCAAAAGCGGCCTACATCCAGCGCTTTCCAGCGACCCTGGTCAGGTCATCTGACCACCTTCTATATCTTCGTTTCCTTTCAAATGATTTATTTCGTATAAGGGCAGCACTAGCCGGAAAACTCAGGTACCCCTTAAACGATTTTTTTTGTTGCAGGAACACGTTCGCGTCCACACCGGCGAGCGTCCGTACAAGTGTTCGCACTGCTCCAAGGCGTTCAAGACCCTCGCCGCGCTCAACAGGCACGACCTGGTGAGTGAGCCTCGATCTATAAAATTACTATTTCTGTATCGCCCCAAATATTTTTTTGAATATATATTTAATGTACAGAGCATTTTGGGTCTTGCGGCTCTATGCAGAGCCCAGGGCCGCAAGACCCAAAAGCCACTTTTAGCGTCATGGTGGGCGAGAAGATGGAAAAGCAATCAATACAGTGATGGGTTGCTAGCCGCATCGCCTGTTAACATGATTTGCATTTTTGCCCATGCTCTGTCTACCCCATTAGGGATAAAGACGTGACAGTAAGTATGTATGTATGTATTTAATGTACAGACATATTTTTTTTTACTGTTGTATTATTTGTATAGATAATAAAAAGAAATTACAACCTCAAGATACAATATGGGCACAAAGGCGGACTTATCGCTTAATCGTTTGGGTAGATATATTATTTTTATTATAAGCCGTGTGGTATCCGGCAGAGTAGAATAGGACCACTCCAAGTCCTCCCGTGGATGTCGTAGAAGACGACTTAGGAAATACAAGCTAAACAAAGCTCGCTAGCCAGACGTGTTGGAGATGTCATGACGTTTATAAGCTTTGACTTGGAGTGGCCTTATTCTCTCTGCCGGAAACCACACGGCGAATAATATTTTTATGACTTCTTTGTTTTTCAAAGTCCGATGATATTGATTGTTCTTTCTCTCAGGTCCACAACGGTCTACGTCGCCACGTATGCCAACTGTGCGACAAGACCTTCCAAACGTCGTCCTGTGCTAAAGTGCACATCAAAACTGTGCACATGAAACTGCCCACGCCGCCCAGGGTGCGCAGACGCAGGGTCAAAGACGAATAGCAGTTACCCAGATTCAGTCAACTCGGTGACTGGGTCATCATCAGTGCGGAGTGAAGTGCGGACGCTAACTCTAGTCTGGGAATAGTGGTTAAATTGAGAGGAGTGACTCGTGCTTTATTGTTCGCTGTCCATAAATAGAAAAAGGTCATGAATCATATACACGGTGATTTTTTATTGGTTTTGGAGCCGAATGCCACTTCATAAGGATCTTTAGTAAGACCTAATTGGCTAGTCAAAATAAAAATACTGAAAGAAAAAATCGTGAGATCAAGTAGTAGGACCGCCACCAGCCAGCCGGTCGGAGTTCATCGGGGTCACGCGGCAGTTTTGAACGGGCGTAACTACGTGATCTCGATCGAGAATCATTTTCACAACTTTTTATCATAAGTCATACACAAATTCGGATTACGTATATGGATAGAAGAATTTATTTACTAAACGATTTTATTTCTAAACCAATGAAAAGTCAGCGTGTATGACCAGTGTACTTTGGAAATTGAATCATGATTCTTGTTGATAAAACCAGTGGTAAATTAAAATATTATCTACTCGACTAAAGACTTGACCGTTACTTTATAATATAACAAGATAGTCGTACTATAGTATCGCCCTATTTCTTTGTCAATCCAAATTAGACTTTATCATCATTGCGTAACGCTCAATGTTCCTTGACACTGAAACGCGGACACTTTGTTGTATATTAAATTGTAAAATAAAACTATAAAAAGTACATTAAAATATATAGGTAACTACTTATTAAGTAAAAATAACTTCTGTGGTGTAATCTTATACCTTTAAACGAGCAATTCTTGTATATTTATTTATATATTTCTGTGATCTCGAAAACGGCTCTAACGATTTCGCTGAAAATTGGTATATGGGGGTTTTCGGGGGTAAACAATCGATCTAGATTACTCTTATGTTTGGGAGAACGCGTATTTTCGATGTTTGAGATGTAACCGAGCAAAGCTCGGTCGCCCAGGTACTGTAATTTAATAGGTACAAGAACTTGATGTCTTATTCTCAAATATAGTCTAGCTAGTGAGTCTCATCTTTAGGTCTTTTTGTCTCAGCAGAGCAGAGCAGCCAGAGGACTTGGCCTCCACTCCTCTCGCTGGTCAGACGGGTTGGAGAGGTCTCATTAATGTTTATAAGCTTTGTTTAGCTTGTATTCCCTAAGTCGCCATCTACGACATCCACGGGAGGACTTGGAGTGGTCCTATTTTCATCGAAATTGGTTTATCTGTTCGAGCGCTTCGATGCCACAGATAGACGGACATCGGCAGCAAATTTATACGGCTCTTTTTGTCGGGATTTAAAAATTATTAATAAATATTGTGCAATATTGTAAATTATAAAATAGATGTTTATATTTAGTGTTCAGTATTACATTGTAATGTCTAATCTCCATATTAATTAAAAATATTTGACTGTTGCTAAACCTATTTTAGTTAAAATATGTTTCTAACCGACTTCAAAAAAGGAGGAGGTTATCAATTCGATTGTATTTTTTGTATGTATGTGACGCGATATCTTCGTCAATCGTGGACCGATTTTGATGATTCTCTTTTTTTTTGAAAGCCCTTACTCCCAAGTTGGTCCCATAATAATTTGGTAAAGATATGACGAAGAACTTCGGAGATATGGAAGAAACTCCTGAAATAAATTGAAGCAGGTTGTTTTTTTTTTTTGCTAAAAATGTAATTATGTTCTAATCTTTCTTCAATATTTGAAATAGTAAGAACAAAATATTTTCAAATAGGTTTAGCAATTGTTTTATATTTTTATATATACTGAAACTATTTTAAGAGTATATTCAATCCGTGATACTGAACAACTTTCCCCAAGTAACATATATTGAAAAATGGTCTTTTATTCAATACAAAAATTATAAAATACATTTGCTTATAAATAAAAAAATTCTTTCAACGCACCACATCGAGGCAACGTACCCAATATGCTGGCAGCATTCCCTCGATGGATAGCGAGACTTATTTGTTTGTTTTTTTAAGTTGTTCTTTAGAAACTTAGATCACCTTATCGGTCAAATTTTTTTGTTTTCCCAAGTAACATATATTGAAATGTGATTGTTAAAATTTGTTTCTTTAGAAACTGTATGGGAGGCAGGATTTTTGTTTTTCGCTGTAAGTTCCTTGGGAAAAGTTGTTCAGTATCATGAACGTAAGGAATGTTTATTGAGAAAAAAGTAATAACAACAAAAAAACTTAACTAAACTAAACTATATTAAACTAAGCTATAAAATAAACTTATACTAAATAATGCTAAATTAAAAAAATCTCATCTTGTCCATGCGGCATGGTTGCAAGAACGCTGGCTGCGTTTCCTCGCTGGATAGCAATGCTGATCCGTTGAGCGAAAAAACAGCCAGCCCTCTTGTCACCTGCAGCGGCTATCAGTCGCGGGGAGATTTCCTTAAAAAGTCTCCTCGCGCCAGGGCCCCATGGTCCAAATGATCATGAACTGAATTCACCCTTAATATAATTTCAGTGTATTCTGATAGACCTTGTATATTTACTATGTAAAATGTTCTTTGAATAAATCTGTGTGAATCATGACTTATGTTTTTTTTTCTTTTATATTTACAAAAAAGGAATTCGAGAGGATCTACTGGATAATTGAGGAGCTTGGTGACCCGGCGGGAGTGCGCATTGCATGTAAAGCGGCACCGGGCGTGGTCGGCACTTGGATGGGTGACCACAAGTGGCATACAAATTTTTTGAGCTCCTCCGTGCTTCGGAAGGCACGTATAAGCCGTTGGTCCCGGCTGTCATCATTGTATGGCAGTCGTTAAGCTAAGTCAGATGCCTTTAGGCAGCTAAAAAATCTGACAACAGTGTTGGCCACATACACACATGAAAAACCAAAAAACAAACTTTATAATATCTTTTTTGAATGCCTTTGTACAACTTTTATTTTATGCATTCTCTGTACCTATAAATTTTCCGTGTACATAAATTGGATACCTACATAAAATAGGTCAACGATTCTATGATGATTCTTGGATGTATACATGTATTTTCTCTTTATTTTATAACATATATTAGGTTTTCATAATACATTTATAAAAGTGAAAACTTAAAAAAAAACTACAAAATATAAACACATTATAAAAAAGCATTTCATTTGGCGACCTCCGTGGCGTAGTGGTCACCATGCTAGTCCGCCACTCAGAGGTTCCGGGTTTGATCCCCGGTCAGGGCAAGTTCTTCTTGGCGAGTAGATGGTCAACCAGTTTTCTTTTATATTCTATCAGCCCAATATTGAGCTACTCTGACGGCATTGTCAGTAGCCACATATACGTCGTCCAGGGTGCAGGTAGTAGGGCACCCGGGGCAGGAAAGCAGGTTGCTGCAGGGCAAGTTGGAAAATGACCTTTTTCAAATTGTCCTGAGTCTTGGATGTTTATTTATACACGGTGATTTTTTACTGGTTTTGAAGCCGAAGGCCAATTCATAGGCATCGTTAGTTAAGACCTAATTAGCTAGTCAAAATAAAAATTCAGAAACAAAAAATGTTGTCTAAAACTCGAAAGTAAAATTGTGAGATCAACTAGTAGTACCGCCGCCATATACCGCCCGCCGCCGCCGGGGTCATCGACATTACGCAGCTGTTTTGGCCGGCATAACTACGTGGTCTCGATCGAAAATCATTTACGCAACTTTTTTATCTTATGTCATACACAAATTTGGATTACGTATATGGATAGAGGAATTTATTTACTACACGACATTTTTTTTTTCCAAAACCAATGAAAAATCACCGTGTATAGGTATTTATTATAAAATATAGTATCGTTGAGTTAGTATCCTATAACACAAGTCTCGAACTTACTTTGGAGCTAACTCAATGAGTGTAATTGGTCCCTATATATTTATTTATTTATTTTATTCATACAGACACATAGATATTGTCTACCCTGTGCCACCCTAACACAACGTGGAAGGGACATACTCGTAAAAAATCGAACCACACGCTACACTAGATCACTATAGTATAATGGAATTAAAATAACAGAAAAAAAAAAACAAGAAAAATTTATGGCAATTCCATACTAAAGTGTGCAGCCGCCCGGGCAATTTGTATAGGAATGTCAATTTTTTTTTTTTGTTTCTTGTCTGTTATTTTAATTTTATAGTGATATAGTAGCCCGTGGTTTGATTTATTGCGGGTATGTACCTTCCACGTTGTATATTGACGGAGAATAGCGAAAGGCCTGCGCAGACGAGGGATTTTTGGTCCGCGGCGGAGAAAAACTTACTTTGTCCGGTCCGCTCTCTGCATGTCCTCGGTTATTCGGGGGACTCATTGTACGCGGTACTTTTAATCCCTCGTTTGCGTTACTTGATACAGTTGTAAGCGATCTATTTTAGCGGACAAAAAAGTCCGCGGACAAAAATCCCTCGTCTGCGCAGGCCTTAAATGTATTTTATTTGATATGAAGCTGTTCTCATAATTTAGGTAAGATTAGTATCCCTATTCTTCCATGCTGGTCTGGGAGAAAAGAAAAAACTTAGAATGTACCAGCTGCTTCTCTTCCCGCGCAGATCGTAAAAGCCGATCGAGGGAATTGGCGAAAATGTGAATCATGTTAACAGGCGATGCGGCTAGCAACCCATCACTGTATTGATTGCTTTTCCATCTTCTCGCCCACCATGACGCTAAGGGCCGCGCTACACTGGATTCGCATGATGCCATGCCTTGCCAATCTTATGTAGCGCGGCTCTAAAAGTGGCTTTTGGGTCTTGCGGCTCTATGCAGAGCCGCAAGACCAAAATGCTCTGTCTGCCCCATTAGGGTAAAGACGTGACAGTATGTATGTATTAGTACCTACCTTATAAATAGTAGTGCTCGTCTCTGTGGGATAGCTTATGAAATTAAAATACTAATAAATGTGTAAATACTATATTTTTATTTACAAAATATACATATACTTAGGCGCAAGTCACAATGGATTTGATTTAACATTTGTGGTCTCAAACACATCGCATACAAACGCGCCATTTTGAAAACGAATGGCTCCCGCATTCAGAATCAGTATCATTATCATCAGGTCTTTTTGTCTCCACTGCAGGAGCACCCTCTCTGTACTACCAGAGCCATACTTGGCCGGAGCAGCCAGAGGACTTCCCCTACACTCTCCTCGCTCGCCAGATGGGTTGGAGAGGTCTCATGGATGTCTATAAGCTTTGTTCAGCTTGTATTTCCTAAGTCGCCTTCTACGACATCCACGGGAGGACTTTGAGCGCATTCAAAAATAGGTCTCAACTTGTGTGACCTTTGCCGTAGGCTGAACTCACACCGAAAGAGAAGTTTTATTGTTAAACAATATTTACCTTTATTTCTATCTACGAAATGCATAGAATGGCTTGAAAAAACTCTGTCACTTGGCGCCGCTGGCAGTCACGGCTTTTGTTTTGTTCAAGCTATATTGTGCATTGCGCAAATAGAAATAAAGGTGAATATGGTTTGACAATGAAACTTCTCTTCGCTTCCGGAGTTAAGCCTTAGGCAAAAATAATATTATTACTAACGTAACAGATACCCAACGCCATAGAAACTATCAGAAGGCCCGTAAGTAGGCAAAACTGGAGTTGCGGGGTAGGCACACAGAGATGGCAGCACACACGACTAGCAAAAAAAGTGACAGAAAGTGTTGAATATACATTTAAAATATTTATTGCATTTCGTATAAGTCAGATTTAATTAATGAAAGTACTACTTCATTTAAATGATAGAAATAAAATATTTTAATATTTCAATTATTACCATAAAGCGCCATCTAGTCACAAGAAAGAGAAACAATATATGGCGGTGGGTAGGCATACCTTAAGTGTTCACTCCAGAGCGTGAGAGCTTAAGTGTGTTCGCAGTGACCTGACTGCTGCATAGCGACGGTGACAAACGTTACATTCGTATGGTTTCTCGCCAGTGTGTGTTCTTATATGACTTAGTAAATGGCCTCTTTTAATAAAACTATGATGACATATACTACACTAAAAATAATCCAAGTTTCTATAGAAAGCATTTTTTATACATTTTGATTTAAGTTCCTTGGGGAAAGTTTTTCAGTGTCACGTATTGAATCTTAACTTTAAAATTGTAAATAAACATTTTTTATAGAAACTTAGATCAGCTGCTCAGTCACCTTTTATAAGAGGCCACAATTTTTTTTTTTCATTTTTTATGAGTGTTTCCTGAGAATTTTTTCTTTAGAATCAATAAGTATTTTGGTGATCCTACATTTTTGACGTTACGTGTGATCACGATTTATAATGTCCTTAAATATGACGCGTGATTTACAAGTCAGCCTGTAAATTACCTAGTAAATTTAGAAAAAAAGAAAAAAATTATACAAAAAAATTCTTTTTTTATAAAGAATTTGTTATTTGTAAAAACGAAACTTTTGTTTAAAAAAAATTTTTCATCAAAAAAAATATTTCTGCATATAAATTTTTTTGCCGAAAAAAAAATTCTTTTTTATTTGATTTGACGAATAAAAAACAAAAAGAAGGCACCAGCTTAGTCCGTCTGGCCGTTTGCGCAGAAGCCCTGCGGGCGCGGCAGCCGCGCGCTGGACCCGTCGCTGCGGCGCTGGCGCGTCGTGGGCGAGGACGCGCACGACGTCGTCATGGAGCGGGAGGCGCCGCGCGGGGCGCCGCCCAAGCGGGGCGCCGTCTGCGAGGTCTGCGGGAAGAGCTTCCAGGTTGGTGCACCCGGAACAAAAACGAAGATAATTCATGCTGACTTTGCATTGGTCTAATATTGTAAAAGCGAGAATTTGTGGAAAAGGACCAATTGACCAATTTTAATAATATTTGCTACGCAGGAAACCCTTCCAGATCGATTTTTGCCCGTACCCAAAAGCAGTAACGTATTATAAAGGCGAAATTTTGTGTGTGTGTGTATGTTACTTTACGCACTGGACTGATTTTGATAAAATTTGCTATGCAGACAACTGACACCCTGGATTAACACATGGGCTACTTAACGCGCGGTATCATCGCGGCGCGCAGCTGGTAATAAAAAAATCCTCGATCTAACGTAAACCCAAATTTGTGTATAATTAAAAGGTAAAAAAATTACGAAAATGATATTCGATCGAGACCACGTAGTTACGCCCGTCCAAAACTGGCGCGTGACCCCATGAACTCCGGCGCGCGGTGCTTAGCGGCGGTACTACTAATTGGTCTCACGATTTAACTTTCGAGTTTTAATAAACAAATTTAATTTCTGAATTTATAATTTGACTTGCTAATTAGGTCTTACTAAAGATCCCTATGAAGTGGCCTTCTGCTTCAAAACTAATGAAAAATCACCGTGCATAAAAATCTTTCACTAATATTATCATTATCTATATGCGACTGTTAGTTGCCTATCAAACTATATCCATATCAAATTTCATCTAAATAAGTTCAGTGGTTGAAGCGTGAAGTGGTAACAAACAAATAAATATACAAAGTCACTTTTGCATTTATAATTTTAAATAATTTTAGTAACTTTTAATTTTATATTGTTATTAAATTGATAGAATTCAGGGGGGCTACTCCAAAAGCGATCCGCAAGACGAACGTTACTGCGTGTCCGCGTTTCAGTGTCACGCAACATTGAGCACTAACATAATATGATAAAGTCTAATTTGGTTTGACATAGAAACGGGACGTCACTATCGTACCACTAACTCGTTTAATAATTTACGTATTTAATACGTATTTAAATAAATGTTTTTGAAGTGAAAACTTCTTTAGCGGCGTTGTGCACTTTTTTTGGAATGGGTAAAAAATGTTAAACTCGCGTCAGGACACGTGACCTGATCGAAAATTCGTAAGACGGATGGGGAGTAGACAGCTGGCGCGGCGTAGGAGAGGGAGTATCCCCCTCTCTTTCTACGGCGCGGCGAAAATGTATGCCTGCGCCTGCTGTTTCGTATATCAAAAATGCACAACGTTAATATTCAAGTTTTTTACTTCTGCCGGCACTCCCAGAGTGCAACCCGTCGTTTTTTTTTACAATACCTCAACCGTAACGATCAACGTGTCCTCAGAACGCGGGCCTCCTGAAGTACCACCAGCGTATCCACTCCGGCGAGCGACCGTTCCAATGCACGCAGTGCTCCAAATCATTCACCACAAATCGGTTGTTAGAGGTACGTTTTATAACCTTTTTAGGGTTCCGTAGCCAAATGGCAAACGGAACCCTTATGGATTCGTCATGTCTGTCTATCCGTCTGTATGTCACAGCCGTTTTCTCCGAAACTGTGAGTACTATACTGTTGAAACTTGGTAAGTATATATTCTGTGAATTGATTTGTCATGTCTGTCAGTCTGTCCGTCCGTCCGTATGTCACAGGCGTTTTTTTCCGAAACTGTAAGAACTATACTGTTGAAACTTAGTAAGTATACATTCTGTGAAGGGATTTGTCATGTCTGTCAGTCTGTCTGTCCATCCGTATGTCACAGCCGCTTTTTTCCGAATCTATAAGAACTATTTGAAAAAAAAAATGGGGTTTCCCCATACTTAGAACTAAAACTCATTCCTTTTATCAATCCCATGCGTTTGGGGTGTCTATGGAGAGGTCTTCAAAAATGATATTGAGGTTTTTAATATCATTTTTTTAATTAAAAAATTTAATAAGTTTTTTGAAAAAAATATTTTTATGTCCAAGCTTTTATTGTGAGGCCTAAGTACTAAGACAAATGAAATAAGCCCAAACTCGACGGAGTTGCGTCGTTTTATTACTGAGTTATGTACGTCCAGCAGTGGACTTCCATTGGCTGATATAATGGTGATACTTACTTCCATCGACCAACTTCTTTCTCCGTAAGCTTTTCTTTGCACATTAGCCAAAAAGTGGTTCGCAAATGTGCGTAGAAAAGCTCTACATTCTCACTTTTAACTGTAAACAGTAGTTCATAAAATAGTTTGAAGGGTCATCTAGGGCTTCATCATCATCATCATTTTATTCGCATAACGTCCACTGCTGGACATAGGCCTCACCCAAAGATTTCCAAAATGACCGATCAAGATCGGCCTACATCCAGCGCTTTCCAGCGACCCTGATCAGGTCATCTGACAACCTTCTATATCTTCGTTTCCTTTCAAATGATTTATTTCATATAAGGGCAGCACTAGCCGGAAAACTCAGGTACCCCTTAAGGGTCCCCCGACCCTATACCAAAATACAACTTTCCATACAAACGTAGTCTACGTTTTATTTCAAAACGACATGTCCGATTTGGGCAAAATTTTGTAATTTCAAAGATATTGCAATTATCTAGGTTTATATTTAGTTTCCGACAGTAAAAATATGAACTTGAAATAGAATATAGTGTTTTATATCATTTTTGACCATTAGTATGGGAAACTTCTAAATCGTTATATTTTCTTTCCAGTTCATAATTTTAGTATGGGAAACCCAATATAACCCTAGATAATTGCAATTTCTTTACAATTACCAATTTTTACCGGAATCTGACATGTGGTTTCAAAATTAAACGTGTACTACGTTTGTATGGAGAAGTCTAGGGTCGCCGGACTCTTAAACGATTTTTATTGTTGCAGGAACACGTTCGCGTCCACACCGGCGAGCGTCCGTACAAGTGTTCGCACTGCTCCAAGGCGTTCAAGACGCTCGCCGCGCTCAACAGGCACGACCTGGTAAGTGAGCCACGATCTATAAAATTACTATTTCTGTATCGCCCCAAATATTTTTTAAAAATATATATTTAATGTACAGACATATTTTTTTTACTGTTGTATTATTTGTATAGATAATAAGAAGAAATTACAACCTCAAGATACAATATGGGCACAAAGGCGGACTTATCGCTTAATCGTTTGGGTAGATATATTATTTTTATTATAAGCCGTGTGGTATCCGGCAGAGCATAATAGGACCATTTCAAGTCCTCCCGTGTATGTCGTAGAAGACGACTTAGGAAATACAAGCTAAACAAAGCTCGCTAGCCAGACGTGTTGGAGAGGTCATGACGTTTATAAGCTTTGACTTGGAGTGGCCTTATTCTCTCTGCCGGAAACCACACGGCGAATAATATTTTTACTTCTTCTTTATTTTTCAATTTCGAAGATATTGATTGTTCTTTCCCTCAGGTCCACAACGGTCTTCGTCGCCACGTATGCCAATTGTGCGACAAGACCTTCCAAACGTCGTCCTGTGCTAAAGTGCACATCAAAACTGTGCACATGAAACTGCCCACGCCGCCCAGAGTGCGCAGACGCAGGGTCAAAGACGAATAGCAGTTACCCAGATTCAGTCAACTCGGTGACTGGGTCATCATCAGTGCGGAGTGAAGTGCGGACGCTAACTCTAGTCTGGTAATAGTGGTTAAATTGAGAGGAGTGACTTGTGCTTTTTAATTCGCTGTCCATAAGTAGGAAACGGTAATTAATCATATACACGGTGATTTTTCATTGGTTTTGGAGCCGAAAGCCACTTCATAAAGATCTTTAGTAAGAACTAATTGTCTGGTCAAAATAAAAATTCTGAAAGAAAAATGTTGACTAAACTCGAAAGTAAATTCGTGAGATAAGTAAGCAGTACCGCTGGTAGGCGCCGCCAGCCGGCCGGCCGGAGTTCATCGGGGTCACGCGGCAGTTTTGGACGGGCGTAACTACGTGATCTCGATCGAAAACAATTTTTTTATCATAAATCATACACAAATTTGTATTACGTATATGGATAGAGGAATTTATTTACTATACGATTTATTTCTAAACCAATGAAAAGTCAGCGTGTATGTACCAGTGTACTTTGGAAATTGAATCATGATTCTTGTTGATAAAACCAGTGGTAAATTAAAATATTATCTACTCGACTAAAAACTTGACCATTAATTTATAATATAACAAGATAGTCATACTATATTATCGTCCCATTTCTTTGTCAATCCAAATTAGACTTTATCATCATTGCGTAACGCTCAATGTTCCTTGACACTGAAACGCGAAGTATTTATGTAGTATATGTATGTGGTTTATTGGGGAATAATGTATATATGTATATTTTTGTGTAGGTTTATTATATTCGATATATATATGTATACATTTTGATATAACAAATTTTCTTTTCTTTATTGGTTGCTGTACTTACCCCCAAAAGATTGCTTTCTCAGCATCACCTGTTGGTTGACTGGTAGAAAAGGCCTCAGGCCTTAAGTCCGCCATTTACATGTATTGTAATAAAGTTAAATAAATAAATAAATAAAAATAAACGCGGACACTTTGTTGTATTTTTAATTGTAAAATAAAACTATAAAAAGTAAATTAAAATATATAGGTAACTACTTATTAAGTAAAAATAACTTCTGTGGTGTAATCTTATACCTTTAAACGAGCAATTCTTGTATATTTATTTATATATTTCTGTGATCTCGAAAACGGCTCTAACGATTTCGCTAAAAATTGGTATATGGGGGTTTTCGGGGGTAAACAATCGATCTAGATTAGTCTTATGTTTGGGAAAACGCGTATTTTCGATGTTTGATATGTAACCGAGCAAAGCTTGGTCGCCCAGGTACTGTAATTTAATAGGTACAAGAACTTGATGTCTTATTCTCAAATATAGTCCAGCTAGTGAGTCTCATCTTTAGGTCTTTTTGTCTCCACTGCAGGAGCACGACCCTCTCTGTACTACCAGAGCCATACTTGGCCAGAGCAGCTATAGGACTAGGCCTACACTCTCCACGCTGGCCAGACGGGTTGGAGAGGTCTCATTAATGTTTATAAGCTTTGTTTAGCTTGTATTTCCTAAGTCGCCTTCTACGACATCCACGGGAGAACTTGGAGCGGACTATTCTACTCAGTCAGAAACCACACGGCTGATCTAGAAAACAATATTATAAAACAGGACTGCTTTAAAAAACTAAACAAATTTATTTGCTAGGCAAATTAAAAACCCCGACTGTCAAGAACGCCATCTAGTGATAAGTAGCGGAACTACACACACCAATTGATAGCGGCTTTTATTGGGAAAGCCCTGATTTTCAAGCGTTAACCCCTAATAACTTTTAAACGACTGAACTTTTCATCAATCATAGCTAAGAATAACCGCAAGGGAAGTTGTTTTCACGTAAAAAACCGCATTGTTTGACGACCTCCGTGGCGTAATGGTCAACACGCTAGACCGCCAACCCGGAGGTCCTGGGTTCAATCCCCAGCTAGGGCAAGTTGGAAAATGGCCTATTTCAATTTTTCCTGGGTCTTGGACGTTTATCTTTATATGTATTTGTTATAAAATATAGTATCGTTGAGTTAGTATCCTATAACACAAGTCTCGAACTTACCTTAGGGCTAGCTCAATCAGTATAATTTGTCCCTATATATTTTTATATTATTATTATTTATTGTAATTGGTCCATTCGTTCGAGCGCTACAATCCCACAGACAGACAGAAATTAGCGTCAAATTTATACCCCTTTTTGTCAGAGGTTAAAAATCATTGATAAATATTGTGCAATATTGTAAATTATAAAATAGATGTTTATATATAGTGTTCAGTATTACATTGTAATGTCTAATCCCCATATTAATTAATAAATATTTAACTTTTGCTAAACCTATTCTAGTTAAAATATGTTTGTCCTAATCTTTCTTCAATATTTGAAATAGTAAGAACAAAATATTTTCAAATAGGTTTAGCAATCGTTTTATATCTTTTATATATACTGAAACTATTTTGAGAGTATATTCAATCCGTGATACTGAACAACTTTCCCCAAGTAACATATATTGAAAAATGGTTTTTTATTCAATACAAAAATTATAAAATACAATTGCTTATAAATAAAAAAATTCTTCCAACGCACCACATCGAGGCAACGTACCCAATATGCTGGCAGCATTCCCTCGCTGGATAGCGAGACTTATTTGTTTGTTTTTTAAGTTGTTCTTTAGAAACTTAGATCACCTTCGTCGGTCGGTCAATCGGTCAAATTGTATGGGAGGCAGGTTTTTTGTTTTTCGCTGTATGTTCCTTGGGAAAAGTTGTTCAGTATCATGAACTGAATTCACCCTTAATGTAGTTTCAGTATATTTTGTTAGACCTTGTATATTTACTTTGTAAAATGTTTTTTGAATAAATCTGTGTGAATCATGACTTATGTTTTTTTTTTGTTTTATATTTACTCCCATGCTGGTCTGGGATAAAGAAAAAACTTAGAGTGTACCAGCTGCTTCTCTTCCCGCGCAGATCGTAAAAGCCGATCGAGGGAATGGGCAAAAATGCGAATCATGTTAACAGGCGATGCGGCTAGCAACCCATCACTGTATTGATTGCTTTTCCATCTTCTCGCCCACCATGACGCTAAAAGTGGCTTTTGGGTCTTGCGGCCCTGGGCTCTGCATAGAGCCGCAAGACCCAAAATGCTCTGTCTGCCCCATTAGGGATAAAGACGTGATAGTATGTATGTATGTATATTTACAAAAAAAAGGAATTGGAGAGGATCTACTGGATAATTGAGGAGCTCGGTGACCCGGCGGGAGTGCGCATTGCAAGTAAAGCGACACCGGGCGTGGTCCGCACTTGGATGGGTGACAACAAGTGGCATACAAATTTCTTGAGCCCCTCCGTGCTTCGGAAGGCACGTATAAGCCGTTGGTCCCGGCTGTCATCATTGTATGGCAGTCGATAAGCTAAGTCATATGCCTTTGGACAGCTTAAAAAATCTGACAACAGTGTTGGCCACTAACAGACACGAAAAACAAAAAACAAACTGGATAATATCTTTTTTGAGATAAGTAATGCCTTTGTACAACTTATTTTATGCATTCTCTGTACCTATACATTTTCCGTGTACATAAATTGGATACCTACATAAAATAGGCCCACGATTCTATGATGATTCTTGGATGTTTATCTATACATGTATTTATTATTAAATATGGTATCGTTGAGTTAGTATCCCCATACAAAAGTTTAAAACTTACTTTGTAGCTAGCTCAATCTAAAAAGATGGGATCAGCATGCATTTCATTTGACGACCTCCGTGGCGTAGTGGTCACCATGCTAGTCCGCCACTCAGAGGTTCCGGGTTTGATCCCCGGTCAGGGCAAGTTCTTCTTGGCGTGTCGATGGTCAACCCGTTTTCTTTTATATTCTATCAGCCCAATATTGAGCTGCTTTGACGGCATCGTCAGTGGCCACATATACGTCGTCCAGGGTGCAGGTAGTAGCACCGGGGCAGGAAAGCAGGTTGCTGCAGGGCAAGTTGGAAAATGGCCTTTTTCAAAATGTCCTGGGTCTTGGATGTTTATCTGTACACGCTGACTTTTCATTGGTTTTGGAAAAAAGAATGTCGTATTGTAAATAAATTCCCCTACCCATATACGTAATCCAAATTTCTGTATGTCATAAGGTAAAAAAGAATTCGAATGAATTTTTATTTTGACTAGCTAATTAGGTCTTACTACTTCGGCTTCAGAACCAATAATAAATCACCGTGTATAGGTATTTATTATAAAATATAGTATCGTTGAGTTAGTATCCTATAACACAAGTCTCGAACTTACTTTGGAGCTAACTCAATGAGTGTAATTGGTCCCTATATATTTATTTATTTATTTTATTCATACAGACACATAGATATTGTCTACCCTGTGCCACCCTAACACAACGTGGAAGGGACATACTCGTAAAAAATCGAACCACAAGCTACACAAGATCACTATAGTATAATGGAATAAAAATAACATTAAAAAAACAAGAAAAATTTATGGCAATTCCATACTAAAGTGTGCAGCCGCCCGGGCAATTTGTATAGGAATGTCAATTTTTTTTTTTTCGTTTCTTGACTGTTATTTTAATTTTATTGTGCTATAGTGATATAGTAGCCCGTGGTTTGATTTATTGCGGGTATGTACCTTCCACGTTGTATATTGACGGAGAATAGCGAAAGGCCTGCGCAGACGAGGGATTTTTGGTCCGCGGCGGAGAAAAACTTACTTTTGTCAGGTTATTCGGGGGACTTATTGGACGCGGTACTTTTAATCCCTCGTTTGCGTTACTTGATACAGTTGTAAGCGATCTATTTTAGCGGACAAAAAAGTCCGCGGACAAAAATCCCTCGTCTGCGCAGGCCTTAAATGTATTTTATTTGATATGAAGCTGTTCTCATAATTTAGGTAAGATTAGTATCCCTATTCTTCCATGCTGGTCTGGGAGAAAAGAAAAAACTTAGAATGTACCAGCTGCTTCTCTTCCCGCGCAGATCGTAAAAGCCGATCGAGGGAATTGGCGAAAATGTGAATCATGTTAACAGGCGATGCGGCTAGCAACCCATCACTGTATTGATTGCTTTTCCATCTTCTCGCCCACCATGAAGCTAAGGGCCGCGCTACACTGGATTCGCATGGCATGGCATCGGAAGCGACGCGTCATTTCGAAACAAGCTTTATGTCAAGTGATATAAGATGCATAACCGCCCGAGGGCGTCTTTCCCGCGGGAGCGCGCGGCAGGCCGCCGGCCGGCTCTCCGCGTTCAAGCGGTTATGCATCTTACATCACTTGACATAAAGCTTGTTTTGAAATGAAGCGTCGCTGCAGATGCCATGCCATGTCAATCTTATGTAGCGCGGCCCTAGAAGTGGCTTTTGGGTCTTGCTGCTCTATGCAGAGCCGTAAGAACCAAAATGCTCTGTCTGCCCCATTAGGGTAAAGACGTGACAGTAGTATGTATTAGTACCTTATAAATAGTACTGCTCATCTCTGTGGGATAGCTTATGAAATTAAAATACTGTAATAAATGTGTAAATACTATATTTTTATTTACAAAATATACATATACTTAGGCGCAAGTCACAATGGATTTGATTTAACATTTGTGGTCTCAAACACATCGCATACAAACGCGCCATTTTGAAAACGAATGGCTCCCGCATTCAAAATCAGTTTCATTATCATCAGGTCTTTTTGTCTCCACTGCAGGAGCACCCTCTCTTTACTACCAGAGCCATACTTGGCCAGAGCAGCCAGAGGACTTGGCCTACACTCTCCACGCTGGCCAGACGGGTTGGAGAGGTCTCATGGATGTTTATAAGTTTTGTTTAGCTTGTATTTTCTAAGTCGCCTTCTACGACATCCACGGGAGGACTTGGAGCGCATTCAAAAATAGGTCTCAATTTGTGTGACCTTCGCTTTAGGCTGAACTTACACCGAAAGAGAAGTTTTATTGTTAAACAATATTTACCTTTATTTCTATCTACGAAATGCATAGAATGGCTTGAAAAAACTCGCCCACTTTGCGCCGCCCGCTGGCAGTCGCGAGGCTTTTGTTTTGTTTAAGCTATATTGTGCATTGCGCTAATAGAAATAAAGGTGAATATGGTTTGACATTGAAAATTCTCTTCGCTTCCGGAGTTAAGCCTTAGGCAAAGATAATATAATTACTAACGTAACAGATACCCAGTACCATAGAAACTGTTGGTGGGCCCGTAAGTAGGCAATACTGGAGTTGCGGGGTAGGCACACAGAGATGGCAGCACACACGACTAGCAAAAAAAGTGACAGAAAGTGTAGAATATACTTTTAAAATATTTATTGCATTCCATTTAAGTCATATTTAATTAATTAGAGTACTACTTCATTTAAATAAGAGGAATAAAATATTTTAATGTTTTAATTATTACTTTATAGCGCCATCTAGTGACAAGGAAGAGAAATAGTTATGTTTATACGGCGATGGGTAGGCTTGCGTTTAACTGCCTCCGTGGTGTAATGGTTAGAGCGTTTGGCTCATACCCGGAGGTCGCGGGTTCGATTCCCGGCGGGGGCCACGACTTTGTGTTGTTGTTCTAGTTTGGTTAGGACATTGAAGGCTGATCACCTGATTGTCTGATAAGTAAGATGATCCGTGCTTCGGAGGGCACGTTAAGCCGTCGGTCCCGGTCACTGTCTTTGACATTGGTCGTTACCTAAAACCATGTCAGAGGCCTTTAAGGCGGTTTAAAAACTCTTGACACTAGTGTTAGTCACTAACACACACGATAGGAAGAAGAAGAAGGCATACCTTAAGTGTTCACTCCAGTGCGTGAGAGCTTAAGTGTGTTCGCAGTGACCTGACTGCTGCATAGCGACGGTGACAAACGTCACATTCGTATGGTTTCTCGCCAGTATGCGTTCTTATATGACTTAGTAAATGACCTCTTTTAATAAAACTATGATGACATATACTACACTAAAAATAATCCAAGTTTCTATAGAAAGCATTTTTTATACATTTTAATTTAAGTTCCTTGGGGAAAGTTTTTCAGTGTCACGGATTGAATCGAACTTTAAAATAGTTAATATTTTTTTTATAGAAACTTAGATCAGCTGCTCGGTCACCTTTTATAAGAGGCCACAATTTTTTTTTTTCATTTTTTATAAATATGTTTCTTGAGATTTTTTTCTTTAGAATCAATAAATACCCAAACGGTAAATTTAAAGCTGCAGATGTTAAGATACCTATTTTAATATCTAATGTTAGTAAAGATGAGTGAGGATGACATCATTAACTATATAAGGGAAAAAACAAATGAATCTGTATCATTAAAAAAGATAAATATGAGAAAAACTAAATTATATAACTCGTATAAACTGTATGTCTCAAAGTATAAAATAGATACATTTCTAAATGATAATTTTTGGCCAAATAGTATTACTTTTAGACGTTTTGTGCATTTTATGTACAAAACAAAAGTAAATAGTTAAAGTTATAAAAAATATTATATTTATATGGATTTAATGCCTAATCAAACTTTGAATTTTGTAAGTTTTAATTGTTATTTTGTCTCTAGATCTTTAAATGACATACAGAGCATATGTAAAAAATCAGATGTTGTTGCGCTGCAGGAGACTTGTTTGCTTCCTCATGATGTACCGGTACTGGGGACTATCTCAAATGATTTTGAATATACAGGGAAGTCGGCGGTAGACACATCTACCGGTCCTCTAATTGGAAGACCGTATGGGGGGGTAGCGATACTCTGGAGAAAGGGCATTTTTGACAGCGTAACTGTAATAAGGTGCACCAATGATCGCATTGTAGCTATTAGGGCCAATATTGGGCAGCGAGCGATTCTGGTTTTTTCCATATACATGCCAACTGACTCCCAAAACAATTTACCTATATTTACCGATGTGTTGGGCGAAATAAACGCTATTATAGAACACGAAAGTATTGAGTGTGTATTTATATTGGGAGATCTTAATGCGCATCCCCATGAACCGTTCTATAATGAACTTTTGAGCTTCTGCTCGGAGCAGAGCTGGGTTTGCGCTGATGTGGAAAAACTTCGCGAGCAGAGTAGCACTTATACTTACGTAAGCGCTGCGCATGGCTGTACATGGCGCTGCGTAGGTGGCTAGACCATTGTTGTGTGTCAGACCTTGCGTGGCAGACTGTAGTCGAAGTGGAAGTAATGGAGGACGTATTTGTGTCTGACCATTTACCTCTTATTGTTAAATGCGACCTAAACATTGTAAGACCCAAGTTAGCGCCACCTAGTCTGCAACGAAGTAGGGTTTTGTGGGGAGAGAGAGACGAGGCACAGATAGTTAAGTACCAAAACCTATGTAATAGCAGTATGCGTGGGATTGATTTTTCTTCCGAGTTCACGGACTGCAGCCACGGAGTATGTAGCTTGAGTGAGCATAAAAAGATATTAGACCGCTAATATCATGATATTGTCCATGCCCTAAGTAGAATATTCAAAAGCCGACTAAAATGGTGTCAACAAAATCAAGACCAACTTAAAATGGACGTTTTAGCCAATCATAGATCTGCAAAAAATTTTGATCGTTTTTGGAAGGCAACAAGAAAGCTTGATGTTAGGCCTGGTTTGCCGACAAGTGTGGGGGGGGAAAAATGAGCCTGCTCATATTGCGGAAATGTTTAGGGACCATTTTAAAGTCGATTCACCACTGGGCCCCTCGATTCCTACCTTTGATAAGCCTTTGTGTCACGGGAAAGATAAACTAGTGTGTGTTACAGCAGAACAAGTTCGAAATGCTCTAAAAAATATGACTGGTGGCAGGTCTCCTGGACATGACGGCATTAGCGTTGAGCATCTTAAACATGCGGGTGTACACCTCCCGAGGGTTCTAGCTCTGTTTTTCACAATGTGTATCAGTCATTCTTATTTACCACGAGAAATGTTAAAAACCATTGTGGTGCCCATTGTGAAGAACAGAACTGGTGACATTTCGGACAAGAAAAATTATCGTCCAATCTCATTGGCAACGACTATTGCAAAAGTGCTGGACAGTGTGCTTAATTCTTACCTGAAAGAAATAGCTAACCTACATGATGCGCAGTTTGGGTTTCGGTCCGGACTATCTACTGAGAGTGCAATCGTAAGTCTAAAGCACACTGTTCAATACTATACAAATCGTGGAACACCGATTTATGGCTGTTTCTTGGACCTGTCCACGGCATTTGAGTTAGTATCTTACAATATATTATGGAAAATACTGGAGGACAGGGGACTATCGGTCGAACTTCTGAATATATTTAAATTTTGATATGCTAACCAGACAAACTGTGTAAAATGGGCCGACTCTCTCTCGGAGGAGTATGTGTTGGAGAGTGGAGTTAGACAGGGAGGATTGACGTCTCCCACACTCTTCAACATATATATCAATGACCTTATTGTAAAGTTGAGTGGTATGCGTGTCGGATGCCGGATCGATGGAGTAAGCACCAACAATATAAATTATGCTGATGACTGTGTACTGCTCTCTCCGACATCAGGGGGTCTAAATGAGATGCTAAGGGTTTGCGAGGCCTACGCTACCGAGCACGGACTGGTATATAATGTAAAAAAGACGGAATTCATGGTATTTAAGGCCGCTGGTAAATGTCCCGATAAAGTCAATAATATTACCCTAAACGGCGTGAACATTCAACGTGTATCAAAGTTTAAATATTTGGGACATATAATTACTGAAGACCTTAAAGACGATGACGACATAGAAAGGGAACGTAGGGCTCTTGCGGTTAGAGGCAACATGTTGGCTCGCAGATTTTCGCGCTGTAGTGAAGAGGTAAAGGTGACCCTTTTTAAAGCGTATTGCCAAAACATGTACACGGGAAATCTGTGGGTCAATTACACCAAAAAGTCGCTGGACGCCCTACGAGTCCAATATAATAATGCGTTTAGGATGTTGTTGGGACTGCCTTATTTCTGCAGTGCATCGGCAATGTTTGCAGAGTACCAAGTTGACGGCTTTGCAGCCATTATCCGCAAAAAAACCACATCGCTGATATTTAGAGCGCGTGCCAGTCACAACAGCATTCTACAAACCCTGGCCGATAGGTACACGTCTCCGCTTTGGGGCTGTCTTGTGAGGAGAGTAATTTTAAAATCCCTCACTTTATTATGACTATTTGTATTTGTTTTTGATTTTATTACGATTATATTTTCTTACTAACATAATTTAAGTGATACTAACATATTCTATGGGTCTTTGTTATCCGAAATAAACAATTATTTTATTATTATATAAGAAGTATTTTGGTGATTCTACATTTTTGACGTCACCTGTGATCACGATTTATAATGTCCTTAAATATGACGCGTGATTTACAAGTCAGCCTGTAGATTACTTTGTAAATTTAGAAAAAAAGAAAAAAATTATACAAAAAAAAATTCGACTAAAAAATCTTTTTTTATAAAGAATTTGTTATTTGTAAAAATTCTTTTTTATTTGATTTGACGAATAAAAAAACAAAAAGAAGGCACCAGCTTAGTCCGTCTGGCCGTTTGCCCAGAAGCCCTGCGGGCGCGGCAGCCGCGCGCTGGACCCGTCGCTGCGGCGCTGGCGCGTCGTGGGCGAGGACGCGCACGACGTCGTCATGGAGCGGGAGGCGCCGCGCGGGGCGCCGCCCAAGCGGGGCGCCGTCTGCGAGGTCTGCGGGAAGAGCTTCCAGGTTGGTGCACCCGGAACAAAACTTTGCATTGGTTTTGGAAAAAAAATCTAATATTGTAAAAACGAAAATTTGTGTGCATGGGACGCGCAATCGGCTGGACCAATTGACCAATTTAGATAATATTTGCTACGCAGAAAACCCTTCCAGATCGATTTTTGCCCGTACCCAAAAGCAAAGTTAATACCCGCTGACTTTTCATTGGTTTTGAAAAAAATGACTAATATTATAAAGGCGAAATTTTATGTGTGTGTATGTTACTTCTTTACGCACTGGACCGATTTTGATAAAATTTGCTATGCAGAAAACTGACACCCTGGATTAACACATGGGCTACTTAACGCGCGGTATCATCGCGGCGCGCAGCTGGTAATAAAAAAATCCCCGATCTAACGTAAACCCAAATTAAATTTGTGTATAATTAAAAGGTAAAAAAATTACGAAAATGATATTCGATCGAAGCTGCGTAGTTACGCCCGTCCAAAACTGGCGCGTGACCCCATGAACTCCGGCCGGCGGCGCCTAGCGGTGGTACTACTAACTAATCTTACGATTTTACTTTCGAGTTTTAATAAACAAATTTAATTTCTGAATTTTTATTTTGACTTGCTAATTAGGTCTTACTAACAATCCCTTTGAAGTGGCCTTCTGCTTCAAAACTAATGAAAAATCACCGTGCATAAAAATCTTTCACTAATATTATCATTATCTATATGCGACTGTTACTTGCCTATCAAACTATATCCATATCAAATTTCATCTCAATAAGTTCAGTGGTTGAAGCGTGAAGTGGTATCAAACAAATAAATATACAAACTCACTTTCGCATTTGTAATATTAGTAGGATTTTTAAATAATTTAAGTAACTTTTAATTTTATATTGTTATTAAATTGATAGAATTCAAGGGGGCTACTCCAAAAGCGGTAGGCAAGACGGACGTTACTGCTTGTCTGCGTTTCAGTGTCACGCAACATTGAGCACTAACGTATAATGATAAAGTCTAATTTGGTTTGACATTGAAACGGGACGTCACTATCGTATGACTAACTCGTTTAATAATTTACGTATTTAATACGTATTTAAATAAATGTTTTTGAAGTGAAAACTTCTTTAGCGGCGTTGTGCACTTTTTTGGAATGGGTAAAAAATGTTAAACTCGCGTCAGGACACGTGACCTGATCGAAAATTCGTAAGACGGATGGAGAGTAGACAGCTGGCGCGGCGTAGGAGAGGGAGTATCCCCCTCTCTTTCTACGGCGCGGCGAAAATTTATGCCTGCGCCTGCTGTTTCGTATATCAAAAATGTACAACGTTAATATTCAAGTTTTCACTTCTGCCGGCACTCCCAGAGTGCAACCCGTCGTTTTTTTTTACAATACCTCAACCGTAACGATCGACGTGTCCTCAGAACGCGGGCCTCCTGAAGTACCACCAGCGTATCCACTCCGGCGAGCGACCGTTCCAATGCACGCAGTGCTCCAAATCATTCACCACAAATCGGTTGTTAGAGGTACGTTTTATTACCTTTTTAGGGTTCCGTAGCCAAATGGCAAACGGAAAACTTATGGATTGGACCCTACATGTCTGTCTATCCGTCTGTATGTCACAGCCGTTTTCTCCGAAACTGTAAGAACTATACTGTTGAAACTTAGTAAGTATATATTCTGTGAATGGATTTGTCATGTCTGTCAGTCTGTCTGTCCATCCGTATGTCACAACCGCTTTTTTCCGAATCTATAAGAACTATACTGTTGAAACTTGGTGAGTAGATGTATTCTGTGAACCGCATTAGGGTTTTCACACAAAAATCGAAAAAAAATTGGGGTTTCCCCATACTTAGAACTAAAACTCATTTTTTTTATCAATCCCACGCGTTTGGGATGTCTATGGATAGGTCTTCAAAAATGATATTGAGGTTTCTAATATCATTTTTTTGATTAAAAATTAAATAAGCTTTTTTAAAAAAAAATTTTTTTATACAAGCTTTTAATGTGTGGCCAAAGTACTAAGACAAATGAAATAAGCCCAAACTCGACGGAGTTGCGTCGTTTTATTACAGTTATGTATGTCCAGCAGTGGACTTCA
Source organism: Acrobasis consociella (assembly GCA_963555685.1). Taxonomy (NCBI): domain Eukaryota; kingdom Metazoa; phylum Arthropoda; class Insecta; order Lepidoptera; family Pyralidae; genus Acrobasis; species Acrobasis consociella. Next base: position 8,602,787 of record OY743132.1, on the reverse strand, counting down.
TCGACCAACTTCTTTCTCCGTGATTAGACCCCTAAAGCTTTTCTACGCACATTAGCCAAAAGTGGCCGTTTTTCGCAAATGTGCGTAGAAAGCTTCACATTCTCACTTTTAAATAGTAGTTCATAAAATAGTTTAAGTCACATTTGACTGAGAAAACCAATTATAACCCTAAATAATAGCAATTTCTTCAAAAAATTACAAATGTTTACCGAAATCTGACGTGTGGTTTCGAAATAATACGTAGGCTACGTTTGTATGGAAAGGTCTAGGGTAAAGGGATTCTTTAACGACTTTTTTGCAGGAACACGTTCGCGTCCACACCGGCGAGCGTCCGTACAAGTGTTCGCACTGCTCCAAGGCGTTCAAGACCCTCGCTGCGCTTAACAGGCACGACCTGGTGAGTGAGCCACAGCCGTCTATACAACATAATACAAATCTATTATAGTACTACCATCATCATCATCTCTGTACCACCAGAGCCATACTTGGCCAGAGCAGCCAGAGGACTTGGCCTACACTGCCCTCGCTGGCCAGACGGGTTGAAGAGGTCTTATTAATGTTTATAAGCTTTTTTTTGCTTGTATTCCCAAAGTCGCCTTCTACGACATCCACGAGAGGACTTGGAGTGGCCCTATTCTACTCTGGAAACCACACTGCAAATAATATTTTTATTTCTTCTTTATTGTTCAAAATCCAAAGATATTGATTGTTCTTTCCCTCAGGTCCACAACGGTCTACGTCGCCACGTATGCCAATTGTGCGACAAGACATTCCAAACGTCATCCTGTGCTAAAGTGCACATCAAAACTGTGCACATGAAACTGCCCACGCCGCCCAGAGTGCGCAGACGCAGGGTCAAAGACGAATAGCAGTTACCCAGATTCAGTCAACTCGGTGACTGGGTCATCATCAGTGCGGAGTGAAGTGCGGACGCTAACTCTAGTCTGGGAATAGTGGTTAAATTGAGAGGAGTGACTCGTGCTTTTTTGTTCGCTGTCCATAAATAGAAAACGGCCATGAATCATATACACGGTGATTTTTTATTGGTTTTGGAGCCGAATGCCACTTCATAAGGATCTTTAGTAAGACCTAATTGGCTAGTCAAAATAAAAATACTGAAAGAAAAAATGGTGACTTAACTCGAAAGTAAATTCGTGAGATAAGTAAGCAGTACCGCTGGTAGGCGCCGCCAACCGGCCGGCCGGAGTTCATCGGGGTCACGCGGCAGTTTTGGACGGGCGTAACTACGTGATCTCGATCGAAAACAATTTTTTTATCATAAATCATACACAAATTTGTTTGTTTGTTTGTTTGTTTAAACTCTTTATTGCACATTAAATATAACAATTGACAGGTACAAAACATATTCATAAAAAATAAAATGTACAACGGCGGAATGTTTGTATTACGTATATGGATAGAAGAATTTATTTACTATACGATTTTATTTCAAAACCAATGAAAAGTCAGCGTGTATGTACCAGTGTACTTTGGAAATTGAATCATGATTCTTGTTGATAAAACCAGTGGTAAATTAAAATATTATCTACTCGACTAAAGACTTGACCGTTACTTTATAATATAACAAGATAGTCGTACTGTATTATCGTCCTATTTCTTTGTCAATCCAAATTAGACTTTATCATCATTGCGTAACGCTCAATGTTCCTTGACACTGAAACGCGGACACTTTGTTGTATATTAAATTGTAAAATAAAACTATAAAAAGTACATTAAAATATATAGGTAACTACTTATTAAGTAAAAATAACTTCTGTGGTGTAATCTTATACCTTTAAACGAGCAATTCTTGTATATTTATTTATATATTTCTGTGATCTCGAAAACGGCTCTAACGATTTCGCTGAAAATTGGTATATGGGGGTTTTCGGGGGTAAACAATCGATCTAGATTAGTCTTATGTTTGGGAGAACGCGTATTTTCGATGTTTGAGATGTAACCGAGCAAAGCTTGGTCGCCCAGGTACTGTAATTAAATAGTTACAAGAACTTGATGTCTTATTCTCAAATATAGTCTAGCTAGTGAGTCTCATCTTTAGGTCTTTTTGTCTCCACTGCAGGAGCACGACCCTCTCTGTACCACCAGAGTCGCACTTGGCCAGAGCAGCCAGAGGACTTGGCCTCCACTTATCTCGCTGGTCAGACGGGTTGGAGAGGTCTCATTAATGTTTATAAGCTTTGTTTAGCTTGTATTTCCTAAGTCGCCATCTACGAGATCCACGGGAGGACTTGGAGTGGTCCTATTTTCATCGAAATTGGTTTATCCGTTCGAGCGCTTCGATGCCACAGATAGACGGACATTGGCAGCAAATTTATACGGCTCTTTTATTCGGGAGTTAAAAATCATTAATAAATATTGTGCAATATTGTAAATTATAAAATAAATGTTTATAAATAGTGTTCAGTATTATATTGTAATGTCTAATCCCCATATTAATTAAAAATATTTATCTTTTGCTAAACCTATTCTAGTTAAAATATGTTTTTAACCGACTTCAAAAAAGGAGGAGGTTATCAATTCGATTGTATTTTTTGTATGTATGTGACGCGATATCTTCGTCAATCGTGGACCGATTTTGATGATTCTTTTTTTATTTGAATGCCCTTACTCCCAAGTTGGTCCCATATTAATTTGGTGAAGACGTGATCAAAAACTTCGGAGATATGGAAGAAACTCCTGAAATAAATTGAAGCAGGTTGTTTTTTTATTGTTGCTAAAAAGTAATTATGTTCTAATCCTTTTTCAATATTTGCCATAGTAAGAACAAAATATTTTCAAATAGGTTTAGCAATCGTTTTATATTTTTTATATATACTGAAACTATTTTAAGAGTATATTCAATCCGTGATACTGAACAACTTTCCCCAAGTAACATATATTGAAATGTGATTGTTTAAATTTTTTTCTTTAGAATCTGTATGGGAGGCAGGTTATTTGTTTTTCGCTATATGTTCCTTGGGAAAAGTTGTTCAGTATCATGAACTGAATTCACCCTTAATAGAATTTCAGTATATTCTGATAGACCTTGTATATTTACTATGTAAAATATTCTTTGAATAAATCTGTGTGAATCATGACTTATGTTTTTTTTCTTTTTTATTTACAAAAAAAAAGGAATTGGAGAGGATCCACTGGATAATTGAGGAGCTCGGTGACCCGGCGGGAGTGCGCATTGCTAGCGCTTTCGCAAGTAAAGCGACACCGGGCGTGGTCGGCACGTGGATGGGTGACCACAAGTGGCATACAATTTTTTTTAGCTCCTCCGTGCTTCGGAAGGCACGTATAAGCCGTTGGTCCCGGCTGTCATCATTGTATGGCAGTCGATAAGCTAAGTCATTTCCTTTAGGCAGCTAAAAAAATGACAACAGTGTTGGCCACTTACACACACGAAAAACAAAAAAACAAACTGGATAATATCTTTTTTGAGATAAGTAATGCCTTTGTACAACTTTTATTTTATGCATTCTCTGTATTCATTTTCCGTGTACATAAATTGGATACCTACAAAATAGGCCCACGATTCTATGATGATTCTTGGATGTTTATCTATACATGTTTTTATTATTAAATATGGTATCGTTTTGTTAGTATCCCCATACAAAAGTTTAAAACTTACTTTGTAGCTAGCAATCTAAAAAGATGGGATCAGCATGCATTTCATTTGACGACCTCCGCGGCGTAGTGGTCAGCATGCTAGTCCGCCACTCAGAGGTTCCGGGTTTGATCCCCGGTCAGGGCAAGTTCTTCTTGGCGTGTCGATGGTCAACCCGTTTTCTTTTACATTCTATCAGCCCAATATTGAGCTGCTCTGACGGCGTCGTCAGTAGCCACATATACGTCGTCCAGGGTGCAGGTAGTAGCACCCGGGGCAGGAAAGCAGGTTGCTGCAGGGCAAGTTGGAAAATGGCTTTTTTCAAATTGTCCTGGGTCTTGGATGTTTATTTATACACGGTGATTTTTTACTGGTTTTGAAGCCGAAGGCCACTTCATAGGCATCGTTAGTTAAGACCTAATTAGCTAGTCAAAATAAAAATTCAGAAACAAAAAATGTTGTCTAAAACTCGAAAGTAAAATTGTGAGATCAACTAGTAGTACCGCCACCATATACCGCCCGCCGCCGCCGGGGTCATCGACATTACGCAGCTGTTTTGGCCGGCATAACTACGTGGTCACGATCGGAAATCATTTACGCAACTTTTTTATCTTATGACATACAGAAATTGGATTACATATATAGATAGAGGAATTTATTTACTATATGACATTTTTTTTTCCAAAACCAATGAAAAGGCAGCGTGTATACGTATTTGTTATAAAATATAGTATCGTTGAGTTAGTATCCTATAACACAAGTCTCGAACTTACTTTAGAGCTAACTCAATGAGTGTAATTGGTTCCTATATATTTATTTATTTATTTTATTCATACAGACACGTAGATATTGTCTACCCTGTGCCACCCTAACACAACGTGGAAGGGACATACTCGTAAAAAATCGAACCACAAGCTACACAAGATCACTATAGTATAATGGAATAAAAATAACATTAAAAAAACAAGAAAAATTTATGGCAATTCCATACTAAAGTGTGCAGCCGCCCGGGCAATTTGTATAGGAATGTCAATTTTTTTTTTTTCGTTTCTTGACTGTTATTTTAATTTTATTGTGCTATAGTGATATAGTAGCCCGTGGTTTGATTTATTGCGGGTATGTACCTTCCACGTTGTATATTGACGGAGAATAGCGAAAGGCCTGCGCAGACGAGGGATTTTTGGTCCGCGGCGGAGAAAAACTTACTTTTGTCAGGTTATTCGGGGGACTTATTGGACGCGGTACTTTTAATCCCTCGTTTGCGTTACTTGATACAGTTGTAAGCGATCTATTTTAGCGGACAAAAAAGTCCGCGGACAAAAATCCCTCGTCTGCGCAGGCCTTAAATGTATTTTATTTGATATGAAGCTGTTCTCATAATTTAGGTAAGATTAGTATCCCTATTCTTCCATGCTGGTCTGGGAGAAAAGAAAAAACTTAGAATGTACCAGCTGCTTCTCTTCCCGCGCAGATCGTAAAAGCCGATCGAGGGAATTGGCGAAAATGTGAATCATGTTAACAGGCGATGCGGCTAGCAACCCATCACTGTATTGATTGCTTTTCCATCTTCTCGCCCACCATGAAGCTAAGGGCCGCGCTACACTGGATTCGCATGGCATGGCATCGGAAGCGACGCGTCATTTCGAAACAAGCTTTATGTCAAGTGATATAAGATGCATAACCGCCCGAGGGCGTCTTTCCCGCGGGAGCGCGCGGCAGGCCGCCGGCCGGCTCTCCGCGTTCAAGCGGTTATGCATCTTACATCACTTGACATAAAGCTTGTTTTGAAATGAAGCGTCGCTGCAGATGCCATGCCATGTCAATCTTATGTAGCGCGGCCCTAGAAGTGGCTTTTGGGTCTTGCTGCTCTATGCAGAGCCGTAAGAACCAAAATGCTCTGTCTGCCCCATTAGGGTAAAGACGTGACAGTAGTATGTATTAGTACCTTATAAATAGTACTGCTCATCTCTGTGGGATAGCTTATGAAATTAAAATACTGTAATAAATGTGTAAATACTATATTTTTATTTACAAAATATACATATACTTAGGCGCAAGTCACAATGGATTTGATTTAACATTTGTGGTCTCAAACACATCGCATACAAACGCGCCATTTTGAAAACGAATGGCTCCCGCATTCAAAATCAGTTTCATTATCATCAGGTCTTTTTGTCTCCACTGCAGGAGCACCCTCTCTTTACTACCAGAGCCATACTTGGCCAGAGCAGCCAGAGGACTTGGCCTACACTCTCCACGCTGGCCAGACGGGTTGGAGAGGTCTCATGGATGTTTATAAGTTTTGTTTAGCTTGTATTTTCTAAGTCGCCTTCTACGACATCCACGGGAGGACTTGGAGCGCATTCAAAAATAGGTCTCAATTTGTGTGACCTTCGCTTTAGGCTGAACTTACACCGAAAGAGAAGTTTTATTGTTAAACAATATTTACCTTTATTTCTATCTACGAAATGCATAGAATGGCTTGAAAAAACTCGCCCACTTTGCGCCGCCCGCTGGCAGTCGCGAGGCTTTTGTTTTGTTTAAGCTATATTGTGCATTGCGCTAATAGAAATAAAGGTGAATATGGTTTGACATTGAAAATTCTCTTCGCTTCCGGAGTTAAGCCTTAGGCAAAGATAATATAATTACTAACGTAACAGATACCCAGTACCATAGAAACTGTTGGTGGGCCCGTAAGTAGGCAATACTGGAGTTGCGGGGTAGGCACACAGAGATGGCAGCACACACGACTAGCAAAAAAAGTGACAGAAAGTGTAGAATATACTTTTAAAATATTTATTGCATTCCATTTAAGTCATATTTAATTAATTAGAGTACTACTTCATTTAAATAAGAGGAATAAAATATTTTAATGTTTTAATTATTACTTTATAGCGCCATCTAGTGACAAGGAAGAGAAATAGTTATGTTTATACGGCGATGGGTAGGCTTGCGTTTAACTGCCTCCGTGGTGTAATGGTTAGAGCGTTTGGCTCATACCCGGAGGTCGCGGGTTCGATTCCCGGCGGGGGCCACGACTTTGTGTTGTTGTTCTAGTTTGGTTAGGACATTGAAGGCTGATCACCTGATTGTCTGATAAGTAAGATGATCCGTGCTTCGGAGGGCACGTTAAGCCGTCGGTCCCGGTCACTGTCTTTGACATTGGTCGTTACCTAAAACCATGTCAGAGGCCTTTAAGGCGGTTTAAAAACTCTTGACACTAGTGTTAGTCACTAACACACACGATAGGAAGAAGAAGAAGGCATACCTTAAGTGTTCACTCCAGTGCGTGAGAGCTTAAGTGTGTTCGCAGTGACCTGACTGCTGCATAGCGACGGTGACAAACGTCACATTCGTATGGTTTCTCGCCAGTATGCGTTCTTATATGACTTAGTAAATGACCTCTTTTAATAAAACTATGATGACATATACTACACTAAAAATAATCCAAGTTTCTATAGAAAGCATTTTTTATACATTTTAATTTAAGTTCCTTGGGGAAAGTTTTTCAGTGTCACGGATTGAATCGAACTTTAAAATAGTTAATATTTTTTTTATAGAAACTTAGATCAGCTGCTCGGTCACCTTTTATAAGAGGCCACAATTTTTTTTTTTCATTTTTTATAAATATGTTTCTTGAGATTTTTTTCTTTAGAATCAATAAATACCCAAACGGTAAATTTAAAGCTGCAGATGTTAAGATACCTATTTTAATATCTAATGTTAGTAAAGATGAGTGAGGATGACATCATTAACTATATAAGGGAAAAAACAAATGAATCTGTATCATTAAAAAAGATAAATATGAGAAAAACTAAATTATATAACTCGTATAAACTGTATGTCTCAAAGTATAAAATAGATACATTTCTAAATGATAATTTTTGGCCAAATAGTATTACTTTTAGACGTTTTGTGCATTTTATGTACAAAACAAAAGTAAATAGTTAAAGTTATAAAAAATATTATATTTATATGGATTTAATGCCTAATCAAACTTTGAATTTTGTAAGTTTTAATTGTTATTTTGTCTCTAGATCTTTAAATGACATACAGAGCATATGTAAAAAATCAGATGTTGTTGCGCTGCAGGAGACTTGTTTGCTTCCTCATGATGTACCGGTACTGGGGACTATCTCAAATGATTTTGAATATACAGGGAAGTCGGCGGTAGACACATCTACCGGTCCTCTAATTGGAAGACCGTATGGGGGGGTAGCGATACTCTGGAGAAAGGGCATTTTTGACAGCGTAACTGTAATAAGGTGCACCAATGATCGCATTGTAGCTATTAGGGCCAATATTGGGCAGCGAGCGATTCTGGTTTTTTCCATATACATGCCAACTGACTCCCAAAACAATTTACCTATATTTACCGATGTGTTGGGCGAAATAAACGCTATTATAGAACACGAAAGTATTGAGTGTGTATTTATATTGGGAGATCTTAATGCGCATCCCCATGAACCGTTCTATAATGAACTTTTGAGCTTCTGCTCGGAGCAGAGCTGGGTTTGCGCTGATGTGGAAAAACTTCGCGAGCAGAGTAGCACTTATACTTACGTAAGCGCTGCGCATGGCTGTACATGGCGCTGCGTAGGTGGCTAGACCATTGTTGTGTGTCAGACCTTGCGTGGCAGACTGTAGTCGAAGTGGAAGTAATGGAGGACGTATTTGTGTCTGACCATTTACCTCTTATTGTTAAATGCGACCTAAACATTGTAAGACCCAAGTTAGCGCCACCTAGTCTGCAACGAAGTAGGGTTTTGTGGGGAGAGAGAGACGAGGCACAGATAGTTAAGTACCAAAACCTATGTAATAGCAGTATGCGTGGGATTGATTTTTCTTCCGAGTTCACGGACTGCAGCCACGGAGTATGTAGCTTGAGTGAGCATAAAAAGATATTAGACCGCTAATATCATGATATTGTCCATGCCCTAAGTAGAATATTCAAAAGCCGACTAAAATGGTGTCAACAAAATCAAGACCAACTTAAAATGGACGTTTTAGCCAATCATAGATCTGCAAAAAATTTTGATCGTTTTTGGAAGGCAACAAGAAAGCTTGATGTTAGGCCTGGTTTGCCGACAAGTGTGGGGGGGGAAAAATGAGCCTGCTCATATTGCGGAAATGTTTAGGGACCATTTTAAAGTCGATTCACCACTGGGCCCCTCGATTCCTACCTTTGATAAGCCTTTGTGTCACGGGAAAGATAAACTAGTGTGTGTTACAGCAGAACAAGTTCGAAATGCTCTAAAAAATATGACTGGTGGCAGGTCTCCTGGACATGACGGCATTAGCGTTGAGCATCTTAAACATGCGGGTGTACACCTCCCGAGGGTTCTAGCTCTGTTTTTCACAATGTGTATCAGTCATTCTTATTTACCACGAGAAATGTTAAAAACCATTGTGGTGCCCATTGTGAAGAACAGAACTGGTGACATTTCGGACAAGAAAAATTATCGTCCAATCTCATTGGCAACGACTATTGCAAAAGTGCTGGACAGTGTGCTTAATTCTTACCTGAAAGAAATAGCTAACCTACATGATGCGCAGTTTGGGTTTCGGTCCGGACTATCTACTGAGAGTGCAATCGTAAGTCTAAAGCACACTGTTCAATACTATACAAATCGTGGAACACCGATTTATGGCTGTTTCTTGGACCTGTCCACGGCATTTGAGTTAGTATCTTACAATATATTATGGAAAATACTGGAGGACAGGGGACTATCGGTCGAACTTCTGAATATATTTAAATTTTGATATGCTAACCAGACAAACTGTGTAAAATGGGCCGACTCTCTCTCGGAGGAGTATGTGTTGGAGAGTGGAGTTAGACAGGGAGGATTGACGTCTCCCACACTCTTCAACATATATATCAATGACCTTATTGTAAAGTTGAGTGGTATGCGTGTCGGATGCCGGATCGATGGAGTAAGCACCAACAATATAAATTATGCTGATGACTGTGTACTGCTCTCTCCGACATCAGGGGGTCTAAATGAGATGCTAAGGGTTTGCGAGGCCTACGCTACCGAGCACGGACTGGTATATAATGTAAAAAAGACGGAATTCATGGTATTTAAGGCCGCTGGTAAATGTCCCGATAAAGTCAATAATATTACCCTAAACGGCGTGAACATTCAACGTGTATCAAAGTTTAAATATTTGGGACATATAATTACTGAAGACCTTAAAGACGATGACGACATAGAAAGGGAACGTAGGGCTCTTGCGGTTAGAGGCAACATGTTGGCTCGCAGATTTTCGCGCTGTAGTGAAGAGGTAAAGGTGACCCTTTTTAAAGCGTATTGCCAAAACATGTACACGGGAAATCTGTGGGTCAATTACACCAAAAAGTCGCTGGACGCCCTACGAGTCCAATATAATAATGCGTTTAGGATGTTGTTGGGACTGCCTTATTTCTGCAGTGCATCGGCAATGTTTGCAGAGTACCAAGTTGACGGCTTTGCAGCCATTATCCGCAAAAAAACCACATCGCTGATATTTAGAGCGCGTGCCAGTCACAACAGCATTCTACAAACCCTGGCCGATAGGTACACGTCTCCGCTTTGGGGCTGTCTTGTGAGGAGAGTAATTTTAAAATCCCTCACTTTATTATGACTATTTGTATTTGTTTTTGATTTTATTACGATTATATTTTCTTACTAACATAATTTAAGTGATACTAACATATTCTATGGGTCTTTGTTATCCGAAATAAACAATTATTTTATTATTATATAAGAAGTATTTTGGTGATTCTACATTTTTGACGTCACCTGTGATCACGATTTATAATGTCCTTAAATATGACGCGTGATTTACAAGTCAGCCTGTAGATTACTTTGTAAATTTAGAAAAAAAGAAAAAAATTATACAAAAAAAAATTCGACTAAAAAATCTTTTTTTATAAAGAATTTGTTATTTGTAAAAATTCTTTTTTATTTGATTTGACGAATAAAAAAACAAAAAGAAGGCACCAGCTTAGTCCGTCTGGCCGTTTGCCCAGAAGCCCTGCGGGCGCGGCAGCCGCGCGCTGGACCCGTCGCTGCGGCGCTGGCGCGTCGTGGGCGAGGACGCGCACGACGTCGTCATGGAGCGGGAGGCGCCGCGCGGGGCGCCGCCCAAGCGGGGCGCCGTCTGCGAGGTCTGCGGGAAGAGCTTCCAGGTTGGTGCACCCGGAACAAAACTTTGCATTGGTTTTGGAAAAAAAATCTAATATTGTAAAAACGAAAATTTGTGTGCATGGGACGCGCAATCGGCTGGACCAATTGACCAATTTAGATAATATTTGCTACGCAGAAAACCCTTCCAGATCGATTTTTGCCCGTACCCAAAAGCAAAGTTAATACCCGCTGACTTTTCATTGGTTTTGAAAAAAATGACTAATATTATAAAGGCGAAATTTTATGTGTGTGTATGTTACTTCTTTACGCACTGGACCGATTTTGATAAAATTTGCTATGCAGAAAACTGACACCCTGGATTAACACATGGGCTACTTAACGCGCGGTATCATCGCGGCGCGCAGCTGGTAATAAAAAAATCCCCGATCTAACGTAAACCCAAATTAAATTTGTGTATAATTAAAAGGTAAAAAAATTACGAAAATGATATTCGATCGAAGCTGCGTAGTTACGCCCGTCCAAAACTGGCGCGTGACCCCATGAACTCCGGCCGGCGGCGCCTAGCGGTGGTACTACTAACTAATCTTACGATTTTACTTTCGAGTTTTAATAAACAAATTTAATTTCTGAATTTTTATTTTGACTTGCTAATTAGGTCTTACTAACAATCCCTTTGAAGTGGCCTTCTGCTTCAAAACTAATGAAAAATCACCGTGCATAAAAATCTTTCACTAATATTATCATTATCTATATGCGACTGTTACTTGCCTATCAAACTATATCCATATCAAATTTCATCTCAATAAGTTCAGTGGTTGAAGCGTGAAGTGGTATCAAACAAATAAATATACAAACTCACTTTCGCATTTGTAATATTAGTAGGATTTTTAAATAATTTAAGTAACTTTTAATTTTATATTGTTATTAAATTGATAGAATTCAAGGGGGCTACTCCAAAAGCGGTAGGCAAGACGGACGTTACTGCTTGTCTGCGTTTCAGTGTCACGCAACATTGAGCACTAACGTATAATGATAAAGTCTAATTTGGTTTGACATTGAAACGGGACGTCACTATCGTATGACTAACTCGTTTAATAATTTACGTATTTAATACGTATTTAAATAAATGTTTTTGAAGTGAAAACTTCTTTAGCGGCGTTGTGCACTTTTTTGGAATGGGTAAAAAATGTTAAACTCGCGTCAGGACACGTGACCTGATCGAAAATTCGTAAGACGGATGGAGAGTAGACAGCTGGCGCGGCGTAGGAGAGGGAGTATCCCCCTCTCTTTCTACGGCGCGGCGAAAATTTATGCCTGCGCCTGCTGTTTCGTATATCAAAAATGTACAACGTTAATATTCAAGTTTTCACTTCTGCCGGCACTCCCAGAGTGCAACCCGTCGTTTTTTTTTACAATACCTCAACCGTAACGATCGACGTGTCCTCAGAACGCGGGCCTCCTGAAGTACCACCAGCGTATCCACTCCGGCGAGCGACCGTTCCAATGCACGCAGTGCTCCAAATCATTCACCACAAATCGGTTGTTAGAGGTACGTTTTATTACCTTTTTAGGGTTCCGTAGCCAAATGGCAAACGGAAAACTTATGGATTGGACCCTACATGTCTGTCTATCCGTCTGTATGTCACAGCCGTTTTCTCCGAAACTGTAAGAACTATACTGTTGAAACTTAGTAAGTATATATTCTGTGAATGGATTTGTCATGTCTGTCAGTCTGTCTGTCCATCCGTATGTCACAACCGCTTTTTTCCGAATCTATAAGAACTATACTGTTGAAACTTGGTGAGTAGATGTATTCTGTGAACCGCATTAGGGTTTTCACACAAAAATCGAAAAAAAATTGGGGTTTCCCCATACTTAGAACTAAAACTCATTTTTTTTATCAATCCCACGCGTTTGGGATGTCTATGGATAGGTCTTCAAAAATGATATTGAGGTTTCTAATATCATTTTTTTGATTAAAAATTAAATAAGCTTTTTTAAAAAAAAATTTTTTTATACAAGCTTTTAATGTGTGGCCAAAGTACTAAGACAAATGAAATAAGCCCAAACTCGACGGAGTTGCGTCGTTTTATTACAGTTATGTATGTCCAGCAGTGGACTTCATCGACCAACTTCTTTCTCCGTGATTAGACCCCTAAAGCTTTTCTACGCACATTAGCCAAAAGTGGCCGTTTTTCGCAAATGTGCGTAGAAAGCTTCACATTCTCACTTTTAAATAGTAGTTCATAAAATAGTTTAAGTCACATTTGACTGAGAAAACCAATTATAACCCTAAATAATAGCAATTTCTTCAAAAAATTACAAATGTTTACCGAAATCTGACGTGTGGTTTCGAAATAATACGTAGGCTACGTTTGTATGGAAAGGTCTAGGGTAAAGGGATTCTTTAACGACTTTTTTGCAGGAACACGTTCGCGTCCACACCGGCGAGCGTCCGTACAAGTGTTCGCACTGCTCCAAGGCGTTCAAGACCCTCGCTGCGCTTAACAGGCACGACCTGGTGAGTGAGCCACAGCCGTCTATACAACATAATACAAATCTATTATAGTACTACCATCATCATCATCTCTGTACCACCAGAGCCATACTTGGCCAGAGCAGCCAGAGGACTTGGCCTACACTGCCCTCGCTGGCCAGACGGGTTGAAGAGGTCTTATTAATGTTTATAAGCTTTTTTTTGCTTGTATTCCCAAAGTCGCCTTCTACGACATCCACGAGAGGACTTGGAGTGGCCCTATTCTACTCTGGAAACCACACTGCAAATAATATTTTTATTTCTTCTTTATTGTTCAAAATCCAAAGATATTGATTGTTCTTTCCCTCAGGTCCACAACGGTCTACGTCGCCACGTATGCCAATTGTGCGACAAGACATTCCAAACGTCATCCTGTGCTAAAGTGCACATCAAAACTGTGCACATGAAACTGCCCACGCCGCCCAGAGTGCGCAGACGCAGGGTCAAAGACGAATAGCAGTTACCCAGATTCAGTCAACTCGGTGACTGGGTCATCATCAGTGCGGAGTGAAGTGCGGACGCTAACTCTAGTCTGGGAATAGTGGTTAAATTGAGAGGAGTGACTCGTGCTTTTTTGTTCGCTGTCCATAAATAGAAAACGGCCATGAATCATATACACGGTGATTTTTTATTGGTTTTGGAGCCGAATGCCACTTCATAAGGATCTTTAGTAAGACCTAATTGGCTAGTCAAAATAAAAATACTGAAAGAAAAAATGGTGACTTAACTCGAAAGTAAATTCGTGAGATAAGTAAGCAGTACCGCTGGTAGGCGCCGCCAACCGGCCGGCCGGAGTTCATCGGGGTCACGCGGCAGTTTTGGACGGGCGTAACTACGTGATCTCGATCGAAAACAATTTTTTTATCATAAATCATACACAAATTTGTTTGTTTGTTTGTTTGTTTAAACTCTTTATTGCACATTAAATATAACAATTGACAGGTACAAAACATATTCATAAAAAATAAAATGTACAACGGCGGAATGTTTGTATTACGTATATGGATAGAAGAATTTATTTACTATACGATTTTATTTCAAAACCAATGAAAAGTCAGCGTGTATGTACCAGTGTACTTTGGAAATTGAATCATGATTCTTGTTGATAAAACCAGTGGTAAATTAAAATATTATCTACTCGACTAAAGACTTGACCGTTACTTTATAATATAACAAGATAGTCGTACTGTATTATCGTCCTATTTCTTTGTCAATCCAAATTAGACTTTATCATCATTGCGTAACGCTCAATGTTCCTTGACACTGAAACGCGGACACTTTGTTGTATATTAAATTGTAAAATAAAACTATAAAAAGTACATTAAAATATATAGGTAACTACTTATTAAGTAAAAATAACTTCTGTGGTGTAATCTTATACCTTTAAACGAGCAATTCTTGTATATTTATTTATATATTTCTGTGATCTCGAAAACGGCTCTAACGATTTCGCTGAAAATTGGTATATGGGGGTTTTCGGGGGTAAACAATCGATCTAGATTAGTCTTATGTTTGGGAGAACGCGTATTTTCGATGTTTGAGATGTAACCGAGCAAAGCTTGGTCGCCCAGGTACTGTAATTAAATAGTTACAAGAACTTGATGTCTTATTCTCAAATATAGTCTAGCTAGTGAGTCTCATCTTTAGGTCTTTTTGTCTCCACTGCAGGAGCACGACCCTCTCTGTACCACCAGAGTCGCACTTGGCCAGAGCAGCCAGAGGACTTGGCCTCCACTTATCTCGCTGGTCAGACGGGTTGGAGAGGTCTCATTAATGTTTATAAGCTTTGTTTAGCTTGTATTTCCTAAGTCGCCATCTACGAGATCCACGGGAGGACTTGGAGTGGTCCTATTTTCATCGAAATTGGTTTATCCGTTCGAGCGCTTCGATGCCACAGATAGACGGACATTGGCAGCAAATTTATACGGCTCTTTTATTCGGGAGTTAAAAATCATTAATAAATATTGTGCAATATTGTAAATTATAAAATAAATGTTTATAAATAGTGTTCAGTATTATATTGTAATGTCTAATCCCCATATTAATTAAAAATATTTATCTTTTGCTAAACCTATTCTAGTTAAAATATGTTTTTAACCGACTTCAAAAAAGGAGGAGGTTATCAATTCGATTGTATTTTTTGTATGTATGTGACGCGATATCTTCGTCAATCGTGGACCGATTTTGATGATTCTTTTTTTATTTGAATGCCCTTACTCCCAAGTTGGTCCCATATTAATTTGGTGAAGACGTGATCAAAAACTTCGGAGATATGGAAGAAACTCCTGAAATAAATTGAAGCAGGTTGTTTTTTTATTGTTGCTAAAAAGTAATTATGTTCTAATCCTTTTTCAATATTTGCCATAGTAAGAACAAAATATTTTCAAATAGGTTTAGCAATCGTTTTATATTTTTTATATATACTGAAACTATTTTAAGAGTATATTCAATCCGTGATACTGAACAACTTTCCCCAAGTAACATATATTGAAATGTGATTGTTTAAATTTTTTTCTTTAGAATCTGTATGGGAGGCAGGTTATTTGTTTTTCGCTATATGTTCCTTGGGAAAAGTTGTTCAGTATCATGAACTGAATTCACCCTTAATAGAATTTCAGTATATTCTGATAGACCTTGTATATTTACTATGTAAAATATTCTTTGAATAAATCTGTGTGAATCATGACTTATGTTTTTTTTCTTTTTTATTTACAAAAAAAAAGGAATTGGAGAGGATCCACTGGATAATTGAGGAGCTCGGTGACCCGGCGGGAGTGCGCATTGCTAGCGCTTTCGCAAGTAAAGCGACACCGGGCGTGGTCGGCACGTGGATGGGTGACCACAAGTGGCATACAATTTTTTTTAGCTCCTCCGTGCTTCGGAAGGCACGTATAAGCCGTTGGTCCCGGCTGTCATCATTGTATGGCAGTCGATAAGCTAAGTCATTTCCTTTAGGCAGCTAAAAAAATGACAACAGTGTTGGCCACTTACACACACGAAAAACAAAAAAACAAACTGGATAATATCTTTTTTGAGATAAGTAATGCCTTTGTACAACTTTTATTTTATGCATTCTCTGTATTCATTTTCCGTGTACATAAATTGGATACCTACAAAATAGGCCCACGATTCTATGATGATTCTTGGATGTTTATCTATACATGTTTTTATTATTAAATATGGTATCGTTTTGTTAGTATCCCCATACAAAAGTTTAAAACTTACTTTGTAGCTAGCAATCTAAAAAGATGGGATCAGCATGCATTTCATTTGACGACCTCCGCGGCGTAGTGGTCAGCATGCTAGTCCGCCACTCAGAGGTTCCGGGTTTGATCCCCGGTCAGGGCAAGTTCTTCTTGGCGTGTCGATGGTCAACCCGTTTTCTTTTACATTCTATCAGCCCAATATTGAGCTGCTCTGACGGCGTCGTCAGTAGCCACATATACGTCGTCCAGGGTGCAGGTAGTAGCACCCGGGGCAGGAAAGCAGGTTGCTGCAGGGCAAGTTGGAAAATGGCTTTTTTCAAATTGTCCTGGGTCTTGGATGTTTATTTATACACGGTGATTTTTTACTGGTTTTGAAGCCGAAGGCCACTTCATAGGCATCGTTAGTTAAGACCTAATTAGCTAGTCAAAATAAAAATTCAGAAACAAAAAATGTTGTCTAAAACTCGAAAGTAAAATTGTGAGATCAACTAGTAGTACCGCCACCATATACCGCCCGCCGCCGCCGGGGTCATCGACATTACGCAGCTGTTTTGGCCGGCATAACTACGTGGTCACGATCGGAAATCATTTACGCAACTTTTTTATCTTATGACATACAGAAATTGGATTACATATATAGATAGAGGAATTTATTTACTATATGACATTTTTTTTTCCAAAACCAATGAAAAGGCAGCGTGTATACGTATTTGTTATAAAATATAGTATCGTTGAGTTAGTATCCTATAACACAAGTCTCGAACTTACTTTAGAGCTAACTCAATGAGTGTAATTGGTTCCTATATATTTATTTATTTATTTTATTCATACAGACACGTAGATATTGTCTACCCTGTGCCACCCTAACACAACGTGGAAGGGACATACTCGTAAAAAATCGAACCACAAGCTACACAAGATCACTATAGTATAATGGAATAAAAATAACATTAAAAAAACAAGAAAAATTTATGGCAATTCCATACTAAAGTGTGCAGCCGCCCGGGCAATTTGTATAGGAATGTCAATTTTTTTTTTTTCGTTTCTTGACTGTTATTTTAATTTTATTGTGCTATAGTGATATAGTAGCCCGTGGTTTGATTTATTGCGGGTATGTACCTTCCACGTTGTATATTGACGGAGAATAGCGAAAGGCCTGCGCAGACGAGGGATTTTTGGTCCGCGGCGGAGAAAAACTTACTTTTGTCAGGTTATTCGGGGGACTTATTGGACGCGGTACTTTTAATCCCTCGTTTGCGTTACTTGATACAGTTGTAAGCGATCTATTTTAGCGGACAAAAAAGTCCGCGGACAAAAATCCCTCGTCTGCGCAGGCCTTAAATGTATTTTATTTGATATGAAGCTGTTCTCATAATTTAGGTAAGATTAGTATCCCTATTCTTCCATGCTGGTCTGGGAGAAAAGAAAAAACTTAGAATGTACCAGCTGCTTCTCTTCCCGCGCAGATCGTAAAAGCCGATCGAGGGAATTGGCGAAAATGTGAATCATGTTAACAGGCGATGCGGCTAGCAACCCATCACTGTATTGATTGCTTTTCCATCTTCTCGCCCACCATGAAGCTAAGGGCCGCGCTACACTGGATTCGCATGGCATGGCATCGGAAGCGACGCGTCATTTCGAAACAAGCTTTATGTCAAGTGATATAAGATGCATAACCGCCCGAGGGCGTCTTTCCCGCGGGAGCGCGCGGCAGGCCGCCGGCCGGCTCTCCGCGTTCAAGCGGTTATGCATCTTACATCACTTGACATAAAGCTTGTTTTGAAATGAAGCGTCGCTGCAGATGCCATGCCATGTCAATCTTATGTAGCGCGGCCCTAGAAGTGGCTTTTGGGTCTTGCTGCTCTATGCAGAGCCGTAAGAACCAAAATGCTCTGTCTGCCCCATTAGGGTAAAGACGTGACAGTAGTATGTATTAGTACCTTATAAATAGTACTGCTCATCTCTGTGGGATAGCTTATGAAATTAAAATACTGTAATAAATGTGTAAATACTATATTTTTATTTACAAAATATACATATACTTAGGCGCAAGTCACAATGGATTTGATTTAACATTTGTGGTCTCAAACACATCGCATACAAACGCGCCATTTTGAAAACGAATGGCTCCCGCATTCAAAATCAGTTTCATTATCATCAGGTCTTTTTGTCTCCACTGCAGGAGCACCCTCTCTTTACTACCAGAGCCATACTTGGCCAGAGCAGCCAGAGGACTTGGCCTACACTCTCCACGCTGGCCAGACGGGTTGGAGAGGTCTCATGGATGTTTATAAGTTTTGTTTAGCTTGTATTTTCTAAGTCGCCTTCTACGACATCCACGGGAGGACTTGGAGCGCATTCAAAAATAGGTCTCAATTTGTGTGACCTTCGCTTTAGGCTGAACTTACACCGAAAGAGAAGTTTTATTGTTAAACAATATTTACCTTTATTTCTATCTACGAAATGCATAGAATGGCTTGAAAAAACTCGCCCACTTTGCGCCGCCCGCTGGCAGTCGCGAGGCTTTTGTTTTGTTTAAGCTATATTGTGCATTGCGCTAATAGAAATAAAGGTGAATATGGTTTGACATTGAAAATTCTCTTCGCTTCCGGAGTTAAGCCTTAGGCAAAGATAATATAATTACTAACGTAACAGATACCCAGTACCATAGAAACTGTTGGTGGGCCCGTAAGTAGGCAATACTGGAGTTGCGGGGTAGGCACACAGAGATGGCAGCACACACGACTAGCAAAAAAAGTGACAGAAAGTGTAGAATATACTTTTAAAATATTTATTGCATTCCATTTAAGTCATATTTAATTAATTAGAGTACTACTTCATTTAAATAAGAGGAATAAAATATTTTAATGTTTTAATTATTACTTTATAGCGCCATCTAGTGACAAGGAAGAGAAATAGTTATGTTTATACGGCGATGGGTAGGCTTGCGTTTAACTGCCTCCGTGGTGTAATGGTTAGAGCGTTTGGCTCATACCCGGAGGTCGCGGGTTCGATTCCCGGCGGGGGCCACGACTTTGTGTTGTTGTTCTAGTTTGGTTAGGACATTGAAGGCTGATCACCTGATTGTCTGATAAGTAAGATGATCCGTGCTTCGGAGGGCACGTTAAGCCGTCGGTCCCGGTCACTGTCTTTGACATTGGTCGTTACCTAAAACCATGTCAGAGGCCTTTAAGGCGGTTTAAAAACTCTTGACACTAGTGTTAGTCACTAACACACACGATAGGAAGAAGAAGAAGGCATACCTTAAGTGTTCACTCCAGTGCGTGAGAGCTTAAGTGTGTTCGCAGTGACCTGACTGCTGCATAGCGACGGTGACAAACGTCACATTCGTATGGTTTCTCGCCAGTATGCGTTCTTATATGACTTAGTAAATGACCTCTTTTAATAAAACTATGATGACATATACTACACTAAAAATAATCCAAGTTTCTATAGAAAGCATTTTTTATACATTTTAATTTAAGTTCCTTGGGGAAAGTTTTTCAGTGTCACGGATTGAATCGAACTTTAAAATAGTTAATATTTTTTTTATAGAAACTTAGATCAGCTGCTCGGTCACCTTTTATAAGAGGCCACAATTTTTTTTTTTCATTTTTTATAAATATGTTTCTTGAGATTTTTTTCTTTAGAATCAATAAATACCCAAACGGTAAATTTAAAGCTGCAGATGTTAAGATACCTATTTTAATATCTAATGTTAGTAAAGATGAGTGAGGATGACATCATTAACTATATAAGGGAAAAAACAAATGAATCTGTATCATTAAAAAAGATAAATATGAGAAAAACTAAATTATATAACTCGTATAAACTGTATGTCTCAAAGTATAAAATAGATACATTTCTAAATGATAATTTTTGGCCAAATAGTATTACTTTTAGACGTTTTGTGCATTTTATGTACAAAACAAAAGTAAATAGTTAAAGTTATAAAAAATATTATATTTATATGGATTTAATGCCTAATCAAACTTTGAATTTTGTAAGTTTTAATTGTTATTTTGTCTCTAGATCTTTAAATGACATACAGAGCATATGTAAAAAATCAGATGTTGTTGCGCTGCAGGAGACTTGTTTGCTTCCTCATGATGTACCGGTACTGGGGACTATCTCAAATGATTTTGAATATACAGGGAAGTCGGCGGTAGACACATCTACCGGTCCTCTAATTGGAAGACCGTATGGGGGGGTAGCGATACTCTGGAGAAAGGGCATTTTTGACAGCGTAACTGTAATAAGGTGCACCAATGATCGCATTGTAGCTATTAGGGCCAATATTGGGCAGCGAGCGATTCTGGTTTTTTCCATATACATGCCAACTGACTCCCAAAACAATTTACCTATATTTACCGATGTGTTGGGCGAAATAAACGCTATTATAGAACACGAAAGTATTGAGTGTGTATTTATATTGGGAGATCTTAATGCGCATCCCCATGAACCGTTCTATAATGAACTTTTGAGCTTCTGCTCGGAGCAGAGCTGGGTTTGCGCTGATGTGGAAAAACTTCGCGAGCAGAGTAGCACTTATACTTACGTAAGCGCTGCGCATGGCTGTACATGGCGCTGCGTAGGTGGCTAGACCATTGTTGTGTGTCAGACCTTGCGTGGCAGACTGTAGTCGAAGTGGAAGTAATGGAGGACGTATTTGTGTCTGACCATTTACCTCTTATTGTTAAATGCGACCTAAACATTGTAAGACCCAAGTTAGCGCCACCTAGTCTGCAACGAAGTAGGGTTTTGTGGGGAGAGAGAGACGAGGCACAGATAGTTAAGTACCAAAACCTATGTAATAGCAGTATGCGTGGGATTGATTTTTCTTCCGAGTTCACGGACTGCAGCCACGGAGTATGTAGCTTGAGTGAGCATAAAAAGATATTAGACCGCTAATATCATGATATTGTCCATGCCCTAAGTAGAATATTCAAAAGCCGACTAAAATGGTGTCAACAAAATCAAGACCAACTTAAAATGGACGTTTTAGCCAATCATAGATCTGCAAAAAATTTTGATCGTTTTTGGAAGGCAACAAGAAAGCTTGATGTTAGGCCTGGTTTGCCGACAAGTGTGGGGGGGGAAAAATGAGCCTGCTCATATTGCGGAAATGTTTAGGGACCATTTTAAAGTCGATTCACCACTGGGCCCCTCGATTCCTACCTTTGATAAGCCTTTGTGTCACGGGAAAGATAAACTAGTGTGTGTTACAGCAGAACAAGTTCGAAATGCTCTAAAAAATATGACTGGTGGCAGGTCTCCTGGACATGACGGCATTAGCGTTGAGCATCTTAAACATGCGGGTGTACACCTCCCGAGGGTTCTAGCTCTGTTTTTCACAATGTGTATCAGTCATTCTTATTTACCACGAGAAATGTTAAAAACCATTGTGGTGCCCATTGTGAAGAACAGAACTGGTGACATTTCGGACAAGAAAAATTATCGTCCAATCTCATTGGCAACGACTATTGCAAAAGTGCTGGACAGTGTGCTTAATTCTTACCTGAAAGAAATAGCTAACCTACATGATGCGCAGTTTGGGTTTCGGTCCGGACTATCTACTGAGAGTGCAATCGTAAGTCTAAAGCACACTGTTCAATACTATACAAATCGTGGAACACCGATTTATGGCTGTTTCTTGGACCTGTCCACGGCATTTGAGTTAGTATCTTACAATATATTATGGAAAATACTGGAGGACAGGGGACTATCGGTCGAACTTCTGAATATATTTAAATTTTGATATGCTAACCAGACAAACTGTGTAAAATGGGCCGACTCTCTCTCGGAGGAGTATGTGTTGGAGAGTGGAGTTAGACAGGGAGGATTGACGTCTCCCACACTCTTCAACATATATATCAATGACCTTATTGTAAAGTTGAGTGGTATGCGTGTCGGATGCCGGATCGATGGAGTAAGCACCAACAATATAAATTATGCTGATGACTGTGTACTGCTCTCTCCGACATCAGGGGGTCTAAATGAGATGCTAAGGGTTTGCGAGGCCTACGCTACCGAGCACGGACTGGTATATAATGTAAAAAAGACGGAATTCATGGTATTTAAGGCCGCTGGTAAATGTCCCGATAAAGTCAATAATATTACCCTAAACGGCGTGAACATTCAACGTGTATCAAAGTTTAAATATTTGGGACATATAATTACTGAAGACCTTAAAGACGATGACGACATAGAAAGGGAACGTAGGGCTCTTGCGGTTAGAGGCAACATGTTGGCTCGCAGATTTTCGCGCTGTAGTGAAGAGGTAAAGGTGACCCTTTTTAAAGCGTATTGCCAAAACATGTACACGGGAAATCTGTGGGTCAATTACACCAAAAAGTCGCTGGACGCCCTACGAGTCCAATATAATAATGCGTTTAGGATGTTGTTGGGACTGCCTTATTTCTGCAGTGCATCGGCAATGTTTGCAGAGTACCAAGTTGACGGCTTTGCAGCCATTATCCGCAAAAAAACCACATCGCTGATATTTAGAGCGCGTGCCAGTCACAACAGCATTCTACAAACCCTGGCCGATAGGTACACGTCTCCGCTTTGGGGCTGTCTTGTGAGGAGAGTAATTTTAAAATCCCTCACTTTATTATGACTATTTGTATTTGTTTTTGATTTTATTACGATTATATTTTCTTACTAACATAATTTAAGTGATACTAACATATTCTATGGGTCTTTGTTATCCGAAATAAACAATTATTTTATTATTATATAAGAAGTATTTTGGTGATTCTACATTTTTGACGTCACCTGTGATCACGATTTATAATGTCCTTAAATATGACGCGTGATTTACAAGTCAGCCTGTAGATTACTTTGTAAATTTAGAAAAAAAGAAAAAAATTATACAAAAAAAAATTCGACTAAAAAATCTTTTTTTATAAAGAATTTGTTATTTGTAAAAATTCTTTTTTATTTGATTTGACGAATAAAAAAACAAAAAGAAGGCACCAGCTTAGTCCGTCTGGCCGTTTGCCCAGAAGCCCTGCGGGCGCGGCAGCCGCGCGCTGGACCCGTCGCTGCGGCGCTGGCGCGTCGTGGGCGAGGACGCGCACGACGTCGTCATGGAGCGGGAGGCGCCGCGCGGGGCGCCGCCCAAGCGGGGCGCCGTCTGCGAGGTCTGCGGGAAGAGCTTCCAGGTTGGTGCACCCGGAACAAAATCTTATATTGTAAAAGCGAAAATTTGTGTGCATGGGACGCGCAATCGGCTGGACCAATTGACCAATTTTGATAATATTTGCTACGCAGGAAACCCTTCCAGATCGATTTTTGCCCGTACCCAAAAGCAGTAACGTATTATAAAGACGAAATTTTGTGTGTGTGTGTATGTTACTTCTTTACGCGCTGAACCGATTTTGACAAAATTTGCTATGCAGAAAACTGACACCCTGAATTAACACATGGGCTACTTAACGCGCGGTATCATCGCGGCGCGCAGCTGGTAATAAAAAAATCCTCGATCTAACGTAAACCCAAATTTGTGTATAATTAAAAGGTAAAAAAATTACGAAAATGATATTCGATCGAGACCACGTAGTTACGCCCGTCCAAAACTGGCGCGTGACCCCATGAACTCCGGCGCGCGGCGCTTAGCGGCGGTACTACTAACTGATCTCAAGATTTTACTTTCGAGTTTTAATAAACAAATTTAATTTCTAAATTTTTATTTTGACTAGCTAATTAGGTCTTACTAAAGATCCCTATGAAGTGGCCTTCTGCTTCAAAACTAATGAAAAATCACCGTGCATAAACATCTTTCACTAATATTATCATTATCTATATGCGACTGTTAGTTGCCTATCAAACTATATCCATATCAAATTTCATCTAAATAAGTTCAGTGGTTGAAGCGTGAAGTGGTAATAAACAAATAAATATACAAACTCACTTTCGCATTTATAATATTAGTAGGATTTTTAAATAATTTTAGTAACTTTTAATTTTATATTGTTATTAAATTGATAGAATTCAGGGGGGCTACTCCAAAAGCGGAACGCAAGACGGACGTTACTGCGTGTCCGCGTTTCAGTATCACGCAACATTGAGCACTAACATATGATGATAAAGTCTAGTTTGGTTTGACATAGAAACGGGACGTCACTATCGTAAGACTAACTCGTTTAAATGTTTTTGAAGTGAAAACTTCTTTAGCGGTGTTGTGCACTTTTTTTGGAATGGGTAAAAAATGTTAAACTCGCGTCAGGACACGTGACCTGATCGAAAATTCGTAAGACGGATGGAGACTAGACAGCTGGCGCGGCGTAGGAGAGGGAGTATCCCCCTCTCTTTCTACGGCGCGGCGAAAATTTATGCCTGCGCCTGCTGTTTCGTATATCAAAAATGTACAACGTTAATATTCAAGTTTTCACTTCTGCCGGCACTCCCAGAGTGCAACCCGTCGTTTTTTTTTACAATACCTCAACCGTAACGATCAACGTGTCCTCAGAACGCGGGCCTCCTGAAGTACCACCAGCGTATCCACTCCGGCGAGCGACCGTTCCAATGCACGCAGTGCTCCAAATCATTCACCACAAACCGGTTGTTAGAGGTACGTTTTATAACCTTTTTAGGGTTCCGTAGCCAAATGGCAAACGGAACCCTTATGGATTCGTCATGTCTGTCTATCCGTCTGTATGTCACAGACGTTTTCTCCGAAACTGTGAGTACTATACTGTTGAAACTTGGTAAGTATATATTCTGTGAATGGATTTGTCATGTCTGTCAGTCTGTCTGTCCGTCCGTATGTTATAGCGACCAGGAAGGTATTAATGAAACCCATTGGATCTGGTTCGATCCATCACCGTCTACAGGCCAGGAGTGGCAACGGGATAATGGATAATTTATTTGATTATTGCAGAGTATTTATACTAAAACATTGTACAGTGTTATATTGAATCTACACGTCCAGTTAGTACGTGATGCGCTAAATTAACAAAATATATAATTTGCTTATTAATTAAATATATATCCTAGTTGACATCACGTACGACTTTATGGATGCTGCCATAATACTCCCCCTTTTTTTAAAAAAGAACATAACAAAATCATAATAAATCCTAAACATGTGAAAAATAAAAATATTACGAAGGCAATCTACCTACCCATTTCAATCGATAAATTAGTACGTACTAAAAACGCTAGCAAAATGTCTTTTTCCTTTCTTAAAATAAAAATATTGATTTCTTCATTGCTTGAATCTTGATATTTTCATCCTTATAGGAGTTCGGCGGCGCAGCAACCAATATCTTGTCGATAACTGGAGCAATTTCCTTGTAGAATCCTAATTTGTTGATTTTACTCGTTACCAATGCTATCTTCATTGAGTTATAATCTCTCAGTTTCTCTTATGTTGACGATATTAACATTGCACGTGCTGAAAAACGCTGTGTAGGCAAATAATTTCTGCGCGGCAAAATTGTGCGTCTTTGCATTTTGGAGTATCTATTGATATTGTGAGTCACACATTATACTTAAATAATTTCTTCCTTTTATGCG
Source organism: Acrobasis consociella (assembly GCA_963555685.1). NCBI lineage: Eukaryota > Metazoa > Arthropoda > Insecta > Lepidoptera > Pyralidae > Acrobasis > Acrobasis consociella. The sequence continues at coordinate 8,576,780 of OY743132.1, read as the reverse complement.
TCTCTCTCTATTAATCTTTTAATTGCCAGTTCCTTCAATCCCAGTGAGTCGGGAGAAATCTTCTGCTCGTAGTCTTTCATGAGACCGTGTGAGCGTGCTCGCAGTCCGTAGTGAGTCGGGATTGTAGAGAACAATGTCGACTAGCGTCGGTCGAAGTCCTGCCGTATTGCCCCGCTGGAGAGTGGCCAGACATAATTCATTATCCAAAGCGTGAGCTGGGCGGATGTGCCAAACGCTATAATAGTCGATGTGGGTTCTTGATCTCAGGACCAGGAGCTCGGTGCGTCGGCTGCTGTGGACCTGGATATGACCCGTTTGCTGGCTTGCTCTGGAGATTGCTTGAAGGCCAGTGGAAATGTACACGTTGATCTTCTTCCCATTTCTTCAGGCTTGAGTCGTCGATTTCTTGCGCTTTGCTCCAATCTTGCGGTGCGTGCCCATCACGTCGTGGTATATAGCGATCACGTCGGGGTATATAGCGACCACGAAGGTATTAATGAAACCCATTGGATCTGGTTCGATCCATCACCGTCTACAGGCCAGGAGTGGCAATGGGATAATGGATAATTTATTTGATTATTGCAGAGTATTTATACTAAAACATTGTACAGTGTTATATTGAATCTACACGTCCAGTTAGTACGTGATGCGCTAAATTAACAAAATATATAATTTGCTTATTAATTAAATATATATCCTAGTTGACATCACGTACGACTTTATGGATGCTGCCATATATGTCACAGCCGCTTTTTTCCGAATCTATAAGAACTATACTGTTGAAACTTGGTAAGTAGACGTATTCTGTGAACCGCATTAGGGTTTTCACACAAAAATGGAAAAAAAAATTGGGGTTTCCCCATACTTAGAACTAAAACTCATTTTTTTTATCAATCCCATGCGTTTGGGGTGTCTATGGAGAGGTCTTCAAAAATGATATTGAGGTTTCTAATATCATTTTTTTTAAATAAAAATTAAATAAGCTTTTTGAATAAATATTTTTTTTTATACAAGTTTTTATTATGAGGCCAAAGTACTAAGACAAATGAAATAAGCCCAAACTCGACGGAGTTGCGTCGTTTAATTACTGAGTTATGTACGTCCAGCAGTGGACTTCCACTGGCTGATATAATGGTGATACTTACTTCCATCGACCAACTTCTTTCTCCGTAAGCTTTTCTTCGCACATTAGCCAAAAAGTGGTTCGCAAATGTGCGTAGAAAAGCTCTACATTCTCACTTTTAACTGTAAACAGTAGTTCATAAAATAGTTTGAAGGGTCATCTAGGGCTTCATCATCATCATCATTTTATTCGCATAACGTCCACTGCTGGACATAGGCCTCACCCAAAGATTTCCAAAATGACCGATCAAGAGCGGCCTACATCCAGCGCTTTCCAGCGACCCTGGTCAGGTCATCTGACCACCTTCTATAGCTTCGTTTCCTTTCAAATGATTTATTTCATATAAGGGCAGCACTAGCCGGAAAACTCAGGTACCCCTTAAACGATTTTTTTTGTTGCAGGAACACGTTCGCGTCCACACCGGCGAGCGTCCGTACAAGTGTTCGCACTGCTCCAAGGCGTTCAAGACGCTCGCCGCGCTCAACAGGCACGACCTGGTGAGTGAGCCTCGATCTATATAATTACTATTTCTGTATCGCCCCAAATATTTTTTTGAATATATATTTAATGTACAGACATATTTTATTTTACTGTTGTATTATTTGTATAGATAATAAAAAGAAATGACAACCTCAAGATACAATATGGGCACAAAGGCGAACTTATCGCTTAATCGTTTGGGTAGATATATTATTTTTATTATAAGCCGTGTGGTATCCGGCAGAGCAGAATAGGACCACTCCAAGTCCTCCCGTGTATGTCGTAGAAGACGACTTAGGAAATACAAGCTAAACAAAGCTCGCTAGCCAGACGTGTTGGAGAGGTCATGACGTTTATAAGCTTTGACTTGGAGTGGCCTTATTCTCTCTGCCGGAAACCACACGGCGAATAATATTTGTATTACTTCTTTGTTTTTCAAAGTCCGATGATATTGATTGTTCTTTCTCTCAGGTCCACAACGGTCTACGTCGCCACGTATGCCAACTTTGCGACAAGACCTTCCAAACGTCGTCCTGTGCTAAAGTGCACATCAAAACTGTGCACATGAAACTGCCCACGCCGCCCAGAGTGCGCAGACGCAGGGTCAAAGACGAATAGCAGTTACCCAGATTCAGTCAACTCGGTGACTGGGTCATCATTAGTGCGGAGTGAAGTGCGGACGCTAACTCTAGTCTGGGAATAGTGGTTAAATTGAGAGGAGTGACTTGTGCTTTTTAATTCGCTGTCCATAAGTAGGAAACGGTTATGAATAATATACACGGTGATTTTTCATTGGTTTTGGAGCCGAATGCCACTTCATAAAGATCGTTAGTAAGAACTAATTGTCTGGTCAAAATAAAAATTCTGAAAGAAAAATGTTGACTAAACTCGAAAGTAAAATCGTGAGATCAAGTAGTAGGACCGCCGCCAGCCAGCCGGTCGGAGTTCATCAGGGTCACGCGGCAGTTTTGGACGGGCGTAACTACGTGATCTCGATCGAGAATCATTTTCACAACTTTTTATCATAAGTCATACACAAATTCGGATTACGTATATGGATAGAAAAAATTATTTACTATACGATTTTATTTCAAAACCAATGAAAAGTCAGCGTGTAATTACCAATGTACTTTGGAAATTGAATCATGATTCTTGTTGATAAAACCAGTGGTAAATTAAAATATTATCTACTCGACTAAAGACTTGACCGTTACTTTATAATATAACAAGATAGTCGTACTATAGTATCGCCCTATTTCTCTGTCAATCAAAATTAGACTTTATCATCATTGCGTAACGCTCAATGTTCCTTGACACTGAAACGCAGACACTTTGTTGTGTTTTAAATTGTAAAATAAAACCATAAAAAGTACATTAAAATATATAGGTAACTAATTATTAAGTAAAAATAACTTCTGTGGTGTAATCTTATACCTTTAAACGAGCAATTCTTGTATATTTATTTATATATTTCTGTGATCTCGAAAACGGCTCTAACGATTTCGCTGAAAATTGGTATATGGGGGTTTTCGGGGGTAAACAATCGATCTAGATTAGTCTTATGTTTGGGAAAACGCGTATTTTCGATGTTTGAGATGTAACCGAGCAAAGCTCGGTCGCCCAGGTACTGTAATTTAATAGGTACAAGAACTTGATGTCTTATTCTCAAATATAGTCCAGCTAGTGAGTCTCATCTTTAGGTCTTTTTGTCTCCACTGCAAGAGCACGACCCTCTCTGTACCACCAGAGTCGCACTTGGCCAGAGCAGCCAGAGGACTTGGCCTCCACTCCTCTCGCTGGTCAGACGGGTTGGAGAGGTCTCATTAATGTTTATAAGCTATGTTTAGCTTGTATTTCCTAAGTCGCCATCTACGAGATCCACGGGAGAACTTGGAGTGGTCCTATTTACATCGAAATTGGTTCATCCGTTCGAGCGCTTCGATGGCACAGACAGACGGACATTGGCGGCAAATTTATAACACCCCTGTTTTTGTCAGAGGTTAAAAATCATTAATAAATATTGTGCAATATTGTAAATTATAAAATAGATGTTTATAAATAGTGTTCAGTATTATATTGTAATGTCTAATCCCCATATTAATTAAAAATATTTAACTTTTGCTAAACCTATTCTAGATAAAATATGTTTTTAATCGACTTCAAAAAAGTAGGAGGTTATCAATTCGATTGTATTTTTTGTATGTATGTGACGTGATATCTTCGTCAAACGTGGACCGATTTTGATGATTCTATTTTTATTTGAAAGCCCTCACTCCCAAGTTGGTCCCATATTAATTTGGTGAAGACATAATGAAGAACTTCGGAGATATGGAAGAAACTCCTAAAATAAATTGAAGTCGGTTGTTTTTTTTTTTTGCTAAAAATGTAATTATGTCCCAATCTTTCTTCAATATTTGAAATAGTAAGAACAAAATAATATCAAATAGGTTTAGCAATTGTTTTATATTTTTATATACACTGAAACTATTTTAAGAGTATATTCAATCCGTGACACTGAACAACTTTCCCCAAGTAACATATATTGAAATATGATTGTTAAAATTTGTTTCTTGGAAACTGTATGGGAGGCAGGTTATTTGTTTTTCGCTGTATGTTCATTGGGAAAAGTTGTTCAGTGTCATGAACTGAATTCACCCTTAATGTAGTTTCAGTATATTTTGTTAGACCTTGTACATTTACTATGTAAAATGTTCTTTGAATAAATCTGTGTGAATCATGACTTATGTTTTTTTTTTCTTTTATATTTACTCCCATGCTGGTCTGGGAGAAAGAAAAAACTTAGAGTGTACCAGCTGCTTCTCTTCCCGCGCAGATCGTAAAAGCCGATCGAGGGAATGGGCAAAAATGCGAATCATGTTAACAGCTAGCAATCCATCACTGTATTGATTGCTTTTCCATCTTCTCGCCCACCATGACGCTAAAAGTGGCTTTTGGGTCTTGCGGCCCTGGGCTCTGCATAGAGGCGCAAGACCCAAAATGCTCTGTCTGCCCCATTAGGGATAAAGACGTGATAGTATGTATAGTATGTATGTATGTATATTTACAAAAAAAAGGAATTGGAGAGGATCTACTGGATAATTGAGGAGCTCGGTGACCCGGCGGGAGTGCGCATTGCAAGTAAAGCGACACCGGGCGTGGTCCGCACTTGGATGGGTGACCACAAGTGGCATACAAATTTCTTGAGCCCCTCCGTGCTTCGGAAGGCACGTATAAGCCGTTGGTCCCGGCTGTCATCATTGTATGGCAGTCGATAAGCTAAGTCATATGCCTTTGGACAGCTTAAAAAATCTGACAACAGTGTTGGCCACTTACACACACGAAAAACAAAAAACAAACTGGATAATATCTTTTTTGAGATAAGTAATGCCTTTGTACAACTTTTATTTTATGCATTCTCTGTATTCATTTTCCGTGTACATGAATTGGATACCTACATAAAATAGGTCCACAATTCTATGATGATTCTTGGATGTTTATCTATACATGTATTTCCTTTGAGAATCACGGGTCTTTTCACCCCGGTCCTTTGAGAGGCTTGCGTGGGGATACAGATCCAACACGTAGAGGCCCTTTGGAGAAGTTGTTGTCATGTGGCGCTCCCGCCAAAACCTATTCCTGGATATACCTATGAAAGGTGTACCCTTGAATAGGTTTTGGCAGAAGAAAAATCTATTGCATGAAAAAGGAAAAGGTTTAAGGGTTATGGAATGAATTTGGGATGGACTGATACTGGGTTATTGCAACAGAAACGGGAACGATACTATTAAATATAGTATCGTTGAGTTAGTATCCCCATACAAAAGTTTAAAACTTACTTTGTAGCTAGCTCAATCTAAAAAGATAAGATCAGCATGCTTTCATTTGACGACCTCCGTGGCGTAGTGGTCACCATGCTAGTCCGCCACTCAGAGGTTCCGGGTTTGATCCCCGGTCAGGGCAAGTTCTTCTTGGCGTGTCGATGGTCAACCCGTTTTCTTTTATATTCTATCAGCCCAATATTGAGCTGCTCTGACGGCGTCGTCAGTAGCCACATATACGTCGTCCAGGGTGCAGGTAGTAGCACCCGGGGCAGGAAAGCAGGTTGCTGCAGGGCAAGTTGGAAAATGGCTTTTTTTAAATTGTCCTGGGTCTTGGATGTTTATCTGTACACGCTGACTTCATTGGTTTTGGAAAAAAGAATGTAGTATAGTAAATAAATTCCCCTACCCATATACGTAATCCAAATTTCTGTATGTCATAAGGTAAAAAAGAATTCGAATGAATTTTTATTTTGACTAGCTAATTAGGTCTTACGATGCCTATGAAGTGGCCTTAGGCTTCAGAACCAATAAAAAATCACCGTGTATACGTATTTGTTATAAAATATAGTATCGTTGAGTTAGTATCCTATAACACAAGTCTCGAACTTACTTTGGAGCTAACTCAATGAGTGTAATTGGTTCCTATATATTTATTTATTTATTTTATTCATACAGACACGTAGATATTGTCTACCCTGTGCCACCCTAACACAACGTGGAAGGGACATACTCGTAAAAAATCGAACCACAAGCTACACAAGATCACTTTAGTATAATAAAATAAAAATAACAGTAAAAAAAAAACAAGAAAAATTTATGGCAATTCCATACTAAAGTGTGCAGCCGCCCGGGCAATTTGTATAGGAATGTCAATTTTTTTTTTGTTTCTTGACTGTTATTTTAATTTTATTGTGCTATAGTGATATAGTAGCCCGTGGTTTGATTTATTGCGGGTATGTACCTTCCACGTTGTATATTGACGGAGAATAGCGAAAGGCCTGCGCAGACGAGGGATTTTTGGTCCGCGGCGGAGAAAAACTTACTTTTGTCAGGTTATTCGGGGGACTTATTGGACGCGGTACTTTTAATCCCTCGTTTGCGTTACTTGATACAGTTGTAAGCGATCTATTTTAGCGGACAAAAAAGTCCGCGGACAAAAATCCCTCGTCTGCGCAGGCCTTAAATGTATTTTATTTGATATGAAGCTGTTCTCATAATTTAGGTAAGATTAGTATCCCTATTCTTTCATGCTGGTCTGGGAGAAAAGAAAAAACTTAGAATGTACCAGCTGCTTCTCTTCCCGCGCAGATCGTAAAAGCCGATCGAGGGAATTGGCGAAAATGTGAATCATGGTAACAGGCGATGCGGCTAGCCAGTAGCAACCCATCACTGTATTGATTGCTTTTCCATCTTCTCGCCCACCATGACGCTAAGGGCCGCGCTACACTGGATTCGCATGATGCCATGCCTTGCCAATCTTATGTAGCGCGGCCCTAAAAGTGGCTTTTGGGTCTTGCTGCTCTATGCAGAGCCGTAAGAACCAAAATGCTCTGTCTGCCCCATTAGGGTAAAGACGTGACAGTAGTATGTATTAGTACCTACCTTATAAATAGTACTGCTCATCTCTGTGGGATAGCTTATGAAATTAAAATACTGTAATAAATGTGTAAATACTATATTTTTATTTACAAAATATACATATACTTAGGCGCAAGTCACAATGGATTTGATTTAACATTTGTGGTCTCAAACACATCGCATACAAACGCGCCATTGTGAAAACGAATGGCTCCCGCATTCAAAATCAGTTTCATTTTTATCAGGTCTTTTTGTCTCCACTGCAGGAGCACCCTCTCTGTACTACCAGAGCCATACTTGGCCAGAGCAGCCAGAGGACTTGGCCTACACTCTCCACGCTGGCCAGACGGGTTGGAGAGGTCTCATGGATGTTTATAAGCTTTGTTTAGCTTGTATTTCCTAAGTCGCCTTCTACGGCATCCGCGGGAGGACTTGGAGCGCATTCAAAAATATGTCTCAAATTGTGTGACCTTCGCTTTAGGCTGAACTCACACCGAAAGAGAAGTTTTATTGTTAAACAATATTTACCTTTATTTCCATCTACGAAATCGAAATGCATAGAATGGCTTGAAAAAACTCGCCCACTTTGCGCCGCCCGCTGGCAGTCGCGAGGCTTTTGTTTTGTTTAAGCTATATTGTGCATTGCGCTAATAGAAATAAAGGTGAATATGGTTTGACAATGAAACTTCTCTTCGCTTCCGGAGTTAAGCCTTAGGCAAAGATAATATTATTACCAAAGTAACAGATACCCAACGCCATAGAAACTATCAGAAGGCCCGTAAGTAAAAGGCAAAACTGGAGTTGCGCGGTAGGCACACAGAGATGCAGCACACACGACTAGCAAAAAAAGTGACAGAAAGTGTAGAATATACTTTTAAAAATATTTATTGCATTTCGTATAAGTCATATTTAATTAATTAGAGTACTACTTCATTAAATAATAGTAATAAAATATTTTAATGTTTTATTTATTACCTTATAGCGCCATCTAGTGACAAGGAAGAGAAACAATTCTGTTTATATGGCGGTGGGTAGGCTTGCCTTTAACTGCCTCCGTGGTGTAATGGTTAGAGCGTTTGGCTCATACCCGGAGGTCGCGGGTGCGATTCCCGGCGGGGGCAGACTTTGTGTTGTTGTTCTAGTTTGGTTAGGACATTGAAGGCTGATCACCTGATTGTCTGATAAGTAAGATGATCCGTGCTTCGGAGGGCACGTTAAGCCGTCGGTCCCGGTCACTGTCTTTGACATTGGTCGTTACCTAAAACCATGTCAGAGGCCTTTAAGAAGAGACACTAGTGTTAGTCACTAACACACACGATAAGAAGAAGAAGGCATGCCTTAGGTGTTCACTCCAGAGCGTGAGAGCTTAAGTGTGTTCGCAGTGACCTGACTGCTGCATAGCGACGGTGACAAACGTCACATTCGTATGGTTTCTCGCCAGTATGCGTTCTTATATGACTTAGTAAATGGCCTCTTTTAATAAATCTGTGATGACATATACTACACGCATGCGGTTTCTCACCAGAATGTATTTTTAAATGACTTTGCAAACGACTCTTTCCACTAAATTTACTCTGACAAACATTACACTCGTATGGTTTCTCACCAGTGTGAGTTCTGATGTGAATATTTAACTGTCCCTTTTGTGTGAATTTACGTTGACAAACAGTGCATTTGTAAGGTTTCTCGCCAGAATGTGTTCTCAAATGGCTGTTTATATCACATTTTCGACTGAATTTATGTTTACAAATATCGCATTCGAATGGTTTTTCGCCGGTGTGTACTCGTAAATGATATTTCAACTTATCTTGAGCTTTAAACCGCCTTTGACAAATATGACATTCAAATGGTCTCTCGCCCGTGTGAACCCTTATGTGACGGTTTAAAATGCTTTTATTACTAAATTGACGTTGGCAAATGTCACATTCATATGGTTTCTCGCCGGTGTGAGTTCTGAAATGGCTATTTAAATGGGATTTTGAATTGAATTGGCGGTTGCAAACATTACATTCGAATGGTTTCTCGCCGGTGTGTGTTCTAATATGTTCTTTTAAGCTGTTCTTATATTTGTACGTGCGATGACAAATGTGACATTGGTGTGGAGTAGTGGTGTTCTTAACGGCTATATTTTCGTAACATGTTACATGGAATATGCTAAATCTTTATATCATGTTACTTTTGACGCTATGTTATAACGATTAAAAAAATAAAAAATAAAAATTTTAATGAAAATTTCAAAAAGTTTCAAAAAATTTAAAAAAAAATCTATATATTTCAATAAAAAATTATTACGAGTAAAAAAATCGAAGACCTTATGTATTAGAATTTGCCATTATTTTGCTAATTTATAACAATATGAATATTTCATAAAGTGTAAAGTTTTACGAGATAGTAATCACGTAAAAAATTGACTACATATAAAGTTTTCATAGTAAATCATTAAATATTTAATGGCGTCTTTTTGGTTCGTTTTATTATAACCAACGTGAATTTTAAGTGAGAGTATATTTACACAAACACAATTTTCATAACATGATAATTCATCAGTCAACAGACTATTTACATTAGCGCGCGAAATCTCCAAACGTCCTCCGCCGCCTACAACGGAATAATGAATACAACGCGTGAACACGGCGCAGCGCTAAACGTATAATGCTAAATTTGCTAATGTTATTTTTATAACGCCAAAACGATCGAACGAAACGTGCGCGCTCGTTGCGAGCGTGAGCCGCGGCAGCGGCAGCGCCCCGCTAGGTTAACGACCGCGCGATTCGTTTTAACGTAGCATAATATGAATAAATGTTTAGCAGGCGCTTTTCGTTGCGAGTACATAGCGTGTTTTTTTTATCAGTTATACGTTATATTAACCACCACTAGTGTGGAGTGTCGGCGGGCGTCGCTAGTTTCTCTGGTTCACTCTCTGTAAAAAAAAAGAAAAAAAATTGTTACTGTAGTCAAATATATTTCAATAAATTTTTGATCAACCGATTGGGTATTTTCCTAAGTCAAAAATAAATTATTTTGTACTGATAACAAAATAAAACGTCGCAAAATAATGTCACTTGTCTTTGAACATATCTATTTTAACGTGATTTTAAATTTATTATTGCAGAAAAAACTGATAATAAGAGCGATATTTGACTCCAAAAAACTATGACGTCATCTGCCTGTATTTCATACAACATCCCATAGAAACTGTTTGTTTTGACGTTTAGAAAAAAGAATCTGATTTGACTTGTTGGAAAATAGCGTATTAGAAAAAAGACCTTCAAGTTCCACTCTGCACCAGTTGATTGTTTAGTTGGTCGGAGTGGAAATCCAAGAATTCATGATTAAAAAAGTTTCATCATATCAGCCACAGGAAGTCCACTGCTGGACATAGGCCTTAAGCATTTCTAAATCAATCGATTGGCTTTGCAACCTTGCTCCAGGCTACTGACCACCTGGCAGGTGGGTGCCCTACGCTGCGCTTGCCTGATAAAAAAGTTTCAGTATTTAGTTAAATATTAATAAATGTATGATGAGCACGATATTCATCTATTTTTGACAGTTAAAAACATTTAAAACTTTTATTTTTTTTATTTTCAAAAGCCATTTTTGGCTTTTAAAAAAAATCCTAGGCATATGCTATCACTAATTTAACAATAAAATCTGATAATGATCCTTTTACACAAAGTTAAAGGGACCCGAAAAAAATCAAACCACGGGCTATACTAGATCACTAATAGCATATTAAAATTAAAATAACAATCGAAAAACAAAAAAGAATTGTCATTCCCATACAAATTGCCCGGGTGGCACACTTTAGGATAGAAATGCTTAAAAATATCATTTTTTAGTTTTTTTACTGTTATTTTAATTCTATTACACTATAGTGATCTAGTATAGCCTGTGGTTACCTTATTTTATTTATTTATTTTATTGGTTCACTTGAAAAAGTTACAGATAAAAACTTAAACATAGTACATGGTGCTACTTATTTCTAAAGAAATTTCTTCCAGCAGACCCGAGAGAGGAAATGGGAAAAAAGAGGTAATTGGCGTGTACAATACAAAAATAAATACCTAGGTATACAAAATAAATATTTAAAATAAAACGAACATACCTACACAAGCATACGTATAATAAACTTACATAAATTGTAGATCATCATCATCATCAGATTTTTGTATTCTTTTTAAAGGTGTTTATACATAGCTCCGCTACCTACACCCAGTCCTTTTCCGTGCAAGCAGTTAGGTTATGGAATCAGCTACCACCGAAAATTCGCGATTCTAAAACCATAATGACGTTTAAGAAACGAGTAAAAGATTATTATCTGTCTTTATCATCCTGATCATCATATTAAGAAATATTACCTTATGTATTTATTATTTGTATATATAAATATGTATGATTATATATGAGTATTTATGTAAGTTTATTATACGTATGCTTATGTAGGTATGTTCGTTTTATTTTAAAATATTTATGTATTTTGTATACCTAGGTATTTATTTTTGTATTGTACACGCCAATTACCTCTTTCTTCTGTTAGCGCCTTACTGGCGCTAACACTTGCAACACCATGCGGCGGACGGCAACATCGAGACGTAGCTGGCAACCCTATCAGATGAGGAGCGCGGGTGATGTGACACACGCCCGATCAAGGTCTTCTTGGCTCAACGCTCGCCGCGTATGGTTGTGTCGGTCCATATATTGTAACTTATTAGTACTGAATTTATAGAACATAGATTATAGATTATGATTGTTTAAAGTAATTGAAGTAATAATTCGATATTCCATAAAGTACTAGTGATCATTGTATTGAGCATAACGGTCTATTTAGCAAAAATAAATATGTATTATGTATAACTGTGTCTAATATTTATTTTCTTGATATCAGAAGTGCTGAACGTGCCTGCCCACAAGCGAGGATGCACTTGGAAGTGATCGTCAGGAGAGGAGACAAAGCAACCAAAAACTGTAGTAAGACAGCGTAAAACTGTAAGTCGAATCTTTTTCTTTTCTCATTTAATATTGGGTGTACAACAATGTGAACATGATCAAATTGATATATCTTAAACAAGTGCCACAAAAATTAGTTAAATCAGAATTACACAGATATAATTGTATGGTAACAATACACTGTATAAGTAAGTGCACGTGTTTTTTGCAAAAAGAAGTCCTTGTCTAATATTGGCGTTAGAAAATCATGAAAATGTTTGCAAGATTTAAAAATAAAAATAACGTACGTTACGCAGTTAATTGTAGTGTATTGTGCAAAAACTGTACTTTTTAACATAGGAAATATTGCAAAATTATACGTTAATGCGATTGGTGGTTTGCTATTCTGAGATTTTACAGTCCATTGTTGGATAATGGCCTTTCGTAATGCCTTTACATTGGCGACGTTTTACACTTTTGCGCTATTTGAAGTTAAAAACTGTGTTGAAAAAAAATATTTTAGAAGATAATAGGGAATATGCATAAAAAAATGTGTTATCTAACCAGTTTATCCATAAGTATTTAAAAGTAAAGTAATGGCAGTAAAAACTGGTTGAAAAACGAACGAGATGTAACGATTTTATGAAAATGTGTTTATCTTACTCACAAACACTATTTTCTATGGCAAATGTATATAGATGAAATGGACGTTGACGTCACACGTTGGCGTCACCAGTCCATATCGAACTTCTTTCCAATTGTTGAAACTTTAAAGTGTCACAAATTTATCGCTGATTATGATTTTTAATAAATTCTTTTATATTGTTTACCGTGGTTAATAAGGATTTTATTAAGCAAATAAAAAAAAATACGTGCATATTTTCTATTGGTCTGATAAGGATGTGCTTCAAGCACAGTGGCGATTAGTAGAAACCACAGATGACCGATAACGGAAATCTGAATGAAAACCGTCAAGTCATCAAATGGTGATGAAGAGTTACGATCAGTAGAAACCACGGATGACCGATAACGGAAATCTGTATGAAAACCGTCAAGTCATCAAATGGTGATGCAGGGTTACGATCAGTGAAAACCACGGATGACCGATACGGAAATCTGTATGAAAACCGTCAAGTCATCAAATGGTCGATAAGACTGAAAAACTTCGTTCTTTTGACAATATTGTTTGCAGCTAGCCTTGCAAAGACTTAAAAGTGGACTTCTTGTAGCGGATAAGATGAATATGATAATAATAAAATATGGTAGCTAAGTAATAAAGCACTTAATCGAAATATTTAGTTTCAAAATTTACATATAAATCGTCGTGATCGTCGTAAACTAATTCAGTTGGAAAAACAAAGTTATACTGAATAAGATTGAGTAGTTATTATTAAAGTTGTGTATACATTGAATTCTAACAGAAAAACTATATTTTTACTATTTTTACTAGGACAGATAAATATTTTATCACATCAGTAGGTACCTAATTAAAACATTACTCTCCTTGAGACACACTTTTTAAAATTTATAATCATATTTTAAATTAAGAACAAATTGCTTAATAATTTGAAATATATAACTTTAATAGTTAGTTATGATGGGGAAATATATGCTTTTCATTCATCTATCACGCGCAGCATGAAAATAAAACATAAATTAAACTGGTTACCATGTAATCCAATCCACAACTAGCAACAATTTCACAAAATCAACAAGTATTGATAATCAGCTCGATGCAATTAGATATCCGAATGTAGTGAACGTGATATCTCAATGGCATAGGGATTTCTCACATCCTTTATTTGAACCACGTGTATTTTTCAACATGCCGAAAGGTGGGCGTCAAAATAATTACTTAAGAACCCAGCTGAAGGTCTTCTTTATTCTTTTCAATCATGTCAGTCCAAAATCATAAACGATGTCTACGATATCTCTAGATGAAAATAGCAAGTCTCGTTGACAGTTTTTCGTCAGTCATAGTATTGCAAACTTCAAAGCGTTGCGTGTGCCTAATCGATTAGTGTTTTTAAATGTATTATACCTGGTTATAAACATTGTAAAAGTAGTGGGTTGTCAGAAGGTGGTGATACGAGTGGTGATGTAAATATGACAAGCAGTAAGACTCAATTTGGTAGAAAATACAGAATTGATTTTAAATTTTAATTATTATAAGATTTTGATTATTACTATGTTCAGTTATTTTTTACGTTTTCTTTTAATTCTGTTAAGTTTCATATTGAGACAAAATATTTTTGCTGATTAGTCCCGCAAAGTAAAGAATAGGCAAAGAGCAAGAATAAACAGCATTCTGGATTTGCTTATTGCAGTAATTTAAAATTATAAGTTGCATGATAACTTCTTAACAAATAGTATAAACTACCCGTTACATACTTTATAAAAGCATAACTACCATAATAGCTCACCGAAGTTTTACAAATTAATGGAAGTTAAAAAAACGCTTGATATACATTTATTTTACCAAAGAATGTTTGATACAGTGGATTATATGGTCAGAAATAAAAATGTTTTTCAAAAAAGTGATTAAAATGATACTGCCGTCTATGGAAGTAGCTTACGTATAAAGATGATTTCAAATTCACCAATAGATCGTGATTTGATGAGGGGTAAAGTTCGACATGATATTCTCCAGTTCTGAGAACTTGTATACAGTTCAGAATCTAGTCGTGTTGGTTTAAATCAATTACTTTAGCATTGAATTGAGTTATAAACATAAAGTAACATTTGGAACGATTTATTTACTAGCTTTATTAAAAGCTTAGTTGTTAATGGAAAACACTAAATATAATATAAACAGTTGAATAAAGGTTATAATATGAAATTACCAAGTGTAATGTTATATAATTATTGGATAAATGTAAATAATAATAATCAACGAATTTTTATGAGTGTATGGAGAACTATAGTTTCCGAATTATGTTGAGAGTAGTTTTTACTTCGTTATTTCTTTTAAGTACTAAGATAAACCCATAAGAATAATAAACGGTAGTAGGCTAGTACGGCGAGGCTGCTTTAAGTATAAAATCCAATTAAATGAACCAAATCCTGCTACTTAATTATTATTTTTTTGGGTACCCGGATTCGCAAATAAGCATGTATTCAACAGACAGTATACATCATTTTCTATTACCTAAAGAATTGTCAGGTGAGGCCGAGCCCAATTCTCGAATTTAGCAAATTCAGTTTTTCTACTTTTGGTTACTTTTAACAATCAAAGTAAAAGAAAGTGATTAATGTTGATATTTCAGCGATTCACACCCAGTCTTTTATTGGTAATTAGAAAAAAAGGGACTTCCCTATCTGCTAACTATAATGTCAACTATCTATCATGGGAAGTAAAATAAAAGAACTGTATTCATAGAGCTGGTATAATAAGGAGAAGATTATAAGACAAGTTATGAGTACGAGCCGTTAATATGATGTGTATGTATGAAGACAAAGGACATCAATTTGAATCTGGTTTGAAGTTATTCCCCCGGTGTTGCCCGCGTAGGGATTGCGTTTTGTTTTCTTTAGGTTTGTTATCTTTAACAGTAATGAATACTGATTATCATAATTAATAAAACAAGTCGTGTAGTTACTCAAGAGAATAAAGATTCTATTTTATTTTTAATTGTGTTGCATGCATTGGCAAAGGATGCAACCGTACCACCTTTTATAATGATTAAGCTTTAGTATTGCTCCAATAGTAATATCATTGTGTCATCCATCTTGTGATAATTGTACGTGTGTGTATTCTGTGCGATTCAACATTTGAGGATAAAAAATCTAAAAATCTGTTTGAGATGATATATGACTTAACTGCCAATGGTGGTGCAGATTCAATAGCTTTTACTATTTTTACGAGTTAAGCTCAGCTCAAGGAACAGAATTGCGAATCCGGATATAGGAGGTAAATACGAAGGTGCCGAGTGTTAGCGGGTTATCATGCTATTCCAATATAATACATTATTTATTTCACCTTTTGTCTAATGCATTCACATCGAACATTCTAGGTTATTGCGGACATAACTTGGAACAGATACTGATGAACGAACAAAGTTACAAAGACTCAGACAGACTTACACAGTTTACGCCTAAGTCAAAGCATATACGGGTCTCGGTAAACAGGCCTTATGACGATACACGGGCAATACAAAACTGGTGTAGAAAGCTGATGTTGCTTGGTTAAAGCTATAATACACAACTCTGATACATTGAATTGCTCTGCAATAAGCTATGATCGATTAGTAACAAGTCAGACACACGTGGAATTCTCTAAATAAGATTTGAGTTAATGTGTTTATTTTTCATGTTCTCAGTTCATGCATCAGACACGGACGCAGGCCGAGGACGACCGCGTGGTCAGATGGCCGAGTGTTAGCGCCTTACTGGCGCTAACACTTGCAACACCATGCGGCGGACGGCAACATCGAGACGTAGCTGGCAACCCTATCAGATGAGGAGCGCGGGTGATGTGACACACGCCCGATCAAGGTCTTCTTGGCTCAACGCTCGCCGCGTATGGTTGTGTCGGTCCATATATTGTAACTTATTAGTACTGAATTTATAGAACATAGATTATAGATTATGATTGTTTAAAGTAATTGAAGTAATAATTCGATATTCCATAAAGTACTAGTGATCATTGTATTGAGCATAACGGTCTATTTAGCAAAAATAAATATGTATTATGTATAACTGTGTCTAATATTTATTTTCTTGATACTTCCCATTTCCTCTTTTGGGTCTGCTGCAAGAAATTTCTTTAGAAATAAGTAGCACCTATGTACTATGTTTAAGTTTTTATCTGTAACTTTTTCAAGTGAACCAATAAAATAAATAAATAAAATAACGTCTAACAAAATATACTGAAACTATTTTAAGGGTGAATTCAGTCCGTGATACTGAACAACTTTCCCCAAAGAACTTATGTCAAAATATGAAAAATAATTTTTGACGTTCCATACAGACTCTGAATTGGTCAAATTGTATGAGAGGCCTAAAATTACTTTTCATATTTCGACGAGTGTTCTTTGGGAAAAGTTTTATTTATTTATTTATTTACAAAATTCAAGTACACAAAATACAAACACAGAAACAAACAAAGTAAGAAAATTGAGTACACAGGTACTGCTTATTTCATAAGAAATCTCTTCCAGCAGACCCATTCCAGAGAGCAGAGACAAAAGTTGTTCAGATCATGGACTGAGTTCAAAATAGTTTCAGTATATTTTGTTAGACCTTATGTAAGTGTACGTAGGAGTCGTCATACCTTCCTGGACACCTTCAAGAGTTCCAGAAGTTCCAGAACCTTTATCTATTGAGGACTTATTGTCTTCATCAGAGTCACATTCCTCTTTAATAAGGATGTCGGCCGCTGTCTGCTGGGATGCTGGAAATGTAAGGAGCTGTTTCAAGACTGTACGTTCTTTTTTTTACGAAAATCTCTTTATTGCACCAATACACAAAAAAAAACAGTAAGAAATAGTTATACAAAAAATACATTAGGCGATTCTCACATTGCCCCGCACTACGCAGCAGTAAGTATCTCCGTTTGTATAGACAACACGCACAGTCCTTTATGTCAAGTGATATAAGATGCATAACCGCCCAAGGGCGTCTTTTCCGCGGGAGCGCGCGGCAGGCCGCCGGCCGGCTCTCCGCGTTCAAGCGGTTATGCATCTTACATAACTTGACATAAAGCTTGTTTTGAAATGAAGCGTCGCTTCCGATGCCATGCCATGTCAATCATATGTAGCGCGGCTCTAAAAGTGGCTTTTGGGTCTTGCGGCTCTATGTAGAGCCGCAAGACCAAAATGCTCTGTCTGCCCCATTAGGATAAAGACGTGATAGTATGTATGTATTAGTACCTACCTTATAAATAGTACTGCTCATCTCTGTGGGATAGCTTATGAAATTAAAATACTGTAATAAATGTGTAAATACTATATTTTTATTTACAAAATATACATATACTTAGGCGCAAGTCACTATAGATTTGATTTAACATTTGTGGTCTCAAACACATCGCATACAAACGCGCCATTTTGAAAACGAATGGCTCCCGAATTCAAAATCAGTTTCATTTTTATCAGGTCTTTTTGTCTCCACTGCAGGAGCACCCTCTCTGTACTACCAAAGCCATACTTGGCCAGAGCAGCCAGAGGACTTGGCCTACACTCTCCACGCTGGCCAGACGGGTTGGAGAGGTCTCATGGATGACTATAAGCTCTATTTCCTAAGTCGCCTTCTACGACATCCACGGGAGTCCAAGTCCTCCCGCATTCAAAAATAGGTCTCAGTTTGTGTGACTTTCGCCTTAGGCTAAACTCACACCGAAAGAGAAGAGAAGTTTTATTGTTAAACAATATTTACCTTTATTTCTACCTACGAAATGCATAGAATGGCTTGAAAAAACTCGCCCACTTTGCGCCGCCCGCTGGCAGTCGCGAGGCTTTTGTTTTGTTCAACCTATATTGTGCATTGCGCTAATAGAAATAAAGGTGAATATGGTTTAGCAATGAAACTTCTCTTCGCTTCCGGAGTTAAGCCTTAGGCAAAGATAATATAATTACCAACGTAACAGATACCCAACGCCATAGAAACTATCAGAAGGCCGCCCGTAAGTAGGCAAAACTGGAGTTGCGGGGTAGGCACACAGAGATGGCAACACACACGACTAGCAAAAAAAGTGACAGAAAGTGTAGAATATACTTTTAAAATATTTATTGTATTCCATTTAAGTCATATTTAATTAATTAGAGTACTACTTCATTTAAAGAATAGGAATAAAATATTTTAATGTTTTAATTATTACTATATAGCGCCATCTTGTGACAAGGAAGAGAAACAGTTATGTTTATATGGCGATGGGTAGGCATGCCTTTAACTGCCTCCGTGGTGTAGTGGTTAGAGCGATTGGCTCATACCCGGAGGTCGCGGGTGCGATTCCAGGCGGGGGCAACGACTTTGTGTTGTTGTTCTAGTTTGGTTAGGACATTGAAGGCTGATCACCTGATTGTCTGATAAGTAAGATGATCCGTGCTTCGGAGGGCACGTTAAGCCGTCGGTCCCGGTCACTGTCTTTGACATTGGTCGTTACCTAAAACCATGTCAGAGGCCTTTAAGGCGGTTTAAAAACTCTGACACTAGTGTTAGTCACTAACACACACGATAAGAAGAAGAAGGCATGCCTTAGGTGTTCACTCCAGAGCGTGAGAGCTTAAGTGTGTTCGCAGTGACCTGACTGCTGCATAGCGACGGTGACAAACGTCACATTCGTATGGTTTCTCGCCAGTATGCGTTCTTATATGACTTAGTAAATGGCCTCTTTTAATAAATCTATGATGACATATACTACACGCATGCGTTTTCTCACCAGAATGTATTTTTAAATGACTTTGCAAACGACTCTTTCCACTAAATTTACTCTGACAAACATTACACTCGTATGGTTTCTCACCAGTGTGAGTTCTGATGTGAATATTTAACTGTCCCTTTTGTGTGAATTTACGTTGACAAACAGTGCATTTGTAAGGTTTCTCGCCAGAATGTGTTCTCAAATGGCTGTTTATATCACATTTTCGACTGAATTTATGTTTACAAATATCGCATTCGAATGGTTTTTCGCCGGTGTGTACTCGTAAATGATATTTCAACTTATCTTGAGCTTTAAACCGCCTTTGACAAATATGACATTCAAATGGTCTCTCGCCCGTGTGAACCCTTATGTGACGGTTTAAAATGCTTTTATTACTAAATTGACGTTGGCAAATGTCACATTCATATGGTTTCTCGCCGGTGTGAGTTCTGAAATGGCTATTTAAATGGGATTTTGAATTGAATTGGCGGTTGCAAACATTACATTCGAATGGTTTCTCGCCCGTGTGTGTTCTAATATGTTCTTTTAAGCTGTTCTTATATTTGTACGTGCGATGACAAATGTGACATTGGTGTGGAGTGTCGGCGGGCGTCGCTAGTTTCTCTGGTACACTCTCTGTAAAAAAAAAAAAGTAAAAAAATTGTTACTGTAGTCAAATATATTTCAATAAATTTTGATCAACCAATTGGGTATTTTCCTAAGTCAAAAATAAATTATTTTGTACTGATAACAAAATAAAACGTCGCAAATTAATGTCACTTGTCTTTGAACATATCCATTTTAACGTGATTTTAAATTTATTATTGCAGAAAAACTGATAATAAGAGCGCTATTTGACTCCAAAAATCTATGACGTCATCTGCCTGTATTTCACACAAAATCCCATAGAAACTGTTTGTTTTGACGTTTAGAAAAAATAATCTAATTTGACTTGTTGGAAAATAGCGTATTAGAAAAAAGACCTTCAAGTTCCACTCTGCACCAGTTGATTGTTTAGTTGGTCGGAGTGGAAATCCAAGAATTCATGATTAAAAAAGTTTCATCATATCAGCCACAGGAAGTCCACTGCTGGACATAGGCCTTAAGCATTTCTAAATCAATCGATTGGCTTTGCAACCTTGCTCCAGGCTACTGACCACCTAGCAGGTGGGTGTACTACGCTGCGCTTGCCTGATAAAAAGTTTCAGTACATATATAGTTAAATATTAATAAATGCATATGAGCTCGGTATTCATCAATTTTTGACAGTTAAAAACATTTAAAACTTCTAGTTATTTTTATTTTTAAAAGCCATTTTTGGCTTCTGAAAAAAAATCCTAGGCATATGCTATCACTAATTTAACAATAAAAAAATAAAATCTGATAATGATCCTTTTACACAAAGTTAAATGGACCCGAAAAAATAAAACCACGGGCTATACTAGATCACAACAGCATAATAAAATTAAAACAACATTCAAAAAACAAAAAGAATTGACATTCCCATACAAATTGCCCGGGTGGCACACTTTAGGATAGAAATGCCAAAAAATATCTTTTTTTTGTTTTTTTACTGTTATTTTAATTGTATTACACTATAGTGATCTAGTATAGCCTGTGGTTACCCTTTTTTATTTATTTATTTTATTGGTTCATGTACACTTAAAAAAATTACAGATAAAAACTTAAACATAGTACATAGGTGCTACTTATTTCTAAAGAAATTTCTTGCAGCAGACCCAAAAGAGGAAATGGGAAGAAAGAGGTAATTGGCGTGTACAATACAAAAATAAATACCTAGGTATACAAAATACATAAATATTTTAAAATAAAACGAACATACCTACATAAGCATACGTATAATAAACTTACATAAATTGTAGATCATCATCATCATCAGATTTTTGTATTTTTTTAAAGGTGTTTATACATAGCTCCGCTACCTACACCCAGTCCTTTTCCGTGCAAGCAGTTAGGTTGTGGAATCAGCTACCACCGAAAATTCGCGATTCTAAAACCATAATGACGTTTAAGAAACGAGTAAAAGATTATTATCTGTCTTTATCATCCTGATCATCATATTAAGAAATATTACCTTATGTATTTATTATTTGTATATATAAATATGTATGATTATATATGAGTATTTATGTAAGTTTATTATACGTATGCTTATGTATGTTCGTTTTATTTTAAAATATTTTTGTATTTTGTATACCTAGGTATTTATTTTTGTATTGTACACGCCAATTACCTCTTTCTTCCCATTTCCTGTCTCGGGTCGGCTGGAAGAAATTTCTTTAGAAATAAGTAGCACCTATGTTTAAGTTTTTATCTGTAACTTTTCAAGTGAACCAATAAAATAAATAAATAAAATAAGGTCTAACAAAATATACTGAAACTATTTTAAGGGTGAATTCAGTCCGTGATACTGAAAAACTTTCCCCAAGGAACTTATGTCAAAATATGAAAAATAATTTTTGACGTTCCATACAGACTCTGAATTGGTCAACTTGTATGGCCTAATATTACTTTTCATATTTCGACACGTGTTCTTTGGGAAAAGTTTTATTTATTTATTTATTTACAAAATTCATGTACACAAAATACAAACACAGAAACAAACAAAGTAAGAACATTGAGTACATAGGTACTGCTTTTTTCATAAGAAATCTCTTCCAGCAGACCCATTCCAGAGAGCAGAGACAAAAGTTGTTCAGATCATGGACTGAGTTCAAAATAGTTTCAGTATATTTTGTTAGACCTTATGTAAGTGTACGTAGGAGTCGTCATACCTTCCTGGACACCTTCAAGAGTTCCAGAAGTTCCAGAACCTTTATCTATTGAGGACTTATTGTCTTCGTCAGAGTCACATTCCTCTTTAATAAGGATGTCGGCCGCTGTCTGCTGGGATGCTGGAAATGTAAGGAGCTGTTTCAAGACTGAACGTTCTTTTTTTTACGAAAATCTCTTTAATGCACCAATACACAAAAAAAAACAGTAAAAAATACATTAGGCGATTCTCACATTGCCCCGCACTACGCAGCAGTAAGTATCTCCGTTTGTATAGACAACACGCACACTGACACCGCGTCCATGCGCGTCGTTTTTGTATGGCAGCCCCGCACATATGCGCAGCGGGGCGCGGTGCAGTGTGTTAATCGCCTTAGGTACAATGGGGGCGGTCTTATCGCTTAGAGCAGTCTTTCCCAAAGTGGGCGATAACGCCCCCTTGTGGGCGCTGCAGGTCTCAAGGGTAGAGACCCAGAAAGAAAATGTTTTTTTTTTTTTGCTAGGAGCTTTATTTAGCTAGGAGGCCTCTTAAACAACGACTGCAAGAGCTCTCGACTCTCAACAACAACTTGTGAACATCAACTAATATGAATTAAAAGATTGCTCAAACTCGGTTCTATATTTCTCTCCGCGTAGTTCATATATCTGTCCTATTTTATTGAATATAATAGAACGTGGCGACTTGCGACTGTTCTTGAGTAAATTGGAACCTGATATCAACAAACTTATTAAACAGCATCAGATTCATCCTTCACATTAGTTTTTATATAAGGATTGATTATTTTAGTTATATTTTTAATAAAAGATACTCTGTTTTAATACTATAAAGTTGCGTTTCAATAATCATTCTTATTGGCAGGTGGAGCCCGTAAGAGTTAACTTGAGACCTAAGCGCCGTTGTATGTTACCTACTGCGCTCAGGTTTCAAGTTGCGGGTTATAGTAAAAGTTTCATTTAGAATTCTCCGTTAATATACATATATAGGTCACAATAATTAATTAATTTAATTTGAAGTTATAGTGGTTTTCAGTCACCTATTTAATAGGTGAAAAAATGGGGGCGCTAAAAAAATATTTATTCTCAAAGTGGGCAGTAGACAAAATAAGTTTGGGAACCGCTCGCTTAGAGCGATCTCTTCCAGACAACCAATGAACGAAGAGGAAATGTAGGCACGTCAGAAATAACGGTGGTGTAAAGAAAACTAAAAGTTGAATAGATAGTTGAGGATACCTATAATTTCCATAATACACTACACATATGTAAAAATGCTAGGTAAAATATTTTTCTAAACTAAAAACAGACTCCACCCCCAAACTACATAACTGATTTTGATAAAAAATTCTCTGGGACCACGTCGGAATTGCACTCTTTCGGATAAAAAAAGAATTTTGAAAATCGGTCCACAATGAAGAATGTTCACTAGTTTCGATTTTTTACTTTTCAAAATGTGTGTAAAAATTATTTCGATATGTCACTTAGTTCCCGAGATATAAATTTTAAACGGCGCGAGTGTTGGCCGGCCGGCGCTCGTTGCGGTGACGTCACAGGTCATACACTTACGCAGTACGTTGCGCGCTCCAGTACGGATCACTACGAAATAACGCAAATATTATTCGAATGTCTAATTCAAATACAAGAAAATCATGTGTTGTGCCAAAATGTAAAAGCACTACCACCAATGCACCGGAAAAGTTATTTTTTTCAGGCGGTGTATGACCTGTGACGTCACACCGATTTCAAATTAACGGAATTTTTAAATGTCTATTAAATCTAAACGAATAATTTTGGAATGAAACGAAAGCTTGTGTATTTATATTCACATGGGCTTTACTGTGACAAAGTTTCAAGCGATTTTGCATACCCAGTAACATTCTCCAATGGTGAACCTCCTCCTTTTTTCAAAAGAGTAATCCGGGTATTATCAGTAGGCAACATTTGTTCTATGAATTTCCTCATTTCTGATTCGAATTTTCTTTGTGTTGACAAAGTAAAAGAAGTTTGCAAGGATCATAGCAAGTTGAGATCCATAGTCTCTTCCTACGCCCATTGGAAACAGGCGTGATAATAATAAATAAATAAATAGAGACAAATCACACAGATTGAGCTAGCCCCAAAGTAAGTTCGAGACTTGTGTTATGGGATACTAACTCAACAATACTATATTTTATAACAAAACAGATAAACATCCAAGACCCAGGACATTTTGAAAAAGGGTATTTTCTAACTTGCCTTGACCGGGGATCGAACCCGGGACCTCTGGAATAATGTAGCCCATCTCTACATATAACACTTACCTTCCAACTGTCCACGTTCCGTCTCAACCACGGGCTCAATCTTAATCTCAACCAAGGCTGGTGTTGTGTTATCAACACACCGAGTTCCAGAGAAGGTCAGCGACCCACACAGACCGAAGGCCTGGCGGTCGATCACTGACACCAATTGTTTTGTTACGTGAACCTGAATACATAAAAAAAGTTATTTTAAGCTATTCACATCATGTTTAGGCGAAATGAGTGCAGAAGTCGACGACAAACACCCAAAAAATAGTTGCATGGCTCGACTTTTGAAGTCGGGCAAATATAATTTGAAATTAAACATTAAAATAAAACTGGCCAATTGCGAGTCGCACGAAGGGTTTCTTGCCATTACCTACAAAAAAATCACGTTTGTTGTATGGGAGTCCCACTTATTTTATTTTGTTGCCATAGCAGCAACAGAAATACATGTTTGAAAATTTCAATCATCTAGATATCATGGTTCATGAGATATAACCTGGTGACAGATAGATGAACGGACAGACTGACAGACAGATAGACGGATGGACGGACAGACAGACGGACTGTGGAGTCTTGAGTAATAGGATCCCGTTTTTACCCTTTGGGTACGGAACCCTAAAAACTAAGAATCTTGTGTTTGCTCAGCCACTGCATGCTCTTACAGGAACAAATAGTAAAATAATTCATCATCATCATTTCAGCCGCATAACGTCCACTGCTAAACATAGTTCTCACCCAAAGATTTCCAAAATAACTGATCAAGAGCGGCCGGCATCTAGCACTTTCCAGCGACCCTGGTCAGCTCATCTGACCACCTTGTAGGTGGGTGCCCTACGCTTCGCTTGCCAGTACGTGGTCGCCATTCGAGGACATTTTTGCCCCATCGGCCATCGGTTCGTCGCGCTATCACAGGTATGGCACTTCATAGAAACGGAGCAGCATATTTACCTAGTACTACTACAAACGAAACAATACATCCGTGCACGCGTCAAATGTGTGAGTTAAACAATTAGGGTCGCCGCCACAGAATTTGTTGCTTTGCTTACCTGTTTTCATCACTCGGAAATCTATAAAATTTTCGTTCTTTATTGTTTCCCGTAAATAAACAACAATAATATGCGCAGTTCCTCACCATTATGATTCAATAATCCCAAGTAACTCGCGTAACATAGACATGCGACTAGAAAGAACCCTGTCTTACAGGCGCTTACACGGCCCAATAACGCGGGAGGTGTTGCGGGGACGCCAGATTGCGGGGGACGGTGCGAGTTTCCGTTCTGTATGTAATACTATTATTAATTCTGTGGCGCTATGTCACTTAATCGAGCTTATCCGCTGTAAAATAATTACCTGAGCTGATTGGAGCAGTACCGCCTTGAGAACAGCTTTTGCCTTCAAAGCCTTCAACATCAACTTGCGGCTTTTGTCCAGCTCAGTGCGGCAGATACTGCAGGCTTCCAGGGGCCGCCCGTCAGCAGTTTGCAGCTAAAATATGGAACATGATTAGCTCGGCCATGCCCATCACCTATATAAACATAATTATGTCACTAGATGGCGCTGTAAGGTAGAAATAAAAACGTTTAAATCTTTTATTACTATAATTTAAATAAAGTAGCACTTTAATTAATTAAATAGGACTTTTATGAAATGCAATAAACATTTTAAAAGTATAACTACTTATTCAACACTTTCTTTATCACTTTGCTAGTCGTGTGTGCTGCCGTGTGCTTACCCGCAACTCCAGCTCTTATAGATTCTATGGCGTTGGGTATCTGTTAAGGCAAGCTTCTACAAATAAAGGTTTTACGTTGGAATTCTCCTCCTTTCGACGACCTCCGTGGCGTAGTGGTCACCATGCTAGTCCGCCACCCAGAGGTTCTGAGTTCGATCACGTTGGAAAATGGCCTTTTTCAAATTGTCCTGGGTCTTGGATGTTTATCGTTATATGTATTTGCTATAAAATATAGTATCGTTGAGTTAGTATCCCATAACACAAATCTCGAACTTACTTTGGGGCTAGTTCAATCAGTGTAATTTCATTTTTCCCTATATATTTATTATTTATTTATAATTCTTGAACTAAACACACACTGAAGATATATCATTTTCCTCGCTTTGTGCATAAGGTTACTGTGAGTGCACGGGTAAACAGAAATTCCCCGTGGTCCCACCCACTAGTACCCACTGGTGGGTGAACGGGTCTCGGCTCAGATACTTACAGTAAGTGACAAGAGCTTTTCATAGACAATCTGAAGAGGAGTGTTGATGATGTTGCTCAGAGGTGCGTCTACTGAGAGGCATATCCGGCATACGCCCGAGCTGGCAGTCATCTTAAAATGCTAGTGTTGTACGCCTATATAGCCCATGAAGCGGCTCGCACAGTACTCTTAGTGGAGTCTTTAACACATCCAGTTCTGAAAACACACTTACTCCATAATATAATAATATTATAAATGCAAAAGTGAGTTTGTATATTTGTTTAAAAGCAATGAAAGAAAGAAAAATTTATTATTTGGTACACAAATGAAAAATACAATTGTTTGTTTGTTTGCCACTACATGCTTCAACCACTGAACTTATTTAAATCAAAATTTAATACCCAGGGAAGGGCATAGAATAGAATTATCCCGAAATTCCCACGGGAAGCGAAGCCCATTGGCACAGCTAGTATAAAATGTAATTCTACACTGCTGTCATGTAGTATTTTTGGGTTACAGATAGTACAGTCAGCCAACAAGATACCTGGCTCTCTACATACATATGTCTTCAATTCTCTTAAAATAAAAATCATCATCACAATCAAGCCTTTCGCCTCCACTGTAAGAGTATGACCCTCTCTGTAGTACCAGAGCCATACTTAGCCAGAGCAGCCAGAGGAATTCGCCTACACTCTCCATGCTGGCCAGACGGGTTGGAGAGGTCTCATTGATGTTTGTATGTTTAGCTTGTATTCCCTAAGTCACCTTCTACGACATCCACCAGAGGAGCTAGAGAGACACGGCTATTTCAAGATTTATTGAGTGCTGGGCCAGGTGTCTTGTTAGCTAACTGTCAGTAAGTAATACACAACACAATGTGATCTTTTTTTAATGTTTTACTAGAACAGGTAGCGCTAGCGGCACGAAACTCTAGCGCTGACCGTTATTGTGCAGAAGTAAGAAATTAGTACTGTACCCGTGCGCATTATCCCCTCTACATTTCGCCGCTACTTGTACTCCCAGTAGTCTAATGTCTTGAGTCTAGTGCAGGAGCACTAGATGGCCAACAAGACCAGGTTAACTAAACCATACGAACATCGCCAACTCACCGCACACTGATCTGGCTTGACTGGTCGTTGCGACTAACCTACGTGTAGTTTGTGGCTGCAAACTGGCCCCAGCCTAACCGCAACTCCTGCGACTCCCTCCCAAGGCTGTGAGGCAAGAGCGCGGGGTTTTTACTTTATTACACACAATACAATGTTCATAAACTTTTCACAGCAGTTTCACGCACATAGCACTTAAGTCCTTATCCAAAGGTTTGCTCTTTGATTTATCCTATTCCGGAAATGAAGTAGACTAAAGTGATTAATTAAAAGATACAAAGCCTCTCTTTTAAATATAGTTTGCCTATTTTTATTGATTATTAAATGAACAAACCAAAATCAACAAAAAGTATTCTATGTTTATGTAGGTATGTAATCGATTTGACACTTGATCACTTGACACTTTTAAATTGACAGTGACACTGACAGCATGAGGCATGAGCGCCTTTTTTAGGGTTCCATATAGTAAACAAGGAATTTCACCATGTACCTATCTGTCTGTCTGCCTATATGTCCCCTGCTGGTATATCATATAGTGTTGTCGGACTCGATAGTCGTAATCGAAAAATGCCATACCTACTATTAAATCGATAGGTCTATCATCGATAGGTCTACCATCGATAGCATCGATATCCTACTCCAACTTATTGCTTTTCAAAATCATCCAAATAACTAAAAAAAAAAAAGACGTGTGGCACTCGGGGACTGCCGCGGTAAAGCTATTGCATTAAGGTGGTTCCGTTCGGTCGGTGAATTTTTACAAGGAAGGACGGCAACGTCGCAAACGGACGACGGAGACGAAGCGGCAACCTACATGGTAGGCGGAGTGGGAAGCGTGAGGTTTTTTCGTTACGGAATTTCTGGATTCGGTCCCCGCGCTCAAGGCCCGCGATAGAAGCTATGCAATAGCTTAATAAAAATACTTTTATAGCATCGATAGCAGCTGTGAACTACTGTTATCGCCGGCGCCGGGTTCGACCGGGGCTAGTCTGTGACGTCTCTTTCTTACCGGTCAGAGGTGCTATTTTTCAAACGCGGAGTCACTACACGAACGGTTTTTTGTTTGGAAAAACCATTCGTTTAGATGACTCCAAATTTCAAAAATTGCACTTCAGAACGTTCTCCGGCGACGTCGGCCGGTAGCTTGCTGACCGGGCGTTCTTACCGGTTCGCCTAGAAAGGTCTGTGCGGGCAGTACATTTTGTATGGCATTCTTTCCTTCTGGTTGCATTCTGTTCTTTGCTGTTCTAAGTAGAACAGAAAAGAAACGGTAGTCTGTGGCCGTGCTAAGACTGGACAGCTGGAATATAGGAAGAAAGTACCATATAAGTACCAAGTTTGCACCAAGGAGCGACATTAAGCCCGTACCTGTTTTTATTTGTAATAGATGCCTTGACGTCAGACATACAAGATTAAGCACCCTGGTGCATGCTGTTTGCAGACGACATTGTTCTCGTTGGAGAAGATGCGCCTGAGGTGGAGAGCAGGCTGGTAAAATGGCAACAGCGACAAGAAAACTTTGGTTTGAAGATCAGCTGGAACTTGAGGGGTGTCAAGGGACACCCCGATAGAACGAAGTTCCTTTCGATTAATTAGGAGAGAGAGGACATACAGAGAAACACGCGCACGCCGCACGGCTTACAACTATAGCAAAAAGTGTCGTTACAACTTTTGGTCTTAATTTTTTCCGTCTAGCCCCCTTTCGGAACGCGCGATAAGGAACTTCGTTCTAACTGAACGACTGATCCTCGACTTTGGTGGTCCATCAATTTTATCTCATGTTGCCTTGGATGGTGTACCCTTATCAGTATGCTCCGAATTCCGTTACCTGGGTTCTCTCGTACAGGACGACGGAGACATTGACCGGGATGTAAAAAGCCGTATAATGCCGGACGGTTGAAATGGCGGCAAGTAACTGGCGTTAGATGCGACGCTCGAGCTAAAGGGAAAGATTTACAAAGCCATCATTAGACCTGTCGTATTGTACGGTTCCGAGACTTGGCCCACCAAAGCAGCGGATGAAAGAAGGTTGCACGTTGCGGAGATGCGGATGATATTGAGATGAATGTGTGGTGTAACACGAAGGGACAAGATTAGGAATGATTTATAGACGAGGAACTGTAAAAGTGGCACCTATAATAGAAAATTTTAGTAGTAATAAGTTAGGCTGGTATGATAAAAGAAGAGAGGAAAGCCATATAACCAAGCAGGTTCTAAAAATACATGTCAAAGGACATCGAAACAGAGGGATCGAATGTGTAAAGGAAGATATGAGTAGGAAAGTAGTGACAGACGGAGTTGACTGGATATAGAACAAAATGGAAGGAACTCACATGCTCTGCCGATCTCACGTAAATAGTGGGACGAGGATAACGCAGAAGAAGACAGTAGTACTCTTATTAAATAAGACTTTTTAAATGCATTAAATATATATATATATATTTAAAGTACAGTACCTGGGCGACCGAGCTTTGCTCGGTTACATCTCAATTGTTTGAGATGTACGTTTATTACAAAAAATTATATATAAATTTGAACATAAAAAAAACAATAGTAAGTCACCGAGTGGGATTAGAACCCGTAACATTCTTTCTAGCGGTCCGCATCATAACCCGCTGATCCAAAATGGATGGCGGCCGGTGCGACGAAATTAGCGAACATATTCTGCGTAGAAAGAAAAATGCATAAAAACTAAAAAACACGCGTTTTCCCAAACATAAGACTAATCTAGATCGATTGTTTACCCCCGAAAACCCCCATATATCAATTTTCAGCGAAATCGTTAAAGCCGTTTTCGAGATCACAGAAATTTATAAACATATAAATAAATAAAGATACAAGAATTGCTCGTTTTTAAAAGTATAAAATTCAACACTTCTTTGTCACTATTTTGCTAGTCGCGTGTGCTGCCATATCTGTGTGCCTACCCCGCAACTTCAGTTTTGCCTACTTACGGGCCCTCCAACAGTTTCTATGGCGTTATGTATATGTTACGTTGGTAATTATATTATCTTTGCCTTTGGGGGAGGCCTATGTCTAGCAGTGGACTTCCTGTGGCTGTTCCGGGGTTTTCATGTGAGTTTTGTATAAGTTGTAAAAAAAACATACAAAGTAATATTTTTATTTTTTATTTTTGGTATTCAATACAACTGAATAGATATTTACATTCGTACCCCTGACGAGGTAGGCAGAGCCTAGGGCCGTAAGGCCCTAAGGCCATGCTTAGGCCATGATTTAACAAATAAATGAGCTAAAATACTGCTTATGCATTAAAATAATAATTTAAATATAAATAAACATTTCGCGTAATAATACTACGAGTAAACTTGTTGACGTGTAAAAGTGCCTTCTCATTTAAGGCGAAAACAAGGCAGAAGTGGCGCCCGTATTTAAAATATTTTTTTTTAAGCTATACATGTGCCATTTTGCGCTTATAGAAATTAATTTTGCTGATCTGATCACTACCCATGATCATATAGCATTTATGAATAAACAATATATTCGTCTAGAGAACAAAATACAATAATTTCTAAGTAGCAAATGATTGAGAGATCAAAATGTCTACGCATCAAGGTGATACCATTTTGCAAATAAGGATGTGAACAATTTTTTTCTTTTCGCTCATTAGCAAATAATGATTAAGATGTATCTTCATCATGCCGCGTGACCCCTATGAACTCCGCCGGCCGGGCGGCGACGCCAGGCGGACCTACTTGATCTCACGATTTTACTTTCGAGTTTTAGCCAACATTTTTTGTTTCTGATTTTTATTTTAACTAGATAATTAGGTCTTGCTAACGATCCTTAGGAAGTGGACTTCGGCTCAAAAACCAATGACAATTCACCGTGGATTAGAGAAGTACTTGCAATTTATCATATCTACACATCGCAGGTATCATTCATACGCCAACCTCATACTTTTTTTAAAATTTGCCTGGCAAAGATACTTGTGTAACACTTACGGAAAGCTTCACTTCACTCCGGGGCGTGAGTTTTCGAGTGTCTCCGCAATGAGCTGCTCGTTGCAAAACCACGCTGACAAACGTCACACCCGTATGGTTTCTCACCAGTGTGCGTCCTTAAATGGCTTTTCAAATTACTGTGTTGGATAAATCTACGTTCACAAATATCACATGCGTATGGTTTCTCGCCCGAGTGGGTCATTGAGTGGATTTTTAATTGAGTTCTAGAAATAAATCTACTTAGACAAATATCGCATCCAAACGGTTTCTCAGCTGAGTGAACCATTGTGTGCACTTTCAATTGTGAATCAGTACAACATTTCTTGTGACAAATCGTACACTCAAACCGTTTCTCCTTACGAATTCTGTTACGTTTGCGTTTCTCGCGTGGAATACCCAAATGTGTTCTTACATGACGTTTCAAATCATTATTTCGAACAAATTTAAAGTCGCACATGTGACATGCGTATGGTTTCTCGCCGTTATGTATTTTTAAATGACTATCCAAGTGACTTTTATAACTAAACTGACGTTGACAAGCATCGCACTCATACGGTCTCTCGCCAGAGTGTATTCTCAAATGATTTTTTAAGTTACGTTTTCGATTAAACGCACGTTGACAAACAGTGCATTGGTAAGGTTTCTCACCTGTATGTATTTTCTTATGACTATTTAAGTGGCTGCTATGATTAAATTGACTATGGCAAATATTGCATTTATATGGTTTCTCGCCGGAATGTAATCTCAAATGGTTTAGCAAAGAGTTTTTTCTCGTGAATTTATTTTGACAAACGTCGCATTCAAAAGGTTTCTCGCCAGTGTGCGTTCTCAAATGGACTTTTAAACCGCTGCTCTTGTAAAACGTGGCTTCACAGTCTTGACATTGGTATCGTTTGTCATTAGGCGGCGCTTGCGAGTTTCTCCGAGACTCGGGACGGGGAGTTGGTTCTCGTTTCTTTGATTCTCCATCTGTCAAGAGAAATTGAAATCACGTCTTAGTCCCAAACGAGGTAGACAGAGATGAGAAACTCTACCACGCTGCTTTGACGTGTGGTTTCCGGCAGAGTAGAATAGGGCCACTCCAAGTCCTCCCGTGGATGTCGTAGAAGGCGACTTAGGAAATACAAGCTAAACAAAGCTTATAAGCATCAATGAGACCTCTCCAACCAGTCTGGCCAGCCTGGCCAAGTACGGCTCTGGTAGTACAGAGAGGGTCGTGCTCTTGCAGTGGAGATTAAACGACCTGATGATGATGACAATGCTGGTATAGCTGCTTCTCTTCCGGCTAAGCGATGCTGCTAGCAACCCATCACTATTTTGCTTCTCTTTTTCCATCTTCACACCTATTAACACACTAAAACTGGCCTTTGGGTCTTGCGGCCCCGGGGGTGTATTTCTTAGAGCCGCAAGTTCCAAAAAGCTCTGTCTGTCCCTTTAAGGATAAAAAGTATTTTTGGTATTCCAAAAATAACTTTTCATATTTCGATATACACACATACATACTATCACGTCTTTATCCCTAATGGGGAAGACAGAGCATTTTGGGTCTTGCGGCTCTATGCAGAGCCCAGGGCCGCAAGACCCAAAAGCCACTTTTAGCGTCATGGTGGGCGAGAAGATGGAAAAGCAATCAATACAGTGATGGGTTGCTAGCCGCATCGCCTGTTAACATGATTTGCATTTTTGCCTATTCCCTCGATCGGCTTTTACGATTTGCGTGGGAAGAGAAGCAGCTGGTACATTCTAAGTTTTTTTTTTATTTCTCCCAGACCAGCATGACTGATGTAATATACCGAAATAAAATATATTGATAATAAAAGAATATACTAATACTAATAAAAAATATATTGAAACTATTTTAAGGATGAATTCAGTCCCTGATACTGAATACTGAACAACTTACCCGAGGAGCACATCAACATATGAAAAATAATTCTGTATCATGAACTGAATTCACCATTAAAATAGTTTCAGTATATTTTCTAGACCTTATACACGGTGATTTTTTATTGGTTTTGGAGCCGAAGGCCACTTAAAGAGGAATCGTTAGTAAGACCTAATTAGCTAGCCAAAATAAAAATTC
The DNA here is from genome assembly GCA_963555685.1 of Acrobasis consociella. Classification (NCBI taxonomy): domain Eukaryota; kingdom Metazoa; phylum Arthropoda; class Insecta; order Lepidoptera; family Pyralidae; genus Acrobasis; species Acrobasis consociella. The sequence goes on along the minus strand of OY743132.1, from coordinate 8,543,074 downwards.
AGAACCAAAATTTTTTGACTAAAACTCGAAAGTAAAATCGTGAGATCATGTGTGCGCAGTAACGCACACGTTGCTCGCCGGACTTTTTGCGCGTCGTGTGCGTTACTGCATGTGATTCCATAGGTTCTATTTTCACAGACTATCACAGACTAAAAAGTGCGTCACGGATAGTCTGTCGTCTGCGTTGGGCCTTATGGACGAGTGTACTACGTGGTCTCGATCGAAAATCTTTTTTGTAACCTTTTTATCTTATGTCATACACAAATTTGTATTTCGTATATGGATAGAGACATTTCTTTTCCAAAACCAATGAAAAGTCAGCGTGTATAAATTTCAAAAAGAAAATAATTTAATTTTTTGTTTTTGTTAAAAAGGAAGTGATAATAGTGAAAAATTGAGTGTTAGATGTAGACATACCCTCCAAGACATCTTTCTCCACTTCCGTGTTTAGCTCTGTAGAGCAGTACAGCGTTATAGGGCCTATGTCTAAACAGGGCTCATCTTCTTTGTCAGAGTCACGTTCCTCTTTGACAAGGATGATGGCTGTTGGCTGCGGGGATGCTGGAAATGTATAAAAAAGGTTTATTTTTAAGCCCCTGACAATAAAGGGGTGTTTTAAGTTGTATGCCTGTCTATCTGTGGCAATGCGTTTTTTTATTATTTCAAAGCAAGTCCTTGTGGTGGTTCTTAGTTACCTTTGATCAAAGATCATATAATTACTAACGTAACAGATACTAATGCTTTTAGCTCCGCCTATATAAAAATAAAGGAAACTATTAATGAAAATAACTATGTTAATAAGCTCTCCAGAGAACACTGACCTTCCAATTTATGTTCCATCTCCGTGCTATCAGCCTCCTCCACCATGGGTTCTATTTTAATGTCGACCCGGGTAAACATATCGTCAAAACACTGCCCTACAGCCTGACAGTCAGTCATCGCCGCCAGATATTGTGTAACCTGAAGACATGAAAATAAATTAATATAAATATACGAAAAAGGAAAGGTAAGGGTCGGCCTCGACGAACATTCTGCGATCAGATTGCAGACGATCTAAGAAAAAGAGAGATAAAAAGTACCCGTAAGAAGGGCATGTATGAAGAGATTGATGAGTGTAGATGAAGCTAAAGCGGTTTGTCAGGATCGTAGCATGTGTAGGACCATAGTCTCTGCCTATGCCTGTGGGAAATAGGCGTGATATTATGTATGTATGCATGTATAAATATACGAACAAATAATATATGAGCTAGCTTCACGCAGGTTCGCTCCTGGATCAAAGGTCGAATTGGCGAAGAACAGGCTCAATCATGGCAATCCCTCCAGACGTGCCAACAGGCTAGGGAGGCGCTGCCCCAATGGGACAGATGCTTATCCCGACGTCTGTTAGCACTGCCAAGGAGGAACCTACGCCGTATGATTGACATCATTACTGGTCATTGTGCACTAAATAAACACCTCTTCACCCTAGGTTTAACTAACAGTCCTCTGTGCAGAGCATGCATGGAGGCTGAAGAAACTGCGAGCCATTTCCTCCTGGAGTGCGATGGCGTCGCACACATAAGAAGAAGGTTCCTAGAACACCCGGGAACCATGGCGGAAGCGTGCAGGGCGCCCACAGGCGTTCTAGGCTTCCTGCAGGAGCTGGGCTGGTTCGAGAACTGAGGCCAGTGGCAGCTCCCCACGCAAAACGGGACCGGCAATTCCGGGCCTAATTGCGGAAAAATTTGTCCTCGACGGAAGTAAGAAAAAATGCTCCGGTCCGACTGAGAGCCCCACCCTCGAGTGACGTCACTGACCTGACCTAGCTTCAAAGTAAGATCGAGGCTTGTGTTGTGAGATACAAACTCAATGATACTTACTTTTTATAACAATACTAGCTGTGCCCGGGGTTTCGCTTATTGTGGAGATTTCAGGATAAAAACTATCCTGTCTTTCCCTGGGTATTAACTATATCCATATAAAAGTTTATTTAATAAGATTCAGTGGTTAAAGCGTGAAGCGGTAACAAACAAACAACTATACAAACATACTTTCGCATTTATAATATTAGTAGGATGAGTAGGTAGGATACATCATTAGTAGTAGGATATCGAATACATCTTAGTAGTAGGCTTCATAGGGGGTCGAACTTAGGACCACCAGAGTGACAGCCTGACATAATGACGGCCAGGTCGCATGGGGCGTAAAAAAGTAAAATACCTGAGCAGTTATGTCCAGTATCGCCGAGAACAGCTTTTGCCTTCAAAGCCTTTCATTAACTTGCAGCTTTTGTTCAGCTCACTGCGGCAGATACTGTAGGCTTTCAGAGGCCTTGCATCAGCAGTGTGCAGTGGAACACGAGCTCGCCGGGTAAAATCAGAAACGCACAATAAGGAATTGTGTAGTTACCTATTTTATGACTATAACTTTATTATTCTTTGGTAACATAACTTGTTATTCTGAGTCAAAGATGCAGAATCTCTTCGCTAGAAGTAATAATGTTCTGTGTTTAGAATACACATAGGTTTCCGAGTTGTTATGTTTTGAGCACAAAAACACAAAAGGTAGGTTAGGTAGGTAGGTAGGTTTATTTGGGTTTATTTCTTCAGAAAGATCGATAGTAGTGTTGGAGTAATAGTATAAAATATCGATAGACAATCGATACTATCGCGTGACCTTGGAAAACAGTAACAATATCGATAGTATCGATAGTTTTTAATTCATACTATCGATAGCATTGCCTACTATCGATATCATTGTAATATCGATAGTAAATTTAGCGATCGATAGTATTACATACAAATAGTAGTTACAGTATCGATACTATTGAAATTATCGATAGTATCTAAATTCAATAGTATCGATACTATCGATAGTCCTATCGATAGTATCTGTATTGTGACTGTTTTTCAAGGTCAACTATCGATAGTTATGCAACGCTAATAGATACCCAATAGATACCTACCGAGACCGAGACTGGCCGAGTCGAAATCCCTAATTTATTAGTATAGTATAGAAAGTAGTGTTCCAAACAATAGTATAAAATATCAATAGTCTATCGATACAATCCTGAGTCGTGAACTCGTGAGATAACCTCGGCAAACAATATCATTGGGACTATCGATAGTTGTTTAATTAATACTATAAACGGTGATTTTTTATTGGTTTTGGAGCCGAAGGCCACTTCATAGGCATCGTTAATAAGACCTAATTAGCCTGTCAAAATAAAAATTCAGAAACAAAAAATGTTGTCTAAAACTCGAAAGTAAAATTGTGAAATCAATTATTAGTACCGCCGCCATATTCCGCCCGCCGGCCGGCCGGGGTCATCGACATTCCACAGCTGTTTTGGCCGGTGTAACTACGAGGTCTCGTTCGAAAATAATTTACGCAACTTTTTTATCTTATGACATACAGAAATTTGGATTACTTATGTGGATAGAGGAATTTATTTACTATACGACATTTTTTTTTCCAAAACCAATGAAAAGTCAGCGTGTATAGTAATGGTACTATTTGTATAGAGAACAATCGATAGTAACTATGTAATATCGATAGTAAATCAATCTATCGATAGTTTTTCATAAAAGTAGTGGTTACAGTATCGATACTATCGATAGTATCTAATTTCAATACTATCGATTGATTTACCTTTCATCAATAGTATTGCAAACTATCGATAGTGCTATCAATATTGTGACTGATTTTCTAGGTCAAATATCGATAGTCAAACTATCGATAGGTAGCAACGCTAAAAGAAAGCATAGAGTACCTACTATATACCTACTATAGTATACTACTGTCAATGTCAATTAGCGTCGCATAACTATCGATAGTTTGACTATCCATAGTTGACCTTGAAAAACAATCACAATATCGGGGAGCGTGAGGTTTTTTCGTTACGCTCCCCACTCCGACGGGCACAGAGGTGTGGCTTGAAGGCCGTGCATCGTCTAACGTCGTTTCAGTTTGGCAGTCTTCGACTAGGCGTTGTGTGCGTGCGATTAGACGTATTGTACGACTCTACGAAACTCGCACGAATCGAGACGAGTTGCTCCGAAATCGGACGAATACATAAGCAGCTGTTTATGAGAAAGTATATAGGTGTATAGGTATTTATGTACAACAGTGAATAGTTGTACTTGTAAAATTTGTGTATAAAGTGTTTTGAATATGAATGAACAAAGTGCATTTATTATTAATGAAGAAAGTCACGAAAAAATAGTAAAAGAAAATGAGTGAGTACTCTATATACATACATATTATTATTATCACAAATGCAGTATTAATTTTGAATTGAAAATATAATACTGCTATAAAGATAACCTAAATTTTTGATATTCAAATGAGCGATATTAAAAGTAGCCCTCTTTTATACACACAAACACACACACGCGTATAGAAAATGCTATGCAATAGCTTTACCGCGGCAGTCCTCGAGTGCCACATGTCTTTTTTTATTCAAATAGTAGATACAGTATCGATATTATCGATACTGTCGATAGTATCTAAATCAAATTCTATCGATATTGTGATTGTTTTTCAAGGTCAACTATGGATAGTCAAACTATCGATAGTTATGCGACGCTAATTGACATTGACAGTAGTATAGTAGGTACTCTATGCTTTCTTTTAGCGTTGCTACCTATCGATAGTTTGACTATCGATATTTGACCTAGAAAATCAGTCACAATATTGATAGCACTATCGATAGTTTGCAATACTATTGATGAAAGGTAAATCAATCGATAGTATTGAAATTAGATACTATCGATAGTATCGATACTGTAACCACTACTTTTATGAAAAACTATCGATAGATTGATTTACTATCGATATTACATAGTTACTATCGATTGTTCTCTATACAAATAGTACCATTACTATACACGCTGACTTTTCATTGGTTTTGGAAAAAAAAATGTCGTATAGTAAATAAATTCCTCTATCCACATAAGTAATCCAAATTTCTGTATGTCATAAGATAAAAAAGTTGCGTAAATTATTTTCGAACGAGACCTCGTAGTTACACCGGCCAAAACAGCTGTGGAATGTCGATGACCCCGGCCGGCCGGCGGGCGGAATATGGCGGCGGTACTAATAATTGATTTCACAATTTTACTTTCGAGTTTTAGACAACATTTTTTGTTTCTGAATTTTTATTTTGACAGGCTAATTAGGTCTTATTAACGATGCCTATGAAGTGGCCTTCGGCTCCAAAACCAATAAAAAATCACCGTTTATAGTATTAATTAAACAACTATCGATAGTCCCAATGATATTGTTTGCCGAGGTTATCTCACGAGTTCACGACTCAGGATTGTATCGATAGACTATTGATATTTTATACTATTGTTTGGAACACTACTTTCTATACTATACTAATAAATTAGGGATTTCGACTCGGCCAGTCTCGGTCTCGGTAGGTATCTATTGGGTATCTATTAGCGTTGCATAACTATCGATAGTTGACCTTGAAAAACAGTCACAATACAGATACTATCGATAGGACTATCGATAGTATCGATACTATTGAATTTAGATACTATCGATAATTTCAATAGTATCGATACTGTAACTACTATTTGTATGTAATACTATCGATCGCTAAATTTACTATCGATATTACAATGATATCGATAGTAGGCAATGCTATCGATAGTATGAATTAAAAACTATCGATACTATCGATATTGTTACTGTTTTCCAAGGTCACGCGATAGTATCGATTGTCTATCGATATTTTATACTATTACTCCAACACTACTATCGATCTTTCTGAAGAAATAAACCCAAATAAACCTACCTACCTACCTAACCTACCTTTTGTGTTTTTGTGCTCAAAACATAACAACTCGGAAACCTATGTGTATTCTAAACACAGAACATTATTACTTCTAGCGAAGAGATTCTGCATCTTTGACTCAGAATAACAAGTTATGTTACCAAAGAATAATAAAGTTATAGTCATAAAATAGGTAACTAGTGTACTAGTAACTAGAGCGTGAGGTTTTTTCGTTACGGAATTTCTGGATTCGGTCCCCGCGCTCAAGGCCCGCGATAGAAGCTATGCAATAGCTTAAAAACTTTTAATAGCTAAAACTACTATCGATATTAAATAATAATATTGAAAGTATTAATTAAAAACTATCGATACCATCAATAGTCCTATCGATATTACTGTTTTCCAAGATCACGAAACTCACGAATCTCACGATAGTATCGGTAGACTTTATACTATTGCTGCACAACGCTAATGTCAATAATATGTCACTGTCTTTGTCGCAATGCAATGTTTTGTTTTGTTTTGTTTTCGTACAAAGTTGCGATCGATCGAGCCGAAAATAGTTCAAAATAGTTCAAATTATAAATTTCTCAATCTGCTGTTCGTCTATTTATGTACTTATTCTCTTCACTACTAATAAGTTAGGTATCTGCAACGGAAGATAGAAATAGAAATAGAAATAGAAAAATCTTTATTCAGCGATAAATTATACACTTACAATTTACAAGATCCCTATATTATATAGTTTGTGGTGTCTAGGGTCTAATTAAAACATGAAAAACATCAACATAGGCTGAAAGGTCTTTTTCTTATATTTAAGAGCTGAGCTCTTGTCGGTGGAGTGCTTTCCATGTCTCTCTTCCTTCCGCTAAGTTCTTAAGGCTGAAAGGTGTGAATCAAATTTCGAATAAGTACAAAAAATTAGTAATCTCCGAGGAGCAGAAGCAAGTGCGTGGTATGTATACCTAATTAAAGAAAGAAAGAAAAATTGTTTATTAATTGAAGCTTAGAAAAAGTCTATACCCAATGGCGCTTTAGAGCCGCAAAATACAAAATTCTCTGACGTTTCATCACATTCTCTTGTTCTGATCTGAAGTGCCATTTTTTAAATGTGTAGCCACCTAAACAAATGGTATTTCCATACAAAACAACATTTGAATGGCACCATACATTAAATGGCACACGCATACTCAGTTGCATCCTAGTATATCAAGTTCTAGATGTAAAAGTTGTATTGTGCAATATCGTATTGTCTAATTTGATTATTAAGCTAACTAACCTGAATCATGGCTGGAGGAGGCCTTTGCCGAAGGGCAATCAGACTTACAGAAAAAGAGGAAAACCGATATAATAGAATAGCGAGAACACTAGTCTGAAAAATAAGGCTATTATAACAATAATAATAATAACCTGAATCATGAGGTGACACACGAGCTACCAGCAGAAAATCAGCGCTGTGGTTCACACCGCAGTACAAAGCTGAGCTGGCTGCCTTTTCGGCACTCTTATAGATATAAGTCTAATCTAGTCTAGTACATAAGATCTTATCTGCCGAATAAAGATTTTCTTTCTTTCTTTCATCCTTGCTGTGCTCTGGAGCCCAGGATGTGCATACTGGGTTCTTACTTTTCCAAATATTAATGATACCTGCCCCATGAGGGATAAAGACGTGACAGTATAAATATGTTTCTCTTGCCTTAGATGGATCAAGCGAAGTATACACCTCAAATTTATGTTTATAATGATACAAGTCAAGGAAAGATGCCACAAATTGTGGTCAAGTTGGAGAAGGTTGAAGAAGACAGAATTGATGGGTATGTACATTCTTCTTTCTTAACGTGTGTGTTAGTGACTAACACTAGTGTCAGAGTTATTAAACAGCCTTAAAGGCCTCTGACATGGTTTTAGGTAACGACCAATGTCAAAGACAGTGACCGGGACCGACGGCTTAACGTGCCCTCCGAAGCACGGATCATCTCACTTATCGGACAATCAGGTGATCAGCCTGCAATGTCCTAACCAAACTAGGACAACAACACAAAGTCGTTGCCCCTGCCGGGAATCGAACCCGCGACCTCCGGGTATGGGCCGAACGCTCTAACCACTACACCACAGAGGCAGTTAACACACAGAGGTATGTACATTACAAGATCTGGACTTACACACTGACCAACTGAAATGGATCAACAACTATTTTCAATTCTCAATGATACAGCTTTCTGATTGGCCCCATTGGAATATTTTCTTAATTTAAATTTGTTCCCATCCACACAACTTAAAACGGATCAATTTTTTTCATTCTCAACTACCACTATTATTACTTATTCTCCCAATATGAAACCAAATTTTCAGTCTGAAAGCCTTAACCCTAAGCCACAGGTATGGCACTTCATACAAACTGAGCAACATATATACCTAGTACTACTACAAGCGAAACAATCCGTCCGTGCACACGTCAAATGTGTGAGTTAAACAATCAGGGTCGCCACCACAGAATTTGTTGCTTTGCTTACCTGTTTTTATCACTCGATAATCTATAAAATTTTCGTTATTTATTGTTTTCCGTGGATAAACAATGATAATGTGCGCAGTTTCTCACCATTATAATTTAATAATCCTAAATGACTCGCGTAATGTCAACGTGCGTTTTACTGCCACTTACACCTCACAATAACGGGGGAAGGGTTGCGGGGACACCAGATTGCGGGGGACGGTGCGAGTTTCCGTTCTGTATGTAATACTATTATTAATTCTGTGCCTAAGCTTCGTTCGAATCAAACTCTTCAGCTTCTTTTATTTCCATCTAAATTTGTCTTACACTTTTACTTCAAGTTTTACTGAAGACATCTAAAGTGTCTCAAAAAGATTTCTATTTAAGAAAAAAGTTCACACATACATTTCTGTTAATTTGTTGCAGCAGAACTAGTCATTATATCAAAACATTTGTACTATGTATATATATATATATATATATATGTATGTATGAGTATGTATTGTACGAATTTGCCTAAGTAAACTTGTATACATACATAGTGTATTTTAAGTACAAATTTAAGCGTAAGTGCTAAATTCATACTTAATTTTTGTATTTTCCTACAGGTTGACTGGTAGAGTATGCATTAGCATTAAGTTTACCTATTGTACCTAAGGTGCCGCGCAATATACGTCCCTGCCCCCCGTCCCCGCACCTCTCCCCCATTCTCGTCTTGTCGAGGCGGTCAGCGGCTCAACACCCTTCACAGGGCGAGAACGGGGGAGAGTTGTATATTACACACACGCATTTAATGCATATGTATAGAAAAAGCAGGAACATGCTCCCCAGTTTGAGGTACCACTGTTGTGGAAGCTCTCGGTTTGAAGTACCACTGTCGTGGAAGCTCTCGGTTTGAAGTACCACTGTCGTGGAAGCTCTCGGTTTGAAGTACCACTGTCGTGGAAGCTCTCGGTTTGAAGTACCACTGTTGTGGAAGCTCTCGGTTTGAAGTACCACTGTTGTGGAAGCTCTCGGGAATATGCAGGTTTACGGGAAGTTTACTACCTACTTCTCTAGAACTAGGTACTAGTCTTGGAAACCCAAGCTGAGTCTATCTCGTAAAACTTTTCTGCTACGTCCCAAAGCTAAACTTACCAGTTTAGCTTTGGGACGTAGCAGAAAAGTTTTATTAAGCATTGCCTACCGGCAATGCTTAGCATTAAGTTTAAAGTTAGCCTTTTGTAATATAATCTTAAGATTTTAAGTCCAACTAAATTTAAAAAAATGTACATAGCGCGACGAACCGATGGCCGATGGGGCAAAAAGGTTCTTGAATGGCGACCGCGTACTGGCAAGCGAAGCATAGGGCATCCGCCCACAAGTTGGTCAGATGAGCTGACCAGGGTCGCTGGAAAGTGATAGATGCAGGCTACTCTTGATCGGTCATTTTGGAAATCTTTGGGTGAGGCCTATGTCCAGCTGTGGACGTTGTGCGGCTGAAATGATGATGATGATGATGAAAAGAAATTGTAATTTTGTATAATGTCCTTTTCAGAGAACTCAACAGCCGCGTAAAGTTGGAACAGGACCCAATGAGTAATGATAGCAGTCTGGAAGATAACGGTAAGCAAGATATGGTGAAACTTTGTAGAGCAAAATCTTTGTAATGCAATCTCCAGGTTTTTGCCTCCCGTGCTTGTAGTTATACCATATCCGTGGCACTCCAAGTCCTCCCGTGGATGTCGTAGAAGGCGACTTAGGGATACAAGCTAAACAAAGCTTATAAACATCAATGAGACCTCTCCAACCCGTCTGGCCAGCGTGGAGAGTGTAGGCCAAGTCCTCTGGCTGCTCTGGCCAAGTATGGCTCTGGTAGTACAGAGAGGGTTGTGCTCTTGCAGTGGAGACAAAAAGACCTGGTGATGATGACGATGATTATAAGATTGTAATACAGTAACTGACAGAAAGGTTTAAAACACTTACCTGACTAACTTTACTGAACTCAACTTGGTTTAACCTCTTGCTTGATGAAATGAAATTTTATGTCAATGTAATACGGTTGAGATTCGTGTGCGTCGAGCGGCCCCATGCGGCCACTTGGGCCAGTGGTTAAACCATTTTCCATCCAAATGAAATTGACAGTGATAAAAGGAAAGTGACATTGCGGGAAGTCTTCCTTTTTTGGGTGGATAATGGTTTAAACCTAGTAATAGCAGTAAAAAAATTCTATGTCTATGAATTAATCCGTATTTTATTAAATTATATAGTGCGAGATTTATTATTATAACTTTTAAGATGATTAATGACATTTAATTATATTTACAGATAGCACTGATTCTCAGGATTCGCTTGCAAGAGTGTACAAAATTGATGGAAAACAACAGGACACTGAAAAGCCGGATGAATGTAATAATGTTTGTAAACTAGTTTTTCAGTTTCAGTTTTTTTTTCTGCAGTGTCTAAGAGTCTTAACAAACGTACAATTTTTTTTATAATTAGCCGTTCATGTCTCTCTTCTGGGCAAAGTACAAATTATTTATTTTTCATTAAATTATGGTATAGGAGATACTTAAAAGCCAACGAATTCAATTCCACCCTGTATTCTGGTAGGAGGTGACGTTTTATGGACATAATAATATTCCTCCATGATATTTTTCATTGGTAATGTGTGACATGTGTTAAAGATGATTAATGAAATCATGATATTTACAGATGGCGCTCCTACTCAATCACTTGCCGTACTGTACAAAATTGATAAACATCGCCCAGACACCGAAAAGTCGTATGAATGTAAAGTTTGCCATCAGAGATTTTCCAAAAAACGTCATTTAGAAGACCACTCTGCAATACATTCTAGAGAGACTCTCACTTGTCCTATATGCCATCGGCAGTATAAGCAAAAGGCATACCTAGAAAGCCATATTCAAATGTTCCATACAGAGGAAAAGGGGAATGAATGCAGTTTTTGTCACATTCGCTTTGCGAGAAATCTTGATTTAAGGTATCATTTGAAGGCTCACATGGAAGAACTAAAAGATATAAGATATGAATGTAAATTGTGTAGCTACAAGGGTAAAAAGGAAGATGAATTAGAAAGACATATGCTGAAGCATACCGGCGAGATGCCTTTTGAGTGTCATGTATGTCACCGCAAGTTTGGACGAAAAGCTAATTTGCAAGGTCATTTAAAAACCCATACGGGCAAGAAACCGTTTAGATGTGACGTTTGCCATCTCTGGTTTGACCAAAAAAGTTCTCTGCAGATGCATAAAATGAAACATACGGGCGAAAAACCCTTCCAATGTGATTTGTGTCAAAGAACATTTGCTCAGAAACTGTATTTGTATAACCATAGAAGGAAACATAACCTTAAAGGTAAATTCGAAAGGAGGAAACGCAGTGTTAAAAATAAAGTAGAAAGTGGAGTGACAAACGCTAAATCAGAAATAAATAAATAAATATAAATAATAAATATATAGGGACAAATTACACAGATTGAGCTAGCCCCAAAGTTCGAGACTTGTGCTATGGGATACTAACTCAACGATACTATATTTTATAACAAATACATATATAGATATACATCCAAAACCCAGGACAATTTGAAAAAGACCATTTTACAACTTGCCCTGACCGGGGATCGAACCCGGGACCTCTGAGAAATGATCCCAAAGTCGAAGCCATTGGACCAAAAGCCACATGTACCGTTTTTATGTAGTGTCGTTATTAAGAGTGAAGTTTTTTCAAATGTCACTTGTTTATTTATTAGGTTATAGAACGTGGAAGGGACAACCTCAAAAAATCGAACCACGGACTATATTAGATCACTTTAGTATAATGGAATTAAAACAACAGTAAAAGAACAAAAAATATTTTGGCATTTCCATACAAAGTGTGCAGCCGGGCAATGTGACTGTGGGGTCACTCAATCCATGGACCATCTTTTGTCATGTCCCAACTGTCCGACTCCTTGAACTAAGGCAGATCTGAATGTGGCCAATGACAGGGCAGTCGCCGTGACTAGGTTTTGGTCTAATGACATTTAATTTAAGCCATTTCGACTCGATAAGAAGAAGAAGCCAGGCAATTTGTATGGGAATGTCGTTTTTTTTTTGTTTTTTGACAGTTATTATCATTATACCATATAGTGATTTAGTACCGCCCCTGCGCGGCGCGCATGGTCAGGGTGACAATTTTTAGGGTTCCGTAGCCAAATGGCAAAAACGGAACCCTTATAGATTCGTCATGTCTGTCTGTCTGTCTGTCCGTCCGTATGTCACAGCCACTTTTTTCCGAAACTATAAGACCTATACTGTTGAAACTTGGTAAGTAGATGTCTTATGTGAACCGCATTAAGGTTTTGACACAAACATAGAACAAAAACAATAAATTTTGGGGGTTCCCCATACTTAGAACTGAAACTGAAAAAAATATTTTTCATCAAACCTATACGTGTGGGGTATCTATGGATAGGTCTTTAAAAATGATATTGAGGTTTCTAATATCATTTTTTCTAAACCGAATACTTTGCGCGAGAGACACTTCCAAAGTGGAAAAAAGTATGTCCCCCCCCCGTAACTTCTAAAATAAGAGAATGATAAAACTAAAAAAAATATATGATGTTCATTACCACGAAAACTACCAGCGAAAATTGGTTTGAATGAGATCTAGTAAGTAGTTTTTTTTTTAAATTAAAATAAAAAAAAACATACTACAAGACTTTTATATTATGTTATTTGCTACTACGGAACCCTTCATGGGCGAGTCCGACTCGCACTTGGCCGCTTATTTAACCTTGTACTTTGTCGCATTTCGCGTAATTTACCGCAACGAACATAGACAAAATTGAGCGACAAAATAACTTTCATTCATAAAACGTATTTTATCTCATGCCTAACTTACGTGCGAGCATGGTTTTGACAGATCAAAGTAGACTTTTCGACGGTTGGCAACGTGAAATCGTGTAAATTTGTCGCCGATTTGCTAGACCCATATAAGACTCAATTAAAATATTTTCAATCGTATTTTAAACAGTTATTCCATTTAACTAACACTAAATGTATATTTACACATTTCAATGTAGGCAGACATATTTAAACAATGTATTAATAAAGTTTTACAAACATAACAAAATATTTAATTACGTACTGTAGCGCCATCTTTTGATGAATCCAACAACTACATCGGCGGCGGTGGCGGCCGCCGGCCCCCGCTTACTAGGCAGCGGTGTTTTTCTTCATGTTGGCTGTACGACATGAGTTGAAACGTTCCGTTTCATATTTATTTTAATATTGCATACATTGCATTTTTATAATTTTTTATATTTTTTAGTTGCAATATTTTGACTAGAAATTATTACGTAATTATATAATTCTTTTATCTAAGGTGATTGTTTAACAAAACGCGTGTTTAAATTTAAAATTATTATATTTTCTTAGCAGACATTAGAATCTCTGTTTATAAACTGCCTGCGTGTGACGACTCATTTTAATACGTGTCCATTCATGAATTTTATGTTGTCATGTACATTTTTACAGAGGGAAGATATGTAAAGACCTCTCAGATAAAACACCATGCTTGCCACGCAGGTTTGATTTTTTACGGGTACGTCTCTTCTACGTTGTATAGCCAGGGCTGAATTAATCATGTTTTTTTTACTCATTAATTAATCGCTAACATGTTGTATACGATTACAAAATATTGCAGTAATACAATACATGTATTGTCGGTAGAGTGCTTTCTATGTCTCTGTTTCTTCCGCTTAGTCTTTAACCTTTTCGACTAGAGCCCAGCTCTTAAATAGTAGATATAGTACCCATTTTGGGTGTAGCATTTATTACCAACATCAAATGAAGTTAAAAGAGAATAAATTTTATGTAACTGTTAAATGATATTAAAATTTTACGAGATTATAATATAGTTGAAAATATTTGATAATGTTGTTAATAAATAGTTTAATGTATGTACGATAACCCTATCATGCGAGCAAGAATTACTAGGTAAGGCTAAATCAATTGAAGTTTATGATAAGTCAAGTCAAAGTACATGCTAAATCAATTGAAGTATATGCTAAGTCAAGTCAAAGTACATGCTAAATCAATTCAAGAATGTCCAGTCAAGTCAAAGTATAAATAGTGTAACAGAGAGGGGGGTATAAATAAATATATATCAACCCGGAAGCTCCGCAAAAAAATCTGCAGCTCTGTACAAAATTAAATACCTACTGTGCCAAAATGTATGGAGCTGCAGATTTTTTTTAGCGATCTCAGGGATGATTCCATAGTAAAAGTTGTTCACATTAATTAGTACGTTTACTCTCTTTCGGGTTAATACCCTTTACGCAAACGACAAACTATCAGTGACGCACTTTTTAGTCTGTTATAGTCTGTGAAAATAGAACCCATGGAATCATATGCAGTAAAGCACACGACGCGCGTCGTGTGCGTCTATTTTCACGGACTAAAAAGTGCGTCACGGATAGTCGTCGTCTGTGTTGGGCCTTACCAAGATTGGTCGTTTCTCAGTATATTGTACAGTTTGGAACAAGATTAATGTTAATAAATAATTAAATGTTGACATCCTAGTTTTATTTATTGTAAAATAAGTTACAATTAAAACATTTATTCAATAATACATAAAACATAAACTTCATACAATTAAAACAATGAAATCAACTAAAAATAAATTAAATTAAAAGGTACAAAAAAAAAGAGTATATTATAATTAATCGAAGAGCCCGCCCCGGAGTGTACCGGACTCGAAAGTGCCCATAACCAGCAGCGTTGCCGCGCTGAATGGCCAGGGCGATGTGTTGCGTGAGGTACGCTCCGGAGCGGGGATCACCTCCGTTGTCACGTAGGCGTCGCCCTAAATTTGCGATAATTTTTTTCCCCTCTTCGCACATGGTAAGTCAAGTTCAAGTCCGTTCAAGGTCCGCCAGTTTCCACCGCAAAAGGTATGAAAATGTACTGAGTCAACTCAGCATACTTAGAATGTTTCATTTTTGCGGCAGATTCTGCAGCGGACCCTGCCTTCCGGGTTCTGTGGGGTGAGTGCGAAACACGCAAAAGGCGTCCCAAAGAAGGCACCTACCTCTTTCCCACGTTATTAACGTGAGCCCATCGGGGCGTTTACTACCCGTGCAACTAAGCCCGGGGGGCTCACGAACGCAAGGTATGTTTGCCAACACCAGAGCTCTGCGAATAACACAACATTGTCAAAGGATGTCATATAAAAAAAAAGTAAAAAAAAAAAAAAAAACTGATATATGTATATGACAGTGTGGCCGTAACTATCTTACTTCATATATATGTTTTATTTATAGAAAAAAGAAAAAAAAACACTTTGTTTCATATCCAGAGATTTTTTAATATATATAGAACTAAAACTGCCGCATTATCCCATAGTGGCAAGAAGTCGCAAGTAGGTTTTTCCAAGCAGGTGGTGTTTAAACCTGTAGGAGTCCGACACTATCTGGGCTACTCCATTTGGAATTCCCAGATGTCCATGAGGATTTCACCACCTGCTTGTAAAAAAATAAAAAAATAAAAAAACCTGCCGGCGTACCTTGAGCAGCTAAGTCCGTGGTAGACCTTGGAATCCACCTCAATACCACATGGGCAACGGTGTGGCTCACAAACGTTACAACCTAGCCTCAAACCCGTAAAGAGTTATCATCTCGTGCCAAGTTGAGGCGAGGGCAACGCTTGGAGCCAGGCGCCTGACTCGGCAAGATGCGGCTTTAATCCTTTCACCGCGAGACTTTATATCAGTTGTCGTGCCCCCAGCGCGAGACATGGTAAATCTAACATACCTATCTACAACCAAAAACGGATATGGATACGTAAGTTATGTGCCATACGAGCATTTTTTTTGTCGCAAATATGCGACCTTCGCGTAATGGGCCCGACAATGTTTGTCGCATATATGCGACGCTCGCGGTTAAAGGGTTAATCCGAGCAAGGTTTAATCCTCCAAAACAATAAGTTAGTTCTTTTTAAAAAAAATTGAAAGACAAATCATCCCAGGCCCTCTGAGAATGGAGATTTTCGGGCGGCTCTATGTTGGGGCACATTGTTCTCCGAGCCTCTGCATCGTCCTGTAGGGGAATACGGCAACTATCTATTTCTTTATGCAAGATTAGCGTTGAAAATTCCGAAAGAAACAAATTGTTTTTTTCGGTGAAAGAAACGATATCTCGTTTTTTACCGTTTTATTCGTTTGTTGCATTGAAATATTCCCGAAAAAAACCTTCGGAATTTTCGAAAGATATCGGAATTTTTGAAAAAAGCTATTGTAATAATCAAGTTTTTATTACTATAATTCCATCAGACAGTATAGTAGTATAGTATTGTGTGTGTAAACTAAATGTAGGCCGGAAAGGAATAAGCGCATGACAAGTATGACAACCAAAAACAAATCATTCTACCCTCCGAAACATAA
Source organism: Acrobasis consociella (assembly GCA_963555685.1). NCBI lineage: Eukaryota > Metazoa > Arthropoda > Insecta > Lepidoptera > Pyralidae > Acrobasis > Acrobasis consociella. The sequence goes on along the minus strand of OY743132.1, from coordinate 8,526,395 downwards.
TAAAAATATTCTGTGAAAAAAACATCAATACTCTCTCCGTTTTTTCCGTTTTATTGATAAAAAACATGAAAAATTCCTTAAATATTTTTTTTTAAACTTTCGAACAAAAGTTGAAAAAAACGAAGAACTTTAAAAGAAACGGCGAATTATCCCGCTTTTTTCAACGCTATGCAAGATCCTACTGAACAGTTCAGCAGCACCGTAAGGAGGAAAGCTGGTAACCACACACTCCGCACACACCTTATGCCTACACCATACCTTACAGGTAACACAGCCTGTTGAAACTGGAGTTCATCTAATGCAATATCAATTATGTTTTCAATCGTACTTTTGATGGTGCTATCTAAAGTATAAACGGCGTTCGGAAAAAGCCAGGTTGGGGTGTTACGTTTTAAATATGTTACTTTAGGCACGGAATAGTACTAACGCTACATGGGCCGATGGATAGATTTAACTGCCTCCGTGGTGTAGTGGTTAGAGCGTTCGGCTCATACCCGGAGGTCGCGGGTTCGATTCCCGGCGGGGGCAACGACTTTGTGTTGTTGTCCTAGTTTGGTTAGGACATTGCAGGCTGATCACCTGATTGTCTGATAAGTAAGATGATCCGTGCTTCGGAGGGCGCGTTAAGCCGTCGGTCCCGGTCACTGTCTTTGACATTGGTCGTTACCTAAAACCATGTCAGAGGCCTTTAAGGCGGTTTGAAAACCCTGATACTAGTGTTAGTCACTAACACACACGTTAAGAAGAAGAAGAAGATGGGCCGACAGTTTACCAAGGTGTTCTTGGACGCGCTTAAGCATTTGGGACTTAAGAGTTTAAAGCTGCAGGAGTGGCTATCGGAAAAATTGGAGCACCTAAAAGTTCAAAGGTATTGTGGTCAATGAATTTTATGTTTGGAACAATATTATCAAAGGAAGTAACATTTTCCTTTGCTTCCTCTCGGCATGGGAAAATTTCGCACTTGGATGCGTTAACTGTTAAGCCTATTTGTTTTAAGCCACTTAAGAGAGTACTTACGTCATTTTAACCTTTTCACCGCGAGACTTTATATCAGTTGTCGTGCCCCCAGCGCGAGACATGGTAAATCTAACATATCTATCTACAACCAAAAACGGATATGGATACGTAAGTTATGTGCCATAAGAGCATTTTTCGTTTGTCACAAATATGTGACCTTCGCGGAATGGGCCCGACAATGTTTGTCACATATATGCGACGCTCGCGGTTAAAGGGTTTAACCGATTCTACTGATCCACCGATCGTGGCGTCATCCAAATACCAAACGTTCAGTGGGGACTGTAAGGAAACGATTGAACGATGAATTGAGAGGCTGAAAATAAGTGGCCCCAAAGGATTCCCTGCTGGGCACCAACCTGTGAAGGGAGGGAGTTACCATTGAAATAGAGATTACTTGGCTCTGAGTAGCATTGATGAAGAAAAGGATAGGATTAACTCCTTAACCTCGGTTAAAATAAAATTAAAGTTACAATTAAATTAATAATTACAATTAAACTTAATATATATATTTATATAATATATATATTTATATAATATATATATATAAATATATAAGCCTGTATGCCTCTCTTACATAAACATCTCCTCTCACAGGCCTACTGAAAGAGATCTCTTTTGAGATAAGTAGTGCCTTTGTACAACTTTTATTTTATGAATTCTCTGTATACATTTTCCGTGTGAATAAATTGGTAAATAAAAAAATAAATAATATATATATTTTTCTTTATACAAAATACAGTTAAAATAACATTTATTTATTACCCACACACTAAAGTCTGTCTGCCAAGAGTTTATAAATATTATAATTTATTTCAGACAGCGACTGTCGATTAATTATCGCAAACAGTACAGCGGCCGTCGCTTGTCTCCCACTTTCGCTGTTTGCGTGGTACGAGGCACGCAGTTGATGTCTACCGCGGCCCGAACGAGCAAGCGGACGCGGCGGACATATATTTCCATTCCGTTGTGGAATGCGCTTCGAATGAATCGTTTAGGTGTTTGCATATAGTAAATAATTGTTTAAAATTGTAAAAATAAAATTTTATAAGTTAAAAAATTGCGGCCTAAATTTGTCATGTCTCCGCGAACAATTTTATACACACATATTTAAGATCCATATACACAGTACCAATGATTTGCCTGTTGCATACAATAAATAATCAGCCAAGTGCGAATCGGATTCGCGCACTTAGGGTTCCGTACTATATAAAAAATCAAGTTTCTTGTATGGGAGCCTCCCTTGATATTTATTTTATTCTGTTTTTAGTATTTGTTTTATGGCATAAAATTTTCTCGAACTCCTCGGTGCTTCGGAAGGCGTATAAACCGTTGGTCCCGGCTGTCATCATTGTACGGCAGCCGTCAAGCTATGTCAGATGCCTTTAGGCAGCCTGAAAAATCTGACACCAGTGTTGGCCATTTACACGAAAAAAGAATTTGTTTTACAGCATCAACAGAAATACATAATCGGTAAAAATCAACTGTCTAGCTATCACGGTTCATGAGATCCAGCATGGTGACAGACAGACGGACAATGGACTCTTAGTAATATAGTCCTTTTCTACCCTTTAGGTGCGGAACCCTAAAAAGTACCTGCATAATTTAAAACACTAATATTTATACTAGATAAATTGTAAAAATAAAAAATTAACTTAAACTAGTTTTTGTGTGACAACTCTCCTTCGAATATGTACTTAAAAAAACATTTGTTTATTAGAACTTCTTGAGTTGTGGGTATGTGGCGACCTCTGCGCCACTACGAGGAACTAAACACCACAATAAACAATGAACGCAGCAATACCTAGTTCACAACAATCATACGAGATGGCGCCAGCAGATTCTACATCTCGATCTCAGAGTTCTGGTAGCAACTGACTATATATACAACCTCCGCCGATACACCGTCGGAGCCGCGGTTCCCCGCAACACCATGCCTGGCGGGAAGACCTTCCCTTCGTGGCGGTCGAGCATATCACCTCGCTCCCGCTACAGGTATAGCTTCTGGAGTTGTAGGTACATCTTCCAAACGTATCTCACCATAATGACTAACCATATGTATAGTCAAAAGTTTATTCTTAAAAAACCGCTCGTGACAAACATTACATTCGTATGGTTTCTCGCCCGTGTGAGTCCTCAAATGATGCTGCAAATTCTCATTTCTCGTAAACTTCCGATCACATAAATAACACTCAAACGGCTTGATCACAGTCACTTCCGGTTTCTCGTTCATATGCGATTTCAAATGCCTTTTCAGGCTGCGTTTCTCGTAGAATCTTTTCTGGCATATATTACACTCAACAGGTTTCTCGCCTGTATGAGTTTTGAGATGATATTGCAGGTTTTCTTTTCTAGTGAACTTGCGTAGGCAGATCGTGCACTGAAACGGTTCCTCACCAGTGTGGATTCTCGTGTGACTTATTAAGTGTGCATTCTGTTTGAAACAACGTTGGCAGACTTCACATTTGTAGGGTTTCTCGCCGGTATGAGTTCTGTAGTGGTTTCTCAGGTTGGATTTGTCTTTGAAGCGGCGGTGGCACACGTCGCACTGGTAGGGCTGCTCGCCAGTGTGGATCCTATTGTGAAGGTTTAAAGACCCTTTTTGCTTGAAGTTTCGATGGCATATGTTGCATTGGAATGGCTCTTCACCTATAACAAAAAGTGTAAAAACAATGTACGGTATTGTCTTTACTTTTTGAAGATGGCAATATATACAGTCTTATTATAAAACGTAGACTAACTTTGTTACTAGGTTTAAACCATTATCCGACCAAATCAAGTTGACATTTTCAGATGAGACAGTGGCATATTACTAGATGTCAACTTGGTTTGGTCGGATAATGGTTTAAACCTAGTAACAAAGTTAGTCTGCGTTTTATAATAAGACGGATAAGGTCTAACAAAATATACTGAAACTATTTTAATGGTGAATTCAGTATGTGATACTGAACAACTTTCCCCAAGAAACATATGTCGAAATATGAAAAACAATTTTTGGCTTCCCATACAATATCGGATCAGCTGATCGGTCAACTTGTATGGGAGGCCAAAAATTACTTTTCATATTTCGATATATGTTCCTTGGGGAAAGTTGTTCAGTATCGCGATCTGAATTAATCCTTAAAATAGTTTATATTTTGTTAGACCTTATATAATTCCGAAAAATATTTATTAAAATTATTTCATAAAATGTTATATAAGGTGTAACAAAATATATTAAAACTATTTTAAGACTGAGTTTTGTCTATGATACTGAACAACTTTCCCAATGGAACACGTATCGAATTTAAAAAGTAATTTTTGGTCTCCCATACATATTGACCGATCAGCTGATCCGAGTTTGCATGGAAAGCCATTTAAAAAAAATATTTTGACGTATTTTTCTTAGGGTTTAGTATCACGGACTCACCCTTAAAATAGTTTCAGTATATATTTTGTTACACCTTATATAGTCAAGAAATCGTAACCTTATGTAGTCCCTATATATTTATTATATACACGCTGACTTTTTATTGGTTTTGGACAAAGAAATGATGATATGAGAAGAAAGAATGATATAGTAAATAAATTCCTCTATTTATATACGTAATCCAAATTTGTGTATGACTTATAATAAAAAAGTTGCGAAAATAATTTTTTTATCGAGACCACGTAGTTATGCCCGTCCAAACTGCCGCGCGTGGCCGTTGACCCCGGCCGTTCGGCCGGCGGCGCCTAGCGACGGCACTACTAATTGACCTCACGATTTTACTTTCGAGTTTTAGTTAACATTTTTTGTTACTGAATTTTTATTTTGACTAGCAAATTAGGTCTTACTAACGATCCTTATGAAGTGGCCTTCGGCTCCAAAACCAATGAAAAATCACCGTGTATATATATTAATTTATTTACCTGTGTGAATCCTCAAATGTTCGATTAAGATAGACTTCTGTTTGAACCTGCATTGACAGAAATTGCACTCATACGGCTCTTCCCCAGTATGGATTCTCGCGTGTCTCTTCAAACTGCACAACTCAGAAAACTGCCGATGACATATATCACATTCATACGGTTTCTCGCCCGTATGGGTCCTTATATGACTGACCAAACATCTCTTATGGCTGAAACGTCGTTTACAGACGTGGCATTCGTAAGGTTTCTCGCCCGTATGGGTTCTTAAGTGATACCTCAAATTTTCCTTTCTTGTGAACTTTCTTTTGCAATAGTCACATTCGTATGGTTCCTCACCGGTGTGCGTTCTTAAATGGCAGACTAGATGAGCTTTCTGTTTAAAGCTGCCTTGGCAGACGTCACATTGGTAAGGTTTCTCGCCTGTATGGATCCTTAAGTGTCTTCTTAAGTGCGATTTCAGTCTGAAACGACTGGCACACGTGTCGCACGCGAATTTTCTGTCCTTGTCTAGCTTTTCTTTTTTGATTTGTTTTGTTTCTAGTTTTGGTGTTTTTTTGTTGATTATATTGGGCTCAGCGCCATCTGTGGAGTTATTACATTTGTATGAATACTTTTTGGAATAAGAAAGAATTATATTAATTTTATTTTCTCAAATACAGTATATAAAATGTTTATTGTATAATAATGTCATGTATTCAACCTAAACCAGCCCTGTGTCACTCCCCGTTTAGGTATCGAAAATATATCAATCTAGAGTAACAAGAATGAAATTGGCTTGTATTTCTAGGTATCTAAACGAAAAGGTGCCGAGTTCTGACGCGAGCTAAATTAAACCATATCGCTAACGACATTGAGTAGATATTTCTTTGAATTCCTTTGCTGAGTGAGACTTCTGTACGTGAGTACTAGTGCTTATTCTGTGCCTAAACTAAGGCATGCTAATATTTATGCAGCCACTTGAATATTATTTATATCCTACTAATATTATAAATGCGAAAATGAGTTTGTATATTTGTTTGTTTGTTACCTCTTCACGCTTAAACTACTGAACCGATTTGGATAAAATTTGGTATGGATATAGTTTGAGACTCGAGGAAGGACATAAAGTACAATTTATCCCAAAATTCCCACGGGGAGCAAAGCCCGCGGGTACAGCTAGTTGTTTATATATATAAACGAAAGTCAATAAATATTTTTTAATGAATCTATTACTTTATTGCTTAAAATACATATTTACATAGGTATACAATAATTATATGACTAAAAACTAAATAACCTACCTAAATTATAAAACTATAAACTAAAATAATCTATTTTTTAATTATATACAGAATTACATATAATCTAACCTTATTTTTCCGCTCACAGACGTCTGTATATACCGCTGTGTAGTAAAAGCAATGTTCTAGTAACCATTTTGTTTTTGAGTGTTTGTTTGTATGTTTGTTACTTCTTCACGCGCAAACGGCTGGATCAATTTTGATAAAATTTGGTATGCAGAAAGAAAAATTGTTACTAGTTCAGTCAACTGAACGTAGTTTTTAAATTAATAAATTGAAACAACGCGCAAATGCTACTTTAGGCGCGGGTAACACCACGCGGCGTAGCTAGTATAGCTAGCGAATTCAAATATTTACCAGATTCTGAGTGTTCTACTTTCATCTTCTTAGCGTCAGGTGCTTTCTCCTCATCATCCATCTCTGTGCTAAGGAAGCCCTCAGTATACCCGTTTAAATTGACACCATCTATCGTTGCTTGTGGTAATTCTGCAAGTAGAAATATGGTCTTTTAAAAAAAACATACTCAAAATCGTTTCAGACATAAGCTTGATATACGACTTTAATTAAATAATAGGAGTAAAAGATTTTAATGTTTTAATTATTACTATATAGCGCCATCTTGTGACAAGAAAGAGAAATAATTATGTTTATATGGCGGTGGGTAGGCATGTTATAGTACTACGCACATTCGCGGCCACTTTTGCCTAATGTGCGTAGAAAAGCTTCACGCTCTGACTTTAAACTGTAATTCATAAAATAGTTTGAAGTGTTATCTAGCGCTTGTTCAAGATACAACTCGGTCGAGCTAACTGCGCACCTCGCTGGAATGCGATGCCCCTCCCACTAACCCGCAGACCTCCCCGCGTTCGCCCCGTCGCGTCAGTACGGTCAACACCTTTGGTACTGATACGCGCTTCCGAGATTCCGAGTTTTATTCTTACGTTTTTATATTTAATTATTGCGATTGCGACAGACAGACAGATGTACGCGTCGGGGGACTTATTTTTATAATATGTATTGATGTGGATCTAAAATAAAGAATAAACATTTTCACTTTTTTTCACACCGTACCACAGCGTCGATGTGACGTCACGGCCGCCAGGTACGCAGTTAACTCGACCGGGTTGTACAATTTTAAATGATATCTCTGTTTCTTTTTGAATGATTTTTTCAAATGGGGCAGCACTGGACCCCGGAAAATTTAGGTAGCCCCTTAACGGCCATTAAAAAATGTCTCACCTTCCACATCGCTGTCCACCTCAAGTTTGACGTCATACTCAAACTCCCTCTCATTGTCTATGACCACAGCATCGAGGTCACTGCCCCCGGAAGTGACTGCCGCGAGGCAGAGCGAAGAGCATAGACTTGCCGCTTGGCATTCCACTGGGGTGGTGTAGAGTGACGCGCTCAGACCGTACGCTTGGTCGCCGATGAGGTCTGGTAAGTCGGTGGGCTGAAACTGCTGAAAAAAAGGGTTGAAAATTTTGGTTTTTAAACTATAGTGCTTTGAACACATTTATTAATGTAATTAATCATAATCAATAAATAAATTTAAGAACTAGGTTCTTGTGGTGGAGTATTTTCCATGTCTCCCTATTTTCTGCTTAATGCTTGACCTCCCTATAAGATACAACTTTTGCCTTTTTAATTAATAAGGGGTTAAAATATTGAAATATGTGAACGGTCCATATGCTTCTAATCTAGGATTAAATCTAGGACTTTAAACACCCATGTGACACACGATATTGCATTGTTAAACTATTTATTGTGTCTAGTATTCCATCGTTCAATGAACGGACTAATAATAAAAACTGGGGTGTACTTATAATGGTCATTTTGGGAATCCTTGGGAGAGGCCTAAGTCCAGCAGGGGACGTTATGCGGCTGAAATGATAATGATTTAAATAATCTTTATTTATATATTAAAAACAAGTAATAATTATTGCACTAAAACGTAATATAAAAACTAAATTAAATTATAAATCAAAATGTCGTTCATGTGGCATGGTGCCAAGAACACTGGCTGCATTCCCGCGCTGAATAGCAACTGCAATCCTCTGCGCGAGATATGAGCCTCTTGTCACCGAGGGGTTATTTTTTCAATAATTTTTTTAGTACTTGGACACAGGCCAAATATTTAAAATATTTCCTTAACCTGGTTCCGTGGGCATTTTTCCGCACCTAGGCTTCTATTAAGCCCCTTGCACGTGAGGGAGACAGCGACATTCTTCTGTGTCTCCCCATTTCCTTCAAACAAAATATTTCCATACCTCATAATAAATTGCATACCTCAGGGTGCTCTTGGAATATGGCCGTGAGCACATTCTCTGCGGCAGCTGCCGTCAGCATCAGCTTGAAGGTCTTGTCCAGCTGCGCGTGGCAGATGTAGCACGCCGTCAGCGGCCGGGGCTCCGCGCTCACTAGCTAGAAATGAGGGTAAGACCGTTATCAAATCTATAGGAAGATAACCTATGATGAGGCGAGGGCGGCGCAACACTTGACATTTCATTTATTCACTTATTTACAAAAAAAATTATTATTACATCAAAATGGGATGTGCAAAAACCATTCAAGGTTTGTACGCACATCCAACTCGCAAACAATTTATTCACACTTACTAAAACTACCTATTTAAATTATTCATAAATACACATTTTTCTCGACTTATACCTACATATAGAAGGCAATACTAACTGCAGGGCACTTTACAAAATAACTTTTTTTAGGGTAGTAACAAAATGACTTATAAGTTGCTACGGAACAAGTTTATATCGTCTGCACACAGATGCAACTATGCGCAAATCGCAATACGTAAACAAGGCGATATAACCGCTAAATCTTAGAGTGAAATGTATTGATGTGCGCTCATTTACAGGATGATATTTTTAATAGGTGCTGTTTGAGTCTATACTTGATGTTTTTGGTGGTGATTTTTTGTCTTAATTCTAAAGGTAGTTTATTAATTAATTGAGGTATTATATATTCTAAGCATCTTTTACCATACAGGTTGTTATATGAAGAGCAGTAATAGATTTTTATTTTTTGATCTAGTGTTATATGTGATACTTTTTCTTTTTTGTAGTTCAGTGTTGAAGAAATGTTCCTTTATTAAAGTATATTTTATTTTATTATACACTGGCATAACATTGCAAAATATAAATAATTCTTCATACTTGTCTTTAAACTTTTGCTTTATTTTAAAGGGTACTACTACTAGTTGTTCTACACAATCGACTCGCGCCCCTCCCTAGCGCGGAGAACTGTCATATAGCGACCGTTCGCGCCAATTATTATCCCCCGTGAAGAAGTGAAAATAAATTAGTATAAGTAAAATGAAGACCTCAATGGCGTAGTGGTCACCATTCTAGTCCGCCACCCAGAGGTCCCGGGTTCAATTCCCGGTCAGGGCAAGTTGGAAAATGGGCTTTTTCAAATTGTCCTGGGTCTTGGATGTTTATCTATATATGTATTTGTTATAAAATATAGTATCGTTGAGTTAGTATCCCATAACACAAGTCTCGAACTTACTTTGGGGCTAGCTCAATCAGTATATATTTATATTTATTTATTTATAAAGTCGCCTTAGCAAAGTTGTTCAGCCTGATGAGCATTTTCTGGAGTCATAAAGTCTACGCAAACGTCTTTGCGGGCTTTGGCTAATCCTTCTAGTCCTACTATTATAAATGCGAAAGTGAGCTTGTATATTTGTTTGATACCTCTTCACGCTTAAACTACTGAACCGATTTGGATGAAATTTGTAAAGAATATAGTTTGAGACTCGGGGAAGGACATCGGGTATTCTTTATCCCGAAATTTCCACGAGGAGCGAAGCCCGTGGGTACAGCTAGTAAATAATAAAATAAAAATACCGACTGACTGGTAAACATTATAAATCATGATCACACGTAACCACCATAGGAGTGATCGTGGTCTTGAAGTCTTACAACCCTTATCTTTATTTACTCCCGAGATACATGGGAGAAACGGGATTACAACTTTAATGTATTTCAAAAACATGCATCATCTTACAATAATATCCGTAAGTTTCTCATAGACAAGCTGCAAAGGCGTCTGGGCGATGGGAAAGACACGCGCGTTGACTGAAAGACACACACGACATACAGCTGAAGTTTCAGCCATAATAAAACCAAAATTTGGTCCTGTAGTACTTTAAATACTACTTGAAGGACATAATGGCTGTATAATTAATTAAAATGTTTAACAACTGAATTATGTAATAAATAAAACAAAAGAAACTTGCACGAAAACCTCATCTCATCACGCGTCAAACGATTTGACACTTTCATACATACAAAAAAAATTATAATCAACTGTCAATGTCAAATTTGTTTTACTTTTTAATTTTATGTACTTGTGAGTTGTTACTTGTGCCTGTGAAGGTCTAATTTGAATTTTGAATATTTGTAAGCAAGCACAAAGCACAAAGCAGAAGCAGACCGATGCGAATCGATTGCAAATATTGCAATATTTGCAATGGGGATGGCAGCTGTCAAAGTGGCGCTGTATACGTTTGTTCTGAATTAAATGTCAAAACAATGGAGATTTTATGAAAAAGTGTTATTTTTGCTATTTAAGACTAATTTCAGCGCTATTCGGTGGAAAAATATTGGCATTCATAAATTGCCTTAAGATGCGGCCATAAGGAAAAAGTCGATAGCAGCTCTGAGAAAAGATAATTAAGAACCGACAAATATTTCTAGGTTATGCTGGACCATTCAATGAAAAGTATTACAATTTCATAAGTAATACAACTAGTAAGTAGTAAAATAGTTAAAAAATCACATAATTAAACTTCCAGTATAAAGTATAACACAATAGGTACTTAATTTTGCATCCATCCATGTACTATAATGATGAATGGTAATCTTGTTGTTTTCAGGTCTACTGCCTGGGCTCCTGTCCATAATATACTTGAAGAAATATTAATCAAAATTAATTGGCACCTATCAAAAGCTCAGAAAGATGTGCCAGATGGAACAGAATTTAACATTTTCAATGAAGCATTGCAAGATCAGTGTATATTTGAACAACAATCCCTTAAAATAAGTGCAAAGAAAGAATGTTCTCTAAGTAATGTAATTCACACTTTGAATGTACCAGATGTTTCTATTTATGATAATTTATCAGTATTTTTATGGTGTCTGTGTATGTGAGTAGTGCCTGTATCAAACCCACTATCAGTTTCTTCAGATTTATAATAAAAAAATGTTTTTATTTGACTTAATTTCTTTATTGTTTGTTTGTAATCCTACATACATATTTGTTTATTTTAAATGCACACTGCACGCAGAGTTTCACCCAGCCTCAGCCTCTATAAAGGAAATCGTTGACTTTTCAGTGGGTAGGACAGTTTGGTGAATTAATATTGGTGTCACTGGTATGGTAATATAGAACATTGACCAGAACATACTTTTCTTTGACCCCATGGTTTAGTTACCTTGCTAGTTTGCTGTTCAGAGTTTCCGGTGTAAATTCCCAGCCAGGGCAAGTTAGGAAATGGCCTTTTTAAATTGTCTTAAGTATTTATCTAAATATGTATATATATATGTAAGTATATATAAATACTTATATCATAAAATAAGTAAAGTATCATTGGATTTAGGGATACTACCCATAACCATAACACAAGCTCAACCAGGCTTAATCTTATTTGGGGCTAGCTCAATGTCTGATTTGCCACTATATATTTATTTATAATTGTGTCTGTTTATTGATTCTATAATATTTGGGGTTTGGTGTCAATTATGGCGTTACAAATTAACATTAGTGTCGTAAAGCTCCAATCTGAAAAGTATAAGTGTAAGGTTAAAAACTCATCGATTGACGTGCAAATGAAAAGGATACTTATTTCTAGATGTCAGAATATTGTAAAACATCAGCACGTCATTGAGAATTTGGCACAAAAACATCGAAATCGCCAAATATTGCGTAAATATGAAATTTATAACCTATCACTAAATCATTTTTTTTACTCCTTGTTGGGACACTTTCCCTTCTTAATTCCGCTTTCAGGGCAGGGACTAGCCATATTGAGCACTCTTTCGTATTTATTTTACTAAAAAATTGGTAAAAACTACAAGAATTTTAATACTTTTCATTTGTTTACGTTGAGAACTACTGTCATAATTTTTCGGAAAAGAACAAACGTACACAACGCCATCTACGATTAGCTTTGAGCTGCCTTCCCCATTGCAATGCAACATTTGCAACAAAGAAACATAAAAGCACCCTTACTTGTCTATGGGCAACTGTCAAAAGTGAAACTAGAAATGTCAATGTCACAAATTGTTGATGGAAACGCGACGCGAAGAACAAGATATTTTGCAATATTAGCAAAAAATTAACTAAAATCCACGATTAATATGTGTAAATTAAAATAATATTTATTTCCACACCTAGAAGAACTGTGTGTGTCTAAACAATTCAAAGTGATATCATTTAAATCCGCCAACAAACGTGTGGAGCAATCAATAGGACATAGTAAGGCTGTTGTATATCTTTGTATAGTTACAATTCTTATCTTCTTTAATCTTGGACTCATAATAGGTTTAGGAGCTTGAAGGTTCAGCGGTGTATAAGCTATGTTGCATTTATCATCATTATCATATCAGCCACAGGAATTCCACTGCTGGACATAGGTCTCCCTCAAGGATTTCCAAAATGACCGATCGGATGCGGCCTGCATCTAGTGCCTTCCTGCAACCTTGCACAGGTCGTCACAGTTGTTGCATTGATGTAGAGACATATTTGAACATTTTAAGTAAAAGAATATATGGGAAACATACTTTGTAAAAAGTATTAGAATTAGCTCTTAGAGTTCACCTGATTCAATTATTGAAGAATAAATAGTGAATGAACTATCATCAGGCCTTTTTGTCTCCATTGCAGGAGCACAAGCCTCTCTGTACTACCAGACACCTACATTCTCCTCGCTGGCCAGATGGGTCAAAGAGGTCTCATTGATGTTTTATAAACTTTGTTTAGCTTGTATTTCCTAAGTCTCCTTCTACCACATCCATGGGAGGAGTGGTACTATTCTGCTGGAAACCACACGGCATACCGGAAAAAACTCTTTTTCTTGAAACTAATATATACATATAATAAAACAGTAAAAAAAGTGTGTCTGTACATTAAAAATATTTCCAAAAAAAATATTGGGGGCGATGGAGACGTAGTAATAGAGTAAGAATTTTAAGAAAAATGTCTGTCTGTTTGTACACGCTAATCTCCAGAAATACTTTACGGATTCGAATGAAACTTTGTTTGTTATATAGCTCTTAAGCCTGGGAAACATATAGGGTATATATAATTTTGGAAAATGGAACGCCTGATACAGAACCATAATGGTCCAGCTAAACTATAAGAGATATAAAAATGTCGCCTTAGTAAAAGTTGTTCAGCCTGATGAGCATTTTCCAGAGACATAAAGTCCACGCGAACGAAGTCGCGGGCTTCGGCTAGTATATATACAACTTGGAAAGAGGTTTAAACACTTAGAGATGTGACTTAGAGCCCGTTCATGTACAATACTGCATTGCATAGATTGTTCCATCTGTTCTTTGAATCTAATATTTTTATCTAATAAATGAGAGTATGTAAGTTAGTACATTCGTTTTTTAACCCTTTCACTGCGAGACTTTATATCAGTTGTCGTGCCCCCAGCACGAGACATGGTAAATCTAACATACCTATCTACAACCAAAAACGGATATAGATACGTAAGTTATGTGCCATACAAACATTTTTTTTTGTTGCAAATATGCGACCTTCGCGGAATGGGCCTGACAATGTTTGTCACATATATGTGACGCTCGCGGTTAAAGGGTTAAGCTGGGAGTTTTTATCATTTAAGTTCTTAAATTCTGATTTTTAAGCACTTTTAAACTTATTCTTTTCCAGCTTTCAAAGGGCTGTACCTATTTTATCTAACATAATAACAGCTAAGAACGGATTCGTCGCTTTTCGTCAGAAACGCAACTGGTCAGACAAGCATCTCGTCATCTCTCATGACAGACTCTCAACTTGTCAGAAACGCAACTGGTCAGATAAGCATCTCGTCATCTCTCATGACAGACTCGCAACTTGTCAGAAACGCAACTGGTCAGACAAGCATCTCGTCATCTCTCATGACAGACTCGCAACTTGTCAGAAACGCAACTGGTCAGACAAGCATCTCGTCATCTCTCATGACAGACTCGCAACTTGTCAGAAACGCAACTGGTCAGACAAGCATCTCGTCATCTCTCATGACAGACTCTCAACTTGTCAGAAACGCAACTGGTCAGATAAGCATCTCGTCATCTCTCATGACAGACTCGCAACTTGTCAGAAACGCAACTGGTCAGACAAGCATCTCGTCATCTCTCATGACAGACTCGCAACTTGTCAGAAACGCAACTGGTCAGATAAGCATCTCGTCATCTCTCATGACAGACTCGCAACTTGTCAGAAACGCAACTGGTCAGACAAGCATCTCGTCATCTCTCATGACAGACTCGCAAATTGTCAGAAACGCAACTGGTCAGATAAGCATCTCGTCATCTCTCATGACAGACTCGCAACTTGTCAGAAACGCAACTGGTCAGATAAGCATCTCGTCATCTCTCATGACAGACTCGCAACTTGTCAGAAACGCAACTTGACAGATACATATTAAGAAATAGTAAATTACTTCATTTTACTAGTTGCATATAAGTGCATAATGACTACAAGCTTTTAAATTCTATTTATTAATTTACTGTTGAGTCGAGATGCATGTCTCTCAAGGTGCGTTTCTGACGAGTTTCAAATCTGACGAAGACCGTTTCTGTCAACATGCGTTTTCTGGCGAAATGAGTATCTGACCAGTTGCGTTTCTGACGAAAAGCGACGAATCCCTAAAAACTACCCCGCAAGGCAACTTGCTTTCACTTGAAAAAAACGCATTGAAATCCGTTAATCTTGAGCACTATGATGCCAGAGACAGATTAGCTTCAAACTTAAACACAGCTCTTTTTTGTCGTGGGTTGTTTTGTTTTTAATGTTCGTAAGTGGCTAACACTGGTGTCAGATTTTTCAGGCTGCCTAAAGGCATCTGACGTAGCTTGATGACTGCCGTACAATGGTGGCAGCCGGGACCAACGGCAACGGATCACGTGCCTTCCGAAGCACGGAGGAGCTTGAGAAGTTTTTATGCCACTTGTGGTCACCCATCCAAGTGCGGACCACGCCCGGTGTCGCTTTACTTGCGAAAACGCTAGCAATGCGTACTCCCGCCGGGCCACGAAACTCCTCTGTCGGGGGTTCAAAATAAGGGCGACATGGAAATACTCCAATGAGACAAGAACCTTCTCTCGTTCTTAAGAGTCCCCTTACCCTAGACCAAAATACAACTTTCCATACAAACGTAGTCTACGTTTTATTTCAAAACGACATGTCCGATTTAGACAAAATTTTGTAATTTCAAAGATATTGCAATTATCTAGGTTTTTAACTGGTTTCCAATGGTAAAAATATGAACTTGAAATAGAAAATAGTGTTATTTATCATTTTTGACCATCAGTATGGGAAACTTCTAAATCGTTATATTTTCTTTCCAGTTCATAATTTTACTGTAAGAAACCAGTTATAAACCTAGATAATTGCAATTTCTTTACAATTACCAATTTTTAGCGGAATCTGACATGTGGTTTCAAAATTAAACGTAGACTACGTTTGTATGGAGAAGTCTAGGGTAAGGGGACTCTTAAATTTATTATTATGATGAAAAACATAACCGTCGTCCTTCTGTCCTTCTGTCCTTCTGGCGCAGTCGAGTAATAATGTGTTTCTTTAATTACAGAGGTTGAGTAACCACTACTAATGGATTTACCCTGCTTCGACGTGCAAATCAAGTTGGAGGCTTACACGGACGAAGATTTGGACGCTGAGTTGAACGGTGTGGCGGAGTGTGCGGACCCGCTGCCCTACGAGCCATGTGCGGAGCCCTACGGCGAGCCGTGTGCTGAGCTGCAAGAGAAGCAGGAGAATGAGATGATAGAAGTGGAGCCAGATATCCCAGATGGTGAGATGAAGTTATTAATTTGGTAGAATCTTTTATGTTCTGACTGACTTAAAAAAAAGAGGTTTTCAATTAGAGTGTATGTTTTAGTATGTATGTTACGCGATATCTCCGTTAGCCGTGGGCCGATTTTGATGATTCTTTTTTTATTTGAAAGCCTTTACTACCAAGTTGGTCCCATATTAATTTGGTGAAGAACTTTGTAGATATGGAAAAAACTCCTGAAAGAAATTGAAGTCGGTTGTTTTTTTTTTGTTCTAAATTAATTATTAAATGTATGTTCACCGATTTTTTTGTAGTTGTAGTTCAATACGCTTCCTCAGATACAAAATTCGCTTAGTTCCCTATCTACGATTTCCTATCAACCTTTAAGAAAAAGCAACCCTTTGTCACAGAATTAATAATAGTATGCCTTTGTCTAAGTATTGTGTGCAAAAAATAACAATGCCTCTATCGTACGTAAATTTTTCAAAACTAAAAACCGACTTCACCCCCAAACTACACAACCGATTTTGATAAATTTCTATTAAACTATGGGATCACCTCGGAAAATAAAAAAAGAATTTTTCAAATAGATCCAGGCGTTTTCGAATAATCGGTGAACAAATATTTAAAAAAAGCGACGAATTCATAACCTCCTCTTTTTTGGAAGTCGGTTAAAAAGGAAACTTTCATTTTTGCATACAAAACGTGAACAAAGGTGATACAAATACTTTGACGCATATATTCGTCATTAGGGTACAGTTTTTCATGTATTTCGTCAAGTGGTTATTTGCTTGTTCGCCTTAGTGGAGCGTACTTAAGCCTCAATAGTGGGACTATTGAAAGGCAACAAATAAAACTTAATATTTTTAACCCCCAATGCAGTTCAAAGTTTCTGTCTGTCTATCTATAACATCTAGCTCCTAAATGATTATGATAAAGTCTTTTTTGCAAGCTGACGTGATCGAGATGTGTCTTAGCTACAGTTATGTTGGGGTTTACTGAAAAAAATCTGATTATATTTCTTGAATTTCTTCGTTGCAGATGGCCTGCCCACCTACCCTGAGGAAACGGAAGTCGAGCAACAAATCCGACTTCAAGCTCAAGAGTTAATCACCCAAATGAACCCCGGCGGAGCGCCGGCCCCTAAGAAGACGCGGAAACCCCAAAAAGAATACAGACAAGACATCGGAGACAGGCCCCACGAATGTGAGATCTGTCATCGTCGGTTCATACAGAAACATCATCTGAAAAGCCATGCAAGGACCCACACAGGTGAGAAACCCTACGGTTGCCACATCTGCCAAAGGAGGTTCAACCAAATACCGCATTTAAAAAGACATCTAGAAACACACAACGACAAATTACAAGTATGCGAGTTTTGTCAAAGTCAGTTTAACAATGTGAACGATTATAGAGTTCACATGAAAACGCATTCGGATATCAGGCCGTTTGAATGTCAGATATGTCATTTTAAGTTCAAAAGAAAGTTTGATTTAAAGATACACTTCAGAAGTCACACCGGGGAGAGGCCGTACGAATGTAAAATATGTCAGAGACGCTTCGCTACGGACAAGACTATGCAGACGCATATGAGCGTCCATTCAGATGAGAGACCGTACCAGTGTCCGATATGCCAAAATAGATTTAAAGACAAAAACTACCTGACAATACACGTCAGAACTCACACGGGTGAGAAACCGTATGAGTGTACCGTTTGCCAGGCAAAATTTAAAAGAACAAGCGAGCTGAGAATGCATTCCGTCAGACATTCCGATGAGAAACGCTTCAAATGTGACACATGCCAACGTTCATTCAAATATATGAACGTCCTAACTAAGCATATACGGATACACACCGGTGAGAGACCGTATGAATGTCAAGTGTGCCACAAAACTTTCAGTAGGATAACGAATATGAAGAGCCATGCAAGGAGGATACATGAGAAAACACCGGATAAACCAAGAGTGAGGATTAGGAACAGGAAACGGAAGGTAGAGCCGAAGTGTGACGTTGTAAGTAATTATGAGACGAGGCAAGTGACGAAGGCCGCCAGTGTTGTGAAGGCTTCGCCCCCGCCGAGTCCGGGAGAGCAGGACCCTAGTGATGGGGAGTCAGAAGGGATGGGGCCAGAAGGAAGCGATGGGGACTATATGGGAGAGGAAGAAAGTTATGGTTCCAAGTATACGGGGCGTAGCAACTACGCTAGAGATAGAAAACATGCTGGCAGCGACGGTGGGGAGGATAAGGGGCAAGGAAGTGACAGTGGGGAGGATAGGAGGCAAGGAAGCGAAAGTGGGGAGAATGTGCAAGGAAGTGATGGGGATAATACGGGCCATGGAGATAGTGACAGCGAGAATCCTCTGGTCCCAATCTGTCTTATTAAGGTTAGAACAGACTTGACGGAGTAGGATATAGTCGCTGTAGTTTCGCTTGGTCAAAGTAGCTGTAATATAAGGTGACCCTAACTACCGGTCAAATTTTTTCGAGCTCGTAAATAATACTAAACTACCCCTATGAGGCTGGCATAGCCACACCCAAGTGAAATGAAGCCTCGGTTAAATCTGCATCATCATCAGGTCTTTTTGTCTCCACTGCAGATACTAACTCAACGATACTACGGTGAAAGGGTTAAGAATTTATCATCATTCCGTAACGCTCAATGCTGCTTGACACTGAGACCACGTTTACGTACGTATGTCGTGCTGTTTTAAGAGTATTCCTCATGGAGTGAAAGATATCATGTCGAGTTCCTAACATGCACAATTTATTATAGGTCAACGAGTAAGTTAGTGGACCTGAAACTATGGCCGAATGCTTTTAACGTTATAAGTTTGACGCTAATTTTTGTCTGTGGCGCTATAATTCTCAATAGGATAGACCGATTTAGTTTATTTACGTGAAAGCAAGTTCGCTTACGGTGGATCTTGGTTATATTGATTAAAATCGGTTCGGCCGTTCAAAAGTTATTGGGGTTAGCGCTTGAAAGTCAGGGCTTTCTCTGCAAATCATAGATGGCGCTACGGATATCGTCGTATCTGTAGTTCCGCTGTTTATCACTAGATTGCTTTCTAGACACAAGTGTTATGTGTATTGTACCTCTAATGTCATACTTTTGTGAATAAACTATCTATCTACTAAGGGGCAGTTCAGACAGGGCAGCGGAGAGGATTTTTATATGACACTCGAAAATAAATTTTAACTCTTTCACCGCGAGCGTCGCATATATGCGACAAACATTGTCGGGCCCATTCCGCGAAGGTCGCATATTAGCGACATAAAAAAAAAATGCTCTTATGGCACATAACTTACGTATCCATATCCGTTTTTGGTTGTAGATAGATATGTTAGATTTACCATGTCTCGCGCTGGGGGCACGACAACTGATGTAAAGTCTCGCGGTGAAAGGGTTAAATCATTAGCATAATAGACATTTTCATACAAACGTACTTAAGCTTCTATTTTTAAAGTACATGTCAAATACGGTAAAAATTTGTTATTTCAAAGAAATTGCATACACTTCTAATTGAAGTTTTAAAATTCAAAATATGATCTTGAAAGAAAATATAAGGGCTTCCCATACTGATTGTTAAAAATGATATATAATATAAACTATATTCTCCTTCAAGACCATATTTTGACAGTAAAATCTGTTATATGCCTATGTATATATGTGCAATTTCTTTGAAATAACAATATTTTACTGAAATCTGATACGTCGTTTTAAAATAAAAGCTAGACTACGTTTGAACGGGAAAGTCTGATTCCGTCTAGGGTAAGGGAACTCTTAAGAGCCCCCTTACCCTAGACCAGTGGTTCCCAAAGTGGGCGATAACGCCCCCTTGTGGGCGCTGCAGGTCTCGAGGGGGGCGGTAAGAGACCCAGAAAGGAGCTTTATTTAGCTAGGAGGCCTCTTAAACAACGACTGCAAGAGCTCTCGACTCTCAACAACAACTTGTGAACATCAACTAATATGAATTAAAAGATTGCTCAAACTCGGTTCTATATTTCTCTCCGCGTAGTTCATATATCTGTACTATTTTATTGAATATAGAAAAAATGAAAATCATGTCAATCGGTCGCTCCGTTTCGTAATGAAAGTAGACACAAACAAACAAATAAAAAGGCAACAGACACACTTTCGCATTTTAATAGTTATTAGTACTCGTAGATATCTATCATGTTTTAACAAGTTTATGTTAAATAACCCGAATTGTGCATTCCTGTATCAGTTGGCTGGTTTTTAAATAGGTGAAAAAATGGGGGCGCTAAAAAAATATTTATTCTCAAAGTGGGCAGTAGACAAAATAAGTTTGGGAACCACTGCCCTAGACCAAAATACAACTTTCCATACAAACGTAGTCTACGTTTTATTTCAAAACAACATGTCCGATTTTGACAACATTTTGTAATTTCAAATATATTGCAATTATCTAGGGTAATAACTGGTTTCCGACGGCAAAAATATGACCTTGAAATAGAATATAGTGTGTTATATCATTTTTGACCATCAGTATGGGAAACTTCTAAATCGTTATATTTTCTTTCCAGTTCATAATTTTATTGTGGAAAACCAGTTATTACCCTAGATAATTGCAATTTCTTTACAATTACCAATTTTTACTGAAATCTGACATGTGGTTTCAAAATTAAACGTAGACTACGTTTGTATGGAGAAGTCTAGGGTAAGAGGACTCTTAAGCTGTGTTAATACGGTCTTATTTTCTACTGAGTTAGTAAATTGCTTGGGCATTTTTCCTCTGTCTGAACTGACCCTAAAAGTGGCCTTTGAGCGGCCCTGAGCTCTCTACTTACAGCTGCAAGACCCCAACTGCTCTGTCTGCCCCATTAGGCATAAAACGTGACAGTAGTATGTATGTATGTATGTTATAGGCGGTGCCATGTTAAGTTTAGTTCCAGATACTTCCGAAATATGACGCGGTGCACTAACTTACTCACTACGAATACAGAACATTAGATAATTTAGATTTAGATCGATATTTTAAATATCAATTCAATAAGCAATCTTTTTGACTGACTTCAAAAAGGAGGTTATCAATTTGAATGTATATGTATGTTTTTTTTTTTGTCTTGTTAGGTGGTCCCATAGTTTTAATCTTATAGGGTAACTTTAAAGTAAAGTGGGTTCCAAAAAAAATTGAAATTTCGTCTGTCTTATCGAAGCAATAGAACAAAAACTCCTAAAGTCCCGCGCAATATTCATCCCCGTTTCCTGTCCCCGCACCTCTCCCCCCCCCCCCCCCTTCTTGCCTTGTAGTGGCGGCTGCAGGCGCCTGTAGCCGTGCGCTCAGCACCCTCCAAAGAGCGAGTCGGAATCGCAATTTTATGTAGTTGTGGACCACACTTACTTTATGGGACCTTCTATAAGGTGATAACGGGAGAGAGGTGCGGGGACGGGGGACGGGGACGCATACTGCGAGGGACCTTAGGAGGTTCCGTTCTGTATATAATACTTATATTAACTCTGAGAAGCAGGCGGCGGCGTAGTGTGTAAACAATAATGTTTACTCCAGCTTACTAAAGTTCAAAATCGTATAATAAATAATATATGTAACTTAAATCAATTTTTATTCAAATATATTAAGAATAGTACCCAAATCAATTTGTATTAAAATATTGTCGCGAACGAGATAGATGTAGAATATTAGCGAGTAAGAACTCTGCTGGCAAGATAGACTCTGAATGTTCGCGAGTGGAATCGTATAGAAAGACGTAAGGATAATGCAAGCGAAACTAGGCCTTATATTATTACAGCATAAAGGCTAGAATTCTTTGAATGGTCGTCGGCTTAGTCGCACTTACACATACATACCGGCGTCTCGATGTTTCCCGTCAATCGAAATACATTCGTCAAGTGATGAGAATATTCGAAAAAAGTGTAGACCTCTGTATCGGCGCATATAAAAAGGCGGTCCAGTGCGCGTCCCGCCAGTTCAGTACCAGCTACGAAAGCGATAACTTCGAAGCGAACCGAAGCGAAGGAAACCTACCTAAGTGCGACAAGTGGAAGTACCTGCGACTACTTTGGCGAGATACCTGGACCTCAGCTGCTACGCGACTTGGACTTGGACATCAGGAAGGCCATCTTCACGTGTCAACCTTTGGGTTCCGTAGTGAATAAAAACCCTCATACGAACTTTGGCGTTTTTCTCCAAATCTCGAACCCAGTTTCGTAACAATAAATAATATTATGAATTCATATTGACGAGAAATTTTAGAAAAGGAAGTTCAATATTAAAATCACTAATCTCAGCGTCAGCCCAGTTGCATCCTCAGCTGTAACGCTACGAAGCCCGGGGTCCGCTTTCCGGGTTTTTCTTCTTCACTTCGCACGAGCTCGAGTGTAAGACGATTGGCATGCGTATCAGTAACATTCGGGATGTTTGAAATAAATAAAAAATGGCGGATTTTCGGAATTTTTTTACACAGATGCGTTTCGTTTGTTTTAATTTTTAACCGGTAAAGACCCGGACGACATTAATAAATGTCCACGTCTATTGTCTTACTATTGTCTGGTATTGGCGTTAAAGGAACGGTTAATAACCTTGTCTGTGAACAATAACATAATGACCATTATGGGATAAAGTCGTGATAGAATTTAGTTTTAATAAAGCTGAGAGAAGCCATTAAATGTGAATTTTATTTAATGACATTTCTAATATTAATATTTTATTGCAATAAATATCGCATTATAAGATATTCGCCGAGTTTACGGCTCTAATTATTTAAGGGACTACACGACCGCGATTGCTGCTTTTAGTTGAAATAATTTACGTGATAATGATATTGATAACTTATCTGTACGCTTAGCACGAATATTTGCGTCAAAATATTCGTATCGTCTACGTTTTGTTTGCAAAAATTAAAGTTCCTCTACGCAAGATAGAGGCGCTGTTAATTTTTTGCATACAAGACGTAGACGACGAATAATTGCGTCAAAGTATTCGTAGACGAAGGCAATACGAATACGTTGACGTATATATTCGTGCTAAGGGTACAGTATCTGAATTTTTAATGTCTTTTTGTATGCTGTATATTTGTCTAAGTATAAATTTTATTGTATTTTAAATAGACTAATGTAATTAAGATAAACCTAGGATAGTTTAATTAGATACTTATAGAAGTTTATGATGAGATTCTGTCGTGAAAATAAATCATTATTATTTATAATACTGTTTATTATTTTATTTAATAGCACGTACTACCTAGCCCTAGATCGGTCATTTTGGAATAATTAAATTTTTAACAAAAAAAAACAACCGACTTCAATTTATTTCAGGAGTTTTCTCCATATCTCCGAAGTTCTTCATCACATCTTCACCGAATTAATATGGGACCAACTTGGGAGTAAGGGCTTTCAAATAAAAAAAGAATCATCTAAATCGGTCCATGGTTGACGAAAATATCGCGTAACATACATACAAAAAAAAAAAAACATACAATCGAATTGATAACCTCCTCCTTTTTTGAAGTCGGTTAAAAACAAACTTGGGAGATCTATCCCCCGCAGTGGTCGTTATGCGACTGAAATTGACTGTTCACTGATCCGTCTCTTTTTCTCGCTCGAGTAAACGACGGTTCTGAGTGTCAGAAAAGGATTGCAGCATAGAAAAGATTTTTTGCGCCGCCACAATTTATCTGTTCATTCCTATGGTTGGCTGGGAGAGAACGCTCTGCGTTAAGGCCGCCAATTCTAAACTATTGTAATTGTGGATTAAATAAATAAAAGAGCTTTTCCGTGCTGTCAGATGTATACCTATGCTAAGTATATTAGTATAAAAAAGCATAATCGTGAGTAACATTAACTTACGTATTTATATGCTGGTCTGGGGCTGCTGGAAGAAAAGCAGCCGACTAAACGTGACTAATGATACTCAAGTTAGTCGGCCAAGACGACTGTCACCGAAATAAGTCAGCTAAATTGACTAATGACACCCAAAACTAGTAAGACCACTGATAACACCAACATTAGTCGTCCAAGACGCACCAAAATATCGGGATGAAAAAGAGCTGGTATATTCAATGTATTTCTTTTCTACCAGACCAGTAAAGAAGAAAAAATGACGTGGGTGGAAATAATAAAAAAATATGGTTCCAATACATTTTATTCATAAAAGATATAGGCACTTACATGATTCATACTCTATATAAACTATGCTACAAGCAAGGGTGGATCTAGCCTTTGGTGTCATTCCCCCCCTCCCCGCTTTCCATCTTAGGGTAGGGGTTCCTATTCCTACCTCCATGACCACATGCCTGTATCCGCGCTTCACTATATTTTAAACGAGAGATTCTTCATCAAGATTCTTAGTCAAGGAGACATAGGTTCACTTTTGACCACCGCTGCCAATTCCTCCAAATCATTAGTAGTACTTTCTGCCTCCATCAGCTCATGCAAAGAGCCGAAACTACACGGCTCTTCGGCATCACTCATTTCAGTCGTACACAACTCGCTTAAAATCATTTTACTCTGCGAACTGTCTACATTCATCAACTTGTATCTCTGTATTGAATAATCCAAAGCGTTGTACGTAGATTTGCAAGTCTCGCATTTGAATACGAAGGAGTCCTTATCATGCTTCACTGATAGGTACACTTGAAAGTATGCATCGTCTTGGAAATTTTTAACGCAATCGTCGCAATCGACCGTAAAGCAGCGACGTTTGGAACCGTACGTCGCTAAGTCATCTGTGTCGAATTCTGGATGGAAATTCTTAATATGCCTCTTCAGTGTCTCTCGCGTGCTGAAGTCTTTCATGCATATGATGCAACGGGGCAATACTTTCGACCTAACATTCGGCACTAAGTTTACTTGACACAGCTCCTTATGCGTCTCAAACTTGTCCTGTCCTTTGAAAACAGAGTTACATTCTTTGCATTTGAATATTTTATCTTCGGATAAATGTTTTGTATTCAGATGGATCGTTAAGGCCTCGTTTGAGCTGAACGAAACGGAGCACAAATCGCAAGGATAAGTGTTCATATTGAAGGAGTGGAGAAGTTTTAGGTGTATTTTACAGGATTTAGCCGACTCAAATCTCTTGTGGCATATGTGGCACTGCTGAAAAGCTGTCGAGTTCGGATGCTTCGACCTTACATGTTTACGTAAACTCTTCTTCTCTTTAAAGAGAGTTTCGCATTCGATACACTTGTACCGCTGCATGCCCAAGTGTGTATATTTGATATGCCTCCGAATGTATCTCTTGGATTTAAACTGTTTATCGCAGTAGTTGCACTTCGACCACGCAACGTGGCTGTGAACGTTCTTCTTATGGAACGCTAAGTAATATTTGTTGTCGAATACTTTGGAACAAATGTCACATTCCACCGCTTCTCCGGTCGAGTGCCTCAGTTTCACGTGGTGTTTGAGAGACCTCTCACTGTAGTACACCCTTTCGCATTGGCTACATTTGAAGTTGCCATCCAAGGCGTCATCCTTCGTTGAACTGATATTCGAGTCGGCTATTTGGGATTGCGGATGGAAAATACGGATATGGAATTCCAAACTGGATATATCCGTGAACAATTTATCGCAGTGCGAACAGGCGTTTACATTTGGAGGCGGGATACATGTCTTTTTATGTGCAGTAATTGTTTCTTCTGTATAGAATTTGCCAAAACACACATTGCAAGTCGAAAGGCGGTATTCCTTATCATGAGCGGACCTCAAATGGTGTTTTAATTCGTATATATTGCTGTAGGTGTTGGTACAATATTCGCAGTTGAGGAATACATGTTTATGTTTTCTCCCAACGTCTTTTAGCAGAGACTCTTTGCAGTACTTATAGAACGTATCAAAAGAATGCTCCGTTTTGATGTGTTGCCGCAAAATGGATTCTCTTTCGAATGTGCATCCGCAAGTTTGACAAACATTGGCTTTTTCTGGCTCGTACATATCGGTGTGATAGTGAGATATATGTGTGTCTAAATTATCTTTGCCAACAGTTGTGAAATCGCAGAATTCACACGCGAATTCCTCGTTACTATCAGTTTGGTGCCTCGTACGAATATGCCTTCTAAGACTCTGATTGGAAGTGTATATCTTCGGACATATACTACATTTGAACTCCTCTTTCTCCCCGTGATACATCTCTATATGCCGTTTCAGGTTCGCGTTGCTCGTATAAGCTTTATCGCACATATAACACTGTATACTCTTATCGTTATGCGATTGCATATGTTCGTTCAATCGTTTCTTCTCTTTGAAAACCCTGTGGCATACTTCGCAACTGATCGTAGCAGAGTTGTGGAGGACGTTGATGTGTCTTCTCAAATTGCGTTCCGTAGTGAAGACCTTCTGGCACAATTGGCACTTTATCTCCGGACCCAGACCTTGGAGGTGCAAAGTCATCATATGTGACACGATATTCTGTTTTCTAGTGAAGATTCGACCACAAATGTCACACTCAGGGTTTGGTTGGTTATGTCTGTTGTGGCCTCGTAGTAAGTGAAGGTTTAAGCCGGAGGGGCTGCCGAAGGTCATGTGGCATATTTCGCAGTAGCACGAGGAGTTGAGATGGCAGTTTTCGATGTGCGTTTGGAGATTGTACTTCCTGGTGAAGGTTCGGTTGCAGTAGTCACAGACGAAGTCTAGGCTGTTCATTGTTTTGCTTTTATAATCTGTCCTCTCAGCTCTGAAGCGGACCGATCTGTCCGCAGTCTCGTGACGCCTTGCCGTATATTCCAAAGTGGACCGATTTGGCTGGTCTTCTCTAATCGACTTTGACTCTTATACGCAATTATTTAAAGTCGATTTTTAAGTTTAGTTAAAATCCGGCGAAACTAAGTGAGGTGATACATGATTAATATAAACTCTTTTGCAATAAATACATTTGATTTGTAATTACTTTAATACTAAATATTGCTATTTGTTACTGTATATGTACTTAAGTTAAGGTGCGCTTTAAATCTTCTTGAAAGTTATAAGTTATTGTATAATTGCATAGCTATATTTAACTATTTCGTTGTATAATTATGTCTGCGAAGTATTGTATAAATATTATCTTTATATCTTATTTACCTATATAGAAGTTATTACTTCAGGGGTGCAAGATTCCTGAAACAAAGAAAGAAAACTTTTTAAGTATACATATATAACGTCCCTTTTAATTAACTACAAATACTTTAACTGCTGCTTTATTCAAGGCGGAGTAACAGATTTGGCGCATAAAATAAAAAATCCGCAGGTTAGTTTTCGAGATAACTTTACTTACAAATTTTCCTTAAAGAGACGCATACAACATCCTGTAGACTACATTGCGTATTGCGTACTATTTGTTTACTATACTATTACGTTGTACACGCCCCTTTTACGCAAATATTCATTCATTAATTTAAATTATCACCTTCCAAAACCCATTCAATACCTACGGTCATCGAACTTTCAGCTGTCCGAAGCTACAGCCATAGAAAAGTTGAAATACAGATGGTTCGTTCCATAGCTTTGCTATTGTAGTACACACTCACAATATCATTCCGACTAGACACCTTAGTTAGTTTAGGTCAGTGCAATTAGACCTATTGTAAGATATATCGCACTCTTAGCGATTCAGAACAAAGCTAGCGAAACCGGCTGAGTAAAATTTTAAATCTTAGCAAAAAATAAACTCTTGATTGAGTCACCTTTCAAACAATAAATAAAAAAAATCGGTGTATCCATTACCATACCGTTTTATAAAAAAATTAAGTCATGAGATATTTACTATTCTTCATTATGGAAATTTAAAACTACCAAATCCCAGGTCAAAATCCTCTTCCCAATAATAGGTCCCAAAATAGGAGGTTGTAGCTTTAATGTGCTGTGTAGTTCCTCACATACTTAAAGACTAATACCATCGTATAAACTAAAAAACGTACTTCAAAGGTAAGTATGCCTAAGTAGATCTTTAATCGGAAACATGTTTTACAAGTTAAAATAAAAGATAAAAATAAGTATGTATTCATTACAATATTCTCATTGAGGATGTTAAAAAACAATTGTCACATCTGTACTGTAAGAACTCTTTGCTACTGCGGCACTTCTTTGTACTTTTCTAATAGCCGTTTGCGGCAATCGTAAACGAAAGCGGTATCTTTTTAATTCTTTTACCATTCGCCGACATAGTGCCGACAAACACGTGCTCGACAGTTTTATCTCGCTCTTCCCTTGTGTCGCATCTCACTCTAGCCTCGTGTCGCCAAGACTCTATGTACCTACCTAGCCTTGACTAGCCGGCTTTCCGTTTGTTTCGTTCAGTCAGTCTGTTTGAGTCCATAGGCCTATCTAGGTGGCATGTGATGTGATTAATTAATTACTAACAAAAGCGTTTTAACCATTTTTAATTAGAAATTAACCGGCAATTTCCGTCATGAAAATAGGTAAAATTTCTATTCGCGGCTTTGCAGAAGTTGATCGTAGTGTCGCCGATAAGTGCTAAGTATTTACCTATTTAGGATAATAGTACCTAACTATCTAAACTGTTTCAAAAGTACTGCATTCACCAGAGTGCAGGGGATTCTAAATATTCGTAGATAATGTACGAATTTGTACCTACTACAGTGCAGTGTGTTAGTTAAATTTCGTCGTTTGAAGTATTTTTGAGTGCTTGAATGCCAACTCGTTTGGTCTTAAAGTGTCAGTGTGAATGTTTGTGTAAGCCCGGGTGGAAAGCGCAGTCGCATAAGACCTCATGGTCCATTTGGAGATTGACGGAATACTCTCCATGAGGCCATGACTCATGCACCTGCTTGAGGTTTTCTGAATTTGTAACAGGTATGTACCTTTGCTTATTTCATATTGATTTACTATTACTTACAAAGATGTATGTGTACTGTACGTAGGATTAATGATAATGACTGACATTAATGACTCTGTCTATCACACACAATCTGCTACAGTAAGAGGGAGATAGATGGCGATGGGCGGTGCCTATAAATGTTTAGAAGTATGAATGAATTTTAGTAGACCACATACAGGAGGATGGCGAAAATAATTTAATATTTTTGTTAGAAGAAGTGAAAAAAAAAACTAACCTGCGGATTTTTTATTTTATGCGACTAAACTGTTTTTCCACCCTAAATGAAGCAGCAGTTAAAGTATTTGTAGTTAATTAAAAGGGACGTTGTATAGTACACTCGGTGATTTGTCATTAGTTTTGGAGCCGATGGCCACTTCATAAGAATCGTTAGTAAGACCTAATTAGCTAGTCAAAATAAAATTTCAGAACCAAAAATTTTTTTACTAAAACTCGAAATTAAAATCGTGAGATCACCTAGTAGTTCATGGGGTCACGCGAGTTCACGCGGCTGTTTTGGACGAGTGATACTACGTGGTCTCGATCGAAAATCATTTTTGCACCTTTTTTATCTTATGTCATACTCAAATTTGGATTACGTACATGGATAGAGTAATTTATTTACTATACATTTTCTTTTCCAAAACCAATGAAAAGTCTGTGTGTATAGTATATAATACTGATAATACAGCTAATAATAAACATAAAAGTTTGACATTTCTATTGCAATATCCTCGTATCAATCCACCCAATCTCATTCCATAACCCATAGACCTTTCCCTATTTCTTGCAATAGATTTTGCGCCTGCCGAAACCTATTCAGGGGTACACCTTTCATAGGTACATCTAGGAATGGGTTTTGGCGTGAGCGCCACATGATATCTTCTCCAAAGGGCCTGTGTGTTGGATCTGTATCCCCACGCAAGCCTCTCAATAAACGGGGTGAAAAGACCCGTAATTCTCAAAGCAATAACACAAAAGTATAATATTTATTATATTATAATAGTCTTCTTCTTATCGTGTGTGTTAGTGACTAACACTAGTATCAGAGTTTTTAAAACGCCTAGGCCTCTGACATGGTTTTAGGTAACGACCAATGTCAAAGACAGTGACCGGGACCGACGGCTTAACGTGCCCTCCGAAGCACGGATCATCTTACTTATCAGACAATCAGGTGATCAGCCTACAACGTCCTAACCAAACTAGGACAACAACACAAAGTCGTTGCCCCCGTCGGGAATCGAACCCGCGACCTCCGGGTATGTGCCGAACGTTCTAACCACTACACCACGGAGGCAGTATATTATAATAGTATAGGAGGCTTACATTGAAACTAGAGTGTGGATCATGTGTATAAAAAGCTCATAATAAATAAAATAATATTTATTACTATAAAAGTAATAAATCTTTATTTTCCAAACTTTAGAAGCTTTTTGTAATTTAACATTTTGAGCGCCATTGACCACTTTAGATGCAAAACGATCGCGTGACTGACAGACGCTAGTCGCCATAGACAACGAAATTGTACTATTTTCAGTAGGCTTGGTCTTGGTGTCAAGGGCAAAGTAATGTTTAACAAGCACTGGCGAGCTCAAATTTAAGAGCTTGCTCTTGTAGTTAGAGTTGAGTTTCCTGTCTATGGCTGAGAGAAGAGATGAATGGAGGCAGCTCCACTATGGAAGCATGCGCTAAAAAATCCTATCCTACCCAACTAATATTATAAATGCGAAAGTAAGTTTGTATATTTGTTTGTTTGTTACCACTTCACGCTTCAACCACTGAGCCTGTTTAGATGAAATTTGAAGGACGTAGGATAGTTTTTATCCCGAAATTCCCATGGGGAGCGAAGCCCATGGGCACAGCTAGTAGGATATATATTAAAATATTATTATATATCCTACTTCCTACTAATATTATAAATGCGAAAGTGAGTTTTTATATTTGTTTGTTTGTTACCACTTTACGCTTCAACCACAGAGCCTGTTTAGATGAAATTTGATATGGATATAGTTTGATAGCCAGGAAAGGACATAGGATAGTTTTTATCCCGAAATTCCCACAGGGAGCGAAGCCTACGAGCACAGCTAAGTACCCTATAAAAAATAAACTCAAGTAGGTGGTACTACTATAAATTTACTTTTATTAAGCATGTGCTTACAAATAAATTATATTTTTGATGAGATATTTGTAGTTAAAATCCTGCAACTATTACCTCCAGTGGGTACTTTATAATTAAAATAACAATAACTAATTGGGTTAGCTACTTATTAAGCATTATTATTATTCTGCCAAACATGGGCTCTCACTAAAGCACACATGAAAAAGCTACAAACTTGCCAAAACTCTATGGATAGGAGCATGATGGGAAAAAGGCTGTCTGATAGAATAAGAATTGTAAACTTAAGAAAATACACAAAAACAAAGGATGTAACAAGAACTGTAACAAAATTGAAATGGAAGTGGGCAGGACATACAATCAGAGGAAAGGAAAAATGGTCTCAATCAATAATGAATTGGTTCACAAGTTACAGAAAACGTTAGCGAGGCAGGCCATCTCGAAGGTGGGTGGACGACATCAAAGCTGTTGCAGGCAACACATGGACCAGAGTGGCTAATGATAGAGAGAAATGGAGGCAGTTGGAGGAGGCCTTTGCCAACCTATGGCATACAGACAGAGGAGGCGATGATAGTGTATAAGTGTTAGATTTAAGTTTGAAATGTAAAAATGTCTGAATAAAGGCTATTATTATATTATTATTATGTTGGTACGCTTTTCGGCCACGGGTCCATGGGGACCAGGTCCTTTGAGGCGTTCATAGGGCCAAAGCCAACATAAAGAGGCCTTTTAGTACCTTTTTATCCAAAAAGTGAGATGGCTGCATCTATGGAAGTCTATCCCTTTATGTACCATTGAGATACACTAACAGACAGTCCTCCATAGTTGCCGAACTATTGCCAGGGAGGGATTGACTTGGTTAGGGCTATGTGGATGGGATGTTAGTGGACCGGATAACTGGGTTATGGAGTGAGAGTATAGATCCCATTGTACTTAAGCATTACCACTTCATATATGTAATACATAATATCACGCTTGTTTCCTACAGGGGTAGGCATGCACTATGGACCTCGACTTGCTACGTTCCTGACATACCTTTATTGGTTCATCTACCAACGGTGGGTACTTTTTACCTCTCCTTTTTTAGAACATCTGCAATTTGGTTGCAGAATTCGCCGAGGACCCTTTGTTATATGTAGTATGACTAGAATTATGTTAGATAGTTAAGACTTTATTAATGTAACTGTTTGTTATTCCTTAGTATCTTAAATCTAAATAGTTGATGCATGCATGATAACGTAACCAATTTTTTTTTCCTTAAAACGTGACATAGATGTCAATTAGGTTGTCAACAAAAAAAAGTAAGTAAAAGAAAGTAAAATAAAAAAGTAAAAAAAGTTCTTTAAAGTTACTTATAAATAAGTAAGTTTGCTTAAAACCTTTTAAATTAAAAATTGAAGAATATATCCAAGCGGTCATATTTATTAAAATCAACAATAATTGGTTAAACACATTTTAGTTAAAAATTTTGTCCTGTTTCTTCTTTTCAATATTTGACATTGAAAGAACGAGACAAAACATATTTTAACAAAAATAGGCTTAGAAAACGTTTGTAATTTTTATGAATAAGAGGGAAAATGTTTAGATTGCAGGCTGGTCGCCCAGCCAGCTCGACTCCTCAATTTTCACGCGGTTTCCGAAAACGGGTCAATTTTGCATCCCAAAGTTCGTTTCGGCGGCACCAGGACTCCTAAAGCAAAGTCTGGTCACGTTATGCATTGCATACCCCTACGCTAGTGCATCGGTTGTGGCTGTAGCGTTTTCTGCTGCCGTACTTGCAAACTTGAAAAATCTGACAAAAATAGGTACTGAAGATTGAAACTAAGTCAATTATCTTTGAAAACTAAAGGTCAAGTCTATAGATATACCTATACATATTTGCGCACTCCCACACTCTAGCCCAATAATTGTAGAAATCAAATCTATTGCCTGGTTATGCGTTATTTTGTCTGAATGGCAAGTACAAAACGAAAATGAGTAAGCTGTGTAAACTCACCCATAAGGAGAAGAGGGGCTTTCTAGGCAGTAAAAGCAACGGAATCATTACATTCATAGTTTTTATATTGGGTTGAAAAATTAATAGGCATAAAAATATTTTCTTGCAATAAAAGCTTCCAAAAGAAAGCTTGCTTTAGCTTCCGACCGATCCG
This sequence comes from Acrobasis consociella, assembly GCA_963555685.1. NCBI lineage: Eukaryota > Metazoa > Arthropoda > Insecta > Lepidoptera > Pyralidae > Acrobasis > Acrobasis consociella. The sequence goes on along the minus strand of OY743132.1, from coordinate 8,493,108 downwards.
ATTCGTTGCGTCTGACAGCCCGCTGACAGTGACAGTGTTCATTCATACTTTGACAATGACTTCTAATAATTTTCAGTGTTTTTCATGCAAAGGAATAAAACAAGCATTTAGCAGAAAATAGGGAGACATGGAAAATACTCCACCGACAGGAACCTAGTTCTTAAATTGATTGATGATGATGATGAATAAAACATTTTGTGGCTATATATAAGCTTGTCTGCACTCTGCCCACTAAAGTTGGATTTTTGTTGAGGTTGAATGAAACTGGAAGTTGATTCTATATCCTACCTACCAGAGTCCCGATCCCGACCGTGCGTAGTCCGTACCTACACGTATACTTCTTCGAGATGTACAAGATAGCTGCTTGCTGCTAAGGTATTGCTCAATGTGGCTAGTGGCTGAATCTCTGTCACGCACTCGCACGCACTACAGAAAGAAAGTTTAAAAAAAAATTAAGAGCGGGAAACGCAAAGCTGCGCAAAAGACGGAAATAAAAAATATCTTATTACAAATAAATTCAAATGGATAGATCAAATACAAGAAAAAGAAAACTAATTAGTCACTTTGAGTCTGAAGAACCACCGTTTGACGAATATGTGTGTAAGTTTAAGTACTCTAAAATATAACAGAAAACAAAAAGTGATAAAAAATTTTTTTGCTCTTTGGTTTTTATAAAATTTCCATATTTTCCAGATTGCGAAAACTGTTACGATTTTGTGTATGAATATTGTTCTATCCACGGCCCGTTACTGATTATACCCGACAACAAAGTAAGTAGCTACAAAAACTATCGCATCTTTTATAAAAATTAGAAAGACTGGAGTACACAGTACTAGGCATCTCCTGCCACCTACCCAAATACTTTACTTTTATGTAATACATAATATGTATGTCCTATTATGCCAGCCCCAGCGTAGGTACTTTTAAAATCTAGGGATAGTTTTATCAAGCTCTGAAGCAAGGAACGTATTTAGATATACTAGAGCCCCAGGGCTCACAACTTTTGCTGCTCCAATTTTTGTAGCTTGTAAAAACTTAAAAAAAGCTGGAAACTCACTCAACCTAAGACGAAATATACACTTAAAATAAATAAGAGAAGACAATTTAATTGTAATTCTCTTTATTTTTGTTCTTTTTAATTTAGTTTTAGTATTGATTACAATTTGTACGGAAAGCAAGAGAGATGCATCTTAAGCAGTAGAGAGAGCAACCACATTTTAAAACCAGTAACAAGTAATTTATTAACAAATCAAGGATTTATTTCAGTTGATTTTATTGTTTTCATTGTATGTATATTACCTATTTTTTTATTTAAGGAAGTTTATTACAGTTTAACGTATTAATAAAATTTTCTAAATTAGATATTGTAAGAAATTTATTATTTTAATAAAATTATGATAATAAATTAATTTAATTTTTAAGTTCGATCGTGTTAGTAATCGTGCTTATACCTCTACAATACAAGAGTCACAATATACAATGATCCAGAGTTCATAGTATAAAATGAAGATCTTTTTATATCTTTTATTGATGTTACATAGATAACGTCAAGAGTTGGGATTCCAGACTGGGTGCCGCGGGCTGCACTCACCACCCCGCGGGCATATGTACACATTGCGCCCTCGATGATACCAGGTAAAACAAGTACTGAAAGTGGAAATTGCCAACTTTACTCAAAGAATCTTCCTTGTGACGTCACTTCCTCAATAACCTTGCTTGAAAATAAAGGTCATTGGGATTTTTGCAAACATCTAAATAAGTAATACTTTATTTTAAAATCTGATTAGAGAAACTTTCTCGTAGAGGCTATTACTCTGTTGATTAATGATTTGCGAGTTAGATTTCTTTTATTAATTTACAAGCCAATTTATTGTGAAGCCGACCGCAAAGAGGACTCAGTAAAATTGAGCGTTATGATAAGTTTATGAAGATAAAGACTAATTTTGTTTAGGGTTATATTATAATGCGACAATACTGTCGGACGGGAGGCCGGTTTTTTTTTTAAAAGCCCAAGGCGGTAATATATTTTTATCATTCTTAATAACTTCTAAGGTGCTGGTCTGGGAGTGTTCAGCTCAGTAACGCTGCCTCGCGGCGTTCGCTTCGGCCCTTACCAAGGAAAGTCTACCGAGGAGGTTACTTCGATGTATTGCTGGCAGGTGAATAATTTTATTTATTTATAACTAGAGATTGATGAGTTTATATCAAGCAAAAGAGGTTTGTGTGATCGTAGCAAATGGAGGTCCATAGTCCCTGCCTTCCTTGTAGGAAACAGGCATGATATTATGTATGTATTTTAACTAGCCGAAGCCCGCGACTCGCGTGGACTTTATGTCTCCGGAAAATGCTCATCAGGCTGAACAACTTTTTCTAAGGCGTCATTTTTATATTTCTTATTGTTTAGCTGGACCATTAAGGTTCTGTATCAGGTGTTCCATTTTTCAAAATCAATTATACGCTATATGTTGCCCAGGCTTAACAGCTATATAACAAACAAGTTTTTTTAAAGTGTACAAAACTAAAAACAGTTTTTTTTAAATCCTTACCATATTTCTATTTATGAATCGCCTCTAATTTTTTAGGTGTAATAATAATCATCCTCATCCACAGAGCGTTCGACCTCCAACCTGGAAACAATTTTGTTTTTTGACAAATTGATCACAGTTGTCTGCAATTTTTAGATCCGCAAAAAGGCTAAACTAACCGTCGTGGATGGCTTTGACGGTGAGGCTTCGAACTGGATGCGATACGTCAACTGCGCCCGAAACTGGCAGGAACAAAACTTAATCGCTTTTCAGTATCAAGGACAGATATATTACAGGTAGGCAGTACCGTTTATAGAATAAAGAATGATGGTGCCACTCAAAGTCAGCTCTGGATCTAGGGGAAGAGCAAACCGGAGACTTGGCCCCGGGTGGTAAGGCCAGAGGGGCAGCAAAATCAAAAGGTTGCTCCGCATTTACTCCCACTAATAATATGCTAATGTACAATTTGTGAATAACGTAGTTGGTTAAAAAATCACTTACACGTACTTGAAAAAAGCCTGTCTAGCCTGTAAGATCGGTAACATTACACTGTATTTTGTAACTTTTTGTTGTTTTATTATAAATAAATACTAAGGATTTACAATGGAGGCTTATTATCAGGGGGCGGCAAAATTAATTTATATACATATTTGCACCATCCCTCCCCGGTCACCAATGGAGTAGCTGGACAGAGGCAGCCAGTTAACGTGCTGCCCATTTGTTATTTGTGTTTTAAATGGGTGATGCATTTTACGCACAATGTTGCAGTCTTTATACTTAGCTACTACTTAAAGTGTAGTTAATTGTGCTCGCGTAGGTAGTATTATTTCAATCAACCAGTATCCCACTAAGTATCTTTGCCTTTAAGAACTCAACTAAACAGGTATGCTTTTTTGATTTCTCAGGACGATAAAAATAATCCCAAAATTCACAGAGCTCTTGGTTTACTGTGGCAGCGAGTTTGCTAACGGTTTAGGGATTGATTTGAAGTATTACAGTAAGCTCAAGAGAACCCAAATTGGTATGATTGTTTACTCGTATTCTGTTTTTCTTATAAGTAAAAATAAAATAAAAACTAAATGTAATTATATTTTTATTTTTTGTTACAGCATTTCATTAGCAGTTTTTAAAAGCACATTGGATTTGAGTTTCAGTATTATGTTATGGATATATATTTATTTACCTTTAACATTTTGTTTAAAAAAATATTTTTATTTTCTTTTATCTTGATGCGTGTTATTTAATAGCATTATTTTTACAGCCAAGTGGGCAATTAAAGATCTCAATCTAAATGGAATGATAGCTGAAAATCAGAAAGGCATATATAAAACTGAAACGCTGGAAGTTAGCGAAGAAATACCAAGAAGTAATAATAAATTTGATGAAATCTCGCATTGTGGAGAAACTGAGGAAGAAGAGTTCCTAATCAATTCAAATTATAATGAGATTGATGACATATCCAATTTTACAGTTCAAAATGACACTCAACCAAAAATATGTAATGAAATCTTAAATTGTGAAGAAACAACTAATACGTCAACAGACGGGGAAGAATTTCAGAAAAATACTCTAAGTTTAAGTTACGATAAAATTAATAATCAATTTAATTTAACCATCCAAAAAGAAATTCAACAAAATGTAGTTGATGAAATAAATTGCGATGAAACGACTCAAACGAATGAAGATATTAAGAAAAATACCCTTCGTTTATCTAATAACATAGTTAATCATCAAATCGGTTTGAAAGTTCAAGAAGATAATCCAAAAATATGTGGTATTTGTAATAAAATTTACAAAACTAGAAAGTCTTTATGGGAACATAAATGGGTACATAAAGAACCACGGTATTGTTGTACGCAGTGTAGTTTTAAAACGTATAGGAGATCTTATTTCAATGAACACAAGGATAGGCACACGAAACATAAAGTATTTAAGTGTGAACTATGTTCTTATGTAGGGTATGTGCAAGCCAACTTCCGGAATCATTTAAAAAGAGTTCATAAAGACGAAACTTACAAAACTAGTAAGTCCTTAAGGGAACATCAAATGGTACATAAAGAACCACGGTATTGTTGTACGCAGTGTAGTTATAAAACGTCTATAACATCTCATTTCAATGTACACAAGGATAGGCACACAAAACATAAAGCATTTCAATGTGAACTATGCTCTTATGTAGGGTATGTGCAAGCTGACTTCCGGAGTCATTTAAAAAGAGTCCATAAAGACAAAACATCTTCTTGTAAAGTGGTTGAGATAGTGGATTATGCTCCTTGAATAATAAACTTGAACCTTAATTAAATTTTTATGTACCTGAATGTAGGAAAGCTATTTTAAAACCTTGGTTTAATTTTTACGTATTTCATTAATTAGTAAATTAACAAATGAATTAGTAAACCTAGCCATATAGCTAAATATTGAAACTAAATTTAGCATGGCACCGTCCCCAACACACATAATAAAACAACCGGTTGCATTATAGTCCATTAAACTTAGTTGTTTACCATTAAATTATATGAACCTTAAATTGAGAAATAACCGGCCAAGTGCGAGTCAGACTTGCGCACGAAGGGTTCCGTAGCATTATATATAAAAATTAAGTTTTTTTGCAAAGACTTATGATGTGTACAACTATCGTAACTCTATGGTTTTTTGTATGGGATGGTGTAGCTATCGCGGTTCTTGAGATACAGCCTGGTGGCAAACAGACGGACAGACAGCGAAGTCTTCGTAATAGGGTCCCGTTTCTACCCTTTGGGTACGGAACCCTAAAAACGTGGTATGTCCCATAGGTATGGGACATACCACGTTTTTAGGGTTCCGATTTATTACGGGTAGATACCCGTAATAAATCGAACCACAGGCTAGATAGATAGATAGATATATAGGGACAAATTACACTGATTGAGCTAGCCCCAAAGTAAGTTCGAGACTTGTGTTATGGGATACTAACTCAACGATCCCATATTTTATAACAAATACATATATAGATAAACATCCAAGACCCAGGACAATTACTATATTATATTGATAATAATAAAAAAAGTAAAAAAAGACGTTCCCACAAAAATTGCCCAGACGGCTGCACACTTTTGTATGAAAATACAGATTTTTTGTTTTTGATTGTTTGTTTAATTTCATTTTACTATGAGTGGTCTAGCCTGTGGTTCGATTTATTACGCGTATGTCCCTTCCATGTTGTATATTGAAGCCTTGGTATAATTTTTACGTATTTACTTATTTAATTAATTAAACTTTATCTATTTTTTTAGTTAAGTAAACGTAGGTAATTGATAAAAGAGAAAAATAATTGAAATAAATTTAATATCTTCAGTAGCTGATTATGTTGATTTTATTACATTAATTAAGAGTTAAGAGCAATTAATTTACTGTTAAATAATCAGAAAGAAAACGGATATACTTATAGAAACAAGATGTATTGATGATTTATTAGTCGTTTTCATGTATTTACCGTTGACATACCAAAGTGACATGCTTGACATGTAGAATAGGTGGAATTTACTGAGTGGAATAAGAATTATTTATTATAATAAACATAAAATTTAACGAAGTACTTGTTTTTATTATATTAAATTAAGTACATAATAATCTGACAAAATCAACGAGGCTAACTTTAAGTAGGTATTATGTTATGGGCCCTCTCCCTACGGACGGAGACTAATATGGGCGCCATGATATGAAATGCCCCGGGCTAGTATGGGTATGTATGTATGCGGTGTACTTGCGTTATTTATATTTTCTTTAAAAGAACATATTTCACATGTGTGTGATAAGCATGTGCTGAATTTTGGAAATAAAAACTTATACAAACTAGTAGTTCTGTGAGAACAATAGACCTCGCGAGCCTTTATAACTTTACAACCATGGAATAACCGATATTTTAATCTTTTTCCTGGCTTAGCAAAAGCAACTTGAGGGTTTTGAAACCTGTTGGGAAGAAAGTAGATAGGCCTACCGCCTATCCTTTACGCATAAGCCCCATTGAAGTATACCCCTCCTTACTAAACCCATTACACACCCCTTACATTTGCTAGCTTATTCAATCTCTTTTCCTCCTCTATTCTTAAAAGAAGAAGTTTCATTTAGCTATTCTGGTGAGGCGGTCTAAATTAAATGGCTCCAGGACTATGTCCGCTAGTCGGCGAGAACGAGAGAGTGCAACGTAGTAACATCTCGATTTGTGGATGGTCACTGCCCATGCTAATATAAGAGGGAATTGGGTTCTGGAATCAGTGATCTCTCCAGAACGCCAAGATCGAGTAACGGCCGCTATAGGCACAGAATTGTTAATATGTGGCCCAGTGTAGGTGTCAAATTGCACCATTATCACCAAAGGTTAATCTGTAGGTGGGGAGCAATTCAGGGGGTAAACCAATTGAGTAACAGTGCCTGCACCATTCACCAAGTCCTTTTTAACTCACAAATTGGTCTTAAGCATGACCTGCTGCCTACACATAGGTAAATGGTTTTTTCCAATCCCTGGGCCTGCTGATCAGCGTAGGCCTGTGCAGCTTTAACTGTTCAACTTCTTTATTGTTGTGGTTCGACGGTACTTTCGCTGTAGGCCGGTTCCGGGCTTTTAGCCTATTGCAATTGTAGCTTTGAAATTTTGAATACTTTTGTTATGAGAATATATAACCGCATGCAATCCTTTACCTTATTACAATGACATTTAAGCAGAGTTCATTTAAGCGGGCTTGGTCATTGACTTTGGTCTGCGAGGTTAAAAAAATCACTTTAGGGTTATTAAAAAACCTTTTTGCAAGTGACTTGCTGTCTTTCTTTCCGGAGTTTTATTCCCTAGGTCCAAAACCCTTAATCAGATCTTTATTCAAATTATAAGAAACTTCTCTTATAAGCAATTCTTCTAAACAAACATTGAATCATTAGAATCGGTTTTTATTAGAAAGTGATATGAGCATACAAATGTATTATTAATATTTGTGTTGCAGTTGTCTTTTGAGGAATTTCGGTCTCATCAAGTTCAAAATGTTTTGTCCGATCTTAAAAAAAATTACATGGGACCAACCTTGCAATGCATTCTTTAAAACAAAAAATATATTTTTTAAATCGGTACGTATTTGACTTGCAAAAAAAACATAATTGTCAAATTGATAACCTCCTCTTAAAAGTTGGTTGAAAAATCAAGTCGATCTTGTAAACTTATAAAAAAAAACCATAGCGAGTTCTACGAGTTTCAAAATTTTTCTTGCGACATCTATTGTTTTTTTTGTGAACTATATGGTAATGAATGTACGCAAAAACTGTTTGTCAATTTTCTTCTTTTCTTAAAAATTGTGGTCAAGACATTGGCCTTGTAACTCGGAAGTTGCGAGTTTGATTCCCACGGTAGACATGCATTATTAAGAAAGTTGTTCAGTAACCCGGACTGAACTGACCCTTAAATAGTTTCAGTATATTTTGTGAGAAGATTTGTATTGTATATCCGTTACAGCTTAGTCAGCTAGACTTCGCGAGTCACCCTAAACTCGTTCAAGTATACCGTATAAAAAAGTTGTTCAAATAAAAAAGTTGCGATTTTATAATGGCAACAAAAAAGTCAAATGACATTTTTAAAAATATTTTTAAAATGGCGGATATATGACAGTTTTAAAATTTTAAAGCCACATATTTCCGCCATTTTGAAAAATTTCGAAAAACTGGCTCGACAAAAAAATTCTATTTAGTTGCTGAACCTGCTTATAAAATTTCATAAGAATCGGTTAAGAAATGCGACCTGTAGGCGAGAACAAACAGACAGACAGACAGACGGACAAAAGAATTTTTGGCCAATCTCAAAACTGATAGTTAGGGAGGCGAAGGGGGGAATTTTCGGCAATACTCGAGCGTGGCAGTTTAAGATATGAGAGATACCTTAGACCTAATAGAACAACCTTGTAAAGTATTTAGCTCTATATGTAGTGACGCGCGCCTAGGATAGACGATCAGATTAGTAAAAAAAAATCGATAGTCTGAAATACTCGAGCGCGTCAGATTAAGATATTGGGGGTTGATTTTAGTGTTTAAAGACTAAATTTAACTAATCTGACGATAAGTCCTTGACGCCGCCGAGTTATAGGGTCGCGAACTTGTAAAAAAAAAACGTTAATCCGGCATTCTCGAGCGCGATTTTTTTTTATTTTATTTTGAAGAATATAATCTAAAACTTACTAAAAATACAAAATCTGCCGGTTTCCGCATGACCGGAAGTGTGGAGGAGCCATTTTGTCTTCCTAAGAACGCGTTGCGGCATATAAGTCGCGAACGATACATTTTACAAAAAAAAAGTTTAATTAAATAAAAAAAGTAATTTTATTTTACACAAAAAAGGTCTCTTTACATTTTTGTCCAAAGTTAAAACTTTTTGACAAAAAAAGAAACCAAGAAACCTTTTTCGGTCAGATTAAGAGAACCCACCAACATTTTTGTCAGATTAAAAAAATATGCTTTCAGGATACCGAGATAAACCTCCCCTATGAAAATCTGACGCGCTCGAGTATTTCAAAAAAACTTTTTTTTTTGCATTTTCAAAAATTCATCGTAACTTATCGTCACGCCGAAATCGTCAGTTTTTTTAAAGGGAGCTTCCTTGGGGCCTACTTAACAACCCTTCCAAAAATCTGACGCGCTCGAGTAAATTTTTTTTTTTTTTGCATTTTTGGCTACTTTATATGCCTACCCCCACCACGCAAACCGGCAGATTAGTATACAGTTGTTATCAGAGGCACTTGGGGCATACGTAGTATGAATATCTGACGCGCTCGAGAATGCCCAAGTAACTGTTTTTTTTAACATTTTTGAAAAACCGTACACGCCAAACCCACCGCTAAAATGGTTGTTACCATACGAGCTTTTCTTTACGAAATTATTTTATCTTTCGATTTTGATAGGTCTCGACGGCGCCGTTGAATTACGCCATTTAGCTACCTCGCCTCCCTAACTATGAGACGCTTCGCTCGCTCGGTCAATAAATGCCGAGTTGGCGCGTCGTCGCCTCCGTAATACTCCGTATTATATACAAAAGCTGCATGAACTAGATTGCTTCGTTCTTTAAAAATATAACAATCAATTTTGACATTGACATATCAATCAAAGTTTGTTTTGATCATTTGATGTTTTGGTTTGGTTTGAAAAAAAAAAACTATGGGAAAAATAACCTCTTCACAAGTTCTCACGCGTGTTGTTATGATAAAATAAAAATATTTTAAACCCAAATAAAAATGTCGACGCTGTGTATCGACGAAGTATATCCCAAAAGCTCTGCCAACCCACTGTTAGTAAATTTCCAAAATGGCTACACGACCGATGAATTCACGTCGAAAAACTGTATGCTGTTCGAAGATAAAAGTACTAACATGAAGACTTTAACCGCTGATGTCTGCGACTTATTATACGCGGGAAACGAAGAAGAAGACTCCAGCAAGACTCTGATACTTTCACGTAACAAAAAAACGGGAAAAGTAACATTGATTGAGGTTAGTAGCATAGAGATGAAGCCAGTTCTAAAAGACCATTTAGACTCAGTTTTGGACACAAGCCGCTTGGAACTAAGTCGGAAATTCGGTTCAAAAAAGACTAAGCAGATGATGGAACAGCGGGAGAAGTTGAAAGTAAACACGGAGACAGTTATTAGTCAGATGCATAATGTAACAGTTAATATCGCCGAAGACCAAGTAGATCTTGGTTCTTACACCAAAACTGACTCTGAAGATTTCTATATACCTCCTATAAACCGTGACGCTAAAGAAGTCAGTGAAATATACGATTTGTACAAAATTTTAACAAAAGAACAGTACGAAACCATTTATACGGAGATTATGCATAAAGAGTGGACAGTGGACATGGTAGAGTGGGTCAAAAACATAGCTACCGTAAAAACTTTGAATGCCGAACAGAAAGTGTTAGCGTTATATGCTAGTTGCCTCTTTAAATTATTTTTAGTTGGAATAAGAGAAGTATCTAAGAAGACGTTTTCCCCATGCCCCGACTCAGCAACACTAAACAAGATTATCCTGGACAACTTCACAAGTCTCAGTAACTCTAAACGTAACAGATCGTTGCAGTTAAAAGACAAATCATTCTGCCATGCCGTAGTATTTCTACTACTTCTCAATGACTATAAATATAATGCAGAAGATTTAAGCAAACATGTAAATTTGGCTATACGAACGTTGACAGCAAAGATTAGAGTGACCGGGGCTACTATAGTCACTTCTGGAAGCAAAAAAATGGTGCATCTGAAACTGCCGTTGAGTACTGTTGGGTTTTATAGACGGAAAAGCACCAAGTTTTAGTATAAGATTAACGAAATAGATCATTTGTAGGCTAAGTATTGCATTTTTATTTTTTCCAAATTTTACCCGCTGCATTATGCTCATGTGCAGTATGGTTTATGGTAGAGTAGTACTCCAAGTCCTCCCATCGATGTCATAGAAAGCGACTCAGAAAATACAAGCTAAACAAAGCTTAAGAGCGGCCAACCCGCCTTACTTTTTATACAAACGCTCATACGTGATTATGGCGTTGTAACAGATCTTTCTTGGAAAGTTTTGAACTAACAGGAATCTTGTGCGCTATATCTAGGTTTCTATCAAAATTAAAAATTAAAATTTCATTACCTTTATACCTTTTATACCTTTCATTGACAATTTCTCTTGTCAAAAATGTCTATCTCTTAATAGACAAAAATTAAATCAAAACTAAAACCAAAGAGGATGCATAAATGAAGCACCATAAGATTCATTTACATACATTTTATTAATTTCATAAGATTACACATAAATTATATAGTAAAAAATACAAAAGTTTATATTCGGTGCGCCATTGACCACTTTAGTTGCAAACAGATGCGTGACTGAGACGCCATCAACAACGTTGTCTTAGGTGTACTATTTTCATTAAGCACACGGTCCCGGCCGATAGCGGCTGAGAGGTGACACCGCGGAGTTTTTAGTGGTAACACCACATAACCTTACTTACCGGTGTCCCGTAACCGGTAAGGTAAACGAAGGGGTTTACTCCGCGTCAAAAAAAAAAAGTGTACTATTTTCACTAGGCTTGGCGGCGGGGGTAAAGTAACGTATAATAGGTTTTATTTACATTAAGGATAATATTTTAAAAAATACACATGGTTTTCAATCTAAATCCGCTATGATCTCTGCCGACGAGAATGCAAATAGTTTTCGGACTACAAGTAGGTTTTAGCTTTTGCACTAAAATAATATTTGAAATCCATGTCTATCTATGGCTCTGGTAGTACAGAGAGGGTCGTGCTCCTGCAGTGGAGACAGAAAGACCTGATGATGACGATGACCTCACTTATGTGTTTTCAACTATGGCAAGACATAACCATCCTCCCGTATTCCCGGTTGCATCCTCAGCAGTAACGCTTCAGAGCCCGGGGTCCGCTACCTAACCAAGGAGATTTGACGAGTTACTGGTTTTACACAGAGCGATGTCGTCTGACCTCCGCAACCACTGACCTCCATATATACAAGTACGCTGGACCTATGATTAGCCGGGCCATAGTGAGGCGATTTGATTTTCGCCATTTTTGGCGCTGATCGTAGGCATTCGTAGCAGTGGGTGGGAACGGAACTAATAATAGAGATGGGCAGTGGCGGATTTACACATTTGCCGCCAGAAGGCTATTTATATTTTGCCGTCCCTAAGCTGTGTTCTTGAAATATCATTACAAAAGCACCCTTCTACATTCTCAATTGCAATGGGGGGGGGGGGGGGTGTTGCACTTGGTTTAAAATTTGCCGCCCCCTAAAATGTGCCGCCCTAGGCTTTAGCCTACTCAGCCTATTGGTAAATCCGCCACTGGAGATGGGACAATTCAAATGAGTCAACCAGAGTCAACGGCCATTTGCAAGTTACGTCAGATTTAGTTCTCTTCCCACGCATTGGGGGCGCTTCAAATAGGCACAATAAAGAGCTGTCATTTCTAAGGGTATCATAGGTCCAGCGTACTTGTATATATGGAGGTCAGTGTCCGCAACCCAAAAGGCACACAGTCATAGGTTTGAGCAAACGCTAGATGGCGTTCGTGAGCCATAATGACGGAATCATCTTTCAAGTTATTCAAGCCTGCAATATGCTACCTGGAAACAACTTTTATTGTTGACGACCTCCGTGGCGTAGTGGTCACCATGCTAGTCCGCCACCCAGAGGTCCCGAGTTCGATCGCCGGTCAGGGCAAGTTGGAAAATAGCCTTTTTCAAATTCTCCTGGGTCTTGGATGTTTATTTATGTGTGTATTTATTATAAAATATAGTATCGTTGAGTTAGTATCCCATAATGACAGGTCTCGAACTTACTTTAGGGCTAGCTTTTCTTAATTTGCTTCCCAGTGGGATTCGAACCCACGACCTCCGGATCACAAGGCGAATGCTGGCGATTGGACCACGAAGGCAGTCTACAAGGCAGGCCCATCTTCCTGTACCTTGGCGTCATTCTTCTTCCTTACTACGGGCAGTTTGAGGTGTACGCTCTTCACGTGTATGTTCAGAGAGTTGGACTGAGTGAACTTCTTTGAGCAGTACTGGCACTCGTACGGTTTTACTCCGGTGTGTACCTGAAAAAAAATAAAAAAAAATATAGGGACAAATTACACTGATTGAGCTAGCCCCAAAGTAAGTCCAAATCCTACTATCCTACTTCCTACTAATATTATAAATGCGAAAGTGAGTTTGTTTATTTGTTTGTTTGTTCGTTTATTTGTTTGTAACCTCTTCACGCTTAAACTACTGAACCCATTTGGATGAAATTTGGTATGGATATAGTTTGAGACTCGGGAAGGGACATAGGATACTCTTTATGCGAAATTCCCACGGAGAGCGAAGCCCGCGGGTACAGCTAGTATTTCATAAAAACATTAAAATATATACAACTTAGAAGGGACATTCGCGTAATTAATCTAACTACAGACTGAAGACCTAGTATCTAAACTAGATCACCATAACATAATGATAATAAACTAAAACTCCCATGCTGGTCTGGGAGAAATAAAAAAAACTTAGAATGTACCAGCTGCTTCTCTTCCCACGCAGATCGTAAAAGCCGATCGAGGGAATGGGCAAAAATGCAAATCATGTTAACAGGCGATGCGGCTAGCAACCCATCACTGTATTGATTGCTTTTCCATCTTCTCGCCCACCATGACGCTAAAAGTGGCTTTTGGGGCTTGCGGCCCTGGGCTCTGCATAGAACCGCAAGACCCAAAATGCTCTGTCTGCCCCATTAGGGATAAAGACGTGATAGTATGTATGTAATAAACTAAACAGTCAAAAAACAAAAAAATATTTCGCCATTTCCATACAAATTGCCCGGGCGGCTGCAAAATTTGGTATGGAAATGCCGAGTTTTTTTAAGTTTTTGACTGCTATTTTAAACTAGAGGCAGCGCGCGGCTTCGCCCGCGTTAATCACACGACTGAAGTCGCGGGCTTGATGCAATATAGCCTATAGCCTTCCTCGATAAACGATATATCTAATACCGAAATTTTTTTTCAAATCGGACCAGTGGTTCCTGAGATTTGCGCGTTCAAACAAACAAACAAACTCTTTAGCTTTATATATAAGTATATGGATTCATTATACTATTGTTAGCAGTGCTAACAATAGTATAATGAATAGTGCTAACTTAGCACTATTATGCTTTAATGAAACTATTATATGGAATTACTCGTAGTAAGTATTTATTCACAGACACACACGATACGTCACAGGTACATAAGTAGGTATCTCAGGTAACACGTCTTATCTGGAAGCCTCGCTAGGCGGCTCTGGGGACGAATCTAGCCCGGGCCCCATTGTAGGCACCGTGACCTTCAGCCTCCTATGATCTTCTAATACCGCAGATAACACTATAGTGGTCTAGTATAGCCCGTGGTTCCATTTATTACGGGTATGTTCCTTCCACGTTGTATATCCGACGCTCGCAATTTTTGTCGGATAAATCTGACGTTCGCATTGAAAGAGTGCTCTAAACGAATCTAAAGAACCTAAACTCGATGGGGTTGCGTCGTTTCATTACAGGGTTCGTAACTGTAACTGAGTAACTGCCTCCGTGGTGTAATGGTTAGAGCGTTCGGCTCATAACCGGAGGTCGCGGGTTCGATTCCTGGCGGGGGCAACGACTTTGTGTTGTTGTCCTAGTTTGGTTAGAACATTGTAGGCTGATCACCTGATTGTCTGATAAGTAAGATGATCCGTGCTTCGGAGGGCACGTTAAGCCGTCGGTCCCGGTCACTGTCTTTGACATTGGTCGTTACCTAAAACCATGTCAGAGGCCTTTAAGGCTGTTAAAAACTCTGACACTAGTGTTAGTCACTAACACACACGATAAGAAGAAGAAGCTAATATAAGAACAGTGTACCCTTGCGCAGCGGTAGGGTTGCAAATCATTGCCAGGCCTGTCTCACTCCGCGGTAGGTATTAAAAACGCAAGTACTAAAAAAGTACGTACGGCGGCCTCGCCAGCGCGTCTAATCAGTGCGGCAGAAAAGGTAAGCGTTACGCGATAGAAAGAGACGGAAAGAGATGGAACGTCTAGGCACAGAATTAATAATAGTATTACATACAAAACGGAAACTCGCACCGTCCCCCGCAATCTGGTGTCCCCGCAACCCCTCCCCAGTTATTGTGAGGTGTAAGCGCCAGTAAAACAGGGTTATTGGTAGTCGCACGTTGACATTACGCGAGTCACTTAGGATTATTGAATTATAATGGTGAGAAACTGCGCACATTATCATTGTTTATCCACGGAAAACAATAAATAACGAAAATTTTATAGATTTCCGAGTGATAAAAACAGGTAAGCAAAGCAACAAACTCTGTGGTGGCGACCCTGATTGTTTAACTCACACATTTGACGTGTGCACGGACGGATTGTTTCGTTTGTAGTAGTACTAGGTATATATGCTGCTCCGTTTCTATGAAGCGCCATACCTGTGGTCTAGGTGAATATAACTGTAGGTTATTAGCGTTGTGCGATCTGAATTGAACTTAATTGTATCGTAGCGAGAGTCGCTATTCCTTTATTTGATTTTTCGGAGTGAATCTTCTGTACTTGTACTATTATGTATTCTGTGTCATTGCGCATAAAATGCACCGCAAAGACAAACTTTTAAGAGACAGACTCACTGACAAAGACCTCAGAGGGGTAACTCCACAAAATAATACCTTAGTCGTACAATAGTGACGCCCTATTTCTACGTCAAACCAAATCAGACTTTATCATCATACGTTAGTGCTCAATGTTGCTTGACACCGAAACGCGGATACGCGGTAACGTCCGTCTTCTGTACCGCTTTTGGAGTAACCCCCCAGACAGTGAACTTTCCGCACAAAAACTTCCCTACAATTGGGTAGTCAACTAAAATATTTAAAAGTGTTAAAGGTGCCTTTAATCGAAAATATAGACAACTTTAAGAAAATAATTTGAATAAAAAAAAATCTACAAGTAATCAGGATTTTTTTATTTAAATTTAAACATTACACCGAAAGTGACGACACACATCAATCGAAATTTACATTTTATCTAAGTCTGCCATAAAAAAAACAATGACATTTGTCAACTGTCAATGTCTACTGTTTAAGGCGGGTCTCCTGCACCTAAATTTTCGAAACATTACACAAAAACATGCAAACAAAGGGGCGTGGCCATACGCAATTGTCTATGGCATACACATGTTTCTGCTTTCCAAAGCAGATGGAAAACATGGGCTGCGCGGGGCGAGAGGGGAAGGGTTTCATTTTTAATTATTTTACGGTTCTGGATACGAGTCCTTTAGAGCCTATCTCTATTATATGCAATTGGTAAAACGCAGAACACATCTTCTAGTTCTTTGTCAGGCAGAAATGATGATAACAGTAATCAGAAATAAATAATATTAGGTATCTTAAGTGTCATTTTTGAAACGCGGAGTCACCTAAACGAATGGTTTTTCCATACAAAAAACCGTTCGTTTAGTGACTCTGCGTTTGAAAAGTAGCACCTCATGATGAAGTCAACCATAAAGAAATGTTTCATTCAAAACAGAAATTATTTGCAGGAGACGGTTTGTGTATGAAAAATAATATTTTTGTTTTGTTTTTGTTTCATGTTTTTTGTGTAATGTTTCGAGAATTCTGGTGCAGGAGACCCGCCTTAAGTAAGACATTATTTTCAAATCTGATCAGAGAAAGTTTCTCCTAGAGGCTATTCCTCGAAAAGGATTGCGAATCAGATCCTTTTAAAAATTACTTGACAAGCTAATTACGTCTGGCGGGCGCAAAACCTTTCGCACTTACCCTCTGGTGCCTGTTAAGCGCTGGTTTCTGCGAGAACCTCTTCCCGCAGCTGGCGCACCCGTACGGGCGCTCGCCGGTGTGCGTACGCGCATGTATGGCGAGGTGGTTGTTGTTAGAGAATCTCTTCGGGCAGCTGCCGCATTTGAAGGGCTTCTCACCCGTGTGGGTGCGCTGGTGGTACTTTAGCACGGCGTTGGACTGGGGGCAAGGGAGACAGTCTGCTAGTTTACAAGTCAATAATAGTAGTTTACGATACAAGTGTGGTAAGTTGTTCATTACAGTCGAGGCGCGTTGACACACAAGCGGCCGAAGTTCGCGCGTGTCTATGGAGCCGAGACTTGTGATGAACAAAACATACGTTTAAACAGATTAGTGAGAAAACAAACTTCAATAATAAAACAATTTGAATTATTAAATTAAACTAATTAAGTAATCTGTAGTGATACAAGAGACACAGAAATCAATCCACCAACAACCAAACTATTATTTCAAAAAGGTTTTTTTTAAACATGGCCCATTTATAAATTCCTTTAAGTGTTGTTACAAGTATTTTACTTACTATATCAAATTGAATAACTTGAGTAAAATAAGGTTTCGGTATGGGTCTAGCTAGGCTGGCTGTATGCAGAGATTTTATGTTTCAAAAGTAATATTCGATTTTTTTGGATATATAGAATCTTATTCCTAAAACATTTAAAAAAACACTTTACCGAAGTAATATTTACTTCACGATTTCGAATGTGTGCGTAATGAATAGCATTACATACGTTAAATCAGTGTGGTAAATAGCACTTTCCGAGCTAATCTAATGTGTAGAAAATAAATAATTATATGTGGGCTAGCAAAATTATTATAACAGAGAAAGAGAGAGAGACAGAGAGAGAGAGAGACTATTTGTAAGGCGGTGTATGAAATAAAAGAACATTGTTAGAAGAATGAAAGAGGCAAATAGGTTAAATGTACAGGTGTGAAAGAGAGGGATGAAAGGAAGTAAGTAGAATACAAGACGGCTACGTCGACCAATGTATAGACAGTGCATGAAGTTATTAAATAAAATAAAGAAGTTTGTTGAAGAAGTTGCTTCTTTTTCACCACCCAGACACATTTATATAAGGTCTAACAAATATGCTGAAACTATTTAAAGGAAGAATTCAGTTCTTCCATGCTGGTCTGGGAGAAAAGAAAAAACTTAGAATGTACCAGCTGCTTGTCTACCCGCGCAGATCGTAAAAGCCGATCGAGGGAATGGGCGAGATTTGAATCATGGTAATAGGCGATGCGGCTAGCAACCCATCACTATTTTGATTCCTTTTCCACCTTAACGCCCACGACCACGCTAAGCGTGGCCTTTGGGCCTAACGGTCCTGGGCTCTGTCTACCCCGTCAGGGATATAGACGTGAAAATGTATTTATATATTTGTATTTGTATAATTCAGTTCATGATAGTGAACAACTTTCCCCAAGGTATTGTTCAATTTGACAAGTTTGAAAGTTGACCAATCAGCTGATCCGAGGTTGTATGGAAAGCCAAAAATTATTTTTTATATTTCGACATATGTTCCTTGGGAAAAGTTGTTCACTATCACGGACTGAAGTCACTCTTAAATTAGTTTCAGCATATTATGTTAGACCTTATATGTATAAACAGTATATATATTTCTGCCATTTGGCTACGGAACCCTAAAAAAACATCATTCCCATACAAATTGTCCGGGCAACTGCGCACTTTAGTATGGAAATGCCATTTTTTTTGTCTTTTACTGTTATTTTAATTCCATTCTCCTTCTTATCGTGTGTGTTAGTGACTAACACTAGTGTCAGAGTTTTTAAATCGCCTTAAAGGCCTCCGACATGGTTTTAGGTAACGACCAATGTCAACGACAGTGACCGGGACCGACGGCTTTACGTGCCTTCCAAAGCACGGATCATCTTACTTATCAGACAATCAGGTGATCAGCCTGCAATGTTCTAACCAAACTAGGACAACAACACAAAGTCGTTGCCCCCGCCGGGAATCGAACCCACGACCTCCGGATATGAGCCGAACGCTCTAACCACTACTCCACGGAGGCAGTTTAATTCCATTATATTATAGTGATATAGTATAGCCCGTGATTAGATTAATTACGGGCATGTATATTCCCGCGTTGTATGGCGAAGCCTTGAAAACTCGGCTGCGTTTCTACTGAAGCGTAGCGGAGATTTCGAGCATTGTGATTGGTCAATTAATGCACCGCTAAGCTCCTCTCCGCTCTAGTGAAAAATCAAACACCAGTGTTGGCCACTAACAACTCACCGAGCAGTGTTTCCCGCAGACCTCGCACACGATGTTCTTGTTGTACTTCAGGCCGAGGTGTGTCCGCCGCATGTGAGCCAGCAGACGAGACTTGTTCGCGAACTGCCCGCCGCACTGAAAGATAGACATACAAACATTTCAGGGAGTTTTTGGCGGGAAGTCAATGGGTTCAGTTGGAGTTTGCTTTAAATTGTTTTGCAAATTGATTCTAGTGGACTTTATAATATGAAATCGGTGTAGTGTTATAAATGCTCATTATTATGGACAATACCTGTCTTATTATAAAACGCAGACTAACTTTGTTACTAGGTTTAAACCTTTATCCGACCATATCAGGTTGACATTTTTAGACGACACAATGACATATTACTAGATGTCAACTTGATTTGGTCGGACAATAGTTTAAACCTAGTAACAAAGATAGTCTGCTTTTTATAATGAGACGGTATGTGAAATGTTTAAAGTGGACAGTCATAGTGCGGTTGTAGTGAGTTTATATAATAATAATAAATAACTAGTAGGTAATTATCTTAGATCATTTATACTCCATTTGTTTAGGTATTTAAATAATTGTAAACAATCTTGACATGTCTTTTTATTGAAATATACACTTTATAAATCAATAATTTTGCTACAGGTCTAGCACCTAACTGTGGCAGTTCCTGAGGTATGGGAGCGGTACGGGAGGGGTGTGTTTACGAAACGTCAAACGACGCGTAACTTCAGTCTTACTTCAGTCGGGCGTCAGGCTTGCTGTCGTCAATACGTGTTATTGGGACAGGTCGCTTCAAGTAAAACGCACACGGTATTTACAACCAAAGATGAGTCCTCCAATAAGAACTCAAACGAAACAAGTCGTTTATAAAGTGTAAGAATATTTTAAAACAAGAATATTAAATCCCAATTCTGCAGAGTTTAATATACAAAAAACCATTGCCATGGCTGCAGGATTTCCAGAAAGAAGCGTAATCCGCAGTAAGAAAGGAAATTCCCACGACCAATAAATTAAGAAAAGTTTTAGAGGAAGCTGGATTTATTAAATGTGGTTATACATAAGTACTTTAGACTTTTATTACGTGAATTAGGATTCCGATACAGAAAATGCCAATCAGAGAGGAAAATGTTGATAGAACGCCATTCAATACAGCAATGGGGAGCCAAATACATTACGGCAATAAGAAAATATATATCACAAGATATTTATAATATTTACCTACAAATTTTTAACCTTGGTAGGCGAGCCCGACTCGCACTTGTTCGGTTTTGTTATTGTCACACGCCTCAATATTAATCTATTTGACTTAGGTACACGCTCGTAAATATCATAAGGATATCGTAAGAGATATCTGCATTAAAATGTATCACGTGTATAGCAAGACAGTTAGGACACGTCATGTCACGTCATTTGTCACCCCTCCCGTACCGGCCTCATACCTCAGGAACTGACTGAGTTAGACGCTAGACCTTGTAATTACAAAGTAATTATGTTATAAATTATAAATTACATAATTACTTTGTAATTTGCAAAGGTATTGATATTATAAAGTGTATATTTCAACAAAAAGACATGTCAAGATTGTTTACATTTATTTAAATACGTAAACAAATGGAGTATAGTCATTATAGACACGTAGAGAAAAAAGAACATGAACAGTAAATTAAAGTGATGCCAATAGTTAGATAATGAATATAATTAAGACTTTAAAATTTAACCGTCAAAAATAAGTTTTTCTAAACGTCAAAACAAATATTTTCCATGGAATTTTTATGAAAAACAGGTTAATGACCACAAATTATATAGAATATGTGCTAATGACGTCATGGTTGCTTGGAGGCAAATAGCGCTCTATCAGTTTTCCTGCAATAACAAATCTAAAATCACCTTGAAAATATACACGCTGACTTTTCATTGGTTTTGGAAAAAAATGTCGTTTTGTTAATAAATTCCTCTATACATATACGTTATCCAAATTTCTGTATGTCATGAGATAAAAAATAACCGTGAAAGGGTTCCGTACCATTAGCTTTAAAAAATCGCGTTTGTTGTATGGGAGCCCCCCTTAAATATTTTTTTATTTTGTTTTTAGTATTTGTTGTTATAGCGGCAACAGAAATACATAATTTTTGAAAATTTCAACTGTCTAGCTATTGCGGTTCTTGACATACAGCCTGGTGACAGACAGACGGACAGACAGCGAAGTCTTAGTAATAGGGTCCCGTTTTTACCCTTTGGGTACGGCACCCTAAAAAGTTGCGTAAATGACTTTCGATCGAGACCACGTAGTTAAGCCGGCCAAAACAGCTGCGTAATGCCGATGACCCCGGCCGACCGGCGGGCGTTGTATGGCGGCGGCACAATTTTACTTTCGAGTTTCAGACAAAAAAAATTGTTTCATAATTTTTATTTTGACTAGCTAATTAGATCTGACTAACGATGCCTATGAAGTGGCCTTCGGCTTCAAAACCAATAAAAAACCACCGTGTATATGTATAGATTTTCGTCCTCCCATAAAAAGGTTCGTCTAGCTACGCGTTGCTTTTGTATGGGAAGGCAAATTTTTTTTTTGGTTTTTAGGGTTCCGTAGCCAAATGGCAAAAACCGGACCCTTATAGATCCGTCATGTCTGTCCGTCCTTAAGTGACAGCCACTTTTTTCCGAAACTATAAGAACTATACTGTTGAAACTTTTATGTATGCTGTGAACCGAATTAACACAGACTGCGGGAAACACGCCGTGCGTGTTTTTCGAAAACATTACGAGGACGCGGGCGGCACGCGCGTCTCGTGGAATTTCGATTTCCCTTCGCCTGTGCGGCGTCTATGGGTGAAAAACACATTCGGTGCTTTTTTGAAAATTAAATGATATAATAAAGATTTAAAAAAAAAACATATATTTTGGGGGACCCCATACTTAGAACTGACGTTAAAAATTTTATTTTTCATCAAACCCCAAACGTGTGGGTTATCTATGGATAGGTCTTCGAAAATGATATTGAGGTTTCTTTTATCATTTTTTTTTAAAACTGAACTAGTAAGTAGCGCATTAGTAGTTAAAAGATAGGTATGTGCTGATTGTAATTAGTAGAAAACTGTGGAATTGTCTACATTGCCGATGATCGGCGACCTCCGCGGGCGTAGTGGTCACCATGCTAGTCCGCCACCCAGAGGTCCCGGGTTCGATCTCCGGTCAGGGCAAGTTGGAAAATGGCCTTTTTCAAATTGTCCTGGGTCTTAGATGTTTATCTATCTATATATGTATTTGTTATGAAATATTGTATTGTTGAGTTAGTATCCCATAACATAACACAAGTCTCGAACTTCGAACTTTGGGGCTAGCTCAATCTGTGTGATTTGTCTTTATATATTTATTTATTATCATTATAGAAATGTATGAATCGTCAACACTCACCAGGAAATTCGGTCTTTGATAAATATGAGTAGATAAACTACCTAGTAGTTTTCCTTTAAGTTTTTGTTTTCGTCGCCAAGTTATCTTAAATCTGTTTGTTCTTAGTCAGCATGTGCGATTTATGTCTGTGCACTTAAGATTGACGGCAAAATAACACTCGTCCTACTACTACAGTAGGTCACTTCTTCTTGTCTCGAAAGCTCGAAATCTTCTTCTTATCGTGTGTTAGTGACTAACACTAGTGTCAGAGTTTTTAAACCGCCTTAAAGGCCTCTGACATGGTTTTTAGGTAACGACCAATGTCAAAGACAGTGACCGGGACCGACGGCTTAACGTGCCCTCCGAAGCACGGATCATCTTACTTATCCACAATGTCCTAACCAAACTAGGACAACAACACAAAGTCGTTGCCCCCGCCGGGAATCGAACCCGCGACCTCCGGGTATGAGCCAAACGCTCTAACCACTACACCACGGAAGCAGGGAGGAGCTCGAAATAAAATCAGATTTTTTCCCTCCAGAAGGTTGCCACTTTCACAGCGCTGTCTGAGCGCTCATATAGGTCACGCTTAGTGCAGCTGGTAGGGCGCGATGGGCAGGAGAGGTGTGTCTTAGTCTGGTCGTTATGACCACGTTGACATTGTTGCAGTTGTGTCAATATACCGGCACCGGGCTAAATCCTACTAATATTATAAATGCGAAAGTGAGTTTGTATATTTGTTTGTTACCACTTCACGCTTTAACTACTTAACCTATTTAGATGAAATTTGGTATGGATATAGTTTGATACCCAGGGAAGGACATAAGATAATTTTTATCCCGAAATTCCCAGGAGCGAAGCCCACGGGTACAACAGTTATGAATATTTCAAACTCAACAAAAAGTATCAGTGATTCTCTTCGTAGATATTGCCATATATAAAGACTGCAAGGAATCTTTGTTGTTCTTTAATTTTTAGTGCCTGGGCGACCGAGCTTTGCTCGGTTACATCTCAAACATTACAACACAAAATAAAAAATTATATATAAACTTGAACATAAAAAAAACAAAAGTAAGTCACCGAGTGGAATTAGAACCCGTAACACTCTTTCTAGCGGTCCGCATCCTTAACTGAGCCAAAACGGATAGCGGCCGGCGCGACGAAATTAGCGACCATATTCTGCGTGGAAAGAAAAACGTATGAAAACTCGAAAACACGCGTTTTCCCAAACATAAGACTAATCTAGATCGATTGTTTACCCCCGAAAACCCCCATATACCAATTTTCAGCGAAATCGTTAGAGCCGTTTTCGAGATCACAGAAATTTATATACATATATATAAATAAATAAATATACAAGAATTGCTCGTTTAAAGGTATAAGATAAGATTTATTCAGATTCTAGTTTGTTTCTTGTTTCTATATTTATAGCTAGATATTCTCGAAGGGCCATTTTTATTTTGGGTTTGTTATCGCATTTGAGTTCTTCAGATTGTTCATGGAAATAGACAGTGCCGGTTTTAGTCCTACCAGCGCCGTGGGCGAAATTTTCACGATGCCCCCACCTAACTGCAATTCAAACCCATTCAAAACAAGAATTACGTTTTATAAACTAATACCCGACTAAGGGAGCCATTTACAGCTAACAATATATTTTTGAAATGTAGTAGTAAGACCTTTCATTTGATCTACCACTGGAAAACGAAGCCAAAAAGAAATTATTGTATGTGAAATTCGTAATATACATTTATTGCATACAAATTGTAGCCTATGCCGCTCGTAAAATAATGACGAATATATTGACATGACATCTCATTTGTGGCAGTTGGTTAAGCGGTTAGGATGCTAAGGTGGGACACACGTAGATATCCACAAATATTCCTAATTAAATAATAATTACAAATAAGTAAGTATGCCTTGATCAATGAGCGAGGGGATATACATGGGCAGTCGTGGCGCCCCTTTATATCCGGCGCCCTGGGCGGTCGCCCAACCGCGCCCTACCCTAAAACCGCTACTGGAAATCAAGGTACAATAATAAAGTGTTTTTGAGTTAAACACATTTTATTATAGCTCTTAACAGTCAACAACTAACAATAACTATATTAAGTACATACATACATATTATCACGCTTGTTTCCCACAGTAGGCAGAGACTGTGGACCTCCACTTGCTACAATCCTGATAGACCTCTTTTGCTTCATCTTCACTCCGTAACTTCTCAAATACGTATTTAACTAAGTAAGTACTTGACTAGACGGTTATACAATCTAAAACCTATTTTCACACATTATATTTCTACACAGAGTAATTAGTTTGTTATTCTTACTTACACAATAGAATAAATACAAAATAGGTAATGCTTTACAAGCATTGAATAAAATGCACAATGAATTATAGGAATAATAAGTACCTACTAGCAGAGCCTCCTTAGAAGCCGATTCCCATTGAGTTACCTTAGGGGCTTCTAAAATAATATGCATTTATTATAGTAACAACTACTTTTTTCAAAAGCCGTTAACTAGCAGCATGACTGGATTGCACACACCAACATATTCTCCCTGGTTATTGAAATACACTCACAATGATAAATGTGTAAACATGCTCAGATACATATTACTTACACTAAGTTTATATGTTTATTTATTTATTACTAAATTACTAAAAATATATAGCTAGTATAGAACGGATTATTATATAGCTGTACTAGCCTGAATTCTCACCCAACGCCACTGGTACCAAATGTTGTTTAGTGAAGAAGACTACCTCCGTCAATGACGTAACAAGACCCTGTGACACTCTTAGCTTTGTCACTCGCTAGGAAGCCTATCAAGGCGGCAACTTCATCACTTTCAATTGTTTTTTTCATAGGCGTGTTCCCAACAACATTCTTGGTGAATAACTCTAGTTGATCTTCAGTCAAGCCTATATCTTTCAGAAGATTAGTCTTCACGTATCCAGGGTTGATAGAGTTCACTCTAACGCCGTCTGGTGCCAACTCCAAAGCGACGCATTTCGTGAAATGGTCCAGAGCCGCTTTCGACATGTTGTAGCAGAGCGCCATAGTACTGGGCTTTTGGCTTGCAATACACGAAGTATTGACAATGCATCCTTTACTTGCTATCAGATGAGGAGTCGCTAACATAGTCAGGCGGAACACAGACCTCAAATTCGTGGCCATGACATTATCGTATGTTTCCATACTGGTGTTTTTAATTCCGCCCATCCCAATGATACCCGCGTTGTTCACAAGGACATCTATCTTCCCAAAGTGCTCGATAGTTTCATCAATAACTCTTTTGGCATCTCCATCGTCTGAGATCGGCTGTAATGGTAAATGGCTTGTCACTTGTGGGCTTCTCACAATATAAAGCGATTTTCTTCAGTTTATTCTCCTTGCGACCGACCAGGGACAATTTAGCAGACTTTTTCGAGAAGTAAATGGCTGCGGCTGCACCTATTCCCGAACCGGCACCAGTTATTAGCACCACTTTGTCTGAGAAATCCATTGCTGACATTGTTCATTGGTATCCGACTGATCAAATGTTTATGCAGTTTTTAAGGTAATTTGCAGTTTGCCAGCCAGCTAATAATGGAAAGCCTGCGAACTGCGACCAAACTTATATACCTAATCACTTCGTTTTAACTGCGACGCGGTGTTTTGGCAAAACAAACTACGACGCTATCGTATGTCAAAACAAATTGCGTCACTTCGTAGTGTTACCATGATCAGGTTCACAGTTTCTACTAAATACAAATATCTTTATTTGCTAATAAGTTTTACATGAGGTATTATTATTAAAATACAATCCGTCTTATCAACTCTTTCGGGCACAGCAAATATTTTGTAGTTTAAGTATATACTTATAGGTAGATATTGTAATCTGCGACATTAAAATTTTTAATTTTATATTAGGTACTACTATCTGAGATCGTGAAATCTTGAAATGACTCTATGATGATTCTGGCCAAGAAATTTATGCAGAACCCAAAATGAGCAGTAGCATGTTGGGAGCATGAGGAGCTCGGTGGTCCGGCGAGAGTGCGCATTACTAGCGCTTTCGCAAGTAAAGCGGCACCGGGCGTGGTCCGCACTTGGATGGGTGACCATAAGTGGCAAAAAAAATTCTCGAGCCCCTCCATGCTTCGGAAGGCATGTATAAGCCGTTGGTCCCGGCTGTCATCATTGTATGGCAGTCGTCTAGCTACGTCAGATGCCTTGAGGCAGCCTGAAAAGTCTGACACCAGTGTGGGCCACTTACACACACGAAAAACAAACAAAAACAACAAGCATGTTGGGATTATTGCAACTTTACAAATAGTTTATAAAGAAATCCAAAGAGGTCTTGGATTATAACATGTCAAATACCCTAAAAATTTTACGACCTCCGTGGCGTAGTAGTGGTCACCGTGCTAGACCGCCACCCAGAGGTTCCGGGTTCGATCCCCGGTTAGGGCAAGTTGAAAAATGGCCTTTTAGTTGTCATGGGTCTTTGATATCTACATATGTATTTGTTATAAAATATAGTATCGTTTAATTTGTATCCCAGGGACACAAGTCTTTAACTTACTAGCTCAATCTGTGTGATCTGTCCGTATATAAGTAAATACATAAGTAAATAAAAAAATATTATTTGGAGAGTTCGAGGTAGGTATTTCCATTATGGTACTATTTAGTTGGACGCTTATCTTACGTAATTATTTTATAAGCTTAGTTAGCTTAGTCTAACTGCAAATATTATTTATTTGTAG
The DNA here is from genome assembly GCA_963555685.1 of Acrobasis consociella. NCBI lineage: Eukaryota > Metazoa > Arthropoda > Insecta > Lepidoptera > Pyralidae > Acrobasis > Acrobasis consociella. The sequence goes on along the minus strand of OY743132.1, from coordinate 8,465,829 downwards.
GTTATTTACACCTACCTACAGATTTAGATTGTACCCACCTATCTAGTTAATAAGTATGTCCTGAAATCGAGAACCGAATTTCTAGGTAAGCCTTTGCCAAACAGTAGGATACCACGGGCTAGCAAAAAAAAATATTGTAGGGGCATAAGATTCCTTGATAAATAAAATAAGAGTAATGTTCGTGTAGCTCAATGGCGTGAATTTGCAATTTACTGTCGCGGAGCTACTAGAAGAAGAACATTCCAGAAGAGTCTAGCAAGTTCCAGAACAATATGGAATGTTCTTCTAAAAGTTTAAAGAATGATCTAGAAGGATTTAGAATGTTCCAGAATAATGTAGAAGGTTTTGGAATGTTCGAGAAAAATCCCGAGCTCCCACGTGTCACCACGTCATACACTCGAACATTCGAAGTCAGGGTCACGGAGTCACGGAGGGTGTACATGAATTTTCCAGAAATATCTAGGTACCTGGAAGGCGCTGGATGCAAGACGCTCTAGATCGGTCATTTTGGAAATTTTTGGGAGAAGCCTATGTCCAGCAGTGGACGTTATGCGGCTGAAATCATGATGATGATGATCTAGGTACCTAGGCAGGCGTACGAGTATAAACGCGGACGCGCTAGAATTCGGTGAGATAACTCCGAAGAGATTTAACAAGTGATATCGGCGAATTTTGGATCACGATTGCTTAACGACTTGGACGTCGGACGTTTGAAAGACCATATTTGTGTATCTTTGGTTCCGTAGTGAATAAATTCCCTAAGAAAAGTGTTGACTTTTTACTCCAAATCTCGAACCCTAGTTTCGTAACACTACTAAAGCATGAGATACAATCATTATTATATTTATTATACGGGTTACTCACGTATGGAGTAAGCTACTGCCTCTATACGTGAGTAACCCGTATAATAAATATAATAACTACTAAAGCAGTAGAATTTTGTAAATTATCATTTGGCAACACCTAATGACATCATCGTAATCCAAAGCGCACGTGATGCTGCAGTGGCGCCAGTGGCGGTACTGAGGTGCTATTTTTCAAACGCGGAGTCACTAAACCAACGATTTTTTGTATGGAATAACCATTCGTTTCGGTGACTCCGCGTTTCAAAAATGTCACTTCTGGCGTCTGGCGGCAACACGATGTCAATGTTTATTCCTATAAGTTTTTTGAAAACATTTCATTTCTAGGGTTCCGTACCCAAAGGGTAAAAACGGGACCCTATTACTAAAACTTCGCTGTTTGTCCGTCTGTCTGTCACCAGGCTGTATCTCAAGAACCGCGATAGCTAGACAGTTGAAAATTTCACAAATTATATATTTGTTTTGCCGCTATTACAACAAATACTAAAAACAAAATAAATAAATATTTAAGGGGGCTCCCATACAATAAACGCGATTTTTTGCCCTTTTTTGGTTGCTATCAATAATGGCAACAGGTAGGCACTTGAGATATTCACAAAATACTCAGTTGTATTTTTCTTTTAATAATAAATAAGAAAATTCAAATAAAATAAATATTCAAGTGGCCATACAAAAAACTTGATTTTTATAGATAATGGTACGGAACCCTTCGTGCGCGAGTCCGACTCGCACTTGGCCGGTTATTTATATAAGCTTTTATTTTGATGCCAAAGTACTAACTAACACAAATGAAACAAACCCAAACTCGACGGAGTTGCGTCATTTTATTACTGAGACACACTGAGTTCCATAGACCTTCCGTCTCCGTGATCAGACCCTAGGCATCGTCTACCATAAAGTGCTCGTCAAGACAAATCAAACGAGTCCCACTCAATGAGGTTATGTTGTTTTATAACTGAGTTCCGTCGAATATCTCCCGGCTCCATCATCAGAACAGCTCATTGACTTCATAATATTGAATGTCATCCGACTTACACAAGTACCTATACAAAATTTCAGCAAAATCGCTTGAGGATAACTGGTTCAAAATTGAGTTGCAAGATTTGAGCTAAACTAACATTCATACATAAATACAAGATATAATGCAAGTTAAATAAAAGCTTGTAATAAAATATTCTGGAAAATGAAACATAGGTAAAATGTGTTTATTGATGGGCAAAATTATGTAAAATAATCAGTTTGGTATTTGACATTTCGATATACCGTTTTCGATCATCTGAAATTCGAACAGTAAAGTTTCGTAAAGTATGTAAGTAAAGTACGTACATCCTTATTCTTTTACTTGACAGTTTCAATTTTAAAGGCTTACTAGCTTTTCGGGCGCTGCGCGGGCTGCAAGCAGCCCGCGGTCTTTCGTGCGGCTGTGAGGGTGGGCTAAATAACATGTCCAGTTGAGAAAATGGGTAAGGTTGTATGAAAGGAAATTGTCCATGTATGGCGGCCATCTTGGATTTTGAAAAAACTAAAAAAACAAATGACAGTCGTCAAATTGCTTACAACTCCCTACATTTTGGAAAAAAAATCACGCCCCTAACCCCAACCATTTTTGCAGGCCGTACCCCTTCCACATCAGGTTTCTGCAGATCTTCAAATGTCAGATTTTTCTGGTACTCACTGGAGCACCCTCTATACGACCATACATCAACCTTAACCCCACCAACCCCGCAACAGGGCAAACAACTCTGTCAGTGAGTGAGTGGTAATGTAGGTTTATATATTTTAAAGGCTTATAACTTATTAATTTTTTAAACAGAAAACAAAAACAATCTTTTTGTTTTCTGTTTCAGATTGTTTTTTCGATGTGAATAATAATAGGGTATTTTCCTAAGCCAAAAATAAATTATTTTGTACTGGTAACAAAATATAACGTCGCAAAATAATCTCACTTGTCCTTGAACATATCCATTTTAACGTGATTTTAAATTTATTATGGCAGAAAAACTGATAATAACAGCGCTGTTTGACTCCAAAAAACTATGACGCCGCTTGTTTTTCATACAAAATCCCATAGAAACTGTTTGTTTTGACGTTTAGAAAAAGAATCTGATTTGACTTGTTGGAAAATAGCGTATTGGCCAAGTGCGTGACGAACGGGCCACGGACTGTGTAGGGTTCCGTAGTTGCGAATGCCAACTTTGAGTTCATGCCACTAAAAACGTCTAAAAACTAATTTTCTATTAAATTTGTATGAAATTTTCCTTTTCCGAGTACATTTTATAAGTTGGTCGCCTATAACTCTTTAATTTGTAAACCCTTCTTAGCTCTGATAGTTTTCCTTTAAACTTCTTTATATATACTACAGTTGTTATTTTTTTCACGAGTCATATATAAATAACCGCTTAGCAGATAGATGGAGGGACACTTGACTCTAACAAAAATTGCACTTTAAAACCAGATGTTTCAGGAATGGATCCCTAAATCAAAAAATAATGACAAAGCTCACAATATTTTTAAAAGACCTATTTAAAGATTAACGACAAACGACGGGTTAAAAAAAAAATCTCCCACTTTGCTTGTATGGAAGCTATCCTAAAAAATCTTTTTAAAGATTTTATTTTACCCCTTTTAATATACATATCTATACCAAATTACAGCTTTCTAGTACTTATAGTCTCTGAGTAAAGCCGCGGACGGACAGACAGACATGGCGAAACTATAAGGGTTCCTTGTTTACTGCGGAACCCTAAAAAATGAATCGAGTACCGAAGGTCCGCCACTACATGCTTGCTAGCGTTTTCGCAAGTTAAGCAAAACAGAGCGTGGTCCGCAATTGGATGAGTAACAAGTGGCATAAAAATTTCTCGAGCTCCTCCGTGCTTCGGAAGGCACGTAAAGCCGTCGGTCTCGCGCTGACTTCATTGTATGACGCTCGTAAAGCTATGTCAGATCCCTTTAGATAGCTTGAAAAATTTGACAACACCAGTGTTGGCCACTTACACACAAATTTAAATAATGCAGATTTTTATGAATATAAGGTAATATTTACCTGCTGACACGGTAGTTTAGCGTGTGACGTCACGCGTTCGCTCGTCCGCGGCGAGCGCAGCGAGCGAGCATGCTCGCGCAAATGTTCGGCCAGCGACCCCACCACAGCCTCACCACAGATACGGCATTCTGAACTAAAATATAATGAAGAAAGCGATAATTTTTTAAACAACTTCATGACGAATACTGAATCTACCATATGGTAGAAATGGTAGGTATTGGCGAAATTCACATATTTGGAATGCTTGACAAAAACTACTATGGATAGCCAAAATCTACTATGGTCTATCTTTATTCCAGTAACTTTCAAACCCGATTAACGACAAATGCAGAAGTGGACTCAAAATCTTTTAACTTTGTTGTATGGCAGTCGTTAAGCTAAGTTAGATGCCTTTGCAGTTTGTAAAATCTGACACTAGTGTTGGCCACTTACACGCACGAAAAGCAAGCAATATAGCTAGCTGATGGGGGGCTTATGACCCCCCTTGACCCCCCTGGATCGACGATTGTTATGAAAACAACTCAATTAAACTCAGTATCTACAGGGTGCAATTGAAATCATTAGCATTCATTTAACTTATTAAGAGTCCCCTTACCCTAGACTTCTCCATACAAACGTAGTCTACGTTTAATTTTGAAACCACATGTCAGATTCCGGTAAAAATTGGTAATTGTAAAAAAATTGCAATTATCTAGGGTAATAACTGGTTTCCTATAGTAAAATTATGAACTGGAAAGAAAATATAACGATTTAGAAGTTTCCCATACTAATGGTCAAAAATGATATAAAACACTATATTCTATTTCAAGTTCATATTTTTATTGTAGGAAACCAGTTATTACCCTAGATAATTGCAATATCTTTGAAATTACAAAATTTTGCCCATATTTTTTAAATTAAAATAAAATAGAATTTAAAAAAAAACTATGGCTGTACCTGTCTTCATTCTTGAGCCTGTGTTTGAAGGAGCTGAGTATGTGACGTTTCCAGGCGTCGCTCGTCACAAACTGTATGTTACAATCCGCGCAGAACGTGTCCGAAGATATATCCTGAGGGTTTGGAGGGGTCTAAAAACAAAAGTAACAAGGCAAATTAATTATCATTATTTGTTAAGGGTGTCGTTAGAAACAAAGTTCCTTACTGCAACTTTATGTACTTACTAGCTGTATCCGCGGGCTTCGCTCCCCATGGGAATTTCGGGATAAAGAGTACCCTATGTCTTTCCCCGAGTCTCAAACAATATCCATACCAAATTGCATCCAAATCGGTTCAGAAGTTTAAGCGTGAAGAGGTAACAAACAAACAAACAAACAAATATACAAACTCACTTTCGCATTTATAATATTAGTAGGAAGTAGGATAGGATAGGATAGGATAGAATTTACCACGTCATTATTTCTGGCAGGTAGAGCGTGGAGGGGGGTGCAAATAGAAATCGTATCTGAAAGAAGGTCCCAGTATGGTGGGGGCGGGAATGTTGGTCGATTTTGTTACTGATACTAACGAACCTTATGAAGTTGCCTTCGGCTCCAAAACCACTGAAACATCATCGTGTATATGTATAAGAAATAAATAAACTGCCTGCGTGGCGTAGTGGTTAGAGCGTTCGGCTCATTCCCGGAGGTCGCGGGTTCGATTCCCGGCGGGGCAAAGACTTTCAAAGACTTTGTGTTGTTGTCCTAGTTTGGTTAGGACATTGCAGGCTGATCACCTGATTATCTGATAAGTAAGATGATCCGTGCTTCGGAGGGCACGTTAAGCCGTCGGTCCCGGTCACTGTCTTTGACATTGGTCGTTACCTAAAACCATGTCAGAGGCCTTTGAGGCGGTTTAAAAACTTTGACACTAGTGTTAGTCACTAACACACACGATAAGAAAGAAGAAAGAATAAGAAAAAAAAAAACAAAAAAAAATAACATAAGTAAACTTTGCAATCCCTAGTCTCTGCCTCCCCCATGGGAAACAGGCGTGAAAATATGTATGTATGTATGTAAGTAAACTTTAAAAAATTTCCAGCTTTATCAGTTAAATATTTAGTAGCTACGCTCGCTTGTTTTTTTTCAAACAAAATCTGTGACGTCACTCTAGGGGGTAGGGGTCTCAAAATTGTGACCAACTGTGATAAGGAAGAGGGGAGAGTCAAAAAGACCGATATAATTCGTGTGACGTACTCAACACTCAATCATTTGCTTCCTTAAAGTACATACACGTCTTTGATTAGTTAATGATTTCTTCGTCTCTAAATCGAGTTGGTGGCGAAAACACATTGTATTGTATGTATGTTTGTACCACGATAACTGCCGAACCGATGGTCTGATTTTAATTAAATTTGGTAGGCATGTAGGAAATATTAGTAGAATTTTCAAGTTCGTTCGGCATCAAAATCAGTTAAGTAGTTTTTGAAATATTAATAAAAATGTCCGCGATTATGTAGCAAACGAAACCATAGCGCGTTCTAACTTTGGATAACGCCATCTAGCGGTATTACTTAGGGAATGATTTTATGTTATAATTATAGAATATTAATCGCGAGGTCTAAGTTCGCGGCGAACTACTATACTTCATTTGGTTAGGTATTTAAAAAAATGTAAACAATCTTGACATGTCTTTTTATTTTTATTGAAATATACACTTTATAAATCAATACCTTTGCAAATTACAAAGTAATTATGTAATTTATAACATAATTACTTTGTAATTAGCAAAATAATTGATTTATAAATTATAAAGTGTATATTTCAATAAAAAGACATGTCAAGATTATTTACATTTATTTATTTGTTTGACGACCTCCGTGGCGTAGTGGTCAACATGCTAGTCCGCCATCCAGAGGCCCCGGGTTCGATCCCTGGTCAGGGCAAGTTGGAAAATGGTCTTTTTCAAATTGTCCTGGGTCTTGGATGTGTATCTATATATGTATTTGTTATAAAATATAGTATCGTGGAGTTAGTATCCCATAACACAAGTCTCGAACTTACTTTGGGGCTAGCTCAATTAGTGTAATTTGTCCCTATATATTTATATTTATTTATATTTATATTTAAATACCTTACCAAATGGAGTATAGTTATAATAATTACGTAAATTATGGCTGGCCCCTAACTCACCTGTGCTGAGTGTCGGTGTGTCTTGCTCTTGTGCATGAGTAAACCGTGTCGGCCCACGAAGCTTTCGCCGCAGATCTCGCAAACATGCTCCGTCGGGTGTCTTTTCCTCATGTGCGTTAGGTAGGACGTCGGTTTTCTGAAAAATAAGTTTAAAAAAAAAATGCAATTAGTGAATAAAATCCATAAATGAATCACGAACAAGTGAAGGATTTTAAGAGTCCCCTTACCCTAGACTTCTCCATACAAACGTAGTCTACGTTTAATTTTGAAACCACATGTCAGATTCCAATAAAAATTGGTAATTGTAAAGAAATTGCAATTATCTAGGGTTATAACTGGTTTCCTACAGTAAAATTATGAACTGTAAAGAAAATATAACGATATAGAAGTTTCCCATACTGATGGTCAAAAATGATAAATAACACTATATTCTATTTCAAGTTCATATTTTTACCGTTGGAAACCCTAGATAATTGCAATATCTTTGAAATTACAAAATTTTGTCGAAATCGGACATGTCGTTTTGAAATAAAACGTAGACTACGTTTGTATGGAAAGTTGTATTTTGGTCTAGGGTAAGGGGACTCTTAACGATTAAATCACGACCGCAGGGAGTGATTCAAGTGTTAGAATCCTGAGTGACGCGAGTTATTCACAGCCCTCGATACGCACGATTGGCTTAAGTCTTGTTTCACAATTGTTACCCTACCTAAAGTCAGAAAATATACGGAAACTTATAATTATAACTAGGCCACATAATGCGTCCCATGCTGGTCTGGGAGAAATAAAAAAAACTTAGAATGTACCAGCTGCTTCTCTTCCCACGCAGACAGTAAAAGCCGATCGAGGGAATGGGCGAAAATGCGAATTATGTAACAGGCGATGCGGCTAGCAACCCATCACTGTATTGATTACTTTTCCATCTTCTTGCCCACCATGACGCTAAAAGTGGCTTTTGGGTCTTGCGGCCCTGGGCTCTGCATAGAACCGCAAGACCCAAAATGCTCTGTCTGCCCCATTAGGGATAAAGACGTGATAGTATGTTTATAATGCGTAGCAACAAATATGAACTCCTTCAACTTGTCATACAAGGCAAGATCCAAGGCAGAAGGAGGCCTGGACGGAGGAGAACATCGTAGCTGAAAAATCTACGCGAATACATACATACATATATACTATCACGTCTTTATCCCTAATGGGGCAGACAGAGCATTTTGGGTCTTGCGGTTCTACGAAGAGCCCAAGGCCGCAAGACCCAAAAGCCACTTTTAGCGTCATGGTGGGCGAGAAGATGGAAAAGCAATCAATACAGTGACGGGTTGCTAGCCGCATCGCCTGGTAAAATGATTCGCATTTTGCCCATTCCCTCGATCGGCTTTTACGATCTGCGCGGGAAGAGAAGCAGCTGGTACATTCTAAGTTTTTTTTGTTTCTCCCAGACCAGCATGGGAGTTCACATTTGTTACCCTACCTAAAGTCAGAAATCACAAAAGTATAAAGATAAGGAAACTTGAATACCTAGGCCACATAATGCGTAGCAACAAATATGAACTCCTTCAACTTATCATACAAGGCAAGATCCAAGGCAGAAGGAGGCCTGGACGGAGGAGAACATCGTGGCTGATAAATCTACGCCAATGGTACAAGAAAAGTACGCGATCCCTGTTCCGAGCGGCCGTCTCAAAAGTGCAGATCGCAATGATGATTGCCGACCTTCATTGAAGATTGCACTGAAAGAAGGACTTCGAAAAAATCATGTATCCCCTTAATATACCTTTATTAAGGGTCCCCCGACCCTAGACCAAAATACAACTTTCCATACAAACGTAGTCTACGTTTTATTTCAAAACGACATGTCCGATTTGGGCAAAATTTTGTAATTTCAAAGATATTGCAATTATCTAGGTTTATATTAAGTTTCCGACAGTAAAAATATGAACTTGAAATAGAATATAGTGTTTTATATCATTTTTGACCATTAGTATGGGAAACTTCTAAATCGTTATATTTTCTTTCCAGTTCATAATTTTACTATAGGAAACCCAATATAACCCTAGATAATTGCAATTTCTTTACAATTACCAATTTTTACCGGAATCTGACATGTGGTTTCAAAATTAAACGTGTACTACGTTTGTATGGAGAAGTCTAGGTTCGCCGGACTCTTAATAATGTAAATGTAAAAAAACCCGACCCAAAAGTTTTGTAAAATTTTGTTACCGGGGTTTTGTTACTGTACATTTTGTTACCCACGAAATAAATCTAAATACTTGCCTGAATTTCTGGCCACACAGCTGGCATTCGTACGTGTATCCCTTGTGCCACTTGTCGTGTTCCCTCGCTTGGTTTCTGAAAGTTATTTTTTAAAATACAGAAATTTATTTATCCACCCAATAAATAAATAAATATATTGAGCTAGCCCCAAAGTAAGTTTGAGACTTGTGTTATGGGATACTAACTGAACGATACTATGCTTTATAACAAATACATATACATTGTCCTTTTTTATTAAGTACAAATATTTTAAGGGATGATTCAGTCCATCATATGGAACAACTTTTCCCAATAAATATATATCGAAATACGAAAAGAAAATTTTCATTTTCCATAGTAATGATATCACGTGACTACTTCGATTTGTATGAAAACCGAAAAAATATTTTTCGTATTTCGATATACATTTATTGGGAAAAGTTGTTCAAAATGATGGACTGAATCACCCCTTAAAATATTTGTACTTAATAAAAAAGGATATTGTATAGATAAACATCCAAGGATGACTTGGACAAAAAATAATTATTCGGGGGTAAGAAAAGCAGTACGCAAGACAGACGTTACTGCGTATCCCCGTTTCAGTGTCAAGCAACATTGAGCCTTAACATACGATAGTAAAGTCTAATCTGGCTTCCAAGTTATAGTAATACATACATACTATCACGTCTTTATCCCTAATGGGGCAGACAGAGCATTTTGGGTCTTGCGGTTCTATGCAGAGCCCAGGGCCGCAAGACCCAAGCTACTTTTAGCGTAATGGTGGGCGAGAAGATGGTAAAGCAATCAATACAGTGATGGGTTGCTAGCCGCATCGCCTGTTAACATGATTCGCATTTTTGCCCATTCCCTCGATCGGCTTTTACGATCTGCGTGGGAAGAGAAACAGCTGGTACATTCTAAGTGTTTTTATTTCTCCCAGACCAGCATGGGAGAAAGTTATAGTAAGTTACTAAGTAAGTGACTAAGTCTAAGACCACAGGACAGACATTGTTGCTTAGTGTGGTGTGGGACCCCCAGTAAACATTAGTTTTATTTTATTTGTAATATTTTTTTACCATTGTATCCTATACTCCATTTGGTTAGGTATTTAAATAAATGTTAACAATCTTGACATGTCTTTTTAATGAAATATACACTTTATAAATCAATATCTATGCAAATTACAAAGTAATTATGTAATTTATAACATAGTTACTTTGTAATTAGCTAAATTATTGATTTATAAAGTGTATATTTGAATAAAAAGACATATAAAGATTGTTTACATTTATTAAAATATCTAACCAAATGGAGTATAGTTTAAGAAGTTCGTTAAATAAATGCATTTGTATTATTTGTATTTGTAAGTAAGTAACAAAATTACTTATTGCCCGGGCGACAGCTCAGTAGTATGGAAATGCATTTTTTTTGTTTTATAGCCCGTGGTTCGATTCATTTCGGGTATGGCTTCCACGTTGTGTAATTGGGTATGTTCCTGAGCCAAAAATAAATTATTTTGTACTGGTAACAAAAAAAAGCACTCCACCGACAAGAGCCCAGCTCTTAAATATAAGAAGAACAAAATAAAACGTCGCAAAATAATCTCACTTGCCTTTGATCATATTCATTTTAACGTGATTTTAAATTTATTATTGCAGAAAAACTGATAATAAGAGCCCTATTTGACTCCAAAAAACTATGACGTCATCTGCCTGTATTTCATACAAAACCATATAGAAACTGTCTGTTTTGAAGTTTAGAAAAAAGTATCTGATTTGGCTTATTGGAAAATAGCGTATTTCTGTGCAAAGTACTTACGCCGTATGAGACCTGTGCCCGCAGTCGTTGCACTGGTACTGTCGCGCGTGCGACGTGGCGGCGTGCGTGCGCAGCTGCCGCGCCGACTGGTAGCGCATTCGGCACACCTCGCACGGGAACGGGCCGCTTGTCTGAAACGACCGCGTATTCTGGTAGCTGGACAAAAACTACCATGGTTTGCCAAAATCTACCACGTGGTAGAAATGGTAGATTTTGGTAAATGGTACTGAAGTTTACTTATTTTGAGATGCTGGAGAAAATCTACTATGGTTTGCCAAAATCTACCACTTGGTAAAATGGTAGATTTTGGTGTGGTTTACTTATTTGAGATGGAGGAGAAAAACTACCATGGTTTGCCAAAATCTACCACTTGGTAGAAATGGTAGATTTTGGTGAAGTTCACTTATTTGGATGCTGGAGCAAAACTACCATGGTTTTTCAAAATCTACCAACTGGTAGAAATAGTAAATTTTGGAAAAATTTAATTTTTTGAGATGCTGGAGAAAAACTACCATGGTTTGCCAAAATCAACTAACCAAAATTTAATTATTTGAGATGCTGGAAAAAACTACCAAAATCCCACCTCATCGTGTTTCTCCTTGTGGTTCTCATAGGCGCGTGAGTCCACGAACCCCTTGTAGCAGAGATCGCACTTGTACGGCGACTCCCTGTAGTTGGACGTCTGCGCGCGCGCAAGCAATTCTTCTATCTGCTCCTCTCTTGTTAGGATTATCTCTTTCGCGTTCATTTTGTATACTGTAACATAAATCCATACTTATATATAAAGCTGAAGAGTTTGTTTGTTTGTTTGAACGCGCTAATCTCAGGAACCACTGGTCCGATTTGAAAAATTCTTTCGGTATTAGATAGGTCGTTTATCGAGGAAGGCTATAGGCTATATTGCATCACGCCCGTGACTTCACTCGCGTGGTTAACGCGGGTAAAGCCGCGCGCTGCCTCTAGTAAAAAATAAAACCGGTCGCGTGCGAATCCAACTCTTACTTGAAACTCTTGAAAGGTTCCGTACCTCTGTATAGCACTAAAATTGTAAGGCGAAAGTTTGTTAGTGTGTATGTTTGTTACTTCTCCACGCGCAAACGGCAGGACCAATTTTGATAAAATTTGGTATGCAGGAAGTTGACACCCTGGATTAACACATGGGCTGCTTTTTCGCAGCTAGTTTATACATATAACTCTTTGGGATGCGCCAATACCAGACACAATAGTTAAACAATGGAAGTCGGGAGAAATTCCTCCCAGTGCCGGCTTAGGGGATAATAAAGGAGAAAAAAATTATGTGTATGTACATTGAATATATTTCCAAAAAGAAATATTTGGGGGGATGAAGACCTAGTAGAATAGAGTAAGAATTTTAAAAAAATGTTTGTCTGTTTGTACACGCTTATATCCGGAAATACAGTACGGATTCAAATGAAACTTTTACAAAGGCAACATAGAGGGTATAATTGCTTTTGGAAAATGGAACACCTGATGCAGAACCCTAATGGAAGAAATAAAAAAATGACGCCTTAGCAAAAGTTTTTCAGCCTGACGAGCACTTTCCGGAGTCATCAAGTCCACGCGAACGAAGCCGCGGGCTTCGGCTAGTGTTTTAATAATTTTGCAAAACTAAAAACCGACTTCGAAAATAAGCAAAGACTCACCAACTTTTCCGGCCCGCGTCTGTTTGTCTTTCTTCTTCCTAACTCTTACTTTCTTCTTGCTTACGCTGATGTTCTTCAACGGAACATCATCATCAGAGTCGGAGAAGTTTTTATCGTCGTCTACATCAGATACTGGCGCTTCTTTTGGTTCGAAACATTCTGGAAAAAAAAAAAAAAAATGTCGTTGAACTCGGTACGGTTGGAACGAAGTTACAATAAAACCGGTCAAGTGCGAATCGGATTCGCGCACTAAAGGTTCCGTATCATTATCTATAAAAAAGCGTTTGTTGTATGGGAGCCCCCCTTAAATATTCATTTTATTTTGTTTTTAAACGGCAACAGAAATACATACCTAATTTGTGAAAATTTCAACTGTCTAGCTATCGCGGTTCTTGAGATACAGCCTGGTGACAGAAAGATGGACAGACAGCGAAGTCTTAGTAATAGGGCCCCGTTTTTACCTTTTGGGTATGGAACCCTAAAAATTGAAGCCCCATAAAACCCCAAAAAACTTGATGCAAAAATCTTACACTTTTTTTTTGCTAGTCTATCCGCCAAGTCCGTACCCTTCGCAAAAGGAACTTTGATAAAATTAAAATATTAGAACTGAATGAAGTTTTACAGTCACAGATAACTTAGTACTAGATTGTATAGCTTGGCTGATTATGTCCTTCCCTGGGTATCAAACCACATCCATACCATGCCTACCCATCGTCATATAAACATTATCAGAACCTGGGAGACCGAGCTTTGCTCGGTCGGTTACATCTCAAAAATTAACTAAATTTCTTCAAACTTGTCTAAAAACAGTACAAAATAAAAATTATATATAAACTTGAACATAAAAAATAGTAAGTCAACGAGTGGGATTCGAACCCGTAACACTCTTTCTAGCAGTCAGCATCCTTAACCGCTGAGCTAAGCGGATGGCACCCGATGTGACGAAATTTGCGACCATATTTTGCGTGGAAAGAAAAACGAATGAAAACTCGAAAATACGCCTTTTCCCAAACATAAGACTAATCTAGATCGATTGTTTACACCCAAAAACCCCCATATACCAATTTTCAGCGAAATCTTTAGAGCCGTTTCCGAGATCACAGAAATTTATAAATATATAAATAAATAAATATACAAGAATTGCTCGTTTAAAGGTATAAGATTTCTTTTCCTTGTAACTAGATGGCGCTTTAATGTAAAAATTAAAACAGAAAAATCTTATATAACTATTATTTAAATAAAGTAGTACTCTAATAAGTTAAATAAGACTTATATGAAATGCAATATATTTTTTAGAAGTATATTCAACACTTTCTTTGTCACGTTTTTGGCTAGTCGTGTGTGCTGCCATCTATGAGAGGCCGCCTCGTAACTCCCGTTTTGCGTGCTTACGGCCTCTCCAATCGTTTCTATGGCGTTGGGTATCTGTTACGTTAGTAATTATATTATCTTTGTCCCTACCAAATTTGTGATTGTGATTTTATATATTAGTTTGTTTGTTTGTTAAAACAAACAAACAAACTAATATATAAAATTACTTTCGCATTTATAATATTAGTAAGGATAGTAAAGAAAGTAAGAATTTATTTAATTTCAGTACCTGCAGTTTCCTCCGCCTTGACTTCCATCATCTGTACATCTGGTTCCTTCTTTACGTCCACCTCTACCGTGGAGATGTACTCCACTGGAGTCACACACACTGACAGCAGGCTTTTGGACTGTTGTCCGATGAGGTCTGCGTTTGTAGATAGCTGAAAATTCTTATTATAAACCCCGACTAACTTTGTTACTACGTTTAAACCATTATTCGACCAAATCAAGTTGACTTCTCATATGAGACAATGACATATTACAAGATGTCAACTTGATTTGGTTGGATAATGGTTTAAACCTAGTAACAAAGTTAGTCTGCGTTTTATAATAAAGCGGAATATGTTTGGTATGTGGTTGCTTCTCGCCAGAAGGGTTTTGTAATTTTTCAAATATCATCATTGTCAGGTCTTTTTGTCCCCACTGCAGGAGCACGACCCTCTTTGCCAGCCATACTTGGCCAGAGCTGCCAGAGGACTTTGGCCTACACTCGCTGGCCAGACGGGTTAGAGAGGTTAAGAATTTTCCAAATCGATCCAGGCATCTTTGAATCATCCACCACCTCCACCTTTTAGGAAGTCGGTACTTGCAAACAGACAAAATAACGTGATACTATGGAGTGGATCGAAGAAGGTTGCTAGAACATCCGGGAACCATGGCGGAAGCGTGCAGGGCGCCAGCAGGCGTTCTAGGCTTCCTGCAGGAGCCGGGCTGGTTCGAGAACTGATGCCGGCGTCAGCTCCCCACGCAAAACGGGACCGGTAAATTCTCTAAATACGGAAAATTTGTCCTTGAGGGAAGTAGGAAGTAAGTAATTACCTCATTGTTCTCTAGGATGCCCCTCATCAACTTCTCGGCCTGCAGGCAGGTCTGCATCAGCCTGTGGCAGCTCCGCAGCCGCGAGTGGCAGATGTAGCACGCTGCTAGCGGCCTCATTTCAGTATGCAGCTGAAAATGTATTCATTTTTAGGGTTCCGTAGTAAACAAGGAACCCTTATAGTTTCGCCATGTCTGTCTGTCCACGGTCCTACAGAGAAACTATAAGTACTAGAAAGCTGTAATTTGGCATGGATATGTATATTAATTATGGCGAAAAAGTCGTAAAATAAAATACGGAAAAAATTTTTTTTTCAGTGTTGCTGCCATACAAGTAAAGACGTAGTCAATATTTTTTTTCTCGACAAACACATTGAGTGGGGTATCGTTGAATAGATCTTTCAAAAATATTGTTAGCTTGTAAACACCATTTTTCGATTTAGGGATCCGTTTCTGAAATATTCGAGTTTAAAGTTCAAATTTTTGTTCGAGTCAAGTGTCCCCCCCCCTCTATCTGCTAAACGGTTATATATGGCCATGTGAAAAAATCACAATTATAGCATATATAATGTAGTTTAAAGGAAAACTATCAGAGCCAAGTAAGGTATACAAATTAAAAAGTTATAGGCGATCAATTTATAAAATGTACTTGAAAAAAGACATTTTCATACAAATTCAATAGATATTAGGTTTTAGACGTTTTTAGTGGCAAGAACTCAAAGTTGGCATTCGCAACTACGGAACCCTACACTGCGCGTGGCCCGACACGCACTTGCCCAATTATTTATCTATACATCTTAAGAGTCCCCTTCTTCTTCTTATCGTATGTGTTTTAAAGGCCTCTGACATGGTTTTAGGTAACGACCAAAAACAGTGACCGGGACCGATGGCTTAACTTAAGAGTCCCCTTACCGTAGACCAAACTACTCTTTTCCATACAAACGCAGTCTACTTTTTATTTCGAAACGATATGCCCGATTTCTGCAAAATTTTGTAATTCCAAAGATATTGCACATATCTAGGGTTATAAGGGGGGTAAGGGGATTCTTAATATAGAAATTGGAAGGGACATACCTGTAATAAATCGAACTATGGGCTATACTAGATCATTATATAACGGAATTAAAATAACAGTAAAGAAAAATTGGCATTTCCATACTAAAGTGCGAAATGTTGAACTTTATTTTGGTTTATTTTAATTTTAAAATGCTATAGTGATCTAGTGTAGCCCGTGGTTTGATTTATTACGGGTATGTCCGTTCCACGTTGTATAAAATAAAGTTGTATTAGTTACACTATTTATAACTCAAGAACAACTGGACCCATTTAGATGAAATTTGGTACAGATATAGTTTGATAGCCATGGAAAGAAATAGGATTGTTTTTATCCCGAAATTCTCACAGGGAGCGGAGGCTGCCGGCACAGGCAGTATATAGTAAAACAGTAAAAAAGTGCCCTTAGGTAGACTTGTCCAGCACCTTCCTGCAACTGGCGCTGGATGCAGGCCACTTCCGATCAGTCGTTTTGGAAATCCTAGGGGGAGGCCTATGTCCAGCAGTCAGCAGTGGACTTCCTGTGGCTGATATGATGATGATGATGATGAAGTAGACTTATATTTTAAAAGATGGGTCAATTTGAACACCCTAAACTCTGGAAATACTGGACGGATTCGAATGAAACTTTTTTGTTATATAGCTGTTAAGCCTGGGCAACATATAGGACATAATTAATTTTGGAAAATGGAACACCTGATGCAGAACCATAACGGTCCAGCTAAACTATTAGAAATATAAAAATTATGTCTTAGCAAAAGATGTTTAGCCTGATGAGCATTTTAGTCCACGCGAACGAAGTTGCAGACATCAGCTAGTTTGTTTTAAAAGCTTTTTTGTAAACAAGAATAAACACAGATACAGAAACTGAAAGATTCACATTTGGCTGACTTATATACTTCCAGTTAACCCTGTGAGTCAACTGGCTAATCATTGAGAAGAATGTTTGCTTATCCTCTCATCTGGCAGCAGACCAGAATCCGGTCGACATGCATTGTTTTACTATTGTGTCTGGTATTTTGCGCAGACGACAGGCTATCATGAATTTGGGGTAGAAGTGGTACAATATAATCTCTTACTTATAATATTTTCACTTACTTTTCACTTTACACATATTCTGTATAATTTGTTTGTGCACTTTACTATCCTGGTCTGTCTGTATCGCTGTTGTATTCTTTTGTGTGTATATATGTATAGTATATCGTGTGTAGTATATATAGTGTGTAACTTGTATGATATTGGTCTCCAGATAATCACCTATTTATTTAATATTTAATTTCAATCTCTCTTGCCTTCTTTTGATAAAATTCCGTAGATGCGCACTCACACTTGACAGGCCGTAGCTGAAAATCAGTGAGCTACTCTTTGAGCAGCACGAATCACTGAGCTATGACCTTTTTGGACTGCTGTAGCACACAGATACAAAGTTGTTGATATATGTCCTCAATACGTTGTTTTTACATGTTTTGTTTTGTAATTTTTGTATTTTTATTCTGTATGTGTGTGACTATAGCTACAAATAAACGTTTTATCTATCTATCTATCTAAATGTAGTTACAGAAAAACTCTGTACTACTTTTTTACATTTAAATGAAATTAACAATCTCATAGGAAACTGCTTTGGATTTTTTTCACTTACCGCGATGTTAGTGAGTTTCTCGAATACTTCTTGTAGTGGAGTTTGTGCTATGACGTGCATGTGCACGTCTGCAGTCAAGCATATTCTGCAGAAGGCTGTTTCGTGGATCATTTTAACAAAAATAACTTCGAACTCCGACTAGCATGAATTGCTCAGTTTTTGTGCGTTTTTACACATTTCATGTAATTGTCTTTATTTTCTTCATAATAAAGTCAAGGGTTACATTCTGAAACACTAATGATTCAACGCTTTTTATTTTAAGAAACGAATTAAAATTAAAATCAATAAAGACTTATAACACAACAAAAAAACAAGCTTTGACATTATTTTGTTTACATTTTTTCTTAAGGTTGGCACTTTTCACGACGCTTGATGCTGATTGGTTATATTATTGGGTCGCATTTAGGATTACTTATTTAAGCAATCGATTCGATTCTGAATTCTAATCGATTAATGCTACTTATGCTACAAAAGAGGTTTTAGTGAGACTATCGAACGGTGCAATAACAAAACGCAAACGTCAATCTGTCAAAAATATTTTCAATCTGTGACACAAATCAAAAACTCGAAAAAAAAATTGTAAACCGATCAAGTTGTTGTTGTTTTGCTAAAATTATTCTCCTAATTACGCGATAAAAATCCCAAATATGACTACAAAATGAGTTCGCACGCATCAATCGAAGTTTCATTAATTAATTGGCGTGTCATTTTAGCCATTTGATGTGCAAATAATTACGATGTTTTTAGATTTATAAGTGCTCGAAAATGTTACCAGTTTTGATGTATAATAACATGGATGGGAGTTCAAACTCATTAAACAGCAGTCCCGGCAGTAGTTTCAACAGTTTTTATGATGATAGGATATTGAATTCGGTTAGGAGTAGGAAGAAAGTGAGTGAGTTACCAAATTGTCCCGTTTGTTCGTGTACGATCCGACAAGGCGAGTTAGATTCACACCTGGCGTTAGAAGTCGAGAGACTACAAAAGTTGTCCAGTGGTAGTTCGAAGCGGAAGCTTAGTGCTACGTCTCCGAACACTAGTCTAGCCGTGGCTGGGTCTAGTACTAGCTCTGAAGTGGTAGAAGAACCGGAAGTGGATGTTTCTGGTTGCTTAGGAAGTGATGTCTATCAGGTCAGTATAGTTTTTAGTTTCTTGTCTGTTTTTTTTAGTTTAATGTTCTCATAAGACATTTAACATCACTGGTTTTTGATTCTGACTATAATGTAAGTAACTAAATTATATGGACAAACATTTTGAGCCAACCCCAAAGTAAGTTTGTGACTTGTTATTGATGCTAACTCAATAATATATCGTTTTATCACAAATACGATTATCATCCAAGATCCAGGTCAATCTGAAAAAGATCATTTTCCATCTTGACCTGATTGGGGATCGAACCTGATACCTCCAGTGTCCCAGCCTGGCTTGATGGCCACTACGCCACAGAAATCTTCATAACAATGCAAATAGTTCCTAAAAAGGGTTGACATCTGGTAGGCTGTTGTAAATCTGTAGTTAGCCAAATAGTTTTAACTATTTTGGCTATTCCTTATCATTATCACAAAGCCTTCGGCATCCTTAGGAGTCTTTTGACATGCATATTATATTTGGGGAAGAAAAACGCACCCAGAGTTTCTAAGCAGCAGAGGATGCTACTGGGGATGCACTAGGAAGATGTAAAATGTACATAGTGGACCATAACTTCCAAGGCACAGTTTAGGATGCCCCTTAACCCTTTAACGGCAAGCGTCGCATATATGTGACAAACATTGTCGGGCCCATTCCGCGAAGGTCACATATTTGTGACAAAAAAAATGCTCGTATGGCACATAACTTACGTATCCATATCCGTTTTTGGTTGTAGATAGGTATGTTAGATTTACCATGTCTCGCGCTGGGGGCACGACAACTGATATAAAGTCTGGCAACTGATATAAAGGTGAAAGGGTTAACACTAAATTGAGAGAGAGTTAAAAGTCGAAAATCATTTATTTATCTTTGGATATTTGTATCACTTGATAATAATCAAATTTTCTTTTGATTTCATAATAGCTAGTTGTTGACTTGACGTTGGATATATCACTTACAGCTAAGTTTATTGCCGCTTCCTTGCAAGTACAGAAGAAACTGCAACAAACTGTACTGCAGCACTTCCTCCAATACATGACAACTAACTTAATTATACTGATATTAAAATTAGATATTTGAGAGAGACTCTTATCACATCTTAAGCCTAAACAGGGTAGGCAGAGCCCAGTTTGGTCAGACACAAACATTCAGCATGATGATGATAAATGTAGCTGTAATAAAGAATTAAAATAGTAACATCATCATAACTTCACATCATAGTTGCATGATTTTTAACCCCCGACAAGCTATTGCTATGTCTATCTCCATCAACATATGGGGGAGGCCTATGTAATAATAACAACAACTTTATTACAAATACAGTTTATTAAAATCTTTGATAATATAGTGATGATTAATTTGCGTCAGTGCCCACACTGCTGACTTTGTTTTGGTGATTTTACACTTCTTTCATTACTTATTTACGCCAAAATTGGTGTAAAAATTAGCAAAAAAACGAAACATTTTAATGGCTTTTTATTTTACTATTCTGTATCCAGAATAGTAAAATAAAAAGCCATTCAAAATCCATACCAACGACGTTTGAGGAGCTGACATTTATAATAAGACAAAACAATATGATGCTAAACTTTGTCTGAGACTAACTATGTTACTGGGTTTAAACCATTATTGGACCAAATTATGTTGACGTTTTCAGATGAGACAATGACATATTATTAGATGTCAACTTGATTTGGTCGGATAATGGTTTAAACCTAGTAACAAAGTAAGTCTGCGTTTTATAATGTCAAACAGTGAAAGAAATCACCTCCACAATTTGTATAGAAAAAGTATCGACTAGTTTCACCATAACATGTTCTTTTTGGAAATCTTTGGGAGAGGCCTATGTCCAGCAGCACAGCCAGCAGTGGACGTTCTGAGGCTGAAGTGATGATGATGATGATGTTCTTTTGGCAGCGAGTGCACTCAAACCGCGTCCGGCGGCTTCGGGCCCGCCGGCGCGGCTCCCCGGCGCCCGCGCAGGGCGAGTGCCCCGTGTGCAACGCCTGCCTGCCCACGTCGCGGCTGCAGCGGCACGCGCTGCGGTGCCTTAAGAGGACCGGCGCGGTTATGGATGAGGACGTACCAGATACCAGCTCGGAGGATGAGAGCATTGACGTTGAGGTGATTAAATTTTAAATTAATAACTAGATGGGCTTTGTACAAGTACGTAAGTTCAGCGCTGAGTGGAGTGTAGAGGGGACACTGAGCACAGGTACAGGATTACTTTTTGACTTCTGCGCAAGCAAGGTCACCGCTAGAGTTTTGTGCCGCTACCTGTATGTGATCATTATTTCAGCTGCATAACGTCCACTGCTGGACATAGGCCTTTCAGAATTTCCAAAATGACCGATTGCATTGAGATTGAATGACCGACTAGAGCAGCTTGCATCCAGCGCCTTCCAGCAACCTTGGTCAGGCAGGGCGTCAGACCACCTTGTGGGTGGGTGTCCTACGCTTCGCTTGCCAATACGTGGTCGCCATTCGAGAACCTTTTTGCGCCATCGGCCATTGGTTCGTCGCGCATAGTGTCAAACACCGAGCACTGCCCTTCCTTTCCATAGCGCGTAGCACGACCTTGAGCCTTCTTATGAGACCCATAGTAAGAAATCACGTTTCAGAGCCATAAAAAAATATATATAAGAAACTGCGATAGTAAGCTTTTTAACCCGAGTATGGCGATGCCGTGTGGTTTCCACTAGAGTAGAATAGGGCCACCCGTGGGTGTCGTAGAAGGCGACTTAGAAAATACAAGCTAAACAAAGCTTTTAAACATCAATGAGACCTTTCCAACCCGTCTAGCCAGCGTGGCGAGTGTAGGCCAAGTTCTCTGGCTGCTCTGGCCAAGTATGGCTCTGGTAGTACAGAGACGGTCGTGCTCCTGCAGTGAAGACAAAAAGACCTGATGATGATATCAGCCCGCAACAGCACAATCGCTTGTTGCTATCCTTTTCTGTCGCATCATTTTCCAGAGCGAGAGAGAGCGACGGGACGCTATCTATAGCACGGCTGCTTTAGTGTTCCGTCGCTCTCCATACCATAGAGTGACGTCAAGAGCGCTGTGCATGCATCATTTTACAAGCTTTTATTTAACTTGCAATGTATCTTGTATGTATGAATGTTTGTTCAGATTAAATCTTGCAACTTAATTTCAACCAGTTATCCTCAACGGATTTAGCTGAAATTTTACATACTTGTGTAAGTCGGATGACAATACAATATTACGAACGAGTTGTTCTGATGATGAAGCCGGGAGATATTCGACGGAGCTCAGTTATAAAACAACATAACCTCATTGAGTAGGACTTTTTTGATTTACCTTGATAAGCACTTTATGGTAGACGATGCCTAGGGTTACATCACGGAGACGGAAGGTGGTCGATGGGCCTCAGTAATCAAAAGACGCAACTTCATCGAGTTTGGCTTTATTTCATTTGTCTTAATAGGAACTTTGGCCTCACAATAAAAGCTAATACAAAAAAAAATTTTTTCAAGGAACTTCTTTCTGTTACTTGACAGTTTCCCCTTACATTAGATTTAAAGCTTATTTTTGAGCAGACTGAAAAAAAAATGTTTTTCGTTTCGGATTATGTTACAAGATATGAATAATACAAAAAATTGATAACATAACGTAATGAACGTTTTCAGAACGACGAGCCGTCGGGCAGCGGGTTCGGCGCGGAGTACCAGTGGTGCGGCGAGTGGCGCGTGCGCGCGAGCGCGCTGCAGGACGGCGCGCGCGCCGGCACCGCCCTGCGCAGGGCTTCCCATGACCAGGCGCTGGTGAGTACACCACTCACTGAATTGGGTACTTTTCTAAGTCAGAAATAAATTATTTTGTAGTAAAGCGTCGCAAAATAATGTCACTTGTCTTTGAACATATCCATTTTAACGTGATTTTAAATTTATTATTGTAGAAAAACTGATAATAAGAGCGCTATTTGACTCCAAAAATCTATGACGTCACCTGCCTGTATTTCATACAAAATCCCATAGAAACTGTTTGTTTTGACGTTTAGTAAAAAGTTGCTGATTTGACTTGTTGGAAAATAGCGTATTGATACAACGTGTGACGGAAAGGGGTATCAACCCGAAAGTGGGTAAACATTCAGTGAGAACTCAACCTGTCCCAGCTAGTAAGGCTGTGTTTCCACTGAAGCGGAGCAGAGCAGAGAGGAGCTTAGCGCCTCGCCTCTGTTCTCCGCTCTGCTCCGCTTCAGTGGAAACGCAGCCTAAGGTGTGTTCCCATCCCACATGAAATACAAAGAGGTGGGAGAGCAACAGATTAATAGAAGCAGAATTTAAATATATTTATTATACAATCCTACTAATATTATAAACGCGAAAGTGAGTTTGTACATTTGTTGGTTTGTTACCTCTTCACACTTAAACCACTGAACCGATTTGGAT
Source organism: Acrobasis consociella (assembly GCA_963555685.1). NCBI lineage: Eukaryota > Metazoa > Arthropoda > Insecta > Lepidoptera > Pyralidae > Acrobasis > Acrobasis consociella. The sequence continues at coordinate 8,442,442 of OY743132.1, read as the reverse complement.
GAAATTTGGTATGGATATAGTTTGAGAACTGTAACTAGCTGTGTCCATGGGCTTCGCTTCCTGTGGGAATTTTGGGATCAAAACTATCCTATTAACTTCCCTGGGCATCAAACTATATTTATACCAAATTTCATCTAAATAGGTACAGTGGTTGAAGCGTGAAGAGGTTACAAACAAACAAATATACAAACTCACTTTCGCATTATAAATGCGAGTTTGTTATAAAATTTATAATGCGAAAGTTGGGATTAAGACTTGCTGCGCCCGCGGTGTTTCCCGCTCCTAAAGTAGTTACTATGTCCAGCTGTGGACGTCCTATGTATCAGACAGACATAGGACATCCACAGCTGAATGATGATGATGATGTCCAGTTATGTTAATTTCATTCCAGGTGGTAGACGGTGACGAAGACACGGAGCTGTACGGTCCTGCGCAGTATTCCCCGTCAAGGATCGATCCTGACGTAAGTCCTTAGAATACTAACGCTCTATCTCTTCGACCTCCGTGGCGTAGTGGTCACCAGGGTAGTTCGCCACCCAGAGGGTCCGGGTTTGATCCCCGGTTAGGGCAAGTTGGAAAATGGCCTTTTTCAAATTGATGTTTAGCTATATGAGTTTTTGTTATAAATATAGTATCGTTGAGTTAGTATCCCATAACACAAGTCTCGAACTTACTTTGGGGCTAGCTTTAAATCTATTATTAGATATTTAATCCTTATTTGACGATGATTTTTCAGTATATATTTATTTATGTATGACACATGGGACCAACGGCTTAGCGTGCCTTCCGAAGCTCGGAGGTGATCAAAAAAATTTTATGCTGCTTGTAGTCCACCCAAGTGCGGACCACATCTAGGGTAGCTTAACTTGCTAAAGCCAACTTGAACATTGCTACTACAACCTTGTGACAATATTCACTTTTTAATAGAAATATTTATGTCCAAATTAGACCTCAAATTGACTTTGACTTTGACTTTAGACCTCTCGTATTGCAGTGCCTATACTAGGCCCATAATGTTACACTGTATAATGTTATGTACTATCTACAATTGTATTGAATTTGTTACCTGTAATGTTATGGAGAGCAATAAATATTTGAATTCTCTACGTGATCGAATCAGAAATGAGGAAATCCATAGAACTAAAGTCACTGACATAGCCCAGCGGAGTAGCTCGTTGAAATGGCAGTGGGTGGGACACATAGCACGACGAAACCGATGGCCGATGGGGCAAAAAGGTTCTCGAATGGCGACCACGTAATGGCGATGACAAGGTGGTCTGACGACACCTAACCAAGGTCGCTGGAAAGCGCTGGATGCAAGCCGCTCTATATCGGTCATTTTGGAAATCTTTGGGAGAGGCCTATTTCCAGCAGTGGACGTTATGCGGCTGAAATGATGATGATGAAATATTTGAATTGAATTTAACTTCCAGGCTGAGATCCAACCACCAAATGAACAAGTCGGACAAGCAGAAGAACAAGCAGACACAGAAAACTCCGAAGCAGATAAGAACAATGGAGAGAAGGAGCCTGCCACCAAATGCAACGGGCTGGTGGAGGCTAGTGCTGAGGTAATGTGTCACCCATTATTTTACTCTCCCCTTCTCTCTGACTTATTACTTACCGGGCAACACAGAGAACTCAAAACTCTCTCCGTCCCTCTCCCTCTCTACCTTCTCCCTCTCTCTGTCCCACTCTCTCCCTCTCTCGTCCCTCTCACTCTCTCTGTCCCACTCTCTCCTTTCCTCCCTCCTCTTCTCTCGCCCTCCCTCCCTCTCTCTGTCCCACTCTCCTTTCCTCCATTTGTACCGTTTGGGTACGGAACCCTAAAAATGAATGATGCTGTCAGTTGGTTTTTAATAAATTTAGTGTGGTGTGGTGTGTGGTGAAGTGACAGGATACCCTTTAAGACACCCTTGAGTAGAACACCCACCTGCTAGGTGGTCAGACAACCTGAGCAAGGTTGCATGTAAAAGCTGGATGCAGGCCGCTTCCAATCGGTCGTTTCGGAAATCCTTAGGGGGAGCCTATGTCCAGCTGTGGACTTCTTGTCCACCGCTGTTGATGTAATGATGACCCTTGAGTTCACAATTCGTGGCATAGGCATTTCACACAATAAATTTTTTAAACTAAAAACCGACCTAACCCCTAAACTACACAACTGATTTTGATAAAATTTCAATGGGACCACCTGACAAGTATACCCTTTCAAACGAAAAGTCTTTAAACATATCCATTTTAGCGTGATTTTAAATTTATTATGGCAGAAAAACTTAAAATAAGAGTGCAATTTGACTCCAAAAAACTATTAACGTCATCTGCCTGTCTTTCATACAAAATCCCATAGAAACTGTTTGTTTTGACGTTTAGAAAAAAGTATCTGATTTGACTTGTTGGAATATAGCGGATTCAAACAGCGGAGCGGAGATTTCAAGCATTGTGATTGGTCAATTTCTCTCCTCTCCGCTCTGCTCCGCTTCAGTGGAAACGCAGCCCACAATGCACCGCGCCCCGCTGCGCAGTGCGGGGCCGCCATACAAAAGCGACGCGCGTGGACGCGGTGTCAGTGTGTTGGACTGTGCGTGTTTTCTATACAAACGGAGATACTTACAAGCAGCGTTAGAACAAGCATTCGCGCGCTACGCTGCGTAGTGCGGGGCAATGTGAGAATCGCCTAATTGGGTACTTTCCTAAGTCGAAAATAAATTATTTTGTACTAATAAAAAAATAAAGCGTCACAAAATAATGTCACTTGTCTTTAAGCATATCCATTTTAACGTTATTTTAAACTAGCCGAAGCCCGCGACTTCGTTCGCGTGGACTTGATGTCTCTGGAAAATGCTCATCAGGCTGAACAACTTTTACTAAGGCGGCATTTTTATATCTCTTATAGTTTAGCTGGACCATTATGGTTCTGCATCAGGCGTTTCATTTTCCAAAATCATTTATACCCTATATGTTGCCCAGGCTTAATAGCTATATAACAAAAAAAGTTTCATTCAAATCCGTCCAGTATTTCCGGAGATTAGCGTGTACAAACAGACAAACAGACATACAGACAAACAGACAGACATTTTTTTTTAAATTCTTACTCTATTACTACGGCTCCATCGCCCCCAATATTTTTTTTGAAAATATATTTAATGTACAGACACACTTTTTTTACTGTTTTATTATATGTATATAGATTTATTATATTAGAATAACTGATAATAAGAGCCTATTTGACTCCAAAAATCTATGACGTCATCTGCCTGTATTTCGTATAAAATCCCATAGAAACTGTTTGTTTTGACGTTTAGAAAAAAGTTGCTGATTTGACTCGTTGGAATATAGCGTATTACTGAATAAACATTTAAATTATGTTTTTTTTTTCAGACGAGAATACAAGCTTTGCGAGCGAGAATTAAAGAATTAGAGAAGAAACAGAATGGAGCTTCGGAGGTGAGAATAGTTTTGTTGTCTTAGGAGACCTCTGTGGCCTAGTCATCATGTCACGCTGTCACATTGGAGGTCCCGGGTTCGATCCCCGGTCAGGTCAAGATGGAAAATTATATTTTTCAAATTGTCCTGGGTCTTGGATGTTTATTTATATATGTATTTGTTATAAAATATAGTATCGTTGAGTTAGTATCCCATAACACAAGTCTCGGACTTACTTTGGGGCTAGCTCAATCTGTGGGATTTGTCCATATAATTAATAAATTAATTGTATGAAATATAGAAGAATGACGTCATAGTTTCTTGGAGTTATGAGCTTGCAAATAGCGCTGACTCTTAAAAATCCCCTTACCTGACACTTCTCCATACAAACGTAGTCTACGTTTAATTTTAAAACCACATGTCAGATTTCTGTAAAAATTGGTAATTTTAAAGAAATTGTAATTATCTAGGGTAGTAACTGGTTTCCTACGGTAAAATTATGAACTGGAAAGAAAATATAACGATTTAGAAGTTTCCCATACTGATGGTCAAAAATGATATAACACACTACATTCTATTTCAAAATAATAATAATAAATAAATAAATAGGGACAAATTACACTGATTGAGCTAGCCCCAAAGTAAGTTCGAGACTTGTGTTATGGGATACTAACTCAACGATACTATATTTTATAACAAATACATATATAGATAAACATCCAAGACCCAGGACAATTTGAAAAAGGCCATTTTCCAACTTGCCCTGACCGGGAATCGAACCCGAGACCTCTGGGTGGCGGACTAGCATGGTGCCCACTACGCCACGGAGGTCGTCAATTAGCAAAATTATTGATTTATAAAGTGTATATTTCAATAAAAAGACCTGTCAAGATTGTTTACATTTATTTAAATACCTAACCAAATGGAGTATAGTGTATTGTTGTTTGAAGTCTGGATGAACCTGACATAAACACTTTTTTCTTCTCTTCCAGTCAAAATGTCTGATTTGCCTCGGGCCGTACACCTCCCCCGCCGTCTCCATACAGTGCTGGCATGTCTACTGTGAAGTGAGTGTTCTCTCATGATTTTTAACCAAACGTGACTTACTTAAGTCACAGTGAGTGTTAAGTCACAAGTGAATTTTTGTCAATTACAACTTTGCTAAGAGAAAAAATATGTTTCTTTTATTTTCGGATAATCTACTTGACTTGTTCTTGACATTTCGATATTTATTTATTTATCGATTTTGGAACATATTATGTTCCGTGGAGAAAGTTGTTTAGTATCACGGACTGAATTAAACCTTTAAATATATGTTCTTACACCTTTTGTACATTGTTAGCCATATATGGCTCCCGTCATAGAAGTAGAATTTTTTTACTGCGTAAAAAGAACACCCTAGCCGAGTGCGACAGATAATATGATAAGTGTCATCTTCATAAGAGCAAAAGAGATAGCATCAATTTGACAATGAGACAAGTTTTCATATAAAACATGTCACCCATTGTCACCCTGGCTCGAACATCGTTACACGAAAATTTGATTTTCCAAATTGTAAACTGTGTTAATTTATAAGTTATCTTATACTGGAAAGATGGTATCGTACTGCTTCACCCGTAGTTTGTGTAGTAGGTACAAATACAACCCATAAAAAGTTACACAGAAATATTTCGTTTCTGGTCACATTTTACAATGCTCTATATCCATCTTATACCTTCTAAATCTATGGCTCCCGTAGTCGGCAATTTTTAAAAAATCGTATATCTTGCAGTCTAGAGGAGGCCTGTATCCAGAGTGGGGTTCTAATGACGACCTCCGTGGAGTAGTGGTTAACATGCTAGTCCGCCACCCAGAGGTTCTGGGTTCGATCCCCGGTTAGGGCAACTTGGAAAATGGCCTTTTTCAAATTGTCCTGGGTCTTGGATGTTTATCTATAAGTACATATATTTGTTATAAAATATAGTGTCGTTGAGTTAGTATCCCAAAACACAAGTCTCGAACTTACTTTGGGGCTAGCTCAATCAGTGTAATTTGTCAGTATATATTTATTTATTTAATCTTTATTTTACTTTGCAGGTGTGTTGGCTACAATCGCTTCGCGCCAAGAAAATCTGTCCGCAATGCAACGCCATCACCACTTCGCAACATCTGAGGAGGATTTATATGTAATGCTTAGAGTAACGAATTGAAATTGATTTATAATGGCAACACTTCTTTTTATCGTGTATGTTAGTGACTTACACTAGTGTCAGAGTTTTTAAACCGTCTTAAAGGCCTCTGACATGGTTTTAGGCAACGACCAATGTCAACGACAGTGACCGGGACCGACGGCTTAACGTGCCCTCAGAAGCATGGATCATCTTACTTATCAGACAATCAGGTGATCAGTCTGCAATGTCCTAACCAAACTAGGACAACAACACCAAGTCGTTGCCCCCGCCGGGAATCAAACCCGCGACCTCCGGGTATGAGCCCCACGCTCTGGCACTGGCAACACTTAGCAAAGGGTTGCAAGTAAAGTCACATTGTCAATTTGGTAGCTATCTCTTTTGCTCATATAAGCACTACTACTCACGTACAGAAGTCTTACATTTGAGGAGGATATACATGTAACGCTTAGACTAAGGAACTGAAATTGATTTATAATGGCAACACTTAACAAAGGGTTGCAAGATTTGTAATAGATACATACTATCACGTCTTTATCCCTAATGGGGCACACAGAGCATATTGGGTCTTGCGGATCTATGCACAGTCCATGGCCAGGCCAGGGAATAAAAAGTGTTGAAAATACATTGTCACAATTTGCTAATACAACATAAATATTGATAGAATAAGTTGGCTCAATATTACATTTTTTTTTGTGTTGATATGTCCATTTGAATGTTCATACTGATTTTTTGTGATTTGCATCAATGAGGGTATTTAAAAATATGTGACTCCGGATGGCCGCAGTGACGTCAGTACCAATCGACTGTTGTCATTGGACCATCAGTTGACAGGTTCTTTTGCTCCGTCAAATGTATCCAATCACAGCAGCTTATTGGACCTGACGTCACTGTGTTGCAATCTAGTGTCACATATTTTCGAAAACCCTGTACTAACAATAGAAAACGTTTTGTTTTGTTTAAATGAAATATAATTATTAGAATTAAGTATCTAAATGCACAATATAGGTATAGGGAATGGAAACGATGCCAATATTTTGTTGGTCCCCTTTTAATTCTAGTCAGTAAATCTACACTTAGAATTAAATAAATAAATATATAGGGACAAATCACACTGATTGAGCTAGCCCCAAAGTAAGTTCGAGACTTGTGTTATAGGATACTAACTCAACGATACATTTTATAACAAATTCAAGACCCAGGAAAAATTTAAAAAAGGCCTATTTTGAACTTGCCCTGACCGGGGATCGAACCCGGGACCACTACGCCACGGAGGTCGCTACTCTTCTTATCTCAGCGTGTCCCCAGGTGCTTCCTGAGCTGTGCTGCAGCTGCTTGAGAGCTCTGGGGTGCGCATTCTAGCTTCTTCTCTAAAACCGTCTAGGTTTTAGAGTTTGGCGACAACGATTCCAATACTTATTTCGTCAGATAGCACTTCCACTGTTTTTTATCATCATCTTATTTTTTTTTATTATCACACAAAACAGATTACAACTATTACAAAAATGCACAGAAAAAACATTAAGGCTTGGCTCTACGTTTTTATTTTTCAAAATCTGTCAAAATTGATTCAAAAGTTGTCCGTTCTTTTCCGCTAGGTTTGTAGTAATGTCTAAACGCAATACAGATAGAGTTAAAAATATATAGAGGTTACAGTATGGAAGACATGACGTAATGAAATCTAATATGTTTACATTTTTGTAACATATTATATTTTTGTAAAGAATTGAATAAGGTCATGTCCGTACAAGGACTTAATGCTGATGCTTTGTCTACCGGTCAACCTTTAGAAAAAACAAAAATAGTTTATTTAAATTTTTAAATATACAGTGATTTTTCATTGTTTTTGTAGCTAAGGGCCACGTTATAAGGGTCGTTAGTAAAACTAATTAGCTAGTCGAAATAAAAATTGAAAACAAAGTAAAATCGTGAGATCAATAAGTAGTACCACCAGGCACCGCCTCCGTCCGGCCGGCCGGTGATTATCGAGGTCATGCGGTAGTTTTTGATCGGGCGTAACTACGTGGTTTCGATTTTTTTATCTTATTTCATACACAAATTTGAATTAAGTATATGGATAGAGGAATTTATTTACAATAGATTTTTTTCCAAAACCAATGAAAAGTCAGCATGTATGTACTAAATTACTAAGGGGTAAATAAGTAACTATATAAAAAGAGCTGCATTATTCAATTATTTATATGAAAGTAAGTAATATTTTTAAAATTGCAAAATTTTGCAGCCCGAGCCGAAAGCGAGGGCGTAATAGAGCTGAAAGTGTTTTAACTAATATACACACGTATATCGCACGACGTTTTTCAATACACTTATATCTAAACTGATTTTTATTTTAGGGCTGCTACCACCGCTAGCGACCTTGAAAATACAGAAAAAATAATTTATCTTTTTGCAAGTGAGATTATCCTCGCACAACTTTTAAGCTAGTATCCTTAAGTTTCATTAGAACCTCGAAAGTCATTGAAATACTAACAGCTTTAGAAACCTTTACAAAAAGTGTCAAAAGTGGACGTTTTTAGTAATTTTTAATATGTTTATAACGCAAGCGTGTTTTATGACCTACTTTATATATCTAAAACCGATGAAATTAGAGCCACTTTACGAGCAAGTGTGTTGAAAAAATAATTAGATAATAAAAAGCATGGAAGGGACATACCCATAATAAATCGAACCACCGGCTATACTAGATTACTTTATTATAAATATAAAATAACAGTAAAAAAGAACCGAATTTGACATTCTCATACAAATTTTCCAGGCAGCTGCACACTTTTGTATGGAAATGCCATTTTTTTTTTAGTTTTTCGTTGTGATTTTTATTTGATTATAGTAAGTGGTCTAGTGTAGCCCGTGGTTCGATTTATTACGGGTATATCCCTTCCACGTTGTATATTGGCACTACTGTGGGCACTACATTTATTTTAAACTGACGTCGAATTTGCGGAGTGTCTATGTAGTGTAAGTGCTAGGAGAACAATCTTATGTATTTTTATTTTAAACTGACGTCGAATTTGCGGAGTGTCTATGTAGTGTAAATGCTAGGAGAACAATCTTATGTATTCAGATTTGTCTATATAATAGTACAGTTGTGCTACTGTAAACGATGGGCAAAATTTTAAACAAGTGCCAAGAAAGGGTGATTCAGTCCTTTATTTTTACCCAATTTTTTAAAGTTAAACTAGATCTTTTATCTTTTTAGGGTTCCGTACCCAAATGGTAAAATCGTCCGGCCAAGCCAAGTCTACGCCACCAAAAACGTCTAAAATCTTATTTTATTTTCATTTTATGATTTTTTAAATTCAATAACCCCTAGTCTGTACGGAAAGAGAACCGTCGTAGGATTTGAGGGCGCAGTTGTGTTTAATATCCGTATTTGTTATGTTGACAACACTGTTGTGTCATTATAGTGCGACTATAAAGTTCTTGATATTTTGAAACTATGACGGCTATTGGATGCTAATGGATAAATTATATTTTTATATATTATTTACATAACATGTAATGGCTGTAAATGAAAATATATTTTTATATGTTTTCAGATGCTATCTTTATCGTTAGCCTTTAGGTTAGGTAGACATAAAAAATAAATTTAAAACAATAATATATTTATTAATTTATTGATCAGAACCATAATCAAAGTCTTATTCTAAATATTCAATGCCGGACATGTTTGAACTATCATCGGATAGACTATAGAGATCCAAAGAATTTTCTTCTTCTGAACTTGATTTGCTCGAATCTGTTACAGTTATTTATAATAAATTCTTGCACCACACGCCGTTATTTAAGGAACCTTCTTTTTTATTTTAGATACTGTATCTTTACTCAAACCTGAAAAAAATAGGGCAAATTTATCTAAACGCATAATAAATTAAAAGTATCAACACTCTTTATACCTGCTATCAAAAACTTTGATTCAAACAAAATAAACAAATATTTTTATATATTTATGCGAATTCTTTTTAATTTATACATAATATAAAATCTCGGTGTCGGGGGGTTACCTAGGAAATCTAAAACATTTAAAATAACTTTCTACATACCGCACATCGCCGCCACACGTTCCATGACTTTGTTTAAGTCGATAATTGTGTTTGGCCGCTTTTTCTTTTTGGAAAAACCTATAATAATATTAAATATTATTTCCCTTGTAGGACTGGGTAAAGGATTTCCCATTTTTGAAATGATTTAAAATAAAAATCACGTTAAAACAACACGGTAAACAAAGATGACGTAAAGTTTGTCATTTGACAGATGGGTGTTGGGTTGTCATATAAAAAAGATTTTGTTAGTTTGATTTTACGCCACGACGGTTCTCTTTCCGCACAGACTCTATTAGGTTTGATAATTTTTATTTTAACTTTTATTAAATACAAATATTCTAGAAACGGATTCTTAAATAAAAAATGATGTTAACAAGCTCAAAATATTTTTAAAGACCTATTTAACGATACCCTACACGATGGGTTAGTCGAAAAAAAAACTTTCATGGGAGCTACAATATTATAGTACCTGGGTGACCGAACTTGGCTCGGTCGGTTTCATCTCAAACATTAACTATATTTTTTAAAACTTGTCTAAAAACAGTACGAAATAAAAAATTATATATAAACTTGAACATAAAAAAAAACAAAAGTAAGTCACCGAGTGGGATTCGAACCCGTAACACTCTTTCTAGCAGTCAGTATCCTTAACCGCTGAGCTAAGCGGATTGCGGCCGGCGCGACGAAATTAGCGACCATATTCTGCGTAGGAATAAACTCGAAAACACGCGTTTTCCCAAACATAAGACTAATCTAGATCGATTGTTTACCCCCAAAAACCCCCATATACCAATTTTCAGCGAAATCGTTAGAGCCGTTTTCGAGATCATAGAAATTTATAAATAAATACATATACAAGAATTGCTCGTATAAAGGTATAAGATTTTCCCTATTTCACTTCACTGTTTTTTGGCATGATTAATATACCCATGCCAAATTATAGCTTTTTTAGTACTTATAGTCTCTAAATAAAACGTCGGATGACAGACAAACAGACAGACATGATGAAACTATAAGGGTTCCTTGTTTAAAACGGAACTCTAAAAACTGTCGATAGTTTTACTTGTCATCGATATTATTGTACATACATACATACATACTATCACGTCTTTATCCCTAATGGGGCAGACAGAGCATTTTGGGTCTTGCGGTTCTATGCAGAGCCCAGGGCCGCAAGCCACTTTTAGCGTCATGGTGGGCGAGAAGATGGAAAAGCAATCAATACAGTGATGGGTTGCTAGCCGCATCGCCTGTTAACATGATTTGCATTTTTGCCCATTCCCTCGATCGGCTTTTACGATCTGCGTGGGAAGAGAAGCAGCTGGTACATTTTAAGTTTTTTTTATTTCTCCCAGACCAGCATGGGAATATTATTGTAAACTATCAGTAATCAATATTATCAATAGTCCTATCGATATTGTTATGGTTTTTTAAGGCCACAAATATAGTATATAGACTAACGATATTTTATACTTATTCATCGATACTCCCATGCTGGTCTGGGAGAAATAAAAAAACTTAGAATGTACCAGCTGTTTCTCTTCCCACGCAGATCGTAAAAGCCGATCGGGGGAATGGGCAAAAATGCAAATCATGTTAACAGGCGATGCGGCTAGCAACCCATCACTGTATTGATTGCTTTTCCATCTTCTCGCCCACCATGACTCTAAAAGTGGCTTTTGGGTCTTGCGGCCCTGGGCTCTGCATAGAACCGCAAGACCCAAAATGCTCTGTCTGCCTCATTAGGGATAAAGACGTGATAGTATGTATATATGTATGTCATCGATACTTATATCAATTTTAACAAATATACTAGCTCTTTAGGCGTTGCGCTTTCAGCTGTTGAGGTAGGCTAAGATATTTATCCAGTTCATAAAATGGATAAAAGCTCCAGTTACTTAAGAAAACAAAAAAAAATGTGTGGGTGGCCATTTTGGATCCAAAATCTGAATCCAGTTTAGAGTTCCGCAGGGTGCTTTACCCCCTCATGCAAAAATCAGACTCCTACAAAGTCCCAGTGAGACGTTACTAACGAAAAAAGTTTAATTTTCTAAAGCCCAGACGCCATCCTGGATTCCAAAAAAATGCTTTCGGCGGACATCTTGGTTTGCAAAAAAAAGGACGACGAAGCACGTGGTGGGAGTGCCTCGGCCTACGGCCTCGTAGGTGACCTCTGCCTTAGGCCTCAAGCTTCACTCGGTTGCTTGTTTAGAGGGATAAGCAGAAAGCCCCCCACTCTGCTCCCCCAACAAGCAAGTGAGCTTCACTCCTTACGGCTATCAGCACGGCGCAGGTCAAACAACCATATCAATCAGCCAGCCAGTCAGTCAGTGGTACAGTATGTACGTGTATATTTCTCGAAATCTAAAAGTAAATAAATCCGAAGAGTATCTTTAGATATGTTTCTTTGGCTATTATAAAATTAATTTATTGCCACAAAACTGGTAATTAAATAAAACTAAAATATTATAAATCGATACTGTATGTACGGTACTTGTATGAAAAAAAATCTATGCCGACCATGTCTGTCAGGTAATCAATCTATGCCACGCTATACTTTGACACTTCCTTTGACATTATGACAAGTGACACAGTGTAAGAAAGTTACTCGCACGTTTGTTTACAGACTGTTCGACCCATATATATTCGTGATATTATTTTACACTGTGACAATAATTTTACGAAATTAAATGTCATTTTTTTTGTGAAGAGCGACGCGTCCTTGCTCCGCGAGGCCCATCGGCCATCTGACAATTTGATGTATAACTGTCAAAAATCTGTGCAACAAGAACAGTTTATTTAAATACACTCGCGAAAAAGCGAGACGGCAATTACAATAATTTTCAGGAAGGTAAAAGGGCTTATATGACTGAAATCTAAAGCCACGCAAAACTGATCAATTATAGAAAAATATCTCTAAAATTAAAAATAAAGCAACAAAAAAAAATTTGAACCACAATTTTGAAGATTACATAATTACTGATCTGCATAAAAAGTTTCAAAGCTGAAGTCCCTCGTTTGTGAGAAATTAGACCGTATATGTTTTGGTAGAGGTGTTTTTGACGAGCAAGTTTGTGTTACAAAAATTAACTAATCATGTATCCACAACCACAATTATGCTAGAAAAGCGTTCTATTATGCTATTTGCAAGTATCAGTTCTAAATTTCTGATATTCGCTGAGAAATAAGAAATAGAAAATGCCCATTTTCACGGTGCGTCCCCTTAAAAACTGGTCGCAATCCAAAACATGTGTGTATCTACAAAGAAACAATTATTAAAGGAGAATCTTACAAACTAAGAGAAAACAAGTTTATCAAATGAAATATTACAATTAATTTTCTTTACATGCTCATCTCCTGTAGCACAGTACAGGATTTCCTTTAGTGATCTAATGTATGAGCTTAGCTTAGGATCGAAAACATCAAATTCTGGGTTAGTCAACGCAATCTCGTTACACTGACGGGCCATCCTCACAATAGGGTTATAAAATGAGGTAGCTTCTGCTTCAATTTAATTGTATGTAACAGGCGAGTAACTTGCATCGTGTATATAGGCCTTTATTTTGGGAGCTATAACACAGTCTGGGACTTTTCTATTGAACAATTATAGTTGTAAACGTTGTACAGACACCTATAAAAAATCTCGATATTATATTTTACTGACTAGAATTAAGTTGTGAATTAGTATTAGACTTGTTAACGAACGAGTATACTTGCCTTCTGTGAAGATGTACAATAATGTAGCCTAGAATATTGTAAATAAAAGTATTTTTTTCTACGAATATACTCTTTTATTTGTCGAAAGACACCTGGTGCCATAGCATAGCACTGTCGATAAGGCCAGATAAAGATATATCGCGCGATTATTACGTAGAGCGAGATAAAGTCGATAGCGCTCGATAAACGCTGTCGCAGGTGCCATGCTAAGGGGCTTGAAGATTACTCCACAAGTTGTTTTTTGTCTTTTTCGTCAATTATTGTTAAAAGTTGTTCAGAATTATGGACTGAATCACCTCAAATATTTGTACTTAATAATAACCAGCCAAGTGCGAGTCGGACTCCCGCACGAACTCGCTTAGGGTTCCGTTCCATTATCTATAAAAAATCACGTTTTTGTATAGGAGCCTCACTTAAATATTTATTTTGTTCTGTTTTCAGTATTTGTTGTTTTAGCGGCAACAGAAATACATTATCTGTGAAAATTTCAACTATCTAGGTACCTATCACGGTTCATGATATACAATACAGCCTAGTCACAGATAGACGGAAGGATAGCGGAGTTTTAGTAATAGTGTCCCGTTTTTACCCTTTGAGTACAGAACCCTAAAAAAGGATAATGTATTGAGTATCTATTAGTCTTACTACTTATTAGTTGAAAAAACTTCTCTCTCATGCTGACGTGAAGTCCAAATCTCCAAACTCGTTTTCATCCTGAGTTATTTAGTCGTTGGTTTCAGCGCTGACTAGGGTCTCCACGCCGTCTCCTTCGTCCAACTGAAATTTAAGTTTGAAAAAAAATTATTCTTGGCATCATGCCACATGAACAGGAACGAAATTTAGATCTTTAAAAGGGGAAATGGTAGCAGAAGAAGAACGCCCTCATTTGAAATAAATAGTTTAAAAGTAAATATGATGATAAAAAGTAAATATGATGATAATAAAAATGAATAACCTTTGATGATAATGATGATAATAGAAATGATAATTCGTCTAGTTTTGAAACGAGTTTTCGCCAAAAGGCCGCTTATGGCGAAAACTCGTTCTAAAACTAGATGGATAAACGCAATTACTTTTAAAGGTTATTCACAAAATCATGTATAAAGGAGTTTCTACACATTGTTGGTAGTACAATTTTTAATTATTATTATATCTTATCCTCTTACATACCTCTACATCTTACCTTTAAACGAGCAATTCTTGTATATTTATAAATTTCTGTGATCTCGGAAACGGCTCTAACGATTTCGCTGAAATTCGGTGTACGAGGGTTTTCGGGGGTAAACAATCGATCTAGATTGTAGTTAATGTTTGAGATGTAACCGAGCAAAGCTCGGTCGCCCAGGTAGTTAACTTTTAAACAATTTATTTCAAACATTTCTGCTACCATTTTGCATTAAACAAATTTAGTTTTTACAAGGAAGAGAAACAATCATGTTTATATGGTTAGGCAAGGCCATAAGACTCGCCTGCATGTCAGCCACAGTGAGAGGCGGGTCGTCCTCCCGGATGACGGTCTCCCCGTCCAGCTTCTTGAGGCCGGGCAGCCGCCGCGCGACCTCGGAGCGCCACGCCTCCAGCTCGCACGCGTCGTATAGCGGGTTGCCAACAAATAGTAGGTCTTCTAGGTGGGGCAGCTCCTACGTCGTTTTATTTTATAAATAAATCCTACTAATATACTATATGCGAAAGTGATTTTGTATATTTGTTTGTGTTTATTAACTCTTCACGCTTAAAATACTGAACCGATTTGGATGAAATTTGGTATGGATATAGTGTGAGACTCGAGGAAGGACATAGGGTACTCTTTATCCCGAAATTCCCACGGAGAGCGAAGTCCGCGGGTACAGCTTGTAATAGGTACATATATAGGGACAAATTACACAGATTGAGCTAGCCCCAAAGTAAGTTCGACACTTGTGTTATCGGTTATGGTGAAAAAATACATTTATAGATAAACATCCAATACCCAGGACAATTTGAAAAAGGAGAATTATTATTCGTAGTGAAAAAGGCAATTTTCCAACTTACCCTGACCGGGGATAGAACCCGGAACCTCTGGATGGCGGACACTACTGGTGACTACTACGACACGAGGTCGTCACGTCAGGTTTAATTTATCTAACTTTATTGTTCTAAAGTACAAATATACTTTCGACAAAGGATTTTCTCCCAGTCAATAAACAGAGAAAATTATGCGGCACAAAAAAGCAATAAGTACAAAATGCTTACAATACAGTTCGGTACCTACATAAAATCTTAGCATTAAATGTAGACATATGTATAGTATAAAGAACAACAAGAACCTAGTTCTGAAATTTATTGATGATGATGATCTATAGTATATAACAATAATAGCATAGAACAAAACAGACAGACAGACAAACAAGTACAGGAAGTAAAGTTTGTCCTGAGTAGTTTGACGATGGAATATAAATACAATATACTTATAACTTAATCAGACTTCTTTTTGGCTTACGTCTATGCAAGTTTATGATAACCAAGGAAATTGTATTGTACTAACTCTACTTTCGTGATGATAACTAAACAGGTAAGTACATAAGTACAATATTATCTCTAATAAAACAAGGAAAAAGATCTACATATGTAGTTTAATAAATAAAACTATATTTACCTACTCTATCAAACAATCACTCTCCTCAAGTCTCATAAAAAAAAAACGAAAAAAAAAATATTTTCCCGCTCCCGCGTTTATTTGAATTTGGAATCGACCGGATGCGAAGATGTGAAAATTATTTTTGCTGGACCTTACACAAAGCGCGCCAAAATATATATTTCCGGCATTTTCCGGAAGTAGTTACGTCAAAACTTGTAAATATGTGCAGTTTTTTAAACAGACTACGTAATCCAGCCAGACAGTTAATCCAGGGTGTCAGCGTCCTGTATACCATTTGCGCGTGAAGAAGTAACAAACATACACACACACTCACAAACTTTCGCCTTTATAATATTAGTGTGATCACAATAGATACAATACAATACTTACCTATTCCTTATTGCACAAAAAAATACAAGACGTACTTAATCGTACGTAAACTAGAATAGGCGCCAATATTATCATTACAATTAATATTAATATGGGATTGATTGATGAATATACAAACCTGTAACTTGTTAAACTCGCTCCATTCCTTCACCAGATTGTTACTCATGTACAGAACTTTCAAATTTCGGAGCACGTTGATGCCCTTCAGTTTTTCTACCAGATTGTAAGAAATCCACAGTTCCTCGAGGGTGTCGCTGAGACATTCCTGTGGAACAAACTTGAATTGAAACTCGTAGACTGTAATGGCGAAGCGGTTTAAGCATTAGCTGTGCGTCTGGGAGGCAAGAGTTCGATCCTCAATAAGGTGCGAATTGTACGCCATCAACCACCACTTGATTGCGGCGAAGAAGAACATCGTGAGGAAACCTGCACCACAGGAATAATATAAGTATTACATACAGAACGGAAACTCCTAGGGTCCGTTAAGGACGTCAAGGTTATCGCCTTGTGGAGGGTGTTGAGCTACAGGCGCCTGCAGCCGCCTCTAGGAGTCTCCACATTAGTTCTCTGTAATCACGAGATGAAGGTCTAGTGACCATAGCTTTGTAACTACGCCAGATGTTTATAGGCAGCTTGAAAAATATACTGGATAAGAAGAAGAAGGCTCTAGTCACGTCACGTTACCTACCCTGGTCATCGGTCACTTACCCAGCCACTTGACTATCTGTAGTGTTATTGAAGATATATAACTCACCATTCCAGCAAAAGATTTGATGTAATTTCTTCCCAGCGAGAGTACCCTGAGTTTCTTCAGACTGTTCAAACCGGTCACTTTTTCAATCATGTTTGTGGACAGACTTAATTTCCTGAAATGTTAATATAAAAGTTCGGGACGAATAATAGAGATAGATTTGTAGAAAAATATTCGGTTTTTTTTTTATTCGGAGCTCGATATCAGTAATGGCAACAGGTAGGCACTTGAAATATTCACAAAATAATC
This sequence comes from Acrobasis consociella, assembly GCA_963555685.1. NCBI lineage: Eukaryota > Metazoa > Arthropoda > Insecta > Lepidoptera > Pyralidae > Acrobasis > Acrobasis consociella. The sequence continues at coordinate 8,425,066 of OY743132.1, read as the reverse complement.
AGTGATATTTTTATTTTAATAATACATACATACATAATATCACGCCTGTTTCCCGCAGGGGTAGGCAGAGACTATGGACCTCCACTTGCTACGATCCTGACAAACCTCTTTTGCTTCATCTAAACTCATCAATCTCTTCATACATGCCCTTCGGTTACGGGTACTTTTTAATAATAAATAAAAATAAAATATTTAAGGGGGCTCCCATACAAGAAAAAACTAGATTTTTGTAGATAATGGTACGGAACCCTTTTTGCGCGAGTCTGACTCGCACTTGGCCGGTTATTTTAAACATTATATCTTCACAACTCTCCGAGATATAAGGCACATCGCACTTTTTCGTGAAATCGGAGCCTTCACTGGAGAGAATGAAAAGAAATTTCCATTCCAATGTTAAAACCGTTTGTATTGAGTGAAAAATGGCACCATAGCCTTCTTTACATACTCGACTTACTCGCAGTTAACGAGGGTCGCCAAGGTGTTGTCCATCTTCTCAATCGGAGGCCACTGGAAGACCAGGCTCACCTCCGTCGCTGTGGCCGAGTTCTGGCCGGTCTTGTCTTCCCACCGCTTGATTGCATCTTTAATCGTCGAGGCTTTGACCACAGCCATCGCGGTTGCGAGTTATTTACAAACTGAGATACTGCTCTTTTACCCATAGTAACGGTTTTATTGATCTAATAAAGATTGTTGTTTTACAAAACTATCTAAGTATAATCTTTTCTACGGATGTTGTAAAAGACAGTCGTCTTTTACAACATCCGTAGAAAAGATTCTATTATAGTATACTATATTTTGACAGCCTGCACGACTTATTGTTTAGTCCTTTAGTCAAAGGACTAAATAATAAGTCGTGCAGGCTGTCGTGTCGTGCTACAATAGTATACCCAATAAGTTGCGACCGGTTGTAAAACTATCGTAATGAGTCAGTATGTATAAAATTTTAAGGGACGTTTTTTAGATACCTACTTTGTACTTGTTATATTTGTATCCTTATGCATACCAAATATGCAAGTACATTAAAGTTGAAAACATTAACAAAAAGATAATGAGACTTGAGAGGCCGTAGAGACTAGAGAGAGATATTTAGGTAAGTATAAAAGTGTATACTTAGTAAAATATACATTTCTAAATTAATGTAGGCTCTCTAACAGAGAATCCTCTAGTTAACAGAGAAGTCCAGAGAACTTCTAATAGTAGTAGGTAATTAACTAATATATAAAAATATTACATAGACGTATGTATTCGATTTTGTTTATCTTATACCTTTAAACGAGCAATTCTTGTATATTTATTTATTTATACATTTCTGTGATCTCGAAAACGGCTCTAACGATTTCGCTGAAAATTGTTATATGGGGGGTTTTGAGGGTAAACAATCGATCTAGATTAGTCTTATTATGTGTGGGAAAACGCGTGTTTTCGAGTTTTCATTCGTTTTTCTTTCCACGCAGAATATGGTCGCTAATGTCGTGACGCCGGTCACCATCCGCTTAGCTCAGTGGTTAAGGATGCTGACCGCTAGAAAGAGTGCTACGGGTTCGAATCCCACTCGGTGACTTACTTTCGTTTTTTTTTTTATGTTCAAATTTATATATAATTTTTTATTTTGTACTGTTTTTAGACAAGTTTAAAAAATGTAGCTATTGTTTGAAATGTAACCGACCGAGCAAAGCTCGGTCACCCAGGTACTTAATATTTATGTGAATAAAAACATAGTGGCGCTAGTGTCTTTGACTCTGCAAATACCGACCAAAAGTAATATTAATGAGTAGGTACCTATATAATTAAAAAACCTTGTAATTTTAACAACTTCAGATTATCAACTTTGTTAGGTACTAAAAATAATTTTGCTTATTTGTTTTTTTATCATAGTTTTAAATTTTTCTTTGCTGCTCCGTTCACCCATTGCGGATTTGCGGATCAATGACATCTATTTCAGAGCCACTAAAACTTAAAATGTGAAAAGGCCCAGCCAAGGTTGGTAAATGGGTTGGTTTGGCCGTAAAAAGTTAAAAAAATCCTTCTTGCCTGGAAGACATAGCAGTTGCGATAAGGTCGCTTCTTGTCATCTATTTCTTCTTCTTCTTTTGCCACGCCTTATCCCGTTATTTGGGGTCGGCCCTCCTCGTACCTCGGCGCCAGGACGCTCGGTCCCGGGTTGTCTGGATATCTAGTTGTGCCCGCTTGGTATCCCTATTCACGGTTGTCCACCACGTGGAAAGTGGTCTCCCTTTGCCCCTCTTCATGCTGGGAATGGCTAAAGCCCTTTGAACGCAATGGTCCTTGTCTCGTCTCATCACATGCCCAAACCACTTCATGCGACTCTCTGTCATCTTTTCTGTTATGGGTGCCACCTTGAACGAACCCCTTATATGCTCATTTCTGACTTTGTTAAGTCATGTAATTAATTCTAAATAAGTTATTTAATTAATTCAAGTTTTCTTGTCATCTATTTATTGTAACCTAATATTCTGCATCATTTTATGTTATAATAAAATAATGTTTTGAGTATGTAACCTAATAAATTATGTTATCCAGCAATGGGACAACGTAGATTAAGAAAAAATCATTATCATCATCATCATCCGCAGCCTTCAACCTCCCACTGTTGGGAATAGGCCTCTGAAGAGTACTTTGTTAAACTAAGCATTTTTACTGTTCCGTGTTTGTAATGATTTGTTCTGCTGACTGATTTCAAGAAACAATTGCCAACGATAGAGACAAATGAAAAGAAACAGTCACACGAAGAAACTCGGAGAATGGATCTCAAGCATGGTATCATTCCCAAGTTAAAAATAATGAAGCTCAATATCAATACCAAGCTTATAGGGCTATAACCAATAGCCCATGGTATAATAAAGTATATTATTATACTATGCAATTGCCTAAAGATATTAAATTTAAAGGTTAAAAATACACTCTGCTAGTGCTTCACTATTCTCCCGAACTTTTTGGTGCCATTTTAAAACGCGGAGTCACTAAACGAACGGTTTTTGTATGGAAAAACCATTCGTTTAGGTGACTCTGCATTTCAAAAATAGAACTTTTTTTGGATTGATACCCCCTTTTCGTTACATGTAGTGTAGGGTTTTAAGTTAAGAGTCCGGCGACCCTAGACTTCTCCATACAAACGTAGTACACGTTTAATTTTGAAACCACATGTCAGATTCCGGTAAAAATTGGTAATTGTAAAGAAATTGCAATTATCTAGGGTTATATTGGGTTTCCTATAGTAAAATTATGAACTGGAAAGAAAATATAACGATTTAGAAGTTTCCCATACTAATGGTAAAAAATGATATAAAACACTATATTCTATTTCAAGTTCATATTTTTACGTCGGAAACTAAATATAAACCTAGATAATTGCAATATCTTTGAAATTACAAAATTTTGCCCAAATCGGACATGTCGTTTTAAAATAAAACGTAGACTACGTTTGTATGGAAAGTTGTATTTTGGTCTAGGGTCGGGGGACCCTTAAGTCATTAATTGGGTTGGGTACTAGAATATTCTTATAATTGTATGTCGAACAACGAACAACGCCTTTCACCATGATTTGCTTTTGCCATGTAAGGCTGGATATAAGTACGCATCTTTTGTTATTTTTATAAGGCTTTGCAAAGGCACCATTATTCAATACCTACCTAACTTGTGCATTATTCCAATTGCGTCACTATTCTTAAAACGTAGTGATTATATTCTCTTTGACTATTTTCCCGAAATTTAGCTCAATTTGGCTGACGCACTGCCGTGCGTCTCAATATCGCCAGTGATGCCGGCCCGCCACGATCGATGACAAAATGGCGCTCGAAGGAATTTAGAAGCCACGCCTGTGCTATTCTTGAATTCGTAGCTATTTCCTGCATTTTACTGGATATTGTCGTGGAAAATACGTAAAAATTCAACAACAGGTGCTTAAACGTCATTACATTTTGACATATTTTTAAAAACGCTTTTATTTTTTAATTTTTTCTTTTTCGATTTCTTTTTTTTTAATTAAAAAAACAATCGCCAATCTGCCGCTGTTTGACGAAAAAATATTGGACTTTTCTTTGTGAATTTACGTTTGTGTTTATATTAAACAGTGTTTAAGTTAGTTATTATTGTGTTATTAGTGCATTCTGACTCGGTAAGGAAAGTTTGGCTACATTAATGTGAAAATCAATACCATTTTATAGTTTTTTTTCCATGCACATCGGCTCCACAGCCCGTGGCCTAACATTTTTATAAAAAGTTATGTTTGACAATAACATTCCCGCTACATGGTGTATTTTTGAATATGTTTTTAATTAATTTGTTTTGGAAATGGTTCGGTGGTTATGCAACAGGCAGAATGTATTCAGATATCTCCTCTCCACCTTGTAAAATTCAGTTCTGACCTCTGTAATGAGGAACCTAGTCGTTCTTTAATCTGAGTACTCAACAGTAAAAACAGAGGTCAGTTCTACATGTACAAAATTTCATGTTATTTAGTTTAAAACCTTTACAATTATAATCACCTTCGTGTCGTCAGGACTTTCTTGTGTATTTCCAATAGAACTTGAAAGGTTAGGTAATGCGTACATCCTGCAAACTCAAACAATAGCTTGCATGATGATAAATTATACATTCCATGAGGACTCCAATCTAATGTCTGTCTTGTGTGTGGAATCCTGAAGGGAAACAAGATGGTAAGATTTGTACAATGATAAGCCAGTCAAATCAGTCACAGAAAGTCCAGTTCTGGACAAAGGCCCTACATACATAGACAAATCTTGTCATTTTTCAACTACATAGCTCTGGGATTAAACCTATAACCTCTACAGAGGCAGAGTGGTGTGCCATACTATATCAATATTATCCATACCATATTATGTCATTTTTCTCTATTTCCCCAAAAGATTTCAGAGAAAGATGGAATCTGTTGGGGGAGGCCTATGGGTCTACAGGATGCGTTGATGTCGAAGAAGAATTGAACTAAATAATTTATATTGTATGTATGTAAGCAGTGGATAAATAAATAAATATAAAATTATATGTTGAAAGTATCTTAATGTTAGGTTTAAAATGAGAATGTATAGTAATTCCCAGGCCCATTCTATGTCTGGAAGGCATTTTATAGTACACATAAACACAAATATATATAAACACATACAAATATTTACATTATTATTTATATGTAAGTGTAATATACGTACCTATTAATAGGCATGAAGATTAAAAAAAATATTTTTGGCCATCTGTTAATTATTAAAACATATCGTACACATGTTTCTTCTCTTCTCTGAGAAACAAAAAATTACAAAGATACAGTTCATTCAAATTTTGCTACATCATCATCAGGCTATGTACAATTTTAACTTAGCAGTGACGTTGCAAGCCCCTACTCTGAAACTTAGATGCTCCATATCTTTGTGAATTTTTACTTTGGTAAACTGAAAAATATGTGTCCATTATTTTGGATAATATTTTATTTTGAAAAAAAGATGGACAGAATTATAATTACAATCATACTTTTCTGACTCTGTCGTCACCCTATTACATGTTTTCTTCAGTATTAAAAACAACATTATAACTCAGATTAACCCTTTCACCGCGAGACTTTATATCAGTTGTCGTGCCCCCAGCGCGAGACATGGTAAATCTAACATACCTATCTACAACCAAAAACGGATATGGATACGTAAGTTATGTGCCATGCGAGCATTTTTTTTTGTCGCAAATATGCGACCTTCGCGGAATGGGCCCGACAATGTTTGTCACATATATGCGACGCTCGCGGTTTATTTATATTAACTTATCACGTCTGTTTCCCACAGCGGTAGGCAGAGGCTATGGACCTCCACTTGCTACGATCCTGACAGAGCTCTTTTGCTTTATCTTACTCATCAATATAAGTTTCTCTATGATTGTGTACATTAAAATATTATGTATGTTGTTACAGATTCAAGATGTCTGTGCGTATGGTGAATGTGGTGCCCAATGTGAGAATTAAAGTAAGTGTTTAATTAAAATTTCATGTTAATTGGGGGTTCAGTATCATGAATTGAATTCAGCCTATTATATCACTATACACATGAGAGGGACACGTCTTAAATCAAACAACAATCTAATATAAATTCGACATTCCCATACAAATTGTCTGGGCGGCTGCACACTTTTAATGGAAGAGCCAATTTTTTTTTTAGTTTTTTTTTTAATTATGCGTATATCCCTTCCACGTTGTATGTATATGGGTATTGTATTGTATTGTACTTCTTACAATATCCACAGGAAGAGATTTGCACCCCATCTATCATCTTTTCTATTACGTCCAAAGGTGAACTGATAAAGGTGCCAAAGGTGAGTTTATAAATCCGTCAGTTTAAGCGTGAAGAGGTAACAAACAAATATACAAACTCACTTTCGCATTTATAATATTAGTAGGATAGTGACTATCCTACTAATATTATGCTTAAACTACTGAACCGATTTGGATGAAATTCAGTATGGATGGATATAGTTTGGGACTACTCTCCAACCCGTCTGGCGAGGAAAGGGTAGGCCAAGTCCTCTGGCTGCTCTGGCCAAGTATGGCTCTGGTAGTACAGAGAGGGTCGTGCTCCTGCAGTGGAGACAAAAAGACCTGTTAATGATGAATGAAATGCACTTCTTACAACATCCAGAAGAAGAGATTTGCATCCCAACTGCTTCGTCCTAAAGGTTTTTTATTAACCTTTTGTACTATAATCTTAACATTTTAAGTGCAATAAATCAAATAAATAAGAGATGTCCTAAGGAGACACTTTCCTGGAATTAAAATGTGTGTTGTTTTTCTTTTCAGAAAGAGATAATCGAGATACCGGATGAAGACGATGAAGTGGCCTGCAAGATATGCGGCAAGGGGTTCGCCAGCGAGATGGCGCTCCGCAACCACGCCAGGATGGAACACGTCGAGCTGTACCTAGAAGGGGACGAAGATGTTTGGATGGAGAGGCTCGAGAAGGATGTAAGTCTCTGGCACAGAATGCATTGCTTAACTATTGTGTCTGATATTCCGGCATACAAGGGGTTCGCCAGTGAGATGGCGCTCCGCAACCACGCAAGGATGGAACACGTCGAGCTGTACCTGGGAGGGGACGAAGATGTTTGGATGGAGAGGCTCGAGAAGGATGTAAGTCTCTGGCACAGAATGCATTGCTTAACTATTGTGTCTGATATTCCGGCATACAAGGGGTTCCCAGTGAGACGGCGCTCTGCAATCACGCAAGGATGGAACACGTCGAGCTGTACCTGGGAGGGGACGAAGATGTTTGGATGGAGAGGCTCGAGAAGGATGTAAGTCTCTGGCACAGAATGCATTGCTTAACTATTGTGTCTGATATTCCGGCATACAAGGGGTTCGCCAGTGAGATGGCGCTCCGCAACCACGCAAGGATGGAACACGTCGAGCTGTACCTGGGAGGGGACGAAGATGTTTGGATGGAGAGGCTCGAGAAGGATGTAAGTCTCTGGCACAGAATGCATTGCTTAACTATTGTGTCTGATATTCCGGCATACAAGGGGTTCCCAGTGAGACGGCGCTCTGCAACCACGCAAGGATGGAACACGTCGAGCTGTACTTGGGAGGGGACGAAGATGTGTGGATGGAGAGGCTCGAGAAGGATGTTTTAGCACAGAATTAATCTTTCCTTTACAGCCAGTTGTTTTACTTCCCTAGAGGACAAATTTTTCGCAATTAGGCCCGAATTCGCCGGTCCCGTTGCGTGGGGTTCCTATTTGAATTAACCTTTCCTTGACCGCCAATACCAAACACAATACTAAAACAATAAACGTAGCATTTATTAACCTCTAAGCCGGCACTGGGAGGAATTCCTCCCGACTTCAATTGTTTAACTATTGTGTCTGGTATTGGCGCAGCTTAAAGAGTTCATGAAGAATCTGGTAAATAAAGGGTTGATATAAGCGAAAGATAACGTAACAGATACCCAACGCTATAGAAACTATGCAAAGGCCCTTAAGTAAGCAAAACTGTTCATAAATAGTTTGTAGGGTAATCTAGGGCTTGATCAAGACAACATTTTAAATAGAAATAGAAAATAGAAAATATTTATTTGGAGCATATATACAACAACAAAAAGTACAGAACATCACTTATAATTAACAAAATATGCCACCAAAATGGTTTCTCTCAGCTTTTGTGTCAAGGCTTTTCGGAGCCAAGACGCTGATTTTCAGAGAAACCAATTGCACATATATGGCTCTGCCTTACATTAACTATAGTGCACAGTCACTAAGTAATAAGATAACAAACATTGTTTTATTTTACAATTTTACAGTAATATTTACACTGAATAAAAAGACAATTATTTTTATAAATTTATATAGGCACATATAACAGAAAGAAACAAATAAAATAAAAGCAGGAAGGTTGTTTGGTTGCACAGCACAGTTGCTTAATTGTTATTACATTGTGCGTCAAGTAAATGCCTCTTGAGATTGTATTATTTAGTAAATGATATCTCCGTTTCCTTTCAAATAATTTATTCCAAATGGGGGCGCCACTGGGCCACAAAATATTCATGTAGCGCCTTAATGTACTTGAAAAAGGAAAGTTTCATACAAATAGAAAATTAGTTTTTTTTATTTTACGTTTTGAGTCATTGATGTTTTTGACGACATTTACTAATATTCTAAACGCAAAAAAATTCTAAGTATGGATGGATAAATGGATGTCAGTGAGACCACTCCAACCCGCCTGGCCAGTGAGGCCAAGTCCTCTGGCTGCTCTGGCCAAGTATGGCTCTGGTAGTACATAGAGAGTCGTGCTCCTGCACACAAAAAGTCCTGATCATGATCCCTATTAATTAAAACACCTTACTGTTCACAGACACAAACACAGAAACAGAAACTGGAGAAGAAGAAACTGGAAATGCAATCCAAAGTGCGGCTCAACACTGAGAAGCTTCTATCTTCCATGGGGCCGGAGAACCTCATGAGCCTAGCGTCTGAGGACGTTAGTTACATCATCATCAAGGCGGAAGACGAGCCTGTGCAGAAGAGGAGAAGGGAGGTGGTCGAGCGAGCGGGGAGGGATCGGAGGGACCGGGAGCCGAAAGTTATCACGTAAGGAATATCATAAAACGAATTTATTTATTCAAAACAAAAACTATAAATAGTATATCATGCAATAGAAAAATAACCGGCAAGTGTTAGAATCCTGAGCGACGCAAGTGATTCACGGCCTTCGATATAGATACGTTTTATTCAAGAGTCGCATACAATACTTTATACCATGACTACGAGAAAAATAAAGATTTAAGCGAAAATAGAAATTTAATAAATAAAAAAAAAACGACGGGTTGCACTCTGGGAGTGCCGGCAGAAGTGAAAACTTGAATATTAACGTTGTGCATTTTTGATATTTTGGAATGGTTAGGGAATAATTTTGCACGAATTGCTTTAATTATTAGTATAAAATATTTCAAATCTTTTCTGAACCACAGTCTGTCACAAATGTCACAAGCATGACCAAATTCATTTTCAACAAAATCATTTTCAAATACACAGCAGTATGGCCACTACACAAACGGTCGAGCCATCAGCTGTCACCATCCATGGATGCGCGTAGCACGCTGTAACATAAACACACACAAACATTCGCGCAAGCGCCCTGCGCCGTCTTACGAATTTTCGATCAGGCCACGTGTCCTGACGCGAGTTTAATATTTTTTACCCATTCCAAAAAAAGTGCACAACGCCGCTAAAGAAGTTTTCACTTCAAAAAAAGGAAAAAGATTAAATTTGGAACAATAACTAAAATTAAAACTACTTGTTCAAAACTTAAACACCAAAGTAGTGATTAAATAGTATGCAACTAGTAAATAAAAGTCAACAAAGAAAATAAACTTTTTGGAGGGGGCATGATATTAAATAATGTATATCGTCGCAGAGGCCCGTTCGAGTGCCTGCAGCCGTCGACGCTGGTGGCGGACGGCACATGCCACCAGATCTTCTTCTCGTGCTGCGACTACTCCGCGCACTTCCGGGACGAGCACACCCGGCGCCGCAAAGGCCACCGCTGCCAGGTGTGCGAGAAGCCGCTCGTGGGGGACAACACTGCGCCCTTCTCTTGTGATGTGAGTCAAATTTATCACAATTTATAACCCTCACCGCGGTTTCCGCTCGGTCGGCGAATTCCTGTGATTTGAGACACTTTTTAACTTTCCGCTTTTATTTATTTATAATGGAAAGATAAAGATAATCTTTTTGCCAATCATGTTTACCATCACCGGTGTGCAAATGTAGTCAGAAAGACTGTCATCTATACCTATGCTACCTATATATCTATATTATAATAATATACTATACTCCATTTGGTTAGGTATTTAAATAAATGTAAAAAATCTTGACATGTCTTTTTATTAAAATATACACTTAATAAATCAATACCTTTGCAAATTAGCAAAATAATTGATTTGTAAAGTGTATATTTCAATAAACATTAAATTAAATTAAAGCAAATGGAGTATAAATCTATGGACCTTTTATATAAACCAAAATCAATTTACAATTTATCAGATAAGAAATCCTTGATAGTATAATAACATTTATCAATCAAAAATGACTTACATTTTTTCTTAAACAAAGTAACATTTAATTCTTTATATTGTTTTGGTATTTATTATATATTATCGGTGCCATACCTAATACACTATCATGCAATAAAGCAGTTTTGGATGGATGTATGCACAATTTGTCTTCACGTCGGTTTCTTTCTACTCTATCAGATAACTTAGGAAATAGGTGAGGATTACTTTTTACAAATATAGCTGTTTCCATTATAACAACAAACAGTGTAATGTTACCAATCTTATAGGCTAAACAGGTTTTTTTTAAATATTATACCCATTATTAAAACATTTGCAACTAGAGAGAGTAAAAATATTAAAAAAATATTTAATTAAGAAGGTGTTCTAAATAAAATAAAAATACAATATTAATTACAAATTACAAAATAATAATACAGAATAGATTACTAGTAGAAGAAACTATACGTAAGGTACATAGTTATATTTAAAAATATATGTACATGCTAACTTTTCATTGGTTTTGGAAAAGAAAAAGTCGTATATTAAATAAAGTACCTGGGCGACATCTCAAACAATAACAAAAAATTTTTAAACTTGTCTAAAAACAATGCAAAATAAAAAATTATATATAAACTTAAACATAAAAAAAAAAAACAAAAGTAAGTCACCGAGTGGGATTCGAACCCGTAACACTCTTTCTAGCGGTCGGTATCCTTAACCGCTGAGCTAAAAACAAGGCGGTCGGCGCGACGAAATTAGCAACCATTTTCTGCGTGGAAAGAAAAACGCATGAAAACTCGAAAACACGCGTTTTCCCAAACATAAACCTAATTTAGATCGATTGTTTACCCCCGAAAACCCCCGTATACAAATTTTGAGCGAATTCGTTAGAGCCGTTTTCGAGATAACAGAAATTTATAAATATATATATAAATAAATATACAAGAATTGCTCGTTTAAAGGTATAAGATTATTCATATACGTGACCCAAATTTGAGTATCACATGAGATAAAAAAGTTGCGAAAATGATTTTTGATCGGGGCCACGTAGTTATGCCCGTCCAAAACAGCCGCGTGAGTTCGATGAACTTCGCCGGCTCGGCCGAATCTCACGATTTTACTTTGTAGATTTAGTCAACATTTTTTGTTACTGAATTTTTATTTTGACTAGCAAATTAGGTCTTACTAACGATCCTTATGAAGTGGCCTTCGGCTAAAAAACCCATAAAAATCACCGTGTGTGTACAATCCGTTGCCGGCAGGTGTGCGGCGCGGGGTTCGCGAACAGCAAGCAGCTCGCCGAGCACACGTCGTCTGCGCACGTCAAGCTCAAGCCGTACGAGTGCAGCGTCTGCCGCAAGCGGTTCACGCAGCAGGTAACTATGCTGTTATAAGCTGTGGCGACCTCTGCGCCACTACGAGGAACTAAACACCACAAACAAGGAACGAAGCAATACTTAGTTCACAACAATTATACGAGATGTCGCCAGCAGTTTCTACATCTCGATCTCAGAGTTCTGGTTGCAACTGACTATACACGCTGACTTTTCATTGGTTTTGGAAAAAAAAATGTCGTATAGTAAATAAATTCCTCTATCCATATACGTAATCCAAATTTCTGTATGTCATAAGATAAAAAAATTGCGTAAATGATTTTCGATCGAGACCACGTAGTTATACGCCGGCCGCCTACTGCGTAATGTCGATGACCCCGGCCGGCCGGCGGGCGGTGTATGGCGGCGGTACTACTAATTGACCTCACAATTTTACTTTCGAGTTTTAGTCAACATTTTTTGTTTCTGAATTTTTATTTTGACCAGCTAATTAGGTCTTACTAACGATGCCTATGAAGTGGCCTTCGGCTTCAGAACCAATAAAAAATCACCGTGTATGTATATACCAGGGATGTTACGAGTGTTAAATTTCCTACATTCGCGAATGCGAATGCGAACACGAATGTTAAGGGTGCGAATGTGCGAATGCGAATGTAGTCATCAAGTATTACAAAAAAAACATACATATGAATGAATAATCAATGATTTTATTTTAAAAAATCGGCTTATTTCACTTTTCATTCCCAATGCCATATAAAAGCTGTAGAATCATCCCAAAATATTTTAAAATACAATAAACTATTTGTTTACTTAATGATCAATTAAAATAGACTGTTACCTACTAAAACAAAATAATCCAATCAATTACAACGAACTCGCGTGAAATTAACGCTTCTTATTGATCGAAATAATCACGTTATGCGCGAATCCCAAAAACGCAAAGAGATGCGGCGCGGTGACGCGCGTGCGATAGGCAGGCTTGTCATGACCTGCACACATTCGCATTCGCAAGACATTCGCACTGATTGATGCGAATGCGAATGTCGATGCGAATGTTTAAAACGATGCAAACCATTCGCATATGCGAATGCGAATATTCGTAACATCCCTAGTATATACAACCTCGACGATACACCGTCGGAGCCGCGGTTCCCCGCAACACCATGCCTGGCGGGAAGATCTTCCCTTTGTGGCGGTCGAGCATATCACCTGGCTCCCGCTACAGTGGAACCATGTAGTGGCGCTCAGGTCGCCACAAAACCATCAGTTTTTCGGTTACAGAAAACAAAAAATCCTTTATACCATTCCCCCTCTAAAAAGTTTATTTTATTCACTGAAAACTGTGAATAAAGTGCATTTTTGTTCACTGTTTTGGTGTTTTATTTTATTCACTGAAAACTGTAAAGAAAGTGCACTTTTATTCACGTTTTGGTGTTTGAATTCAGAAGAATTGCTTTTAATTTTAGTAATTGTTCTAATTTTAATGTGGATTTTAATTAAACCTTCCTTTTTCTACATTAAATTTCTATTTTAGCTTAAATCTTTTTTTTTCATCGAAGTCATGATATAAAGTATAATATGCAACTCTTTAATAAAACGGATTTATATCGAGGGCCGTGAATCACACCCTGCGGTCTTGATTCAATCGTTAGAATCCTTCACTTGTTCATGATACATCTATGGCCCTCGAATTAAATCCGTCTTTTATTCACTAATTGCATAAATATACTATTATACCATTCCCACTCTAAAAAAATTATTGTATTCACTGAAAATAGTGATAAAATGCACTTTAAATCACTATTTTGGTGTTTGAATTCAGAATAATTATATATAAACTTTTAATTTAACTATTACTTCCAAATTTAATGTGGATTTTAATTCCTTTTTCTTCATTAAATTTATATTTTCGCAGAAATTTTTCTTTTTTTCGTAGTCATGGTATAAAGTGTAGTCGCAACGCAACTCTTGAATAAAACGGATTTACATCGAGGGCCGTGAATCGAATTACTCGCTACGCTCGTGATTCACTAATCATGAATCACTCCCTGAGAATTCTTCGCTTATTCGTGATTCATCTATGGCCCTCGATTTAAATCCATCTTTTATTCACTAATTGCTATAATATTGTCTATTCAAAATCGGTTGTGTAATAAACTGTCAATAATATGATATTTTGTTGCCAGGGAGGAGTGCAACAACACATGCGCATGCACACGGGCGACCGGCCCTTCCCCTGCACCTTCTGCCCGAAAGCCTTCACGCAGAAGTCGGGGCTCGACCAGCACCTTCGCATACACACCAAAGTAAAACCTTACCGCTGCGTCATCTGCGCAAAGTCCTTCTGCCAATCCATCCACCTCAAGCAACACATGCGGACCCACACCAACGTCTCACCGTTCCAGTGCGGGATATGCCAGAAACGATTCAAACAGAGCAGCCATCTTAACTACCATCTGAAGAATCACAACCCAGCGAATATGACCGAAGAGCAGAAGGAGAAGTATGCAGTTTTAGTCGGCATGATGAATCGAGAAGTTGAAATTGAAGTGGATACAGGGACGGTGTACGAGCAGTTGGAAACTGAGCAGGTGTTGGGGGAGCAGGGGGGGGAGCAGTACATATTGAGTGACAACGGGGGGGAGACGTGGAATGTGGAGCTCGTTGAAGAGAGCTAAAACTGTGTGTGTAAAGACAGTGTTGAGTTTATCTCTTGTGTTAATTCGAGTGATGAGTGACCAACAAATTGAAAAGGACATTCAAGTGTTACGTATACAGTATGTTAAAACCCTGTCCGATCCGTTAAGGTAGTGTTGGGTAGCTTGTGTAGCTTCTATTTATCGGTTTCTCCCTTCCCTGAAATCGCAAAAACAATCTGCAGCTTTATAAATTTTGGAACGGTAGGTATTTTATTTTGTATGGAGTCGCAATTTTTATTGTTGTCTTAACGAATGAGACAGGATTTTTTTAACATACTGTATACTAGAAGGGGTGGGTCTTCGATTTGCTCATTTTTGATGACATACGGATCGGGACTTCCGTTACGTCGGCAATCTTTTTTTAGTTAATTTTAATATATCTGGGCAATTTTTTGTAATAGTGAAATAATAGCTAGGTGTACGAACAATGTACTTGCTGATGAAAAGAAAAAACTTTATTTTGTAAATATTAATGTTTATGTAAGCATATTAAGGGGGATAAAAGATTTTTTGCTGACAAGGGTGATTAACAATGGCAAACATTCTGCTGAATAACAAACAAACATCCATCCTTACACAAACTTTCGATTTAAAATGATTTAGTAGGTACATAAAACGAGTGATCGGACCAGGTTTTGGGTCCCTCCTAGTGAAAATGTACTGACAAAAGTATTAGCTAACTTTAATTTAAAATATTCATAATTTACACGTAATATGAAACAAACTATTTTAAAGGTGAATTCAGTCCATGATCCTGAACAACTTTCCCCAAGGAACACATATTAAAATATGACAAATATTTTTTGACTTTCCATACAAGTATTTTTCATATTTCGATACATATTCCTCGGGGAAAGTTGTTAAGTAATTCACCTTTAAAATAGTTTCATTATGTTTCATTTCATTATGTTATTTTGTTACACCCTGTGTTTTAATAATATCGATATGTAAAAAACTATGTAAGTATATGGCTATTATAATTTTAAATTATTTAAAGCTTGAAATAAGACTGATTGCAATATTAGGCAAGAAATAATCATTATTGATTGCAAGATAATAAAATAAATACAAAATTGGTTGCGGCCGCTTTTTTCGTATTGAAAAAAAATTTTGTATAGCGGGAGCGAGGTCGTATGCTGGACCGCCACAAAGGGAAGATCTTCCCGCCAGGCATGAGCTCCACATGTGTATTGTCAGAGAATACTTAAGGCCTGCGCAGACGAGGGATTTTTGTCCGCGGACTTTTTTGTCTGCTAAAATAGATCGCTTATAACTATCAAGTAACGCAAATGAGGGATTAAGAGTACCGCGTACAAAAAGTCCCCCGAATAACCGAGGATAAGCAGGGAGCGGACCGGACAAAAGTACGGAAAAAAATAGAACTCGTGTGACTAGGCGAAGCAACGCACATGGCGGACTTTAGTCCGCGTTGTGCCCTCAAGAGTGACGCACGTATGCACGACGATACGTGTGCGTTCAGTTCGCGGTAAATCCGCGGCGGACTTTTTATTCGCGGAGCGTACTTTTTTCTCCGCCGCGGAGAAAACTCCGTCATCTGCGCAGGCCTATAAGCAGCGAATCGGACGGACTTCGATATCGAGATGCAGGATACTGCTACCGCCATCTCGTAGTTTTCTTGCGAACTATGTTGTCGCTTCGTTGTTGTGGTTGTAGTTCCTTATAGTGGCGTAGAGGCCGCCACAGTTGCTTTTATTCGGAAAATAGTTTAAGGGGCCATCCAAAAATTACGTCACACGTTGGGGAAGGGAGTCAATTAAGTGTGACATTGATTGACATGGGGTGGGTTGTGACGTCACGAACCTTATGACCCCATCCCATAAGGTTCGTGGCGTCACAACACAAAATTTATAAATAAACAGTAAAACAACAGTTTTAAACTAAATATATGGAATATTTGTGACATTTTCAAAAGGATGGGGGAGAAATCATGAAATTCGTGCGACTTTTTATAGATGGTCTCTTAGGGGCCTCCAGACCTAAGACTCATTGTCTGCAAAAGCTATGGACTGAAGTCCACGGGTAAAAAAAAACGTGGCCTCACCCATGGGATCACGGGTCGCGACTCCTTTTACTTCTGGTAGCAGCTGCGAATCTCTCGTCTTATGTGTAAAGCAATATTTAGTACCTAGTTGTAAAAAGCTATTGATAATAGTATGTTATACATATTACTTCTATAAGATCGCACATCTATGTATGTATTTGCACTGTACATAAATAAATAATATTACGTTTTATTCCTTTTGTTTTGTTCGATTCCGCTATCATTAAGAGTCCCCTTACCCTAGACTTCTCCATACAAACGTAGTCTACGTTTAATTTTGAAACCACATGTCAGATTCCGGTAAAAATTGGTAATTGTAAGGAAATTGCAATTATCTAGGGTAATAACTGGTTTCCATAGTAAAATTATGAACTGGAAAGAAAATATAACGATTTAGAAGTTTCTATTTCAAGTTCATATTTTTACAGTCGGAAACTAGTTATAAACCTATATAGAGACGTGTGGAAAGATAAGGGGGAGGCCTTTGCCCAGCAGTGGGACACAAAACCTACAGGCTAGTAATAAAAAAAAAAAATTGCAATATCTTTAAATTACAAAATTTTGCCCAAATCGGACATGTCGTTTTGAAATAAAACGTAGACTACGTTTGTATGGAAAGTTGTATTTTGGTCTAGGGTCGGGGGACTCTTAAGCGATAAGGAACTTCGTTCCTTATCGCGCGTTGCGAAAGGAGGCTAGACGGAAAAAATTTAGACCAAAAGTTGTAACGACACTTTTTGCTATAGTTGTAAGCCGTGCGGCGTGCGCGTGTTTATCTGTCTGTCTCTCTCTCTCCTAATAAATCGAAAGGAACTTCGTTCCATCCGGGTGTCCCTTAACACCTCTCATGGCAAGAGACTGCCAGTTTTGTAAATTACAATAAACCTTATAGCAATCGTGGGCAGAATTCGCGATGGGGCATCATCTTGAAGTTTTTTTTATGGATAATGGTACAGAACCCATCGTACGCGAGTCCGACTCGCACCTAAGAAGTAGAATTTAATTTTTTTATGGGCAGCATGAAAAATCTGACACCAATGTTAGCCAACACGGGAAAGTCATAGATAAATATATAGGTACTGACAAATTACCAGGTACAACTATCCTAACTCTATGCAAATTACACTAATTGAGCTAGCCCCAAAGTTCGAGACTTGTGTTGCGCGACGAACCGATGGCCGTTGGGGCAAAAAGGTTCTCGAATGGCTGGAAGACGCTGGATGCAAAATGCTCTAGATCGGTCATTTTAGAAATCTTTGGGAGAGACATGTCCAGCAGTGGACGTTGTGACGAGGTCCGCACTGGCGCTTCCCTCCTTACCCCGCTCTCCACCCCGCGCGGCCCATATAAATACGGAGGCGTGAGGAGTCTCGTCCTCTTTCGACCACCACTGGACGCCGGGCTGCTTCAAAGCTGAGTACTTTTGAAAATCTCTTCTGGAACAACGAAACTCGTGGCTGTGAACCTACGACCCTTACCTGTGACTACTTTCGGCACTCATTGTATAATTGTTAAAAATTAAATTAAAGAGTTTGGTCTTTTTAAATATTGTTTCTTTCAAAATAATCTTATCGTCACAACGTTATGCGGCTGAAATGAATGTTGATGATGACACGATAATCAAAACACCATTATTAGCATTAATTAAACGAGAGTAGCTACTAGCCGCGCTACGCACCAATAACATCAGTGTCTCGAGGCGACATCGTGTGCGCGTCCTCTAGTCACGTTCGAACTGATCATAGATATTATGATATACAATTTGGACAGAACCTACCCGTAATAAATCGAACTAGGGGCTATACTAGATCATTATGGTAAAATTAAATTAAAATAACAGTCATAAATTAAAAAATGGCTTTTCCATACGAAAGTGTGCGACCGCCCGGGCAATTTGTATGGGAATGTGGAATTTTTCTTTTTTGTTTTATGACTTATATTTATATCATTTGATGACTATAGTGAACGAGTATAGGTATGTCCCTGCCACATTGTATGTACCTAGTACAACTATTCTAACTACTCTATGGCCCTGATCAAAAGGTAGATTAAGGAGAGGTAAAAAGTACCCGTAACCAAAGGGCATGTACAGAGATTGATGAGTTTAGATGAAGCAAAAGAGGTCTGTCAGGATCTTAGCAAGTGGAGGTCCAGAGTGTCTGCCTTGTGGGAAACAGGCGTGATATTATGTATGTATGGCCTTAATCAAAACCTGTCGGCCAGTAGCCAACTCACTACGTTAGTAACCCATTTAGGATTCACGCTAATAATGCCAGTCTCTTTAGTTTCAATAAAAAAAAAACAACAGTTACAAAGACGAACTCAAAAAAGTTTATTGCACAAAAGAGACTCTAGGCAGGAAAGACGAGCGTGCGTATTTCCTGCCGGGCTTGATGTCCAGGTGGTGGACCTTCGAGGTCGACAGCCGCTGCGGGGAGCGGCGAGGGGGGGAGCGGAACGACATCATGGCTTCCGAGTGCTCTGGGAACAACATTGGCCTCTTATCCAACGCTCGGGGAAAGAGGTGCGGGGCGCGCGGCTCGCCGCCCCGCACGATACTACATGTGCCGACCTCTACGCCACTTCGGGGAACTACAACAAACAACGGTCATAGTTCACAAGAAGCATACTAGATGGCGCTAGTAGTATTCTACATCTCGATCTAAGAGTTATATCAAAAATTATACTAGTAAAGAATTCTTTTAGCCTTTTCATTCAGCTTATTTTCAGCATCGATTAAAGAACTAAAGAACTCAAAAACTCTAAAATAATCGTCTTGCGTGAGAAATAAACAGCGCCCGAGCTGACTAACCTAACTACTTGTCTTGTTCTTCCGATAATGTCCCATAAATAAGGGCTGATTAAGGGACCATCCATAAATTACGTCACACGATTTTCATGACTTTTTGACTAAGTACCCCCTCTTTGTCACATTTGGTCACAATTTTTGAGACCCCCTCCCCAGTCACCCTAGTATGACGTCACAGATACCAATTTTTTATTTCTTATTAAAAAAACAAGCGAGTGATACTGTATCTGATAAAGCTAAAGTTTATTTACATATTATTTATTAAAATCTTTATTTACCACAATGGTACAAAATGTGAACTTAATGCTAATACATTCTCTACCAGTCAACCTCGGTCAGTTTATTTATTATCAAGTGTCAAGTGATACATACATATATCCAAATATAAATAAATGATTTTCCATTATTAAATTTCTTTGTTGTATTGCTGAGATATAGATTTTGTATTGTGACGTCACGAACCTTACGACCCTTCCGACCCTAGTCACACAATGTCACACTTCAGTGACCCCCTCTCTCCCCCTTGCAACGTAAATAATGGATGGTCCTTGACCTTAATACGAACCTGTATCTTCATTAAGGTCTTGTTTATGCGTGACCCTTTTCCTTTTCACGAATCGTTCCCTTGAAGGCTGCTTGAAAGCTGGCCTCGCCCTTGTAGTGGCGTTCGTGACATTCCTACACCGGAACACAAAGGTTTACAAATAAGTAAGTTGACTCCGCCACATTGCGGTCAAAATCGGAACTAAAAACGTGACTCCGCCTACCGCCCATAACACAGATGGCGAAATGGTAGCAGAACCCAGCAGAAGTCTTCTTCTTTTCGTGTGTGTTAGTGACTAACACTAGTGTCAGAGTTTTTAAACCGCCTTAAAGGCCTCTGACATGGTTTTAGGTAACGACCAATGTCAAAGACAGTGACCGGGACCGACGGCTTAACGTGCCCTCCGAAGCACGGATCATCTTACTTATCAGACAATCTGGTGATCAGCCTGCAATGTCCTAACCAAACTAGGACAACAACACAAAGTCGTTGCCCCCGCTGGGAATCGAACCCGCGACCTCCGGGTATGAGCCAAACGCTCTAACCATTACACCACGGAGGCAGCAGAAGTGGCGCCCTCATTCGAAACAAACTGTTTAAAAGTAAACATGGTGACAATCAACATTTAAGTTCCAACAATTCTAGAAACACCTTCAAATCATTCCATGGACGACCGCTGAAAATATTATTGATAACGCAATATTTTCAACGGTTAGGCATGATGAATGGAAAAATATTTTTGGCCCATCGGTTAGATTATTAAAAAATATTGTACACGTATTTTTTCCTATCTCTGAGAAACCAAAAATGACAAAGATACAGCGCATTGAAATTTCGCGTGACGTCACACTTAAGAACAAAGAAAACTGAAAAACACGGGTCCATTGTTTTTGGATAATCTAAAAGACGGACTAATTACAATCATACTTTTCGGACCGTCGTCACCCGTATTAACAACAATTACTTACTCAAAAATCAAAGGTGTAGTTCTGTTAGGCGGGCGGAACATCCCGTACTTGAGATGCAGCACGGTGGGATCTGGTTTGGGGACAATGTAAGACGATTTGGCCTCGAGTCTCATTTTCTTTATATTACCGCTAAAATAAAAAGTCATCATCAGGTCTTTTTGTCTCCACTGTAGGAGCACAACCCTTTGTACTACCAGAGCATACTTGGCCAGAGCAGACAGAGGACTTGGCCTACTCTCCTCGCTGGCCAAACGTGTTGGAGAGGTCTCATTGATGTTTATAAGCTTTGTTTAGTTCGTATCTATACATATAATAAAACAGTAAAATAACCGGCTAAGTGCAAGTCGGACTCGCGCACTAAGGGTTCCGTACCATTATCTATAAAAATCAAGTTTTTTGTATGGGAGCCCCCCTTAAATATTATTTTATTTTGTTTTTAGTATTTGTTGTTATAGCGGCAACAGAAACACATAATTTGTGAAAATTTCAACTGTCTAGCTATCGCGGTTCTTGAGATACAGCCTGGTGACAGACAGACGGACAGACAGCGAAGTCTTATTAATATAGGGTCCAGTTTTCACCCTTTGGGTACGGAACCCTAAAAATGACTGTCTGTTTGTACACACTAATCTTCGGAAAAACCGGACGGATTCGAAGGAAACATTTTTTGTTATATAAACAGATGGCGCTACGGATATCAAGTCGTATCGGTTAGTTCTGCTACTCATCACTACATGGCGTTCTTGACAGTCGGGGTTTTCTTTAATTTGCCTAGCAAATAAACTAAATCGTGGGAAGTCGGGGGAAATTGAACAACTTACGCTATCCAAGGTTTCCTAGGCGCGCGAAATAGTCCGTACTTGAGATGTGGTGCGCTCGGATCTGGTCTGTGGCCCGTGTGCTGACGACTTGGTCTGGGACCCAAGGGGGTCGATGCTTTTCTGGAACTAAATCACAAATTATAAGTCATCATCATCATCATGACGACCTCCGTGGCGTAATGGTCAACACGCTAGACCGCTAATCCGGAGGTCCTGGGTTCGATCCCCAGCCAGGGCAAGTTGGAAAATGGCATTTTTCAAATTGTCCTGGGTCTTGGATGTTTATCTATATATGTATTTGTTATAAAATATAGTATCGTTGAGTTAGTATCCCATAACACAAGTCTCGAACTTACTTTGGGGCTAGCTCAATCAGTGTAGTTTGTCCCTATATATTTATTTATTTATTATTTATTTATCATCATCATCAGTCAGATTAAACCTAGCACAGTTGCTGAGTTGGAGACCATTTTGGAGGACAACTTTATTTTTACTTGTACTTTTAGAATTTGTTTGTAATTATTGTTTTGTTTTTGTCCTTCGAATAAATGTTATATCTATCTATCTATATCTATCTATCTAGTCTTCACTGCAGGAGCACGACCCTCTCTGAACTACCAGAGCCATAAACTTGGCTAGAGTAGCCAGAGGACTTGACCTGCACTCTCCTCGCTGGCCAGACGGGTAGGAGAGGTCTCACCGATGTTTATAAGCTTTGTTTAGCTTGTATTTCCAAAGTCGCCTTCTACGACATCCACGGGAGGACTTGGAGTGGTCCTATTCTACTCTGCCGGAAACCACAGTCTCACAGATAATTTTTAAAATCTACAAAGACCAAACCACAGTATGGCACTTCACAGAAGCAGAGTAGAACAGTATGCTATCGCGGCTGCGATCGGCTGCCATCTCTGCGAGCTACTGGAACTAGAAACGCCTACTCAATTTGCCTCCAAAAGGCCGCTCCAAAAGTTTCTATGGCGTTTGATATCTGTTACGTTAGTAATTATAACCTTCTGTCTGCCTAAACATTTGTTTTTTCACTAACGCCATCTAGTGACAACTCTACACTTACAATATGCCTTCGCGGGTTTGGCTAGTCCTGTGTGCTGCCATCTCTGCGAGCAGCTGGAACTAGTTTTGCCTACTTACGGGCGCTCTAAAAGTTTCTAAGGCGTTGGGCATCTGTTACGTTACAAATTATATTATCTTTCACCTGGGATTTCTGCTTTACTCACCATCTGTTCCTCACGAGCGGCGGCGGTAGCGCCTTCGCCTGTGGAGAAGAAACGGGGCGAAGCGACTGTCTGCCGCCCTTCTTCTCTGGGTTCAGCCCCGACTGGGCGGAGTACGAGCTACAATGACATTGAGATACAGGGTTACTCCAAAAGCGGTACGCAACACGGACGTTACTGTCTCACTGGAACACCACGAGTGTGTCAAGAAGAAACCATTCTTCTTGACACACTCGAGTGTCTTTTGTACCTTCGAGGATGGAACGTTATAGCGTTCCGTCGCTCTCTCTCTCTGGCAAACGACGGTACTGAGCGACAGATAAGGATAGCAGAAAAGTGTTACGTGCAGACAAGTGAGATCCGATAAAACATGGAGTCCTTCTCCCTGATAGAATGTGTCAAGAAGAGGGGTGAGTGTCTTTTTTCAAGAGTACTTTTTGCTAGTTGGGGCGTATCAGCGTTTCAGTGTCAAGCAACATTCAGCCCTAAGGCTTGGCGCAAACGGGCCACCTGCAGTTTCCTGTAGTTTTCATACATTTCGTATGGACTCGCCGCACGCGGTGACGCCGGTGGCGGCCTCTACATTAGCACAGAATTAATAATAGTATTACATACAAAACGGAAACTCGCACCGTCCCCCGCAATCTGGCGTCCCCGCAACACCTCCCCCGTTATTGAGCCTAGTTGGCCAGTCCTGTCGCCTATAAAATAGGGTTGTTACTAGTTGCACGTTAATATTACGTGAGTCACTTAGGAGCGCATGTTATCATTGTTTATCCACGGAAAACAATAAAGAACAAACATTTTATAGATTTCCGAGTGATGAAAACAGGTAAGCAATGCAACAAATTCTGTGACGACCCTGATTGTTTAACTCACACATTTGACGTGTGCACAGACATATTGTTTCGTTTGTAGTAGTACTAGGTATATTTGTTGCTCTGTTTGTATGAAGTGCCATAACTGTAACATTAGTATGAAAGTGATTGGTGGCCGCGTTTTTTTGTGGTCCGTTTGAGCCGAGCCTAATGTATGATGATAAAGTCTTATTTGATTTGACATATAAATAGGACAACACGTTAATCGTACGATCGTGACGTGTCACACGTCACGATCGTACGAATAACGTATTACTTTATAGAGTAACCTCCCGGACACGGGCGTATATAAGGTCTAACAAAATATACTGAAACTATTTTAAAGGTAAAGTACCTGGGTGACCGAGCTTTGCTCGGTTACATCTCAAACGTTAACTACATTTTTTAAACTTGTCTAAAAACAATACAAAATAAAAATTTATAAGTATATAAACTTGAACATAAAAAAACAAAAGTAAGTCACCGAGTGGGATTCGAACTCGTAACACTCTTTCTAGCGGTCCGTATCCTTAACCGCTGAGCTAAACCGATGGCGGCCAGTGCGACAAAATTAGCGACCAAATTCTGCGTGGAAAGCAAAAACGCATGAAAACTCGAAAACACGCGTTTTTCCAAACATAAGACTAATCTAGATCGATTGTTTACCCCCGAAAACGCCTATATATACCAATTTTCAGCGAAATCGTTAGAGCCGCATTTTCGAGGAGAAATTTAAAAAATTGCGCGTTTAAAGGTATAAGATACAGTCCATGATACTAAACAACTTTGCCCAAGTAACGTATCGAAATATAAAAAGTAATTTTTGGCCTCCCATACAAGTTGACCGATTAGCTGATCCGATTTGTTTATAGCCAAAATATATTTTTCGTATTTCGACGGCGTTTTTTGGGGAAAGTTTTTCACTATCGTACTGAATTCACTCTAATAATAGTTTCAGTATATTTTGTTGGACCCTATTATAGATACTAGCAATCAACCAACTACTAAAATGTACTCAGGTAATAAACATTTCAAACGCACATATTCAATATAAATAAACTTGAGAGGTGTCAAGGGACACCCGGATGAAACGAAGTTCCTTTCGATTAACTAGCAGAGAGAGAGAGACAGACAGAGAATCACGCGCACGCCGCACGGCTTACAACTATAGCAAAAATGTCGTTACAACTTTTGGTCTTAATTTTTTCCGTCTAGCCGCCTTTCGCAACGCGCGATAAGGAACTTTGTTCCAAAAGTTTCGTGAAATCAAAGTTAGCATTTGTAACTACGGAACTTCTTTAAATTGAGTATACAGAACCCTAGTGGCCCGACACGCACTTGACCGGTTGTTCTGCTTTTATATTTCCCTTTATTTATGGTGCAACTAGCTGTGCCCGTGGGCTTCGCTCCCCGTGGGAATTTCGGGATAAAAACTATCCTATCCTTCCCTGGTCATCAAACTACATCCATATAGAAATAGAAATAGAAATAGAAATAGAAATAGAAATAGAAATAGAAATAGAAATAGAAATAGAAATAGAAATAGAAATAGAAATAGAAATAGAAATAGAAATAGAAATAGAAATAGAAAAATCTTTATTCAGCGATAAATTATACACTTACATATCTTTCTTCTAAATAGGTTCAGTGGTTAAAGCGTGAAGTGATAACAAACATACAAATATACAACCTAACTGGCATTTATAAAATTAGCAGACAGATAGTAGGAAGTAGGATAAAGAGTATTTTTTTATATAATGTAAGTATTGTATGATTATGAGCACGACTTACTTCACTCGTCTTTTTCTTTTGATTACAGGAGTCGATGGGCGTGCTTCTGCCTTGGGCAATGGCTGGCCGTACGGAGCTGGATACCTTACGTGTCTGGAAGTTATATTAGCCACATTTATTTTAGGCCAAGAGCTTCTAAAAACATAAATTACTTATTGACAAAACAACAACTTACATCGTTTTGGGAGCATTCTGGCCCGACTCTTGCATTTTCCAATCACGAATTTAGTAAGTTACGTTATGTTGATATTTTTGTTAATTTAGTATTTAATTGAACTGTAATTTATTTTAACGACAGATTTTATCAAATAAAAAAATATTTTTTGTTGATGACCTTATCGGTCATGTCAATTTTTGAAAGTCCCGCGTCCGGGTGATATTCCGTTTCATTACATACAAACAACGTTTGTTATCATGTCTCGAATTTTCTTTAACTATTGAAACAGAGCGACAACTCAAATAATTTATTAATAAACATAAAAGACAAGTAAAAATTGTTACATGTAAAGTTATACGATAAATTAAACAAATGTAAATAATTAAAACAAATACACAGAAAATTCAGTAAACAACATTACTTAGACAACATTAAGATTTTGATAGCGTAAAAAGAAACACCTAGGAATAATAAAAAAATAATATGAATACATACAAACAACGCCATCTAGCAACTTCTTTCACATTTGTAATGTCGCCTGCTATCAGAATCCCAGATTTCCAGTATTTTTAATAAAGCATCATGAAACTCTGATAGCCTTAGCTGGTAGCTTCTGAGAGCGCCCGCGAAGGAATTTGAGCCATTGCATCAAGTGCATGTAATCATCATCATCATTATAATCAGGTCTTTTTGTCTCCATTGCAGGAGCACGACCCTCTCTGTACTACCAGAGCCGTACTTAGCCAGAGCAGCCAGATGGCTTGGCCTATACTCTCCTCGCTTACTAGACGGGTTGGAGAGGTCTCATTGATGTTAATAAGCTTTGTTTAGCTTGTATTTCCTAAGTCGCCTTCTACATAATCCACGGGAGGACCCCTTCCGTCTCCATGATGAGACCTTAGGCATCATCTACTATAATGTACTCGCCAAGACAAATCGAACGAGTCCTACTCAATGAGGTTATGTTGTTTTTATAACTGCGTTCCGTCGAATGTCTTTCGGCTCCATCATCAGAACAGATTTCACTGGCTGCAGGCGGCTTCCGATCGGTCGTTTTAGAAATCCTTGAGGGAGGCCTATATTCAGCAGTAGACTTCCTGTGGCTGATATGCTAATGATGATCAGAACAGCTCATTCATTAACTTCATAATATTGTATTGACATCCGACTTACATGAATACTTAAACAAAACTTCAGCTAAATCGGTTGAGGATAACTGGTTGAAAATTGAAATGCAAGATTTGACCTAAACAAACATTCATACATGCAAGTTGAATAAAATCTTGTAAAAAAAAAACTTGACTTGGAAAATTGAGATTATTGGCAGGCAACATTGCGTACAATGCAAATAATATTCATTCATTCCCTCATTCAATCAATCAGTGTCATTCCATGTCATTCAGTGTGCGTCTGTCATTGACGTCATTCCATTCACCGGTCCAGTCCAGCCAGTCTTTAAGGCCATACCCAAATTTTCCGGGGTCCAGTGGCGCCGCCATTTAAAATAAATCATTTAAGAGGAAACGGAGATATCATTTAAAATTGTGTCTTGGTCAAGTTCTAGATACCCATTCAAAGTATTTTTAAACTACTTTTTGTAGTTTAAAGTGAGAACGTGAAGCTTTTCTACGCACATTTGCGAAAAACGGCCACTTTTAGCTAATGTGCGTAGAAAAGCTTCACGTTCGCACTTTAAATTATAAACAGTAGTTCATAAAATAGTTTTAAGGGTTATCTAGGGCTTGACCAAGACACAATTTTGAATGATATCTCCGTTTCCTTTTAAATGATTTATTTCAAATGGCGGCGCCACTGGACCCCGGAAAATTTGGGTATGGCCTTAACTGTGTGGGCTGTGGATACCGTGTTATTATTTCTTTGTGTTAAAGTTTTGTGAGTGATCCTCGTATAATTTATCATGTGATATATGTAGTTTAATAAATCGGAATAATATATTGAACGTTTTGTTTTCGGTAAGTTTTTTTATATAGATGTGTTTGTTGATTCGGCTAAAATTATAATTCCGCGCATGTTGTTATAGGGCAGGGATAATGTCATTCAATCAATCGATTTTAATCGATTTGTGGTTATATCGCAATGTTGGAAAATCTATTTTTATGATTAATTCGATAAGTTATTAAAATTTAATTTACTACTACTGTATAACATTATCCGATTTTTAGAAAATGTAGGAACTATTTGAAACCTTGGCCTTGGCGTAGGTAGCTAGTGATTACAATGTTCATGGTTTAATTAAATTAATTAGTATTTTAGTTTGTTATTTACTTAATAATTGAAATCAGTCAGCCTATTATAACATTGTAAACATTTGACAAAAAATGTATTTAAATGTTATATGTAGATAAATTATATTAAATGGTAAAAAAAAGATGAACACAAAAATACCGTCGATATTAAAAGGAAAATAAAAAATAATCCATCTACAATCAGTTTTACGTTACACAAACTATGAATGAAAATATTTTTCTGAATATCATTCATTCACCCTTATGTCAAAAAAATTAAGTCGCCATATCAATTTTGAATCGATTCTTGAATCGGTTCACCGTTCCTCGCTTATTGTTTCACATCACTAATTACCAGGCAGCAATAAGCTGTTTGCTAGTGTGTGTAAACGTCAAAATTCTTGGAAATTGCTACGGGAATTTGTGGGGCCGTCGTTCGATGTTCGATCCTGGGCAGAAGCAAAACCATTCCATGTTTAAAATAGTTTAAAGTCGTGTTAAATCCAGAATAAATACAAAGGTAACTGGCCACTTTTTGTCTTTGTTTATATTACGTAAGGTTTTAGCTAGGTAATTAATATGTTTACCTCACAACAAGGTGCTAAATATTGAGTGTTAAATGCATTGTCTCAAGTCAAAGCATAATTAAATTCGTATTGAGCTATTATATTAGTCAAATTAATTCAGACGGCAGTTCTGAGTACTTATAAATAATTTCATTGTTTATTTTCCTCCTTCGCAATAACTTCTTTGATGAAAATGATGGCATTGAATTGTTTAAAAAGTTATTAAGTGTGATTTAGTGTGGTGTGTCCTTGTGATTGACAGAAGTGTCAATATTACCTATTTATAATGTATGAATTTAGCAAGTGTTTTTGTACTTAAACAAATTGAAGTTTTTAAGTCAATAAAATCCATTTTTAAAAATTGAAATAGAAAAATCTTTATTCTGTGATAAAGTGCACTTACAAACGTTTTATAAGTTAATCTTTAACATTATACTGTATTTTGTAATTGTTTGTTGTTCCGTTATAAAAAAAAAAACACAAAAAATGTGAACTTAAACATTAACAAATACTATAAAAACCATTTTATCACAACCGTCTCTGTACTACTAGGACTTGGCTTACCTACACTCTCCTCGCTGGCCACACGGGTTGGAGAGGTCTCATTGATTATAAGCTTTGTTTAGCTTGTATTTCCTAAGTCGCCTTCTACGACATCCACGGAAGGACTTGTGGCCCTATTCTACTCTGCCGGAAACCACACGGCAAAATTAGGGCTAAATGTATGGCCTTATTTAATGCTGAGTCTGGTCTTTTTATTTTTTGGAGCGCCATTGACAACTTTAGTTGCATAATGGATATGTGACTAAGACACCATTTAACAACTTTTTATTTTTTTCTCCCATGCTGGTCTGGGAGAAATAAAAAAAAAATTAGAATGTACCAGCTGCTTCTCTTCCCACGCAGATCGTAAAAGCCGATCGAGGGAATGGGCAAAAATGCAAATCATGTGAACAGGCGATGCAGCTAGCAACCCATCACTGTATTGATTGCTTTTCCATCTTCTCGCCCACCATGACGCTAAAAGTGGCTTTTGGGTCTTGCGGCCCTGGGCTTTGCATAGAACCGCAAGACCCTAAATGCTCTGTCTGCCCCATTAGGGATAAAGACGTGATAGTATGTATGTGTATGTATGTATTTTTTTATTAGCCTATCTTCTTTCTTGTATTCCTCATGACTGAGGGTCGTGACCACCATAATTGGTTTTGAGTACGCGGTCTTTCCAGGCTGCTCTATTTTGAGCCATGTGTATAGCGGCTTGGGTGCTGCACTTCAGTGCACTTAAAAGAGGATCAGTCCATCTTGTTGGGGGTTTGCCTCTTTATTAGCCTATACACTGATACAATACATACGTACATACAATATATTGAAACAACATAATTTTTAATCTTCCGCATCAGTGCATCCTTTAGACGCATAGGCCTCCCCCAACTGATTCCATCGTTCTCTGTCCCCTGTTAGTCTGGTCCATAGCGGTCCAGCGATTTTTTTGAAGTCATCCGACCATCTTTTCAAGGGCCTGCCCCGTTTTCTGTTTCCTTCGCGTGGGGTCCATTGCCTCCTTGTGTAGTGACTGCCTCCGTGGTGTAGTGGTTAGAGCGTTCGGCTCATACCCGGAGGTCGCGGGTTTGATTCCCGGCGGGGGCAACGACTTTGTGTTGTTGTCCTAGTTTGGTTAGGACGTTGTAGGCTGATTACCTGATTGTCTAATAAGTAAGATGATCCCTGCTTCGGAGGGCACGTTAAGCCGTCGGTCCCGGTCACTGTCTTTGACATTGGTCATTACCTAAAACCATGTCAGAGGCCTCTTAGGCGGTTTAAAAACTCTGACACTAGTGTTAGTCACTGACACACACGATAACAAGAAGAAGGGGTCCATTGGTATACAATTTTGGTCCACTTTCTAATCCTTCCCGCCACATATGTCCTTTAACAACTAGTGGTCTAAACTGTACTAGTATTACTAGACTTGGCGTCGGGGGTAAAGTAACGTTAACAAGCGCTGGTTGGCATTAAAAAGTTAACCCCTGACGAAAAAGAGGGGTGTTCTAAGTCTGACACGTCTGTATCTATGTGTCTGTGTCATCGCAGCGCCTAAACTGATGGGCTCATTTTTATGCATCTTTTTTTGTTTGACAGCTGATTTGATCAAAATGGTTCTTAGTCAGCTATGTTTGATGGTAATAGGTTCAGCTGTTTAAAAATTGTGGGGGAAGCCTTGAAAGTCGGGGTCTTTTTTATGTGGGTAATAAACTTGTTTTAGGAGATGGCAACCCCAATTGAGTAGTGAAAATTGTTCATTGTTTAAGTGTATATTCATACACACAATATGAAGTGTGGTTTCCGGCAGAGTAGAATAGGACCACTCCAAGTCCTCCCGTGGATGTCGTAGAAGGCAATTAGGGAATTCAAGCTAAACAAAGCTTATACACATCAATGAGACCTCTCCGACCCGTCTGGCCAGCGAGGAGAGTGTGAGCCAAGTCCTCTGGTTGCTCTGGCCAAGTATGGCTCTGGTAGTACAGAGAGGGTCGTGCTCCTGCAGTGGAGACAAAAAGACCTGATGATGATGATGTTTACACGCTAATCTTTGAAAATCCTGAACAGATGTTTACGCCTATCAATAATAGAGTACCTGGGTGACCGAGCTTAGCTCGGTGGGTTACATCTCAAACATTAACTACATTTTTTTAAACTGGTCTAAAAACAGTACAAAATAAAAAATTATATATAAACTTGAACATATAAAAAAATAAAAGTAAGTCACCGAGTGGGATGCGAACCCGTAACACTCTTTCTAGCGGTCAGCATCCCCATATTCTGCGTGGAAAGAAAAACGAATGTAAACTCGTTTTCCCAAACATAAGACTAATCTAGATCGATTGTTTACCCCCAAAAACCCCCATATACCAATTTTCAGCAAAATCGTTAGAGCCGTTTTTGAGATCACAGAAATTTATAAATATACAAGAATTGCTCGTTTAAAGGTATAAGATTAAGCTCAGCTGATATCAGGAAAAAACGACATTTTTATAATTCACGCGAACGAAGTCGCGGTCTACTTGTATAGTATAAACTCTGAATAAGGAAAAACATATAATGAATACAGATAAACTGTCATGCTTACAAAGTATTATGTTGTTATAACCTTAGGGCCGCGCTACTTTGGATTGGCATGGCATGGCATCGGAAGCGACGCGTTATTTCAAAACAAGCTTTATGTTAAGTGATATAAGATGCATAACCGCTCGAGGGCGTCTTTTCCGCGGGAGTGCGCGGCAGGCCGCCGGCCGGCTCTCCGCGTTTAAGTGGTTATGCATCTTATATCGTAAAGCTGGTTTTGAAATGACGCGTCGCTTCCGATGCCATGCCATGCCAATCCAATGTAGCGCGGCCCTTATCCAAACGAGGAAATATTTGTAGTAAATCGTTTACGATTACAATTCATGTAATAAAGTTTAATAAATCTATTGTTTGCATGGAATAGGCCCGTACTGGACCGATATTAAAAAATTCTTTCACTATGAAAAAGCTACACTTTCCTTTAGTGAATATTATATTTTCAAAAAAAAATTAGGGATCCTTACTAAAACTCCAATAATGTAACCCAATGTATAAAAATGACTTAAAAATTTTTTTTACATCGCTTGCACTGCGGAAATTATTGATGGTAGAACAAAATCATGCACTACAACTTTGTAGAACACATCATTATGTAACTTTTGAATAGATGAACCGATTTTTATTAAAAAGATTCAAGATTTAAATGTCTATTCAGTAATTAGACCTTTTCAGGCACTTTTACACTTGAATAAGTATAATTTTCATTATGTAAAGTATATATTTAAATTCAATTTATTTTTTAAAGAAAAGTTACTGATACCAACGCTTTGCTACAACTACTGCTGAAAAGAAACGCCGAAAGAAACTCATTTTCACAGTATTGGTCGCCTGTACTAGAAGGGCTTTGTCATGAAAGCTAAGAACCACCACAAGGAAACTTGCTTTTACGTAAACAAAAACCGCATCGAATTCCATTCTTTCGTGAGCTACAATGCCACAGACAAACACAGACAGACAGATATTGGCGTCTAACTTATAACCCCTCTATTTAGGGTTCCGTACCCAAAGGGTAAAAATGGGACCCTATTACTAAGACTTCGCTGTCCGTCCGTCCGTCCGTCCGCCTATATGTCACCAGGCTGTATGTATCTCAAAAACAGCGATAGCTAGACAGTTAAAATTTTCACAAATTATGTATTTCTGTTGCCGCTATAACAAAAAATACTAAAAACAAAATAAAATAAATATTGAAGGAGGGCTCCCATACAACAAACGGGATTTTTTATAGATGATGATACGGAACCCTTAGTGCGCGAATCCGATTCGCACTTGGCCGGTTATTTACTACTTACGAAACTTATGTATATCAAACATTTTATAATTTATAACATTTTCCTCAAAAACTGTAGCCGACTTCAACTGCGTGAGTCATGTTTACATTAGACGCAGGAAAAGTATGATGCTCTGTGTACATGTATATACATACATACATATGTTTGTGAAGACTATTTATAAGATTTGGGATTAATAACACCACTTGTTATTTGAACGACGAATTTTTGCAGATTATTTATTTTTACTCACTCCAAACTCAGGCCAAAACTTCAAATAAATATCCAGCCAAGTGCGAATCGGATTCGCGCACTAATGGTTTCGTACCATTATCCATAAAAAATCGCGTTTGTTGTATGGTAGCCCTAAATATTTATTTGTGGTAAAATAATGTCCTTAAATTTCTCTTTTGGCGTATTCTCACACAAATGAGTTTCGTTTTTTAACCGACTTCAAAAAAGGAGGAGGTTATCAATTCGATTGTATGTTTTTTTTTGTTGTATGTATATGACGCGATATCTTCGGCAACCGTGGACCGATTTTGATGATTCTTTTTTTATTTGGCAGCCCTTACTCCCAAGTTGGTCCCATATTAATTTGGTGAAGATACGATGAAGAACTTTGGAGATATGGAAAAAACTCCTGAAAAAAATTAAAGTCGGTTGTTTTTTTTTGTTAAAAATTTAATTATTATTTTTTCTCGACTAACCCATCGTGTGGGATATCGTTGAATAGGTCTTTAAAAATATTGTAAGCTTGTGAACATTGTCTTTCGATTTAGGGATCCGTTTGTGAAATATTTGGTTTTAAAGTGCAAATCCAAAGTCCAGTGTGCCAGCTACTAAAGGGATGTATATGGACACGTGATAAAAAAACACGGCAGCTTCAACAATAGGGTTAAAAATTAAAGAGTTATAGGCGACCGTCTTATAAAATGTACTCGCAAAAGTAAAATTTTATACAAATTCAATAGAAAATTAATTCATGCTCTTTTTTATGAAAAATCAAGTTCTTAATGACTTTTATCTGTGTTCTTTTTTATGTACAATAAAGCTTTATAAACAAACAAACGTAACAGTAGGGTAATTGATACTGGTAATCTAATAGGTTATCAATCAAATGACCTATATTTTTCTTACCTAAAAAATCTTTACATACTGATTAGTAATTCTGGAAATCCCTACTTATCTGTGTTTTTTTATTCGTTTCAGATAAGAATTCCTTTAAATCGGCTGTCATTGATTTGGTGAGTACTGAGTATCATAATTAATTAATTCTTTAATAGTGACACTGTCGCGGGGGAGCTCCTTCTGTTCTTGCTTGCCTTTTCACATCATGGTACGAAAACACTGCCACTTTCCCTTTCATCATCATTTCAGCCGCATAGTCCTCTGCTGGACATGGGCCTCTCTCAAAAATTTCCAAAATGACCGATCTAAAGTGGCTTGCATCCAGCGCCTTCCAGCGACCTTGGTCATGTCGTCAGACCATCTGGTGGGGGGTGTCCTACGCTTCGCTTGCCTTCATTTGCTATCAATAATATGTATAAGTTGTTATTTTTTATCTATTCTTAAATTGTAAATAAATTTTTAAATTGCCTATCATTATTAATCATATTTTGAAAATCAATAACATACTTGTCGTAACTTTATTTTGTATGATATTAATAATGAATACTTTACATATATACTATTATTTAGCATAATGACAAAAACTATAATTTAAAAAAAATAAACAGTTAAAAAAATATATAAGTAGGTGTATGTAAATACTAGGCAAGTAATTATTGTAATTTTAAATGTGCTGCCCATAATTTCAATAAGTGTTCATGTAGATTACCAGCTCATGTTCATGTAGTATATTTAAGGGGGCTACTAGCCCCCAATATATATAGGTATAACGTGGAAGGGACATACTCGTAATTAATTGAACCACGGGCTACACTAGATCACTATAGTACTTATAAAGGAATTAAAATAATCGACAGAAATTAAAAAAAAAATGGCGTTTAGAAAAGTGTGCAGCCGCGGCAATTTGATTATTTTATTATTTATTAGTTTTTTGACACACACACAGACACAGACACATTTTCACGTCTATATCCCTGACGGGGTAGACAGAGCCCAGGACCGTTAGGCCCAAAGGCCACGCTTAGCGTGGTGGTGGGCGTTAAGATGAAAAAGGAATCAAAATAGTGATGGGTTGCTAGCCGCATCGCCTATTACCATGATTCAAATCTCGCCCATTCCCTCAATCGGCTCTTACGATCTGCGCGGGAAGAGAAGCAGCTGGTACATTCTACGTTTTTTCTTTTCTTCCAGACCAGCATGGAAGGAAATTGTTTTTTGACATGTCATTTTATTATCATTATACTATATGAATAGTGGTCTAGTATAGCCTGTGGTTATTTTATCACGGGTATGTCCCTTCCACATTGATAATAAAGTTATATTTCATTTTGTTTGCTAATAAGGTTACATAATATAACAATATAATATTAACTACGAGTAAATAAATACAACCTAAAATTAAAACTAACTAAAATTAATTAATATGCATTAATCTTATACCTTTAAACGAGCAATTCTTGTATGTATGTATATATATATATTTATTTATAAACTACTGTGATCTCGAAAACGGCTCTAACGATTTCGCTGAAAATTTGTATATGGGCGTTTTCGGGGGTAAACAATCGATCTAGATTAGTTTTATGTTTGGGAAAACGCGTGTTTTCGAGTTTTCATGCGTTTTTCTTTCCACGCAGAATATGGTCGCTAATTTCGTCGCGCCGCGACCACCTTGATTTAGCTCAGTGGTTAAGGATAGAGACCGCTAGAAAGAGTGTTACGGGTTCGAATCCCACTCGGTGACTTACTTTTGTTTGTTTTTTTATGTTTAAGTTTATATTTTTTTATTATTTTGCATTGTTTTTAGACAAGTTTAAAAAAAATTGTTAATGTTTGAGATGTAACCGAGCAAAGCTCGGTCGCCCAGGTACTTAATAAATTAAATTAGTATGCATATTAATTTATGAATTTTAATGTAGACCCGAATTATACAAACTATAAAATCAGCAACTTAAATTCAGTATAGTGGATTCCCAGCTTTAGATTAGCTACAAATTAATAGTTCTTCAGTTATTTTTTACTGAAATACTCTATCCTGTAAATAAGTACAAAATTGTGGGAGGTCTGTGTCACTCACTTCCCGTTTAAGTATCGAAAATATACCTACATTATTACTATATGCGCGGCGACCTCTCCGGAGGGGTAAATTGGCTTGTCAAGTAATTTTTAAAAAGATCTGATTCGCAATCCTTTTCGAGGAATAGCCTCTAGGAGAAGCTTTCTCTAATCAGATTTTAAAATAAGGTCTTACTTATTTAGATATTTGCAAAAATCCCATTGACCTTCATTTTCAAGCAAGGTCAAGCTTATTTGAGTAAGTGATGTCACAATTAAGATTTTTTTTAATAATGTTGGCAATTTCCACTTTCAGTACTGTACTGAAGAGCCATTTTTGAAACGCGGTGTCACCTAAACGACTGGTTTTTCCATACAAAAACCGTTCGTTTAGTGACTCCATGTTTCAAAAATGGCACCACTGTATTTTGTCACTGTCACTGTCATCTACCAACACTACAACTTAACAACCAACATAACAACGGTAATTTAAGCAGTAGACATTGACAGTTGACAGATGTCATTGTTTTTTTAGTGCAGGCATATAAAAAATGTTAATTTCGATTGATGTGTGTCGTCACTTCCGGTGTAATGTTTAAAATTAAATGAAAATAGCCTGACAACACGTAGATTTTTTATTCACATTAGTATCTAAAATTGTCTATATTTTTGATTAAAGGCACCTTTAACACTTATATATATTTTAGTTGACTACCCAATTCAG
This sequence comes from Acrobasis consociella, assembly GCA_963555685.1. Lineage (NCBI taxonomy): Eukaryota > Metazoa > Arthropoda > Insecta > Lepidoptera > Pyralidae > Acrobasis > Acrobasis consociella. Next base: position 8,388,120 of record OY743132.1, on the reverse strand, counting down.
TGACGTGAAGCGTATGTCTAGAGTAATAAGAATAAAATTAGCTTGCAATGCACTTCTAGGTATCTAAACGAAGGGGTTTCGAGTTCTGACGCGAGCTAAATTAAACCATATCGCTAACGACATTGAGTAGATATTTCTTTAAATTCCTTTGCTTAGTAAGACTTCTGTAAGTGAGTTATAGTACTAATTCAGTGGTTGTGGTATTGTTTCAGAAGAAAGATGTCGCTCTGGGCAAAAGCTCAGCAGCTCCCCCCGGACTGCCTGCAGAAGGTACTATTTATTTATTTAACCTTTATTGTACAAAATACAATTTATATGGTCTTCGTCTTATCGTGTGTGTTAGTGACTAACACTAGTGTCAGAGTTTTTAAACCGCCTTAAAGGCCTCTGACATGGTTTAAGGTAACGACCAATGTCAAAGACAGTGACATGGACCGACGGCTTAACGTGCCCTCCGAAGCACATATCAGACAATTAGGTGATCAGCCTACAATGTCCTAACCAAACTAGGACAACAACTCGAAGTCGTTGCCCCCGCCGGGAATCGAACCCGCGACCTCCGGGTATGAGCCGAACGCTCTAACCACTATACCATGGAGGCAGTTTATATGGTACAATAGGCGTACTCCTATAGTCCTTAATGCTTCTTTTTGAGGCCCAAGGCCTTTGGAGCGCTTACACAGTGGAATGTGTAAGTGAGTAAGAACCTCTGTAGTCCAGTGGTGAAGGCGTTCGCCTTGCTAATCCGGCTAATCAGGCTAATCCGGGTTCGAATCCCACTGGGAAGCATACTTTGTGAAAAGTTGTGTCCAGTCTGGTTACAATGAATGATTTATGAGAAAGCAAAATAATAAGTTAACCGACTTCAAAAATGGAGGTTATCAACTGATCGGTCCCCATGAAAAGAATTTGCCACGGGCCCCAGATGGTATAGTTACGCCACTGTATATAATATGACATTTTGCGTTTCCTTTCGTAGGTGCGGTCGATCTACATGGACAACTTCCCCATAGAGGTCAGACACTGTCTCGCGCCGTGGATTGAAAACCGCATATGGTAAGTTTGCATATTTTATTTGAATCTCATCTTCGCCTTTAGGTCTTTTAAGTCTCCACTGCAGGAGCACGACCCTCTCTGTACTACCAGAGTCATACTTAGCCAGAGCAGCCAGAGGATTTGGCCTGCACTGTCCACGCTGGCCAGACGGGTTGGAGAGGTCTCATTCAATCAATTTATTTATTTGCATAAAATGTAGGTACATCGAGATCTTAAAGTATTATTCTTCCCTTTTAAATTTTACCTTCTTGCGTTGGTATGCAAATTTTGTTTACAAGCTTTGTTTAGCTTTTATTTCCTGAGTCATCTACGACATTCACGGGAGGACTTGGAGTGGTCCTATTCTACTTTGCCGGAAACCACACGGCACAGAAATTTATCTATCTATACCTGTCAACAGGAGCACGGAAGTTGACGAGCAGCAACAATACTTTGTGGAGGAGCTATGCCATGAGATCAACGCGCACGCCGACCTGCTGCACACGCCGGAAATGTTTGTGACGAAGATGAAGCTGATAGAGGCGGCCAAGGCCATCCATCTGCAGTACGGGTAAGTCGGCCTCCCCTGGTCAGTCTGGAAGTCTCTGAATAGACTCCGTGCTGGTGTTGGGAGGTGTAGAGAAAACCGAGTTAGGTGGCGTCACGCTGATAACGATCTTTGCGATTGCGGCGCCATCCAATCAATGGAGCACCTTCTGTCGTGTCCGGGCTGCCCTACGACATGTACCATGGAGGACCTTAACGAGGCTAATGACAGAGGGATCACCGTGGCCACATACTGGTCAAAGACAATTTGAAATTGGAGTTACACTGAAACCATTTCGACTCGATAAGAAGTAGGCAGCAGAAGCAGCGGTGATACAGAGGTCACCAGGGCTCGGTATCTTGGTGGTATGTTTGTGACGAAGATGAAGCTGATAGAGGCGGCCAAGGCCATCCACCTGCAGTACGGGTGAGTGTCGGGGGCAGAAGCAGCGGCGACACTGAGAGGTCACCAGGGCTCGGTATCTTGGTGGTATGTTTGTGACCAAGATGAAGCTGATTGAGGCGGCCAAGGCCATCCACCTGCAGTACGGGTGAGTGTCGGGGGCAGAAGCAGCGGCGACACTGAGAGGTCACCAGGGCTCGGTATCTTGGTGGTATGTTTGTGACCAAGATGAAGCTGATTGAGGCGGCCAAGGCCATCCACCTGCAGTGCGGGTGAGTGTCGGGAGCACAAGCAGCGGCGACACTAAGAGGTCACCAGGGCTCGGTATCTTGGTGGTATGTTTGTGACCAAGATGAAGCTGATAGAGGCGGCCAAGGCCATCGATCTTCAAAACGGGTGAGTCGGGAGCACAAGCAGCGGTGACTCTGAGAGGTCACCAGGGCTCGGTATCTTGGTGGTATGTTTGTGACGAAGATGAAGCTGATAGAGGCCGCCAAGGCCATCCACCTGCAGTACGGGTGAGTGTCGGGGGCAGAAGCAGCGGCGACACTGAGAGGTCACCAGGGCTCGGTATCTTGGTGGTATGTTTGTGAGCAAGATGAAGCTGATAGAGGCGGCCAAGGCCATCGATTTTCAATACGGGTGAGTCGGGAGCACAAGCAGCGGTGACTCTGAGAGGTCACCAGGGCTCGGTATCTTGGTGGTATGTTTGTGACCAAGATGAAGCTATTGAAGCGGCAAAGGCCGTCCACCTGCAATACGGGTGAGTCGGGAGCAGAAGCAGCGTCAAAATATGTGGGATGCCTTCATCATCATCAGGTCTTTTTGTCTCCACTGCAGGAGCACGACCCTCTTTGTACTACTAGAGCCATCTTGGCCGGAGCAGCCAAAGGACCTGGCCTACACTCTCCTCGTTGGCCAGACGGGAGAGGTCTCACTGATGTTTATAAGCTTTGTTTAGCTTGTATTTCCTAAGTCGCCTTCTACGACATCCACGGGAGGACTTGAAGTGGCTCTATCTACTCTGCTGGAAACCACACGGTTATGAGATGCCTTGACCTTCTGGGAGTATGAAATCTGATACTTTTTTTGTAACTTTTAATTTTTTTTTGTTTGTGTCAGGCACGCCCCCCACGAGTTGTTTAATTACATGCGCAACTGCCTCATGCTGGAGCTGGACGTGATCCAGAAGGCCATGGGCACGCAGTATGCCGCGCCGCCGCAGACCGAGCGCAAGTATAGCGAGGTATGTCACTAACCCCCCCCCCCCACCAAGTATAGCGAGGTAGGTCATTACCCCCCTCCCCCCCTTACAATTAAATACGTAATTAGCTGGTAGGTCGCTCCCCCACAACCCCCCCGTTACAACTACTTATGTAACTAGCTGGACGTGATGCAGAGAGCCATGGGCACGCACCCCTCACAACTCCCTTCCTCCACCAACTCCCCCCCAGCAAGTATAGCGAGGTATGTCATGTTGGCTTACATAGCCCTGGTCAATTTACAAGAACTTATAATTTAATTTTTATAATCATAGATACAAGTAAAATCTAAAGTTAATATTTTTTATTAGTGTGTGTAAGTTTAGTCATTCCGATTGAAGTTAGGTGTAGCTAGACGTTAGCCGACGACGAAACAAAACGCGCGCAAGTGTCAGTGTCACAAAACATGTGACATCAGATGAAAGATGGCGGTGGAGCGGTAAAATTAAAATTTTCGAAGCGTCTTTCCCGAATAATAAGTTTCACATCGTACAAAATATTATTTTAATTAATTAAATATTTAAGATACTTACATAAAATCTATATACACATAAAATATATAAAGATATTATGTTTAACAATGTTTAGTGGTCCACCTAGGTCATGGACCAAGCCAAGGGGGGGGGGGGGGGTCATGACCCCCATGACCACCCCCCGCCACCGGTACAACTAAATTCATAGCTGCTTCATGCTAGACCATCTGGTGTCCTATATTTTTGAAAAACCTCATTGCGAATCTATTTTGTTGATTATTTCCCATATTAATTTGGTGAAGATATGATGAAGAACTTCTCAAAAAAGAATCCGTTGTTTTTTTGGTAAAAAAAAATATTTTTTTTTACAGTTGATAACTGGCTTGCGCACGGTGCAAGCAAAGGTCAACCAGGTGAGCAAGGAGATAAGGAACCTGGAGGCAAACATGGAATCCTTCTCACTGGAATACCACGAATGTGTCAAGAAGAAGGGTAAGTGTTGTTTGTACCTTCACGGATGGAACGTTATAGCGTTCCGTCGCTCTCTCTCTGGTAAATGTCGGTTCTTAGCGACTGATAAGGATAGCAGAAAGAAACGTTATAGCGTTCCGTCGCTCTCTCTCGCTCTGGCAAATGACGGTACTGAGCGACAGATAAGGATAGCAGAAAGCGTTCCGTCGCTCTCTCTCGCTCTGGCAAATGTCGGTTCTTAGCGACTGATAAGGATAGCAGAAAGAAACGTTATAGGAGTGAGTCGCTCTCTCTCGCTCTGGCAAATGACAGTTCTGAGCGACAGATAAGGATAGCAGAAAAGTGTTAGGTGTAGACAAGTGAGATCCAACCCTTAGAGATAAAACATGGAGTCCTTCTCACTGGAATACCACGAATGTGTCAAGAAGAAGGGTGAGTGTCGTTTATACCTTCACGGATGGAACGTTATAGCGTTCCGTCGCTCTCTCTCTGGCAAATGTCGGTTCTTAGCGACTGATAAGGATAGCAGAAAGAAACGTTATAGTGTTGAGTCGTTCTCTCTCGCTCTGGCAAATGACGGTTCTGAGCGACAGATAAGGATAGCTGTTAAGTGCAGACAAGTGAGATCCAATCCTTAGACATATTAGTAATATCCTATGATAATAAAGACATATTTAAATTGAATATGGTACATTTTATAATCAATTATTTTTATTATGCACTACCTGACCGAGCTTTGCTCAACTGCTGAGAAGGAACGCTGAAAAAAACTTATTTTCACAGTATTGGTCGCCTACTTGACTTTGACTCGTTAGTAAACAAACATAAATTATGTATTAAGAAATGGATGGTGATGATGATAATGATGATGGTGTCTTGATAAATTATAACGAGTAATGCTTGCGAACGAGTTAATAAACACAAATTACGTAAAAAAACATTAATGATTGATAATGGTGATGAAGATGATCATAATGGTGATGATGATGATGTATTGATAAAATGTAACAAGTAATGCTTGCGAACGGGTTTGTTAACAGCGCCATCTACATGGCTTACTGTGAACTTGGGTTAGGCGCCATCTAGCGAAAAGGTCCAAAATGATATATATATAACACGCGATCAAGCATAAATAAAGTACTAAACAAAGTTATATTTTAGTGTATCGGACCTCCGCACCGTGGCGCTGAACCCTAGTATATAAGGACGCAGGAGGCCATTTGCCGACACTTCTTGAGACTAGTACAAATAGCACAATAAACAAATCATTTTTCTAGCATCTCCTCTTTTATTGGGCACCCGATTTTACAGGTTAACAAACACAAATTACATACCTATTAAGTTAACTAGCTTTTCGTGCGTTGCGCGGGCTGTAAGCAGCCCGCGGTCTTTCGTGAGGCTGTTGAGGTAGGCTAAAATATGTTTCCAGTTCAGAAAATGGGTAAGTTTGTATGGAGGAAAATTGTCCTTGTATGGCGGCAATCTTGAATTAAAAAAAAAAAAAAAAACAAATGGCGTTCGTCAAATTGCTTACAACCCCCTACATTTTGGAAAAAAAAATCAAGCCCTCTACCCCAACGGTCTTTGCAGGCCGTACCCCTTCCACATCAGATTTCTGCAGATCTTCAAATGTCAGATTTTTCTGGTATTTACTGGAGCATCTTCTATACGACCACACATCAACCCAAACCCCACCAACCCCGCAACAGGGCAAACAACTATGTCAGTCAGTGAGTCAGTCAGTGGTATTGTAGGTTTATATATTTTAAGTTAATAAGACATTAAAAGACATTGATGATGATGATGGTGATGATGATGAGGTTGTCCGCAGGCCACCGCAGCTACCTGCAGCAGTCGCCGCTGACGCCGGACCGCCGCGTGCACGAGGCGCACCTCAACATGCAGATCGAGGACATGGAGCGGAAGCTCAACGTGCTGGTGAGGGGTTAAACATACATACATAAATACGTCATAAATATGAAACAATAAATGCCGTGTGGTTTCCGGTAGAGTAGAATAGGGCCACTACAAGTCCTCCCGTAGATGTCGTAGAAGGCGACTTAGGAAATACAAGCTAAACTAAGCTTATAAACATCATGAGACCTCTCCATCCCGTCTATTCACCGAGGAGTGTGTAGGCGAAGTCCTCTGGCTGCTCTGGCCAAGTATGGCTCTGGTAGTACAGAGATGGTCGTGCTCCTGCAGTGGGGACAAAAAGACCTGATGATGATGATGCTGAATAAATGTGACCACAGCGAATATGCGTGAAAAAAATTGTTTGTTTGTAATAAATTTATTGTACCAAAACAAATACATATACAAAGACAACTTACAAAAGAGCAAATATACAAAAGCGGACTCATCCCATGGAGTAGTATACAAAATATGCGTTATCTAACCATAATGTGAATCATTTTAACAGGCGATGCGGCTAGCAACCCGTCACTGTATTGATTGCTTTTCCATCTTCTCGCCCACCATGAAGCTAAAAGTGGCTTTTGGGTCTTGCGGCCCTGGGCTCTGCATAGAACCGCAAGACCCAAAATGCTCTGTCTGCCCCATTATGGATAAAGACGTGATAGTGTGTATGTATCTAACCAGTTTATCAAGCAGTCGGTTGTTTTTATTTTTTTAATATTTACTTGTACTTACCTATGTCATAGGGGTATTTGACGACCTTCGTGGCGTAGTGGTCACCATGCTAGTCCGCCACCCAGAGGTCCCGGGTTCGATCCCCGGTCAGGGCAAGTTGGAAAATGGCCTTTTTCAAATTGTCCTGGGTTTTGGATGTTTATCTATATTATGTATTTGTTATAAAATATAGTATCGTTGAGTTAGTATCCCATAACACAAGTATCGAACTTACTTTGGGGCTAGTGTGTAATTTGTCCCTATATATTTATTTTTATTTATTTTAAAACATCAGGTCTTTTAGTCTCCTCTGGTCCTAAGGGTTCCGTACCATTATTTATAAGAAATCGCGTTTGTTGTATGGGAGCCTCCCTTAAATATGTATTTTATTTTGCTTTTAGTATTTGTTGTTATAGCGGCAACAGAAATACATAATTTGTGAAAATTTCAACTGTCCAACTATCGCGGTTCTTGAGATACAGCCTGGTGACAGACAGACGGACAGACAGCGAAGTCTTAGTAATAGGGCTCCGTTTTTACCCTTTGGGTACGGAACCCTGAAAAGGAAGTAATTCTGAGAGTGACCCTGGGTTTATAAAAAGCGAAATTTAGCAGTTTTTTTTAAGCAGTCGGGTGTTTTTAATAATTACCTATGTGATATTCTGTCAACGACCCTGGGTTTATAAAAATGAAACAATGCGAAATGTCGCAATTTTTTTTAAGCAGTCTTGTGTTTTTTGAAAATATTTACTTGTTCTTACGTATGTGATATCCTGTCAACAGTTGGCTCAAATCAACCGCTCGCAGCTGGAGTTGGTTGACCACATGAAGGAAAACATCGGCACCCTGGGGCAGCTGCAGAGCCAGGTGCTGGATGGAGAGCTCATCAAGTGAGTGTTTGAGGTCTTACGTCCTAGGGCCTAAAATTTGCATTTTGCTCCCTACCACTCGCAGCTGGAGCTGGTGGACCACATGAAGGAGAACATCGGCACCCTGGGGCAGCTGCAAAGCCAGGTTTGCATATTGCTCCCTTACTTGTTAAAGACTTGCAAGAAAGAGGTTATCGATATGTCGGAATCTTATTTTTTTAAAATAAAGGAGAGTACTTTATTTGGTGTAAATTTACAGGAGGTCTTACGTCCCCCGGGCCATAAAATTTGCATTTTGCTCCCTTTTTCACCGACTTCTAAGAAAGAGGTTATTATTTGGTTTCTTTAAAGAAAGAAAACAATACTTTGGTGTAAATTTACAGGAGTTACATAGTTTATGTATGTTCACCGATTATTCGAAGAATCCTGGACCAATTTGGAAGATTCCTTTTTTGTTTGAATTCACTGAAAACAGTAAATAAAATGCAAATGTTTGAATTCAGAACAATTACTTTAAATTTTAGTAATTGTTCCAATTTTGATGTGGATTTAAATTAATTTGACTTTCCTTTTACATCATAAAATGTCTATTTTCGCTTAAATCTTTATTGTTCTCGTAGTCATGGTATAAAGTATTGTATGTAACTCTTGAATAAAACGGATTTATATCGAGGGCCGTAAATCACTCGCGTCGCTCAGGATTCTAACACTTGAATCACTCCCTGCGGTCGTGATTCAAACGTTAGAATCCTTCACTTGTTCGTGATTCACCTGCCCGCGATTTAAATCCGTCTTTTATTCACTAATTGCATAATATACTATTTTTTAAATAATACCTTGTTTATGTTGTTTCTATCAAAATATACAATTTTATTTTTTTCTTTCTTAAATTAACAACATTATTTCCCTCCTAGATGGAAACGCGAACAACAACTCAGCGGCAACGGCGTCCAGATGCAGACCAACCTCAACGCGATCCAGGAGTGGTGCGAGTTGCTCGCTGACCTGATATGGACAACGCGCCAGCAAGTGAACAACGTGTCGCGCATCATCAACAAGACGCTCGCTGAGGCCCGCCAGCCGCACCTGCCGGAGATGCTGGAGGAGTGCAGCAAGCAGGTAACGTAAACAACTTTTAGCAAGTGAACAACTTTTAGCAATTGAACAACAAGACTAGCTAGGGCCCGCCAGCCGCACCTGTCGGAGATGCTGGAGAAGTGCAGCAAGCAGGTAACGTGAACAACTTTTAACAAGTGAACAACCAGACGCTCGCTGAGTTAAATGTATATATAACTCAGCGAGCGACTGTTTGAGTAAAGTACCGTATTATACCGCGTTTCTGATTCCATGACTTATTGACGTGTATACGCTAGTTTGTATCTTTAGAATAAGCAAGTTTCCTGGGACAAAAATAAATTGTTTGGCACTGTTAAAAGAATAAAATGTCACAAAATAATGTCACTTGTCATTGATCATATCCATTATCAACGTGATATAAGATTTAATAATGCTGAAAAATTGATATTAAGAGCGCTATTTGACTCTAAGAAACTATGACGTCATTCGTTTTTATTTCATACAAATTCCATAGAAAATGTTTGTTTTGACGTTTAGAAAAAAGTGTCTGATTTGATTTGTTGGAAACTTCTTTATTACTGACTTGTATTGTAAGTCTCTCCCTACGTCCAGCAGTGGACGTTATGCGGCTGAAATGATGGTGATTGTAAGTCTGTTCTTGTCGTCTTGCCGTGTGGCTTCCGGCAGAGTAGAATAGGACCACTCCAAGACCTCCCGTGGATGTCGTAGAAGGCGACTTTGGGAATACAAGCTGAACAAAGCTTATCAACATCAGTGAGACCTCTCCAACCCGTCTGGCCAGCGAAGAGAGTGTAGGCCAAGTCCTCTGGCTTTTCCAATTTTCATATTTATTTAATTTACAACATAATCTAACGTTTAATCTCAAGGTTCCCAAATATCCCACGAAGAAAAATCGCTTACAATTGGATATCTAAACCCAGTGTCCCAAACGCGACCATTGAGGGCAACTGAAAAATTATGAGTGAATTAAATTCGGCCCCACTAAAGGCGTGTAAGAAAAGTCCTATAGTTCCTTTTTCAAATACTTTATGCTACCGGGAACTCCAAAATTCACATACAAGCACCAATGTTAACCCGACTTATTATAAAATGCACGAGAGTGTAGGCCAAGACCTCTGGCAGCTCTGGCCAAGTGAGGCTCTGGTAGTACAGAGAGGGTCGTGCTCCTGCAGTGGAGACAAAAAGACCAGATGATGATGTTGATGATTGTTATTTCAGGTGACGAGCCTGCTGTCGACGCTGGTGACCTCCACGTTCGTGATCGAGAAGCAACCGCCGCAGGTCATGAAGACCAACACCCGGTGAGTGACCGTTGATTAGCTCCTTGAAGTGTCAGCGGGCGGGACCAATGGATGATAAGGCAAAAAGGTTCAGTACAACTTGACAAGAAAAGGGTTGTTGATTAGCTCCTTGAAGTGGCAGTGGGCGGTATATTGATCCCGTCCATTGGGACGATGAGGCAAAAAGGTTCTCCAAGGCAAGCGATAGGACCTACAAGGTGACCTAATGTGAAATAATCTTAAGAACCCTCACCCTAGACCAATCTACACTTTTCCATACAAACGTAGTCTTCGTTTTTTTTCAAAACGACATGTCCGATTTCGGCAAAGTTTTGTAATTTCAAAGATATTGCTCATATCTAGGCAATAACTTGTTTTCACTGTCAAAATGTGAATAGAATATAGTATGTTATATCATTTTTGACCATCAGTAAGGGAAACTTCTACATCCTTATATTTTCTTTCCAGTTCATAATAAATAAGTAAAAATCATTTATTGTCAGACAATTAAAGTCCATACAAACAAATTTTTTTAAGTATATGAAAGAAAGTTGAGCAAAAAGTTATAATTATAATCCCATCAACCACAGATTCACTGAGTGACATGTAAAACATGCAACTCAGTGAACCTCCTGAAGATGGCTGCGTCCATCCTGTCCGCTATCATATTCAGGACTTTGTTTCTGCTCCCCCGCACTCTGCGCACCAATGACGAATGATTTCTTGCGCATGATAGCAAAAAAGTCGTCTACTGCTGCATCAGCGAACATGCCTGAAGCGCTGCAGAAGCGTTGTTGTTGTTGATAATGTTTGTGTCGGAAAACAATTATAATTTTTACCGAAATCTTACATGTGGTTTCAAAATAAAACGTAGACTACGTTTGTATGGAGAAGTCTAGGGTAAGGGGATTCTTAAGTCCACCTAGGTATTGTAACTTTTGGCTAAAACCCTTGTAAGCCGGAATATCAGACACAATAGTCAAACAATGCATTTTCGCCCAAATCTGCGCAATGGCATACAGGTATGGCAGGTAGGTATATTTGTTACTTCATAGAAACGGAGTAACAAATATACCTAGTACTACTACAAACGAAACAATATGTCTGTGCACACGTCAAATGTGTGAGTTAAACAATCAGGGTCGCCACCACAGAATTTGTTGCTTTGCTTACCTGTTTTCATCACTCGAAAATCTATAAAATTTTCGTTCTTTATTGTTTTCCGTGGATAAACAATGATAATGTGCGCAGTTTCTCACCATTATAATAAATAAATAAATATATAGGGACAAATTACGCTGATTGAGCTAGCCCCAAAGTAAGTTCGAGACTTGTGTTATGGGATACTAACTCAACGATACTATATTTTATAACAAATACATATATAGACAAACATCCTCTTGAGTAAATATCCTCTCAATCTATCGCAGGTTGACTGGAGGAGATCCCCCGTCATTATGTTTCAATAATCCTAAGTGACTCGCGTAACGTCAACGTGCGACTAGCAACAACCCTGTTTTACAGGCGCTTACAAGGCCCTAAAGCGGGGGAAGGGTTACGGGGAAGCCAGATTGCGGGGGACAGTACGAGTTTCCGTTCTATATGTAATACTATTATTAATTATGTGACAAGAGGTTAATAAAGTTTTTAAATAAATAACTCATCTTCTTCTTCAAAAATAAACGAACATGGTGTCCTTTTTGCAGGTTTACAGCCACGGTGCGTCTGCTGGTGGGCGGGCAGCTCAACGTGTACATGACCCCGCCGCGCGTCAGCGTAAGTGTTCATATATCGATACATCTGGAGACACGGCAGTACCCCGCCAAGTCGAGCAAACAAACAAACAAACTTATACAGATACAGATACATTTTCACGTCTTTATCCCTGACGGGGCAGACAGAGCCCGGGGCCGTAAGACTCAAAGGCCACGCTTAGCGTGATAGTGGGCATTAAGATGGAAAAGTAATCAAAATAGTGATGGGTTGCTAGCCGCATCGCCTATTACCATGATTCAAATCCCGCCCATACAAACAAACACACAAACTTATACGATAACAAATAATATTTTTATATCAGTTTTAACACCTGACGCAAAAAAGGAAGCCTCAAGTTTGAAGTGTCTGTGTGGCTAAACGAATGGACCGATTTCAATGGAAATTGGTTCAGCCGTCTAAAAGTTATTGCGGGGGCATAAGACTTGAAAGTCGGAATTTTTTTGCCTGGCCGCCTGGCAATCAATTTGGATATGAGTCGAGCTTTTTTTTTTAGAAATAATGGCTTTTTTTTACCAGGTGGTAATAATATCCGAACAGCAAGCCCAGCTCCTGCTGAAGAGCGACACCCAGGGGGGTAAAAGCAAGCAGCCCGTGGAGTGCGGAGACATCCTCAACAACACAGGTGTCATGGAGTATCAGGCTACTAGCAGGCAGCTCAGCGTCAGCTTCAGGTGAACCCCATTGTAAAAATGTTATAAACCCCTAGTTTACCCATGAACCCCGAAATACCCCAACATACCCCAACCATCAGAGCTGCAAAAGCAAGCAACCCGTGAAGTGCGGGGATATTCTCAACAACACAGGGGTGATGGAGTACCAGGCCACCAGCAGGCAACTTAGCGTCAGCTTCAGGTGACCCCATTGTAAAACTGTTATAAACCCCTAGTTTACCCCTAAACCCCGACATACCCCAACATACCCCAACCATCAGAGCTGCAAAAGCAAGCAACCCGTGGAGTGCGGAGACTTCCTCAACAACACGGGCGTCATGGAGTACCAGGCTACCAGCAGGCAGCTTAGCGTCAGCTTCAGGTGAATCCCATTGTCAAAATGTCGTAAACCCCTAGTTTACCCATGAACCCCGACATACCCCGACATACCCCAACATACCCCAACCATCAGAGCGGCAAAAGCAAGCAGCCCGTGTTGTGTGGAGATATCCTCAACAACACGGGTGTCATGTAGTACCAGGCCACCAGCAGGCAGCTTAGCGTCAGCTTCAGGTGAACCTCATTGTAAAAATGTTAAAAACCCGTAGTTTACTCTTGAACCCCAACATACCCCAACCAAAGTTGTTATTCATGTTAGAGGGAGAGGGAGACTATATTCAAACATTTTACATAGAAAGTATATTTTATAACAAAAAAACAATTTGAAATCCTATTAGAACCATTTTCAACTTCTACGCGGACGAAGTCGCGGGTTACAGTCCTCTATAAACTACTAATGTGATACTATTATATCATACCTACATATGTATAATATATTTATTGAAAAAAAAATAATTTAACTTAAATTCAAACTATACAAACTTATTAAAATTTAAATTAAAACTAAATAACCTATTGCGTATCGTGTGTTTTAAATACCACTTATTATACAACATTTGCATAACTATTAGTATATTTTGTTAGACCTTATGCTTATAGTTAAATTAAACAAATGTTGTTACAGGAACATGCAGCTGCGCAAGATCAAGCGCGCCGAGAAGAAAGGCACGGAGAGCGTGATGGACGAGAAGTTGACTCTGCTGTTCCAGTCGCAGTTCAACGTGGGCGGCGGCGAGCTCGTGTTCCAGGTACGGTTCTAACCCTCGACCCCAATACTGTTGACCCCAAAACTTGTGTACGACATAAGATAAAAAAGTTGCGAAATTGGCCTAGACCACATAGTTATGCTCGTTGAAAACTGCCGCGTGACCCCGATGAACTCCGGCCGGTCGGCCTGTGGCGCCTGACGGCGGTACTACTTATCGATCTCACGATTTTACTATCGAGTTATAGTCAACATCTTTTGTTTCAGAATTTTTATTTTGACGATCCTAATGAAGTGGCCTTCTTATGAAGTCCCATGCTGGTCTGGGAGAAGTAAAAAAAAAACTTAAAATGTACCAGCTGCTTCTCTTCCCACGCAGATCGTAAAAGCCGATCGAGGGAATGGGCAAAAATGCAAATTATGTTAACAGGCGATGCGGCTAGCAACCCATCACTGTATTGATTACTTTTCCATCTTCTCGCCCACCATGACGCTAAAAGTGGCTTTTGAGTCTTGCGGCCCTGGGCTCTGCATAGAACCGCAAGACCCAAAATGCTCTGTCTGCCCCATTAGGGATAAAGACGTGATAGTATGTATGTATGAAGTGGCCTTCGGCTCCAAAACCAATGAAGAATCACTATGTATGTATAGTAAGTTTGTGTGTGTGTGTAACAGGTGTGGACGCTGTCGCTGCCGGTGGTGGTGATCGTGCACGGCAACCAGGAGCCGCACGGCTGGGCCACCGTCACCTGGGACAACGCCTTCAGCCCCTCGGGACGGGTGCCCTTCGCGGTGCCCGACAAGGTAACGTAACAAAATATGCACTGTTGCTGATCAATGCTTCTTCTTCTTATCGTGTGTGTTAGTGACTAACACTAGTGTCAGTTTTTAAACCGCCTTAAAGGCCTCTGACATGGTTTTAGGTAACGACCAATGTCAAAGACTGTGACCGGGACCGACGGCTTAACGTGCCCTCCGAAGCACGGATCATCTTACTTATCAGACAATCAGGTGATCAGCCTACAACGTCCTAACCAAACTAGGACAACACAAAGTCGTTGCCCCCGTCGGGAATCGAACCCGCGACCTCCGGGTATGAGCCGAGCGCTCTAACCACTACACCACGGAGGCAGGGTCTTAAGATCAATGCTAGTATCCGTGTATAAAGGTCCAACAAAATATACTGAAACTATTATTAGAGTGAATTCAGTACGATAGTGAAAAACTTTCCCCAAGAAACGTACGTCGAAATATGAAAAATATATTTTGGCTTTATAAACAAACTCATGAAATGACAAAGCATGTATGAAGAGATTGGTGAGTTTAGATGGAGCAAAAGAGGTTTGTCAGGATCGTAGCAAGTGGAGGTCCATATCAGGCACGTGCTTTCCATAGAGACTCAAAGACTTTGTCTACCCGGAGGTTCCCTAATATATGCACATTTTTTTATTTAAAAATAAATTATAATAGACTAATATTTTCAAATAAACGCGCGCTTTCCTGTCCATCGCGCCATATGCTGGCTACGTACTCGCTTACTTAGTGTAGGTATACGTATATATATACGCAGTACTCTAGGCAGCTACCTAGAAGACAATTCTCCGTAGTGTCTCGATTTACACACATTCACAGTGCACGGATAGGAATTTGCATGTGTAGTGTGATCGTCTACGTATTTCATCGACGCACACACACGCGAAATATCCACAAACACAACCAATATCTAAGACAAGAGCTTATGCCAGCCATTTTTAAAACGCGTCAGTTATACAAAGCTAATTTTTGTATGGAAAAAACCATTAGGTTAGTGAAATACTGAGTTTCAAAAATGGCCCTTATCTTTAAGCTAGTTCTATCTCAATAATCAACGTTTTTTATCTCTTTTCACTTTTGACCAATAAGGAATGATATCGATTTCGAGCCTTTTTATTTGTTCCTTAAAGCACTCCGTGATGAAAAGTAGAAAGTTATTGGTTCTCGCTTGTGTTACGCTACCAATTTAAATACGCGGAATATGTTCGAGGATAAAATGAAATTACGTAAACTTTTGTGTTAGTCGTATATATTTGATATTTTTTCTTGTCCAATGATAATTATTTGCATTGTCGCATTACAAATTACAAGTGAAGTGATTACGATCTGCTCTGAACTTTGTTTGCTATCGCAAATGAAATTAGGAGGAAAACTTTATTACCGCTTTATAACAACGCTTTAATGCAATGGAAAGTTTTTCATGTATAAGTTGTGCACCAGGTGTTTGTTTTAACTTTTGAGGACAAAAGAGCAATAATCATAAATGGCCGATGCCAGCCTATTTTGGATTTCATTCAAACAAGCGGTAAGCTAAAAAGAACATTTAATAGTATTAAACAATATGACGCGTATTATAAGTGGCTCTCGGGATGTAAACACACTAATAGGGTCAGTTCAGTCAGAGAGTTTTTTTTTTGTCCCACTGCTGGGCAAAGGCCCCACAATTAGTCTATCCTGCAATAATCGGTGATGCACGTCCCTGGTCCATATAGTCTCTGCCTACCGCTGCAGGAAACAGGCGTGATATTATGTATGTATGTATAAACAAACTCGGATCAGCTAATCGGTCAACTTGTATGGGAGGCCAAAAATTACTTTTTATATTTCGATACGTGTTCCTTAGGAAAAGTTGTTCAGCATCATGGACTGTTTTTATCCTTTAAATTAATATATAGGTACAAATTACACAGATTGAGCTAGCCCCAAAGTAAGTTCGACACTTGTGTTATGGGATACTAACTCAACGATACTATATTTTATAACAAATACATATATAGACAAACATCCTCTTGAGTAAATATCCTCTCAATCTATCGCAGGTTGAGTGGAGGAGATCCCTACATGGGATAAGTCCGCCTTTGTATATTTGCTCTTTCGTAAGCTGTCTTTGTATATGTATTTGTTTTGCTACAATAAAGTTATTACAAACAAACAAACAAACATCCAAGACCCAGGACAACTTAAAAAAGACCATTTCCCAACTTGCCGGTTGGGCGGAACGATCCCCACGATCGGCTCACTCTGTAGCTCGTTAAATTCATCTTCATGACATTGTTAAAGTTGCACTGAGGTGTTCCAAAAATAAGGAAGTTTCCAACAAGTCAAATCCGATTAGTTTTTCTTAACGTCAAAACAAAACCAAATAATTTATTTTTGACCCAGAAAACTGCCTTATTAATAAAAGCAAAATGGCGCTAAATTATATGTCACATGTGGTGGTATCAAACTTAGTTCTTGTGGTTTCCGGCAGAGTAGAATAGGGCCATTCCAAGTCCTCCCGTGGATGTCGTAGAAGGCGAATTAGGGAATACAAGCTAAACAAAGCTTATAAACATCAATGAGACCTCTCCAACCCGTCTGGAGGAGGAGAGTGTAGGCAAAGTCCTTTGGCTGCTCTGGCGAAGTATGGCTCTGGTAGTACAGAGAGGGTCGTGCTCCTGCAGTGGAGACAAAAAGACCTGATGATGATGATCAATGAGACCCCAACCCGTCTGGCCAGCGAGGAGAGTGTAGGCCGAATCTGGTTCCTTTGGTAGACAGAGACAGTGATGCTCCTTCAATGAAGTTAAAAAGATCTGAAGATAAGTTTTTGAAGTGAAAACTTCTTTAGCGGCGTTGTGCACTTTTTTGGAACGGGTAAAAAATGTTAAACTCGCGTCAGGACACGTGACCTGATCGAAAATTCGTAAGACGGATGGAGAGTAGACAGCTGGCGCGGCGTAGGAGAGGGAGTATCCCCCTCTCTTTCTACGGCGCGGCGAAAATGTATGCCTGCGCCTGCTGTTTCGTATATCAAAAATGCACAACGTTAATATTCAAGTTTTCACTTCTGCCGGCACTCCCAGAGTGCAACCCGTCGTTTTTTTGAAGTTATACTTCTTTTGGCGCGATTGGGAAAAATGATGAGAGTGAATTTTTACAATGCGCGCGCACACCGACAGAAAAACGCAACAGTTTGAAGTTAGCCCACGATCTGGCTGTACTGTATCTATGTTCACGCCGAAGTATAACTTCTAACGCGTGTACATAAGTGCACACACTCTTTTTAGGGTTCCGTACCCAAAGGGTATAACGGGACCCTATTACTAAGACTTCGCTGTCTGTCCGTCTGTCTGTCACCAAGCTGTATCTCAAGAACCGCGATAGCTAGACAGTTGAAATTTTCACAATTTATGTATTTCTGTTGCCGCTATAACAACAAATACTAAAAACAAAATAAAATAAATATTTAAGGGGGCTCCTATACAACAAACGCGATTTTTTAAATAATGGTACGGAACCCTTAGTGCGCGAATCCGATTCGCACTTGGCCGGTTATTTTAAGTTTATCTGGTAGTACAGAGAGGGTCATGCTCCTGCAGTGGAGGCAAAAAGACCTGATGATGATGTTTATTTCGCAGGTGACCTGGGGCCAGCTCGCTGAGACGCTCCGCATCAAATTCTACTCGGCCACGTCCGGGGGCGACCTCTCCGACGACAACCTACGTTTCCTGGCAGAGAAGATATTCAGGTAAATAACATGCTATGATCATCGTGGACGTAAGGTACCTAGACAACCCTTAGGGCATCGTAGGAATAATTTTTTCCTTGGTTTTGAACTTTTATTCAAACTACTAGCCGAAGCCCGCGACTCCGTTCGCGTGGACTTTATGTCTCCCGAAAATGCTCATCAGGCTGAGCAACTTTTGCTAAGACGTCATTTTTATATTTCTTATAGTTTAGCTGGACCATTGTGGTTCTGTATCAGGTGTTCATTTTCCAAAATCAATTATATCCTATATGTTGCCTATGCTTAACAGCTGTAAAACAAAAAAGTTTCATTTCAATCCGTCCAGTATTTCCGGAGA
Source organism: Acrobasis consociella (assembly GCA_963555685.1). NCBI lineage: Eukaryota > Metazoa > Arthropoda > Insecta > Lepidoptera > Pyralidae > Acrobasis > Acrobasis consociella. The sequence continues at coordinate 8,369,641 of OY743132.1, read as the reverse complement.
TAAGCCTGTACAAATAACAAACAGAAAGACAAGTTTTTTTTAAATTCTTACTCTATTGCTCTTTCTGCATCGTCCCTATTTTTTTTTTTGGAAATATATTCAATGTACAGACACATCTTTTTTAATGTTTTATTATAGAGGTATTTAGATTTTACTATTGCTCTATTAACTGACCCTTTCACCGCGAGACTATATCAGGGGATCTGGACATTTATGTGTTATACAAGCAGTGGTTTTTTGTTTTTGTCGGATATATCCGACGCTCGCGATAGGCACCACAATGTACATACATACATACATACTATCACGTCTTTATCCCTAATGGGGCAGACAGAGCATTTTGGGTCTTGCGGTTCTATGCAGAGCCCAGGGTCGCAAGACCCAAAAGCCACTTTTAGCGTCATGGTGGGCGAGAAGATGGAAAAGCAATCAATACAGTGATGGGTTGCTAGCCGCATCGCCTGTTAACATGATTTGCATTTTTGCCCATTCCCTCGATCGGCTTTTACGATCTGCGTGGGAAGAGAAGCAGCTGGTACATTCTAAGTTTTTTTTTATTTCTTCTAGACCAGCATGGGACCACAATGTTTGTCGGATAAATCCGTCAATAATTATTTCTTTTGAAAAAGTATTTACTATTAGGTACTTGTTTGATAGAATGTTTTTATATTAATTAACAGTATAACTTCTGGCAGGACGAGCCTGCCGCTCAGCACGCCAGAACTGAACGCGATGCCGGTCAGCTGGACGCAGTTCTGCAAGGACGCGCTGCCAGAAAGGAACTTCACATTCTGGGAGTGGTTCTACATGGTCGTCAAGGTGACCAGAGAGTATCTGCGGACTCTGTGGTGCGACCGGTAAGTGTTTACCGGATCTGGCAGTTATGATGTAAATTATAATAATAAATAAATATATAGGGACAAATTACACTGATTGAGCTAGCCCTAAGGTAAGTTCGAGACTTGTGTTATGGGATACTAACTCAACGATACTATATTTTATAACAAATACATATATAGATAAACATCCAAGACCCAGGAAAAATTGAAAAAGGCCATTTTCCAACTTGCCCTGGCTGGGGATCGAACCCAGGACCTCCGGGTTGGCGGTCTAGCGTGTTGACCATTTCGCCATGGAGGTCGTCTAAAGCGTTGCCAGAAAGGAACTTCACCTTCTGGGAGTGGTTATCGTAAGTATACGTCGTGGGAGGGACATACCCGTAATAAATCGAACCACGGGCTATATTAAATCGGAATTTAAATAACAAGAAAACATCATTTTTGGCATTTCCATACAAAAGTGTGCAGCCGCCCGGGCAATTTGTATGGGAATATAGTTGTTTTTTGGTTTCTGGACTATTATTCTAATTTTATTATGCTGTGTGGTATAGTATACAGCCGGTGGTTTGATTTATTACGGGTATGTCAATTCCATAGATTTAGAAGGTATGAGATGGATATAGAGTATTGTAAAATGTGACCAGAAACGAAATATTTCTGTGTAACTTTTTATGGGTTGTATTTGTACCTAATACACAAACTATGGGTAAAGCAGTACGATACCATCTTTCCAGTATAAGATAACTTATAAATTAACACAGTTTACAATTTGGAAAATCAAATTTTCGTGTAACGATGTTCGAGCCAGGGTGACAAAGGGTGACATGTTTTGTATGAAAACTTGTCTCATTGTCAAATTGATGCTATCTCTTTTGCTCTTATGAAGATGACACTTATCATATTATCTGTCGCAATCGGCTAGTGTGGTCTTTTTACGCAGTAAAAAAATTCTACTTCTTTGGTCAATTCCACGTTGTATAACTTTTTTATCGAAGGTTATTATCTTTATCTCGCGTTACATGTTCCTATTTCAAATACCTGATGCCGAGGTATTTTGTAATTATTATTTCAAATACTTGAGGCTTCAAAATACATTTTAACATTAAAATACATTTAACCTTCATTTTGAAAAAGAAAGATTGTTTTCATTGTTATTCACTCTCCAACAAGAGGCTGTTTGTCTGACTGTACATTTAAAAATCTAGTGTTCATAAAAGGCAACTCTGGTTTTACTGAATTATCAATCTTGTTTTCCTCTACTTTTTAGCCCGTACTGGTCTAGATCACTTATTTTATAATTCGTATTTCAATTAAAAAAAGCTAAAATACTGTATTTTGTATTTTATATTTTAAATACCTCATTTAAAGATATTTTTTATTACGTATTTTATACATTTCATTTTCACGTCTATATCCCTGCTGACGGGGTAGACAGAGCCCAGGGCCGTTAGACCCAAAGGCCATGCTTAGCGTGGTGGTGGTGGGCGTTAAGATGGGAAAGGAATCAAAATAGTGATGGGTTGCTAGCCGCATCGCCTATTACCATGATTCAAATCTCGCCTATTTCTTCGATCGGCTTTTACAATCTGCGCGGGAAGAGAAGCAGCTGGTCCATTCTACGTTTTTTATTTTCTCCCAGACCAGCATGGATCTATTTTAATTCCTTGCAATACAGTATTTTTTAATTTGTATTTAAATTGAAGCAAAATCACAGGTATGGCACTTTATACAAACGGAGCAGCATATATACCTAGTACTACTACAAACGAAACAATCCGTCCGTGCACACGTCAAATGTGTGAGTTAAACAATCAGGGTCGCCACCACAGAATTTGTTGCTTTGCTTACCTGTTTTCATCACTCGGAAATCTATAAAATTTTCGTTATTTATTGTTTTCCGTGGATAAACAATGATAATGTGCGTAGTTTCTCACCATAATAATTCAATAATTCTAAGTGACTCGCGTAATAACAACGTGCAACTACCAATAACCCTGTTTTACTGCCGCTTACACCTCACAATAACGGGGGAAGGGTTGCGGGGACACCAGATTGCGGGGGACGGTGCGAGTTTTCGTTCTGTATGTAATACTATTATTAATTCTGTGGCAAAATATTAATTCTGCTTAGCCCTGCATATTACACGTTATTTAACTGTGACTTCATCCGCAGGCTGATCATGGGCTTCATCCAGAAGAAGCAGGCAGAGGACATGCTGTCCAAGTGTCCGCCGGGCACCTTCCTGCTGCGCTTCTCGGACTCCGAGCTCGGCGGCATCACCATCGCCTGGGTCGGGGGTGAGTGCTGAATCTTAACAATCTTAAAAATCTTAAAATCCCCTTACATACATACATAATATCACGCCTGTTTTCCACAGCGATAAGCATAATAAAAAATAAAAACAAGCGCCATCTGTTTGGCTTGCATTGCAATATTTACCTAGTAGTATCATGCTTGATGCTTAAAGCATCCCTTTTAATAAGTGATTCGATTAGTTGCCACTAAATGTCATAGTGTACGCACACTATTTAAACGATTTTTGTGTGAAATCAGAAACAGCGATTTCCCTTATCATTATTTTTTTGTCATGATAACCAACTTTTCAGGCGCCATAATTCTGACAAACCTTTCTGAATAATCTTTGTAGTTTTAAATAATCTTTGACCAATATGTGGCCAATATCCCTATATTATAACTAATAAATAAATAATAAATATATACGGACAAATTACACTGATTGAGCTAGCCCCAAAGTAAGTTCGAGACTTGTGTTATGGGATACTAACTCAACGATACTATATTTTATAACAAATACATATATAGATAAACATCCAAGACCCAGGACAATTTGAAAAAGGCCAAGTTCCAACTTGCCCTGGCTGGGGATCGAACCCAGGACCTCCGGATTAGCGGTCTAGCGTGTTGACCATTACGCCACGGAGGTCGTCCATATCTACACATATAATAAAACAGTAAAAAAAGTGTGTCTGTACATTAAATATATTTCCAAAAAAAATATTGGGGGCGACGGAGACTTAGTAATAGACTAAGAATATAAAAAAAATGTCTGTCTGTTTGTCTGTTTGTCTGTTTGTACACGCTAATCTCCGGAAATACTGGACGGATTCGAATGAAACTTTTTTTGTTATATAGCTATTAAGCCTGGGCAACATATAGGGTATACATGATTTTGGAAAATGGAACGCCTGATGCAGAACCATAATGGTCCAGCTAAACTATAGGAGATATAAAAATGCCGCCTTAGTAAAAGTTGTTCAGCCTGATGAGCATTTTCCAGAGACATAAAGTCCACGCGAACGAAGTCGCGGGCTTCGGCTAGTTATAAATAATTTAACACTCAAAACCCATGAGATTAAATCCTTTTTCCAGACGGCAACGAAGTATTCAGCCTGCAGCCGTTCACGGCCCGCGACCTCGCGCTGCGCTCGCTCGCCGACCGCGTGCTCGACCTGCCGCAGCTGCAGTTCTTGTACCCGAATATCGCCAAGGACGACGTCTTCTCCAAGTACTACACTAAGCCAGGTCAGTAGTGTAGCCCGAACGGCATTTTTAAATATTCGAATAGTTCAAAAGTGTGATTAAAGTGTTTTTTTAGCCCGAACGGCATTGTTGTGTATTCAAATAGTTCAAAGGGTGATTGAAGCGGTTTTGTACCCGAATATCGCCAAGGACGACGTCTTCTCTAAGTACTATACTAAGCCAGGTCAGTAGAGTAGCCTGAACGGCATTTTTAAAAATTCGAATAGTTGAAAATTGTGATTAAAGCGGTTTTCTTAGCCTGAACGGCATTGTTGTGTAGTCCAAAGTGTGCTTAAAGCGGTTTTTTCGAGTTGAACTGCTGCAGTTCCATTACCCGAATATCGCCAAGGACGACGTCTCCAAGTACTACACTAAGCCAGGTCAGTAGTTTAGTCATAACAGCATGGTTGTGTATTCGAACAGTCCAAAGGGGGATTAAAGCAGTATTTTTGAGTTTTCCTACATTAAAGTGCCATCCGAAACGTCGATAGAATTTTGTCGTATCACCACATCTTTTATACTCATGATTAGTAATTATTAGTAATAGTACTAGACGACCTCCGTGGCGCAGTAGTTACCTAGAGGTTCCGGGCTCGATCCCCGGTCATGGCAAGTTGGAAAATGGCCTTTTTCAAATTGTCCTGGATCTTGGATGTTTATCTATATATGTATTTGAGTTAGTATCCCAAAACACAAGTCTCGAAGTTACTTTGGGGCTAACTGAATCTGTCTGATTTGTCCGTATATGTGTATTTATTTGTATTGGAAGTGAAGTGTGAATTTCTGCGCTGGTTGCAGAGAACGAGATGCTGAAGAACGGGTACGTGAAGCCGGTGCTGGTGACGACGCTGCCGTCGTACATGGCGCCCGCCGCCTACGCCTCGCCCGACACGCACCGCGGGACGCCCTCCGTGCAGAGCAGGTAAGGCTTAGAAAAACAATTTAAAAAAGTTTTAAAAATCGGCCAACAGGAATCGTATTAAGTTTATTTAGCGTACAGTCCAGTGTTTCTTAATCTTTTTTGTTTATGTTTTTCGAGTGTTATGTGTGTATGATTCTATGCATAAATTACTTGATGGATTTAAGCTTGAGAGTTATCGTCTCAATTTTAAGAGTGACACTAGGTATATAAAAATTAAATAAAAGCAATATATTGAATTTTTGAAAAATTTTAAAGTCTCCTAGGACGTAAAGCTTAATTTCAAGGACCTTAAACATACTTAAAAAAGTACTACTTAGTTCAAAAAAATATACTTTTTTATAAAAAATATTTTAGACCTTTGTTGGTATTTGGATTGACACACACAGGTTAAGAAACACTGGTATAGTCCATTTGTCCAAATTGTTTGCACGCTTTGTCAGCGGCGGCTCGTTAAAAGACGCCGCCTGCGCTGTACACTCGCACAGTACATTGGTGCGTAGCACCCACTGTCTACCCAAAAATATAATAATATAAAAACGCAATTTTTTTAATAGCATTTATTTTAAAGAATTATTTTTTATTAAATATTTTGCAATTTATTTTTAAGAATTATTTATTAATTAGATATTTTGCTGTTATTTCATTATTTTTATTATTTATTTTTTTTAATTAATTTTTCGTTATCTCCTCCCGTAGGTACATGATCGATTTTTAGTTTTTAAGAGCAAGACACGCGACTCCATCTCGATATATTTTAATTTAATTAATAATAATTTAGTTTTATTTTTTTAATTTAATAGTCACATCCTTATTTTTAAAACGTGCCTTTCATTGCAATATTTAGCGCTTCCTTTTTCGGTCACAAGTTTTTTTTTGTATTTTTTATCTAATATACAAATTTTTATTGTAAATGTCTACAGACGAGGCTTTTTTCTGTAGGTGCGATGCAATATTTTTTTTACAAAAAAATTTTGTTATTTTTTTTTCTCGTATTGTTGACCTAAAATGATAAACGAACTCGACGGCGGTAATAGAAAGCCTCAAATCTGTCTTTATCATTCTTATACCTCCGTGGCGTAATGGTTAACATGAAGTACTCTGTTCTGGGTTCAATCCCAAGGTTTTGTATATTTGTGGGATACATTATGTATTCTACAAATATTCAAACTTCATTTAAAGCTTGTGTGACTTGTCCTCATCTATCTCCAGATCATATTTACTGCCGTCAGTTAAAGTATTTTAGACTTAATAACTCTGTTCTTAAGGTTGATAACGTCTTGTGTTTTCCTCTAGCTGCGCACCGACCATACTACAGTTGTAAATCGGACGGGGTCGATGGAAATTTTATTCGTATTTATGTTAAAGGCGCTTCGTGATCTGTAGCGCACACTTTAGATTGCATTGTTTTAGGATTGGTACATTCGTATGACTGTGCAGTTAATTATGCCCCCCCCCCCCCCCCCTTGATATCGGGTCTTGTTGATTTTGAATTCGTTATAGTTCTTATGGATTACATAGATCTCTTTGGATTTGCACCGTGCATTGGTATGAATGTAGTTATTTAGGACCATTGGTATGAATGTAGCTCTTGATCGGGGCCTATTAATTTTGAATTGGCTGCATTTCTTGTGGATACGATTATTTATGTAGGATGGAAGTGAGGAACAAGAAGGAATATAGTAAAAATCTTGTAATTTGGTGCGTAAAAAGTAAAAATATGCTTTAACATCATGATGCGGTTTTTGTTATATTATATTCTAATAAAGTACCTTTTCGGTATAAGTTATACATATCAACATTTTATATAAAAATTAAAGTAAACAAGTCTAAAAAAAACTAAACATCTTTTTTTTTTATGTTGGCAAACCAATTTCTAAAGTGTGCGCTTGTGTTCACCAAAAAGTGTATAGATAAAAAGTTTTTCTTTCATATTTAAAATTATAATCTGTAAACTTGCTACATATTTGATCTTTGTCAATGTTATGTATTAGATATTGGCACAAAATTATCAGTATTATATCGGCTACGAACATTAGCATTTATTTTACTTAGATTAGTTTGTATGGTAAGTTGATGTTTTTTTGTACGTGTTTCGCGGATGAGGAATTTTAGCCCGGTATACCACTGCCGGGCAAAGACCTCCCCATTTAAGTAACGTAAAAAAACGTTAAAAATTATAAAAAAAGGTTATTTGGCACAAATGAATAAATGTGAAAAAAAATCGCACATTTAAAAATGTACTTCGAAATAGTATTTAAGATGTTTTTTCAATATAAGTATTATTATTATATAAATAAGACATTAAATAGTGTCAAATATCCCGAAGTATTTTGAATTGTAAACGTCTGTCAATTTGATTGTGAAGTTAGATCTACAGAAAGAGACAGAACATATCATGAGCGAGAGGGCGTGAGTCAGGGTGACAACGAATTTAGTATTTATGGTAATAACTGGTGAGCTATTCTTGAAATTGGTGAGTCACCAGTCGAATGATTTTACGTCGAATTGATTGGTCTCGTCGAGAGATTCGCAGCGAGTGGACTGTATCAAAAAATTATCCTAAGCTGTTTCGTTATATTCTATTTGCCGCTACATTCTATTAACGTTAAAACGTTACGGAGATATAATAACTGTATGCAATAATGGGAAACTAGGAGAATCCCCTTTCAAGATTGGATGCATTGAGTTATTATTCAAAAAATATAGCGATATTACATTTTGCGACTTTAAAGACAATGAAAAAGTATACGTTAAATATTTATTTTGGTGACTTGCCACTTTTAAAAATAGACCCCCAGACCTAGTAAGGCTAGTAGGAAAACGAACAATTTTGGTAGTGTTGGTACTCGATATGACCAACGAATCTACTCTAACGGAGTTAAAATATTTTTTGTGCAAAACAATATCAAAGCACCCTTAATGGCGCCCTTACCTTTAAAACAAGCTTTTATTTTGAATACAAAGTCAAATTCATTTATTTATCTTTGGATATTTGTATCACTTGATAATTGTCACTTTTTTTCCTTTCTATTTCTTATAAGGTAAATGTTGACGTCAGATCAATTACTTATAGCTAAGTTTACTGCTGAAACCTGTCATGTCAGCCGTTTAGTATATAAAGTGTAACAAAATATACTGAAACTATTTTAAGGGTGAATTCAGTCCATGATATCTTGATACAGTATATTTTGGTAATTGTCCGCCACTTGTACGTTTTTTAAACTGTGCAATAAAGTTAAAAAAATGTTTTATAGGTTATATAGACTATAAAAATAGAAAATTTCTACATACTATAATATTTTGTTTCAAGTTTATACGATTTTTTTAAATATAAAATTTTGCGTAAATTTGACGTGTCATTTCAAAATAAAAGCTAGAACACTTTTATATGGAAAAGTCTGAAGTAAGGGCGTTTTAAGGATGTAAAAGAAAATTAAAAACATCTACGTTAGTCCAAAACAATGAACCAAATGTTATTTAACTTATCTTCTTCTTCTTATCGTGTGTGTTAGTGACTAACACTAGTGTCAGAGTTTTTAAACCGCCTTAAAGGCCTCTGACATGGTTTGAGGTAACGACCAATGTCAAAGACAGTGACCGGGACCGACGGCTTAACGTGCCCTCCGAAGCACGGATCATCTTATCAGACAATCAGGTGATCAGCCTGCAATGTCCTAACCAAACTAGGACAAACAACACAAAGTTGTTGCCCCCGCCGGGAATCGAACCCGCGACCTCCGGGTATGAGCCGAACGCTCTAACCACTACACCACGGAGGCAGTTAACTTATTGAAACGAACAACTTTTAGTATGTGATTTACGCAAATATTTTTTAAATGAACTTTTCTATACGAAATTAAATTTACAAATTTTGTATGGAAAAATTAATTTATTTAATACCTAAAATCAAGAGTTATTCAATTCGACTAACGTAGTAATTTAGTAGAAAAGAAATAAGACAAGATACAAAGTGTCTGTCTTACTTCAGAACCAGGTATGTGACATTTTGTAAAACTATGCTCAATATTAAAAAAGTATTCTCTATACCGAATTGGTATTCGTAGAGACGAATTGTAAATTAAATTAATGTCACATTATTTATCTATACTATACACGTTGTAGAAATTTATATAGTGTTGTTGGCGATAATACTAGCTTTTAAATAAAATACATCTCCTCAAGGCCGCCTTTTGTATCCCATTACATGTTGCTATTTAATAAGTGTTCCAAAATTGTACATTTCTTTTGGTGCAATAAAGTTTTTTATATTGTATACATGAATATATTTGTATAATGTGAAAAAAAATAACGGCTTAGTGTGAGTTGGACTCGCACACGAACGGTACCGTACCGTTTATGTATAAGAAATGTCGTTTGTTGTTTGGAAGCCCCATTTAAATATTTATTTTATTCTGTTTTTAGTATTTGTTGCTGTAGCGGCAACAAAAATACATTATCTGTGAAAATTTCAACTGTCTAGTTATTACGGTAGACGGACGGACAGACAAACAGCGGAGTCTTAGAAATAGAGTCCCGTTTTTACCCTTTGGGTACGGAACCCTAGAAAGAAAGATTTTCCAAATCGGTCTAGGCGTCTTCGAATAAATAATCAGTGAACATACAGAAACAAAAGATCGCTACGAGTTAGATAAAAACAGCAAATTAAAAATATTAAATGTTTAAAGTCTTTAAGTATGCTAGTATTTTGCCAACTACAATATTTTTGTCCAATTGGCACTAGATATATACATAAAAGTTGGATTGTTGTAGGTAGGATATAAAGGGCGTAAGGGTTCAAGGTCAATTGAAAGAGATTCGTACGCGTAAATTTGACTTTTGTGCCCCTGGAAGATATGTAAGCGATTTGAGACTTTATCTCTTTGGGGACAAGGCTTTGTTTTGAGTAAATTCGAGAGATTATATTGATACAGGCGGTTTGATTCCTTTATATTTTTTCACCGCCTTGCGTGATTAGGTACTTTCCTGGGTCAATAATAATTTATTTGGTACTGGAAAATAAAACTTCACAAAATAATGTCACTTGTCATGATCATACCCATTTTCAACGTGATTTTAGATTTAATGTTGCAAAAAAAATCTGATTTTATGAGTGCTCCAAGAAACTATGACATCATTAGCCGGTATGTCATAGAATCCCATAGAAAATGTTTATTTCGACGTTTAGAAAAAAATCTGATCTTAGTTATTTGAGAGTAGCTAATTCTCGACAATTTTCAAAACAAAGCCTCACCACTACAACGAAATGTATACGTAAACCATTCTATGTGAAACTACTTGTATGTTAATGTTAAGTGTTAGAGCCCTCATGCCAAAATTAGATAGACCATATACTGCAACGACGATATCACTGGAAGAAACTTAATTTTCACACAAAACATAATTTTCGTCTTTCTTATATGATTTAAATTTTATTTCAATAGGACATGTGAATGTGTATTTCCGACAGTGGATATACGTCACGGTTGTATTTTGTAAAAATTATCGTAAATGAACTGGCTTTTTCATTGTGAATATTATTTATTATAATTTTTCAAAAAGCCCTCGTACACGTTGGTGCGATGACCTTAATAAATACAATATTACAAAATCGAGAGTCATTAAGGAGTGAAAGAGAGGCATCCTTCCCATACCGCGACTTTGACGGCTATTAAAAAAAAAAAAAACTACACTACCGATTTTGTCAAAAATTCTATGGGTACCTGTTAAGTATTTGCTGCCTTATCAAACAAAAGAAAGAATTCTTCCAAATATATTCGAATATATTCGAATAATTTGTCAAAAATATAATAAAACAAACTCTTGTTTTGCTCTATAATTTTTGACTAATTTTTATACTTGGTTTTAACCTCATCATCATAACTTCAATATCAAAAACTTTCGTACATAATTACATTGATCGCTCTCAATTAAAATATATTAAATAACAATTCGATCCATGGCGCCGTCGTTGCAGCATGATCCAATAATACATTTTCCCGGCGAAAAAAGGCCAAAATAGGGTTTGTGTCTCCGAAACCGTCCTCCAAAACGTAAAATCTCCTATTTTTCTCTAATTGTTACGTCCTTAAAAAACAAGACCTTTTTTACAAATATTTACCTTTTTAGTACTTTTTTTTTAAATAAAAGAAATAAAGTATTATCATTAGGTAGGTATGTATGTAAAAATGCTAAAATTTATTTTAGATTATTTTCCAATTTTAGGAATAACGTGATTTTTCGATCTCAAAATATAAGTTTGTAAAAAAGGTCTTCATCGATTATCGGGTCCACTTTCAGCATTTCTTTGTATCGTAACTATTATACACTTAGCGTATTTTTACATGTTGATGTAAAATTGAAAGAAAATCCCAAAAAATAATTAGTAGAAGAATCTGTGTTAGATAAGACTGTTTGGCGAAGTTTGTCAATGTGGTAAAAATGACAAAAAAAAAACAATCAAAATTATTTTTCAAAAAAATTAGAAAAAAAGTTTGTTGATATTTTTTTATTGTGACTTCATCAAACACTGTTATAGAGACAAAGTTTCGCTAAAACAAAAAAAAAAAGACTAATTTTACTTTTTATCGATTTTTAGGAATAAGTATTTCATAGTTCGTAAGTCGAGTGCGGAAGCTGTCACTTTTGATACTTATTTTGATGCGTTCAAAATATGTTTATACAAAAGTTTTAAATATCGTGAAGTTTTTAATCTGTATGTATATGGAATTCGGTGCTAGTTTTTTTTCAACTGATTACAGTATCATGACAATTATATACATTTAAGTTTTAAATATATCTATTAATGCACGCATTTAAGCTTAAGGGTCCCCCGACCCTAGACCAAAATACAACTTTCCATACAAACGTAGTCTACGTTTTATTTCAAAACGACATGTCCGATTTGGGCAAAATTTTGTAATTTCAAAGATATTGCAATTATCTAGGTTTATATTTAGTTTCCGACAGTAAAAATATGAACTTGAAATAGAATATAGTGTTTTATATCATTTTTGACCATTAGTATGGGAAACTTCTAAATCGTTATATTTTCTTTCCAGTTCATAATTTTAGTATAGGAAACCTAATATAACCCTAGATAATTGCAATTTCTTTACAATTACCAATTTTTACCGGAATCTGACATGTGGTTTCAAAATTAAACGTGTACTACGTTTGTATGGAGAAGTCTAGGGTCGCCGGACTCTTAACGTTGATATTGGAATCTTAATTCTTGAACTTGTTAATATTTAATGCCAATACTTGGAACTTGGTGACTACTTTTATTATAATTTCTCTTTATTCATTTAATCGATCTGTCTCAAATAACACGGTATTACGGCTGTGTATTTATTCATTTAATCGGTAGTTCCCTATTAAAAGTAAAACAATTATTATTAAAAAAATCTTAACTAGATTGCCGCCGGCAATGTCGTAGCACCTAAGCTATGTTTATAGTATTTTTAATAAAATCTGATATTTGACATTAATTTACTCAAAAATTAAAACCAATTATTATTAATAATTAAAAATCAATAAATTATGGGAAATACAAAGTAAAATTGATGTCATTCAAGTTTCATATATTGGCTTTGTGTCTAAACTTTTACTATCTGACCTAATATATGTTAATTAGAGCAACGACCAAATTATAATATTATTATTTTTAATATACACTATTCTATTACTGTTTGATGAAATTCTGAAACAGTTATGTTTGAGATTGGATTTTATAAGTTTTTTTAGAGATCGGTTGATCTGCTAACTTGATTGGGTATTTGACTGGTTTTATTTATAAATTCGAGAACTTTGAAGGTATTTGTTGCAGTAGCGAGGTGAAATGCTCGACCGCCACAAAGGGAAGATCTTCCCGTCAGGCATAGAGTTGCGGGGAACCGCGGCTCTGACTTACTTTTTGGTTATTTATTTTGTTCACACATTAATTGTTAAAATGACTTCAAAGAATTAAAATATTGACATTAAGATTTGAAATATAATATATTTTTTTAAAATAAGGTTTTTACTGCAACAAAAAAAATTCCAATAACGTCCGCTATAATTTTTTTCATTAAAATGAGTGGAGAGTAATACCTTTTGTTATATAAAAAGTTTTTTGCAATACATGAATACAGTCAAATATCCTATATTTTTATTATATAGTTTATATCGATAGCTGAATTTTACTATAACTTTGAAAAGTTTTCTGGGATGTGACTATTATAAGTAGTTAAATATTATATTATAAGGTTTGTAAGTAAGTTTATGTGTTTAATGTTGTGCTCAATACTGCACTGGACCCATGCTTGCCGGCGGTCTGCGAGTACCACCTGGTTTTTGACATTTTTTTTAATAAGATTTTTTTAATGGTGTTTTTTGAAGACGTGCTTTGTAAAAATAAAAGTATGAAATTTAAAGTAGGGATGCAACGATACGGCTATTACGATACCAATACAAATGACGAATACATCGTAATGGCCAAATACGATAACGAATTACGATACGAATGCATTACGATATTTGTGTATACCATTTTGATGAATTTATTGGAAGCTTTGTTGTATGGTATTATTGTAAGACTAAGTAAAGGAAAAGTATAAAACAAAGTTTATACTTTTCCTTTACTTAGTAAATCAATTTTATCAATTTTCATCATTAACTTATATTTTAAATTGTTACTATTTGTTTTTACATTTACTGACTATTAATTAATTTTAATTGTAGTCGTAATTTATAACTGGCAAATTCTTATTCAGAAAACACAACATAGTTAAGTTTTTTCCCTTAAGTCGGTTTCTCTCATCACTGTGTATCAGTCCTGCCTGCCTGCTTAAAACTGTCAATGCCAAAAGTGACGGATGCGAAGCGTTCAGAAATTGACGCGTTATGCGTTTCGTTTCACCCGAAAGAGTAAAAATTTAAAAATTTTGGAGTAAATGTATCGTAAAAATATCGTATCGTAATATTTACGATAACGAATAATCGTAAAGGTTTACGATAATCGCCGATATACGATTATCGTATCGGTATCGTTGCATCCCTAATTTAAAGTTTTCAATTTCATTCTATTGCTATACTTATTTTATTGAAAGTTTCGAAATGTCCCAATGAAATTAATTCAAATCGTTATTTACAGAAAATTACGTACAATTATTTAGCAACTGAAGTGATTAATATTTGCTGTAAAAACTTGTCCTTATTTATTTTAAAATTGTTGAAAGGCAATAGTTTTTTTGTTAGGTATATATTTTTATATAAACAGATAATTTTATGCACATATGCCGATTCAATTTTATATTATATCAATTGTATTAGTTTTATATTATTTGCTTTACAGGTACAATTTTATACATGATAAATTGTCACTTACCAGGTTCTACTCAACCGTTGTATACTATATTCGGACCTAACATGACAATGTTATATATTGATGCATGTTTAATGTATTTGTATACAATTATTATATGTGAGATTTAAAAAAATCTTTCATTTAAAAAAGTTTCCTTCACGAAGGCAACTTTTTTGTTCTCCATCGCGAAAATGCAACACAGACGGTCGCTTTTAAAATTATAATTATTTTTTTATACAAATGTATTGTAAACCGTTTTTTATTGTACCATAGACTATTGTATTGTTTATTTTTTATTTGTCTGTGCTGCCATTTTGGCGACGGTGATTTCAAAAGATTTTTTTTATTTTCTGCGTTTGTCACGACCGTAAGCTAACGTGTTGCATTTTCTCTTTCTTTCCCGATCTGACGACAACGACAACGACGAACGACAAAATTTAAAACTACAATACAAAAAAACACTTACACACTTTACTAATTTAAATTTGATACACTATGAATATTTAATGTTTCTTTTTTTTTAATGGTACAAAAAAATGTACTATCATAAACTACAACGTGAAATCAACACTACGCCACAAAAACAACTACGAAACTTGCCAATTCACCTCAATCCTTTCCGATCACAAAAAAACACACTCGAATAATTAAAAACTACAACGTAAAATCATGTCTACACCACAAAAACAACAACGACACTTGCCAATTCAAATCAATCCGTGCTGATCACACAAAAACACACTAATAATTGAAAACTACAACGTAAAATCATCACTACACAACAAAAACAACAACGAAACTTACAAATTCACCTCAATTCGTTCTGATCACACAAAAATACACTCGAATCATTAAAAACTACAACTTAAAATCATCACTACACTTCACAAACAACCACGACACTTGCCAATTCACCATAATTGAAAATTTATGATCATACAAAAACACCCTTGAATCATTAAAAACTACAACGTAAAATCGTTACTACACGTCGCAACCGACAACGATATTCGCCGGAGCAGCTACTACGGCTCAGCCACGCCGGCGCCGACCGAGGCCACGCTCATCAGCAGCGACCTGTTCGACATGCACTCGTTCGACACCGACGACTTCGAGTTTGCAATGAGCGACACCATGCAGTGAGGTAAGCATGTTTGAAAATTATGAACAATTTTAAAAAAAAGAAATTAAAAAAAAGTGCTAGTCGATCTCGCGCATAAAGAGCTGTCAATTAATCACGTGAGGCTCGAAAGGGGGTTCGGTAAAATAACGAAATATTACAAGGGTCCAGGCTATGCTAAAATAGTAGTTCATGTGACTGTGCATAATGAAGGGCTTTACAACACGAATGTGGGTTTATGAAACGAGCCGAAGGCGAACTATTTTAAGGGTGAATTCAGTCCGTGATCGTGAAAAACTTTCCCCAAGGAACATGTGTCGAAATATGAAAAATATTTTCTGGCTTTCCATACAACCTCGGATCAGCTGATCGGTCAACTTGTAAAGCCTTTTATTTCCTTAATAAAAAAGATATAACTAAAATCAATAATTATTTCGTTTGTACTTTTATTAAGGACCTCTTTAGAGTAAAGGCCTCCTCCAGTTTTCTCCACATAGATCTGTCGTTTGCTTTTTCAATCCAATTTTTTCCCGTTACTTTAATAATTTCGTCAAGCCATCTCTCTGCCGGTCTGCCACGATTTCTCTTCCCGCTTCTTCAACTTGTATGGAAGGCCAAAAAATGTTTATCAACTATCCCCAAGGATATGTTCCTTGGGGTAGTTGTTCAGTATCATGGACTGAATTCACCCATAATGTAGTTTCAGTATATTTTGTTACACCTTATACAATGTCCTTTTTTATTAAGTACAAATATTTTAAGGGGTGAATCAGACCATCATTTTGAACAACTTTTCCCAATAAATGTATATCGAAAAAGGAAAAAAATTTTTTAGGTTTTCATAGAAATCGAAGTAGTCACGTGATATCATTACTATGGAAAATGAAAATTATTTTTTCGTATTTCGATAAAATTTTACTGGGAAAAGTTGTTCAAAATTATGGACTGAATCACCCCTTAAAATATTTGTACTTAATAAAAAAGGACATTGTATAAAACAATTATTTGAAAAAAAAACAGCAATTTAAATAATGTGCGAGTCGGACTCGCGTACGAAGATCCATTCCATTAATTACGTGAGGCTCTAAAAGTTCGAATCGTTCGAATTGAGAACGTTAAGCTGTTCTTCGCACATTAGCCAAAAGTGGCAATTTTTCTTTCTCACGTTAATAAACATTAGCTCATAAAATAGTTTAAAGGGTTACCTAGGGCTTGATCAAGACAACATTTTAAATGATATCTCCGTTTCCATTCAAATAAATTATTTCAAATGGAGGCAGCACAGGACCCCGAAAAATTTAAGTATCCGCTTAAGTGGATAAACTACGGGTAGATTCTTGCCCTAAAACGTACCAGCAAGAATAAATAAATAAATATATAGGGATAAATTGCACTGATTGAGCTAGCCCCAAAGTAAGTTCGAGACTTGTGTTATGGGATACTAACTCAACGATACTATATTTTATAACAAATACATATATAGATAAACATCCAAAACCCAGGACAATTTGAAAGCCTCTTGGGTACTTTGCCCTGTGACGGCAGCGATTTGGCCTCAATTTTTTATATAATTTAATATAAATTATTTTTAGTTAGTTTTAATTTTAGGTTGTATTTATTTAGTTAATATAGTATATATTGTAAGACGTTATATTTGATTTGAGTTAAATAAATAATAAATATGTATTAATTTGAAAAAGGCCATTTTCCAACTTGCCCTGACCGGGAATCGAACCCGGGACCTCTGGGTGGCGGACTAGCACCATTACGCCACGGAGGTCGTCGGAATCTTTCCGTAGTAGAGTTTTAGTTGTAAAAAGATTTTTTTATTTATTTATTTAAATTTTTTATGTAAATTTTCAGGATACATCAAAAAACGAAGCGTAGGTGCAGAGAAGGAACGCTTTCAGTCAATTCATATATTGTGGCATATACTATATTTAGGCAGCTAAAACCGGGATCTCTGTACGTATAAATATATATTTATGCACATGCATTATACCTATAAGTATATACATATATATATACATAAGGTTAACAAAATATACTGAAACTATTTCAGGGGGAAATCATACCGTGATAGTGAACAACTTTCTCTAAGAAACATAAAAATATGAATCTTTAGCTTTCCATGCAAACTTGGATCAGATCGGCCAACTTGTAGGGAGCCCAAAAATTACTTTTCATATTTCGATCTTCCTTGGGGAAAGTTGTTCAGTATTATGGACTGAATTCCCCTAAAATTGTTGTTGTATTCTATGTTCGACCTTATACACGCTGACTTTTCATTGGTTTTGAAAAAAAATGTCGTTTAGTAAATTAACCTGTATCCGGAGTGGCAGTCGATCGCGATTTGCCAACTTACTCTTTTCGCTATTTGACAACGCATACACGTAATCCAAATTTGAGTATGACATCAGATAAAAAAGTTGCGAAGATGATTTTCTATCGAGACAACACAAACTGCCGCGTGACCTCGATGAACTCCGGCCGACTGGCCGATGGCGCCTGGCGGAGGTACTACTAATAGATCTCACGATTTTACTTTCGAGTTTTAGTTACATTTTTGGTTTCTGAATTTTTATTTCGACTTGCTAATTAGGTTTTACTAACGACCCATATAAAGTGGCCATCGGCTCCAAAATCAATGAGAAATCACCGTGTATACTTATGAAAAACAACGATAAATAGTCTTAAGGAGTTTTTACAATTACACTTTTTTATAGTCGGTCTGCTGTACACTAAAACCTAAAAATCTCGGTTTTAGTTGCAATTTTTAGTGCCATAGTTTTTTTTTTACATTTTTACCTTTAGTTGACAATATACGTAGTAAGTTTTAAATGTTGCTAATGCTAATGTATTATTGTAATATAAATTTTAATATTTTATAGAATTTTCGCTCGTTTCCGAGTGTTGGATGTCACGTACCTTACTTTGTAGATTTTATTTTGTATAATTTTTTTATCAGATTTTTACCATTTGGAAAAATAACATTAATTTTATAGACCGTAACCGTAACTGTAGAAAGAGAGTGATGAGCAGAGATCGGATATTCCAGTGCATATTTACCTATTCTTCCATGCTGGTCTGGAAGAAAAGAAAAAACTTAGAAAGTACCAGCTGCTTCTCTTAAGATCTTCCCGGCGAGATTTGAATCATGGTAATAGGCGATGCGGCTAGCAACCCGTCACTATTTTGATTCCTTTTCCATCTTAGGGCCCACCATCACTCTAAGCGTGGCCTTTAGGTCTTATGGCCCCGGGCTCTGTCTGCCCCGTCAGTGATATAGACGTGAAAATGTATCTGTATATTTACCTAAACTTCGAGGTAGTACGAAACATAGTGTGGTAATACCACCTCTTAAAAATTAAAAATTTTTTTGAATCCGTGATTTAAAAATATTGCATTTTACGTAATTATAGAGTTGCGCAAAACATTTCACTGAAGTGAAATGAATCATGTCACATGTCACCTAAAGAAGATACATTTCCCTAAACCATGTCCCATATCCCACATCATGTCCCGAACGATTGTTAAATTTTCGCGTGCTGTGATATGAGTAGGTACATACACGGATTTCTTTAACAACAGTTTTACACTAAACCATGTCTTATATCCCATAATTGATGCTCCGAACGAGTGTTATGGACTTACTGAGATATATTTCGCGTGCTGTGATATGTGCGCTAGTTACATCTCGTAGTAAGTAATGTTAATTACGTTTAATGAATCACTATTTGCATGTCTGATATGTTCTCGAATTTTATGATATATTGTCTCGACATACGCTCGACTACTCCGAACTCGGCCGAACATGCACGAACGAACCCGAATAGTGCATGCGGCAAGCAAGACATAAGACATGGTTGGTGACATGAGAAATGGTAAAAACTATCGCGTAATGTGAAATGGTACATGTCCTGTCTGGGAAACATTTCCTGAGATTCATTTCTCACATTTTCTACCCAAGTCTAAATTAAATAAGGAATAATATTCTACAAATCAATAATTTGTACCTGACTGTTTATTATTTCTGTAAAATCCAATCATGATTTTTAAATAACGGTATCAAAAAAAATTTTTTTTTTAAATTGTATTATCCTCTCTATGTTACGTACTACCTCGAAGTTTAGGTAAATATGCACTGGAATATCCGATCTCTGGTGATGAGTTTAGATGAAGCAAAAGAGGTCTGTCAGGATCGTAGCAAGTGGAGGTCCATAGTCTCTGCCTACTGTGGAAAAAAGGCGTGACAATACAAAGTGTAAGGGACATACCCGTTTTAAATCTAACCACGGGCTATACTAGATCACTATACTATAATAAAATTTAAATAACAGTCAAAAACACAAAAAAAAACAACATTACCATACAAATTGGCCGGGCGGCTGCACATTTTAGGAAATGTCAAAATTTTTGTTGTTATTAAGTAAGTAAAAACACTTTCTTGCACCAAAACACATGAAAATAACATTTAAATATAAATTCAGATGTACAATAGGCGGCCTTATCGCCAAGGCAATCTCTTACAGGTTACCTTTGGGTGATAGGATTGGCAAATAGGAATAATAGTAAATGAGTGATGCGAGAGAAATAGCCTTTTACTGTAATTTTAATTCCATTATACTATACACGCTGACTTATTATTGGTATTGGAAAAAAAAATGCCGTTTAGTAAATAAATTCCCCTATCCATATATGTAATCCAAATTTCTGTATGTCATAAGATAAAAAAGTTGCGTAAATGATTTTCGATCGAGACCACGTAGTTATACGCCGGCCGCCAGCTGCGTAATGTCGATGACCCCGGCTGGCCGGCGGGCGGTGTATGGCGGCGGTACTACTAGTTGATCTCACAATTTTACTTTCGAGTTTTTGACAACATTTTTTGTTTTTGAATTTTTATTTTGACTAGCTAATTAGGTCTTACTAACGATTCCTATGAAGTGGCCTTCAGCTTCAAAACCAATAAAAATCACCGAGTATACTACTAGATCTAGTATAGCCCGTGGTTCGATTTATTACGGGGATGTCCCTTCCACGTTGTATGTATGTATTTTATAGAAGTGCAAATTATTTGAAATAGAATGTTATACACGTGTGCCTATGAAGTCTCACTGACATAATCTTGGCGTAGCATGGACCGGCGATAGGATTGTTCTGTCGATATATCGAGCGTATCATCTATCACTGTCTCGCTCTACGTAATAATAATAACAACGGGATGGCGTCAGTCTGTCGCGCCATATAAACTTTAGCAGGGTTTATCTACGGTGCCATGCTATGATAGTTGTTTGATGTTTCTACACTTTCGCAAAATTATTCTCTAGATACTGTAATTGGTAAAAAACCGTTGTATTTAGTCTTACAATAAATAAATTCTAAGAAGAATGAAGGTTTTCAAAAATTTGCGACACCAGATGGCAGCACAGTAACGTCAGTACCATAGAAGTAGAATTTTTTTACTGCGTAAAAAGAACACACTAGCCGAGTGCGACAGATAATATGATAAGTGTCATCTTTATAAGAGCAAAAGAGATAGCATCAATTTGACAATGAGACAAGTTTTCATACAAAACATGTCAGCCTTTGTCACCCTGGCTCGAACATCGTTACACGAAAATTTGATTTTCCCAATTGTAAACTGTGTTAATTTATAAGTTATCTTATACTGGAAAGATGGTATCGTACTGCTTTACCCATAGTTCGTGTAGTAGGTACAAATACAACCCATAAAAAGTTACACAGAAATATTTCGTTTCTGGTCACATTTTACAATGCTCTATATCCATCTTATACCTTCTAAATCTATGGTCAATACCAATCGACTGTTGTCATTGGACTATCAGTTGACAGGTTCTGTTGCTCCGTCAAATGTGTCCAATCACAACAGCTTGTTGGACCTGACGTCGCTGCGCTGCGATCTGGTGTCACATATTTTTGAAAACTCATTCCTTGTAAGAGTGTCATATAAATGTAGTGTAAATTGACGACCACAATAAGTAGACCCTAGTATTGTGATAAATGTGGCCTTTTCGAAGTTGTAGCTGTTATCCCGGGCGGCCGTTGGTTGAATTCACAAAAACAAAGATAAACAGAGCCGTGATTACATCACGGATCTTAGGTATTTATAACCCTCGCCTCGCCGTAGGCTCGTGCAGCAAAATTCTACAATTTGAGACATTATTTCACCGCAGATGTGATATTCCTTATCTAGTTAAATGTGTGGGATTTGTGATAAGTACTAACGTCGGCTTGGGCTAGAAATATGTGATGAAGTAGTTTTTATTCGAGCACTAATTTCGATGTCAATTGCGTGAAAAGTCGGTAGATTATCTCTATAAATTGATTTAAAAGATCAGATTTTTTATTAATGCGGTTGTCAGTAAATATTTTCTATTTAAACATAATCCGTCTTATTATAAAACGTAGACTAACTTTGTTACTACTCATTTTCAGATTAGACAGTGGCATACTAGATGTCAACTTGATTTAGTCGGATAATGGTTTAAACCTAGTAACAAAGTTTGTCTGCGTTTTATAATCATCATCATCATCAGGTCTTTTGGTCTCCACTGCAGGAGCACGACCCTCTCTGTACTACCAGAGCCAAACTTGGCCAGAGCTGCCAGAGGTCTTGGCCTACACTCTCTGCGTTTTATAATAAGTCGGGTTAACATTGGTGCTTGTATGTGAATTTTGGAGTTCCCAGTAGCATAAAGTATTTGAAAAAGGAACAATAGGACTTTTCTCACACGCCTTTAGTGGGACCGAATTTGATTCACTCTTAATTTCCCATTTGCCCTCAATGGTGGCGACTGGGACGCTGGGTTTAGTTATCCACTTGTAAGCGATTTGTCTTCAGTGGGGTATTTGGGAACCTAGAGATTAAACGTTAGGTTATGTTGTAAATCAAATAAATATGAAAATTGGAAAAATACTAAATATGTAGATTTTTAAATCAAATAATTTATTTTTATATACATTGGCGAAAATTGAAATTAATCATTAAGATTTAATATTTTGGGATTGTGATTGTACAATAAGTCGAGGGTTTCTCGTGAAATGACTATAATTATAATGAAATGTTAACAAATTGTATAAGAATTGACAAATACCCTAATCCAAAAATAACTTGATCTTGTCTTTCAATCAAAACACTTGTATTCAAACAAATCAAAGATCAACAGCTATGTTTGTTGACCAGCAGTCGTGGTGCCATCGATTTTTTAAATCTTTGTATTCTTAAGATTTTCATGAGACATCTACTGTTATTGTTACCATAGTGACAAGTTAATCTACTAGGCTTATGTTATCTTGATTGTAAAACTGCTTTATATTTTATATTGTAGCGTACGTTATTCGTGTGTGATGCAAGTCAATTACTGATGATACTTTTAATTGTTACTTCAAATACATAAATATTACAATTAAGCTGTGCTGACATACTAAGGAGATTTGGGATTATTCCCATTTAACCATTGGCGACGTATGAATAACTCAAATCTCCAAAATTCATTAATTTTTCGACGCCCTTCATCAACCTCTACAAGTCTTCATTACAATAAGCCACAGGTTCTTTGATAATTCTTATGAAATTAGCTAATAAAAAAAAAGCATTAAATATGCATCAACCAATTTTCCAAAGGCATTTTTAGAATGGGCATCGGAAATTTCATGAAAACTTTAGTAAATCACGATTCTTAATATTTTGTTACTTTTGGCATTTATAACTTTGCACAATGAAATATAATGAATACATGTTAAATGAGTCAAATATTATAACGATTGTAGATACAATGTCAATTTATTATTATATTTTGATTATGTCCAAGCATTTTTTGCATTGAATATTTTAAATAAAGTATATAAATGATGATTGTAGTTATATTGTAGGTTTAAGAAGTTTTAATATTGTAGGTTTAAGATGTTTTACAGTGTCGCTTTTGCACGCCTCATGAAGAAAGATTGTTATGATTGGAAAATATACAATTCAGAGAGCGAATGTGACTAAAGACCCGTACACCACACGGTGTACGGGCCTTTAGTCCCATTCGCTCTGATGAAGACCTCCGGATGAGGTTGAAACATGTCGGCAGTAGCTGACTCTATACGTGAGTAACCCGTTAACTCATTTTAAAAATTAAGAGTAAATATAAAGAATGGGACACAAGTATTTTTTTCAATGGCTTATGCATATGATCGAATCTTTATATTATACGACCCCAGTGGGAAAGAAAGGTATTAACTGTCAATTATTTTCCTGTTTGCTCCCAGCGGAGACGAATGGGAAATTAAAAAAAAAAAAACTTTGTCAACTAAGCAAGCTTTTGAGAGAAAATTACACTAAACGATTTGACGTGAACTTTGCTGACAGCAATCGGCAACAAACTGTATTTTTGAGTTATGGTGACCACTGGGACAACACTTCTTTTTCTTATCGTGTGTGTTAGTGAATAGCACTAGTGTCAGAGTCTTTAACCGCCTTTAAGGCCTCTGACATGGTTTTAGGTAACGACCAATGTCAAAGACAGTGACCGGGACCGACGGCTTAACGTGCCCTCCGAAGCACGGATCAACTTACTTATCAATCAGGTGATCAGCCTACAATGTCCTAACCAAACTAGGACAACAACACGAAGTCGTTGCCCCGCCGGGAGTCGAACCCGCGACCTCTGGGTATGAGCCGAACGCTCTAACCACTGCACCATAGAGGCAGTCAAAAAATAATGTCCCAGATGCCTCGCCACCTCTAGTGACAAGCCAAATAAAAATCACATAAGTAAGTAGTAAAATTTGGACATTTTGATTATTTACCTTAAACTTCATTGCACTGCACTTATACTACAACAAATTAAATATGACGTTCTCTGCCAGTCAACCATTGGACCAAGTAGAGAAAAAATAGAAAGAAACAATTTTGAATTTTTCATGTATTGTTTATGTGTCTGATATACATTAATTTTACGTCTTTATCCTTACGGGGCAAACTAAGCGTTTTGGGTCTTGCGGCTCTAAGCAGATAGAGCAGACAGAGAGAAGAATTGTACTGTATTGTATATTTTCCAATATTCAAATTCCCGTCCAGATAAAGAAATGTTAACAAAAGTTTTAGAACTATCTTTGTATGAAAACTATAGAGATATATTAAGGATGGGACAGGACAGTGACGAGCGCTTACCGTATCCGTGTTTATATGTAGATATGCATTAATTCAAATAAATATTGACTGTTGGAATTGCTCGTTTTATTTAGACCAACATTTGTTTTTACCATGTTACGCACCTGGTCCCTCTAACATAGGTATGGCACTTCATAGAAACGGAGCAGCATATATACCTAGTACTACTACAAACGAAACAATACATCCGTGCACACGTCAAATGTGTGAGTTAAACAATCAGGGTCGCCACCACAGAATTGGTTGCTTTGCTTACCTGTTTTCATCACTCGGAAATCTATAAAATTTTCGTTCTTTATTGTTTTCCGTTGATAAACAATGATAATGTGCGCAGTTTCTCACCATTATGATTCAATAATCGTAAGTAACTCGCGTAACGTCAACGTGCGACTAGCAACAACCCTGTTTTACAGGCGCTTACACGTCCCAATAACGGGGGAGGGGTTGCGGGGACGCCAGATTGCGGGGGACGGTGCGAGTTTCCGTTCTTTATGTAAACTATTATTAATTCTGTGCCTCTAATTTGTCCCAATGGTGGGACCACGGGATATTACGACGATATACCTACTTGTGGTCCTACTG
Source organism: Acrobasis consociella (assembly GCA_963555685.1). NCBI lineage: Eukaryota > Metazoa > Arthropoda > Insecta > Lepidoptera > Pyralidae > Acrobasis > Acrobasis consociella. The sequence continues at coordinate 8,344,114 of OY743132.1, read as the reverse complement.
CAACTCTATGGCTTTATATCAATCGACCTCTGTAACTGGTCACCTCCATGCCAGGCACTCCGGAGGTCCCGGGTTCGAACCCCGGATAGATCAAGATGGAAAGTGATCTTTTTCAGATTGTCCTGGGTCTTGGATGTTTTTATCTACATATGTATTTGTTATAAAATATAGTATCGTTGAGTTAGTATCCCAAACACAAGTCTCGAACTTTGTTATGTCCTATGGAATATTGCTGTGGTGTAACGCTGCAGATATAAATACTATATTTGTTTACAAAAACGCGCTATCAGATTTATATATAAAGAAGGTGCTAGAGAGTCTTTAAGGGAACTGTTTAAAGACATAAATATTTTGACCCTCCCTTCGCAATTCATCTATGCGAACATAATGTACGTGCGTCAGAATATACACTTATATAAGAGAAATTGTGATATTCATAGTATTAACACGAGAAATAAAAATAAATTAGCAATCTCAGCTTTGCGGTTAGAGAAAACAAAAAAATCTTTTGTGAGTCTCGGCTTGCGCCTCTATAATAAAATTCCAGATAATATAATAGCATTACCATTATCTAAGTTTAAGACAGTCGTTAAAAATAATTTATTAAAAAATGCGTATTATCATGTAAATGACTATTTGTAATCATCTGAAAAAAAATCTTGGAAATAGTTGACTGCATACCTTTAAACGAGCAATTCTTGTATGTATATATATTTATTTATAAATTTCTGTGATCTCGAAAACGGCTCTAACGATTTCGCTGAAAATTTGTATATGGGGGTTTTCGGGGGTAAACTATCGATCTAGATTAGTTTTATGTTTGGGAAAACGCGTGTTTTCGAGTTTTCATGCGTTTTTCTTTCCACGCAGAATATGGTCGCTAATTTCGTCGCGCCGACCGCCTTGATTTTAACTCAGTGGTTAAGGATACCGACCGCTAGAAAAAGTGTTACGGGTTCGAATCCCACTCGGTGACTTACTTTTGATTTTTTTATGTTTAAGTTTATATATAATTTATTATTTTGCATTGCTTTTAGACAAGTTTAAAAAAATTTGTTAATGTTTGAGATGTAACCGAGCAAAGCTCGGTCACCCAGGTACTGTATAGCTTAAGTGTGTAAATCTGTATTGTAATTGTAACATAGCCCATCAGGCTGGGTAGGGACACGCCTACCCATCGCCATATAAACGTAATTATTACCCTTCCGTCCTCACTAGATGGCGCAGTAGGTATCGATTAAAACCACGGAAAACATTAAAATCTTTTATTACCATTATTTGAACAAAGTAATACTCAAACTTATTAAATATGATTTTTATGAGCTGCAATAAATATTTTTAAAGCACTTTCTTTGTCTATTTCACGAAATTCAGAAATATTTGTCTAAAAGCACAATTTTTGGTTTTTAATTATGTCACTAGATGGCACTTTGTGTGCTTTAAGGTTTTATGTGGGATTATATTGATGGCAGCACCGTCTTTACTATAAAGCGTAGGTACTAACCCGTCCTATACAAATGATACCTACCTATTATAATATCTTGTAATAATGTACCTCAGAGTAAAATATACTACGTACACTGTGTACAAACAAAATCGTATTCGTATCATTTTGCGCTGCATTTTGTTTCTAGAACAAAGTACCTGGGCGACCGAGCTTTGCTCGGTTACATCTCAAACATTAACTATTTTTATTTAAACTTATCTAAAAACAATGCAAAAAAAATAAAATATATAAACTTAAACATAAAAAAAACAAAAGTAAGTCACCGAGTGGGATTCGAACCCGTAACACTCTTTCTAGCGGTCGCTATCCTTAACCTCTGAGCTAAATCAAGGCGGTCGCGGCGCGACGAAATTAGCGACCATATTCTGCGTGGAAAGAAAAACGCATGAAAACTCGAAAACACGCATTTTCCCAAACACTAATCTAGATCGATTGTTTACCCCCGAAAACTCCCATATACCAATTTTCAGCGAAAACGATGGAGCCGTTTTCGGGATCACAGAAATATATAAATAAATATACAAGAATTGCTCGTTTAAAGGTATAAGATAAGATAAGATAAGATATCATTGAAAAAGGCACACGCCGTACGAAACTACTTATCCGAAATACTAAGTGACGATTATCATAGCTGGAGATGTTAGGTAAATCGTAACGTCCGCAACCGTAACACCCTAACACCTGATATACGAGCACAGCTATACCTAGATGCTCGTTCAATGAATCAACATGTTGCGGGTCAACACGTACTGACCTACCCCGTGTACCTACCTAAAGCAGAAGTTTGGATATAAGTAGTGCCGCGAGGTCGCGCCCGGAACGACCGGCGGCGAACACATTCACACATCTGAGTAAGTCAGTGGCATCGTACGACTACCTATCGAACTTTATCAAATTCCAAAGAATATGATACGGAAATATGGTGAATAAATTTTAAAAAAAGAAGATAGGTATCATTTTAGTTGTATTTGTGTTCTACAACGTGAAACATACCTACCCGTAATAAATCGAACCACAGGCTATACTAGATCACTAGTATATATATATATATATATATATATATATACAATGTCCTTTTTAATTAAGTACAAATATTTTAAGGGGTGATTCAGTCCATCATTTCGAACAACTTTTCCTAATAAATGTATATCAAAATAAACAAATAAAAATTTTCATTTTCCTTAGTAATGATATGACGTTTTCGAGGTCACAGAAATTTATAAATATATATATATATATATATATATATATATATATATACATAAAATAATTGCTCGTTTAAAGGTATAAGAAGTACCTGGGCGACCGAGCTTTGCTCGGTTACATCTCAAACATTAACTATTTTTATTTAAACTTATCTAAAAACAATGCAAAAAAAATAAAATATATAACTTAAACATAAAAAAAACAAAAGTAAGTCACCGAGTGGGATTCGAACCCGTAACACTCTTTCTAGCGGTCGCTATCCTTAACCACTGAGCTAAATCAAGGCGGTCGCGGTGCGACGAAACTAGCGACCATATTCTGCGTGGAAAGAAAAACGCATGAAAACTCGAAAACACGCGTTTTCCCAAACATAAAACTAATCTAGATCGATTATTTACCCCCGAAAACCCCCATGTACAAATTTTCAGCGAAATCGTTAGAGCCGTTTTCGAGATTAATTTTATTAGATAGATTTAGATAAATTTATAAATAAATATACATACAAGAATTGCTCGTTTAAAAGGTATAAGATTATATAAAAGTAAAAACGACATTTCCATTGGCTGCACACAGCATACAGTTCTTTGAAGATTACATGCATCGAACTAAAAATAATTCAAATCAAGTGAAGCTGATCTCGATATATAAGTAGTACTAAGTACCTACCTATTAGATTTCCATACTCTTTTTCACTTTCCCGACAAAAAAAAGATAAACCGCCTGGTAAATAAATTTGTTATACGTATTCAGATTTCTTATAAGTACCTACCTACATACCTATCACATTGCAAGAGTTTCTTTATTTTGCAAGAAGGTAGGTAGGTACTTAATATAATTTTGCAATTTTTTACGTAGTACGATTCATTAATTATCATAATGTGCATGAAAGAAATGCTTACTTACCTACCTAGATATTTCTGAAGTTAGGTATATATGAATGGTTAGTGGTGTCATTTTTTGAAATGCGAAGTCACTAAACGCACGGTTTTTTGTATGGAAAAAACATTCGTTATTGTGACTCTGCGTTTCATAAATGGCACTTACTTCAAACACGTTTTTAAATTTGATATTTTATAACATAAATGATCGACGCGTCGCGGTCCTGCATCCGAATCTGTTAATTTTAACACCCCTCGTGCGGCGCGCGCGGCTACCTACCCCTTGTAGGTATGGCGCGATTACGGGTTACGTACGTAGGACAGCATTAACAATGGCCAAAATGTGTATTATCATAGATACTCAGGATCTTATGCCTAAACATTTGTTTTCTCGCTAACGCCATCTAGTGACGAACTCTTAAACACTTACGATATGCTTTCGCGGCTTCGACTAGTCCTGTGTGCTGCCATCTCTGCGAGTTGCTGGAACTAGAAACGCCTACTCAATTTGCCTACTTAAGGCCGGTCCAAAAGTTTCTATGGCGTTGGGTATCTGTTACGTTAGTAATTATATTATCTTTGGTAGGGACCAATACTGAACTGGGTTTCTTTCGGCGTAATCTTCCCAGCAGTGGTCGTTCCGAAACGTTAGTAGTTTTTAGCTTTTGAACGAAAATAATATTTATTTAAAAAATGACCTTCAGTAAGAGATAAATTTATCCTACATTGAATAAAAAAAATTGACTTTGGGGCTAGCTCAATCCTTGTGATCCGTATTGTTTAATCTCTGGCTTTGAACGCCCGAAGCAAAATGGGTGTTTGTATTTACCGGACAACCCAACCGTAAGCAAAGATAATATAATTACTAACGTAACAGATACCCAACGCCATAGAAACTTTTGGACCGGCCTTAAGTAGGCAAATTGAGTAGGCGTTTCTAGTTCCAGCAACTCGCAGAGATGGCAGCACACAGGACTAGTCGAAGCCGCGAAAGCATATCGTAAGTGTTTAAGAGTTCGTCACTAGATGGCGTTAGCGAGAAAACAAATGTTTAGGCATAAGATCCTGAGTATCTATGATAATACACATTTTGGCCATTGTTAATGCTGTCCTACGTACGTAACCCGTAATCGCGCCATACCTACAAGGGGTAGGTAGCCGCGCGCGCCGCACGAGGGGTGTTAAAATTAACAGATTCGGATGCAGGACCGCGACGCGTCGATCATTTATGTTATAAAATATCAAATTTAAAAACGTGTTTGAAGTAAGTGCCATTTATGAAACGCAGAGTCACAATAACGAATGTTTTTTCCATACAAAAAACCGTGCGTTTAGTGACTTCGCATTTCAAAAAATGACACCACTAACCATTCATATATACCTAACTTCAGAAATATCTAGGTAGGTAAGTAAGCATTTCTTTCATGCACATTATGATAATTAATGAATCGTACTACGTAAAAAATTGCAAAATTATATTAAGTACCTACCTACCTTCTTGCAAAATAAAGAAACTCTTGCAATGTGATAGGTATGTAGGTAGGTACTTATAAGAAATCTGAATACGTATAACAAATTTATTTACCAGGCGGTTTATCTTTTTTTTGTCGGGAAAGTGAAAAAGAGTATGGAAATCTAATAGGTAGGTACTTAGTACTACTTATATATCGAGATCAGCTTCACTTGATTTGAATTATTTTTAGTTCGATGCATGTAATCTTCAAAGAACTGTATGCTGTGTGCAGCCAATGGAAATGTCGTTTTTACTTTTATATAATCTTATACCTTTTAAACGAGCAATTCTTGTATGTATATTTATTTATAAATTTATCTAAATCTATCTAATAAAATTAATCTCGAAAACGGCTCTAACGATTTCGCTGAAAATTTGTACATGGGGGTTTTCGGGGGTAAATAATCGATCTAGATTAGTTTTATGTTTGGGAAAACGCGTGTTTTCGAGTTTTCATGCGTTTTTCTTTCCACGCAGAATATGGTCGCTAGTTTCGTCGCACCGCGACCGCCTTGATTTAGCTCAGTGGTTAAGGATAGCGACCGCTAGAAAGAGTGTTACGGGTTCGAATCCCACTCGGTGACTTACTTTTGTTTTTTTTATGTTTAAGTTATATATTTTATTTTTTTTGCATTGTTTTTAGATAAGTTTAAATAAAAATAGTTAATGTTTGAGATGTAACCGAGCAAAGCTCGGTCGCCCAGGTACTTCTTATACCTTTAAACGAGCAATTATTTTATGTATATATATATATATATATATATATATATATATATATTTATAAATTTCTGTGACCTCGAAAACGTCATATCATTACTAAGGAAAATGAAAATTTTTATTTGTTTATTTTGATATACATTTATTAGGAAAAGTTGTTCGAAATGATGGACTGAATCACCCCTTAAAATATTTGTACTTAATTAAAAAGGACATTGTATATATATATATATATATATATATATATACTAGTGATCTAGTATAGCCTGTGGTTCGATTTATTACGGGTAGGTATGTTTCACGTTGTAGAACACAAATACAACTAAAATGATACCTATCTTCTTTTTTTAAAATTTATTCACCATATTTCCGTATCATATTCTTTGGAATTTGATAAAGTTCGATAGGTAGTCGTACGATGCCACTGACTTACTCAGATGTGTGAATGTGTTCGCCGCCGGTCGTTCCGGGCGCGACCTCGCGGCACTACTTATATCCAAACTTCTGCTTTAGGTAGGTACACGGGGTAGGTCAGTACGTGTTGACCCGCAACATGTTGATTCATTGAACGAGCATCTAGGTATAGCTGTGCTCGTATATCAGGTGTTAGGGTGTTACGGTTGCGGACGTTACGATTTACCTAACATCTCCAGCTATGATAATCGTCACTTAGTATTTCGGATAAGTAGTTTCGTACGGCGTGTGCCTTTTTCAATGATATCTTATCTTATCTTATCTTATACCTTTAAACGAGCAATTCTTGTATATTTATTTATATATTTCTGTGATCCCGAAAACGGCTCCATCGTTTTCGCTGAAAATTGGTATATGGGAGTTTTCGGGGGTAAACAATCGATCTAGATTAGTGTTTGGGAAAATGCGTGTTTTCGAGTTTTCATGCGTTTTTCTTTCCACGCAGAATATGGTCGCTAATTTCGTCGCGCCGCGACCGCCTTGATTTAGCTCAGAGGTTAAGGATAGCGACCGCTAGAAAGAGTGTTACGGGTTCGAATCCCACTCGGTGACTTACTTTTGTTTTTTTTATGTTTAAGTTTATATATTTTATTTTTTTTGCATTGTTTTTAGATAAGTTTAAATAAAAATAGTTAATGTTTGAGATGTAACCGAGCAAAGCTCGGTCGCCCAGGTACTTTGTTCTAGAAACAAAATGCAGCGCAAAATGATACGAATACGATTTTGTTTGTACACAGTGTACGTAGTATATTTTACTCTGAGGTACATTATTACAAGATATTATAATAGGTAGGTATCATTTGTATAGGACGGGTTAGTACCTACGCTTTATAGTAAAGACGGTGCTGCCATCAATATAATCCCACATAAAACCTTAAAGCACACAAAGTGCCATCTAGTGACATAATTAAAAACCAAAAATTGTGCTTTTAGACAAATATTTCTGAATTTCGTGAAATAGACAAAGAAAGTGCTTTAAAAATATTTATTGCAGCTCATAAAAATCATATTTAATAAGTTTGAGTATTACTTTGTTCAAATAATGGTAATAAAAGATTTTAATGTTTTCCGTGGTTTTAATCGATACCTACTGCGCCATCTAGTGAGGACGGAAGGGTAATAATTACGTTTATATGGCGATGGGTAGGCGTGCCGTAAGTAACAACTTATTAGTAATCTGTGACCGTACTACGGGCAAAGAATGAACGAATCGACCAATGCCAATGTGGTAATAACCTAAAGCCTTCGTCGAGATGGTTCTTAGCTATGTGCGCTTGTCGGGGCTAGGATACCAAACCGTATCGGCAGTTCCGCTGCACATCACTAGATGGCGTTCATGACAGTTGGGGGTTTAGCAAATAAATTGTTGCTCTGGCTTACGTTAGTAATTAGGTATATTATCTTTGCTCTGGCAGATAACGGGAAATGGACGCCTACAAACTCTGGCACCACTTAGATGTTCAATGTTGCGTGTAATTTGAAGACCTCCGTGGCGTAGTGGTCACCATCCTAGTTCGCGACCCAGAAGTTCCGAGGTTCCGGGTTCGATCCCCGGTCGGGGCAAGTAGGAAAATGGCCTTTTCAAATTGTCCTTGGTCTTTGATGTTTATTTATATATGTATTTATTATAAAATAAGTGTCGTTGAGTTATCCCATAACACAAGTGTCGAACTTACTTTTGGGGCTAGCACAATCTGTCATTTGTCCCTATGTATTAAAAAAAAAACTGCGGAACGGCAGCGGCGGGCAGCCTTCAATTTCATTATCAAACCATATTCGCCTTTATTTCTATTCACCCAATACACAGTATAGCTTGAACAAAACAAAATCCTCGCGACTGCTAGCGGCCGTTTTTTTCAAGCTATTCTATGCATTTCATAGTTAGAAATAAAGGTGATTATGGTTTGACAGTAAAAGTAGGCTGCCCATTTCAATCCAGTGTGAGTGAAAGGTAAACAAAAATAAAACAAGCGAGCACAATTTCATATTTACTTACTGCATTTTACTTAAAACGAATTTGTGAACTATAAAAATTTTCCATCATACTCTAACTCAAAATTATACATACTCGAATAGTCAAACATTATAACGAATACTTTATATATTTAAATGACCATATAAAGTTGATTATAAACAGAAAATGCTCCAAAACATCCAAGTCCTTTTTACATTTAAAACCTATTTAATTTTAGTATTCTTTCTATACATAAGATAAAAAAATTCGGCCATTTTCTATTACAAACTAAAAACAAAATGGCCGCATGACGTAAGTTATAAATGTGAAAAACACAAGTCATATTTATTTATATAAGACTGTCAGACAATATTGAATAACATTTAATTATTAATGAAATTAACTTAAAAAACAACCATATTAAGGTACACAATATTTAGAGCAATTACATTATTTTCTGTTTATAATCTCTATAAGCTTTCTAAAATAACGAATAATGAATCATATGAGCAGAGCGCACTGCACAGATTTTAATCATAATTATTACTTTACAATTTTATACTATTGTGATTATTGTACAATTATTATTTAGCTATATACAGGACCAAAACTGAGGTTAATATAATCATATTGAATGAATATTATATTAAACTTTAGCTAAAACGCTGCCTGGAGATTGAAAAGGGATGAATTCAATAAAAATGGGGGATTTTGGTCGCCTGTCACATTTACCCCTCCCCCCCGCTCCCCCTTTCGTTCCTCAGGTAGCGTCCAAGTAGCAGTTTAACTATAGCAGTGTTACGAGCTATGTACATCATTTCACTAGAGTAGAAAGTTTGGGGTTTTCACTACCAGGCTGCGAAAAAATCATTTCTGATGTAGTCTGAAGATACTATACAAAGTGAAAAACTATCTCGGTCGACTGCCATCTAGCGATTAAAACCGGCAACTCAACATCTGATATACAACCTCTTAAACCAAGATCAATGACCTTGCCTGACGAAATGACTTTTATGTCAATGTAATATGGTTGAGATTCATCTGTGCCGATCAGACCGCTCGTATATTTTGTGTCATTGTATGGTATACTTACAGAACAGAACATAAGAATGATTTTTTCCTTACACTGGAAGCAACGTCTTACACAGGCCAGGAGTGCCATTTTTGAAACGCGGAGTCGCTAGACATCGTTTTAAAATCCATTTAGTGACTCAACGTTTTAAATATGGCAGTCCAGTAGATACGTCATATGAACGGGTTTTATTTACCATTTCCCATCACACATCTACTTAGCCGATAATTGTATTTTGAAACTCTTTGCATCATTTTCAACTTTACTTTTAATTTTCTGAAACTGTTATCACTTTTAGAACATTGTACCGTCTTCTTCTTCTTATCGTGTGTGTTAGTGACTAACACTAGTGTCAGAGTTTTTAAACCGCCTTGAAGGCCTCTGACATGGTTTTAGGTAACGACCAATGTCAAAGACAGTGAACGGGACCGACGGCTCAACGTGCCCTCCGAAGCACGTACCATTGTACTGTTTTTATTAAAGACAGGCTAAATTTACTGGTTTAAAACCATTTCTCGCCAAATCAAGTTGACATTTACAGATAAGTTAGTGTTATTCGCTACTCTCCAACATCTCAAATTGGATACTTTTTTCTAAACGTTCAAAAAAACATTTTCTATGGGATCTGTATGAAATATAGACTAATGACGTCACACGGTTCCTGGAGTCACATACCGCTCTTGATATCACTTTTTCTTTAATAATAAATCTAAAATCACATCGAAAATGATATGATCATGACAAGTAACATTATTTTCTTTTAATTTCTTAACAGTAGCAAATAAATAATTTCCAAGTACCCAATTTTATTAGATGTCAACTTGTTTCGGATGAATAACGATTTAAGCGCAAGCCGAAACTGTAAAAGGAAATTAAAATCTTCACATTCACGTGCTCTGTCTAACCGCGCAGGGTTTTTTATTTAAAAAGTTATATTTTTGGTTTAAAATATTCTGACGCCTGCCACACAGCGCCACCAAGCGGCATAAGACAAACATTTGCTTATGACATATTTGCAACTACAATCATTAATAGAATAAAATTCAAAATGACACAAAGAGCAAAAGTAAAAAAAAACTTTTTTTTTACTTAGCGCATTTTTTTTGCAAGCTTAGCCCAAAGTAAGAAACATATCTCATGTTTAACGTATTCCTAGCTGCATTAAGCTTGTTTCTTCTTCCACTTCCTTGATGACTTCTAACTAGCATTTCTTGGGTCTACCATTTCTGCCGGGGCAGCAAAGGTGGCGTAAGAAACAACATATGTTTCTTATCCATCGTAATATACAAACATACTTAACGTACTATACTAAAGATCTGATCTTTAGTATGGTAGGTCGAGTATATTTGTGATCGCGTTTGTGTGAAAAAAAACATGGAAATTCTACGCGAGGGTTTTGACTTGATGGAAGGGCACGGTTGTATAAAGACTTGGTCGCAGGTTCAAGACCCGTTTGCGTTGTTATTCACCTTTTTTTAACTTCGTTATTTAGGTTTAATATTGTAAAAATTTCTTTGCGCGACAATGTGAAAAAACAATAACAAAAAAGGGCTAAACTTACACAAAAAATTACGCTCAGTACAAAAAAAAAACATTTTTTTGGACTATTACAGCTTTTCCAATAAAAAATCAGCTCGATACGACATACAACTAATTTAATCAGAAGAATATTCAATTGAAATGTAACAATAATATAAGAGAAACATCTTCCCTGCTAAAAACATTTACCGATACGGTACCTTACGACGAAAATTAACACATCATCCATACGGAACTCATTAAGAAAAAAAAAAAACAAAAAAAAAAACGAAAAAAATGTCTTTTTGACTTTTTTGCATTTTTTCATAAGCCCGATATTTTCAAATCCATAATGTCAAATCTAATTTCAATATTAATTTCTAGTAATCGTGACTTATTTCACAAAATTGCACCAATTTTACATCTAATTTAAAGGGTCGACCACTAATTTAATAAACCGCGCCATTATAGCGTCTCCACGTTGGCTTTTGTACGTAAATGTCAAGTGCATACAAAACCCGACGCGCGCGCCGCATCGGCAAAAGCTTCGGAGTGTGTAATCGCTTTTACACATCTCCGGTACTAAATTTACTAAGGCATTACTATTAAAAACACATCAAACGTTGCCATCACTGGACTATAAACTTATTGGTTGACCTGTACACGTACACCCATTCAAAGCCTTACCTCTGACAGAGCAAAATCTACTTTATTGTAATGTCTTTAGAGTTGATATTGTATTATAAAACAAGGACTATAATATTCCATCTCTTTCCGTCGCGTAACGCTTACCTTTTCTGGCGCACTGATTAGCCACGCTGGCGTGGCCGCCGTACGTACTTGCGTTTTTAATACCTACCGCGGAGTGAGACAGGCGTGACAAAACTACTAGACATGTAATCAACATGTCACTTTCTCACCCGTTAATGTCGACTTCATTTTGTTGTTTTAAAACGTTTGTTAGTTCATTTGTAGACTATAAAATTAGAAAGGTTTTTAGTAGATTTTTCTGTCAGAAGCTTAACAATTCTGAATGAAAACATCGCCTGACTCACAAAACTTTCCTACATGAGTTTCGTATGAAAAAGGACTACTTTACTAATAATTTAAATAAATGTATACCCACTTAAAACACGCATGTGCATTTTTTTTTCATATACATTTTTATTAACTTTCATAAAATGTACAAGACTTTTTTTTTATTTTCTACGTAGGATTATATTGGACTGCCTTCAAACGGCTATTCCTAGAGGGTCCAGTGGCATAAAAAATAAATTTTTCGTTTTTTTTTACGAAAAAATATTTTTCTAACGCATTCTAAGTTTAGGCAGTTTTCCTCAATTTTTACAGATCAATATTTTTTATTGCTTTTAACTTTTTTACGTCACTGAACCTAGTTTTCTACGTCGCCAACTGGGCCCTAAATTTAAAATGAAAAGAAAAGAAAAAAACACTAAAATTAAAACATAGAATATTGTCACTATTTTAAATCCTACAATTTTTGCCTAAATATTATAATTACATATTAATGTTTATTGGTGTTTATTTAACTTATTTCTCATAAAATGTCACTGAAAGAAAATATAAATAAAATGACGCTTTTAGTTACCATATACGAAGATTTTCCAAAAAAATCTTTTACTTACTAAAATATTACAACGTAACTATTTATACACACCGCCCAGCCGGCAACACTGGCCGATTCACATGGTTCCACGAATAATGAAATAATGTAAACCGGGCATTATCATCATAATACTATGTAAAATTAGATTTTTATACAATTTTTTACTTTTTTTTTCTCATTAGACGCTTCAAAAAAAAATGCTTACGGTCAATATCACATATATACTAGATTTATCATAATTATAATTTTTAACATATACATTTACTATAAGACCTGCGTTCGACTGCCACAACAGATAAAAACAACAAAAAAAGAACTGTTAACCCGATATAATTTATTAAAAATGGCGAATACTCATTTCCGCTCCACAAAATTATATTAAAACAAAACACGCGCCTACTTTTATAGTTTTTAGTTTTCAAAGAAATATTAACACTTTCGCATTCACGCCCTACAAACGCTCAACTACTAGTTTGAACCGACCGAGACTAATCCGAATCAACTTTTTAATTTATACAGTTAGTTAGTTTCGATCGTCGACCAAAACTAGTCGACATTTCAGACTACAGTGAATTTACATTCAAATCACCATAACGAAATCTCTCAATTAAATATTCAACCATATTATTTGTGGAAATTATTTTCATGGCAGTCGAATGTAAGCCTCCGTTTTCAAAGTTTGAGAACTTCAGCCGCGTCCCCGTATCTGCACTTCGTATTGCTACATATACATATTAAATTAGTCCGGCGACGTTTATAAATAACCAATAGTTTTTTTAAAACTAAAAACCGACTTAACCACCAAACTATTTGATAAAATTTGTATGAGAGCATCTGACAAGTATTTTATTATAGAAGAAAATTTTATTTTAGTATATTATTTTAGAAGAAATAAAAAAAGATGTCATTATAAAAAAGTAAACGAGTATAGATTAAAAATGTTCCGTTCAGGATGTAGGAAATTTAATAAAGAAAATATATCATCAAACTTCTTCATACCAAAGTAGTCTGTAAGTAGTTGAAATAAGGTGCAAAGTCAAGTGGGAGAGAGCGCATTAGCCCTATAGGGGACAGGATTAGATTTATTTAAAGGCGTCTTCTAGTAATTTGAAAACATACAGAACTATACAATTGTCTTTTTTATTAAGTACAAATATGTTACAGGCTGACTCAGTCCCTCATTTCGAACGACTTTTTTCAATAAATGTATATTACTACTATATTCATTTTCCATAGTAATGATATCACGTGGCTACTTCGATTTGTATGAGAACAAAAAAAATTTTTTCGTATTTCGATATACATTTATTGAGGAAAGTTGTTCAAAATGATAGACTGAATCACCCCTTAAAATATTTGTACTTAATAAAAAAAGGACATTGTATACATTAGAATTGATAACCTCCTTGAGTCGTTTAAAAACTAGAATAAAATAAAGACGCAATTTCCACAGTGCAATTTCTTGCCAGTTGCATTGCATGCTAAAAAAACGTACATAATTTATTGCTTCAATTCAATTGCATGCAATTGGCAAGAAATTGTACTGTGTAATCAAGCGGATTAGCTCATTGAAGTGGCAGTGGGCGGGCACACAGTGCGAAGAACCGACGGCCGGTGGGGCAGAAAGGTAAAAAGGACACTATCTGCTAGGTGGTCGGACGACCTTAGCAAGGTTGCAGGAAAGCGCAGGGCGCATCCGATCGGTCGTTTTGGAAATCCTTGCTTTTGTCCAGCAGTGGACTTTCTGTCCTTCCTGTTCCTTTATCTATCTATCTACTAGCGCTTTCGAAAGTAAAGCAACACCGGGCGTGGTCCGCACGTGGATGGGTGACCACAAGTGTCACAAAAATGATTTTAGCTCCTCGAGCTTTGGAAGGCACGTATATGCTGTCGGCTGTCATCATTGTATGGCAGTTGTTTATCTGTCAGATGCCTTTAGGCAGCCTGGGAGGTATGGAAGAAAGTTAGACGGGTCATGGGTCTCGACATTTACATAAAAGTTTCACTTATGGTCAAAAAATTATGTTGTCGAAAAGATTTTTTTAAATTATTTTACGTCTCTGCATACAAGTCCTTTATAGCTTATACTTATTCGTATTTAAGGATTAGGAGTACGAAAAATCTATTAGTTATTTATAAACGTCACCTCTCACAACTATTATTAATAATAATTCCTATACTGTGCAAATAACTCCAAGATAATGATTATATTGGATCCGCCGCGGAGCGTTCCGACCGCCGCGTCGCAAACGCGCGTTTTTTATGCCCATCTCTTGGGTTTTAGGTCCACCGATATTTCGTGTGTTGAAATTAAACAAAAAAAAATGATTCGAGGTGTGACGTCACACATCGGCGGTGCTCATGATGTCTAATAAACGCATTCCGCATTGCAGAAACGATTTAAAGTAATATAACAACTTCCATGCTAGTCTGGGAGAAAAGAAAAAACTTAGAATGTACCAGCTGCTTCTCTTCCCTCGCAGATCGTAACCGATCGAGGGAATGGGCGAAAATGCGAATCATGTGAACAGGCGATGCGGCTAGCAACCCATCACTGTATTGATTGCTTTTCCATCTTCTCGCCCACCATGACGCTAAAAGTGGCTTTTGGGTCTTGCGGCCCTGGGCTCTGCATAGAACCGCAAGACCCAAAATGCTCTGTCTGCCCCGTTAGGGATAAAGACGTGATAGTATGTATGTATGTATGTATAAACAACAGATTTGAACTTTTTAGTTACCTAATCGTGTTGTTTTCTAAAAAAATCCATATTATAATGAGAGTTTTCAAGAATATGACGCTAGATGGCAGCACAGTGACGTCATCTCCAATCGGCTGTTGTCATTGGACCATCAGTTGACAGGTTCTTTTGCTCCGTCAAATGTGTCCAATCACAGCAGCTTATTGGAGCTGACGTCACGTGCTGCCACCTGGTGTCATATATTTTTGAAAACCCTCATTTTTAGTGAGTACTTTCAATTTTTTTATTTTTACAAGTCTTCAAAAATCCTACTAAACGCGAAAGTGAGTTTGTTTGTTTGTTACCTCTTCACGCTTCAACTACTAAACCGATTTGGATGAAATTTGGTATGGATACAGTTTAAGACTCGGGAAAGGACATAGGGTACTCTTTATCCCGAAATTCCCACGGGGAGCAAAGCGGGTACAGCCCAATATTCTATAATTGACAGATTTTAACGATTAACTATCGTTCTGCAATTTAGTAGCATTACTTTTAACATACATCGTTTAACACCGCCGGATGTGCATAACATTTAAAAAAAAAGTGACACTAGATGGCAGCAGTGACGTCAGGTCCAATAAGCTGCTGTGATTGGATACATTTGACGGAGCAAAAGAACCTGTCAACTGATGGTCCAATGACAACAGTCGATTGGAGATGACGTCACTGCGGCCATCTAGCGTCATATTCTTGAAAACTCTCATTCCACATCTACCCCTAGCCGACGAGCAGGTTTCACTCTCGCTTCACGTAATAACGAGCGAGATAGCACTATGCCGCCGCGATAACTTTATCTGGGTTTATCTATGGTGCCATGCTGGGGACGTCAATATATTATACTTTTATTTCACCCGTAAAAGATGTCCAATTGTGTAAATATACAATCGAGTCCCTAGTATATGTGACGTAGCCCAATTTAAAAAAATCTTCCTATGGAACTAATGCTGCGATAAAAAAGCGACTTTCTTATACAACTGTTCAGCTGATCGGACAATTTGTATGAAAACGTCAACTTTATCATATCCCAACGTCAGTCCCATAGGGAAAAGTGTCAAACAAACAAATTTTCCCACGGCACCAATGCTGCGATATAAAAAAACCGACTTTCTCATACAAGTCTTCAACGGACAATTTGTATCGGAACGTCAACTTTCTCATACCCCAAAACCGGTCCCATAGGCAAAGTCATGTCAACCTAACATCAACACCCGTATCACATTATAATAACACATTCTGGGACACTAAACACTAGCGTCCCAGAACGTGTTAAGTCCAATTTCAACACAAAAAAACATCGGTGCAACATAACTTTCACATACCAACTCCGTTCCACTCTCACTTCGCACTGTTCTTTCTCTGCACTGGCTTCTCTGTCTTCACTGCGGGTTTGTCTATCTTCTTCTTCTCAGCGCGGGGCATGGCCGGTGGGGGGGAGGTTTTGTCGCTGGCGGGGGGTGTTGGGGGCTTTTTGGGCTTGTTCGCTTTCGCGGCCGCCGCGTAGTTGATGGGCTTGGGGCCTAGGGGCTCTTCTGCAGGGGGCGGTTGGGGCTGCAAACAGAAAAATAGTTTTAGCTATTTATTTAGCTAATATACATCAGCTGGGTGACCGAGCTCGGCTCGCAAAAGCGAGGTTCTACTAAAATGAAACCAAGCTAGATCGATTTTTCAGCCTCGTCACTTCCTAAATACTGAGTTTCACCAAAATTGTTGGAGCCCTTTCAGAGATCTTCATTATATATTATACTTTTATATATACTTTTGGCTAAAATAGTTTTAAAACTAGACGGTCTATCAATAATACTTTCAGCGGTCGTCCATGGAATGATTTGAAGGTGTTTCTGGAATTGTTGGAGATCAAATTGTTGATTGTCACCGTGTTTGCTTCTAAACAGTTTGTTTCGAATGAGGGCGCCACTTCTGCTGGGGTCTGCTTCCATAATTGCCGATATTAAGGCGAAATGGTAGCAGTACTCAGCAAAAAAGATTTTACATTTTTTTTCCGAAATATCCAGGTCTAGTTATCTGCCAAGGGGGGGCGCCAAATTTTCGATTTTGTCGCTACACGGGCTATGACTTGCCCCCCCTGCCCCCCTACATCCGGGGCTGTACACCCCCCGTCTCTCACCTTGCCCTCCAGTGGAGTATCATCCCCCTCCTCACTCTTCACCCCCCTTTCTTTCTTCTCGTCCCTCTTCAGCTTCGTCTCCGACTTGACGGGCGCCGACTTGGGCTTCGGCTTGGTTTCCTTAATCGGCTTTTTGGGCTCCACCTTCTTGTGCTTGTCTCTTCGCTTGTCGTCTGTTTGTATGTCCGCTGCTGACACTTCCGGTGGATCTGACGGGGGTGGCGTTGGATCTGAAATAGATAATAGTCAAAGTTTTTTTTTTTAAATTTAATCTACACGTTTAATAAAACAGTAAAAAAGAACTGTGTCTGTACATTCAATATATGTAAAAAAAAAATTGGGGACGATGGAGACATTTGTGTCGTAATAGAGTAAGATTTAAAAAAAGTCTGTACACGCAAATCTCCGGAAATGCATGTATGCGAATAAATGACAAGAATGTTTCAGATCGTTAGAATCAGCCGCACGAGCGGCGGCGAGGGCGCTAAATAGCTGAGTTACCTAATAAATCTTCTTCTTATCGTGTGTGTTAGTGACTAACACTAGTGTCAGAGTTTTTAAACCGCCTTAAAGGCCTCTGACATGGTTTTTAGGTAATGACCAGTTACCTAATAAAAAATGACTTATTAGACGTCACGTCGCACGAATGTCTAATAAATGACTTATTAGACATTCGTGCGAATCGCGAGGCGAATGACGAGGCGAAAAACGAACACGAATGTGTAAATGCGGTATAAGATTGTCTCGGATCGTTAGACTCAGCCGCACGAGCGGCGGCGAGGGCGTTAAACAGCTGAATTACCTATCTGCGGCGCGGGCGGCGCGGGCTCGGGGTGCTCCGCGGGCGCCTCCTCCCGCGGCCGGGGCTCCGTCGGACTCACAGCCGCTACTTCTGGGACACTCGTCTTTTCTTCTAAAACAAATTTTATTCTTATTAATTGGAACGAAGTTCCTTTTCGAGCGTTGCGAAAGGTGGCTAGACGGAAAAAATTAATACCAAAAGTTGTAACGACTCTTTTTGCTATAGTTGTAAGCCATTTCTCTCTCTCCTAATTAATCGAAAGGAACTTCGTTCCATCCGGGTGTCCCTTGACACCTCTCAAGTTTTTTTCTTCTCACACTAAAAGTTGTTTGTTTTTCGTGCTCCTTATATGTTTACTAGCTGGTGCCCGCGACTTCGTCTGCGCAGTATTTTTGTAAATTGAAGCCTATGTGTTATTCTGATGTATCCTACTAATCCCTACTAATATTATAAATGCGAAAGTGAGTTTGTATATTTGTTTGTTTGTTACCACTTCACGCTTAACCGTTCCTTTAGCGCCAATACCAGACACAATAGTAATATGAACGTGTATTGATGAATAACAAACAATGAACGTGGACATTTATTAATGTCGTACGGGTCCTTACCGGTTAAAGTACAGAACCGATTTGGATGAAATTTGGTATGGATACAGTTTGAGGAAGGACATAGGGTATTCTTTATCCCGAAATTCCCACGTGGAGCGAAGCCCGCGAGAACAGCTAGTAAGCTATATAATTGTAAAGGGTATTGTATTGTATTGTACCTGTGTGTGTGGGCGTGGGCGTGGGCTGCGCGCAGCTGGTGGTGGGCACGAACTCGGCGGCCAGCGGGTTGAGCCGCGACCGGGACACCGTCTCCTCCAGCGACAGCGACGCGCCGTTACTGCTTCTGGGGGAACATCATCATCACCATCATCAGCATCATAATTTTTTATCAAATGAGTATCTGGTGTCATCTCTTCCTTGGTCTACCCCTACGTCTTCTTCCCTCTGGTACCCACAAGGTGACCTTATGGGCCCATCTATCTGCTTGCCTGCAGCACACATGTAATAAGTTGTAAACATACATTCATACATACTATCACGTCTTTATCCCTAATGGGGCAGACAGAGCATTTTGGGTCTTGCGGCTCTATGCAGAGCCCAGGGCCGCAAGACCCAAAAGCCACTTTTAGCGTCATGGTGGGCGAGAAGGTGGAAAAGCAATCAATACAGTGATGGGTTGCTAGCCGCATCGCCTGTTAACATGATTTGCATTTTTGCCCATTCCCTCGATCGGCTTTTACGATCTGCGTGGGAAGAGAAGCAGCTGGTACATTCTAAGTTTTTTTATTTCTCCCAGACCAGCGTGGCGAAAAGCGACGAATCCTAAAAAACCGGCCAATTGCGAATCGGATTCGCGCACTAAGGCTTCCGTACCATTATCTATAAAAAATCGCGTTTGTTGTATGGGAGCCCCCTTAAATATTTATTTTATTTTGTTTTCAGTATTTGTTGTTATAGCGGCAACAGAAATATATAATTTGTGAAAATTCCAACTGTCTAGCTATCGCGGTTCTTGAGATACAGCCTGGTGACAGACAGACGGACAGACAGCGAAGTCTTAGTAATAGGATACCGTTTTTACTCTTTGGGTACGGAACCCCAAAAATAACTATGTATACGTGTACCAAACTTGAAAAAGCTATCGTAAAAAAAAATAACAAAAAAACAACACTTTAATTTATTTCAAGAGTTTCTTCCATATCTCTAAAGTTCTTCATCATGTCTTCACCAAATTAATATGGGACCAACTTGGGAGTGAGGGCTTTCAATTAAAACAAGAATCATCAAAATCGGTCCACGGTTGCCGAAGATATCGCGTCACATACATACAAAAAAAAAAACGTCGGGTTGCACTCTGGGAGTGCCGGCAGAAGTGAAAACTTGAATATTAACGTTGTGCATTTTTGATATACGAAACAGCAGGCGCAGGCATACATTTTCGCCGCGCCGTAGAAAGAGAGGGGGATACTCCCTCTCCTACGCCGCGCCAGCTGTCTACTCTCCATCCGTCTTACGAATTTTCAATCAGGTCACGTGTCCTGACGCGAGTTTAACATTTTTTACCCATTCCAAAAAAAGTGCACAACGCCGCTAAAGAAGTTTTCACTTCAAAAACATACAATCGAATATATAACTCACGTGGGGCGGGGGTGGGGCGTTTGGTGTTGGTGGCCGTTCCTGTGCCTCTCGCGTTGCTCGTCCTCCAACATCGCTTCTATGCACTGCTCCATGAGCGCTTCTTCTTCTAACTGTTGCATCACCTGACGAATACAATTTATTTTTACAACATACATACGTACTATCACGTCTTTATCCCTAATGAGGCAGACATAGCATTTTTTTAGTCTTGCGGCTCTAAGCAGATAGAGCTTAGGACTGCAAGACTCAAAGGCCACTTTTAGCTTGATGTGCGCAAGAAGGTGGATGAAGGAATCAAAATAGTGATGGGTTGCTAGCCGCATCGCCTACAACATGATTCGATTTTTTTGGAAGAGCATTTTTACAAGATTTTATTTAACTTGCGAATGTCTTTTACTAGCCGAAGAACGCGACTTCGTTCGCGTGAACTTTAAGAAAATGCTCATCAGGCTGAACAACTTTTTCTAAGACGTCTTCTTTATATTTCTTATAGTTTAGCTGGACCATTATAGTTCTGCATCAGGTGTTTCATTTCCCAAAATCATTTATACCCTATATGTTGCCCAGGCTTAACAGCTATATAATAAGAAAGTTTCTTACGAATCCGTGCAGTATTTCCGGACATTAGTGTACAAACAGACAGACATTTATTTTACTGTTTTATTATATGTATAGATGTATGAATGTTTGTTTAGAGATTAGCGTGTACAAACAGATTTTTTTTTTAAATTCTTACTCCATTAATATGTAATGCTCGCTCCCAATATTTTTTTTAGAAATATATTCAATGTACAGACACTTTTTTACTGTTTTATTATATGTACAGATAAATCGCAAAACCATGCCAGGGTTCATGTGTTTAGTGTTTACCTACTAACCATCTTTTGTATTTAAGCATCTTTTTGCATGTAAGTGATAAACAAAGAAATAAAAATTGTAAATAAAAATTGCTGTACCTACCTGTTTGTCGAATTCCTCCTCATTCTCCATCCACATGTAATCGGCGAAGTCGTCGGGCACGGGCGGCGCATACGGCGCCGGCGGGTAGTACGCGCCCGCCATCACGTAGCCTGCCACACAAACTGAATCAAAATCGGCCCATCCGCCAGCATAGGCTACCATTGACATAGATATACAGACCACTATCTCACATTGGCCCCTGTTCTATTTTTGAATAAATGACTAGCCCCTGTTCTATTTTTAATACGTATTTAATTTTCGAAAAATGAAATCCGTTTACTTATCTATGGAGTTATTTCTTTGCTCCTTGAATTGTTGTTACAGCCTAGTAGTTAACCATATTTTTATTCTGCTTATAGCATATTCAACACTTTCTTTAGTCACTTTTTTGCTAGTTGTGTGTGCTGGTGCTGCTATCTCTGTGTGCCTACCCCGCATCTCCAGTTTTGCCTACTTACGGGCCCCGCACCTCTCCCCCGTTCTCGCCTTGTAGAGGCGGCTACAGCCGCCAGCTCAACACCCTCGACAAGGCGAGAACGTGGGAGAGGTGCGGGGGCGGGGGAGATTCCTTTCTGTACCATCATCATCATCAGGTCTTTTTTGTCTCCACTGCAGGAGCACGACCCTCTCTGTACTACTAGAGCCGTACTGGGCCTGAGCAGGCAGAGGATTTGCCTACACTCTCCACGCTGGCCAGACGAAGAGATCTCATAGATGTTTATAATTGTTTAGCTTGTACATTCTAAGTCGCCCACGACATCCACGGGAAGACTTGGAATGGTCCTATTCTACTCTGCCGGAAACCACACGGCGAATGTCCGTTCTGTATGCAATACTTATATTGTATCATTGTGTAAGCTGCTTGCCGTATTAAAACATGTGGCTTTTTTTTATATTTATTTAACTTTATTACAAAAATTGTAACAGGCGGACTTTAGGCCCAGGGCCTTTTCTACCAGTCAACCTACAGGTGATGCCGAAAAAAAAGCTAATTTTGGACAAGACACATTCTAATTTTTAAAATTGTACCGAAAACAATCCTTACTATAATTTTATTTATATATACCTATATGTATTCATAAAAATACATGTAAAAATTACACAAATATGGCATAAAACATAAAGGCTACATAGGTTAAGAACTTAGCGGAAGGAAGAGAGACATGGAAAGCACTCTACCGACAAGAGCCCAGCTCTTAAATATAAGAAGAAGAAGAAGACTACATAAATATTTATAACACTCTATGACAGTTGGTGAAGATAATGAGCGCGCACAGCACTTTTCGTAATAGACTAACTTTATCGCTTGAAAACGTTACACATAGTAAGACATAGATGGCGTTAGTTAACTCATTAGACAATTTCGTTACAGTATTCTAACATGCTGCTTACCGGGGATGTGTTCTCTGGGCATGTGCACGGGGTAGAGCGGGCGCTGCAGCCCCGCGTCGCCGGACCCCACCACTCCGCCGCCGACGCCGCCATCCACCATTACACCGTTCGGCTGACGAACAACAAAAGGGAATATTCATTTTTAACCATAGAAGTAGATTTTTTTTACTGCGTAAAAAGACCACACTAGCCGAGTGCGACAGATAATATGATAAGTGTCATCTTCATAAGAGCAAAAGAGATAGCATCAATTTGACAATGAGACAAGTTTTCATACAAAACATGTCACCCTGGCTCGAACATCGTTATACGAAAATTTGATTTTCCAAATTGTAAACTGTGTATATTATAAGTTATCTTATACTGGAAAGATGGTATCATACTGCTTTACTCATAGTTTGTGTAGTGGGTACAAATAGAACCCATAAAAAGTTACACAGAAATATTTCGTTTCTGGTCACATTTTATAATACTCTATATCAACTGCCTCCGTAGTGTAGTGGTTAGAGCGTTCGGCTCATACCCGGAGGTCACGGGTTCGATTCCCGGCGGGGGCAACGACTTTGTGTTGTTGTCCTAGTTTGGTGAGGACATTGTAGGCTGATCACCTGATTGTCCGATAAGTAAAATGATCCGTGCTTCGGAGGGCACATTAAGCCGTCGGTCCCGGTCACTGTCTTTGACATTGGTCGTTACCTAAAACCATGTCAGAGGCCTTTAAGGCGGTTTAAAAACTCTGACACTAGTGTTAATCACTAACACACACGATAAGAAGAAGATACTCTATATCCATCTTATACCGTCTAAATCTATGTTTTTAGCCGCCGACAAAAGTAGCATTATAAATTTGAGCACAGAATAAGTACCATTACTCACGTACAGAAGTCTCACTCAGCAAAGGAATTTAAAGAAATATCTACTCAATGTCGTTAGTGATAAGGTTTAATTTAGCTCGCGTCAGAACTCGAAACCTCTTCGTTTAGATACCTAGAAGTGCATTGCAAGCCAATTTCATTCTTATTACGCTAGACATACGATTCACGTCACTGATTTTGCCTTGTCGGAGTGGTCGCCGCGCGCATAGTAATAATGTAGGTATATTTTCGATGCCTAAACGGGGAGTGACACAGGCCTGCTAGTACTCACGTACCTACAGAAGTCTTACTCAGCAAAGGAACACAAAGAAATATGTACTCAATGTGGTTAGCAATATGGTTTAATTTAAAAATAAAAAATAAATAAAGAAAATATATATTCAGGCACACACTACTTCTACAACTACAACCAGGCCTGTGTCACTCCCCGTTTAGGTATCGAAAATATACCTACGTATTGCGGCCTCTATACGAAGGCTAATCCAGCAAGGACGACTCGCTAGTCGCTAGCGAGCAGTGAGCAGTGACGCACGCGCGGTTTGTTCACCAGATTCACCGACTTAATCGTCATGGAAAGAAAAAGAAATAACCGGCCAAGTGCGTGTCGGACTTGCGCACTAAGGATTCTGTACCATTATCTATGAAAATCAAGTTTTTTGTATGGGAGCCTTAGGGAGATTAAATATTTAATTTTTAGTATTTGTATAGTATATAATAGTTGTTATAGCGGCAACAGAAATACATAATTTGTGAAAATTTTAACTATCTAGCTATCGCGGTACTTGAGATACAGCCTGGTGACAGACAGACAGCGAAGGCTTAGTAATAGGGTCCCGTTTTTACCCTTTGGGTACAGAACCCTAAAAAGGCAAAAAAAATACTGTGCAGTGTTTAATTGCTTAAACACAGACAATGATCCAGATTTAACTTTTTTTACGCTTCCTAAAGACGCTGAACTTTAGGTACCTTACCTTTAGCGTCTTTACGAAGCATATTTATATTAAATTATTTGTACTAAATAGGTACCGTACCTATTTAGTATATCATTAATTATCATATGATAGGTATATTAAGATATATTGGTAACATACATATAATATATGGTTATTATTACGGAAAAAGATTTATACGATATAATATATTACCTATGTATGTAAGTACAGTTAACAAGGTAGGTGAATATATGCGCAGCCAAAAACGCCTATTTGAAATTGCCTGCACTAGATGGCGATGTTAGTATCTTGACAACCCTAGGCGAACTGCTCACTCAATCGGTTTTGTGTAGGTATCTACCTATGATGAACCGTTTGTTTAGCGTAATAAGAATGAAATTGGCTTGCAACTGAAATTCTAGGTATCTAAACGAGTAGGCGTCGAAGTCTGACGCGAGTTAAATTAGACCATATCGCTAACAGTATTGAATAGATATTTCTTTGAATTTCTTTTTAGAGTAAGACTTCTGTACGTAAGTACTAGTATGTATTCTGTGCTACAACTTAAGAACTGTGCGAGTACATATATTTTATTAATTTAATGTAAATATTTTCTTGTACCACTGGGCGATTTAGCTCGCGTCAAAAAGCGAAGCGTAGTACACCCACAAGGTGATCTGACCTGACCAAGGTCGCTGGAAGGCGCTGGATGCAAGCCGCTCTAGATCGGTCATTTTGGAAATCTTTGATGTTACTTATTCATATGATGAACAATATTGAGTAAAATACTGTATTTAAAAATTTTAGTACATTACATCTCAAACAATAACTAAATTTTTTTAAACTTGTCTAAAAACAATACAAAATAAAAAATTATATATAAATTTGAACAAAAAAAAAAACAAAAGTAAGTCACCGTGTGTGGGATTCGAACCCGTAACACTCTTTCTAGCGGTCCGCATCCCAAACATAAGACTAATCTAGATAGATTGTTTACCCCTGAAAACCCCCATATACCAATTTTCAGCGAAATCGTTAGAGCCGTTTTCGAGATCACAGAAATTTATATACATATAAATAAATATACAAGAATTGCTCGTTCAAAGGTACAAGATAATAGATGATACAATATTGATATTATCGATATAGTATTACCTTTATAATTATAGTTTCACCTTTTATCAGTAGTATTGAAAACTATTAAAAATCGATACTAGTGATAGTATCAATACTATCGATAGTCCTATCGTTAATGTCACTGTTTTGAGGTCAAATATCGATAGTCAAACTACACATAACTAGACAAGAACCAACCTGCCACTGTCCATTCTCCTCGTTGCCGTAGTAAGCACCAACGTTGGCCGAAGTCTCCGGTATCTTCATCTTATTCCATCAACCGTCCACGAACACAAAAATTTACACTTATTGGGGCACTGTCGGTGTCGCGGTGTGCGTGTAAGTTGCTATATTCATTGCCGGTCTCACTGGATCTGGAAGCAAAGGAAGAATATTCCTTTCATTTACCATTTACAACTTATTATCTCCCATGCTGGTCTGGGAGAAATAAAAAAAAACTTAGAATGTACCAGCCGCTTCTCTTCCCGCGCAGATCGTAACCGATCGAGGGAATGGGCAAAAATGCGAATCATGTTAACAGGCGATGCGGCTAGCAACCCATCACTGTATTGATTGCTTTTCCATCTTCTCGCCCACCATGACGCTAAAAGTGGCTTTTGGGTCTGGGTTCTGCATAGAGCCGCAAGACTCAAAATGCTCTGTCTGCCCCATTAGGGATAAAGACGTGATAGTATGTATGGATGTATGTTTACAACTTATTACATGTGTGCTGCATGCAAGCAGATAGATGGGCCCATAAGGTCACCTTGTAGGTACCAGGGAAGAAGACGTAGGGGTAGACCAAGGAAGAGATGGCGGGATGACATCGAGAATTTCTTAAGTGGATGGCAGCAAAATTGCTCGGGATAGAGATAGATAGAGAGGAAAAGGGGAGGCCATTGCCCAGCAGTGGGACACAACATCAGGCTATTAAAAAAAAAAACTTATTACATGTATGAACACTTGCCGCTGGGTTAGCTAGTACACGAGTGGATGGAACAGCCATCTCAAGTATAGTGAAACAACCACCAAGTGTTTGTGTAACACTGAAATTGTATCAGAGATAAAGCTGGGTATACCATACGAGATGAGGATGTATTATGATTACAAGACTTTCTTCATGATGACCATTTTTACCAGGCCAGCCTTGGTCATTGGCGACCGGTATTCGGTGTTTCCCGTGCCTAAAGTACAGTATGTGTTAATCCAGGTTGTGAGCTTCCTGCATACAAAATTAGTCCAGTCGTTTGCGCGTGAACAAGTAACAAACATACACACATACACACATACACACACACACACACACACAAACTCTCGCCTTTATAATATAAGACATATCCTAAACTGAAAAAAAAAATAATCTGCCCAAAAATAAGTACCTCATTGGGAGGCGTGTGGTTTCCGGCAGAGTAGAATAGGGCAACTTCAAGTCGTCCCGTGGATGTCGTAGAAGTTGACTTAGGAAATACAAGCTAAACAAAGCTTCTAAACATCAATGAGACCTCTCCAACCTGTCTGGCCAGTGTGGAGAGTGTAGACCAATGTCATCTGGCTGCTCTGGCCAAGTATGGCTCTGGTATTACAGAAAGGGTCGTGCTCCTGCAGTGGAGACAAAAAGACCTGATGATGATAGTAACTCATTAAGCAATAGGTTAATTAGGTCATCAGATAATGACTTGTTACACTTTCACTCTGAGTTGCGTGTATCGTTTGTTGTCATTCATATCAGCTTATCGTTTATTCCAAGAATGTTTTTAAGATAGCAATCATTTTTGTTTACAATTATCTAAAAATTAACGAATTATCAGGCCTGTGTCACTCCCCTTTAGGTATCGAAAATATACCTACATTATTACTATGCGCGCGGCGACCACTTCGGAGTGGGAAATAAAGTGACGCGAATCATGAATCATATGTCTAGAGTAATAAGAATGAAATTGGCTTGCAATGCACTTCTAGGTATCTAAACGAAAAGGTGCAGAGTTCTGACGCGAGCTAAATTAAACCTTATCGCTAACGACATTGAGTAGATATTCCTTTGAATTCCTTTGCTGAGTAAGACTTCTGTACGTGAGTAGAGTACGACTTATTCTGTGGTAAAACCTAAATTTAATTATTTTGGTGATTAATGGTTCTACATTTTTAGGGTTCCGTAGTAAACAAGGAACCCTTATAGTTTCGCCATGTCTGTCTGTCTGCCTGTCTGTCTGTCTGTCTGTCCGTCCACGGTCCTACTCAGAAGCTATAAGTACTAGAAAGCTGTAATTTGGCATGGATATTTATATTAATCATGGCAAAAAATTCGTAAAATAAAATAAGGAAACAAATTTTTTTTTAGGGTAGCTGCCATACAAGTAAAGAGGAAGTCAATATTTTTTTTCTCTACAAACACATTGTGTGGCGTATCGTTGAATAGATCTTTCAAAAATACTGTGACCTTGAAAACACCATTTTTCGATTTAGGGATCCCTGTCTGAAATATTTAGGTTTAAAGTGATTTTTTTTGTTAAAGTCACGTGTCCCCCCCCATCTATGTGGTAAACGATTATATATGGACAGGGAAAATCCCAGATATAGTTTATATAATGTAGTTTATAGGAAAACTATCAGAGCTAAGTAGGGTTAACAAATTAAAAAGTTATAGGCGATCAACTTATAAAATGTACTCGAAAAGGAAAATTTCAAACAAATTCAATAGATACTTAGACGTTTTATTGGCATGAACCCAAAGTTGGCATTTACAACTACGGAACCCTACACTGCGCGTAGCCCGACACGCACTTGGCCAATTATTCTTTTCATTTTCTAGTTTTAGGTGTCCTATGGTGATATTTTTGGGCATGTATCTTTGAGAAGAAAACTGCAAATGGAGGGTTACATGTATAGTAGGACACATAGAAAAGTATACTACCAGTTCTCTACTTTCCTACAACCCAAATCGGATACTTTTTAGGGTTCCACAGCCAAATGGCAAAAAACGGAACCCTTATGGATTCGTCATGTCTGTCTGTCTGTCCATCCGTATGTCAAAGCCACTTTTTTCCGAAACTATAAGAACTATACTGTTGAAACTTGGTAAGTAGATGTATTTTGTGAACTGCATTAAGATTTTCACACAAAAATATAAAACAAATATACTTTGGTGGTTTCCCATACTTATATATAAACCCATATGTGTAAACCCATATCTATGGATAGGTCTGCAAAAATGGTATTGAGGTTTTTTATATCATTTTTTTCTAAACTGAATAGTTGGCGCGAGAGACACTTTCACAATGGAAAAATATGTGTGTGTAGCCATAGGAAACAAAGCTATTTATATGTATATTATCACGCCTGTTTCCCACAGCGGTAGGCAGAGACTATGGACCTCCACTTGCTACGATCCTGACATACCTCTTTCGCTTCATCTACACATATCACTGCAAGCGAAGCGAAGGGCATCCACCTACAAGGTGGTCAGATGACCGGACCAGGGTCGCTGGAAAGCGCTGGATGCAGGCCGCTCTTGATCGGTCATTTTGGAAATCTTTGGGAGAGGCCTATGTCCAGCAGTGGACGTTATGCTGCTGAAATGATGATGATGACACATATCACTCTTCATGCTATTTATTGGCTTGTAATTTATAGTGTGGCACCAATTTTGACATTTCAAGGATGTAATGAAAAGCATACCTATTGTTAGTGGTGCTATTCATTTTGTGCATTTGAAAGTTAACCGGTATAGACCCGGACGACATGAATAAATGTCCGCGTCCATTGTCTTACTATTGTGTCTGGTATTGGCGGTAAAGAAATGGATAAAGTATTTTTGAAAAATTTTTAAACTTGAAAGCTTGTTACAGTTACCATGTCAACCTAATATTTATGTAAAAGTTTTGCTATGAATAATGTGTACACAGTATGGATTACTCCTTGATAACAGACAATATTGAGGGTTATAGTTACAACAACACTGGCTTATTGGTATCTGCTTCAACATATTAGAAAAAAAAAGTTAACAATCGAAAGAACAAAAAACGGCCTACATTAATTAAAATATTCTACTTTCTATTCAACGGTATCAAAGCTTGTTTACACCAGTGTTGGCTGATAATGTTCTATCCACTTCACAACGGCCCAAAATAGCTCTTGGATTAAAAATAATAACTTTGACCGACATTTCGAACAATCCCGCCCGATATACACGACGAAATAGAAACTAATCAATGCAGATAACGAGGAAAACGGCGATACCAAGTAAATATGAATGATATTTGCGGTGAATTCTACGAAAAACCTAACACGTGTATAAATTTGGTAGAAATTAAAAAGACATGTAATACTTACATATTCAACGCACTTCCCGTGCTTTTACGAGTTTCAAACGTGTAACACAGTATTTATTGCTGTTTCAGATTGTTTTTACGCACGAATAACAACTAAATAATCACAATAACCTATATTTTCACAGAAAAGTTCTTGCCAGCACTCTTTCTCGTCTCGTGGCGCAAATGGCGACCAAGTTGAAGTTTGCGCCGAAATCGGAGGAACGTACCAAAAATTAATTACCAACTTCGGACCGATCAAAAGGCCGGTAATTTTATGATTCAAAGTAATATTATTGTGTTGGAAAATAGTAAAATTACCTTTTTATTTGACTAACATTCTCTTGTAAATTTAGCTGAGCCAAAATGGTTGTCAAAATTATTTTTGTTCTTTTTTCAAAAATATTTTGATTGACGGATGACGGGCTATACAAGGAGATTCTCAAAGTTATCATCCTTTTTCTCGTATTTTAGCTACCTATCTATCTTTACCTTATTTATCTTGAACAAGTCAAGCCTATTCAAGCTTAAAATCAAACCAAGCCAAGCCGCAATAAAATAAGTCTCTTTCATTCCATTTTTAATTCCAACTCAACTCAAACCAGTTTATTGAGCAAAACGGAATGTTGAAATTCGTTTGTCATTGCCACCAGAAAGAAAAAGTCAAATTCACGCACGTCAAATTGATATGACAGTGACAGTGATAGAAACGATAGGATTTCGTCTGCTTGCTTGTTGTTGTTTTGAAAAGGCATTGTAAAAAAAAGAAATTTGCGTTAATTTTGTCTAAAAAGTAAAAATACAAAAATGAGTGCCCCGTATACAGAACTATCAAAGCCTGTAAGCGAGTTCTCCCTGATGTGCCGAGGTTGCCTCGCAGACTCGGGTGAAATGAAGAATATGGTCGAGTGGGGTCTGGTCGACGAATTTCTGAAGCACACCGACGTTGAGGTATGGATTCTAATAGTATACCTAGTTAACTATGGTTCGAGAAGTAGGTACCAATGTACGCTTTGTACTGAGAAACTCTACATATCTACTTGACACTACCTAGAATTGAATTAAAAACTGGAAACAAAGCGATAAAATATGCGACTGAAACACTAACGGCACGGATGCAAGTCGCTCTAGATGGGTCATTTTGGAAATCCTTGGGAGGGCTATGTCAGCTGTGGACGTTATGCGGCTGAAATGATGATGATGAAAATATGCGACTACTTGTCTGTCATTACTATTTTACGACCTCCGTGGCGTAATGGTCAACACGCTAGACCGCTAATCCGGAGGTCCTGGGTTCGATCTCCAGCCAGGGCAAGTTGGAAAATGGCCTTTTTCAAATTGTCCTGGGTCTTGGATGTTTATCTATATATGTATTTGTTATAAAATATAGTATCGTTGAGTTAGTATCTCATGACACAAGTCTCGAACTTACTTTGGGGGTAGCTCAATCAGTGTAATTTGTCCCTATATATTTATTTATTTTAATTCCTTCCATTTTTTGCCCACTATCACACCAAAAGTGGCCTTTGGGTTTTGCGGCGGTGAGCTCTGTCTGCTTGGAGCTGCAAGTTCTTAGATTACTTAAAGATACCTGCTCCGAGTAAGATTTTTTTAAGGGGAAACAAAAAAATCATTTGTAGTTTGGTTTTAAAACTATAACTGTAAAAGTAGCTTTATTTTGTGACTGTCACAAGTATTAAAAAGTTTTATATAAATTTTTAAAAACTAAAAACCGACCCCAAACTACAGAACCGATTTTGATAACATTTCTCTGCTGCTCTTTGAAAAAAAAATGAATTTTCCAAATCATTCTAGGGTCTTTGAATGATCAGTGAACATACATAAAAATACGGAACCCTAAAAAGATTACACCAATTGATATCTTTCTCCTTTTTGGAAGTCAGTTCTTCCTTGCCTTTTCCCTATTTGGGGTCAGCTCTGTATATGTCAACTCCCTCCATAACCTTCTATCCTTTGCCATCTCTGTACTGACCCCCCATTCCCCCATATCCGATCTCACGCAATCTTCCCACGTCTTTCTCGGCCCTTCTCTTCCTCTATACCCGTCCACTTTCAAGTCGATCATTATTTTTGCCAGGTGTTTGGCATCCCTTCTCATTAAACAGGAACGTCAGCATAAAATGAACACTCGCTTCGAAGAAAAGCTAAGCCTACCGTCTAGCAGACTAGGAATGGTTAGCTCAAGTACTTTGGTGATGTGTATAAAAATATACAATAAAATACCTGACCATATAGTACTTGAAAAAGACGAAAAAAAATTCATAAGATTTCTAAAAGCTTATCTGGTAGATGAATGTTTTTATATTCTAGAAGAGTTTTTTGCCAAATAATACTTTTGATTACCACCACTAATTAATAATGGAAATTCTGATGACAACCTTCTTTCTTGACATTTTTTATAAATTGTGACTAACATTATTATTTTGATTCTTTTTAATTTTATATTGTTTTTTTTTTAAATTTCATTTTAATATGTTTTAATTTTATTTGGTTTTAATTGACTATATATATTGTAATGCCCTTGCAGGGTTCCATAAAACAAAATCACTATAAATAGTTGGAAGTACAACACTTCCAACTATTTATAGTGATTTTGTAAACTTTTATTACATGTGGAAACAATAAATAAATTGAATTAAATTGAGTTGAATTATGTGGCCATACCAAGTTAGGCGATGGCTTTTTAATTTGTCGACTATTGGCGCCACTTTTAGACTCCCTCTTATATACTCATTCCGGATGTTATCCATTTTAGTAACCCCAGACATCCATGTCAACATACGCATCTCAGCCACATTTTGACTGTTCCGTGTTTGTACCTATTTGTCCTGCTGACTGATTTCAAGAAACAATTGCCAACAATAGAGACAAAGAGAAACAGTCACGCGAAGAAACTCGGAGAATGGATTTCAAGCATGATACCATTCCCATGTTAAAAATAATGAAACACAGTGCTCAATAACAAGCATATAGGGCTTACAACCAGTTGCCTAAAGAAATTAAAAATACTAATGGCCTTAATAAGCCTTTTAAGAAAAAACTAAAAATATACCTATTGAAAAAAGCCTTCTACTCCATTGACGAATATTTCAAGTGAAGCTCTAAAATTGTAATTTTATTTAAATTGACATATACAAATAGTTTGTTAAATAGAATTATAGGATGTTAGTTTTAAGTAATTCCAACACAATGTAAATTTGTTATATGGAAATATATAAATAAAAAAAAAATTAAACATGCATCTTACCTATATTCATCTTTCTTTTTCGTTGCCCAACACTGCCCCATATAACAAGGCAAGTCTAATGATGGTCTTACATATTTTTCCTTTTTGGAAGTCAGTCAAAACTATCAATAATATGTGGCTCCAGGTATCAAATCTGGACGGTCTGTCGCAGCTGCTGTGCTGCGCGTGCGAGGAGATGCTGGCGGGCTGCAAGAGGTTCCGGGAGCAGTGCCAGCAGGCGGACGAGCTGCTCAAGAGGAAAGCGCAGGTACGTTATACTTCTATGTTTATTCTATGCACAAATAAAGATAATAAATATATACGGACAACTCACACAAAGGAATATCGATAGTATTGATAGTATTTTATTTAGATAGTATCGATACTGTATCTACTATTAGCATGAAAAACTATTAATAGCTAAAACTACTATCGATATTACAATAGTATCGATATTAAACAATACTATCGATAGTTCTTTATACAAATAGTACCTTTACTATCAATACTATCGATAGTATTATTTAAAAACTAGTGATACTATCAATATTTTATACTATTGCTTGCAATTCTAATATATAGATAAACATCTAAGACCCGGGTCAGTCTGAATAATAATAATAATAATATAGCCTTTATTCCTATATCTCCCATGCTGGTCTGGGAGAAACAAAAAAACTTAGAATGTACCAGCTGCTTCTCTTCCTGCGCAGATCGTAAAAGCCGATCGAGGGAATGGGCAAAAATGCGAATCATTTCAACAGGCGATGCGGCTAGCAACCCGTCACTGTATTGATTGCTTTTCCATCTTCTCGCCCACCATGACGCTAAAAGTGGCTTTTGAGTCTTGTGGCCCTAGGCTCTGCATAGAGCCGCAAGACCCAAAATGCTCTGTCTGCCCCATTAGGGATAAAGACGTGATAGTATGTATGTATGTATGTATGTATATAGCCTTTATTCAGACAGTTTTTTACATTTCAAACTTAAATCTATACATTTATACACTATCATCGCCTCCTCTGTCTGTATGCCATAGGTTGGCAAAGGCCTCCTCCAACTGCCTCCGTTTCTCTCTATCCTTAGCCACCCTGGTCCATGTGCTGCCTGCAACAGCTTTGATGTCGTCCACCCACCTTCGAGATGGCCTGCCTCGTTTCCGTTTTCTGTTACTTGTGAACCAGTTCATTATTGATTGAGACCATTTTTCCTTTCCTCTGATTGTATGTCCTGCCCATTTCCATTTTAATTTTGTAAATGTTCTTGTGACATCCTTTGTCTTTGTGTATTTTCTTAAGTTTAGTAATTCTTATTCTATCAGACAACCCTTTTCCCATCATGCTCCTATCCGTCGAGTTTTGACAAGTTTGTAGTTTTTTCATGTGTGCTTAGGTGAGAGCCCATGTTTGGCAGGTCAATCTGAAAAAGATTAATTTCCAACTGACTAGGGATCGAACCTAGGAAATCTGTGACAGCGTGGCATGGTGACCAGGCCACAGAGGTTGTGAAATGAAATTGACAAATAAAGAATGCTACAGATTAGTTGCTGTCTGTATGATTTGTCGCTTCATTTTTAGGGTTCCGTAGCCAAATGGCAAAAACGGAACCCTTATAGATTCGTCATGTCTGTCTGTCTGTCTGTCCGTCCGTATGTCACAGCCACTTTTTTCCGAAACTATAAGACCTATACTGTTGAAACTTGGTAAGTAGATGTATTATGTAAACTGCATTAAGGTTTTGACACAAAAATAGAAAAAAACAATAAATTTTGGGGGTGCCCCATACTTAGAACTGAAACTCAATTTTTTTTTTCATCAAAGCCGTACGTATCTATGGATAGGTCTTTAAAAATGATATTGAGGTTTCTAATATCATTTTCTTCTGAACCGAATACTTTGTGCGAGAGACACTTTCAAAGTGGATAAAAGTGTGTCCCCCCCCCGTAACTTCTAAAATAAGAGAATGATATAACTAAAAAAAAATTATGATGTTCATTACCATAAAAACTACCAACGAAAATTGGTTTGAACGAGATCTAGTAAATAGTTTTTTTTTAATACGTCATCTACATCTACACTTCTACATCTACACTAATATTATAAAGAGGAAAGATTTTTTTGTTTGTTTGTTTGATTGTATTGAATAGGCTCCGCAACTACTAGATCGATTTTAAAAATTCTTTCACTGTTGGATAGGTATGTTATCCCTGAGTGACATAGGCTATGTATGTACCACGGGCGAAGCCGGGATGGACTGCTAGTAAATCATAAACGGCAATTTACCTTTCATTCAATTAACTCAAATATAAAAATTAATAAAAACATACTACGAGACTTTTATATTATGTTATTTGCTACTACGGAACCCTTCATGGGCGAGTCCGACTCGCACTTGGCCACTTATTTTGTGTTCCTCACGTGTTTATTGTTTTTGTGCTGTACCAATTTCTATTTCAAACCAAATTGAACGTTATGTAACGCTGTTGCTTTACGCTTAAACACGGACACTTACGGAAGTTTAGGTTCTGTTGACCATAAGAACACAATACCAGACTATGGTTTAGAGTTGTCAAAAGTAGTTTTTTTGTTTGTTAGCTCCCATTTGTTTTTTTGGACGAATCGCGCAGATTGAGCTAGCTCCAAAGTAAGTTCGAGACTTGTGTTATGGGATACTAACTCAACGATACTATATTTTATAACAAATGCATATATAGATAAACATCCAAGACCCAGGACAATTTGAAAAAGGCCAATTCCCAACAAATGTATGTTCACGGATTATTCGGAAACGCCTGTCTCTTTTTGTCTGAAAAGGCATACTTGTCAGGTGTCCCATAGAAATTTTACGAGTATCAAAATCGGTTGCGTTGCGTAGTTTAGGAGTGAAGTCGGTTTTAAATTTGAAAAGTTATTCAAACTGTGTAAGGTCCGCCTATCCCTTTTTTGTGCTTCCTCTCTTTCTTAGACCATCCAGAGTCTAGTATTGTATTAAGTATAATTTCTTGTATTTCACATACATACATACATACATACTATCACGTCTTTATCCCTAATGGGGCAGACACAGCATTTTGGGTCTTGCGGCTCTATGCAGAACCCAGGGCCGCAAGACCCAAAATGCTCTGTCTGCCCCATTAGGGATAAAGACGTAATAGTATGTATCTTGAATTTCAATCTTACTTTTATTTCCAGAATGATGATGAAGCTCAAGAATCATCACCACCAGCGACAGAAATGGAGAACACTGCAGTCTGCGTGCAATACGACAAGAAATTAGTCTTCATGATCACAGCTCCTAACACCGAATCCAGAATCTATTTAAACTGCCCCTATAAATGCCGAGAGAAGTTCCAGAAGAAAAAAGACTTATTTTTTCACCTTTTAAAAACACACCGGATCGATAAAAAAACTTGTATAGACCTACAATACTTCTGCCACCATCCAGACTGCCAGTATCACGCGAAAAACGAAAATAAACACTTCCAAGGTCGCAAGTATTTGAACCAGCATTACAACAAGGTGCATAGAAGCAAAGATATCAAATGCGAAAAATGCAACCAGAGTTTCGTCAACACTGCAGGCTTTTATAAACACATGGAGACGTGTAACGTCGTGTACTCCTGTCAAATATGCGACAAATATTACAAAGTACACGAGCATTTGATAGTACATTTGATGAGGAGACATCCCGATGTACACAAACAATACAAAGAGAGTCGCGCGTTAAAAAGAAAATTGAATTCGAATTTCGAATGTAAGAAACAGAAAACCGAAACGGAAAAGTTGAACGAATTCTTTTGTGACAGCCCTAAGCGTTCTTCAGCGACGCAAACGTCGAAACTCGAAGACAATTTAAAGAATGACGTAATATTTTGGAAAAACGACACATACGAAACCAAAACAGACGAAATATCAACGCAGACGGTTTTCGAAGATCTTCTATCTTTAAAATCGGTTACAAGTGAGGATGACTCGATATTTTTCTCTGAAACTGTGTCGTTATCTGATATACAAACGCAGACGTTGCCTGTCGACTTCGGGCGTTCGCACAAGGAGACGTTGACGGAGCTGAGATACCCAGACTTGACGATAAAAGAGACTCAGACGTGCTGTTGTTTGGAGTCACCGAAGTTGCTGAAGATGTGTGATGGGATGTCGAAGTCGACGGAGACCCAGACGGCGGAGAGGATGATGGTGAAGTCAGACGTGCTGCTGAGCTGCTCCGAAACGCAGACCTACCGTGGGGACCGGGATGATTTGTGATATTGGCAGCAATTGTAAAGACTCAATATAATCTTGTGTAGCAAGGTAATTGGGGTGAGGAAGGTCTTACCTCCAGGCATTGGTTTGTGCCTGGAACCACGCCTCCTGAGTATCGTCAGAGGTTGTATAAACGCTAACTTTTCACTTGTTTTGGAAAAAATGTATAGTAAACGAATCCCTCTATCCATATCCATAATTTTTGATCGAGGCCACGTAGTTATGCTCGTCCGAAACTGTCGCGTGACCCCAATGAACTCTGACGGCGCCTGGCGGCGGTACTACTAGGTCTCACGATTTTATTTTCGAGTTTTAGTTAACATCTTTTGTTTCTGAATTTCTATTTTGACTAGCTAACTAGGTCTTACTAACGATCCCTATGAAGTGGCCTTCGGCTCCAAAACCAATGAAAAATCCAATACCACTTTCCAAATAAGCGACTTAAAGGTGAAATACTCACTTTCTAACTTTAAAAGCGAATCAAGAACTCGCGAAGCGAATTAAGCCACTAGAACCAAAATACCTACTTTTATGTTTATATTTATTATTCATGCTGGTCTGGGAGAAATAAAAAAAACTTAGAATGTACCAGCTGCTTCTCTTCCCACGCAGATCGTAAAAGCCGATCGAGGGAATGGGCAAAAATGCAAATCATGTTAACAGGCAATGCGGCTAGCAACCCATCACTGTATTGATTGCTTTTCCATCTTCTCGCCCACCATGACGCTAAAAGTGGCTTTTGGGTCTTGCGGCCCTGGGCTCTGCATAGAACCGCAAGACCCGAAATGCTCTGTCTACCCCATTAGGGATAAAGACGTGATAGTATGTATGTATGTATGTATTTATTATTCATAAGTGGTTGTGTTTTTTTGGATTCTGTTTTTACAGATGTTATAAACAAATTAATAGCAATATGTGTAAAAAAAATCAAGACTATTCCAAACCGTTTGGGAGATCTAGTAAAAGGCCAAACATTTCCCCAGCGGAATTTTGAATAACTTCGGAGGCCTATGACATATCAAATCCATTTGTACATAAACATTTGTCTCTTATGATACATTAATTTCTCTACTAATTGAATTCTGGATTCCAGACAAAATTTCGCCAGAGAAACATTTCCCTGGCGGAATATGTTTTTGACGAATTTCTCAAAAATTACTGAATACACAAATTTCATTTATCGATAAACATTTGAAGGCAGCTATAAACTAAAGATCTAGTATACTCAACAATTATTATTCAATACTTTTCCGCGGGGGACATACACACGGTATTAAAAACGCAAGTACAAAAAAAAGTACGTACGGCGGCCTCGCCAGCGTGGCTAATCAGTGCAGCAGAAAAGGTAAGCGTTACGCGATAGAAAGAGACGGAAAGAGATGGAACGTCTAGGTGAATATAACTGTAGGTTATTAGCGTTGTGCGATCTGAATTGAACTTAATTGTATCGTAGCGAGAGTCGCTATTCCTTTAATTGATTTTTCGGAGTGAATCTTCTGTACTTGTACTATTATGTATTCTGTGGTAAAGGTGTATACTGAAACAATTGTAAATATAAAATAGATTTTAACTAATTAAGAAGATAAGTGTTTAAACTTTGATTGTAAATAAATACGTGTTATATTCTTAACTTTGTTTGTTTTCGTATGTGTTAGTGGCCAACACGGGCGTCAAATTTTTCAAGCTGCCTAGCACTGGCTTAGTTTGAGGACAGCCATATTGGGACCAACTTTTCAAGTGTATGTTTGTTATCTATGTTTTCTTTGACACACCCCGTGACCTAAATAAGCCCTCATAAGAGGACATAATTTTTTTAATAGATATTCAATATATCAACATGCCTTCTCATTACCCGACTGCGCCAGAAGGGTTATGGTTTTCAAGAGTATGTATGTTATCTATGTTTTGTTTGACACATCCTTTGACCTAAATAATACGTCATGAGAGAACGTAATTTTTTTTATAAATTGCAATATATTTTCTATAGAAAGTACCTAAGTTGTTCAGTATCATGGACTGAATTTGCTCCTAAATAAGATCACCTACTGGCGGCGAAATGTGCTACTGATCTACCAATAAGTTTCTAAGTATTAAAGAAAGAAAGAAAGAAAAGAAAGAAAGAAAAGCTTTATTCGGCAATCAAAACCATTACAGCTTACATATAGGTAAATACAATAAAACATACAAATACGAATTGCCGAAAAGACGACCAGCTCAGCTATGTGCTGATGGCGGTTTGCCACAGCGCTGATTTTCAGATTATTA
Organism: Acrobasis consociella; assembly: GCA_963555685.1. NCBI lineage: Eukaryota > Metazoa > Arthropoda > Insecta > Lepidoptera > Pyralidae > Acrobasis > Acrobasis consociella. The sequence goes on along the minus strand of OY743132.1, from coordinate 8,304,444 downwards.
GGAGTTCGAACGTACATACATATTTGCTCACTCATTTAAATGAAAAATTCAATAGATTCCGTAATCACATAAGTTTCCCGAGCGCCTGCTAAATAAAGCCCTGGTTATATAGCTGCTGTTATGTCATAATTTAATTTGCTCACATCTATTTCGAAACGTAGGTTTTGTACTAGAGTAATTGCATTGGTTGAGTGGGTGGCCAATAAGGAACGATTCCTCGAAAGTACAGTAACACCAACGTAATCCTAAGTTTTATTCCATTTTAAGCATATATTGATATAATCAGTTATTCAGGTAAAAGTTTTAGAAAGATTTTCATGTGTATTGAAAATTCGAGAGCGCCTGCAGAAAAGTAATAGCAAACACGACGTCGTACTGAAACGTTGTGGCTATTGATTTTCTCCAGTGCGCAGCGCTACAAACTTCACGTCGATCACAAAAGTTATCGAACCGCGCTAGCAGCCGCTCGTCCCGACGACATATCATTAATAATCGCATAATCTAATAAATAGTGCCAAAAAGCAATCGAGGGCACAGCAATTTTTTATGATATTACCGAAAAATGTCGGTTGTTCCGTAATTTTTACCGTTGCAGCGCGTTTTTTGTAAGGAGTCTTAATATTTTGATCGGGAAGGAGTAAAAAGACTTTAAAACGGCTTCTATAAGAGTATATCGGCCAGATAAACAAATGTATACGGCATTTGCCGTAGTTGTTCCCAAAAGAAATACGGAAAGGCTACAGTCGACGGAATCCGAGGACCATTTTAAATATCTCCACCTGCCTGCACCTCCTGACATTTCACAATGTCGTTACCCCGTGAGTTTATCTTCAACCAGGTGAGTTATATCTTCCTTTATATATATCTATACATATAATAATATAAAACAGAAAAAAATAGTGTGCCTGTACATTAAATATATTTCCAAAAAAAATATTGGCGACGATGGAGACATAGTAAAGGAGTAAGAATTTAAAGAAAATGCCTGTCTGTTTGTCTGTGTATAATACTTATATACATATACTTTCAGTATTTTTTAACCTTTAGCAAATAACAGGTGCCTAATTGGGATTGGACGGAAGTTGTTCGGTCCCATGACCGTAATCTCAATTGAATTCATAATTTAACTTTACCAAATACAATAAGTATAAAAAATTACTACGGTACGATTCGAAAAGTAAAAAATGCAGTGATTTCGACAGTAATATTCGTGTCGGGATGTCAACTGTTGCTTTTGATTTCGATCTGCAAGTATGGCCCCTTCCGTTATATTCAAATCCATCTCAAACCCGATCAGTCTTATTCTTCTTCTTATCGTGTGTGTTAGTGACTAACACTAGTGTCAGAGTTTTTTAAACCGCCTTAAAGGCCTCTGACATGGTTTTAGGTAACGACCAATGTCAAAGACAGTGACCGGGACCGACGGCTTAACGTGCCCTCCGAAGCACGGATCATTTTACTTTTCGGACAATCAGGTGATCAGCTTACAATATCCTAACTAAACTAGGACAACAACACAAAGTCGTTGCCCCCGCCGGGAATCGAACCCGCGACCTCCGGGTATGAGCCGAACGCTCTAACCACTACACCACGGAGGCAGTTATTATAAATCCGTCTTATTATAAAACGCAGACTATCTTTGTTACTAGGTTTAAACCATTATCCGACATTAATATGGGTTAAACTTAGGGAGTTATCGGAGTTAACATTTTGTCTTGATCAAGCTTAAATAACCTCGTCTAAAAATGAGGTGGTCTAAAGTAACATTTCGTCAAAATTATGAGATTATTTAAACGAAAACTAGTCTAAATAGGGTTCCGTACCCAAAGGGTAAAAATGGGACACTATTACTAAGACTCCGCTGTCCGTCTGTCTGTCCAGGCTGTATCTCATGAACCGTGACAGCTAGACAGTTGAAATTTTCATAGATGATGTATTCCTGTTGCAGCTATAACAACAAATAGTAACTAAAAACAGAATAAATACATTTTTAAGCGGGGCTCCCATACAACAAAAGTGATTTTTTATAGATAATAGTACGGCACCCTTTTTGCGCGAGTCCGACTCGCACTTGGCCCTTTATTTGAACAAAGATAAGACACGAAACTGCAGTCTAGGGATATATAATATATAACCATAGGTAGATACTGGAAGTCATTTCATAACATTGCAAGATCACAAAATGCACTTAAACGCAGTTGGTGCCGTGCCAGACTGCATCGATTTTGTCTACCGTGCTGACTATAAAAGTAAAAACGATTTTGTCTACCGCTCTCACGATAAAAGTGAAAAAACTGCCTCCGTGGTGTAATGGTTAGAGCGTTTGGCTCATACCCGGAGGTCGCGGGTTCGATTCCCAGCGGGGGCAACGACTTTGTGTTGTTGTCCTAGTTTGGTTAGGACATTGCAGGCTGATCACCTGATTGTCTGATAAGTAAGATGATCCGTGCTTCGGAGGGCACGTTAAGCCGTCGGTCCCGGTCACTGTCTTTGAGATTGGTCGTTACCTAAAACCATGTCAGAGGCCTTTAAGGCGGTTTAAAAACTCTGACACTAGTGTTAGTCACTAACACACACGATAAGAAGACGATAAAAGTAAAAACTTTGATTGATACTACAGCTTTCCCTATTTCGTGTTAAATGGATAAGTATTACTCTATTTTCAGCTCTTTAACATTAAGTTATTTTACTGTGTATGTTTTTGGATATTATTATTAAGTTAGTACGCTTTTCAGCCACGGGTCCATAGGCGTAGGTCCTTTGAGGCGTTCATGGGGTCAAAGCCAACATGAAGAGGCCTTTTAGTGACTTTTTATCTAAAATGTGAGATGGCTGCATCTAATTATTATTAATATTATTATATTATTCAAAATACATCACTGAATAGAAATATTTTTGAAAACAGTAAGAAAATTGGTTAGTTCATGAAGCAGCAATAAGCATTTCAAATATAAGTGGTAGTGGGGAGCGTGGTGCTTCCATGCTGGTCTGGGAGAAAAGAAAAAACTTAGAATTTACTAGCTGCTTCTCTTCCCGCGCAGATCATAAAAGCCGGTCGAGGGAATGGGAAAAACATCGAATGTTAATAGACGATGCGGGTAGCAACCCATCACTATTTTGATTCCTTCATCCACCTTTTTGCCCACATCAAGCTAAAAGTGGCGTTTAAGTCTTGCGGCCCTGAGCTCTATCTACATAGAGTAAAAAGCAAGACTAAAAAAATGCTCTGTCTGCCCCATTAGGGATAAAGACGTCATAGTATTAATGTATATATGTATGTGTGGGAGCGTGGTGGGGACATCAAACTATCTCTTTCGTACGCGCGAGCCCTAATAGCAGTGACGTCAAGAGTGCTGTACGTGCATTCTTTTGTTACTTGATAGTTTCCCTCTTCATCTGATTGTAAAAGCTTACAACTTACTTATTTTTGGGCTTATTTCCAAAATAATTTAGTTAAAAATAATTTAGTAAAATACCGTATACTTAGTGTTGCAAAAACATTGTATAATCCTACTAATATTATAAATGCGAAAGTGAGTTTGTATATTTGTTTGTTTGTTAACACTTCATGCTTAACCATCAAAAATCAATGAAATTTGATATGTATATAGTTTGATACCCAGGGAAAGACAGAGGATAGTTTTATCCCGAAATTCCCACGGGGAGTGAAGCTCGTGGGCACAGCTATAAATATCCTCTAATAGAATAGAATAAAGTGTAATTTATTTATACCTTATCGAGTGGAAATGGTTCTAGTGTAGTTCATTTCAAATTAGTGGTGTACAAGACTCAAGTCCTTGAGTTCTAATTTTGAAGACTCGAGTCGTTTATGCAGGACACTTAAAATGGGTTTGTAATTATGAGACGAGGCGAGTTGTCTGAGAAACGACTTAAGCCTTTAAAAAGTTTTAAATTAACGTGAGCTCTTCTTGAAAGCTTACAAGGACTCGAGGCGTGATTTCAGATAAATTTTAGTTATCCAAGGTTACGCAAACATTATTTTAAATAATAATTGTAATTAATGATATTTTATTCCTCATTGAGAGATCAGTTCTATAAATTAAAAAATATTACTTTAAAATATACTTAAAAACCTAACTCTCCCTCTTCGCAGTCGGGTAAAAAGACGCGGGCGTATAGAATCTATACACGATGATTTTTCATGGGTTTTGGAGCCGAAGGCCACTTCATAGGCATCGTTAGTAAGACCTAATTAGCTAGTCAAAATAAAAATTCAGAAACAAAAAATGTTGTCTAAAACTCGAAAGTAAAATTGTGAGATCAATTAGTAGTACCGCCGCCATACACCGCCCGCCGGCCGGCCGGGGTCATCGACATTACGCAGCCGGCGGCCGGCGTATCACTACGTGGTCTCGATCGAAAATCATTTACGCAACTTTTTTATCTTGTGACATACAGAAATTTGAATTACGTATATGGATAGAGGAATTTATTTAATATACGACATTTTTTTTCCAAAACCAATGAAAAGTCACCGTGTATAATCTTACGCTCCGAGGCTCACTTAAGATCGCAGTCGTCGAATCTTAATTTCGTTAAAAGAGTCAAGCCCTATGTAAACGACTCCGAGTCCTAAGTCCTTCGGAGGACTTAAGTCTTGCACATTACTATATCAAATCACCTATTTTTTTATTAGGTAGATATCTTATACCTTTAAACGAGCAATTCTTGTATATATATATATTTATTTATAAATTTCTGTGATCTCGAAAACGGCTCTAACGATTTCGCTGAAAATTTGTATAAGGGGGTTTTCGGGGGTAAACAATCGATCTAGATTAGTTTTATGTTTGGGAAAATGCGTGTTTTCGAGTTTTCATGCGTTTTTCTTTTCACGCAAAATATGGTCGCTAATTTCGGCGCGCCGCGACCGCCTTGATTTAGCTCAGTGGTTAAGGATAGCGACCGCTAGAAAGAGTGTTACGGGTTCGAATCCCACTCGGTGACTTACTTTTGTTTTTTTTCATGTTCAAGTTAATATATTTTTTTATTTTGCATTGTTTTTAGACAAGTTTAAAAAAAATTAGTTAATGTTTGAGATGTAACCGAGCAAAGCTCGGTCGCCCAGGTACTAAATTTTTATACATGGGAGGGAATTAACCGATCATGGTCCTAGCATGACTAATCATCAGTCATGATTTTTAGACCATAGTTGGTGCATAATTATGTCTTATTAAAACGCAGACTAATTTTGTTACTAGGTTTAAACCATTATCCGACCAAATCAAGTCGACATTTTCAGATGGGACAATAGCATATTACAAGGTGTCAACTTGATTGAAAGCTTTTATTGTGAGGCCAAAGTTCTTACAAAGACAAATGAAATAAAATAAGCCCAAACTCGATGGAGTTGCGTCGTTTCATTACGAGTTACTTCGACCACCTTCCGTCTCCGTGATCAGACTCTAGACATCGTCTACCATAAATTGCTTGTCAAGACAAATCAAACAAGTCCTACTCAATGAGGTTATGTTGTTTTAAAACTGAGTTCCGTCGAATCCCGGTTCCATCATCAGAACATCTTATTAACTCCATAATAAGTCCACGGTTGGTGCATAAAAATATATTTTTTGTATAGTATTTTTATAAGTAAGCACAACCTACCTTTTACGAGGTATTGGTTGGGTAACCTAGTCTTTATACCACCTTTATCCACCTACGGAAGGGACTACGTATGCTTGACTTATTTAATATTTTGGGTCTAAAAAAGGTCTTTGGCGAAAATTCAAAGGACGGATTCGATAAACCCGAGACCCTTTTTAGGGTTCCGTACCGAAATGTATGACGATAAAGTCTAATTTGGTTTGACATAGAAACAGGACGACATTTGATTGAACTTGACTAACAAATATTTCAAAAACGGATCCCTAAATCAAAAATATAGTGATACCAAGCTTACAATATATTTGAAAGACCTATTCAACGATACGTTACCCCGCATGATGGGTTAGTCGAGAAAATAAAAATCGACTTACAGTTTACTTTAATGGAAGACAGCCTAAAAAAATTTGACAAAAAAGCATTTCCTTGCTTTTTTTTTGCCATGATTAATATTTGTTTGTTTGTTTGTTTGTAATAACTTTATTGTACCAAAAAACAAAATAAAGTACAAAAAATTCGAAAGAGCAAATATACAAAGGCGGACTTATCCCATGTAGGGATCTCTTCCAGTCAACCTGCATTAGATTGAGAGGACATATATTTTTACCTATACCAAATTACAGCTTTCTAGTACTAATAGTCTCTGAGTGAAACCGTGGCTGGACAGACATACTCAGACAGACTGACATGTTGAAACTATACAATACAATACAATACAAATTAACTTTATTGCACCATGATAAACATAAAAAAAATTACAACAACAACAAGAAACAATATAATGGTAATGTAACGTAGTATAACTATAATGGTTCCGTTCCAAAAACGAGGAAGTTTTTGAAAAAAAAATGCTTTTTTCACCACCAAGTACTTACCACATGTACCACCACATGTACTTACTTATATTCAAAATAAAATATTCTGTAAACCCCGATTTGTATATTAGCTTACTTAATTATTTAGCTACGTTATTTTAAAAAAAAGCATAAACCTTAAAATCAACCCGTCTTATTATAAAACGCAGACTAACTTTGTTACTAGGTTTAAACCATTATCCGACCAAATCGAGTTGACATTTAGTAATATGCCACTGTCTCATTTGAAAATGTCAACTTGATTTGGTCGGATAATGGTTTAAACCTAGTAACAAGTCTTTCTCAATAAAAGGATGATTTATTGACATAAATACATACAAAGAAAACAATATGAGACCGTGGAGACCTTGGGGCCTTGAGGACCTTGTGTTGCGGAAGCCCGTTATAGTTGTGTAAAGAGATTTCCGCACGCCTAATCGACGCTTCCGGCGATCCAAGAGCTAGAAATGCCGCCAGCCTTGGGCACCTTTCCCTGCCAGCGCAGTGATTTAGGTTCATTTTTTTTATAATTTGATGTTATTTATCATACTAATAATCCCACTAAGATAGATGCAAGCCGCTCTAGATCGGTCATTTTGGCAATCTTTGGGAGAGGCCTATGTCTGTGAAATGAATCCCTATAATATTATAAAGGCGAAACTTTGTGAGTGTGTATGTTTGTTACTTCTTCACGCGCAAACGGCTGGACCAATTGTGATAAAATTTGGTGTGCAGGAAGCTGACACCCTGGATTAACACATAGGCTACTTTTTTCGCAGGTAACACCGCAAGGCGCAGCTAGTTAAAACAATAAATTAAACTTAAAACTACATTCGAACTAAAAAACATTCTACCAATAACCTTTAACATTTTGAAAATAATATAAATTTATGAGCTAGTCCCAATAGCCCTACCAAGTTTGTTCTACCAGTAGGACTGATGGGATTTTTTGTCTCAATATCACTGAAAAACAATTCAAATATAAGTATCGACGTCTCTGGGGACCCAAGAGCTGGTGCGCATTTCGGCCAAAGGCTTAGCCTTGCAATACAACGCGGAAATGCCGCCAGCCTCTTGGGGACTCTGCCTGTTGACGGTGGCGATCTGGGAACGATTTTTTATATAAATTAATGTTTTTATTTTTAGTAATATTTTTAATTTATAGAATAGCATTTAGTTAATTAATTATAATGTAATTCTAAAATATAAGTATTATACTGAGATTAAATAACTAAATAAAACCGGCCAAGTGCGAATCGGATTCGCGCACTAAGGGTTCCGTATCATTATCTATAAAATCGCGTTTGTTGTATGGTAGCCCCCTTTAAATATTTATTTTGTTTTTAGTATTTGTTGTTATAGCGGCAACAGATCTACATAATTTGTGAAAATTTCAACTGTTTAGTTAACGCGGTTCTTGAGATACAGCCTGGTGACAGACAGACGGACAGACAGCGAAGTCTTAGTAATAGGGTCCCGTTTTTACCCTTTGGGTATGGAACCAGTAAAAAGAAAGTAAAAGAAGTGATATGAAGTGAACATGGATATCACTGAAGGCTTTGGAACTCTCTTCCTGATGATGTGAAAGTGGCTACGTCGCTCAATTCTTTCAAAACTAAACTCCTTAAATCTTCTATTGTTACTTCAGACATATAAGCTTTACATTTCGTTATTGTTAAGTAAGTACAATTTGTATTATATATATATTTTATGTATGTTTATGTATGTTTATGTATGTTTATGTATATTTATGTAGGTTTATGTATGATTATATATATTTATGAAGGTTTTTGTAAGTATATATCTTGTAGCAAGTATGCATGTGTAGGTATTTAGTTAGATATAATGTTAGTTTCATTTATCCTGTGTAAGTACGACCTTCTATACCCTTCTTGTGAGTAATTGTCCTATCTTCTTATTCGCCGGTTGACTGGAAGAGATTCCATTATGGGATAAGTCCGCCGTTGTCAATTAATTCTATTGTTTTTGTGTGTAATTGTGTTTTTTCATAGTACAATAAAGTTATTACAAACAAACAAACAAACTGAAAGTGCTATCATGTTGCTGATCAGATTTCCGCACACCAATTGACCTAGTTATACATAAAGCCGCTTCCAGTAGGTCGGACCACTGCGGACCAGGTCGTTGTCTGCCAGACGACCTTGCTTACACCATTTGGAGGCCGATGAATGGCTACGTTGAATAGAATCTATTTAACGTAGCCATTTCGCGAGCGGTACAATTTGATTGGCAATTAAGCCGTGTGGCTTCCGGCAGAGTAGAATAGGACCACTCCAAGTCTTCCCGTGGATGTCGTAGAAGGCGACTCGGAAAAACAAGCTAAACAAAGCTTATAAACATCAGTAACTGGGCGACCGAGCTTTGCTCGGTTACATTGCTCAAACATTAACTACATTTTTTAAACTTGTCTAAAAACAATACAAAATAAAAAATTATATATAAACTTGAACATAAAAAAAACCCGAGTGGGATTCAAACCCGTAACACTCTTTCTAGCGGACCGCATCTTAAACCGCTGAGCCAAACGAATAGCGGCCGGCGCGACGAAATTAGCGACCATATTCTGCGTGGAAAGAAAAACGCATGAAATCTCGAAAACACGAGAAACAGACAACATAAGACTAATCTAGATCGATTGTTTACCCCCGAAAACCCCCATATACCAATTTTCAGGGAAATCGTTAGAGCCGTTTTCGAGATCACAGAAATGTATATACATATAAATAAATAAATATACAAGAATTGTTCGTTTAAAGGTATAAGATAAGACCTTTCCAACCCGTTTGGTCAGCGTGGAGAGTATAGGCCAAATCCTCCGGCTGCTCTGGCCATGTTTGGCTATGGTAGTGCAGGGAGGGTCGTGCTCCTGCATTGAAGACCCTCTGCACGCTGGCGAGACCGGTTGGAGAGACCTCACTGATGATTATAAGCTTTGTTTAGCTTGTATTCGGACTTGGAGTTGTCCTATTCTACTCTGCCAGAAACCACATCACGGCTGTTAAAACTCAACCACATGAAGTTCACAGTTACGAAAGAGGTGACATATTACGGGTTACCTACTAGAGTTGTAAAGTTAAATCACTTTTTATCATACCTATAAATAAATAAATATACTTATAGGGAAAAATTACACAAATTGAGCTAGCCTCAAAGTAAGTTCGAGACTTGTGTTATGGGATACTAACTCAACGATTCAAGACCCAGAACAATTTGAAAAAGGCCATTTTCCGTCTTGATCTGACCGGGGATCGAACCTGGAACTTCTGGGTAGCGTACTAGCATGGGGACCACTACACCACGGAGGTCATCATAACAAAATATAATAGGTACTAAAACTATTATTTAACATGTGTCTTATCAGCTCACAGCGCGTCGCCGTATTCCCGCCAAGTACCATTTAAGACAGTGTTACTTAACGGGAATTTTGTATTCCCGTTGAGTAACAGTGACGTAATGAAGGTTAAATAAAACACCACTGAAGTAATGAAAGGGAAACAACGAAAAATACGGGTCCATTATCTATACATCTATATACATATAAAACAGTAAAAAAGTGTGTCTGTACATTAAATATATTTTCAAAACCAAACTATTGGGGGGACATAGTAATAGAGTAAGAATTAAAAAAAAATGCCTGTCTGTTTGTACACGCTAATCCCGGAAATACTGGACGGATTCGAATAAAACTTCGATGGTCCAGCAACCATAAGAAATATAAAAATGACGCCTTAGCAAAAGTCGTTCAGCCTGATGAGCATTTTCCAGAGACATAAAGTCCACGCGAACGAAGTCGCAGACTTAAGGTAGTTTTTGAATAATCGAAAAGACGGACTAATTACAATCATACTTTTCTGACCTCCATTGCATTGTTATGTAAGTGGCGTTGTAATGGAATAATATTATGCAGAATGGCCTCTAACATTTGTTTTTGGAGGTCGGCTTCAATACAATGACCCTTGTCGCAGTGAAATGACCTGCAGATTGCCGCATGCCTATGTAACTAGGTCACAGGAGGAGAGAACAATTAAGAATGCACGTATTTTTTTATCTGCTCAATAAAACCCTTAATAAACATAATAAAAAAATGTGATAGAATTTATAAAATATCTTTATCAGCGACGATATTATTATCCTTTAAAGTTTTAGAAAGAGAAATCCGATATGGACTGGTGACGTCAAAGTCCATGTCATCTATACATTTTTATGGAAAATGGCGTTTTGGCAAGTGAGATAGACATATTTTCGTAAAATCGTTGTATGTTGTTCGTTTTTCAACCAATTTTAATTCTGTTTCGACTGTTAATACTATACTTTTGAATATTTATGGATAAACTGGTTAGATAACACATATTTTTTTCATACATATTCCTTGTATTGTACACGCCAATTACCTCTTTCTTTCCATTTCCTTTCGTGGTTCTGCTGGAAAAAATTTCTTGAGGAATAAGTAGCACCTATTATTCATCGTCATCATCATATCAGTTTTTTTTTGGTCTCCACTGCAAGAGCACGACTCTTTCTGTATTACCAGAGCCATACTTTACCAGAGCAGCGGACTTGGCCTACACTCCTCGCTGGCCAGACGGGTTGGAGAGCTGTTTATAAGTTTGTAATTCCTAAATCGCCTTCTACGACGTCCACGGGCCACGGGAAGACTTTGAGTAGTCCTATTCTGCCGGAAACTACACGGCCTGTATGTGTATACCCTACTTAAATGCAAATTAAAAGCTTGTTAAATGTTCAAAGGTATAATATATTTTTTCCGGGTATTAGCGGTACTATACTTATTCTGTGGTGTTAGTCAGAGTGCGTCACAAGTTCACATCCATGAATCACGGCGGTGGGGGCTTCGGCCTTGTGTCCCACATTTCACGGACGCGGGTGCGCTAACTTAGATTGATGGCTATTGGCTGGAAGTCTGGCTAATTATTTGCAATATTGACGGATTTCATATATACATACATATTAGATAATATTTACAAAGTTTGAAAATGGGCAAGTTGGAAAATGGCCTTTTTCGAATAGTCCTGGGTCTTGGATGTTTATCTATATATGTATTTGTTACAAAATATAGTATCGTTGAGTTAGTATCCCATAACACAAGTCTCGAACTTACTTTGGGGCTAGCTCAATGTATTTTGGCCCTATATATTTATTTATTTATTCTTGAGGAAAGTTGTTCAATAAGGTGGACTGAAGTTTCAGTATCTGGATTAATGGCTCGGAGAGCTGTAGACCTCGTGAGCCTGTCTTTGCAACTCACCCTTGACCCCTTGAAGTTAATCGGGCGAAAAAGCTAGGACAAACAGGATAACTAAAAAAAACTATAAGTAACTGAATCGACCAAAAAAGTTGTAATTGCTCACAAAAAATCATGAGAATCGGTGGAGAAACGTACAGCCGAAACAGCCGAACAGACATACGAACGAATTTTCGCCTCAAGACGTTTCGCGTTCGCTCGGTCTATCTGGAACACATCATCTGGTCTTCTTGTCTCCACTGAAGGAGCACGACCCTCTCTGTACTACTAGAGCTATACATGGCCAGAGCAGCCAGAGGACTTGGCCTACACCACAGAATTAATAATAGTATTACATACAGAACGGAAACTCGCACCGTCCCCCGCAATCTGGTGTCCCCGCAACCCTTCCCCCGTTATTGTGAGGTGTGAGCGGCAGTAAAACAGGGTTATTGGTAGTCGCACGTTGACATTACGCGAGTCACTTAGGATTATTGAATTATAATGGTGAGAAACTGCGTACATTATTATTGTTTATCCACGGAAAACAATAAATAACGAAAATTTTATAGATTTCCGAGTGATGAAAACAGGTAAGCAAAGCAACAAATTCTGTGGTGACGACCCTAATTGTTTAACTCACACATTTGAAGTGTGCACGGACGGATTGTTTCGTTTGTAGTAGTACTAGGTATATAAGCTGCTCCGTTTGTATGAAGTGCCATACCTGTGCCTACACTCTCCTCGCTGGCCAGACGGGTTGGAGAGGTCTCATGATGTTTATAAGCTTTGTATTTCCTAAGTCGCCTTCTACGACATCCACGGGAGGACTTGAAGTGGCCCTATTCTACTCTGCCGGAAACCACACGGGCTCGGTCTATACCTTCAGGAAAAACAGTACCTGGGCGACCATATGGTGGTGTTTAGGTAATAATCTACATATAAACTTTTAAAAAAATTAAACTTGTTTAAAAACAATAAAAATTAAAAAATTATATATAAACTTGAACATATAAAAAAGTCAAAAGTAAGTCACCGAGTGGGATTCGAATCCGTAACACTCGTTTCTTGCCGTCCGCGTCTTAACCCGCTGAACCAGACGGACAGTGGCTGGCAGGACGAAATTAGCGACCATATCCTACGTGGAAAGAAAAACACATGAAAACTCGAAAACACGCGTTTTCCCAAACATGAGACTAATCGATTGTTTACCCCCGAAAACCCCCATATACCAAATTTCTGCGAAATCGTTAGAGCCGTTTCCGAGATCACAGAAATAAATTTATATACACATAGATATGTATATAAATTTTAGACCGATCAAAATAGCACATCATGGACATAAATAATAAACTCGTTGTTTTCAATATTTTATCGGATATCAATATTGAGTATCAAATATTAATTAGATATATTATGTAATTTATCCGCGGTCGCAACCGTATTATATAAAAATCGTGAGATTTTGTACACTACTCAACTTTTCCCTAAAAGCATAATAGGTAACCAAAGACCTTGTTAGTTTAACTTTTAGGTGCATTCAAATGCGATCACTTAATAGCAAAATTAAACTGACCCCATTTTTGTTTATACATTTTTTTTCACAGTTTTCACCTGATCTCGATATCTAGTTAAGCCAAAATGATAATCATAATGTTTATATCTTTATAAGCTATATTGTGTCTTTTTAGACATTAAAGACCAAAATTAAACATCATTTTTTAATGTTTTAAAATTAATGTTTTTTTCAGTAGCCAGAAATAGTAACTGTGTTATTTTTGTTTAATTATAGCTTTTTGTGTACTATAATCACATTTTCATCAAAATTAAACACATTAACGTCTTACTTAAAACAAAAAAAAATTGATTGAAAATACGCGAGAACATGTCGTGAAGCGGGATGCTTGCGGTGATTGCGGTGCGGTGCGGGGAGAGAGAGCGAGGCACCAGCCGGGTGAGCGCGCGGCTGCGAACGAGTTTATACGTGTTTTCAATCGATCGCGCCGTGTGCTTACAAAACATATAACTCGTAAATATGGAATTTTGCTAATTGTAGGATTGTTTTGATTGTGCCTTGAACTTTAACCCATTCGCAACCGCCAATACCAGACACAATAGAAAGACGATGAACGTGGGCATTTTAATGCCGTCCGGGTCTTTACGGGTTAACGTGGTGACACAATGAACAATCTAAAACTCTAAAAACAATATAAGTCTTGTAATACTCTTGTTGTCACGGCAAACCCGTACAACATGACAGCCCCTGGACTAATACCGTTCCAAAAATGGGCCCCTGCTGAAATATTCCGTTTCCCATGACATTGCATATTAATGGGATGTAACATGAGAAAAAATTAAATACATAAATATATAACGAAGTTTTTATGCTGTCGTACTAAAATGTAGTTGGGTATTTACAGAGTGCAAGTTGCGCCGTGCAACTTAAGTTTCATTATGTTATGCGCTTACATAGTGTCGCGAACGAGATAAATGTAGAATATTCACGAGCAAGAACTCTGCTGGAGAGATAGACTCGGAATGTTCGCGAGCGGAATGGTATATAAAAGACGGCAGGATAATGCAAGCGAAACTAGGCCTTATATCCTTATGGCATAAAGGCTAGAGTCCTTTGAATGGTCGTCGGCTTTATCGCACTCACACACACATACCGGCGTCTCGATGTTTCCCGTCAATCGAAATACATTCGTCAAGATATGAGAATATTCGAGAACAATGTAGACCGCTGTATCGGCGCTTATAAAAAGGCGATCGAGTGCACGTCCCGCCAGTTCAGTATGAGCTACGAAAGCGATAACTTCGAAGCGAATCGAAGCGAAGGAAACCTACCTCAGTGCGACAAGTGGAAGTACCTGCGACTAATTTGGCGAGATACCTGGACCTCAGATGCTACGCGACTTGGACTTGGACAAATCAAATCAAATCAAATCAAATATATCTTTATTATCATAGGATATTTAAAATATCTCTTAATAATCGTCATTATTTTTTTTGCACTATTGTTGACGTCAAATAGTTACTTACAGCTAAGTTTACTACCGCTTCCAAAGCGCTAGTGCAGAAGAAGCGGTAACAAACTGCACTGCACCTCTTCTCCAAGGACGTCAACTCACAATTAAATTAATACTTAAAGTTAATGTGGACAGAGAATACATTGTTTTGTTTGTTATGTCATATCATAATTTAAATTTAATTTTTAGAATGTCAAAATTTTAAAGTAATGTCAAGTTGTAGATTCAGTTTGTACAAAATGTACCAAATTATGACATTTTCGAGTACCTATATTACAAACTTTTAGAGGGACCCGCGTCAAGCTCAAGCCAGACTTTTTTGTCTTTAAGGTAGTCATCGGTCCTATAATAAGCCTTCTCACAAAGTACTTTTTTTACATAAGTTTTAAATCTTTTGTCTGGCATATCAAGGATCGATTTTGGCAATTTATTATAAAAAAGTATACAGTTCCCCATAAACGTCTTATTAATTGTTTTAAGCCTATAAAACGGGGCAACTAAGTCATTCTTATTACGTAAGTTTCTATCGGTAAAATCGCTTACTTTATTGTATGAGGAAATATTTTTCCTTACATACATTATGTTTTCAAATATATACTGTGATGCTAAGGTAAGTATATCTATTTCCTTGAATAATTCTCTGAGTGAGTCTCTAGATCCTAACCCGTAAATAGCACGAATTGCCCGTTTTTGTAAAATAAAAATAGTCTGAATATCGGCTGCATTCCCCCACAGGAGTATGCCGTAAGACATTACACTATGAAAGTAACTAAAGTACACTAGTCTAGCAGTTGCTACATCTGTCAATTGTCTTATTCTCCTAACAGCATAAGCCGCAGAACTAAGCCTATTTGAAAGTTTAGTTATATGAGCACCCCATTGAAGTTTCGAGTCTATTGTAATTCCTAAGAAGGTAGTACTTTCAACAAAATCGAGTTTTTCACCATCTATCATTATGTCAACGCAGCCCTGTCTCACATTGGGAAGAGAAAATCGAACGCAGTGAGGACATCAGGAAGACCATCTTCACGTGTCAACCTTTGGGTTCCGTAGTGAATAAAAACCCTCATACGAACTTTGGCGTTTTTCTCCAAATCTCGAACCCAGTTTCGTAACAATAGCATTTTACACAATTTCTACCCACCGTTCACACGATGCGACGCCCAAGTTACGTCTCAACGCAATTCGCACTGCACACGTGCTCGCAAGTGCCCGCACAGAGGCCGTGTAGTGTTAGAGAACAGGACTAAAATGTTTGACATAGATAGACTTATTTTTAACATAGACCTTGTCTATCAGACTTCTATGGGAAATGGCAGCATTTCACTTCTCTACATCAGCTGTCTGAAAGAAATTATCGCTATTAGCTATAAGACCACCCACGCCCATTGGACATTTTAATGTCTTTTTCTGTGTGCTATGTACATTTCAAATAATATAAGTTTTTTGTATTTAATAAAGTATTATTACTATTTATTATGTCGTATTATAATAAGCGCTATGGAAGTTAAACTCAGTTGCTTTTTAATGCATAAATATAATCAGTAAAAGCCAAAACGAAAACCACACTTTAATTTTTATGTGTATAAAATACTATTTTCAAACCACTACACGACACTAGTCACAAAGTATCGACTGGCCAGCTTGTTCAGTATGACTTCATCATATGGCCAATTAATTCCTAGCGTGGTTCATCTAGGTATCATGTAATGAGGTTCAATGAGTTTTTTAGTTAAAAAAAGTAGAATTACAGTCACATAAAAAATAATTATTTCAGTAAAATAATTATTGGGTTTGGACCAAAAATGACGAGAGCGATTGGACACATTTAAGGCTAGGTATTCCCGCAGAGGCCGTGCTTTAGAGTTTTTGAAAACCATTTGAGGCATAGACAAAAGTGTTTCTTTCATCCCATCTGCTCAAAAAACGATGGTTTCATCCTAAAACATTTGGAGCTAAAGTTACTGCTAGTTCTCTCGGGATTAAAAAGTGAAAAAGTAAATCTTACGGGATTAAAACACAATTTGAAAATTGAACACGATGTTATCTATGTAAAATCAGCTAAAAACAAAAGAATTAAGTTTTAATACAATAAATAACTGGAACAGACTTCGTATTTTTTTAAATTTGGAATACATATCATCGTGAATGTAGGTAAAAATGTTTATGGTCTTTGCTTCGAAAAAGGAAAAAAGAATAATTAGCGCAATTTTTGTCTTCGATTCAAAGTAATTACAGATGTTTTAGGTTATATTGTGTTAAAATTAATTATTTTGTGGAAATTTAAATCCTTTTTCGTAAGTTTAAGCCGATAGTGCACATTAAATTTATTGCTATTATAAAAATCTTAAAATATGTAGGTCCACGCAAACAAAGTTACGAGTTTATGCGTGAACAAACATTTTTTTTAGAAGTTGGTTCTTAAAAATTATTTCTTAGTATTTATTGAATGAAAACGACACTAAATAAAGGTTAGTTCTTGTCGGAGCTTTGATTAGGTATTGTAGTTGTTCTACTTTCTCCATATTCTGTTTTGTATCTTTTTGCTAGTTTTTCTCATGGATGGCGATGTAATGTGTGCTACTTGCGTACGGTAATATTTTTGTCTCGGGCGTTATACACGAATCCCTCGCTTCACTCAAGATTCCGTCGTAGAATCACTCGCTACGCTCGTGATTCAACTGAGGAATCCTTCGTTTTGCTCTGGATTCAAAGAAGCGCACTCGACTTAAAAGTATTACCTTTACGCCTTGTAGCACAATCTACTATTAAACTCTTAAAAAAGGTATGTATAAGTTAAGTATCCAGGCTCGTCAAATTCGCATTCAGTTACAAGATCCTATAAACTTCATTCGGTTGGAGTTTGACTTGATATAATTATTTTCTTAATAATTATATGAAATTCGCGAGCGCGACGACTTGAACTCGGCAGGTCCGATTAGACGCGTGCTAGCGCTTACTAACATTGGACCAATAAAACAACTAAAGATCGCTACATGTTTTTACAAGCTTTTATTTAACTTGCAATGTATGTATAAATGTAAGTATGTTTGTTCGGGTGGAATCTTCGAACTCAATTTTCAACCAGTTATCCTTAACCAATTTAGCTGAAATTTTGTATACTTTTGTAAGTCGGATGATAATACAATATTATGATGTCAATGGGCTGTTCTGATGATGGAACCGGGAGATATTCGACGGAACTCAGTTATAACCTCATCGAGTAGGTCTCGTTTGATTTGTCTTGACGAGTACTTTTTGGAAGACGATGCTTATCTAGGATCTGATTACGCAGACGGATGGTGGTCAATAGAACTCAGTTATAAAACAACTTAACACAATCGAGTTTGGGCTAATTTCTAACCTTTAGGTACGAAACAATAAAAAGACTTTTTAGCTCATGTCACTTTGAAATGTAAGGATTCTAACGAAACGCCATTCCACAGGTATGGCACTTCATAAAAACGAAGTGACAAATATACCTAGTACTACTACAAACGAAATAATATATCTGTGCATACGTCAAATGTGTGAGTTAAACAATCAGGGTCGCCACCACAGAATTTGTTGCTTTGCTTACCTGTTTTCATCACTCGGAAATCTATAAAATTTTCGTTCTTTGTTGTTTTTTGTGAATGAGCAATAATAATATGTGCAGTTTCTCACCAATATTATTTCAATTACTCGTGCGACTAGCAACAACCCTATTTTACAGGCGCTTACAAGGTCCAAAAACGTGCGAGTTTCCGTTCTGTATGTAATACTATTATCTGCTCTGTGGCCATACATTCAAATCCGTGGCGACATTAAGGAATAAAGAAAATCAAATACATTCAACATACATACATGCATATACAGAGTGGAATTGAATCCGTTGGCAATATTTTAAGTATCTACTATACCCATGATACAAAGTAATTTGAGACTAATAAAACTTCAATCAAAAGTCGTCATTTTCATATTCAAGAAAACCTCTAAACATGCGTCAGACTCTTTGATACATACCTGTACTGCAATTATAAAAAAAAAATACGAAAAATAAATTAATTATAATAGTATCAATTTCGTTGCGTCTTGGTACCCTAACATTCGTTCCTACTTCAAACGTACCTATTGTCCTCAAGCTTTCGTGTGACACGACCCGTCCCCATTCGACTTCAAACCTTATTCACGTAAATTAAGGTCTACTTTTGTATGCCGGTCGGTCGCGCCGTTTGGCTGTATCCGTCCAAGGTCTTTGACCTTGCGGCACGTAGGTATCAGTACGCGCGCACGACTCGAAGTGTTTTGATACTTTATTCATTTTTCTTACTTTTTGATACTTTTTAATTACTGCATTAATTGCAGTATTGTTACCATACAAAATATCCTTTAGGTGAGTATGATGATAAGTTAAATCAATGCTAATGATTTCAATTGCACCCTATAGACTATATATTCGTAATCTCCTTCTTTGCAAGTCGTGTAAAAAATACTGGGATCTAGGTGAGACCCATGATTTTTAGGTTCAGTGTTGTATCATAGAAAGTAAATAACAAAATAACATAATACCCATAAGTTTATATTCAAGAAAAATAATAAAAACCGACTTTAAGGTGTTTACTCCTAATAAATTTTGAACGGCTGAACCAATTTCTAATAAATATAGCTAAGAACTATGACGAAAAGTCAGTTTTCAAACAAAAAAATTAAATCTTCGTTCAGGCCTTACGATGCCATTAACAGACACCTAGATACACAGACATACCGACACGTCAACCTTATAACACTCCTCTTTTTGTCGGGGGTTGAAAATAAACAAAGACACTAAATAACGACTTTGCAGGGTTATTTGTTTCTATTAATTGTTTATTAATAAATCGCTACTGTCAAATTATGTTAATAGGCGATGCGGCTAGCAACCCATCACTATTGATTTATTTTTTGATCACGCTAAGCCTTTGGGTCTTACGGCCCTGGACTCTGTCTACCCCGTCAGCATTAATATAAGATAATGTAGCTGTATCGAACACTACTTTAAACAAAGTTTAATCAAAATAAAACTATTCTTCTGCTTATTTCTATACTGTGTCGCTGGTGGGGTCACATGTGAGCTCGCGGACGCAGCGTCCACGCGATGCAAATTGCGGCCGGGGCAGCATTAAATACCTACATTTGTAGGAATACCCGGCTTTAACAATTGTTTCGTGAACTTTCATGAGAAAACCCATCAATTAATTGAATGGGTCAGAATCAGAAGACCCGGATCGACTACTCACAACAGTTCAGTATTGGTTTAGACCTTAAAGATTAAAGGAACAACACATCTCTAATAACCAACAATACTATCGATAGTTTGTGTACTATTGATAGTAATTCCTGTTTTAGGGCAACAATATGGATAACCAACAATACTATCAATAGTATCTATCCTGATGACGAATAAACTCACTATAGTATTGCGTTTCATAAACTATCCATAGTATCGATTATTTATTTATTAGAAAAGCAATACTATCGATAGTTTGTTCTTCGTCAGAATCAATACTATCGATAATATTGGTTTTATTCAAAATACAGATAGTCTATCGATAGACTAGCGATAGTGTATTATCGAGAGGCAACACTGGTCATCGCAGTGTTGTGCGTCGCGATCGCGACTCGGTAGGTACGGGAATGTGGCTCTTCGCAGTCGAGTTTCATGCGGAACGGTAACAACGCGTAGGTACGTACCGGTAAAATTACCTTTAAATTTTAATAATACCTATAACGTTACTATTACTACATAAACGATACCCGTACTATACGAGTATTACCCTTAAAATTTTAACATAATGAAAATTCTGTTACTGGTACTTAAAATGTGAATTTGGTACCAGTAACAAACCCTGGGGATAAGTCCGCAGTTGTACGTTTACTTTTCTGATTTGTGTCTGTGTTCTTTATTATGTACCATAAAAAGCTTTATAAACAAACCAATAAAAGCTCAACAATGTAGTTATTATCGATCTTATAAACACAATATTTCAATAAATCTCCACCCTAGCCGATCCATGGTTAGTAAAAGTTCCCACGTGCTTATAAAAGTTTGACAATGATTGACTACAAATAAATGCATAAGACGACGCGACGAAACTACTGTACACGAGAATCACTCGCGACTCGCTACAGCACGGTCGGGAGTTGAGGCACAAACCAATGACGACCTTATTGTGCAAGAAATAACGTTCATATTAAAACGTAAGTAAGAAAAAAATAGAAAAAAATTATAATCATTGATATTTTTTGTTTGATTTGTTCCTTATAGTATCAAAAATATGTTGACGGCATAAGTTAAACACTTTCAAAATAGTTATGTATTTTGGCTTTACAAAAAATACAAAAATTTGTAAATGTATAAATGCATAAAATGAATTTGTTTAATTTTTAATAATTTATCAACACACATAATATAATATTTAGAATAAATTGTTGAAAGACAGTAATCTATAATTTCTGGTGAGATAAGCCTGAAAATTTGTAACATACCGAACCTTCTTTATTAACGATAGTGCTAATTGATTAATTTGTTTAATTTAGATTTATTCAACTGGAATGCACACGTTATAATATGGTAGAGGTAGTTTTCCAAAGTTATTAATTATGCTGTACTTACGAAATCAAAATTTGTTCAATTTTCAGTTTTTTGGTTTTTTTACACTGACGCAGAGCCCTAAATTGTTTAATTCGGTTTATTTTAACTATAACTAACATTACTTTATATCATACAAAAAGAAACTTACGGTTATAGCATTATGTCCAGGTTCAGCTATTTTTACTGGTCTATTTCCAAGAATTGCTTGTTTAAAAGTATAAGAATAATCTACAGTGAGTCGTAGCTTGCTACGAACTACCTACCGACTGCGTAGCTTGCTACGAGTCTACGAGCAAGCTCCTATAATGGCTACTACGAAGTTTGCTACAAATACGATGGTAAGCTACGATTCGCTCCAGAGCTCGTAGCTCGTCGTAACCAAATTATTTAACCTTCGATACAAAAAAGGAGGGGTGTTATAAGATTAACGTCAATGTCAGTCTGTGTGCTGGTCTGTGGCGTCGTATCTCTCGAACGGATAGACCAATTCCGATGCGATTTCTTTACCGGAAAGGAAGTTTTCTTGCGGTGGTTCTTAGCTTTGTTTGTTGTAAATCGGTTTAAAAATTAAACGCTTGAAAGTCGGGGTTTTTTTTTTAGTTGCCTGGCAATTAGACCTCCATACTCCTCTGTGGAAAAAACATAGGATGCTCCAAACTGCTTCTCTTTTAGAATGAGCCTAACATAATTCAAGTCCACAAAACGAGGTTTTTTGTCTATTGTATTGTATTGTAAATTCTTTACTTACTGCGACCAAATTGCAGACGTTCTAAAAAAAGGAGAGGTAAAAAGTACCCGTAACCGAAGGGCATGTATGAAGAGATTGATGAGTTTAGATGAAGCAAAAGAGGTTTGTCAGGATCGTAGCAAGTGGAGGTCCATAGTCTCTGCCTACCCCTGCGTGATATTATGTATGTATGTATTTACTGTACATACATAAAAAGCCACAATTGAAATACGAATAAAACACGATAGGTAGTATAAAGGCGGATTTATCCCTATCACGGATCCTTCCAGCAGAGGAGATAATGACATCATCATCATCATGTCTTTTTGTCTCCACTGCAGGAGCACGACCCTCTCTGTACTACTAGAGCTATACATGGCCAGAGCAGCCAGAGAACTTTGCCTACACCCTCCTCGCTGGCCCGATGAATTGGAGAGTTCACACTGGTGTTTATAAGCTTTGTTTTGCTTGTATTTCCTAAGTCGCCTTCTACGACATCCACGGGAGGACTTGGAGTGGTCCTATTCTACTCTACCGGAAACCGCACGGCGAATAGATAGATAATGAAAAAAGTGGTCTAATGGCCTCAGGCTCCGTCTAACCCGTCTTCTTCTTATCATGTGTGTTAGTGACTAACACTAGTGTCAGAGTTTTTAAACCCCTTAAAGACCTCTGACATGGCTTTAGGTAACGACCAATGTCAAAGACAGTGACCGGGACCGACGGCTTAACGTGCCCGAAGCACGGATCATCTTACTAATCAGACAATCAGGTGATCCTAACCAAACTAGGACAAAAACACAAAGTCGTTGCCTCCGCCGGGAATCGAACCCGCGACCTCCGGGTATGAGCTCGCTCTAACCACTATACCACGGAGGCACGTCTACCCCGTAAGGCGTAAAGACGTGTTCAAACAAGTTCAATGCTCCGGTAGCGCCGAGAAAGCATCGGTGAACGGGGTCAGCTGTATTGATTGCGACTGTTCCAGCCGGTGTCTGCCTCCAACCTTTACAGACGCAGTCTGGCTCAGTACATCATTAGTCATGCCGATCCATAAGCTTTTAAACATACATACTATCACGTCTTTATCCCTAATGGGGCAGACAGAGCATTTTGGGTCTTGCGGTTCTATGCAAAGCCCAGGGCCGCAAGACCCAAAAGCCACTTTTAGCGTCATGGTGGGCGAGAAGCAATCAATACAGTGATGGGTTGCTAGCCGCATCGCCTGTTAACATGATTTGCATTTTTGCCCATTCCCTCGATCGGCTTTTACGATCTGCGTGGGAAGAGAAGCAGCTGGTACATTCTAAGTTTTTTTATTTCTCCCAGACCAGCATGGGAGTAAGCTTTTAAACCCCCAATAAATGCTTATTCAAAAGAAGCCTTCCGGAGTCAAATGACTATAGTCAAAGATAATATAATTACTAACGTAACAGATACCCAACGCCATAGAAACTTTTGGACCGGCCTTAAGTAGGCAAATTGAGTAGGCGTTTCTAGTTCCAGCAACTCGCAGAGATGGCAGCACACAGGACTAGTCGAAGCCGCGAAAGCATATCGTAAGTGTTTAAGAGTTCGTCACTAGATGGCGTTAGCGAGAAAACAAATGTTTAGGCATAAGATCCTGAGTATCTATGATAATACACATTTTGGCCATTGTTAATGCTGTCCTACGTACGTAACCCGTAATCGCGCCATACCTACAAGGGGTAGGTAGCCGCGCGCGCCGCACGAGGGGTGTTAAAATTAACAGATTCGGATGCAGGACCGCGACGCGTCGATCATTTATGTTATAAAATATCAAATTTAAAAACGTGTTTGAAGTAAGTGCCATTTATGAAACGCAGAGTCACAATAACGAATGTTTTTTCCATACAAAAAACCGTGCGTTTAGTGACTTCGCATTTCAAAAAATGACACCACTAACCATTCATATATACCTAACTTCAGAAATATCTAGGTAGGTAAGTAAGCATTTCTTTCATGCACATTATGATAATTAATGAATCGTACTACGTAAAAAATTGCAAAATTATATTAAGTACCTACCTACCTTCTTGCAAAATAAAGAAACTCTTGCAATGTGATAGGTATGTAGGTAGGTACTTATAAGAAATCTGAATACGTATAACAAATTTATTTACCAGGCGGTTTATCTTTTTTTTGTCGGGAAAGTGAAAAAGAGTATGGAAATCTAATAGGTAGGTACTTAGTACTACTTATATATCGAGATCAGCTTCACTTGATTTGAATTATTTTTAGTTCGATGCATGTAATCTTCAAAGAACTGTATGCTGTGTGCAGCCAATGGAAATGTCGTTTTTACTTTTATATAATCTTATACCTTTTAAACGAGCAATTCTTGTATGTATATTTATTTATAAATTTATCTAAATCTATCTAATAAAATTAATCTCGAAAACGGCTCTAACGATTTCGCTGAAAATTTGTACATGGGGGTTTTCGGGGGTAAATAATCGATCTAGATTAGTTTTATGTTTGGGAAAACGCGTGTTTTCGAGTTTTCATGCGTTTTTCTTTCCACGCAGAATATGGTCGCTAGTTTCGTCGCACCGCGACCGCCTTGATTTAGCTCAGTGGTTAAGGATAGCGACCGCTAGAAAGAGTGTTACGGGTTCGAATCCCACTCGGTGACTTACTTTTGTTTTTTTTATGTTTAAGTTATATATTTTATTTTTTTTGCATTGTTTTTAGATAAGTTTAAATAAAAATAGTTAATGTTTGAGATGTAACCGAGCAAAGCTCGGTCGCCCAGGTACTTCTTATACCTTTAAACGAGCAATTATTTTATGTATATATATATATATATATATATATATATATATATATTTATAAATTTCTGTGACCTCGAAAACGTCATATCATTACTAAGGAAAATGAAAATTTTTATTTGTTTATTTTGATATACATTTATTAGGAAAAGTTGTTCGAAATGATGGACTGAATCACCCCTTAAAATATTTGTACTTAATTAAAAAGGACATTGTATATATATATATATATATATATATATATACTAGTGATCTAGTATAGCCTGTGGTTCGATTTATTACGGGTAGGTATGTTTCACGTTGTAGAACACAAATACAACTAAAATGATACCTATCTTCTTTTTTTAAAATTTATTCACCATATTTCCGTATCATATTCTTTGGAATTTGATAAAGTTCGATAGGTAGTCGTACGATGCCACTGACTTACTCAGATGTGTGAATGTGTTCGCCGCCGGTCGTTCCGGGCGCGACCTCGCGGCACTACTTATATCCAAACTTCTGCTTTAGGTAGGTACACGGGGTAGGTCAGTACGTGTTGACCCGCAACATGTTGATTCATTGAACGAGCATCTAGGTATAGCTGTGCTCGTATATCAGGTGTTAGGGTGTTACGGTTGCGGACGTTACGATTTACCTAACATCTCCAGCTATGATAATCGTCACTTAGTATTTCGGATAAGTAGTTTCGTACGGCGTGTGCCTTTTTCAATGATATCTTATCTTATCTTATCTTATACCTTTAAACGAGCAATTCTTGTATATTTATTTATATATTTCTGTGATCCCGAAAACGGCTCCATCGTTTTCGCTGAAAATTGGTATATGGGAGTTTTCGGGGGTAAACAATCGATCTAGATTAGTGTTTGGGAAAATGCGTGTTTTCGAGTTTTCATGCGTTTTTCTTTCCACGCAGAATATGGTCGCTAATTTCGTCGCGCCGCGACCGCCTTGATTTAGCTCAGAGGTTAAGGATAGCGACCGCTAGAAAGAGTGTTACGGGTTCGAATCCCACTCGGTGACTTACTTTTGTTTTTTTTATGTTTAAGTTTATATATTTTATTTTTTTTGCATTGTTTTTAGATAAGTTTAAATAAAAATAGTTAATGTTTGAGATGTAACCGAGCAAAGCTCGGTCGCCCAGGTACTTTGTTCTAGAAACAAAATGCAGCGCAAAATGATACGAATACGATTTTGTTTGTACACAGTGTACGTAGTATATTTTACTCTGAGGTACATTATTACAAGATATTATAATAGGTAGGTATCATTTGTATAGGACGGGTTAGTACCTACGCTTTATAGTAAAGACGGTGCTGCCATCAATATAATCCCACATAAAACCTTAAAGCACACAAAGTGCCATCTAGTGACATAATTAAAAACCAAAAATTGTGCTTTTAGACAAATATTTCTGAATTTCGTGAAATAGACAAAGAAAGTGCTTTAAAAATATTTATTGCAGCTCATAAAAATCATATTTAATAAGTTTGAGTATTACTTTGTTCAAATAATGGTAATAAAAGATTTTAATGTTTTCCGTGGTTTTAATCGATACCTACTGCGCCATCTAGTGAGGACGGAAGGGTAATAATTACGTTTATATGGCGATGGGTAGGCGTGCTATAGTGTAAAATTGAGCAAAGGTACTATAGGTATATGGTTAAAAAAAGTGAAGATCATGTCGAGATATAGCGATTTTACGAAAATATGTCTATCTCACCCGCAAAAACGCAATTTTTATGGCAAAATGATGATGTAGACTTTGACTTCACAGTCCATATCGGACTTCTCTTTCTAATTGAAACTTTGAAGTATCACATATTTAAGTTTATATATCGATATTTTCCCGCTATAATGCAGTGGGTGCACTTGTAAACAGAAATTCCCCGTGGACCCACTGGTGGGTTAAGCTGGTGGGTGAACGGGTCGCGGCTCCTAAAAAGTCGGGTGTTATTTTTGACGTTAGTGTCTGTCCGTCTGTGGTATTGTAGCGCTCGAACGGATCGACCATAGAGGTGACGACGGTCCGAAAAGTATGATTGTAATTACTCCGTCTTTTAGAGTATCCAAAAATAATGGACCCGTATTTTTCAGTTTAGTAAAAATTTACAAAGATACGGAGCGTCAGTGTTCCGGAGTTCCGGAGCTTGCGACGTCACTCTTAAGTAAAAATCGTACCAGTCACGCGAAATTTATATGCGCTGTATCTTTGTCATTTTTGGTTTCTCAGAAAAAAGAAAAAATCGTGTTCAAGATTTTTTAATAATCTAACCCAATCGGTTACCAAAAATATTTTTCCATTCGTCATGCCTATTTTGATGCGATTTTTTTGTGTAAAAGCAACTCCCTGACGGCGATTCTTAGCCATGTTTGATAATAATAATAATAAATTTTCTTTATTGCACCAACTAAGCATGACGAAACGAAATGATAAAACAAAACGAAAATATGATGAAAGTCGGTTCAGTCGTTTAAAAGTTATTGAGTGACAACGCTTGACATCTGGGATTTTGTCATTTACATGACAAGTATTAGATGGCGCTATGATATCAACATATTATGTAGTTAACTAGTATTATTAGTATTTATTATTAGTTCTTCAAAAAGGGAGATAACACTCTATTGAAGAACTATAGGCCTATCACGCTTCTGAGTCATGTATATAAGTTGTTTTCGAGGGTCATCACGAATGGTCTCACGAACAGGTTTGATGCCTTCCAGCCTCCCGAACAAGCTGGTTTCCGTAAAGGCTTTAGCACCATAGACCACATTCATACGCTGCGGCAGGTTATAGAGAAGACCAGGGAGTATAACCGGCCGTTATGCTTGGGATTCGTGGACTATGAAAAAGTCTTCGATTCGATCGAAACATGGGCCGTGCTTCAGTCTCTTCAGCGATGCCGTATTGACTATCGGTATATCGAGGTGTTGAAGTGCTTATACAGTAACGCCACTATGTCAGTCCGAGTACAGGAGCAGTGCACGAGGGCAATTCCACTGCAAAGAGGTGTAAGACAGGGAGACGTTATATCTCCGAAACTGTTCACCGTTGCACTGGAAGATGCCTTTAAGTTTCTGGAATGGGAAGGATTTAGCATCAACATGAATGGCGAGTATATCACTCACCTTCGATTTGCCGACGATATCGTTGTCATGGTAGAATCGATGGAAGACCTAAGTATTATGTTCGGAGACCTAAATCAAGTTTCCCAATGGACAAAACGAAAGTAATGTCGAATGTTCATGTTGCGCCCCTACCTGTTTGTGTTGCGAGCTCCACCCTCGAAGTTGTAGACCAGTATATCTACCTAGGTCAATTGATCCAGGCAGGAAGTTCCAGCTTCGAGGAAGGGGTCTTTCGACGAATCCGACTCGGCTGGGCAGCGTTCGGGAAGCTACGCAATGTCTTCTCGTCCAAAATACCTCTGTGCCTCAAGACTAAGGTCTACAACCAATGTGTGTTACCAGTGATGACTTATGGCTCTAAAACGTGGTCCCTTACTATGGGTCTCATTAGAATGCTCAAGGTCGCTCAATGCGCTATGGAGAGGGCTATGCTCGGTGTTTCCCTACGTGATCGAATCAAAAATGAGGAAATCCGTGGGAGAACAAAAGTCACTGACATAGCCCAGCGGATAAGCTCGTTGAAGTGGCAGTGGGCGGGACACATAGCGCGACGAACCGATGGCCGATGGGGCAAAAAGGTTCTTGAATGGCGACCGCGTACTGGCAAGCGAAGCGTAGGGCACCAACCTACAAGGTGGTCAGATGACCTGACCAGGGTCGCTGGAAAGCTCTGGATGCAGGTCGCTCTTGATCGGTCATTTTGGAAATCTTTGGGAGAGGCCTATGCATTGCAAGCCAATTTCATTCTTATTACTCTAGACATACACTGAATTTCCCACTCCGGAGTGGTCACGCGCATAGTAATAATGTAGGTATATTTTTGATACTTAAACGGGGAGTGACACAGGCCTGATCCTGGGTCTAATTGTACCATAGTATATATTGATTGGAACGGTTGTTCCAGCCGGTGTCTGCCACCGATCGACTAAGTAAAGTAAGCTAGACAGTCTAGCTTACTTTACTTAGTCGGGCCGATCACATATTTTTAAGTGACTTCAATAAAGGAGGACGATTTCTTTTCAACAACCTTCACCGTTTTTTAACGATTTAGAAAATTGATTTTTTACTTAAAAGGTCATAAATGCATTGGTCTCATCCCAACCCTCGAGAAGAGAGAGTTTTTGAAATTGTAAACTTATATTAAAATGTTAATTGTAAATTTATAAATTATTTACCTACCTATGTGCGTGTGCATTGAGTGAGCCCCCTTTAAAAATTAATAAATATATATTAAACAATTAGTTATAGGTTTAAAACATTTGTAAAACCAATTTTACAATTTGTAAACTATTACACCCGAGATAAATAGTTAAATGTGGGTTCACTCAGTTCTTACAAAAAGGTGGCTGGTCCTTCGTATATAATATAATCCGTGTTATTATAAAACGCAGACTAACTTTGTTACTAGGTTTAAACCATTATCCGACCAAATCAAGTAGACATTTTCAGATGAGACAGAGGCATAATACTAGATGTCAACTTGATATGGTCGGATAGTGGAACCTAGTAACAAATATAGTCTGCGTTTTATAAAAAGACGGAATAAGTTTACGAGTGTCCTACTTTTAGCACAGAATTAATAATAGTATTACATACAGAACGGAAACTCGCACCGTCCCCCGCAATCTGGTGTCCCCGCAACCCTTCCCCCGTTATTGTGAGGTGTGAGCGGCAGTAAAACAGGGTTATTGGTAGTCGCACGTTGACATTACGCGAGTCACTTAGGATTATTGAATTATAATGGTGAGAAACTGCGTACATTATTATTGTTTATCCACGGAAAACAATAAATAACGAAAATTTTATAGATTTCCGAGTGATGAAAACAGGTAAGCAAAGCAACAAATTCTGTGGTGACGACCCTAATTGTTTAACTCACACATTTGACGTGTGCACGGACGGATTGTTTCGTTTGTAGTAGTACTAGGTATATAAGCTGCTCCGTTTGTATGAAGTGCCATACCTGTGCTTTTAGTCTAAACTTAGAGGCTTTTAATTTTAAATTATCAATTTAAAAAATATTGACAATTTAAATAATTAGAATGAAAAAAAAAACAACGGGTTGCACTCTGGGAGTGCCGGCAGAAGTGAAAACTTGAATATTAACGTTGTGCATTTTTGATATACGAAACAGCAGGCGCAGGCATACATTTTCGCCGCGCCGTAGAAAGAGAGGGGGATACTCTCTCTCCTATGCCGCGCCAGCTGTCTACTCTCCATCCGTCTTACGAATTTTCGACCAGGTCACGTGTCCTGACGCGAGCGTGTCCTGACGCGAGTTTAACATTTTTTACCCAATTCTAAAAAAGTGCACAACGCCGCTAAAGAAGTTTTCACTTCAAAAATATTATTATTAACAAAATGTAATGTTCTCAATGACTTTACCTTGGAAATATGGTATCGTGCTGCATTACCGCGATTGATGTGTTTAGGTATGTATTTAGTATTTATTTTTTATGTATTTAGTCACATAAAATCATTAAATTTCTAATCACATTTTTATAAATGTGTATATCAATTGAATTGTAGGGGCCTATTTAATTTTACATGTTTGCCATAAATATAGGGACCTCTATATTTATGGCAAACATGCAACAGAGATGCAAAAATCATAAAACGTAATTTTGTATTCAAGTTCGTCATAAAACCGTCCGTGTATCAAATCAAGGTCTCGCCAAGGTTTGAAATTGATTGCCGCGATGAGACTTTATAAAGTTACAGGCCTTCAGTTGTAGAAGGATCGATACCTTGCCACGGAAGATTTTATCGATTTCACATTATGTATTCTTAACCTCTCCGAGGCCTCGGATCAAAAACGAGGCGGTTAAACTGTTTGTTAGTGTGCCTGGTATTGGATGACACTTAATTTGAATTATCTATACTTATAATTTACTAGCTGATTCATTCGCGTGGACTTTAAAGTCAAGTTGGGTCAAATTGGACACGGTGTGCAAATCAAATTTAAAATCGGTTCAGTAGTTTAGGAGTCCATGGCGGACAGACAACGTGACACGTAAATTATATATATAAAGATAAGTATTTACTCAAAGTCAAATATCATTTATTTATCTTTGGATATTTGTATCATTTGATAAAATATTATATAATTATATGATACTTATATAATTTTTTTGATAAATGTAAATTTAAGTAAATGTTGACGTCAAATCATTTTCTTACAGAAGAAGCGGTAACAAACTGTACTGCAGCATTTTCTCCAAAAACGTTTAGTAATATGTTTTGAAAACGTTTACTAATTGGTTAAGTGAACTGAGAATCTATTCATACATATAATAAAACAGTAAAAAAAAGTGTGTCTGTACATTAAATATATTTCCAAAAAAAATATTGGGGGCGATGGAGACATAGTAATAGAGTAAGAATTAAAAAAAAAATGTGTGTCTGTTTGTCTGTTCGTCTGTTTGTCTGTTTGTCTGTATGTCTGTTTGTCTGTTTGTACACGCTAATCTCCGGAAATACTGGACGAATTCGAATGAAACTTTTTTTGTTATATAGCTATTAAGCCTGGGCAACATAAAGGGTATAAATGATTTTGGAAAATAGAACGCCTGATGCAGAACCGTAATGGTCCAGCTAAACTATAAGAGATATAAAAATGTCGCCTTAGTAAAAGTTGTTCAACCTGATGAGCATTTTCCAGATACATAAAGTCCACGCGAACGAAGTCGCGGGCTTCGGCTAGTACAATATAAAAGTAGAAACTGACTAGCTGACATATACTGACTGACGGATCGGTCAATGCACAGCTGAAACCGCTGGATTTGAAAGCATGTAATTTTGCACAAACGTTTCTTAATGACGTAAAAGTGCACTTATGAGGGGATTTTTGGAAATTCATCCCATATAGGGTTGAAATGAGGGTTCAAAGTTTATATGAAACTTGAAACATTTTGATGTTAGAGATTCAAAGCAAAAGATTAAGTACTGTATCACTTTTTTCAAAATAATCATTGTAAGGGAATAAAACTTTTTATGAAAAACAGTTAAACACATAACATTTGAGAATCTTAAAAAAATGTTACCACACGGGCAAGGCCCTGAGCTTCATCTTGTCAAGTATATATAATCATTTTCAAATTAATAATCAGACTTCTAAAACACGAAAGTTCTTTGACTCTATCTAATTTAATATCAGTATTATTGTAAGTTGACGTTTTTGGAAAAATACTACAGCACAGCTTGTTGCCGCTTCTTCTGTACTTGCGTTTAGGAAGCGGCACGGCAGTTATCTTAGCAGTAAGTAATTGATCTGACGTCAACAACTACTATGGAATCGAAAGAAAAATTGAAAATTACCAAGTGATCATCATCTTCATCAGGTAATTTTGTCTCCAATACAGGACCCCGACCCCCTCTATGTACAACCAGAGCCAAATTTTGCCAGAACAGCCAGAGGACTTGGCCTACACTCGCTGGCCAGACGGGTTGAAGAGGTCAATTTATATCAAGTGATACAAATGTCCGAAGGAAAATAAATGATTTTAGACTTTTGACTTCGGGAAGACCATCTGATTCAACCCTGTTTCTTTCTGTTGCAGGAGCTGTCAAAACTTGACGGGCAGGTGTTGGGGACGTCGGCCCCTCCCACCACGGTTCCATTGTCGTGCTCCATCGACCTGCCCACAGACACCATCGCTGAGGTAAGGAAGGAGGTTCAATTGTTTTTCTTTTTGTTTTTTGTGTGGCCAAGACTGGTGACAGTTATGTTTCAGGCTGCCTAAAGGCTTTCTGATCGTGTGGCCAAGAGTGCCAAGAGCTGTTGAGCAGCACCAAGCACTGAGCTATGAGCTTTTTAGATTGCTGTAGCACACAGATACAAAGATATTGATATTTGATCCCAATACGATGTTTCAACATGTATTGTATTTTTCTGTATGTGTGTGACTATAGCTTAGCTACACGCTACACATGAACGTCTTATCTATCTAAATAACATGAGTTCTATCCGCAGGCCACCCTGTCACCAGACAAAGCTGGGTCTCTGTTGTCGGTCCAGTCAGCGCCTCCGGAGAGGCCCGTCAGTCTGCTGCTTGAGCTACCGTTAGCCACGGTAAGTTCGTTTGTTTGTTTGTGAATACTCTATCTCCTTTGCTGTATCCGGCAGAGTAGAAGAGGGCCACTCCAAGTCCTCCCTTTGATGTCGTAGAAGGCGACTTAGAAAATACAAGTTAAACAAAGCTTATAAACATCAATGAGATCTCTCCAACCCGTCTGGCCAGCGAGGAGTGTGTAGGCCAAATCCTCTGGCTGCCCTGGCCAAGTATGGCTCTGGTAGTACAGAGAGGGTCGTGCTCCTGCAGTAGCGACAAATAGACCTGATTATGATGATGATGACGAAGTACCCTATCATATAAAGATATAACTAGGATGTTTTAGACATGAAATGAGGAGGAAGGAGAGGCACGGGCAAAAGGAAGGCCAAAACAAGCGCCCACAAGTTTTGTTTTTAAAATCTACCCTTTTAATTAATATTGAGACATGTGATTTGGTTTCGCTCGCCGTCATATTGTTTATGTTATTTATGTTTCTCTGTAAGTGAATGTTTATTCTTTTGAGAAATAAAGAATCTTTAACAAGAAAAGGTAGATGGGTGACATGAATAAAAAGAATTAACAAGCAACATAACAAAGGATAGAGGGGTATAGAAAAGACTACATGCGACGCCATGTAGAGTGGGATAAGATGAGGAAGAAGAAGATAAAACATATAAATTTGCACCTAAAGGACAGAGCCAATAACTTTAAGACCAAGACTACATTTAGTCTGATGATGGTTGTGAAGAGGGAAAAAGGGACTCAAAGCAGTGATGGGTGTCTAGCCACATAATTCGTTTGCCAGTGAAATTTTAGGTGACTTATCTTAAAAGAATAAAAACCCCTACAAAGTCTTGTAAGAGCGATCCATACTCAGAATTGGTCAGTATCTTTTGGGGCCTATTTAATTGGTGTTAGTTTCTTGCCTGTTGCATTTTTGAAGCAATAGAGAACTTGCTTGGTCTAAACTAAAATCATTTATTGCTTTAATAAAATGGTGTGTAACAGGCAAGAACCTTACACCTATAGATAGGTTTTTCTTACCTTGCAGCAAGTTGGCGCCTACCTGTCTGCGATGTCGCCGACGGAGCAGGAGGAGGACTCCCTCCTGACCCTGTCGTCGGTGACGGCCCGGCCGCTGTTGGCCGCGTCCAGGAAGCTGAGGCCGGCTGTGCCTGACTCCAACGCCTCTGAGTGAGTAGAGGAGACCATATCATCGGCATAGTAATTTATCATGTCTTTTCCCTAATGGGGCAGACAGAGGAGGACTCGCTCTTGACTCTGTGATCGGTGACGACTCGGCCGTTGCTGGCCGCGTCCAGGAAAGTGAGGACGACCGTGCTTAACTCCAACGGCTCTGAGTGAGTAGAGGAGACCATATCATCTGCGTATTAAACTATCATGTGCGCCTACTTGTCTGCGATGCAGACGGAGCAGAAGGAAGACTCCTTTTTGAAACTGTCGTCGGTGATGGCCCGTGATGGGTTACGGAGGTCAGACGGCAGTCACTCTGTGTACAAACTAGCAACCTCGTCAAATCTCCTTAGGTAGTGGACCACGGGCTCTGAAGCGATACCGCTGGGGATGCAACCAGGAAAATACGCTTGGATAATGATGAATATCATAGATATATCTAGCTAATAAGTCATTCGCGTTTAGTCTAGAGACAGATTAAATCTTTGACTATTTCTACAGCACCTCGGGTCCCCCTGACGGCGGCTACGGCTGGGTGGTCGTGTTCGGCGCGTTCATGGTTCAGTTCTGGGTGGCCGGCCTGTTCAAGTCGTACGGGGTGCTCTACGTGGAGATCATGGAGACGTTCCCAGACTCTTCGGAGTCGGTGGCTTCTTGGATACCCGCAGCGCTGTCCACACTGTGTTTGGCTCTGGGTAAGATTCTAACATTATGAAATTAAATTTATTGATCTCTCTATCTGAGGACTAAGTCAAGGGCGTCGCCAAGGGGGGGCAGAGAGGGGCAGCTGCCCCCCCCCCCCCTAGAGATTCTAAAAAAGTTGCCAAATTGCAACCAAAGTCCTAAGTCTTTGAGTTGATTTGCTTGAAGTTCAAGCCTTGAACAATCATTCCCGTACGTCGAAACTCGAATGAATTCACCAATTCCACTCATAATATTCCGTACACTTATTCAAATTCAAACTTCTCTTTATTCTATTTTTCTAATAAATGTTATTATAACTTATTTACAAGTTTTTTATTGCATAGTCAAGAGCTCGTGCTCGTGTAGCTTTACACATTGGACTCTGTACTGTCACAGAATATATATGTATATAGTACTAAGATACTGTTGTTATTACAATCGCTGTAGATGTAAGGCTCGTAGTACAAGTGAAAAGCTTCATGTGCTGTCGACTTTTCCTACAATTCATACCTACTTTTCTCATTTATAGAGAATGAGAAAGGTATGAATTGTAGTAGGTAAAGTCAACTTGCCCCCCCCTGCGCCATCGGCTGGCGACGTCCTTGGCTAAGTAAGGATGTAAATATCTATGAGAGCGTTTGTTTACTTTATACGCTGCTGCAGCACCGCGTGCTTCAGATTTGTCAGTATGTGATGGACATACGACGTGTAAATGATCTACTATTTCATCTAGACTTATACATAACAAGAGTACCCATAATTTCCAAGTCTAGCTTTTAACCCCTTGTAAGCCGTAATATCAGACACAATAGTTAAACAATGCATTTTCACGCAGATCTGCGCAAGGCATACAAGATCCCATACTTTTTCAAGAGAGATTTGGATTCCCAAAATCCGCCCTCAAATATTCTTAAAAAGTTTCAATTTTTACTTAATAAATATGATAACTTCTAATATGATAACATTTATTAAATTAAATTCAAATCAATCAATTCAATGGCAATGCTGCCAGCCTTTTGGGCACTCTACCGCAGGGCAATGATCTGGAAGACGTTTTCTATTTGTAAGGTTTTTCTTTTTTATTATTATTATTATTTGTTTAGTTTAATTTAGAGTATAATTTAGATTTTAATTTAGTTTTTAATTTAGTTGTTAATTAAGAAGATTAAACTGTTATTTTAATTTTATTGAAGTAATAAAATCAATTCATGAATTTATAAATTAAATTGAATTTTTGTTTAATTTTGAATTTTGTTATATAATTAATACCTAATTTAGTAATAAATATGTAAATATGGATTTTAATTATCTGAAATAAAAATTGTTTCATTTATTTATTTATTTACTGCCCTGAAAATGTTAATATGAGAAATATAAATTGACTTTTCCCCTCAGCGCCCCTGTCGT
This sequence comes from Acrobasis consociella, assembly GCA_963555685.1. NCBI lineage: Eukaryota > Metazoa > Arthropoda > Insecta > Lepidoptera > Pyralidae > Acrobasis > Acrobasis consociella. Next base: position 8,268,079 of record OY743132.1, on the reverse strand, counting down.
CGGCCCTCTGCGAGAAGTACTCCTGCCGGCTGGTTGTCTTCATCGGCGGCTTGTTCTGCGCCACCGGCTTAGCTCTCTCCTACTTCAGCACTGGCCTGCTGCATCTACTGCTGAGCTTCGGAGTTATGACTGGTAAAACAAACTCTTGAAAAATTAAAATTTCTGTAATATGAGCAAAGATAATATAATTACTAACGTAACAGATACTCAACGCCACAGAAACGATTGAAGAGCCCGTAAGCACGCAAAACTGGAGTTGCGGAGCGGCCTCTCAGAGATGGCAGCACACACGACTAGCCAAAAAGATGACGAAGAAAGTGTTGAATATACTTTTAAAAAATATATTGCATTTCATATAAGTCTTATTTAAGTAATTAGAGCACTACTTTATTTAAATAATAGTTATAAAAGATTTTTATGTTTTAATTTTTACATTAAAGCGCCATCTAGTTACAAGGAAAAGAAATAATAATGTTTATATGACGATGGGTAGGCATGGTATGAGTGAAGATAGGGTCAGAATAGTATGATTGTGGTTAGTTCGTCTTTTAGATTAGGTATCCAGAAGAAATGGACCCATATTTTTCAGTAAGTAAAAATCGTACCTAACCGTGACGTCATGCACAATTTGAATGCGCTGTATCTTTGTCATTTTGATTCTCAAAGTAAAGAAAAAATACGTGTACAATATTTTTTAATAATCTAACTAATGGTCTTAAATCTTCCATGCTGGTCTGGGAGAAAAGAAAAAACGTAGAATGTACCAGCTGCTTCTCTTCCCGCGCAGATCGTAAGAGCCGATCGAGGGAATGGGCGAGATTTGAATCATGGTAATAGGCGATGCGGCTAGCAACCCATCACTATTTTGATTCCTTTTCCATCTTAACGCCCACCACCACGCTAAGCGTGGCCTTTGGGCCTATCGGCCCTGGGCTCTGTCTACCCCGTCAGGGATATAGACGTGAAAATGTATCTGTATCTGTATCTAACTAATGGGCCAAAAATATTTTTCGATTCGTCATTCCTATTATTTCTCCACAATCTTTTTTAGGGTTCCGTACCCAAAGGGTAAAAACGGGACCCTATTACTAAGATTCCAATATCTATATGACTGTCTGTCACCAGGATCTCATGAACTGGTGATAGCTAGACAGTTAAAATTTTCACAGATGTATTTCTGTTGCCACTGTAGCAGCAAATACTAAAAACATAATAGAATAAATATTAAAGTAGACTCCCATAAAACAAACGTAGGCCATACCCAAATTTTCCGGGGTCCAGTGGCGCCGCCATTTAAAATAAATCATTTAAAAGGAAACGGAGATATCATTTAAAATTGTGTCTTGGTCAAGTTCTAGATACACATTCAAAGTATTTTTTAAACTACTTTTTGTAGTTTAAAGTGAGAACGTGAAGCTTTTCTACGCACATTTGCGAAAAACGGCCACTTTTAGCTAATGTGCGTAGAAAAGCTTCACGTTCGCACTTGAAATTATTAACAGTAGTTCATTAAAATAGTTTTAAGGGTTATCTAGGGCTTGACCAAGACACAATTTTGAATGATATCTCCGTTTCCTTTTAAATGATTTATTTCAAATGGCGGCGCCACTGGACCCCGGAAAATTTGGGTATGGCCTTAACTAGCTGACCCGGCAGACTTCGTACTGCCAAATATAGCCTGTCAAAATGTACGTTTGTATGGGAAAAAGAAAAGGGCTGTTTTTAGGGTTTTTCCGGCAATTATTCGAATTTTTCTCGCCGTAAAAACCATCTTTGAATTTCAACGAATTGGCCAAATTGGTCCAGGCGTTGTTGAGTTATGCGCTTACCAACACATTTTGCGATTCATTTTTATATTATACTAGCTGAAGCCCGCGACTTCGTTCGCGTGGACTTTATGTCTCTGGAAAATGCTCATCAGGCTGAACAACTTTTACTAAGGCGGCATTTTTATATCTCTTATAGTTTAGCTGGACCATTATGGTTCTGCATCAGGCGTTCCATTTTCCAAAATCATTTATACCCTATATGTTGCCCAGGCTTAATAGCTATATAACAAAAAAAGTTTCATTCGTATCCGTCCAATATTTCCAAAGATTAGCTTGTACAAACAGACAAACAGACAAACAGACAAACAGACATACAGACAAACAGACAGACTTTTTTTTAAAATTCTTACTCTATTACTACGTCTCCATCGCCCCAATATTTTTTTTGGAAATATATTTAATGTACAGACACACTTTTTTTACTGTTTTATTATATGTATAGAAGATATGCGAGTCCTACTCGCACTTGGGCGGGTTTTACGTAATCCATACTTCCTTAATCCTACTACTAATATTATAAATGCGAAAGTGAGTTTGTAATTTGTTTCTTTGTTACCACTTCACGCTTCAACCACTGAACCTATTTAGATGAAAATTGATATGGATGTAGTTTGATGACCAGGTAAAGACATACGATAGTTTTTGTTCCCGATATTCGCACGGAGAGCGAAGCCCACGGGCACAGCTAGTGTATGATATCAATATCAATGACATGGGGTGGTTAGCAGAAAAGTGTAAGAGACTTGATATCTTTGCATCTTGAACTAAGCAGAGCTTGATTTTTTCGGAACACCAGACTCTCCACAGTTGGAGGAAACAGTTGCCCTTGAAGAAGAATTCTTTCTGGAAAAGTCAATTTAGATAGGTAGATCAAAAAGTTAACCCCCCGGAAACAGCAAGCCCCAGGCTAAGAAACAGCAAAGCCTGGGATGTGACCAGTCCTGCGCGAGAGCGATTATCAATAGAAAAATGGTTCTAAGAATCTTACTTCGAAATAAAGAAATACATATTATAGCAATGTTTGCTCCATGGTGATAATCACAAAATTGTGGTGTCCTCGTCATCGTCATAAAATATAAATTCGCAGGATTCTAAAGGAAGAATAATATCTTCAAACAAGAAAAATCGCCTTTTCCAAAATATCTCTCTGTTAGCAATGTTTGCTCCATGGTGATAATCACAAATATGTGGTGACCTCGTCATCACCATAAAATATAAATCCACAGGATTCTAAAGGAAGAATAATATCTCAAACAAGAAAAATCGCCTTTTCCAAAATATCTCTCTTTTATAGTTTACTAGCTGCCCCCCGCGGTGTTATCCGCGGAAAAAGTATCCCACTTATATGTTAATCCAGGGTGTCAGCTTCTTGCATACCAAATTTTATCAAAATTTGTGCAGCCGTTTGCGCGTGAAAAAGTAAGAAACATACACACACACACTTGATTTCAAGCACACATTCTCATTAGCCACTTAGGATGGCGTGATGATGACGAAATGTTTTTTGTTCAAGGTATCGGCGGAGGTCTCTCCACGACCCCAGGCATTGTCATCGTCTCTCAGTACTTCGACAAACACAGGTAAGAAATGTGGAAGCTCGTGCAAGAACGCTTAATTTTAAAAAACAACATAAGACTTTTTTCTTGTGTGCAACTGCCTAACTTTGACTGTGAAATTTTGGTGGAAAAAGTCAAGGAAATTCGTGTTTTCAACTTAAACCACATCTTTTAATTCGTGGATCCCCAAATATTTGTAAAGTCATATCGACGTCTCGACCAGAGAAGTTTTTACGTTATACTGTTTACATAATATTGTCAAATTCACTGCAATAAGTCTTTTTTCACAAGTGTTCACAGTTGTGCCCATTACATCATCTTCAATATCATCATCATCATCATCATTATGAGGATCATCATCATCATCGACAATTCTCCACATCCCACTGCCGGGAATAGGCATCTATCAATCTATGCCCACGGCCGGCCTTACTCAGAATTTAATTATATCTCTCTTTGACACCATCTGTCTTTTTTCAGAGCACTGGCCAACGGTATATGTGTGAGTGGAACAGCTGCTGGCAGCTTCGTGTTCCCGATGCTGATAGAGAAGCTCGTCGATATGTATGGGTTGCATGGAACTGTTCTGTTACTGGGTGAGTAATATTTGGTGATATCATCACTCTCTGAATGAGTCAGTTAGAGAGTCGGAGCCAGTTACGCTCCTGTTACACCCCTAGTGTTGCAGTTGTCCATGGGCAGCGGTGATTACTTACCATCAGGTGACCAGCTTGTTCGTTTGCCGCCCTATAACATAATAAACATAACATCTCTTTGATAACATTTCCCGAAATAAACTATTAGTAGCTTTGTGAGCTGCCGATCCTTCACGAGTGTTTTTGTATAGCCCCTCACAAGCTGAAATTGACCCCTTGAAGTTTATCAAATGAAAAAGTTGTTCGGACAAAAAGTAACATTTTTATAAGAGAAACAAAAAAGTATAACTGCTCAAAAAATGCTGCAATATGATCATGTTTACATTTTCAAGAAATTTGGTTGAGAAATGCAACTTGTAGGCAAGAACAGACAGACTGACAGGAGAAATGTAGAATTATGGGCATCAGGTGACTACCAGCTATTGACTAGCTAACAGTGACACAATGTGATTCCATACCTAAGCTTGTCGTGCGTGTAGTATCCGGCAGAGTAGAATAGGGCCAATCCAAGTCCTCCCGTGGATGTAGAAGGCGACTTAGGGATAACAAGCTAAGCAAAGCTTATAAACATCATTAAGACCTCTCCAACCCTTCTGGCCAGCGTGGAGAGCGTGGGCCAAGTCCTCTGGCTGTTTTGGCCAAGTATAGCTCTGGTAGTACAGAGAGGGTTGTGCTCCTGCAGTGGAGACAGAAAGACCTGATGACGATGACCTAAGCTTTGTCATTTCAGGTGGTGGGATGCTCCACGTGTGCGTGGCAGCCACTCTGTACCGCCCGCCGCCCACCGTGCGGGAGAGAGGATGTACTCCAGCTACCACTACCACGACTGAAAACACTACATTACTACATGATATTCAAGAAGGTTGGTACTGCTCTGAAAGATAAATTTCGTTGTGACTCGTCAGCTTTTTATCCCCCTTCTCCGAACATTTTCTTTCTTGTTTAACTCCTTTTCTTTACATGCTTTGCGGTTTTTTAATGCTTTACCTGCTGACATCAGAGAAATTTCTATTACGGCCTTATATTGGAAATAAAATCCTCATATACCCACAAAAGTTTTCTCAAAGCACTGATGGTGCGAGGAGAACCATGTCATCGGCATAACTACAAATTGACACAAACAGTAACTGTTATAATAATATGCCGGCAAGTTATCAGCAGGTTCTCTCACCTTAGACTAAGACTATGAGAAGTTGTTTGTTTTTCGTCTGTGTAAGTTGGTTAACACTGGAGTGGAGCTTGATGACTGCCATATAATGATGACAGCCGGGACCAACGGCTCATACGTTTATGAGAAGTAATGAAGAAAAAGCCATTTCGCCGCTCGACTACGGTCATTTACGTACAAGCTTAAGAAACTTGGTAAGGCTCCCTGCCTTACTCCGCACTCAGGTTTTATATTGACCACAATTGTTTCAGGTAAAATGGAGCCGATCAAGGACAACCGCCTGGAGAAGCTGTTCCAGCCAGACTCCGAGCTGACGGTGCACCAGAAAAACCTGTTCAATGAGGAGAAACGCACAAATCTCTTTAACGAAATCATACACCCTAGTCTCATAGAGGTAAGGGATTTTGACCTCCGTGACGTAATTATTACTCTTCTTCATATTCATAAAGAAATACAAACGATTGCTAAACATATTGTCCCTTGTTCTGGTTTGAACCGAAATAAGAGTTCTAATCAAATGAAAGTCACTGATAAAATTGAGATAACTATATTGTTGATAATAAACTATAAAATAACTTGATGGAAAATGATACATGAGCCGCGTGGCGCGCTTGTTAGCCGTAGGTTGCAAACTGACAATTCTAATACTAATGAGGCGAAATTGTGCAAATGCTTGTCTTACTTAAAGCAAAGACTTATCAAATACTGTACGGTGCTAAGCTCGTACATCCCTGTCACACTTTATTATATTCGACGTTGCGAGCACAAGACAAAACATAATTAAAATAGGTTTAGCAAACGCTTGTATTTTATTATAAACTAACCGAAGCCCGCGACTTCGTTCGCGTGGACTTTATGTCTCTGGAAAATGCTCATCAGGCTGAACAACTTTTACTAAGGCGGCATTTTTATATCTCTTATAGTTTAGCTGGACCATTATGGTTCTGCATCAGGCGTACCATTTTCCAAAATCATTTATACCCTATATGTTGCCCAGGCTTAGTAGCTATATAACAAAAAAAGTTTCATTCGAATCCGTCCAGTATTTCCGGAGATTAGCGTGTACAAACAGACAAACAGACAAACAGACATACAGACAAACAGACAGACATTTTTTTTTAAATTCTTACTCTATTACGTCGTCTCCATCGCCCCCAATATTTTTTTTGGAAATATATTTAATGTACAGACACACTTTTTTTACTGTTTTATTATATGTATATATAGATATAGATATAGATAAGAGGGTAAAACTCTAAGGGTTGGGCTTTATCTGTCAGCACGAAACAGCACTTTAATGCTATCCTTTTCTGCCACTCAGAACAGTCATGTGCTAGAGTGAGAGAGAGCGATAGAATACTTCAGCATGGCCGGTGCTGAAGCGTTCCGTTGCTCTTTCTCGCTCTAGCAAATGACACTCAACCCAAATCCGACCTCCGTGGCGTAGTGGTCACCATGCTATTCCGCCACCCAGAGGTCCCGGGTTCGATCCCCGGTCAGGGCAAGTTGGAAAATGGCCTTTTTCAAATTGTCCTGGGTCTTGGATGTTTATCTATATATGTATTTATTATAAAATATAGTATCGTTGAGTTAGTATCCCATAACACAAGTTTCGAACTTACTTTGGGGCTAATCAGTGTAATTTGTTCTTATATAAAAAATAAAAAAAATCCACCATCCTTTAGATCCCTTGGATCATTACCATTGCATTATTGGTAGAGACAAATTGTAAACTTGCCTTTTCAAATTATTGTCTTGGGTCTTGTGTTTTTTGATAAATCAGCCTGATACTGAACTACTTCCCATAAAGAAATTTTAAATAAAGTACCTGGGCGACCGAGCTTTGCTCGGCTACATCTTAAAACTCGAAAACACGCGTTTTCCCAAACATAAGACCAATCTAGATCGATTGTTTACCCCCAAAAACCCCCATATAACAATTTTCAGCGAAATCGTTAGAGCCGGTTTTGAGATTACAGAAATATACATATAAATATACAAGAATTGCTCGTTTAGAGGTATAAGATAAGTTAATTTGCATACTTCGGAGTAGTTCAGACTAAATTGTATGCGTGTTGAATGTATGTATGTATATTTGTTCGGCTTTCAAGCAAAAACGGCAAATTGTGAAATGAAATTCGACACTTGAATAGCTTATACTAAAAAGATAAGGTTCCTTTGAGAAATGCCATGGAAACCAAATATTCTGGCTACTGTAATTTACCTCCTGTTCACAGGTAGCTCGTCCGCCTATGCAGTCGCAGCATTCTGACTCGGAAGATTCCGAAGTACTGGACGTCCTTGGCGTTGTAGGTACGTACGGTGGCCCGGTAGAACGCATTTCATCCATACTTATATATAAAGCTGAAGAGTTTGTTTGTTTGTTTGTTTGTTTGTTTGTTTGAACGCGCTAATCTCAGGAACCACTGGTCCGATTTGAAAAATTCTTTCGGTATTAGAAAGGTCGTTTATCGAGGAAGATTATAGGCTATTTTGGATCACGTCTGCGACTTCACACGTGTGGTTAACGCGGGCGAAGCCGCGCGCTGCCTCTAGTCTTATTATAAAACGTAGACATCTTTGTAGGAGTTGAAGAGTGTTATTAGATTTAGGCGTGTCAAGGTCAAGATAAGATAAAATTTATTTACTACACCAACTAAGTATGATAATCATCAAAAGTACATTTAAAATATAGTAGGTGCAAGGGCGGGCTTATCAGAGACAACTAAAATAGATAAGATAAAATTTCTTTATTGCACCAACTAAGTATGACAATAATCAAAAGTACATTTCAAATATAGTAGGTACAAAGGCGGACTTATCACTAAAGTGATTTCTTCCAGCCAACCTTTGGGTAAAGAAGACTATAAAAGATGTGGGAGAGTTGGCGCAGTTAGAGTATTACAGTGTAGAAAAATACAAGTACCTATACAATTAAAATAATAGGAGTACATACTATAACATATAAACGAACAATAAAGTAATATAAAATGCATAAACTATAAAATTGGTACATACTAACATTAAGGAAAGTAATTAAAAAGTAGCCAGTAAAAAGAAAAGAAGAAAAGAGATATTAGTCAGAGCTAGAGGAAAGGTAATGAGACGTCATTAAATCTTTAAATTACCTTATAATTTATAAATAATTAGATACCTTAAGTTTCAAAAATATGTTGAAATGCAAATGTAGCTTAATCCATCTCAAACTTTCTATCGAATTATTGTAACTTATTCTGTAATTGTAAGATTTCCTAGCATTATAAAATGGACCATTGTGTATTTACACAAATAAATTGCAAAAAAAAAACATGTGGACAGTTGGCGCAGTTAGTGAGCAGTACGTAAGGTAGGAGCTTGGCCCTCAATGAGATCTGAAAATTTCTTAACAGTGCAAAAAATGATGTATCCAGTACCCACTCGTCTTGGCTTTACTTTATATAACCATGTTTTTAGGGTTCCGTAGCCAAATGGCAAAAACGGAACCCTTATAGATTCGTCATGTCTGTCTGTCTGTCCGTCCGTATGTCACAGCCACTTTTTTCTGAAACTATAAGACCTATACTGTTGAAACTTGGTAAGTAGATGTATTATATGTGAACCGCATTAAGGTTTTGACACAAAAATAGAAAAAAAAAACAATAAATTTTGGGGGTTCCCCATACTTAGAACTGAAACTCAAAAAAATATTTTTCATCAAACCCATACGTGTGGGGTATCTATGGATAGGTCTTCAAAAATGATATTGAGGTTTCTACTATAATTTTTTTCTAAACCGAATACTTTGCGCGGGAGACACTTCCAAAGTGGAAAAAAGTGTGACCCCCACCCCGTAACTTCTAAAATAAGGGAATCATAAAACTAAAAAAAATACATGATGTTCATTACCATTAAAACTACCAGCGAAAATTGGTTTGAACAATATCTAGTTAGTAGTTTTTTTTAATACGTCATAAATCATAAACGACAATTTACCTTTCATTCAATCAACTCAAATATAAAAATTAAAAAAAAACATACTACAAGACTTTTATATTATGTTATTTGCTACTACGGAACCCTTCATGGGCGAGTCCGACTCGCACTTGGCCGCTTATTTTATTAGTTAACTTTTCTGTGACTGTCACTAAAGATGAATTCGGTATATAGAATTTTAAAAAAACCTATTACCTACCGTCTTATTTTAAAACTCAGACTAACTTTGTTGCTAGGTTTAAACCATTATCCGAACAAATCAAGTTGACATTTTTAGATGAGACAGTAGCATATTACTAGATGACAACTTGATTTGGTCGGGTAATGGTTTAAACCTAGTAACAAAGTTAGTCTGCGTTTTGTAATAACACGGTTAAACTTTAACAGGATTACCAAGAGAAGTGGCCCGTCTCCGTCTGCGGCCGACGCGGTCGTCCTCCATCCTGCACTCCGTCGAGGACTTGTCCACTGACAGCACCTGCGTGTACAAGGCCAGCAGGAGGAAGATCAGCCGGTAAGGATGAGATCAGATGATTTTTCTCACGATCGCTCCTAACCCTTGGTTGTAGTTGTTTACAGGCTGACTGGTAAATCACGTTACATATTGAAAGGGAGCACACAGTTCTCATTTTTCTTTGTAATTAATAAGTATTTTGTTGGTTTTTATATTTTTTGATGTTACGTGTGATCATCATGTCGTCGTGTCGTGTGGACGTGTCGCCATTTCCCTATTTGAGGCGGCTCGGTATGTGCTCTGTTTCCACTGCTTTCTGTCATTCACCATATTTACATTAACCTCTCGTTCCTTCATATCTGTCCTTACACATTCTATCCACGTCTTCCTATCCCTCTGCAGCCCTCCACCTCCAAATGGACCATCCTCTTAGCCAGATGTTCGGCATCCCTCCTCATGGCGTGGCCATACCACTATCATTATTTATTATGTCCTTAAGTTTGACATATGATTTACCAGTCAGCCTGTATATACAGTGTATGCACAAATACATATGCGCTTTTGTGAGTGTGACTAAAGGTAGCATTAGCAAGATCATCGTCAATGAACAAATTATGCAACAGTATGACATTTTTGGAATATTTAAAAAAATAGTTACAATGAAATAAATAGTTTGATTTCCTATAAGTCAACCATTTCGAAATATAAAATAAATTTACGACAAAAAAAATATACCTAATTATTTACATCGAATTTAAATTGAATCATCGGTCTCAGTGCTAAAACTTTTCACTTGCCTATGAATTTGGAACAGTAAGTTCATAACAATTGTATACACCTTACCTCACTGCCAACAGTTACGGGCATCTAGGGTCTTGAGCTAGTTTCATCCACGTTCGACCCACTAATTTTGTGATGTCATTGGTATGCGTTTAAGATTTATTTTTCAGGTCTCTGTACATCAAACCACCGCTGCAGACGAGACTAATACCGAGCAAGCTGTCGGAGCCAGTCATAGTTAAGGAACAGGAGCTGCCAAAAGTGGAAGTGGAAGAGAAGAAGGGTTGCATCAAGACTATATCTAGGTAGGTGTGAGAACTTACCAGGTCTCTGAACACCAAGGCGCCGCTGCAGACGAGACAAATACCGAGGAAGCTGTCTGATGGCTCAAGTACAATCATATCATCGGCATAACGTAGTCATTTATAATATAAAATCTTATATCATATCTCCCATGCTGGTCTGATGGAAATAAAAAAAAAACTTAGAATGTACCAGCTGCTTTTCTTCCCACGCAGATCGTTAAAGCCGATCGAGGGAATGGGCAAAAATGCAAATCATGTTGACAGGCGATGCGGCTAGCAACCCATCACTGTATTGATTGCTTTTCCATCTTCTCGCCCACCATGACGCTAAAAGTGGCTTTTTGGTCTTGCGGCCCTGGGCTCTGCATAGAACCGCAAGACCCAAAATGCTCTGTCTGCCCCATTAGGGATAAAGACGTGATAGTATGTATGTATGTTATAATATAAAAGAGAAGAAGGGGTAATTAATAAAAGACTATATCTAGGTAGGTGTTAGAACTTACCAGGTCCTGAACATCAAGCCGACGCTGCAGACGAAACAAATGCCGAGCAAGCTGTCTGATGGCGCAAGTAGAGCCATGTCATCGGCATAAATAAGTCATTTATAATATAAAAGAAAAGAAGGAATGCATTAGGACTATATCTACGTATGTGTGAGAACTTACCTGGTCTCTGAACACCAAGCCGCCGCTTTAGACGAGAAAAATACCAAACAAGCTGTCTGATGGTGCAAGTAGAGCCATATCATCGGCATAACTAGGTCATTTATAACAATTTCTCAAAACTAAATACCGACTTTACTACCAAACTTCGCAACCGATTTTGATAAAAGTTCTGGTAGTACAGAGAGAGTCGTGCTCCTGCAGTTGAGACAAAGATACCTGATGATGTTGATTCAAGAAGGTTGGTACTGCTGTGATAGATAAACTGTTCCAAATCCCATTTATAATGGAGGGCTGGATAGACTAAGAGGGGGCCGTATGCAACCTTACCACATCGAGTACCAAAATGTGTCATATCTGGGGTGTTGCATATTAAAAAGATAGATACTTATTGTACTTTTCGTATTTCTTAATAAAATACAATTTTGTACTTTAGTATAGCCGTGTAGGTTATCTGGAAATTGAAAGAATCTTATTATAAATGTTTTTTTAGGTATCTGGACGTGTCTCTGCTGAAGTCCTGGCGCTTTGGCCTGCTGTGCGCGTCCGTGGCGCTGATGTCCTGCGGGTCTCCGTACGCGCTGTACTATTTACCAGCTTACACGGTCGCTGCAGGGCACACTAAAGCAGCTGCTGGTATGTATTGATATCGAGAGAGAGGATAGTCGTTAAGCCAAAAATTACACAGGGTACTCACAGAATATGTAATAGTACTAAAGTACGGAAGCATCACTCTTGGATAGGAATGAGTTTGCTAAGTTTAAACCCAGTTACAGTGTACTAAAGTGTTATTTAGTTTGCACGCCGCACCATTGACTTTCAACTTAGCCTAGCGTGCGCCGTTGCGAGCCAAAATGTATCTTACGTCTGCGAAGTGACGGTCCGTATTGCTTTTAATTTTTCAATAATTTTAACCTCATGTTTGTGAATAAGCTGCGTTAGTGGGCGGCCTAGCTTCATATCTAGACTGCGGAGTGGAGTATAGCCTGACTAACTGTAGCTACTCTTCACTGGAACCCGGATAAATATTTATACACTTTTGTCCCCAGGGCGGCTGGTGGCGATTAGCGCAGTGCTGGACCTCTGCGGCCGACTCGGTCTTGGCTGGCTGTGTGACCTACATTTGTTTTGTAGAAGAAAGGCGTATATATTGAGGTAAACTTGCCTGTCAACTTACTGACCTGTTGAGCTCAATATAGAGGTAGACAATGGGAAATAAATTAAATAAATGGACTATTACAAAATATTTTTAGTACACGCATTTTTTCTTTCTCTGACTAACACAAATTACGAAGATAAAGGATGGATAAGAGATTGACAAAAAATATTTTTATGACAAATGTGAAAGGAACAGTAGGAAAAGGTCGGCCTCGGCGAACATTCTGCGACTAAAACACAGACCTATTTGTTTCAAATAATACATTTATTTTCAGTATACTGGTGGCAGGAATCGCTGTGCTAACGTTGCCAAGTTTGACGTCATGGTGGGCCCTTGCTATAGCATCAGGTATGTGCATTTTAATTCAACCAATCTTTAATATTTCTTGACATGTTAAAATATGTAGAAGACCGATTCTAGGAAAAGATTACATCGTAGCAAAATGTATGGAGCTGCAGATTGTTTTGCGACTTCAGGAATGGTCCCATTCTAAAAGTGGTTTACATTGTTTAGTACTTTTACTCCCTTCCGGGTTGATACCCCCTTTCCGTTATACTTTGTATCTTCTTCTCTTCTTCCTCTTATATTTAAGAGCTGGGCTCTTGTCGGTGGAGTGCTTTCCATGTCTCTCTTCCTTCCGCTAAGTTCTTAACCTCTTTATTTTATACTTTTCTCCATTTAGTCATACTTTGTATAAGGTGCTTTAATTAAGTACAAATATTTCAACCTCTTTTTCCCGGACTCCGACTATTTTATCAAATAAAATAAATAAATATATAGGGACAAATTTCACAGATTGAGCTAGCCCCAAAGTAAGTTCGAGACTTGCGTTATGGGATACTAACTCAACGATACTATATTTTATAACAAATACATATATAGATAAACATCCAAGACCCAGGACAATTTGAAAAAGGCCATTTTCCAGCTTGCCCTGACCGGGAATCGAACCCGGGACCTCTAGGTGGCGGACTAGCATGGTGACCACTACGCCACGGAGGTCGTCAAAGAAATATAGTACCGGATCTTATATGTGAACATGCCTCACCTGTTGGTTTTGCCACCTACTTGCCCCCTCCTCCCCTAGATCCATCCTGAGGAAATATAGAATGTATAACAGCGGCCACTTCTCATACGAAAAGTGGTGTGTTACAGACGACCCCATTTTTAGGGTCTTGAAGTAAATAAGGAACCCTTATAGTTTCGCCATGTCCGTCTGTCGTGACTGTTCGTCCGCTGTCCTACTAAGAGACTGTAAGTAATAGACAGCTGTAATTTGGCATGGGTATGTTGAATCATACAAAAAATTGTAAAATGTAATATTTAAGGATCCATTTCTGAAATATTTGGTTTTATAGTGCAAAAGTGTTTCCCGACCCCTCATCTGCTAACTTTATTTTCAGGAGCATACGGTCTCTGTCTCGGCTGCTGGTTCCTGCTCGTGCCAGTTTTGCTAGCGGACGCATTCGGAACCGCTCGCATCGCCTCATCCTACGGACTAGTCAGGATGTTTCAGAGTATAGCTGCTGTGTCCGTGCCGCCTACAGCTGGTACGGGTCTTTCAACCTTATTTACTTAACTGCCTCCGTCGTGTAGTGGTTAGAGCGTTCGGCTCATACCCGGAGGTCGCGGGTTCGATTCCCGGCGGGGCAACGACTTTGTGTTGTTGTCCTAGTTTGGTTAGGACATTGTAGGCTGATCACCTAATTGTCTGAAAAGTAAGATGATCCGTGCTTCGGAGGGCTCGTTAAGCCGTCGGTCCTGGACACTGTCTTTGACATTGGTCGTTACCTGAAACCATGTCAGAGGCCTTTAAGGCGGTTTAAAAACTCTGACACTAGTGTTAGTCACTAACACACACGATAAGAAGAAGACTTAACCTTTTGCTCTTATACCTATAAACGAGCAATTCTTGTATATTTATATGTATACACGCTGACTTTTTATTGGTTTTGGAAATAAATAACTCTCGTATAGTAAATAAATAACTCTATCCATATACGTAATCCAAATTTGTGTATGACATAAGATAAAAAGTTACAAAAATTATTTTTGATCGAGACCACATAGTAGCACTCGAGCCAAAGCTGTCGCGTGAACTTGCGTGATCCCGGCGGCTGGCCGGCGGCGCCTGGCAGCGGCATTACTAATTGATCACACGATTTTACTTTCGAGTTTTAGTCAAAAAAATTTGGTGCAGAATTATTGCTTTGACTAGCTAATTAGGTCTTACTAACGATTCTTATGAAGTGACCTTCGGCTCCAAAACCAATAAAAAAATCGCCGTGTATAAATAAATTTATTCTCGAAAACGGCTCGAACGATTTCGCTGAAATTTGGTATATGGGGGTTTTCGGGGGTAAAATATCTATCTAGGGGTTATGTTTTCTATATCTTATCTTCTATCGAATTCAGCCTTATTATAAAACACTGACTTACTTTGTTACTAGGTTTAAACCATTATCCGACTAAATCAAATTGACATCTATTAATTACCATTGCCGCATCTGAAAATGTCAACTTGAATTGGTCGGATAGTGGTTAAAACCTAGTAACAAAGTCAGTCTGTAACGTGTTATAATAAAAAAAAAACGACGGGTTGCACTCTGGGAGTGCCGGCAGAAGTGAAAACTTGAATATTAACGTTGTGCATTTTTGATATTTTAGAATGGTTAGGGAATAATTTTGCACGAATTGCTTTAATTATCAGTATAAAAGTACTCTCATTTATGTGGTAGAATACAATATTTATTTATTGGGCTATCGTACACAAACATGACATTTTATTAGCACGCTGTAACATAAACACACACGAACATTCGCGCAAGCGCCCTGCGCCGTCTTACGAATTTTCGATCAGGTCACGTGTCCTGACGCGAGTTTAACATTTTTTACCCATTCCAAAAAAAGTGCACAAGGCCGCTAAAGAAGTTTCTTCACTTCAAAAATTAAAACTAAAAATTCGGTCCTAAAGATGAAGAAAAAAATCCTTATTAGTAAAAATTGTACTTATTTAAAGTTAAGATCTTTTGTTCACAAGTCAGTTTTGATTAATTTAAAAAACAAATATTTTTTCCAGGTTTGCTTCGCGACGTCACTGGTGGATATTCCTGGTGTTTCTACGGCATGGGCTCTTGCATGGTCCTAGGTTCGATCCCGGTCATAGCTTTCCACGTCTGCACTAAGAACGAGGACTCAGATTCGTCCGTCGATTGAAGAGAAGAAACGTCATGGTTTTTATGTAAAACCAATGGATTTGTATTATGCGATTTGATTTTACCTGCAGTTGTCAAAAAACAATGAGAAAGGCTTTAGTAAAGCTCGTCAAGTTGCTTACGTGTGTGCTTTTTTATAATTGTAAAAACTAGAAAATCTACTTCAAAAAGCACTTAAGATCATAAAATTCCTACTAAAATTAATACATATAAGTGTAAAACTACCAGTTTTCTGTACCGAACGTTAAAAGTGTAAACAAGAACCGTCTTACCATAAAAAAGATAAACAACATTTTGAGCAATTTTTTTTGTTAACAATTGCAACTATGACACATACCAACAAAAATACATTATTAAAATTTAATACACGCTTTTTTAGGCAGTATTATTTGTATCATATTTGCTTAAGAGATGTTTACCTTTTTATTGGTAAAGTGGCAGATGTTTATCAGTCTTATTATAAAACGCAGACTAACTTTAGGACCTGGTTTAAACCATCCAATTACATATTACGGGTGGGCTTCTTGTTTTAGGCGGATAATGGTTTAAACCAAGTACTAAAGTTAAGCCCCGTTTTATAATAAGACTGTATCCGCCTTATTATAAAAAGGGGTCTAACTTTGTTACTAGGTTTAAACCATTATCCGTCCTAATTAAGTTGACATTAAGTAAAGTCAACTTGATTTGGTTGGATAATGGTTTAAATAAACAAAGTTAGTCTTGTTTTAATAAGACGGTGGTATGTGTTATAGTTTTGCTGTTGAAAGTTTCGGTGTTTTAGTTTGTTGTTGTATGAAAACAAAGTGTTTAAAGTCATTTTAATGTTTGTCGGTTGTCATGTTGTTTAAAGTAGGACTTCCTCACTTAAAAGTTAAATATTAAAAAATCAAGTACATCTTTTTAGTAAAAACAAGTATTAATTTAATGTTATTAAGAAACAAAGTTTTTGTTTTATCAATACCACAAGAAAATTGTGGCTATGATAAAAAACAAGAGAAACGGAATCAAAAAAAAAATGAAGTCCTTTTTTAAATTATAATTTTAAAAGGTTTACGCTTTGATCATTTAAAAAAATTGTCTTTTAAATGATCAAAGCATAGGTGTGCAAATATTTCAACATTACACCTACTACAACATTTTATCTTAGCCCTAAAAAAATATTTTCCCAAATTCTGTTGTTGATGTTAGAATTATTTTAGTATTTCCACGTTGGAAATAAAATGAAATTAAAAAGAAAACACATTTCGTCAATAGGTTATATTATTTAAAAATTTAAAACGTGTAAAAATATTTTGTATTATTTAGTTGTAATTATTTTAAATGTGGATATTATATTTTGTTTAATAGCTTAAGTCTTGGTCAAATAATATTTCTTAAATCAAAATGGCATTAATTACAAATATTTTTACACGTCTAACCAGTAGGTAAACTTGTAAGGGTTAACAAATAGGTTAGTGGGGCTCGTCATGTTGCAGAAACATCGGAACTAAATATGGCACCTCCCGTAACAGTTCTACTAACTTAGTTGTTGACCTATAATGTAGTTAGAGACAAAATATCGTCGTGTATTAAAAATTAGAAGACAAAATATAGCTTCTTAAAGCAGACTGTGTAATTGATAATAAACTGCATCATTTAGAAAAATTAAAAGCATCTTCATTTTTTTTTAATTGTTTAGTTGCTTAGTTGTTAGTAGTGTACGTACATTGATAGTTCGCTTTGGATATTCACAGTATAAAAAAGATTTTCAAATGAAAATTAAATTAAATATTAGGTTTTTTCTATGAGAAAGCGATGTTTATGACGATAACTTAATGTTTTAGTTCTTATCTGTACCTTCAAAGGAAAGTGAAAAAAAAATAATAATTTCACAATTAAATATAATGTTCCTTAGATAAACATTTACTAGCATATTTGAATTAGTATTAATGATACGACCAGCGGTGTCTATGCAATTCTTTCTTGTTTAAATACGTTGGTTTAATTTGGCCCAACGCAGACGACAGACTAGATCGCGCCGCACTTTTAGTCTGTGAAAATAGAACCTATGGAATTACATGCAGTAACACACACGACGCACAAAAAGTGCGGCGCACAAAAAGTCCGTGTGATTTTGGCAGACCGCGCCGCGCCGCGCCGCGCCACACCGCACTAAAGTGTGCGAAAAAAATACAACGTATGCTTCAACCCGCGCTAACACAGACGTCGCGCACTTTAGTCTGTGACCTTCACTCGGCTAGTGGTGGACGTGACGTGCGCGGTATTACAGCATGGCACTAGAGATAGATAGTACTGATGTTTTTCATGAAATACAAAACAGACCTGCAATTTATGATACTTACTTCAAAATCCGAGTATCATGCCTAGTATAACCTTTCTTCTGGACCAATGCACTTTCTCATTATTGTTTCCGAATGTGTTAAAGTTGGTCTTAAAATGAATAGCAACTCATTAAAAGTATTAATAGAAATTTTATAAAATTTGAAAAAATTGTCCGGATATTGTTTTAGAATTGCATGTTTCATATGGAATTGTCCTTTTAGTAATCTCTCCGAAAGTATAGGATGTACCCAAAATTTACTATTTCTTCTTCTTTTTCTGTACTTCAAGTATAAAATAATACATCGCAATCTTTGCACTTCCATGGCGTGTAAAACTGTACGTGTCCCGTCCCTACAGTTCTGCCGACAGAATGATTCAAAATGTGCGTCGTGTGTGTTGAGTCCGTGAACAATCCGCGAAAGACTTTTTGCGCGCCACGCAGACTATTTGTGCGCCGCAGACTCGATCGGACAAAAAGTCTGTCGTCTGTGTTGGGCCTTTATGTAATTCTTTTTTAGTTTTGTTAACGCTGAATCGTGTGGGACTTTGATTTGAGTTCGATACTATTAGCCAACACAAGTTAAGTTTACTAGTTTTAAAATTATCTGTTAATTAATTAATTATAATTTTATTAAAGCAATTCCATTGTGTTTCAAAATACGTACTGGTTTAACCCAAAGACCTAATTTTTTTTACGAGGTTTAAAAGCCTCTAACCACCCAAAACAAATTGACTTCTGCCAATACGTTTTTCCCGCCCGTTCAGCGTCTATTTGATTTGGGTGGTCAACCGTCTTATTATAAAGCGCAGACTAACTTTGTAACTAGGTTTAAACCATTATCCGACCAAATCAAGTTGACATTTTCAGATGAGACGGTGGCATATTACTAGATGTCAACTTGATTTCGTCGGATAATGGTTTAAACCTAGTAACAAAGTTAGTCTGCATTTTGTAATAAGACGGCAATAGTTTAAACCAAGTAATAGCGTAAGTCCACGTTTTGTATTAAGACGGGTGTATTCATGTAACGTACTATAATTACTCACTAAGTATCATGTATTCTAAATGTATGTATGAAAAACTAAGATAAATTGATGTGTTCAACTTTGTACAGGTATTTTTCTCTTGATGACGGATACTGCCAGAGAAATAAAGAAAAAATTCAACTTCTCAAATTATTCTCCTGCTTCTTTCTCTTTGGAGCTCGAAGTGCTTTTCTTCTTCTTATATTTAAGAGCTGGGCTTTTGTTGGTGGAGTGCTTTCCAATTCTCTCTTCCTTCCGCTAAGAGAAAACATATAAAGAGGTTAAGAACTTAGCGGAAGGAAGTGCTTTTAAAAAACTTAAACTATGGACATAAAAAATGGTGAAACTATTTAATACTATGTTCGCATGAAGGAACTGTCCTGCTCTGAAATATACTAGATAGATCAAATAAAATGTACTCTTGTCAAACATTTTTATGAAGAACAAAGTATTGTAATTTTAAGACGTTTAATTTTTATAGCGCATAGAAGTGAAAATTTATGAGGTAATAAATGATATAATTTAATATAAAAACACAATTTACAAAATATGTCATCAAATTTATTTCTATCAAGGCTTTTCGGAGCCAAGACGCTGGTTTTCACAGAGTGATGGATCTCACAACGTTTCTCTATAACATTTGATAAGTTTACAACGCGCAAACAAACAATGTGCAATTCTGCGCAATTTAATTGCAGGGCTTTGGAACTAACGCAAACGGCAAGCAACTGTACATAATTTTATGTAATTGTAATCTAAACTGAATGTAAGTTCACATGACAATAATTTGATTTGACCGCATGTGAACGGAATTGAACGAATATGTTGACTGTAATATGACCAAGATTTTTTTTGGTATTTTTCTGGCGCGATTGTGCAAATGTCAGACAGTCAGTTACATTTTTTAATTAAATGTGATTTTTTTTTCAAATAACCCATCAAAAAAATTACATTTTTTCTTAAATTACCTAGATTGTTTTTACTGTGTAAAATTAAGTGTATATTTTTAATTAGGAAGTTTCCTGGGTAAAAAAATAAAATATTTGGTACTTACTGTTCTCTCTAAACTCTTTCATGCTGGTCTGGAAAAAAATAAAAAACTTAGAATGTACCAGCTGCTTCTCTTCCCGCGCAGATCGTAAAAGCCGCTCGAGGGAATGGGCGAAAATGCGAATCATGTTAACAGGCGATGCGGCTAGCAACCCATCACTGTATTGATTGCTTTTTCACCTTCTCGATGACGCTAAGTCATGGTGGGCGAGAAGGTGGCTTTTGGGTCTTGCGGCCCTGGGCTCTGCATAGAGCCGCAAGACCCAAAAGGCTCTGTCTGCCCCATTAGGGATAAAGACGTGATGGTATGTATGTATGTATGTTTTATTCTATTATATTTAACAGTACATACATACTATCACGTCTTTATCCCTAATGGGGACTCAAAAGCCACTTTTAGCGTCATGGTGGGCGAGAAGATGGAAAAGCAATCAATACAGTGACGGGTTGCTAGCCGCATCGCCTGTTAAAATAATTCGCATTTTTGCCCATTCCCTCAATTGGCTCTTACGATCTGCGCGGGAAGAGAAGCAGCTGGTACATTCTAAGTTTTTTCGTTTCTCCCAGACCAGCATGGGAGATAGAATAAAACGTCATTAAATAATGTCACTTGTCATTGATCATGTCCATTTTCATCGTGATTTAAGATTGATTAGGTACAGCGGAAAAACTGATATTAAGAGAGCTATTTGACTCCAAGAAACAATGACGTCATTAGTCGTTATTTCACACAAATGTCATAGCAAATGTTTGTTTTGACGTTTAGAAAAAGGTATATGAATTTAGTTGTTGGAGGCTTCCTTATTGTGTCTTAATTTTACACAATAAAGCAAGCTACGTCTAAGATCGAAATTTGTGCAGTTTGTGCATTATCAGTGTGTGCTCTGCGGAGCCCTGGGACTCTGCAAAGCCTCTATGAGGACTCCGTTATAATACTAATGAAAAATACTAAAATATCAATGAAATAGTTTTTTTTTCTCACTAAATTCTGTAACTGATTTTCAAATGCGTATGTTTAGAACGATCTCTATGTAAATAATGAAGGATGGTGTTTTGGATGTCCTCTGTAATGGAGGACTTTTACAATTTAATGCCAAAGAGAATAGCCCAAAACTGAGAGAGAATGAAATTAATTTGGGCATTGGAACAGTATTAATCAAATCGCCCGTACTTGGTAAGGTGTTGTTTCGTGGTTACTATGTGGAAATAATCTTACTCTAATTTAATTATGTATACCCCCCCTTCCGATCGCCACTACCAGAACCAGCCAGCGAGGGTTACATAGTCAACCCTTAATTCTTTTAGTTAAGCTTTTTTCAAGACAAGATCTACCAAACAGGAAACAGGCGTGATAATATGTATCTACCAAACCGAAAACCCATTTGCTCGGTATTTAGCTATGAACTCGAATAAATATATGCAGTGTTTCTATGTATTAAGAAAAAACACCTGTTTTGCTTATTAGCGTAGGTAAACCCAATAGGGATGCGAGAAAAAATATGTGTTATCTCACCAGTTTATCCATAAATATTCAAAAGTAAAGTACTAACAGTAAAACAGAATTGAAATTGGTTGAAAAACGAAGGAGATATAACGATTTTACGAAAATATGTCTATCTCACTCGCAAAAACGCTATTTTCTATAGCAAATGTATGATGATATGGACTTTGACGTCACCAGTCCATATCGGACTTCTCTTTCTAATTGAAACTTTAAAGTATCACAAGTTCGTCGCTGATTAAGATATTTTATAAATTCTTTCATATTTGTTTACTGTGGATTTTATTATGCAAATTAAAAAAAAAGTGCATATTCCCAATTGTAAGCAACAATATTTTCTGCATAAATCATCTATTCACACTGATTTCATTACTTTTATATTTACTTATTTCGAAATAAATTCTCTGGAATTGTGTCATAGAGAAAGTGTAACGGACTCGGTGTTTTTACAAGAGAAACATATATATGTACATGTAAATGTAAGTCGTTCGTAGCATGTGACGGGTGTAGCTATAGTATTGCTACAAAATGGGACAAAGTATCAGCTTGGATCGTGGTACTAGGTGGTTCAACCTAAGCAAGGTTGAAAACGCTGGATGCTTCCAATCAATCGTTTTGGAAATCCTTGAGAGATTACTTCTTTTAAACCACTATACCCCGTTTGTTTAGGTATTTAAATAAATGTAAACAATCTCGATCAAGGGAATGGGCAAAAATGCAAATCATGTTAACAGGCGATGCGGCTAGCAACCCATCACTGTATTGATTGCTTTTCCATCTTCTCGCCCACCATGACGCTAAAAGTAGCTTTTGGATCTTGCGGCCCTGGGCTCTGCATAGAACCGCAAGACCCAAAATGCTCTGTCTGCCCAATTAGGGATAAAGACGTGATAGTATGTATGTAAACAATCTTGACATGTCTTTTTATTGAAATATACACTTTATAAATCAATACCTTTGCAAATTAACTACAAAGTAATTATGGAATTTCAAATTACATAATAAGTTTGTAATTTGCAAAGATATTGATTCATAAAGTGTATATTTCAATAAAAAGACATGTCAAGAATGTTTACATTTATTTAAATACCTAAACAAACGGACTAATACTGTAAACCTACTTAAGCAAATGTTGTTTATAATTTTTCATTGTCGCTATTGCATGCCTGAAAGGGCAAACTGTTAAAACATTACCATATTATGTACCACCACAGAGTACTAAATACTAGGTACCATTATAAAACAAAGTTTCGCAATAAATAATTTTGAGTTTGAGGCTTTGTCTAGCAGTGGACTATATTATTATATGGAATAGAACCAGTATCATGGAACTTGCAGTTATTTACGTAAGAATAATCATAATACGACAAAAATTAATATGTTGACAAACCCTGGGTCCCAATAATAACAATGCCAAGCGGATATTTTGTCCCAAATCTGTTAAGAGAGAGAATGTTCAATGTGTACTTATACATATTTTGTTAGCGGCTTAGTCTAATTATCGTCATCTGGTATTTATTTAGTCTTCTCTGAAAGAGCAAGACCCCTCTGTTTTCCGAAACCATTCTTAACCAGAGCCTGAGGAATTGGCCTACAGTTTCCAAGCCGTTTGTTCCCGATAACACCCTATTGAGTACCACTGTTACTCAACGGGAAAAGTCTTCCCGATTCCAGAGTTACATTGCAACTAACATCTTCCTAATGAGTACCCCAGCTCTTTAACAACGCGCCGTATTCCCGTCAAGTACCACTTACAGTGTTACTTGTCGGGAATAACACTGTAAGTGGTACTTGACGGGAATTCAGTACTCCATATTCCCGTTGAGTAACAAGTACTTAAAAAGCAGGCCAGACGGGTTGGAGGTAGATCTTACTAAGTTTAAACTTTTAGCTTATATCCTAAGTCTCCTTTAACTGCGCCTTTTAAATGCGCAATCAAATTTTAAATTGCGCATTAAAAAGAAAACAATTAAAATGCGCACTTTAAATTAGTATTGCGCATTTTAATTGAATGTTTTTTTACTTGCATATATTTACGGTTTATATTATTCCATATATACTATACAATATGTTAACAAATCCCTGTCCGACCCTTTAAGGTAATGTTGGGTAATGTATGAAGCTGCAGTTTTATTTTGGGATTTCAGATATGAGAGAAACCGATAACTGGAACCTACACAAGCTGTAAAAATTTGTTCTAACTTTGTCAAACAAAAAGCAGGCTTCAATAAAGATAAAAAGATTATTACTCAGCAACATAGTTGGTGTCAGACCCAACATTGCCTTAACGGATCGGACAGGGTTTTCTTTACATATTGTATATAAATATAATATAGTTTAACCTCAAATTCATAAAAATTAACAACAGCTTGCTAAACCTGTTTAAGTTACATGTGTTGTCCCTTTCCCTCTTTTCAATATTTACTATAGAAAGAACGAGACAAACGATATTTCAACTAAAATAGATTTAGCAAACGTTTGTTATTTTTTTATGAATAATGGGGATAGACTATATATTATTTATATTTATTCAATTATTTATAGACGAAGCCGCTAACGACTACAAACTGTTGGTGTTTAACGATATACACGATTTAAACAAGGGATATGAGAAAATAAATGACATAGAAATATGTTAGTGTTGTTTCCATTAATATCACCTTTATGCAACGTGAAAATGACAATACCCGTAATAAATCAAACCACAACTGCTTCCGTGGTGTAGTGGTTAGAGCGTTCGGCTCATACCCGGAGGTCGCGGGTTCGATTCCCGGCGGGGGCAACGACTTTGTGTTGTTGTCCTAGTTTGGTTAGGACATTGCAGGCTGATCACCTGATTGTCTGATAAGTACGATGATCCGTGCTTTGGAGGGCACGTTAAGCCGTCGGTCCCGGTCACTGTCTTTGAGATTGGTCGTTACCTAAAAACCATGTCAGAGGCCTTTAAGCCGGTTTAAAAACTCTGACACTAGTGTTAGTCACTAACACAGTCGATAAGAAGAAGATCAAACCACAGGCTATATTGGATCACTATAGTATAATAAAATAAAAATAACAGTAAAAAACAAAAAAAAAGGTATTTCCATACTAAATTGTGCAGCGGCCCGGGCAATTTGTATGGGAAAGTCGATTTTTTTGTTTTTTCACTTGGTTGATTGGTTATTTTTGGTAGTACAGAGGGTCCCTGATGATGATGACTTCTATATTCCAATTCTTTGATTGATATGTCGTTTCTTTATTTTTTGATTCTAGTTTTATTCATACTGACATAGAATATCTTTGGGCACAGCAGCGGCTCGCAGCGCACTTTCATTGACAAACGATATTCACCTTTATTTCTATTCACAAAATGCATAGTATTGCAAGTGTCACTGAGTGATAGGTGACCATAGTGGCATAAGTCTTTCGATCTCCGTGCTTCGGAAGGCACGTTAAGCCGTTGGTCCCGACTGTAATCAATGTATGGTCGTTAAGGTGTGATATGGCCTTCAGGCAGCTTGAAAAATCTGACACCAGTGTTGGCCACTTGCACACACGGTAAATCAAGTTCGGAGCAAACAATTGAATAATTCTTTTTCTTACTAATATTATATGCGAAAGTGAGTTTGTATATTTGTTTGTTTGTTGGTTATCACTTCACGCTTCAACCACTGAACCTATTTAAATGATATTTTATATGGATATAGTTTAGTTAGGGACAGTAGGAAAGGGTCGACTTCGGCGAACCTTCTGCGACCAAATTGCAGACGTTCTAAAAAAAAGGAGAAGTAAAAAGTACCCGTAACCGAAGGGCATGTATGAAGAGATTGATGAGTTTAGATGAAGCAAAAGAGGTTTGTCAGGATCGTAGCAAGTGGAGGTCCATAGTCTCTGCCTACCCCTGCAGGAAACAGGCGTGATATTATGTATGTATGTATAGTTTAATACCCAGGGAAGGATATATAGACTAAGAGACCCTATGCAACCCTACCTCATCGAGTAGCAAAATGTGACACAGGCAAGGTGTTGCATATTAAAAAGACATTGCCTGGGCATAACCTGGAGTATTTTTTACAGTCAGCAAAAAAGTGATTATTTTAAGAAGTTGTGGAAACCCCACAGGTTTCTTGACATACTAACAAATGATAACTATAAGTAGTACTGACTATAAAAATCATAGCCGCCTGATAGCTGGAACTTTGATTTTGTATTTTCTCCTCTGCAAGGTTGTTTATAGTATAAACTTACATATGATCTGTCATTAGACGGATCATATGTTGGTTGGATGTTGGTGGATAGTGAATGAGGTTGATAAGACGGGCACTGACTCAATTCCACGTTGTTCTTGCATATGTCAATTTTTTTTGAACAGAAAACTCGGCCGACTAAGAAAAACTCCAGGTATAGGGCCGGCAATCTAAATTAATTATTGAGAGGATGAATAGAACTATCGAATGGCAACCCTATACATTTTGGCACTTCTTGATGTACTATGTTATGATGATGTATAATTGCTACTCGATGAGGTAATTTACACCCGAAAAAATGACACTTTTCTGCTGACTGTACAAAATGCTCCAGGTTAGGCCCAGGCAACCCTGTACATTAAGACATATCTTTTTAATATACAACACCCTACATGTGTCACATTTTGCTACTCGATGAGGTAGGTTTGCATACGGTCCCCTCTTAGTCTAATAGGATAGTTTTTATCCCGAAATTCCCACGGGGAGCGAAGCCCACGGGCACAGCTAGTTTAAAATAAAAACTCGGATAAGATTAAAATGTTTATTTATAACAATATTCCCAATAATAAAATACCCACTAAAAAGATTAACAAAAATAAAAAAACTGCGTGTCGTTGACACTCGATTGGAACGAAGTTACAAACAACGATGACCCCTAAAAACCCCAAAAAAAAAATCGTAACGGAAAAATGTTACACTTTTTTTAGTGTTGCCGAAAAAATAGAGTTTTACAATCGAAAAATGATAAACTATCGATATGCGTATCGATAGTATAGACAGCTGTTTTAAAGCAATACTACTGATTCCTAATCGATCGATTACGACTAACCAACTATCGATATTATCGACAGTATCAATCGATGACCACGACCAAACTATCGAAAGTATCGATAGTTGCTGTATTATGAAAAGCAATACTATCGATAGTATTGAGTTTGTTCGTTTTTTTTTTTTAAATTAAAACAAACGTCAGGCATAGAAATTATTAGAGTCAGCTACTGGCCGACATGTTGATAGTCAACAAACAATGTTGATAACAAAATCTGACATAGAATCTGGCATTTATAGAATCTGACATTTGTTGAATCTGGCATTTGTAGAATCTGGCATTTGTAGAATCTGACATTTGTGTGATTGATTAACCCGTTATCTCATTTTAATAAAGTTTGTTCGTTGTTCAGGATCGATACTAACAATAGTATCGGTTTTATTTAGAATACCGATAACTAATCGATAGTGGACTGTTGAGAGGCAACACCACTTTCTCTAAAGGCGGCTCGACAAACGTACGTATGACTATCGATAGTAGGTGTCGATAGATTGTTCGTCATCAGGAACGATATTATCGATAGTATCGGATTTTTTTCTGTAGATAGTGGACTATTTAGCGGCAACACCACTTACTCCAGAGCGGCTCGACAAACGTACGTATGACTATCGATAGTAGGTATCGATAGTTTGTTCATCATCAGAAACGATATTATCGATAGTATCGGATTTTTTTCTGTCGATAGTGGACTATTTAGCGGCAACACCACTTACTCCAAAGGCGGCACGATAAACGTACGTATGACTATCGATCTTTTGTTCGTCGTCAAGCACGGTACGATACTATCGATAGTGTCGGTTTTATAAATACCGATAGTGTACTATCTCGCGGCAACACTACTTTACTCCAAAGGCGTAACGTGTCCGTGTTGCAGTGCCAAGCAACATTGAGCGTTACTCAATGATAATAAAGTCCAATTTAGTTTGACGTTGAAATAGTACAGGACGATTGTATTGTCAAAGTATTCGTATCGCATTCAAGTTTCTTTTACTCGCGATTTTTCTTTTCTCTGAGAATCAAAAAATGACAAAGATACAGCGCATTCAAATTGTGCATGACGTCACGGCTGGGTACGATTTTTACTTAGCGGTGACGTCGCAAGCCCCCTCTCCGGAACTTTGACGCTCCGTATCTTTGTGAATTTTTACTTTTTTGGTAAACTGACAAATACGGGTCCATTATTTTTGTATAATCTAAAAGACGGACTAATTACAATCATACTTTTCGGACCGTCGTCACTCCTATTGCATTGTAATTTCAAAAACTTGACGGACGAATGCGATACGAACACTTTGACGCAACCATCCGTGCCAAGACTCCAAACCGCCCCACACGTCACACCTTACAGCACGGCCGGCCGGCGTCCCCCCCGCTGCCGCTCACCCTGTGCTCCGCCCCCTCCCCCTCCTTCGCAGTCGCCGTCGCACTCGCACTCTCCCCCGTCTCCTTCCCGTGGTTGTCGCAACACTTCCTGCGCCCCTTGCCCGCGAGAGGCCTGAAACAGAAGATAGCTTTTTACCCGACTACGACAATCCAAAGGAAGGGTTATGATTTTAGCAGTCAATATATTGTCGCGAGCTTCTAGAAGTAGAACATTCCAGAAGAGTCTAGCAAGTTTCAGAACAATATGGAATGTGTCAGAAGTTTAAAGAATGATCTAGAAGGATGTAGAATGTTCCAGAATAATGTAGAAAGTTGTGGAATGTTCCAGAAAAATCCCGTGTCACCACGTCATAAAATCGAACAAGTCGGGGTGACAGAGGCTCAAGGTACATGAATTTTCTAGAAATATCTAGGTACCGTAGGCGTATACACGCTGACTTTTCATTGGTTTAGGAAAAGAAAATGTCGCATAGTAAACAAATTACTCTATCCATATACGTAATCCAAAGGAGAAAATTCAAATTGGGCCCAAAGTCAAAGTTCCAGCTGTCAGGCGGCCATGAAGTCAATAGTTAGTACTACTAATGGCGATAATTTGATAGTATGGCATGAAACCTGTGGGGTTATTCCACAACTTTTTATTTCCATTTAAAGATTTATTTCTTTCATACTTTTTTCCCAAGTGCCGGCCAGATTCCGGCGATGCACTACAATGTTAGCACTAGTGCCGGTGAGCAATTGTTGTTATGGCATTAAAAGTGTAGGGTTATTCCACAACGATTTATGGGCTTTTGAAAAGTGAACTTTTCACACATTTAAAAAAAAAGTGCCGGCCAAAAGGCGGCCACAATTTCAATTGTTAGCATTACTAATGGCGATTATTTGTTAGTACGCCTTCTGGCCGGCACTTTTTTTTAAATGTGTGAAAAGTTCACTTTTCAAAAGCCCATAAATCGTTGTGGAATAACCCTACACTTTTAATGCCATAGTAATAATTGCTCACCGTCACTAGTGCTAACAACCTAGTGCATCGCCGGAGACTGGCCGGCACTTGGAAAAAAAGTATGAAAGAAATAAATCTTTAAATGGAAATAAAAAGTTGTGGAATAACCCCACAGGTTTCATGCCATACTAACAAATGATCGCCATTAGTAGTGCTAACAATTGAAATTGTGCTGCAGAGGGCGGGAAGTAAGGCATTGCCGGACGAGTAGTTTACAATAAAAATCCCGCCGAGGCATGTATAGTGCTTTTCTTAATAAATGTGAGGAAATAATAGGGGTGACGACAGGGTCCGAAAAGTATGATTGTAATTAATCCTTCTTTTAGATTATACAAAAATAAAGAACCCATATTTTTCAGTTTACCAAAAAAGCAAAAAATCACAAAGATACGGAGCGTCAAAGTTCCGGAGTGGGGGCTTGCGACGTCACACTTAAGTAAAAATCGTGCTTAAGTGTGACGTCACGCGAAATTTCAATGCGCTGTATCTTTGTCATTTTTGGTTTCTCAGAGAAAAGAAAAAATACGTGTACAATTTTTTTTAATAATCTAACCGATGGACCAATAATATTTTTCCATTGTCATGCCTATTTACCCTTTAACCGCGAACGTCGGATATATCCTACAAACATTGTCGGGCTCATACCGCGAACGTCGGATATTTCCGACAAAAAAATACGCTCGTTTGACACATAACTAACGTATCTATATCCGTTTTTAGCTGTAGGTATTTATTTAAGATTTTTTTTTTGTGTGCTAGGGGCACGACAACTGATATATAGTCTGGCGTTGAAAGGGTTCAAAGAAATAACAAACTAAGCCAATTTTTACCGAAATCAATTACCGTCTCATTATAAAACGCAAACCATCTTTGTTACCAGGTTTAAACCATTATCCGACTAAATCAAGTTGACATCTCATAATATGCCATATGTCATCTGAAAATGTCAACTTGATTTGGTCTTATAATGGTTTAGAATAGAAAAATAGAATAGAAAAATCCTTATTCAGCGATAAATTATACACTTACAACATTTTTTATAACTAAACACTGAAAAATATACGAGCTTAAATATTAACTAAAACTATTAAAACAATTTTATCACTGAAAGTGATGTCCACTCAGCATAAGCTGCTGGTCGCCAATTAAGGCAAACAACAGCACTGGTCTTCCGTGTTTAAATAATAAGACGGTTTATGTTTGACGAGTGGTCCACCTAGGTCCTGGACCAAGCCTGGATCCACCCTTGCCCCCCATCTCTAATAAGCCACTGTCTCTGTCTGTGCGCGCTACCTGTCTCGCTCGTCCCACACGAGGACGCCGTCGCAGGCGCAGATCCGCTTCGGGTTCTGCAGCACGCCCGCCGACCGCGCGATGATGCCGCACGCGATACTGCAACAACATAACACTTAATGTTAATGTTTTAAAAAGAAACATTATTTCGTTCGTACAAGCTTTTATTGTGAAATAAAAAATAATCGGCCAAGTGCGAGTCGGACTCGCGCACGAAGGGTTCCGTACCATTATCTATAAAAATCAAGATTTTGTATGATAACCGCCCTTAAATATTTATTTTAATTTATTTATTTATTAATAATATAAAAATACAACTAAGTATTTTGTGAATATTTCAAGTGCCTACCTGTTGTCATTATTTATATCGAGCAAAAAAGGGCAAAAAAAATCGCGTTTGTTGTATGGGCCCCCCTTATTTTGTTTTTAGTATTTGTTATTTGTTGTTATAGCGGCAACAGATATACATAATTTGCGAAAACTTTAACTCTAGCTATCGCAGTTCTTGAGATACAGCCTGGTGAAAGACAGACGGACAGACAGCGAAGTCTTAGTAATAGGGTCCCGCTTTTACCCTTTAGGTACGGAACCCTAAAAAAGGAAGGTGATATAAGGATTACCTATAACCGAAGAGCATGCATGAAAAGAGTTATGACTGATGACGAAGCAAAACCTCTTGCTTCGTCAACAGTCATAACTCTTTTCGCAAGCAAGGATCGTAGTAAGTGGAAATTCATAGTCTCTGCCTATCCATGGGAAACAGGCGTGAAAATATGTATGTATGTATGTATGTAGCTTTTATTGTGAGACCTAATACTATCGCCATATCCTACTACTAATATTATAAATGCGAAAGTTTGTAAGTATGGATGGATATTTGTTAATCTTTCACGTAAAAACTACTGAATGGATTTTAATGAAACTTTACAAAAACTTATACATCAAAATAACACATAGATTATAAAGATATTGTGTGATAATCCTGCGCAGTCGAAGTCGCGAACACCAGCTAGTATAAACATAATTATTTCTCTTTTTTTGTCACTAGATGGCGCTAGGTAATAATTAGAACATTAATATCTTTTATTACTATTATTCAAATAAACAAGTACTCTAATTAATTAAATATGACTTGTATGTATGAAGTGCAATAAATATTTTTAAAGCATATTCAACACTTTCTTTGTCAGTTTTTGCTAGTCGTGTGTGCTGCCATCTCTGCGAGGCTACCCCGCAACTCCAGTATTGCCTACTTACGGTACCCTGTAATAATTTCTATGGCGTTGGGCATCTGTTACGTTGGTTGTTCTGGGTCTTGGATTTTTATCTATATATGTATTTGTTATAAAATATAGTATCGTTGAGTTAGTAACCCATAACACAAGTCTCGACTTACTTTGGGGCTAGCTCAATCTGTGTAATTTGTGCCTATATATTTATTTATATTTATATTTATTTATTGATATTATATTATATTTTCTTTATTTATTTATAAACATATATAATGTTTTTTTTATAACATATATATAAAGAGTAAAATATATAAAATACACTACAAAATATAAACACATAAAAAACCTAATATAGCTGCCCACTGGCAGCGGGGGCAAGGCCCAAGCTACCGGTGGTCAGGGCCCCAGAGAGAGAAACCTCCTGACAATGCGTGTCGTGTCCAGGAGAAATAATAGGCAATATTACAAGCTTTTATTTAATTTCACCTGTCCCAGGAACTCTGTGATGAAACGCCGCAATTCCATCGAGTTTGCGTTTGGCTCATCTTGAGGGAAGTCTTTAAATAAAAACTTGTTTTAAAATATATATTTTTTAAATAATTACTTGTTTTATCTTTGATAATACAACAATGATGCCGCGCGATGATGCCGCACGCGATACTGCAACAACATAACACTTAATGTTAATGTTTTAAAAAGAAACATTATTTCGTTCGTACAAGCTTTTATTGTGAAATAAAAAATAATCGGCCAAGTGCGAGTCGGACTCGCGCACGAAGGGTTCCGTACCATTATCTATAAAAATCAAGATTTTGTATGATAACCGCCCTTAAATATTTATTTTAATTTATTTATTTATTAATAATATAAAAATACAACTAAGTATTTTGTGAATATTTCAAGTGCCTACCTGTTGTCATTATTTATATCGAGCAAAAAAGGGCAAAAAAAATCGCGTTTGTTGTATGGGCCCCCCTTATTTTGTTTTTAGTATTTGTTATTTGTTGTTATAGCGGCAACAGATATACATAATTTGCGAAAACTTTAACTCTAGCTATCGCAGTTCTTGAGATACAGCCTGGTGAAAGACAGACGGACAGACAGCGAAGTCTTAGTAATAGGGTCCCGCTTTTACCCTTTAGGTACGGAACCCTAAAAAAGGAAGGTGATATAAGGATTACCTATAACCGAAGAGCATGCATGAAAAGAGTTATGACTGATGACGAAGCAAAACCTCTTGCTTCGTCAACAGTCATAACTCTTTTCGCAAGCAAGGATCGTAGTAAGTGGAAATTCATAGTCTCTGCCTATCCATGGGAAACAGGCGTGAAAATATGTATGTATGTATGTATGTAGCTTTTATTGTGAGACCTAATACTATCGCCATATCCTACTACTAATATTATAAATGCGAAAGTTTGTAAGTATGGATGGATATTTGTTAATCTTTCACGTAAAAACTACTGAATGGATTTTAATGAAACTTTACAAAAACTTATACATCAAAATAACACATAGATTATAAAGATATTGTGTGATAATCCTGCGCAGTCGAAGTCGCGAACACCAGCTAGTATAAACATAATTATTTCTCTTTTTTTGTCACTAGATGGCGCTAGGTAATAATTAGAACATTAATATCTTTTATTACTATTATTCAAATAAACAAGTACTCTAATTAATTAAATATGACTTGTATGTATGAAGTGCAATAAATATTTTTAAAGCATATTCAACACTTTCTTTGTCAGTTTTTGCTAGTCGTGTGTGCTGCCATCTCTGCGAGGCTACCCCGCAACTCCAGTATTGCCTACTTACGGTACCCTGTAATAATTTCTATGGCGTTGGGCATCTGTTACGTTGGTTGTTCTGGGTCTTGGATTTTTATCTATATATGTATTTGTTATAAAATATAGTATCGTTGAGTTAGTAACCCATAACACAAGTCTCGACTTACTTTGGGGCTAGCTCAATCTGTGTAATTTGTGCCTATATATTTATTTATATTTATATTTATTTATTGATATTATATTATATTTTCTTTATTTATTTATAAACATATATAATGTTTTTTTTATAACATATATATAAAGAGTAAAATATATAAAATACACTACAAAATATAAACACATAAAAAACCTAATATAGCTGCCCACTGGCAGCGGGGGCAAGGCCCAAGCTACCGGTGGTCAGGGCCCCAGAGAGAGAAACCTCCTGACAATGCGTGTCGTGTCCAGGAGAAATAATAGGCAATATTACAAGCTTTTATTTAATTTCACCTGTCCCAGGAACTCTGTGATGAAACGCCGCAATTCCATCGAGTTTGCGTTTGGCTCATCTTGAGGGAAGTCTTTAAATAAAAACTTGTTTTAAAATATATATTTTTTAAATAATTACTTGTTTTATCTTTGATAATACAACAATGATGCCGCGCGATGATGCCGCACGCGATACTGCAACAACATAACACTTAATGTTAATGTTTTAAAAAGAAACATTATTTCGTTCGTACAAGCTTTTATTGTGAAATAAAAAATAATCGGCCAAGTGCGAGTCGGACTCGCGCACGAAGGGTTCCGTACCATTATCTATAAAAATCAAGATTTTGTATGATAACCGCCCTTAAATATTTATTTTAATTTATTTATTTATTAATAATATAAAAATACAACTAAGTATTTTGTGAATATTTCAAGTGCCTACCTGTTGTCATTATTTATATCGAGCAAAAAAGGGCAAAAAAAATCGCGTTTGTTGTATGGGCCCCCCTTATTTTGTTTTTAGTATTTGTTATTTGTTGTTATAGCGGCAACAGATATACATAATTTGCGAAAACTTTAACTCTAGCTATCGCAGTTCTTGAGATACAGCCTGGTGAAAGACAGACGGACAGACAGCGAAGTCTTAGTAATAGGGTCCCGCTTTTACCCTTTAGGTACGGAACCCTAAAAAAGGAAGGTGATATAAGGATTACCTATAACCGAAGAGCATGCATGAAAAGAGTTATGACTGATGACGAAGCAAAACCTCTTGCTTCGTCAACAGTCATAACTCTTTTCGCAAGCAAGGATCGTAGTAAGTGGAAATTCATAGTCTCTGCCTATCCATGGGAAACAGGCGTGAAAATATGTATGTATGTATGTATGTAGCTTTTATTGTGAGACCTAATACTATCGCCATATCCTACTACTAATATTATAAATGCGAAAGTTTGTAAGTATGGATGGATATTTGTTAATCTTTCACGTAAAAACTACTGAATGGATTTTAATGAAACTTTACAAAAACTTATACATCAAAATAACACATAGATTATAAAGATATTGTGTGATAATCCTGCGCAGTCGAAGTCGCGAACACCAGCTAGTATAAACATAATTATTTCTCTTTTTTTGTCACTAGATGGCGCTAGGTAATAATTAGAACATTAATATCTTTTATTACTATTATTCAAATAAACAAGTACTCTAATTAATTAAATATGACTTGTATGTATGAAGTGCAATAAATATTTTTAAAGCATATTCAACACTTTCTTTGTCAGTTTTTGCTAGTCGTGTGTGCTGCCATCTCTGCGAGGCTACCCCGCAACTCCAGTATTGCCTACTTACGGTACCCTGTAATAATTTCTATGGCGTTGGGCATCTGTTACGTTGGTTGTTCTGGGTCTTGGATTTTTATCTATATATGTATTTGTTATAAAATATAGTATCGTTGAGTTAGTAACCCATAACACAAGTCTCGACTTACTTTGGGGCTAGCTCAATCTGTGTAATTTGTGCCTATATATTTATTTATATTTATATTTATTTATTGATATTATATTATATTTTCTTTATTTATTTATAAACATATATAATGTTTTTTTTATAACATATATATAAAGAGTAAAATATATAAAATACACTACAAAATATAAACACATAAAAAACCTAATATAGCTGCCCACTGGCAGCGGGGGCAAGGCCCAAGCTACCGGTGGTCAGGGCCCCAGAGAGAGAAACCTCCTGACAATGCGTGTCGTGTCCAGGAGAAATAATAGGCAATATTACAAGCTTTTATTTAATTTCACCTGTCCCAGGAACTCTGTGATGAAACGCCGCAATTCCATCGAGTTTGCGTTTGGCTCATCTTGAGGGAAGTCTTTAAATAAAAACTTGTTTTAAAATATATATTTTTTAAATAATTACTTGTTTTATCTTTGATAATCTTATACCTTTAAACGAGCAATTCTTGTATATCTTATACCTTTAAACAAGCAATTCTTGTATATTTATATATTTATAAATTGCTGTGATCTCGGAAACGGCTCTAACGATTTCGCTGAAACTTTGTATATTAGGGTTTTCGGGGGTAAACAATCGATCTAGATTAGTCTTATGTTTGGGAAAACGCGTGTTTTCGAGTTTATATATATTTTTTTAATTTTTATTGCTTTTAGACAAGTTTAAAAAAGTTTATGTAGATTCTAAACACCAACTTATTACAATAAATATTAATAACCGAACAAAGCTCGGTCGCCCAAGTACTACTCATTTCAGGTACTCACGGTTTCCCGCTGTCGCCGTCTATTTTGGATGTAGGAGACATGCCTCGCCCGAGGTCGTCTCGCCGCTCCGTTACCGCCAAAGATCTGCCTATTATATCCCAAATCTGAAACGAACATGTGACATATTATACACGGTGATTTTTATCGGTTTTTGAGCCGAAGCATGCTGGTCTGGGAGAAATAAAAAAAAACTTAGAATGTACCAGCTGCTTCTCTTCCCACGCAGATCGTAAAAGCCGATCGAGGGAATGGGCAAAAATGCAAATCATGTTAACGGGCGATGCGGCTAGCAACCCATCACTGTATTGATTGGTTTTCCATCTTCTCGCCCACCATGACGCTAAAAGTGGCTTTTGGGTCTTGCGGCCCCGGGCTCTGCATAGAACCGCTAGACCCAAAATGCTCTGTCTGCCCCATTAGGGATAAAGGCGTGATAGTATGTATGTTTGAGCCGAAGGCCACTTCATAAGGATCGTTAGTAAGACCTAATTAGCTAGTCAAAATAAAAATTCAGTAACAAAAATTTTTGACTAAAACTCGAAAGTAAAATCGTGAGATCAATTAGTAGGTTAGGTAGTACCGCCGCCAAAGTTCATCGAACTCACGCGGCTGTTTTGGCCGGGAGTAACTACGTGGTCCCTTTTTATCTTATGTCATACACAAATTTGGATTACGTATATTAGAGGAATTAATTTACTTTACATTTTTTTCCAAAATCAATGAAAAGTCAGCGTGTATGTTAAAAAAACACTGTCCGATCCGTTAAGGTAATGTTGGGTAGCTTGTGTAGATTCTATGTATCGGTTTCTCCCATCCCTAAAGTCGCAAGTAACCGGCCAAGTACGAATCGGATTCACGCACTAAGGGTTCCGTGCCATTATCTACAAAATATCGCGTTTGTTGTATGGGAGCCCCCCTTAAATATATATTTTATTTTGTTTTTAGTATTTGTTGTTATAGCGGCAACAGAAATACATAACTTGTGAAAATTTCAACTGGCTAGCTATCACGGTTCTTGAGATACAGCTTTGTGACAGACAGACGGACAGACGGACAGACAGCGAAGTCTTAGTAATAGGGTCCCGTTTTTACCCTTTGGGTACGGAACCCTAAAAAAACTGACTGAGGCTCCATACAAAATTAAATACCTACCACCCGCCGTGGGCCGAGATGCAAGGGTCGAGTCAACACATACCTTTATCACACTTTCCTGTATTCTGACTCTACGCTACATTGATCGTCCGACACACTGTCCTATATCCTGAAACGGTACGGCCAAAGTCGTCAGCGACGATGTTCCCCAAGTTGCCCGCGAGCCGCAACAACGGGGGGCGAGTCGCACGGGTCGAGTCGACACATACCTTAAACATACTTTCCTGTATTCTGACTCTACGCTACATAAGTCCTCCGACCCGCCGTGGGGCGAGTTGCGCGGGTCGAGTCGACACATACCTTAAACATACTTTCCTGTATTCTGACTCTACGCTACATAAGTCCCCGACCCGCCGTGGGGCGAGTTGCGCGGGTTGAGTTGACACATACCTTGAGCACATTGTCCTGTATCCTGAACATAGCGCGGCCGTGGTCGTCAGCGGCGATGTTCCCCAAGTCACCCGCGAGCCGCAGCAACGGGGGACACGTCGCACGGGTCGAGTCAACACATACCTTGAGCACATTTTCCTGTAATCTGACTCTACGATACAATCCCCTGTATAGTAGAGTACGGTCCAGCTCGCTGTAGGGTGAGTCGCAAGGGTCGAGTCGGCACATACCTTGAGCACATTGTCCTGTATTCTGAACATAGCGCGGCCGTGGTCGTCAGCGACGATGTTTCCCAAGTCGCCCGCGTGGCGCAGCGACGGAGGGTCATCTGGCCCGCCGTGGGGCGAGTCGTACGGGTTGAAATGCCCGCCTAGCGATTGACAACCCTGTGGAAGAAATTACAAGGTCAAGATAAAACTGAAAAGCTCGGTGGTCCGGTGGGAGTGCGCATTACTAGCGCTTTCGCAAGTTAAGCGGCACCGGGCGTGGTCCGCACTTAGATGGGTGACCAAAAGTGGCATAAAAAATTCTTGAGCTCCTCCGTGCATCCGAAGGCACCTATAAGCCATCGGTCCCAGCTTCTTTTGGGACCGGCCGGCCATGCTAGATGCCTTTAGGCAGCTTGAAAAATCTGCCATCAGTGTCAGATACTAAAAAAGGGGGAAAAAAAATGGAAAAAGAAAAAAGAAAAAAAAATGTGTGTACTTATGTACACGCGTTAGAAGTTATACTTCTTTGGCGTGAACATAGATACAGTTCAGCCAGATCGTGGGCTTACTTCATACTGTTGCTTTTATCCGTCGGTGTGCGCGCGCATCGTAAAAATTCGCTCTCATCATTATTCCAAATCGCGCCAAAAGTATAACTTCAAACAGCACTCGCCTCGCTGAGGTCCCCGGCCCGGTGCACGTGCAGCCCGTGCGGGCCGGGCGCCAGCCCGTCGATGGAGCCGTCGCACACGAGCCCCTCGGCCGCGCTCTGGAAGCGCACCACGCCCAGCACCCGACTGGCGCAGCACGACTGGCTCGACACCATGGCCACTGCCGACTGGCTCTCTGGAACACAGCATCAGGTCTTTTTGTCGCCACTGCATGAGCACGACCCTCTGTACTACCAGCTGTACTTGGCCAGAGCAGACAGAGGACTTGGCCTACACTCTCCACTGGCTCTCTGGAACACATCATCAGGTCTTTTTGTCTCCACTGCAGGAGCACGACCCTCTGTACTACCAGAGCCGTAATTGGACAGAGCAGACAGAGGACTTGGCCTGCACTCTCCTCGCTGGCCAGACGGGTTGGAGATGTCTCATTGATTTTTGGATTAAAACTAACGTGAGACACAGAGATTAGAAGGAGTTAACGGTTTACTCACGTATAAAGTCAGCTACTAGCCAACATGTTTCGACTACATCCGGATATCTTTTTTTTTTTAATAAGGAACAAATTAAATAAATATATAAATATATAGGGACAAATTACACTGATTGAGCTAGCCCCAAAGTAAGTTCGAGACTTGTATTATGGGATACTAACTCAACGATACTATATTTTATAACAAATACATAATCTATCTATACATATAATAAAACAGTAAAAAAAGTGTGTCTGTACATTAAATATATTTCCAAAAAAAAATATTGGGGGCGATGGAGACGTAGTAATAGAGTAAGAATTAAAAAAAAAATGTCTGTCTGTTTGTCTGTATGTCTGTTTGTCTGTTTGTCTGTTTGTCTGTTTGTCTGTTTGTCTGTTTGTACACGCTAATCTCCGGAAATACTGGACGGATTCGAATGAAACTTTTTTTGTTATATAGCTATTAAGCCTGGGCAACATATAGGGTATAAATGATTTTGGAAAATGGAACGCCTGATGCAGAACCATAATGGTCCAGCTAAACTATAAGAGATATAAAAATGCCGCCTTAGTAAAAGTTGTTAACCCTGATGAGCATTTTCCAGACATAAAGTCCACGCAAACGAAGTCGCGGGCTTCGGCTAGTATATAGATAAACATCCAAGACCCAGGACGAATTGAAAAAGGCCATTTTCCAACTTGCCCTGACCAGGGATCGAACCCGGGATCTCTGGGTGGCGGACTAGCATGGTGACCACTACGCCACGGAGGTCGTCTAAAATTACACTGATAGAGCTAGCCCCAAAGTAAGTTCAAGACTTTATCAGGGCAAATGAGACTTAAGGTAATGTAAGGTAAGTAAGTAGTAGTAATTCATTGAAATATGTTCCAAGGTATATCTTTTGTATCAATAAGGTCAATAAAGATTTAATAAATAAATATATGGCACCACAAATGTTATCATAGTATCAAGTATTTCTTACCTAATAAACTGTGAATTGATTTTGGTTTATACACGCTGACTTTATATTGGTTTTGGAAAAAAAAAATGTTGTATAGTAAATAAATTCCTCTATCCATAAATGTAATCCAAATTTCTGTATGTCATAAGATAAAAAAGTTGCGTGAATGATTTTCGATCGAGCGGAGACCACGTAGTTAAATGCCTGCCGCCGGCGGCGGTACTTCTAATTGATCTCACAATTTTACTTTCGAGTTTTAGACAACATTTTTTTTTTCTGAATTTTTATTTTGACTAGCTAATTAGGTCTTACTAACGATGCCTATGAAGTGGCCTTCGGCTTCAAAAGCAATGAAAAATCACCGTGTATAAAAGGTCAATTTTTATTTTTATTTATTTATTAGCCTATACACTGATACAATACATACAATATAGATATAAAAAACAACATAATTTTTTAGTCTTCGGCATCAGCGCATCCTTTAGACGCATAGGCCTCCCCCAACTGTTTCCATCTTTCTCTGTCCCCTGTTAGTCTGGTCAACATATGATAAAAGGTCCATAGATTTAGTATATTATTATAGTATAGGTTGCATAGGTATAGATGACAGCGGAGCCTTTCTGACTACATTTGCACACCGGTGATGATAAACATGATTAGACGAAATTTAATGTACTAATATCTTGTAACACATGTTTGGCAAATAAATTATCTTTATCACATAGCACGGCTGATGCTGAAGCGTAGGGAGAGACCACAGATGAACCTAAGATATAGTAAAACAAAATCATTAACTCACCACCGAACCCCTGCAGCACAGCTCGTCTGCCGGAAGTTGCAGCCACCAAGTCCACCACCTGCGAGCTCGGCAGAGTCGTCTCTATCATTAATGAACCATCTTTGAACTCCACCTGGGAATTTACAAAAGAAGAAATTTCAAATGATTACCGTTGCACAGAATTAATTATAGTATTACATACAGAACGTCAACTCGCACCGTCCCCCGCAGTCTGGCGTCCCCGCAACCCCTCCCCCGCTTTTGGGCCTTGTAAGCGCCTGTACAACAGGGTTGTTGCTAGTCGCACTTTGACGTTACGCGAATCACTTGGGATTATTGAATCATAATGGTGAGAAACTGCGCACATTATCATTGTTTATCCACGGAAAACAATAAAGATAGAAAATTTTATAGATTTCCAAGTGATGAAAGCAGGTAAGCAAAGCAACAAATTCTGTGGCGGCGACCCTGATTGATTAACTCACACATTTGACATGTGCACAGATATATTGTTTCGTTTTTAGTACTAGGTATATTTGATACTCCATTTCCATGAAGTTCCATACCTGTGACTGTTGTACAAGGAGCGGCACGTAAGTTTAGCGCTGAGTGAAGTGTAGAGGGGATACTGCGCACGGGTACAGTATTAATTTTTTACTTATGCACAGTAACGGTCAGCGCTAGTTTCGTGCCGGTACCTGTATTTCTATGTGACCGATTTTTGTTTTTTATTTTGCTGTCTGACTGTCTGACCATCCGTTCGTCAGGCCTTTCACCAGGCTGTATCTCCTGAACCGATAGCTAGACAGTTGAAATTATCACAGATCATATATTTCTGTTGCCGCTATAACAACAAATACTAAATATTTATATTTAAATGAGGCTCCCATACAACAAATGTAATTTTTATAGATAATGGTACGGAACACTTGCCCACCATTATAAAAATGATCTTTTGCAGATTGACCCGGGTCTTGGATGTTTATCTATATATGTATTCGTTATAAAATACAGTATCGTTGAGTTAGTGTCCCATAACACAAGTCTCGAACTTACTTTGGGGCTAGCTCAATATGTGTGATTTGTCCTTACATTTTTATTTATTTTTTATCATGCTAAAAGTGGCTTTTAGGTTTTGTATCCCTGGGGACTGCCTACTTAGAGTCACAAATGCTCTGTCTGCCTCATTAGGGATAAAGACGTGATAGTGTACATATACTTGTATATACAAATTGACAGTTCTATACAAATATTATTGGAATTTATGCACATGGAAGGGACATAAATATCCAATAAAACCCGTAATAAATCGAACCACAAGCTATACTAGACCAATACTAGACCATAGTTATTTTATTATCATTATAATATTTATTTTATTTTATTTTAATAAGATACACGTAACAAATTGTTACCAAAGTTACACATTATATATGTATTAATTTTAGTTTGTATTGTTGCTTACGTACTTGATTTTTAGGGTTCCGTAGCCAAATGGCAAAATCGGAACCCTTATAGATTTGTCATGTTGTCTGTCTGTCTGTCTGTCTGTCCGTCCGTATGTCGCAGTCACTTTTTTTCCGAAACTATGAGAACTATACTGTTGAAACTTGGTAAGTAGATTTATTCTGTGAACCGCATTAAGATTTTTACACAAAAATAGAAAAAAAAACATAATTTTCGGGGGTTTTTAATATAATTTTTTTTTCTAAACTGAGTAGTTTGTGCGGGAGACACTTCCAAAGTTGAAAAATGTGTATCCCCCCTGTAACTTCTAAAATAAGAGAATGATAAAACTAAAAAAAATATATGATGTTTATTACCACGCAAACTACCAGCGAAAATTGGTTTGAACGAGATCTAGTCAGTAGTTTTTATTAATACACGTCATAAATCATAAACCGCAAATTACCTTTCATTCAATCAACACAAATAGAAAAATATAAAAAAAAACATACTACAAGACTTATATTATGTTACTTGCTGCTACGGAACTCTTCATGGGCGAGTCCGACTCGCACTTGGCCGCTTATTGCACTTAGTTCTTTTCGATGATAGTAATATGGAAGAGCGGAGTCTACTGGCACAAGCATCCCTATGCTTAAAAGTAGGCTCCAACAAGCAAATAATATTTGTAGAACTCATTTTACACAATTAAGATATTTATTATTTTATATGTTAAAATATTATGACATGTGGCGACGGCCTGCACTACTGCTCCGCACCTCACTCCGCGCGACCCATATAAAAACGACGGCGGCGCGGTCCTCGCCCTCTTTTTGACCACTCCTGGTAACCGGGCAGCAGCGACACCAAAGCTGAGTACTCCCTTTCCTTCTGGAACAACGAATCTCGTGGCTGCTAACCTACGACCCCTATCTGTGACAATTTTCAGTGTTCAGTACCTAAATTGTTAAAATTTTGTCATTCTTAATATTATTTCTGTACGGTGCAACACCATACATTTTGCACAGTCAGTACACGTATCGGCTAGCAACAAGCTACGCGTGCTCTCCATCACAATAGACAATTAATTATCATTTATTACTTAATTATTTTGATATATATTAGTTCTATAAAACATCAAGCAGTCTCATTCCTAACTCCTTATCAATCATCAACATTATATGTACGGCCAGGCCGAGGCCCGTACAGTTTCTTTTCAATAAATCTTATCGTCAGAAACAAGGCAACAACTCAAAACAAGTGTATACAGCAACTATAATATAGTGATCTAGTATAGCCAGTGGTTAAATTTATTACGGGTATATCCCTTCCACATTGTATATTTAAATTGATTGATACAAACATCCTTCACGCCGTCTTGTGATTTCAACACATTGATTGTCTTCTCCAGTATCTTTGCTTCTGGCTTTGGACCCAGGTCTACCAAAACTTCCAACTGAAAAAAAATAACATTATTACTTACTGGGCAGTGGGCTTTCCAGCGTTTCACTCAAAATTTATATGTGCTGTCATTTTTGGTTTCTCAGAGAAAAAAAAATACGTGTTTAAACGTTGCTATTTCTCAAGTTTTATTACAGCGGGATGCACACAAATAAAACAGAAGAAAGAAAATAATATTCTCTGACGCTACAGAATATGGCCCACACGACCACACATTAGAAAGATATCCAGGGCCGCAGTATGCGCAGAGCAGGACTCTACGTTACAGTGTATAATATTTGAGAGGTGCCAAGGGACACCCGGATGGAACGAAGTACGAGAGAGAGAGAGACAGACAGAAAAACACGAACACGCCGCACGGCTTACAACTATAGCACAAAGTGTCATTACAACTTTTGGTCTGAATTTTTCCCATCTAACCCCTTGCACAACGCGCGATAAGGAACTTCGTTCCAAAAATGGAAGGCATGCCGTTTTATTTTTAGTTAGTATTTATCAATTCTAAAAATTTGTAAGTAATTATTTAAATACAGATTGATTTGTCTGGTAGTTTTTTTAGTTAAAGTCAGTATTTAAATTATCCTCTTTATAATATAAGATGGAGTAACAACCTGTTTGCGTTTTAAAAGGATTGGATAGAAGTAGCTAAAGATCGAAGTAGCTGGAAACAACAAGGGGAGGCCTTTGCCCAACTATGGGATATAAATAGCTATTAAAAAAAATTATATATATATATAAGCTAGCTCAATCAGTGTGATTTGTTCTCCTATCTCTCCTTCCTTCGGCCTTATCCCATTTCAAGTTGGGGTCGGCTGCATGCTGACTGTGATTTGTTCGTACTATATATTTATTTTCATCTCAAAAGCTGGAAAGCCCACTCGGGCTTTGAACAAGCACAGATGGGGATGCTACTGGTAGCACACTACTTCCCTGACCATTTTAATGAACTATTCGATAAAAATGCAGAATCATAAAACCTTGAAACAACGACGACATCAAT
Organism: Acrobasis consociella; assembly: GCA_963555685.1. Taxonomy (NCBI): domain Eukaryota; kingdom Metazoa; phylum Arthropoda; class Insecta; order Lepidoptera; family Pyralidae; genus Acrobasis; species Acrobasis consociella. The sequence continues at coordinate 8,223,368 of OY743132.1, read as the reverse complement.
ACTAAAATATTTGGTTATAAGTGAAGATTAATGAAGAAAGTAGTAAATACTTACTTATCACTACAAATACGTAAAAATTATTGCTATAAATTACTGCGCAATAGCAAACAAGCAATTTAAACTTCATAATTTAGGTGTAATAATAGATTGTATTCATGTTTTTATTAAAATTATATTTATTTTACACATAAATACTTACTTTAGATGTCAACATGTTTACTAGATGTATAATGAACTTTGTTGATGATTTAATTAATAATAAGCGAATATTATTTTCATAGAAAATTACAAGAAAACTTTAAAATTCAAGAAAATTCTCCAAAAACTTATGACAAACAAACATGACTGACAATGACAAATATATGTATGTGAGAATTGAAAATTGACATTTGACACTGACAGTATTTTTTTTATATACGAAGAACGAAGGTCGTTTTTCTTTTACTAGTAGACCGATATTTTTAGCCATAACAGCCCGACGGTGAATTTTCCGCACGAGTATGTATGTCATCGTGTGAAATGCTTATCCGTAAACGCCGGATTTATCTGACGACGAACAAGGTCGTGGTGAAAGGGTTAAGCTCTTTCATGTCATGTGATGTTGTGATACCTTAGAACATTTTGATACCCTACCCTAGTTTGTTTGAACCCTTCACGAACGGAAGATGTAAGATTCCATTTACTTCAAGGTACCATTTATATCATAGACGAGGAAGCAGATGAACATACATACCTACATACATAATAGCGACGAAACTCATAAAACTCTTTTGGCTTCATCGTCAAAACTCAAAAGGGAAAAAAATTCTACTCGGTAAAAAATAATATTTTTTTGAAAAATAACATTTAATTATAATCTAAACGCTACTCTATGATAAATAACATATTTTCATTCAAAATCGTTTGTTTTTCTTTCATTTCAATATTTCTCGCTTTCAATCTTCTATTTTGAACACGCAGAGCATTTATTTTGCTGAGTCTCCTTGCTGCTAATTCTTTAAGTCTCTCGACTTTCTTTTCTAATTTTCTGACGTCATTTTTGCTAAAACATACACAGGTATTTTCAAAAGGGATGGAAATCATGTCGGTTTGTGTGGATCTTGAGTTTTTTAAAAACCCTACTTTGGCCGAGGCAACTTGAGTGCTTAGCCTAGTTTCACTCAAATCTGTTTGCGTTAAGACTAAAAACTTTTTGGTTACCGCGCGTGCCTGATAGCAAACCAAACAGATACTTTTATGAACAACTACAGGGTTTGATGTTGCTACTGTAGAAACCGCTGGTTCAGAAGCTGATGTTTGAACCGAACTGAAAGGAACCACTTCGGGGTTTAATATTGTTTCTGCGGCAGAAACTGCTGGTTCGGATGATGATGACGACGTTTCCAACTGAAACAAAAATTATCAAGGTTGATTTTATTTTCTAAGTGTGTTAGCAAATAGGCTAGCTAGACTGGTGAGGCATTGGATCGGAATTTATGTATGTCGCTCGCATCGCATATGAATGCCGATCCAAAGCCTTACTATCTTACTAACAATATCTTTATAATGGCGGGTCTCCTGCGCCAGAATTCACGAAACATTACACAAAAAACATGAAACAAAAACAAAACAAAAATATTATTTTTCATACACAAACCGTCTTCTGCAAATAATTTCTGTTTTGAAAGAAACATTTCTTTATGGTTGACTTCATCATGAGGTGTTACTTTTCCAACGCGGAGTCACTAAGCGAACGGTTTTTTGTATGGAAAAACCATTCGTTTAGGTGACTCCGCGTTTCAAAAATGACACTTAAGATACCTAATAATATTTATTTCTGATTACTGTTATCATCATTTTTGCCAGCGAAGAACTAGAAGATGTGTTCTGCGTTTTACCAATTGCAGATAATAGAGATAGGCTCCAAAGGACTCGTACCCAAAACCATAAAATAATTAAAAAAGAAACCCTTCCCCTCTCGCCCCGCGCAGCGCATGTTTTCCATCTGCTTTGGAAAGCAGAAACATGTGTATGCCATAGACAATTGTGTATAGCCACGCCCCTTTGTTTGCATGTTTTTGTGTAATGTTTCGAAAATTTTGGTGCAGGAGACCCGCATTAAGAATTTATTTGTTTTTTGTTGTGAATTTATTTGCTCTTTGATAGATACCAATACTGCAATTATAAGTAAATAAGTAATCGTCATTAAATTCATGAAAAAGAAATTAATTGTAATAGTATCAATTGCGTCGCGTCGTAGTACGCTAACATTCGTTCCTACTTCAACGTACCTACTATCCTCTAGCGTTCGTGTGACACGACTCACACGACCCGTCCCCACTCGACTTTCAACCTTATTCACGTAATTTAAAGTCTAATATTGTATACCGGCCGCGCCCACCGTTCAGCTGTATTGCAGCGGTTCGCTGACCTTGCGGCTAATAGGTATCAGAAAGCGCGCACGACTCGAAGTGTTTTGATACTTTGGTTACATATTTTTCTTGCTTTTTGATTCTTTTTAATTACTGCATTAATTGTAGTGTTGTTACCGTACAAAATATCCTTTATGTGAGTATGTTAATAAGTTAAATTATTGCTAATGATTTCAATTGCCTATAATTGACTCACCATATTAGGCAGCAGCATTGTCGGTACAGCGTCTGACCTTAATGATCGACTATCACCCTCAGCGGTGTATACATAACAATACGGCTCAAAATGCTTTGAACACACTCTGTGATGCTTCTTGGGTGTCCAATTGCGTTGACCAGAAACTGCATCGATCCATTTTTTGAGTTGTGATGCGTCAAGCGGAAACCTAAATCACAACTAATATTATAAATGCGAATGTGAGTTTGTATATTCGTTTGTTTGTAACCTCTTCACGCTTCAATCACGGAACATATTTAGATGTTGTATGGAGACTCAGGGAAGGACATAGGATAGTTTATCCCGAAATACCCATGGGGAGCGAAGCCCGCGCGCGGGCTAAATTTAAAAATTGTGTTCACAAGATTACAATATTTTTAACCGATTTCAAAAAAGGAGGAGGTTATCAATTCGATTGTATGTTTTTTTTTTTTGTATGTATGTTACGCGATATTTTCGTCAACCGTGGACCGATTTAGATGATTCTCTTTTTATTTGAAAGCCCTTACTCCCAAGTTGGTCCCATATTAATTTGGTGAAGAAGTGATGAAGAACTTCGGAGATATGGAGAAAACTGCTGAAATAAATTGAAGTCGGTTATTTTTTTTTTCTTAAAAAATCTTATACCTTTAAACGAGCAATTCTTGTATGTATATATATATATATTTATAAATTTCTGTGATCTCGAAAACGGCTCTAACGATTTCGCTGAAAATTTGTATATGGGGGTTTTCGGGGGTAAACAATCGATCTAGATTAGTTTTATGTTTGGGAAAACGCGTGTTTTCGAGTTTTCATGCGTTTTTCTTTCCACGCAGAATATGGTCGCTAATTTCGTCGCGCCGCGACCGCCTTGATTTAGCTCAGTGGTTAAGGATAGCGACCGCTAGAAAGAGTGTTACGGGTTCGAATCCCACTCGGTGACTTACTTTTTTTATGTTTAAGATTATATATATTTTTTATTTTGCATTGTTTTTAGACAAGTTTAAAAAAAATTAGTTAATGTTTGAGATGTAACCGAGCAAAGCTCGGTCGCCCAGGTACTTAATTATTAAAAGACCTATTCAGCGATACCCTACCCGATCGGTAAGTAAGCTACCCTAAAAAAAGTATTTTGATTTTACCACTTTTTCGGCATAATTAATGTTCATACTCGTATCACAGAGTAATAATATACTACGTACAATGTAATATTATCACATTGTATTCATCATACTCGTATCAAATTACAGCTTTCTTTGCTTTGTGGTTTCTGAGTAAAACTGCGGCTGGTCAGACAGTCATGGCGAAACTATAAGGGTTCCTTGTTTACTACGGAACCCTAAAAATTTTACAAAACTTAACTTTTTACTTCCATTCCATTTACAAGGTCAAAAATTGTCCGATAAACTGCAGCTTTATGTCAATGCAATAAGGTTGAGGTTCGTCTGCATTAACTGGATCCATGGGACTGGTGCTATGTTTCAAAAGCGGAGTCACTAAACGAACGGTTTTTTTGTGTGGAAAAACCATTCGTTTAGGTGACTCCGCGTTTCAAAAATGGCACTTCTGTTGGAGAATGTAAAGTTAAAAAAAATTAAAGATAACCTGTGAAAACTGATAGTTTTGTCTGGACATTTTCTATTATAGCGGGATTTGCATCTTGGTACTATACATGTTGTTGGCATCTTATTAAAAAACTTAACGTAGAATAGGAAACTAGCCGTTATTAATGTTTACATGAACATTTGTATGACGTAATTGTCTGTCCTCCTGTCAAATGAAATAACCATGAAATAACTATAGCGGGTACTATGAATAATCTATGGATGACCCAGACCAAAGGTGCTATTTTTCAAACGCGGAGTAACTAAACGAAGGATTTTTTGTATGGAAAAACCATTCGTTTAGGTGACACCGTGTTTCAAAAATAGCACTTCAAACCTCTTTGCCTCCAACTGGGCAACCCGACCCGACGATCCACGCGTGCGCGAAGAGCACCCCAACCAGAGATATCCTGACCTATACTGTTCGCAGTAATACCGGATTTACACATGCGTGTTCGCTATTCGCCTCGTCATTCGACGAAACATTCCACGAACTATTCGTGTACGAATGCGACGCGAACTGCTGTTTACACATTCGTGTGTTGATTCATTATGAGATTCGCACACGAATATGGAGGACGTGGACATAATGGCGGCATGCACGCTACATTTACAATTATGTCTTCTACCCGGGTATTTACCTACGCTTAGGTATATACCTGTATGTGGTGGGTAGATTGGGATGTTTATTTAAAACCAGCCGAAGCCCGCGACTTCGTTCGCGTAGACTTTATGACTTCGGAAAATGCTCATCAGTCTGAATAACTTTTGCTAAGATGTCATTTTTAGGGTTCCGTACCCAAAGGGTAAAAAAGGGACTCTTTTACGAAGACTTCGCTGTCTGTCCGTCTGTCATCAGGCTGTATCTCAAGAACCGCGATAGGCTAGACAGTTGAAATTTTCACAAATTATGTATTTCTGTAGCCGCTATAACAACAAATACTAAAAACAAAATAAAATAAATATTTAAGCTTTTAGCTTATTTGGGGCTCCCATACAATGCGATTTTTTATAGATAATGGTACGGAACCCTTAGTGTGCAAATTCGATTCGCACTTGGCCGGTTTTATATGTATACTGTATAGACTAGTGGACTTTATCCGTGTTATTACAAAACGCAGACTAGCTGTACCCGCGGGCTTCGCTCCCCGTGGGAATTTCGTGATAAAGAGTACACTATGTCCTTCCCCCAGTCTCAAATTATATCTTTACCAAATTTGTTATATATCGGTTCAGTAGTTAAAGCGTGAAGAGTTAACAAACAAATATACAAACTCACTTTCGCATTTATAATATTAGTAGGATATAAATTTTGTGAGAGTCCTCTAATTATATGTAGAAATGTATCAAAAGGTCATTTAATGTATAAAACAATGAATATATCTAAAAGAGAAAATAACAAAGATTAAAATCACTGATGCTATTTATAAGTACTTATTAAATATAGAGATATCATCTTATTTGATGTCTGATTGCCTATTTTAACATATAATTAGGTCTACACACATTTGCCCACAAAAAATGTTAACTTAGACCTTTCAATTCGTATGTTTCCATACTAGTCATACAACGGGTACATATACGTCCTGTTGGGTCGGGCGCTAGCTGCCAACTGCCGGCAGGCGAAAGTGTAAACAGCCAGTTCGTGTTCGCTATTCGTGTCCTTTGATTCGCGTCCGAAAAACCGCCCTCAACGCGAACTCGCGAATCGCGAGGCGAATCACGAGGCGAATAACGAACTGACTGTTTACACATGCTAGTTCGTTATTCGCCTCGTCATTCGCCTCGCGATTCGCGCGAATGTGTAAATGCGGCATAAAAAAGAGATTGTGAACTGGCACGCGGGAAATCTAATTTAATTTATAGAAATTGTTAATGATTGTTTATATGAAGATAATTTGTATAACACACAGTTGCTAGGAATAAAATAATTTTACACGCATAGCGCGAGACTTTTAATCCTTCATTAGTGGGCGATGACATCGATATTGGTAAGGCTTTGCCGCTCGCTATATGACTGGAAATAATATTGACTTCTGATCACGCACCGCCGGCAACTTGACAACATGGCCCCGGCACGCCGGTAGTGCCGGCACTAGAGATGGGCATCTACCCGGGTATTTACCCACGCTTGGGTATTTACCCGATATGCACCGGGTATATATCCGTATCTACCCGTTTGGGTGGGTAGATTGGAAAATTTATTTAAAATTTAGTGCGGGTCCACTATTTATGTGTAGAAATGTACAAAAAGGTTATTTAATGTATATAACAATGATTATCTCTAAAAGAAAAATTAGCAAACATTAAAAATCACTGATGATATCCATATTAAATATACACATACCATCTTATTTGTTATCTGATTGCTTATTATAACATATAATTAGGTCTACAAACATTTGGCAGCAAAATATATAAACTTTGACCTGTCACTTTATGATCGAAGAACTCATTGATATATAACTCATTTAGGAAATATCTTTGTTATTAATAAACTAAGAATTCTAAAAATTATGATCTCAGAATAGTATTGACACTACACGGAACAAGTTATCTGTTAATAAGTACTAGTAGTTCGCCACGAACTTAGACCTCGCGATTATTATTTATATATTGCTTTTTAGTGCATTTAGATTTGAAGTCGGATATTATTTTTTTCAAAAAGTTTTTTCTTAATAATAGTGGTCAAGACATTGGCCTTGGAACTCAGAAGTCGTGGGTTTGATTCCCACGGGAAACTTGCATTTTTAAGAAAGTTGTTCAGCAACCCGGACTGAAGTCACCCTTAAGTAGTTTCAGTATATTTTGTAAGAAGATTTGTATTGTATATCCGTCACGGCTCAGTCGGCTACTTCTAAACCCGTTCAAGTATAACGTATAAAAAAGTTGTTCAGACAAAAAAGTTGTTCAAATAAAAAATATGCGCTTTTATAATGGCAACAAAAAAGTCTAGTGACTGAAATGGCGGATGTATGACAGTTTTAAAATTGTTAACCCCCATATTTCCGCCATTTTGAAAAATTTCGAAAAAATGGCTTGACGAAAAAATTCTATTTAGTTGCTGAACCTGCTTACAAAATTTCATGAGAATCGGTTAAGAAATGCGACCTGTAGGCGAGAACAGACAGACAGACAGACAGACAGACAGACGGACAAAATAATTTTTGGCTAATCTCGAAACTGAGACGCTTCGCTCGCTCGGTCAATAATAAATGGTTACCTACAAATCCTACAATACAGGCCACGCCTAGTGTAGGAACCAAAAGGATGTTTAATATACGTATAATTATTCTGCTCCCACGAAAAGAAAAGTTTTTATGTTTAGATGGAAACCTACTTTATTTTTATTTGTATTTTTGTTTTGTTGTTTGTGTTTAAGACTGTTTCTATTTTTGAAAATTGTAAAAACAGGAATGTGAGGAGATAAATAAAGATTTATTATTATTATTTATATTTTTGTTTTTTTTTTTTCTCTCAAGGCTAGAAGCTTTGAGGAGTATAATTGATTGCGCGGGCTTGTGGCCAAGCGTTATCAATTTAGAATGAAGTAGAATTTATGAATCTAAAGAAAGAAATTTACGAACAATGCGACATGTATTCAGAATTACAGCTTTTTGCATCAATATGAAGGTAAGTGGATGTATTTGTAAGGCTTTTAAGCTATCATGCAAGGATTTTGGAATAACGCCTGTGGATGAGATAATGATAGGGATAGTTTTAACTGTGTCTACGCGCCATTGTATTTTTATTTCTATTGCGAGATCTGTGTATTTCGTTATTTTATCAGTGAAGGTGGAGCTAAGGTTGTGTGTTTGGGATTGCAACATCGATCAGGTACACGGTTTTATTTTTCTTATCATGCAAAGTTAAATCAGGTCTATTGTGATGGATCGTCTTATCGGTAAGGATAGTCCTGTCCCAATACAGCCTATATTCGGGGGAATCTAAGACAGTCTGGGGTGAATACTTTTAATATGCAGTCTTTTCATTAATAAGTTTAAATTTAATAGCAAGGTACTGATGGAGAATGGCTGCAACCTGATCATGACGGTGTTTATAGTCTGTCTGTGTTATAGCTCTACAGGCTCCTGTTATATGCTGTATTGTTTCAGGACTACTATGGCAATGGCGACAAGAATCGTTTTGAGCATTGGAGGCTTTAATAATGTATTTCCTGTAATTTTTGGTGTCAATCACCTGATCCTGAATGGCTAACATAAACCCCTCCGTTTCAGGAAATAGTTCTCCCCGCTTAAGCCAGGCGTTAGACGCTAATTTGTCTACTGATGGATTCATCAAGTCGAGGCGATGTCTTCCATGAAGGGATTTTTGCAGCCAATCATCTAATTTCTGTTGCGGTGCAGTTATAGTTTCTTTAGTCTGTTTGGAATGATCTTTAAGGTTGAGCGGTGTGTACTTTTTGTCAGCTTGGATGATTGATGAATGCAGTGGCGAATGTTGTGAGTGGTGATAAAAGAATGTCCTGAGTGCTGTTATTTGCTTGTTGTGTAGGTTCTGTATGTCTATGATTCCTCTACCTCCTTCGTGTTTGGGTAAAGTTAGCCTCTGGACGCAGGACCGAGGGTGATGTTTTCTGTATTTAGTCATTAATGTGTTGATGTTGCGTTGTAAGTTCGTTAGATCACTTTGCGACCAATTTATTATCCCGAAGGAGTACGTTAAGCTGGGTATTGCGTATGTATTTATTGCTTTGGTGGTGTTACGGGCGTTAAGGTATGTATTAAGGATTTTGTGTAGTCTATTTTTGAACTCATTAACTAGTTTCTGTTTAGTTTCTTTATGGTGTATTTGTTGTGTCTGTTGATAGCCTAAATATTTATAACCTAAGCTTTGATCTACAGGGTCTATGTGATCATCATTCTGTAGAGTGTAACTGTTGTTTTCTATTTTACCTCTCCGCACTGACTGTATTTTGCATTTGTCAATGCCGAACTCCATTTTAATATCTAAAGAAAACTTTTCGGTTATGTTAGCTAGTTAATGGATTTCTTCAAAAGTACTACCAAACAGTTTTATATCATCCATGAACATTAAATGTGATAGAGTATGTTGGTTGTTTTCCGATTTAATTTTAAAGCCATTCTTACTTTGTTGGAGTAAATCAGATAAGGGGTTTAATGCTAAGCAAAACCAAAGTGGACTGAGTGCGTCACCTTGGAATATTCCTCTACGTATATTGATTGCATTAGTTTCGATGTTTGTGTCGTGATTGTTTAAGACAAGTTTGGTTTGCCAATGCTGCAATAAGTTTTTCAAAAAATTTGTGATTGTTGGATGGATTTTATAAAGTTCTAGAACAAAAAGTAACCAGGAGTGCGGTATAGAGTCATATGCCTTTTTATAATCAATATACATAGTAAAAATATTCCTTTTTTTGGTGTAGGCTTGTTTTTCTGCCACAGCATCTATTATTAGTTGTGTATATGTAAATATATAGTTTCGTTAATGCAAGAAGTTATGATTATTATTATATGAATATCTTTTGTTTCGAGGCCCACCCCAAAATCAGTAGTTTTGGTTCTTTTATGAGCAGTCAAAGATACCTACTCTCTATATATGTATGAGAGTGCTAGTATATTGACATCGCATTTGATGTCTGATTGCTTATTTTACTAAATAATTAGGTCTACAAACATTTGCCAGCAAAAAATATAAACTTAGACCTGTTAATTTGTAGGTACAAATACAACCCATAAAAAGTTACACAGAAATATTTCGTTTCTGGTCACATTTTACAATACTCTATATCCATCTTTAAACAGTTGACGGGCTTCCACGCTCCAGGGCCCTAAGGCATCCACGGCGAAGGCCCAAATACAACGTGGAAATGACGTACACGTAATAAATCGAACCACGGGCTATACTGGATCACTATCGTCACGGTAATAGTATAACACCAGGCTGCATCTCATGAACCGTGATAGCTAGACAGTTGAAATTCTCACAGATATATTTGTTGCCGCCGTAAGCTGTAACATTGTTGTTACTAAAACTTAAAACTATACTAAAACTTAAAACAGAATAAAACAAATATTGTAGGGCTCCCATACAACAAACGTACGGAACCCTTTGTGTGCGAGTCTGATTCGCACTTGGTTAGTTGTTATAAAATAATTGGTAATATTTGGAACAAAAGTAGTAAAGAACTATACATGAATGTGCAAGAGTACTTAGTATACAAACACCCGCAATAACTGTTTATAAATGGGACCCTTTTTTTTTGCATAATTTTTTTGTCCTAATATGCTTTGGTATACTGGGTTTGGCATAAAATATTTTGTCATAATAGTTTTTAGGCATAAGTTGTTTTTTGGCATACTGGTAAGTCGGGCATAATTATATTTTAGGCTAATTTGTAACGGCATAATGTTAATTCGCATAATCTCTTTAGGCGTAATAACTATAAGACTAATAGTATTTAGGCATAATATTTTTAATTCTTATGCAAAAAAAAATATGACCACCCAGAACAAATGTGAGGGCAAAAGGGAAGTTAGGTTTAAGATTTTTTTTTATGATCACCTGGAACAACTGTGAGACCAGAAAGGAAGTTAGATTCAACTTATTAGCAATTAATAAAAATGTTATGCTTAGTCATTTTTATGCTTAAAGTAATGTTATGTCTTGATAAATTATGGTTTGATGACATTATGCTTACATCCTTTTATGCTTTAAAATGTTAGGGCTAAATAATGATTATGCTTAGGTACATTATGCTTAAAATTATTATGCATACTCCATTATGCGAAAGGACGTTATGCTTAAAAACGATTGTGCATTAAACCAGTATGCTATGTGATATTATAGCTTAAATTTGTATGCATATAGATAGTGATCCTTTATAAATATATTATACTAGCAGTAACCCACGACTCCGTCCGCGTAGAAGTCGAAAACGGTTCTTTTAGGATTTCTATTTGTTGTTACCTACTTCTTTTGTTGTAACATATGAATTATTATGTTAATATGATTGACTTTCCCTTTCCCGACGACTTGATTTAAGCGATGGGACGCTTCAGCAAGGCCTAGGTAATAAGTCATCCCATTTCATCTCTCTGTAGGTTGAATTTTGTCATCCTGAAACACGTACTTACTCATTTACCGCCAGGAGTACTCCTGCAAAGTTTCGACTAAAATGGTCTAATCTTGTTTCTCCATACAAACTTTGGACGCCGTTTCACCCCCTTATGGAATGACTTTTGAAAAATCCTTTCTCAGTGCACCCCTAGACCTCATAAGGAAACTATCTGACAAATTTGGAGTCTCTAGACCCAGTGGTTTGGGCTGTGCGTTTATATCTCAGTCAGTCACCAATCAGTCATTTTTTTTTCCCGTTCCTGCTCCTGTTCGCATTCCCGTTTCCGTAATTTGCTAGAGCGAGAGAGAGAGAGCGACGAAACGCTTCAGCATAGCCTAGGTAGATCACCCTATTTCACCCCTCTAGGGGTTGAATTTTGAAAAATCCTGAAACAAGTAATTACTCGTTTACCGCCAGGAGTACTCCTGCGAAGTTTCGAATTAAATGGTCTAACTAATCTTGTTTCTCCATGCAAACTTTGGACCCCCGTTTCACCCCCTTATTGGGTGAGTTTTGAAAAATCCTTTCTTAGTGCACCCCTAGACCTCATAAGGAACCTATGTGTCAAATTTGTCAGTCAGTCAATCATTCATTCATTCAGTTTCTTTTTTTAAATATCATTAAGTATCATAATCCGAAACTGAAGACAAAATGTTTTTTTTAAAGTTATTCGCTTTTAATATCAGATGGAAGGGGAAACTGGCAAGTAACAGAAAAAGGATGCACGTACAGAGCTACGTACGTCTTGACGTCACTGCTATTAGGTCTCGCGCGTACGAAATAAATAGGTACATAACGCCATGCTCTTCTTATATTTGAAATGCTACTTCATTCATTAACCAATCACATTATACATACAGTAAAATACTCTATTTATTGCTTACAATTATTCACAAAACTAGCTTTTACATCACAAAAATTGATATCGCAGATTCACCAGTGCGAAGTCATTACATGGCGCCGGAAAGCGATTTTGAGACTAAACCCACGTTGGCAGAGCGAGCACTCGTAGGGCTGCGCGGCGCGCCGCGCGGCATCGTCACAGCCGCGGCCCCGAGCGCTGTCCGCGGCCGCGCTCGCAGCGGAGCGGACAATCCGCACATGAGCAGATGGTTTCTCGCGAGTATGCACTCTAAGATGACGATATAAATTACACTTTTGTGTAGTCCGGTACTGACAAACATTGCATTCATATGGTTTCTCTTTAGTATGTCTTTTCAGATGAGCATTTAAAGATTCCTTTCGTGTAGTCCGGTACTGACAAACATAGCATTCATATGGTTTCTCACCGGTATGTGTTCTGAGATGAGTATTTAAATTACCCTTTTGTGTAGTCCGGTACTGACAAATATTACATTCATATGGTTTCACGCCAGTATGCGTTCTGAGATGACGCTTAAAACTACCTAAATGTCGAAATTGACGTTGACATGCACTACATTTAAATGGTTTCTCTCCAGTGTGTATTTTAAGATGAACATTTAAATTGCCTTTGTATGAAAACCCACGTTGACAAATATTACATTTGTATATCTTCTCCCCATTGTGTGTTTTAAGGTGGCATATTAAATTGCTTCTATCTCGAAACTGCCGTTGACAAGTGTTACATTCAAATAGTTTCTCGCCAGCGTGTGTTCTAAGGTGTGAATTTGAATTGTTCTGGACGTTCTGTGTGTTAGAATCTGCCCGGGATGGGTGTGTGCTGTCAGTGCCAACGTCTCCTGGTTCCGCAGCTCCTGGTTCGTCAGCAGAGGCGCCATCTACGGATTTACGACAGAACTGTGACAGTGCCGCAGAGTTAATACAAGTATAACATACAGAACGGAATATCCTAAGGTCTCAAGCAATATGAGTCCACGTTGAACACCCACAGGGCTAGAACGGGGGAGAGGTGCGAGTACGGTAGACGGGAACTCATAGTGCTGATTCCGTAGGAGATTCATTAAAAGTAAGCAACAAGTTGTTTGTCTCACCTCCCCCCCGCTCTCCAGCGCTCGCCCCGCGCGGCGGAGTGCAGTCTTCACCGTCACTTTTGACGACGCGTATCGCAAGTTCATACGCGTGACTGCTTGAAGTACCTGTGGAAAGATCATAGAGTTTAACACAGTCTTACTGGAGTAGGTTCCAAACTATGATACTGCCATACAGGGTGTAACCGCACACCTTCAAACAAGACTGGGATATAGTAGGAAAAACGAGACAGAAAACATTTCTATGAAAAACATGTGTAAGGGTTGGACTACGTCTGTCAGCACGGAACAGCAGAGAGCGACGGGACACTATAGCACGGCCGGTGCTAGTAAAATATAATCACACTGATTGAGCTAGCCCTTAGAGAAATTTTGAGCCATCTTGGTCTTGAGTGTCATCCGACATTGCTGACGCTGGGGACGGGGGACCGTCAGAGAGGTCAGAGCTCAGCTCAGCATCGTCTTGCTCAGTTTTGATGGCAGCAACAGGAAGTGATGTACTGTCTAGGCACTCAGCTCGGGAGACGGTCAGCGAGCCGCACAGCCCCAGCCGGCGCCGGTCCAACAGAGACACCGACTGCATGTTAATCTGTGTACAACATTAATGGTCTGTTAAATGTAAACAGTAGATTATACTTTACTTATACTACATTAAACCACACCTTATTAACATAAAAAAAGTCAAATTGTTAATATTTATGCCTAGCTGATTTGTCCAGTCTATTTTTGAAGCAGATAACTAGATAAATAACTACCTCAGAGTAATGTTGAAGTACGACAGTGAGCACAGCCTGCGCGCGGGCCGCCTTCAGCATTAGCTTGTGGCTCTTGAGCAGCTGAGCGCGGCACACGTAGCACGCAGCCACGGGCCACGCCCCGCCCTTCACCAGCTGCAACCGACCAACACAACGTACATTACGTACAGTTCCTACGATGTTACTCTGGGAATGTTGATACTAACACTGTCATTCGCCGCTCATAGACGACTTGTAGCGGAGTGCCGGCGATAGAGGACAAGCAGGCGTCGGTCGCCAAGCAGACTCGACACAAGGCCGTGTTTGGAGGCATCTCGAACCGACCATTTATAGCTGGATGTGTTGTGTTATTATAACTTCTTGCTAGTGTGTTAAAAAACGAATAAACTCAACGATAAAATTATATCACTCAAGGCATATTGTAATCGACATCAAAAAAACAAAACAAACCACAGATTACATAAAAGAACACAAACAAACAAACCAATCCATTGTTTTTCTGTCTGAGTTTGACAGAAGGAAGGTAGTGTTGTCGCTCGATAGACATACATACATATCGATAGTTTATGCCATGGGCATGGGTTTAAAGCGCCGTATTCATTATCCAGCGTGCTGTCCAGCGGCTCAAGGTCGCTTTGCTGGATGTAGCGTATTCACGCATCCAGCAAGGCATCCAGCAAGCCAGTGTTGCCATTAGTCACACATTTTGCGAGCCAGTGTTGCCCTCTTTTGTTGTTCTTGTATGTTGACAGTTCTAACCTGATGCAGTAGTCGGCCATGAAAACCAGTGGACTCGCTTAGATAGATTTTCCGCCAGAAGCTCCTAGCAATCAAAGGATGTCTACACCAACTTTGGTTAAAACTAGAGGCCTAGGAATAGAGAAAGGAAGGAATAAAAATTGACTTAAAAAGACTAGTATCCAGAGCTTATCCGTAAAAACATCATTTAAAAAAAAGTCTGCTGTACAGCAAGCGTATTCACGATCTATCTGCCCGACGTTCGCGGTGGTGGGGGTGCTTGCTGGACGCAAAATCGATCCAGCAGGTCCAGCAAGCAATTAATAATAATAACCGACGTGAAGTTGCTTGCTGGACGTGCTGGATCCAGCAAGCACCCCCACCACCGCGAACGTCGGGCAGATAGATCGTGAATACGCTTGCTGTACAGCAGACTTTTTTTTAAATGATGTTTTTACGGATAAGCTCTGGATACTAGTCTTTTTAAGTCAATTTTTATTCCTTCGTTTCTCTATTCCTAGGCCTCTAGTTTCAACCAAAGTTGGTGTAGACATCCTTTGATTGCTAGGAGCTTCTGGCGAAAAATCTATCAAAGCGAGTCCACTGGGTTTCACTAAGTTTCATAGCATCAGGTTAGAACTGTCAACAGACACTAACAACAAAAGAGGGCAACACTGCCTCGCAAAAAGTGTTAGTGAGGGCAACACTGCCTTGCTGGATGCTTTGCTGGATGTGTGAATAGGCACATCCAGCAAATCGACCTTGAGCCGCTGTACAGCGGCGCTGGATAATGAATACGACGCTTAAGCAAAACAGCAATAGGTAGATACTTGATTTTTTAGAATTAGATCGTGACCCGTGAACCCGTGATACACATGTTTTTAAACATGTGTGTTACGGGTTCACGGGTCACGGTCCGTGAGCCCGTGACCCAAAGAGTAACCGTCCGTGACTCGCGGACGGTTACTCTTTGGGTCACGGGCTCACGGGCTTATTTGACTGACACCTCGTTTGAAATATATCTGAATTTCTGAATCTGTCAATGTCATGTCAAGCGGTTATTTTCACGTGATGTGATTTTTACGTTTTTTGATCAAAAATAAAACGTAGTAGGTAATTATATTCTCTAATCTCTTTGATCACATCACATCACAACATTCAAAACACAAAGTCTAGTTTTCTTTAGGACAAGGACAATCTTTGTAATTTGGGGTGACAACGTCGTAGCCGTCGTAGCGTAGGCCTTAGGTAGCTTGTAAGTAGATAGGTAGGTATCATCATATATTATTTTATTTATTAGTTTCGATATTACGAATTATTAGTTTCGGTAATACGAATACAAAACGAAGTGATTATTGTACTCTTTGTAACACAATAGCAAGCTAAAACACAATAGTGGGCTATAAATGGTCGAAGATGCCTCCGAACACGGCCGAGTCACTTGAGTCTCCTGGCGACCGAGACGCCCGTCCGCTGGTCTTCCATGATCCCGCATTACTGGGTATACAATTTGTGGTTTGGCTTATAACCATGACGCGCCCAAAATCAAAGAACTCTAAGAGGGATGCATTAAAAATCGAAGCAAATAAAGTTAGACACAAAACAGGCTAGGAAGCGTCGATTAAGAAAAAAAAACATTGCAATCGGCTTATGGGAACCCACCCAACCAGACCCCCGATGGAAGTTGCTTCCCAATCAAAGAAATTAACTAAGCAGAGAAGTGCAAATTATGCAGACAAAGATAGAAATTAGAGAAATTTGCTCAAAAAACAGCAAACACTGACGCAAAGTTGTTACATAAAGAAGCAAATATCGAAGCTCAAAGAGATATTCGTGTTAGACACAGACAGCGGCAGTACGTGGCAAAAGAACGTCTTTGTTTTTAGAAGAATTGAACATAGCAAATTACTGTCCGAGGCACCAGGGTTTATTCATCACTTTCTCAACAATGAAAAGACACGAGTGTGATACACTGATCATGGTTCCAAGACACACTGGAGAAACCCATCAGTGACACTCCCACTGTTGAAAAACACGGTCTATTTTCCGCTTTGCAAACCACACATTGTGTTTTTCAGCAGTGAAAGTGTTAAGCAAGAAAACTTCCTGAGAACAATGAAAGGTACAGATTTTACTACTGTGAATGACTACATGGCATATTTGACTTGCTTCTCCGCAATGAAGAATTATCAAATACGCAGCTGAGTAGTTACGCTACAACGAATTCATCTTTCCACCAAATAGTATAATAATCACTTGACTTCTACACTTAACAGTTTTACAGTAATTAACTGTAGTGGTAGTTACTAATAAGGAGTGTACAGGCTGACTGGTAAATCACGCGCCATATTAAGGGACTATTTATAGATATAAAATCAACAAAATACTTATTAATGAGGCGTTTTCTTTAAGAAAAAAAATAGTTCCTTCACGTGACATAGATGCCGCCAGCAATCACATAAATAGATCTGTCAATGTCTAATTCATATAAAATGTTTATAGTGAGAGTTTGTCTTTGGAATCAAAGAGAATATAATCAATAAGTTTTGGAATATTTAATATTTTTATTTTATTAAATTCAGTTAAAAATATATTATTATTTGTAAATATGTATTTATTTTACTTAAATAATAGCAAAATACAAGATTGGTTAATTAATTACAAATTTACTACAAGTATTGAACCAAACGGCCTCTTTCATTTTTGACGGAACGATTTCAAACTCTTAAGCGCCATCTTTTGACAATGTTTTTAACCTCATTTTTTTTTTCACTGGAAAACGCCTCATTAGGTTACCTTAAAAAATCTCACAAAAAAATATGAGTTAATTTTAGAAGAAAATAGGGAAATTAGTTTAGTATCTGACGGTGTTCCCCTGACAGTGGTTACGGAATCACCTGTCACGGACTCAGCCCCATCCCCTACTGTTGACTGCGGTCTAAGTCTAAATAAATACCCTCATGTAGAAAATGATGTACAATCCAAAATAGAAACAATTGATAATAGCATAAATAGAAAAATGATTTGTAAAAAATTAATAATATATTCTGATAAGTTAGGTCAAGATCTTAGTAGTATGATTTATAATAACCTGAACAGTGAATGTTCAGTATTCAATGTATGCACACCCGGGGTCACATTTTTAAACCTAATAAAAACATAAATTATAATGACATAGACCAACATACCACAATTTTATTAATGTGTGGTGACAGTTCCTCTATTACAGGAAGGAACTTAAAAAAAGGTATAGACAAAATCAAAGATTTAAAACAAAAAAAGGATTGTAGATTTATCATAAGTGCCTTTCCATATTCAGACAATTTAGACAGTAAAAGTAACAGGCACATATATGATTTAAATGTACATCTGTACAATATGACTTATTGTCACGGTGACTTTATT
The DNA here is from genome assembly GCA_963555685.1 of Acrobasis consociella. Lineage (NCBI taxonomy): Eukaryota > Metazoa > Arthropoda > Insecta > Lepidoptera > Pyralidae > Acrobasis > Acrobasis consociella. Next base: position 8,205,184 of record OY743132.1, on the reverse strand, counting down.
TTTTATTTAGATATAAATAAATTTATTTGTAATTTTAAGTTGACTCTAGATACTATGTATCTGCCTCCTAGATATAAGCGACTCTTAGCTACAATAGTAGCTTATAATATACAAAGTAGTGTTGTAAATAGTACAACTAGTAACTCTAAATTAAACACAGTACATTGTAGTGCTGAATGTACCATAGCTGGAGATACTCAGTCTGATTTAAACTAATGAAAAAGACAACAGTCAAGGCCAAAGAGTTAAATATTATTCACCAAAATATCAGGGCCTGACTAGCAAATTATTGCAATTAGAATTATATGCAAACGATAGGGATTTACATGTAGTATGTTTAACTGAACACTTTTTGCAGTCACATCAAGTACAATTTAATATTGATAATTATTTAGTCTCTAGTTTATTTATTAGAAAGATTAATGAAAAAGGAGGCAGTTTAATTTTAACACGTAATGATGTAAAATGTAAAGAACGCAAGGATATTGTGAGCCTGTCGGTTGAAAGTATTGTTGAATTATCCTGTGTTGAACTAGAAAATTGTATTATAGTATGCGCGTACAGACCCCCAAAAGCTGACTTTAATACTTTAGAAACTGTAATTGAAGATGTTTTGAGAAAATTAAGTTCATGTCGCAAAAACATAATATTGTGTGGCGACTTTAACGTAGATTTATTAGCGTCTGATAGCACCGAATGTATTAGATTTTTGAATTTATTTAAGTCATTCAATTTGTTCAATTTATTTTTAGAACCAACTAGAATACAAGGCGACTCTAAAACATGTATAGATAATGTTTTCTGTGATTGCACTGCTGTTGATAAAGCTATAATTAAAAATATAACTTTTGATCATTTTGGTCAGTTCGTGAAATTTGCCAACAACGCAGTAGAAGTAGAATTACCTGAAATAACCTACAGAGCTATTACTAAAGATAAAATTAAAAAATTTAGGGATACAGTTTCGAAAAAATTACCGTTAATTGAAGAAACTCGGGATGATCCGGATATTTTGTATAATAAAATGTTCGGTGTGATTGAATCAGAATTTAATAATAATTTTCCACCTTAAAAGGGAAAGAAAAGTAATCGGAAAAAGTTTAGCGAATGGGCTACCACAGGGATTCATATTAGTAGGAATAGGCTATATGAATTATTAGCTATGAAAGCTTATAACCAAACACCTAATTTCATTAATTACGTTAGAACTTACTCAAAGCTTTTTAAAAAAGTATGTTTATGCGCGAAATCATTATACACCAGGAAAGCTATTCTAGATTCTAAAGATAAAATAAAGACAACCTGGAATATTATTAACACTGAAACCGGGAAAAACAAGCAACGAGTAAATAAAATTGAGTTAAACATTAACAATAAGGTTCTAGACACTAGTGAATATGTCGCACAATACTTAGAACTTTTTCACAAACATTCCCCTAAATACAACTGCCCCACTAATGTCCTCATCTAGGAAATCAAAAAAGCTATTAACCAATTGCGTACCTAAATGTAAAGATAGGCTAATATTCAAATACGTCACACCTAAAAATATCATCGATACTTTTAAAAGCTTGAATAATAAAAAAACTGGTGATTTGTGGGACATTTCTGTATCCGTTATAAGTAATATTATAGATGTAATTGCGCCTTACTTAGCTTCCATATTTAATAAATGTGAAGACGCGGGATCTTTCCCTGACATGATGAAGTTAAGTAAAGTTATCCCTCTATTTAAGACTGGTGACAGAAATGATCCAACAAATTACCGTCCCATTTCTATTCTGCCAGCACTGAGCAAAATATTCGAAAAGATAATTTTTAACCAATTATTTGATTTTTTTAACAAAAATAGTCTGTTCCATGGTGATCAGTATGGATTTACTAAGGGTCGATCAACAACGGATGCAGGTGTTGCACTTTTACAAAACATCTATGATGCTTGGGAGTGTTGTCAGAATGCAATTGGTGTCTTTTGGGACCTCTCCAAAGCCTTTGATTGTGTAGACCACAAAACCCTTCTATCCAAACTTGAGCACTACGGAATAAAAGGGAAGGCTCTTGAATTGATTAAATCTTATTTGAGTAGCCGAATTCAAAAAGTTAGTGTAAATCAAGTAAAATCTGAAGGATCAACCGTAGTGATGGGTGTGCCCCAGGGTTCTATCTTGGGTCCTTTGTTGTTCCTGATCTATATTAATGATTTACCATATTATGTAAAAGATTGTTAGGCTGTACTTTTTGCTGATGACACTTCCCTTGTTTTCAGCGTAGATAGGAAAACTGACACCTCTGATGAGATGAATAATATATTGTCGCAAGTGTTGGATTGGTTTACAGCAAATAATTTAGTATTAAATGCAAAAAAAACGAAATGTGTAAAGTTCTGCTTACCAAATGTTACAAAAGTTCCAACACGATTATTTATTGATAAGGAAGCAGTAGATATGGTTGATAACACAACATTTTTGGGAATAACGCTTGATTCAGGGTTGCAATGGGGTGCCCATATTAAAAAATTAGCTGGAAAACTTAGCTCTGCGGCCAATGCGGTTAGAAGAATTAGGCAAATGACTGACGTTGATACAGCGCGTTTGGTATATTTTGGGTACTTCCACAGTGTTATGTCCTATGGAATATTTCTAGGGGGTAACGCTGCAGATATAAATACCATATTTGTTTTACAAAAACGCGCTATCAGATTTATATATAAATTAGGTGCTAGAGAGTCTTTGAGGGAACTATTTAAAGACATAAATATTTTGACCCTCCCTTCGCAATTCATCTATGCGAACATTATGTACGTGCGTCAGAATATACACTCATTTAAGAGAAATTGTGATATTCATAGTGTATTAACACGAGAAATAAAAATAAATTAGCCATCACAGCTTTGCGGTTAGAGAAAACAAAAAAATCTTTTGTGGGTCTCGGCTTGCGCCTCTATAATAAAATTCCAGATGATATAGTAGCATTACCATTATCTAAGTTTAAGACAGCCGTTAAAAATCATTTATTACAAAATGCGTATTATCATGTAAATGACTACTTATCATCATCTGAGAAAAAATCTTGGAAATAGTTGTCTGCAAATTGTAATTGTATAATTTAAATGTATAGCATAAGTGTAAATCTGTATTGTAATTGTAACATAGCCCATCAGGCTGGGTAGGGACCAATACTGAACTGGGTTTCTTTCGGCGTAATCTTCCCAGCAGTGGTCGTTCCGAAACGCTAGTAGTTTTTAGCTTTTGCACTAAAAAAATATTTTAAAAAAATGACCTTCAATAAGAGATAAATTTATCCTACATTGAATAAAAATTTTTGACTTTGACTTTGACTTTATGTACAAAGAAAATTTTGTCAATGAAGTGCGCAGGCTCCGAATGTTTGGAAAATGTTTCGCGCGCTCGATTCGCGCTCGCCTGCGCTCAGTACCTAAACTACCTCTACTTACCACGGCGCGCTGGCAACCGTATCCACCGCGCCTAGCGCGAGTGCCCAGTGTGGGCACTCTTGTTTTTATTGGTAATAGTTTTGTAAATTTTTAACCACCTATTATTTTATACATTTGGAACGAGAATCGATTACTGAGTGCCCCCTTTTAATACGTATACAAGGTGATTTACCATTTACCGGTCAGCCTGTATAATCACTTGTTACTGGTCAACACTTTTATGGTGTTTACCAGTAACTACATAATAGAAATTATAATTTGTGGTATTTTGTTACTCATTTTTTATTTCGATAGATAGGCACATCTTAAGTTATCCTTGTCACTGTGAACATCGAATTTATCAACAAATAATGCCCATTTTATGAGCATTGGATATTTCCAACAAAAAGCTCACTGCTCGTATTGTACAAACTTAGGTAGCCACATGCCTTTTTGGCTGTAGGTATTTATTTTCGATTCACTATGCCTCGCGCTGGGCGCACGACAACTGATATAAAGTTTCCTAGTGAAATAGTTAAGGCGGAATATAAAACTAAATTAAATAGTTGAATGTATTGCTTTAAATTTCATGCTTCAAGTTTATCACATAACAGTAACACTTGTTTCAGCTCACACCAAATCCCGTAGCATGTTAGCTGCAGTGGACCGAGTGGAGGAGAAACTGAATTCTTCGTTCTGCTCTGAGTACACGGCTGAGTGCAAGGCGATGGTTAAGAGTGAACCATTTAGTCCAGACTCCATAATGAATGAGGAAGGTATGAACTACAGCACACGGAGGGGTATATTATTATTTACATGAGATCAAGGGCGTCGCCAAGGGGGGGCAGGGAGGGGCAGCTGCCCCCCCCTAGAGATTCTAAAAAAGTTGCCAAAATATAATGCAACCAAAGTCCTAAGTCTTTGAGTTGATTTGCTTGAAGTTCAAGCCTTGAACAATCATTCCCGTACGTCGAAACTCGAATGAATTCACCAATTCCCCTCCTAATATTCCTTACACTTATTCAAATCCAAACTCCTTTTTATTCTATTTTTCTAATAAATGTTATTATAACTTATTTATAAATCGTGCTCGTGTAGCTTTACACATTGGACTCTGTACTGTCACAGAATATATATGTATATAGTACTAAGATACTGTTGTTATTACAATCGCTGTAGATGTAAGACTCGTAGTACAAGTGAAAAGCTTCATGTGCTGTCGACTTTCCTACAATTCATACTTACTTTTCTCATTCATAGAGAATGAGAAAGGTATGAATTGTAGTAGGTAAAGTCAACTTGCCCCCCCTGCGCCATCGGCTGGCGACGCCCTTGCATGAGATACTATTATGTTTTGATTATTTGATCGACTTCTGTGGCCTAGTGTCAGGCTGTCACTCAGGAGGTCCGAGGTTCAGTCCCAGTCGGGTTGATTTTCAGATTGCCCTGGTTCCTGGACATTATCTACATATGTATCCCAACGAATATTATGAATGAGAAAGTGAATTGGTATATTTGTTATCTTTACAGTGAAACAAAGAATACAAATGCTACAGTAAAATGAAACGAAGACATACATTAACTGGCCGTAAAGAAATAACTAAGATCTTAAACCGACTGATTCAAGAGCTTTGCTAAAAAAATAATGCCTGCTCATTTCCAGACGAAAGTGTGCAGCCGCCCGGACAATTTGTATGGGAATGTCAATTTTTTGTTTGTTTTGTGACTGGTATTTTATTATCATTATACTACAGTTTTCTAGTACAGCCTGTGTTTTAATTAATTGCGGGTATGTCCCTTCTATGTTGTATAGATCAACATCCAAGACGCAGGACAATTTGAAATAGGCCATTTTCCGACTTACCCTGGCTGGGGATTGAACCCAGAACCTCCGGGAACGGGAACGAGAACGGGCGGAATAAAGTTCGCCGGGTCAGCTAGTTGGACTATAAAATACCAATTGAAGAAACAAACTTACAGAAATTAAAGCAGCTTTACGTTTCCAGCCGGCAGCCGGCAGCCGGCAGCGGCCGACATCCCTGTTAAAGAGGAATGTGACTCTGACGAAGACAAGTCCAACATAGATATAGGACCTGTAACTGTAGTGTGCAGTACAGCGATGAACACTAAACAGGAGGAAGATGCCATGGAGGGTATGTTTACATGTAACTTTAAGTCAGCTCATTTTCTAGCTTCATTATTGGATGAGAAGACAAATTCGTTTCTTTAACCGACTTCGGCTCGAAGGACCAATTATGAGCTTAATTTGTGGACTGTATCCGAGAATTTTGAATCTTTACCATCTTATTATAAAAAGCAGACTAACTTTGTTCCCAGGTTTAAATAAGACGGTTACAGTGTAAGTTAAATTCAACGTCAAATTCGTTCGTTTTCGTACGTTGTCGGTAATTTCATTCGTCCTTCTTCGTGTACATTTCCAGCCAGCCCACCCCCGCAGCCGGCAGCGGCCGACATCCCTGTTAAAGAGGAATGTGACTCTGACGAAGACAAGTCCAACATAGATATAGGACCTGTAACTGTAGTGTGCAGTACAGCGATGAACACTAAACAGGAGGAAGATGCCATGGAGGGTATGTTTACATGTAACTTTAAGTGAGATCATTTTCTAGCTTCATTATTGGATGAGAAGACAAATTCGTTTCTTTAACCGACTCCGGCTCGAAGGACCAATTATGAGCTTAATTTGTGGACTGTATTCGAGAATTTTAAATCTTTACCGTCTTATAATAAAAAGCAGACTAACTTTTTTCCTAGGTTTAAATAAGAATGTTACAGTGTAAGTTAAATTTAACGTCAAATTCGTTCGTTTTCGTACGTTGTCGGTAATTTCATTCGTCCTTCTTCGTTTACATTTCCAGCCAGCCCACCCCCGCAGCCGGCAGCGGCCGACATCCCTATTAAAGAGGAATGTGACTCTGACGAAAACTATAAGTCCTGTATTGATATAGCGCCTGTAACTCTTATTCGCAGTACAGTGATGAACACTAAAGTGGAAGATGTCAAGGAGGGTATGTTTATTTATTTATTTAACGTGCAGTCGGTGTCTCTGCGGGACGGGCGCAGGCTGGGGCTGTGCGGCACGCTGACCGTCTCCCGAGCTGAGTGCCTAGACAGTTCATCACTTCCTGTTGCTGCCGTCAAAACTGAGCAAGACGATGCTGAGCTGAGCTCCGACCTCTCTTGACGGTCCCCGTCCCCAGCGTCAGCAGTGTGATGACACTCGAAACCAAGATGGCAGCGCAGATGTTAGCGAGCACAACATATAGAACTGGATAAGACAGATGAGGGGCTCAGGAGAGGCAGCAACATCATACTGGCACGTAGGAGCCTGGTAACCTGGTTTTATTGACCTTTATTACATCACTCAATGTCAATGTCGGTGGCCTAGTGGTCATTGTGCCAGGATGTCTGGAGGTCCCAGGTTCGATGCCCAATGATCTTTTTCAGATTGACCTGGGTCTCGGAAGTTTATCTATATGTATATGTATTCTTTATAAAATATAGTGTCGTTGAGTTGGTAGGAAGTAAGTTCGAAACTTGTGTTATTCCCATAGGGCTAGCTCAATCAGTGTGAATATATTTTATTATCACCGGCCGTGCTATAGCGTCCCGCCGCGCTCTCCTGTTCCGTGCTGACAGAGGTAGTCCAACTCTTATACATGTTTTACATACAAATATATTCGTTCTCATTTCATTCAGACTTGTTTGAAGGTGTGCGGTTACACCCTGTATGGCAGTATCATAGTTTGGAACCTACTCGAGTAAGACTGTGTTAAACTCTTTGGTCTTTCCACAGGTACTTCAAGCAGTCACTCGTATGAACTTGAGATAAGCCTTGTCAAAAGTGACTGTGATGACCCTGACGGTGAAGACTGCACTCCGCCGCGCGGGGCGAGCGCTGGAGCGCGGGGGAGAGGTGAGACAAACAAATTGTTGCATATTTTTAATAAAAAGTTTAGTAAGTTCGGATCTGTCACAGAATCAATATAAGTATTGCATAGGGCACGCATATTGCGCGGGACCTTAGGAGACTCCGTTCTGTATGTAATACTTTATTAACTCTGCGGCACTGTCACAGTTCTGTCGTAAATCCGTAGATGGCGCCTCTGCTGACGAACCAGGAGCTGCGGAACAAGGAGACGTTGGCACTGACAGCACACACCCATCCCGGGCAGATTCTAACACACAGAACGCCCAGAACAATTCAAATACTCACCTTAAAACACACGACGGCGAGAAACTATTTGAATGTAACACTTGTCAACGGCAGTTTCTAGATAGAAGAAATTTAAGATGCCACCTTAAAACACACAATGGGGAGAAGATGTACAAATGTAATGTTTGTCATCGGCGGTTCGCACAAATGTATAGTTTAAAAGTCCATCTTAAAATACACACTCTAGGGAAACTATATGAATGTAATACTTGCCAACGTCAGTTTCGATATAAAAATAGTTTACAAGATCACCTTAAAATACACTCTGAAGAGAAACCATTTAAATGCATTGAATGTCAACGTCAATTTCGACATTTGTGTAGTTTAAAGCGTCATCTTAGAACGCATACTGGCGTGAAACCTTATGAATGTAATATTTGTCAAAGGCGGTTTGCGCTAATAATTACTTTACAAGAGCATCTTAATACACATTCTGGCGAGAAACCACATGAATGTAAAATTTGTCAAAGGCGGTTTTCGCACAAAAGTGCTTTGAAAAGTCATCTTAGAACACATACTGGCGAGAAACCTCACGAATGTAACATTTGTCAAAAGCGGTTTGCGCATAAAGGTACTTTGAAAAGTCATCTCAGCACACATACTGGCGAGAAACCATACGAATGCGATGTTTGTCAGTACCGGACTACACAAAAGGGTCATTTAAATACACATCTCAGAACCCATACCGGTGAGAAACCATATGAATGCTATATTTGTCAGTACCGGACTACACGAAAGGGTCATTTAAATACACATCTCAGAACACATACCGGTGAGAAACCATATGAATGCTATGTTTGTCAGTACCGGACTACACGAAAGGATTCTTTAAGTGCTCATCTGAGAACACATACTATAGAGGAACCATATGAATGCAATGTTTGTCAGTACCGGACTACACAAAAGGGTCATTTATATCGTCATCTTAGAGTGCATACTCGCGAGAAACCATCTGCTCATGTGCTGATTGTCCGCTCCGCTGCGAGCGCGGCCGCGGACAGCGCTCGGGGCCGCGGCTGTGACGATGACAGCCCTACGAGTGCTCGCTCTGCCAACGTGGGTTTAGTCTCAAAATCGCTTTCCGGCGCCATGTAATGATTTCGCACCGGTGAATCTGCGATATCAATGTTTGTGATGTAAAAGATAGTTTTGTGAATAATTGTAAGCAATAAATAGACTATTTTACTGTATGTATGTTTTTGGTTAATCTGAATTTATAGTCGCAACATTATTTTATTGCACTGGACTGATGCAGATACGCTGGAGGGGTCCCCCCTTTGTAACAGATTTTTTTGTTATAATATTAATTTGTATAATAGCGAATTACAGAAAATTGATTGGCATCTACTCATTTATAATAGATTCAAAACCAATAATGTAAAAAATTAGAATCATCTTAGAGCATAAATTTCATACATAGCCATAATCATTTAAAAGTAGAATTACTATATCGCAGAAAGTTTGTAGTCAGAATCGCCTTTTGGTATTTAATTCATACGTATAGTCATTTCAATGCAGAAACATTTTTTTAATAATTTTCGCCCTAAGCCTGAACTTCTCGCTCGCTTCCCGTGTTTTGGTTACAAGAAACCTAACGAACCTAACCTACACTCCACGGCAAAGTTGTTTTTGTGTCTGTGTTACTTTTGCCATAAGCTTAAGTCGCTCGATGGCTTCGCTCGCTCGCTCATGTTTTGGTCACAGGAAACCTAACGAACCTAACCTACCCATCGTGGTCAAGTTGTTCTTGTGGTCAAGAAAATATTCGTGAGTATGATTGGTTACCATAATTAAACATTATTCTAAAACAAATTATGCGAAACTTAATATGTAAAAGTTAATTGTACTAAATGAAATTCTGAAATCTTAAAAGAATGCTATTTTACATTCGGGCACATAAAAATTCGGCAAACAATTAATATATTACATTTTTTTTATGCATTTGAAGTGTTTTTTGTTAATAAGATTCTGCCAAGCGTGTTATGCCAAATGAAATTTGGAGCATCAAGATTCTGCCAGATAGAGGGTACCCGTACAAAGTACATGCATTTTCGCAATAATGTTATCCATGTTACACTCAAAACGCCAAATCACTATATACTATATAATATATATGTATGTGTGTGTTGTGCATAGTTTCAATCTGCTTGCACTGCGATGCATTTCTTTATCTCATTTTAACAATAAATTCAATGTACAAACAGTACTTGTGGAGTTTGGTTATTTCGTCGGTACCTAACTCTTCCCCTTTTTACTTGCACTAACGGTGCCGTACAAAGTTATTGGTCATTCGAATTTAAAGTTTTGATACTTCAAAACTCGTGATAACAGTCACAAACGTGCATACAGCATATTTTTGTTATACTTTTGGACATTTCTAGGGTTCCGTAGCCAAAGGCAAAAAGCGGAACCTTATGGATTCGTCATGTCTGTCTGTTTGTCTGTCTGTCACAGCCAAGCCGAAACTATTAGTCCTATACTGTTGAAACTTGGTAAATAGATGTATTCTGTAAACCGCATTAAGGTTATGATATGATAAAAAAAAAAGAAACAATAAATTTTAGGGGTTCCCCATACATATAACTGAAACTCAAAAATGTTTTTTTATCAAAACCATACGTGTGTGGTATCTATGGATAGGTCTTCAAAAATGATATTGAGGTCTCTCATATATTTTTTTTCTAAACTGAATAGTTTGCGCGAGAGACACTTCCAAAGCGGAAAAATGTGTCCCCCACCCCCCCGTAACTTCTAAAATAAGAGAATGATAAAACTAGAAAGAAATTATGATGTTCATTACCATGTATCAATCAGGGTCGCCGTGTGTATCAGAATGGCGGGTGTAATGTTGCAAATCAGAATGAAACAAAAATGGTTCGAATCTACCTTAAACGTACCTAACTCTACCAATAAAGAAGATAAAAGTACCTCTTTGAATACAGAGAAATTCATATAAGAACATGAGCCGCCAACCTGACGTCTTAATGGCGGGTGAATTTGTGTTTCCGACCGAAATATCAAATGCAAATAACAAATCTACCTAATATGTACCTTCCAATACCATAAGTAGAACTGAAATACAGACAAAGGCTAAAGAGTAATTTTGAAAATAAAATTTCACAAGTTTGAACTGCTGCGAAATTGGTAATAACAAATATTACAACTACAATAAGATTGCTATTTACGAGTAAAAAACGGATTCGCGATGCACAAAACCGCGATGAATGCTACTGCGATACCACAAGACTGCGATGCACGTTGCCGCGAAAGCTCGTCACTGCGAAGTTAATCTATCGCGACACATCGTTACTACGGACGGAGCTACTACCTCCATACACTTTATCGCGATAGATCGAATTCTGAGAAATTATTAGATTTAAACAAGCTTATGATATAAGGAGAAAGTTTATACTTAATAGTTCACAAAAACCCTTGGTTGGTAGGATTCCAGGTAAAAAAAGCCGCGGGCAACAAGTAGTTTTTTAATTTAAAAAACTACTTGTTTAATCAACAACACTATCGTTGTTTTGAATAAAAGTATTTATTGTTAGGAGACTAGTGCCATCTGCGTGTGATCTCCACAAACACGGGCAAGATTTATCGATTTAGCGATATTCCGGCTGTGGGCGCCCCGCCGAGCGTGGGTTGTCTTTGCCCGGCCAGGAAATAACTTCTGTCTATGGGCGCGGCCCGGCACTCGGGCGCCGCCATGTTATGATTCGTTGTCCCGTCGCGAAAGATAGCCGATGCGGCATCATTTTGTCCTTTGATATAAAGCGTGTATTTCGTGAAAGAGTTATCGCTAATTAACTAATTATTGTTTGTTGGATTGTTTGTCAATTGTTTGAAAGGCGTGGAGCCAGAACTAAGTCGCCGTACGTATAAAAACAGTGTATGTGTCAAATGTAAAAAACGTGCTATTGCGTCATTGTAAATTTGTTGTTTTAACCTATCGCCCAGGTACGGAAGTTTGTGTAAATTGATTCTAAAGTGGACTAAGTTTGGTGTTGTGGATGCCACTAAATATATAAATGGTGATAAACGTTTGAGTCGGAACGAAATACGTCACCCGCGTTGTGTCATAATTCGCTTTAAGGTTATGTACTTAATATTGGAATTGTAATGAAGAAGATGAAATCTGTTGTGCTGTAGTGAAGTGGTGCTATATATGCGACATATTCGTTTGGGGCGACATATGAGCTCATGGGTAGGTTTGCATAGGGACCCCATTTCCTTCACTACTGATTTGGGACCGGTGGAGGGACCCAAAACCGTCGCCAACCCCGAAGAGGACTTCGGGATCGACGAGGAAGCCGGGCGAGATCTTCTCAGGGCTGCCCGAAGACAATATAGATACAGTAAGTGTTAATAATTGTTTTGTTTTATTTTTCGTTAATGAAATTAAGTTTCTAAATATTTTCTTTTACAAATTCCACAATGTATTTGATTTATTTATTTAATTAACATTGTTTTCATTGTGAATAATTTTTACACCTTTGATACTTATACGTTTTGATAACATTCGAAAATATTTTATTTCTCAGTCTCTGGTCAGTTTTAAACTATAGATTGGTCATTTTGCAACTATGTTTTTTTGTTACTTTGGTCAATTCTAAACTATTGATTAGGAATTTTGCAATTTTTTTCTTTTTGTTACTTTAATCAATTTTAAACCTTGGTCATTTGACTCCGGAAGGTTTTTTTATAGTCTATAATTTTGTTGTAAATTTCGTTCCTACTATCAACGAACCCACTATCCTCAAGCGTGTGTGACACGAGCCGTCCCCACTCGACTTTAAACCTTATTCACGTACATTAAAGTCTGATTTTGTACATCTGACGGTTGTTTATTTAATCAAATTTCAGTAGTTATTGGAAAATATGGCTTATAAATGGTGTGTAGTGCCACAATGTATAAATACGTCGATAAAGACTCCGGAAAAAGTATTTTTTTCTGTTCCTACGAATCCCAAACAACGTAAATTGTGGTTACGATTGGCGCGAAGAGAACCAAGCAGTATTTCGATGCATACAAATATCAGAGTATAAGAAGGGAAATACTGTAAAGTATTTAATATCCTGCACTCCTAATGGATTGGTCAACTATGTTTCTCAAGGGTTTGGGGGCAGAACAAGTGATATTGTAAGATTCCCTTGCAGACCTGTGGAACAAAAGCAACAATCTACACATCTAACCAAAAAAATTAGGCTTTTTAAAATGTTTGAACATTGAATGCAGACATAGGTATAACCATAGACATAGTCTTAAATCTATGGGTATAACAATATATAGGTATTATTTTTGCATATAACAAATGAGTAAAATATGCCAAAAAATTTCTAGCCGCGTGAATTTTTTTCGTCGTACGAGTATCTTATTATTTATTTAAACAGACATAGGTACTAGTTTACAAGGGTAAATAATATATATATATATATATATATATATATATATATATATATACATAGATTCCACTACGGTACTACTAACTACCTCCGTGGTGTAATGGTTAGAGCGTTCGGCTCATGCCCGGAGGTCGCGGGTTCGATTCCCGGCGGGGGCAACGACTTTGTGTTGTTGTCCTAGTTTGGTTAGGACATTGCAGGCTGATCACCTGATTGTCTAATAAGTAAGATGATCTGTGCTTCGGAGGGCACGTTAAGCCGTCGGTCCCGGTCACTGTCTTTGGAGGCAGCTATAAACTAAAGATCTAGTATACTCAACAATTATTATTCGATACTTTTTTCGACACAGAACAATTTGAAAAAGGCCATTTTCCAATTTGCCCTGACCAATCGAACCCGGAACCTCTGGCTGGCGGACAAGCATGGTGACCACTACGCCACGGAGGTCGTCAACAACAACATTCCCAAGGAGGATTGAAGCGGCTGGTTCAGAAATCTTTCGTACAGCTGCATTCTCAGAGTGTCGCCAATAACCAAAGCTGGCCTGGTAAAAATGGTCATCATGACGAAAGTCTTGTACTCATAATACACCCTTACACCCTCATCTCGTATGGTATACTCAGCTTTATCTCTGATACAATTACAGTATTACGCAAACACTTGGTGGTTGTTCCACAGGATTTTGGATGGCTGTTCCATCCGCTTACACTTGGGATGGCTGTTCCATCCGCTTACATTTGGGATGGCTGTTCCATCCGCTTACACCTGGGATGGCTGTTCCATCCGCTTAAACCTGGGATGGCTGTTCCATCCGCTCATGTACTAGCTAATCCAGCGGATTCTCTCTCTATGGGGACGCATCCCCGTGTGGCCTCCAACCTCCCCTATAGCCACCTTGAGCCTCACTCATAACTCTTACTCTCTTAGCTCTTTTCTATCTAATGTAACACACGCAGTTTACAACAGATCAACTAAACTCAAACTCTTATTCTCTTATCTCTTTTCCATCTATTGTAACACACGCAGTTTACAATTGACCAACTAATCTCAAACTCTTATTCTCTTAGCTCTTTTCTATCTATTGTAACACACGCAGTTTACAATAGACCGACGCATCGGTAATTCTCTCTCTCTCTGATTTATCTATTGCAAGTCGCAACTTTTAATAAATCAATAACAAGAACCGACGCTTAACTCAAAACACTGAAATATAAACACAATTGTACTTAATTATTATCGGTAAAATTCTCTAGATAGTAAATAAACTTATAAAACGCTCACCGAAACTCTATCTCTCGTAAAATCTCATTAATCGTCAGAAATTACAATTTACTATATTATTTTGTCCTTGCCGCTGTTTTCCATCTGCCACAGATAATATAACCCTCCTCACTTAAGTCCCATATCTCTGCTCCTCACGCCGCGTTCACTTCTTCTGCGCAACCATCCGCATACGCACGAAAGAATAAAATTGTTAACAGCCAAACATTGACTTTTAGCTACCTTGATATTTAAATAAATAATAAAAATATTTAATAATACACACTGGCTTCGCATTCGCGACACAGAGGACTGACGTCGGGAAGGTCGGTCGTAAAATATAGCCAAATCATCAGGAATCCTTCATGCAAGCATTTTCCGACTTTCATAAAACTTGAATCATAGGACAGTAATAGGCCATAGAAAAAAGGTGCTTTGTTTTATGGCAAAAATTCAAAAAATCCTAGAATTTCAACAATAATTTTTCAAGTTCGTTATTTTTGTAAAGGTAGGTATGAATTATAAAAATATGTTTAATTTATTAGAACTTTATTATGGACTCCCCTTCTTAATTTTTAAAGATTATCTCCACAAGCGTACTCAACGTGTTAAAATTGGAGAATTCATAAGTGAGGATGAAGAACTAGCCTATGGAGTGCCACAGGGGTCTATTCTTGGCCCTACTTTATTTATCATCTACATAAATGATCTCTGTAGACTTGAACTACCAAAGTGCCAAATATTTGCATACGCTGATGACCCTGCTTTAATTGTCAATGGCTCAAATTGGGATGATGCTCTCGAATATGCAGAAAATGCCCTATCTACTGTCATGTCCTGGTTAAACTCTAATTTGCTTACCCTTAGCTTACAGAAAACAATGTTTATAAATTTCGCAATAAACTCCTCGACGTTACCCTCGGATGATTTTAATATCATAGCTCACACTTGCAATAGAGATACATCTCATTGCACTTGTCTGCCTTTAGCAAGAACCAATACAGTTAAATACTTAGGTGTGCACATAGACCAACTGCTGACATGGGTTCAACACATAAAACTATTAAAACCAAAAGTAAGAAAACTAATATATATCTTTAAAAATATACGTGACTGCGCTGACACGAAAATATTAAAATTAGTTTATTATTCACTCTGCCCATCCATATTAACGTACTGTATAACGGCATGGGGTGGAGCTGCGAAGACTATAATTCTCCCATTAGAAAGAGCACAGCGAGCCGTCCTCAAGGTCATGACAAGAAAACCAAAAAGACATCCTACTACACAACTATATGCTGATACATCGGTCCTGACAGTAAGACAACTTTTTATCATGATGACCTTGCTCCGCAAACACTCCCAAGTACCGTATAATTCCACTCTTCACATACGAAAACGAAGACATGACCTTGTTTGTCCCACCCTCCGTCACAGGACTGACTTTGCTTCAAGGCATTACAGAGTGTTCAGCTGCAATATTTACAATAAGGCAAATGGAATACTAAATATCTATCCTTGTACAAAAAGAGAATCAAAAAAGAAAATCCAAAAATGGTTAGTAACACTTGACTACAATCAGACTGAAAATCTTATGCCAATTAAAAAAATTGGACTTAAAGGATTGTAGTTTATTTGTTTTTCGTAGGAAATACAATGGTGCCAGACTTTTCAAGCTTCCTAATAAGCCACCTTACATAGTGTCATTTCTACGCACAAATAATTACACACACTTAAACTTGTACACGCACTTTCTCTCACACTCCCTCGCAATCACACTCCCTCAGACCTACTCTCTCACACACACTCACTCTCATACATCCACATACATGTTATGTACACCCACGTGCATATACTTTTATAACACCCGTTTCTTATTTTCTTGGCGGCTAAGAGCTTTTTTCCGTAGCTTTAGTTTTGATATGTACCCATTTCTCTTATTACTTTTAATTATGATCATGTAAATTATTGCACAAATACCCAAATTACAGATAAAGTCTAGTTTGGGTATTATTGTACCCACTTAAGAAAACGACCATAAATATGTGTCTCTCGTTCTTTAGTTCTAATGTAACCATACATGTCCCTCGCAACGCTATCCTCCACTCGAGATACAGGTTTATTCCTAGTTCGATGGTGGGCTGCCGAGTGAGGGAACCTTTCGATGTGATGTAACTGAATAACATGTATTGATAGATATGTAAGATGTAATTCACTTTGTATAACAATCTATGTAGTACTAGAACTTAAGAGACACAACAATAAAGTTTATTTTTTATTTTTATTATTTAACTTTATTGTACTTAATAACAAACATTAATTACATATAATTAGAAACACAGTGGTACAAATGGTGGACTTATCCTAGAAGGGATCTCTCCAGAGGAACAAAGGACAGTTATTATTAATAGGATGGCAGAAGTACAGAATTTTTATATCTACTTTATCATCATTTAGCGCTCAATTTTGCTTGACCCTGTACCCCAACACGTAGCTAAGCTACACACAATGACACTACGTCCAACTTATAACCTAGTTATTGTAACCTTTCTTTTAGCATCGGGGGCACAGAATTAATAATAGTATTACATACAGAACGGAAACTCGCACCGTCCCCCGCAATCTGACGTCCCCGCAACCCCTCTCCCGCTTTTCGGCCTTGTAAGCGCCTGTAAAACAGGTATTGACGATACGCAAGTCGCTTATGATTATTGAATCATAATGGTGAGAAACTGCGCACATTATCATTGTTAATCCACGGAAAACAATAAAGATCAAAACACACATTTTTCGACTTTGGAAGTGTCTCTCGCGCAAACTATTCAGTTTAGAAAAAAATTATTATATTATGAATCCTCAATATCATTTTTGAAGACCTATCTATAAATACCACACAAGAATGGTTTTGATAAAGAAAATTTTTTGAGTTACAGGTATGGGGAACCCCCAAAATTTATCGTTTTTCTTTCTATTTTTGTGTCATAACCTTAATGCGGTTTACAAAATACATCTATTTACCAAGTTTTAACAGTAAAAGACTTACAGTGTTATTACGAATCAAGGTTTAGAGATAGATCGAGTTTTAAAGTCGATCTAAACTGAGTAACAAGGAAAATCATATTACGAAACAAAGTTTATGTCTTGGTCCTAGGAAGATCCTTGATCTAAAGGTAAACCTGCTAGAACCCTAGTCTAAGCTCGGTACTATAAGTGACGACTAACCTCAAAATCATGACATATATCAAAACAAAACATTAAAATTGTAGTAAAATCTATAATTTTACCTGATAGCTATTAATAAATGCTTATTATATCCAGGAAATGTGTTGAAACTGCCATGAATATGATATAAGTATTTTTATTGTTTTACAACTTTCCATGACAAAATTATTTTATCACTATTGTTCGTTTATTTACATTCTCAACATTAAAAACACGATTTTATATTTCTTACACTATACAACACTCATATAAAAACAATATTTATTAAGATTTTCTACAATTTACAAACGTAAACAAAAATATAGGTACATTCCATGACAGGCGATTATGACGTCTTAACACAGACTAAATATAGAATGACGTTGTTAAAGATTGTCAACATATCTGCGTTCCGTTTCTTGATACTGTTATACTTTATTTATTGTTAAAGAAATGTTATTTAGCAATCAGAGCAATAAATAAGAGATTTTTGGTAAAATTGCATAATTTGAAATCAAATATATTTTAACTTATTTTCCTTTAAATTAAAATATTTTCGAAAAAATAATATTATTATGAAAAACGGAATGTTTTTCTACTTCCGGTCAGACTTAGTTGGATCTATCATAGTCCGTCTTTTTTGCACGTTTTGTAATAAAGCAAATTCTAAAGTAGATTTAACGTTTGTTACCGTATTAAAGCCCGACTAAGATAATACGGGACTAAACTACGATTAAGGCCTTTTTTTGTAATAAGACTGTGATAGTTTCGGAAAAAAGTGGCTGTGACATTACGGACGGAAGACAGCAGACATGACGAAAACATAAGGGTTCCGTTTTTCGCCTTTGGCTACGAAACCCCAAAAATGATATTTTTTTAAAACTACTAAAATCCATTGAGTCAATTCTTTGCATAACGCCATTAAGTTCGTACAAGCATATGCCATCATTTATTACTCTTGTCTCTTCCGCGTGTCATCATCAAAACATCCTCAGGAAGTCCACTGCTGGACATAGGCCTCTGCCGTATCATGTGCGTTAGTGACTAACACTAGTGTCAGTTTTTAAGCCGCCTTAAAAGCCTCTGACATGGTTTTAGGTAACGACCACTGTTCAAGACAATGACCGGGACCGACGGCGGAACGTGCCCTCCGAAGCACGGATCATCTTACTTATCAGACAATCAGGTTATCAGCCTTCAATGGCCTAACCTAACTAGGACAACAACACAAAGTCGTTGCCCCCGCCGGGAATCGAACCCGCGAACTCTGGGTATGAACCGAACGCTCTAACCACTACACCACGGAGACAGTTAGTTAATAAGTTATTACTATTAATAGTTTCATTAAATAAATCAAAGAAAGTAGGACATTGAATATACTTTGTCTGTTGTTGCGAGTATTTCAGCAGATTCAGTTGGCGAGGGTGCGGGAGCTTGTTGGTGTTGGAGGTCGCACGGCGGCGCGGGCTGCACGGCGCGGCTCTAGGGTCGCATCGCCTGGAATGCTGACTCCTGTTACCGACTTTTCATCGGTGTCCTGTTTACTTACGCTTGGTTTGCTGACGTAGGGTGGAACCGGCTGACAGGACGCTATCATGTAACGATCCCTGTTGTACTGTTATTTTGCTTGTTCGTATTGATTCTCCGCAAAATAAGGGGATAACTCAACGGGAATACAGAGTGGCGATTAGTAACAGTGTGACTCATTGGGAAAAATTACAGTGCAATGAGTAACACTGTTACTAATTGCAACTTTTTCCCAATGAGTAGCAGTGTTACTAATATTGGTGACTCAACGGGAACAAACGGTTTAAAATGTCCAAAAGTATAACAAAAAATATGCTGTATGCACGTGTGTGACTGTTATCGCGAGTTTTGAAGTAACAAAACTTTAAATTCGAAGGGTGTGACGCGAATCGTCCTATTCGCATCTCGTCACACATTCTTAACTCGTCCCATGCGCAACTCGTCCCATTCGCAGCTCGTCCCATTTGTATTTTTCAACCCGTTGGGGTTTTAGCACGCAATTATATTGATAACCTGTACTTTAACACACGCCTAGACAAAACATGAGAGCAATCTCGATTATATTAATACTAAATTGAATTTTAGGACTGATTATGGCTCTCAAAGGTTAGGTTAGTTTATTTTTCTACAAATGAAAGGATTTAAATATTCTTTTTTTGTAAATATTAGTGAAACCATGAAAGCATGATGATATGTTTGTATGTGAGCTT
Source organism: Acrobasis consociella (assembly GCA_963555685.1). Lineage (NCBI taxonomy): Eukaryota > Metazoa > Arthropoda > Insecta > Lepidoptera > Pyralidae > Acrobasis > Acrobasis consociella. Next base: position 8,185,410 of record OY743132.1, on the reverse strand, counting down.
ATTTTTTTCTAAATAAAAGAATTTATTATATTATTTCTTAGGAAAAAATATAAGGTGACATCAAACAGCTTAACTTTACTAGGAGTAACATAGGTATATTCTTTTTTATTATTATGTAACTATTCATGAAAATTACATAGTAGTTTTTTTTTTACACGCTAGGGCGTATTTTTACAAACTGCAAAACTGTCTTTATGCTGTGCCTTACTTGATTTTTGAGAAAATAAATGATTTGCAGCATATCTTTTTTATAATATACCCAATGCGAGATTTAAACGGTACAATAAATGCGAATGGGACGAGTTACGAAAAAAAATAGAGAACAGGACGAGTTGCGAACGGGACGAGATGCGAACGGGATGAGCTGCGAATGGGACGAGTTAAGAATGGGACAAGTTGCGAATAGGACAAGTTGCGATTTGGACGAGTTGCGAATGGGACGATTTGCGTCACACTCAATTCGAAGAACCAAAAACTTTGTATGGCACCGTTAGTGCAAGTATAAGTTAGTAAGTGTAAGTAAGGCCAAAGTGTCCATTGTCTTTTTGTGGATTTCACTAAAACATACGATAGCATCGACCGAGAGACACTCTACAGTACCGAAAAAGCTTGTGAGAATGATCAAGATAGCTACGGGAACAAGTAAAATGCGGGTAAGAGTTGGAGGGGAACTGACTGAGGAGTTTGAAGCGGTAACCGGACTCAAGCAAGGGGACGCCCTTTCGCCTATTCTGTTCAATTTGGCTCTCGGACACATCATGTTATTAATAATAATAAAATAATAATCTCGTTTGACATTGACACTAGTTACACATATGTCGCACACTCTGACCAAAGATGAAAAAAAGGGCGCGCAACTACTAGAATGTATTCTGTGGCGCAACGCGCATAGCTAGCAGGCAGAGTTGGGGAAAAATTATTCGAATAACGAATAAAATTCAGATTTTAATTCGTTATTCACGAATTATTCATTCGCGAATGAATTAATCGCGAATAATTTTGCCACGAATAAATATCATTTTTATTCGTTATTCTAAATAACGAATAAACGTATTTTATTGAAAACTTAACTCAAACATTTTAACCTATTGCGTCGGAAAGAGGGTTACATTTTCGAGTGTATAACTGTATTTGAAATTGATTTCGATCAAATTACACCTTCTCTTTAGGACTGGAGACACAAAATTTGGTTAAAACACTATACATTGAAATCAACAATACAAATACACACTTGTAGAAATAAGCAGAACCTATATAAATACCATGTCCATTTTAAGTGGTTTTTCTATTGTTTCTATTGTACTATTAACATCACGAAATAAAATAAAAAAATACATATGATATACCGCAACGCATTTTTATTGTGTTGGTTATTGTCAGTGGTTGATAATGTGTTTGAGAGAACACATTATCAACCACGGACAATAACCAACACAATAAAAATGTTTATTTGTTCCTGTGATGTCACAGAAACGAAAAAGTTCAAAATGGCGGCCACTTCAAATTTGAGCGTAGATTAATTAAGAAAGATCATAGGCACCCCTAGGTATCGATTTTAAAGGCAATAAGTTCAAAAAAAGACAACCACCAGAATTATCAAATACTACCAACAATATGTAGCAACTACCAACTATTACTAAAACTAAAAACAACCACCGAAAACCACCAACAAGCACCAGTAATGATCAACAACCACCCAAACCTCAAAAACTACAAAAAACACCTGTAGTAACTTTCAGCAACCACCAAAACTACTACCGAAAATCACCAAAAACACGAACAATAATCAACAACCTTAAATACTAATGGGTAATAAATACACATTAAATACAACCGTAATAACAAACACATTATCAACCACTGACAATAACCAACACAATAAAAATGCGTTGCGTTATGTAATATGTATTTACTACTACTACTACTACTACGGTAGCGCAGCGACCCAAAGTGGATCTTGGCCTCCGACACTAGATGGCGCCATTTCTTGCGGTCTTGTAAGCGTTGCTGCCAGTCGTCCACTCCGGGGCACCGCAGGTCTTTTTGCACCTCATCAGCCCACCTGTACCTGGGGCGACCAACAGGACGGCGGCCATTATGAAATATGTATTTATTTATTTTTTATTTCGTGATGTTAATAGTACAATAGAAACAATAGAAAAACAACTTAAAATGGACATGGTATTTATATAGGTTCTGCTTATTTCTACAAGTGTGAATTTGTATTGTTGATTTCAATGTATAGTGTTTTAAACAAATTTTGTACCTCAGGTCCAAAAGAGAAGGTGAAATTTGATCGAAATCAATCTCAAATACAGTTATACACTCGAAAATGTAACCCTCTTTCCGAGGCAATGGGTTAAAATGTTTGAGTTAAGTTTTCAATAAAATACGTTTATTCGTTATTTAGAATAACGAATAAAATCATGATGTTTTATTCGCGGCAAAATTATTCGCGAATAATTCATTCGTGGATAAAAAATTATTCGCGAATAATTTTCCAAGAATAAAATTTTATTCGAATAATTTTCTAGATAATTTTTTATTCGAATAATGCCCAAGCAGGCGCCTCTATCGGTCAAATTCGGCAATACAAGCGTCATTCGTTCATGAACAATGATCGGAATAGGTAGTGCAATTTAGGGTGAATGACCTAAAACATTATAATTATATGGATATGCCTGTGGGGATGCGGGATTCAAAGAATTGTTATGAACAAATATTTTTTCTTCTGAAATTTTTACATCATCACTATACATATATACATATAGCGTTATACATTGTTTAACATATACTAGCTATATATTAAAGAAAAAATATACATACAACATAAAATATTTTACGTTATATAGTTGAAGTTTTCTATTAACACACTCCGATATATTTAGGTACTTAATACCTTACGACACCTGCTTTGCACGAGTGTTATTGTGAGATTCTTACCACTCAACGTTAATTTTAAGAAAAAAATTACGATATACAACGTGGAAGGGACATACATGTAATAAATGGGACCACGGGATATACTAGATAACTATAGTATAATGAAATTAAAATAACAGTCAAAAATAAATTCGGCATTTCCATACGAAAGTGTGCAGCCGCCCGGGCAGTTTGTATGGAATGTCGATTTTTTTTTTGTTTTTTTTGGGAATGTCAGTTTTTCGTTTTTCGACTATTATTTTATTATCATTATACTGTATTGATTAAGTATATAGCCTGTGGTTCGATTTATCACAGGTATGTCCCTTCCACGTTGTTTAGTAATATCTTACCAAGGTACGTAAAGGTTATTAAAAAAATCATATGCTGTTTCTATTTTCAATATCATGCGCTTTCTTTGACATTGAAATAAATTACAATTTTTTTTTTACATTTTCAACTGACAGTCTATTCCTTTTTACGTCTAAAATCCATTTATATGTGGAAAATGATCTTTACGTCCTGATGACGTCTAAATCGGGATTCCAGGCCAAAATCATCACGTGCGTACTCAACTAACCAGGGAACGTAAGTGATACAAAATCCTATTATGGGGCATACAACAATAGACAAAAAGAATGAGACAGCACTTACTAAATATCATGTTATCTTCTTCTCCCGCACATAGTAAGAATGATTTTTACCGTCCATATCAGTCACGATGACAATAAACAATACATTTACCAGGTATAGCTGTGATTCTAGGAATTAATTTCTCCGTGTTTGTAAAGCTTAGCGTCATTATAGACCAACTCCAATAAATACATACCTAACGAAGTATATTCTATGCTTAGAACTCGTAACTTGTTTGTTTTATTCATTTCCGATATTTTTTTATAAATATACAAATCCCTACCAAGCGGGATTTAAAGGCATATCCATATTAATATTACGTCACGAAATCCCACAAAATTGCACTACCTATTCCGATCACTGGTCATGAATGTTGGCTAATCTTAATCACAAAGTATTGTGCATTTTGAAATGAATATTAAAAATTCAAAATACATCTGAAAAGGTATTTCAAATAAAATACAAAATGTTTTTTACTAAAAGGCATTTAAATGCAAAATACAAAATAGGTATTTTGTATTTAAAAGAAAGAAAGAAGAAAGAAAAATAGTTTATTTGGCTACATATAAAAAATGAATATAAATAAAATATTTGAATTTTAAATAGAAGTATTTCAAATAAATCGCATCTCTGTTGACCACGATGGGTAGGTTAGGTTCGTTAGGTTTCCTGTGACCAAAACATGAGCGAGCGAGCGAAGCCATCGAGCGACTTAAGCTTATGGCAAAAGTAACACAGACAATAAAAACAACTTTGCCGTGGAGTGTAGGTTAGGTTCGTTAAGTTTCCTGTAACCAAAACACGGGAAGCGAGCAAAGCGAGCGAGAAGTTCAGGCTTAGGGCGAAAATTATTAAAAAAATATTTCTGCATTGAAATGACTATACGTATGAATTAAATGCCAAAAAGCGATTTTGACTAGAAACATTCTGCGATATAATGATTCTATTTTTAAATGTTAAGGTATGTTAAGTAATACTTTATTGTTCTAATAAAACGACCACGTTGAGATTCAAACGAGAACTACTTTTTTTTTTTTAATTAACATGACATAGATAATATATCATAGACAATGCAGTCAGTAGTTTACAAACTATGACGACAGAGGTCATACCAAGTAAATGATTATTTTAGATACATTTTTAACACCCCCACTATCTTAAATAATCATATAACTATTTTATACATCAACAACACCTAACATTTTCATAAACATATAATGCCTTTTTGCACATAGACTTTTTGTTAGCAAATCAGCGGGCATGTCTGTTGTCGGCAAATATTGCAAATTTACTATATTATTTGAAACACATTCTCTGGTAAAATGATATTTCACATCAATGTGTTTAGATTTCTTGTGAAATACTGGATTTGTCGACAGCTTCAGTGCGCTCTGATTGTCATTATATAATGTTAAAGTGTACATTTTATTAGTTATTTCAAATTGCAAAGCTCTTAAGTATATTGCTTCTTTGCAAGCTTCAGATATTCCCATATACTCAGCTTCACAACTTGATAGAGCTACAGTCTTTTGTTTCCTACATTCCCAAGATATGACACCATTAGATAATAAGAAACAAAATCCGGTATAAGACCGCCTATCTAATGTATTATTCGCCCAATCGGCATCCACAAAACCTTCTATATTGGAAATTCCATTTTTACAATACTTAATACCATAAGATTTAGTCTTTTTTAAATATTTTAAAACTCTCTTTGCATAACCCCAATGCTCATCTGTATGACAATTATTATATTGACTTAGATAACTGACTGAATAAGTTATGTCTGGTCTGGTTAAGACAGATAAATACATTAGACTACCTATAAGCTGTTGAAAAGGTACTTCTTTATTTACTTTTTGAGCTATATTGACATTCAATTTATGCTCCATTGGAGTATCAAAAGTTTTACAATCTGTCAAGTTAAATTTATGCAACAAACTTTCAATATAATGTTCTTGACTTAAGGTGACAGATCCTTCCAACTTATCAAATTTCACATTCATTCCTAGACATTGTTTCACTTGTCCTAAGTCTTTTATTTTAAACCGACTTGCCAACATTTCCTTAAGATTAGCACATTCCTTTTTATCGTTAGAAAATATGAAGAAATCGTCTACATAAACCGTTACAATAGTTTTACAATTTTCATTCATTTTTGTATACATACATGGTTCAAGCTTTGATTTTTTATAGCCACATTCAAGCAAACAACTATCTAATTTCTTATTCCAGGCTCTTGAGGCCTGCTTTAGACCATAAATGGCCTTTTTTAGTTTTAACACTTTATTTTTGCTACCAGGGGAATCAAAACAATCTGGTTTCTGCATGTATATGGTTTCCTCTAAGTCACCGTTAAGAAAAGCAGTTTTTACGTCCAAATGTGTTACATCAAGTTCTAATTGCACTGATAGTGAAAATAATAAACGTAGGGTTGTGTGTCTAACAACAGGTGAGAAGGTCTCTGTATAATCAACACCTTGTTTTTGTGAAAAACCTTTAGCTACTAGCCTAGCACGAAACCTTACTTTATTTTCACTATCATACTTTTTTCGCAATACCCATCTACATTGAACTATAGTGCTATTATCAGGTACTTCTGAAAGTTCCCATGCGTTATTGTCCTCAAAACATTGCAACTCATCTCGCACTGCCTCTAACCACTGTTCTCTTTCAGGTCCATTTAAGGCATCTTGTAATGAAAGTTCACTGACATCAATTGTACTATCACCTTCAAAACAAACATTAGAAAAACCATACCTATCTGGCTGCTGTCTGCGCCTCACACACTCCCTTTTTTCAACTACACTGACTACACTTTCACTACTAGAGGAGGAGATCTCATCTTCATCAGGAACATAGGTTTCATCACCATCATGGTACTCTTCACTTTCACTGTCATCTGATATGTCCCCCACTGAATCTAAATGCACCTCAGAGGATTCAGTTTGTGATTGTAGTTCCTCGATCTGAACTGGACTCTCTACTGATGTAGGTTTTTCAATTATGATCACATCACGGCTAGTTGTGATTACTTTTGTTTTAGGAACATAAATACGATAACCTTTTACATCCTCTGGATAGCCAACTAGTATGCCCTTTTCAGCCTTTTTATCCCATTTCAGCCTTTTTTCTTTTGGGATATGCATCATTACTATACTCCCAAAGACTCTCAAATGGCTTATATCGGGCTTTCTCGATGTCCACATCTCATATGGAGTTTTCCCATCTAAAGCTGATGCTACGGTCCTATTCTGAAGATACACAGCAGTATTTGCCGCTTCGGCCCAAAAACTATTATTTAGACCAGCGTCAAACAATAGGCATCTTGCCTTTTCCACTACTGAACGGTTACAGCGTTCTACGAGTCCGTTCTGTTCTGGCGTGTACGGATTACTCTTCTGATGAATAATTCCTGAATTGCTAAGATACTTCTCGAATTCTTTACTGCAATATTCCTTTCCGTTATCTGTACGCAACTTCTTAATTTTCTTATTTAGTTGATTCTCAACAACTGACTTATAAATCTTAAAACAATCAAGAGCTGCACTTTTGTTTTTAAGAAAGTAGATGTATATCATGCGGCTATAATCATCTACAAACAAAATATAATATCTTGAGCCGCCAATAGAAACATTGCTAAATGGCCCACATATATCACTGTGAATTAACTGCAGGTGATCATCACTTCTGCTGCCATCCTGTGGAAAAGGCAATCTACTTTGTTTGCCTTCGCAACACACTATGCACGACGACTTCGAAATATCAGCCCTTCTGTCGAGTGTGAGCCCTTCCACGGCATTCTGCATTTTATTCAGATAGGTACTATTGATATGACCTAACCTACGATGCCACATGTCACTTGAAGTCATCACTGCAGCCAAGAACCTTTCAGGCATTTTTAACTTGTAGACACCATTTATCAGACAAGCTGTGGCAACCAACTTGTCAGCTTTATTGTATATTTGACAGCTATCACTAGTGAAAAGCACTCTGTTACCTCTTGCTATTAACTGACTTACTGATAAGAGATTCGTGGTCAAGCTTGGAACGCACAAAACTTCTTCAACAACCACATCATATTCACAGTCATCTGTCAATGTAGCAATATGCACGTCTCCCGAGCACTTAACAGCCACCATTTCTTTGTTAGCGACAACAATTTCTTTGATAGGATGCTCAGTCGACACATTTTTTATCCAATTTTCATTCGCGGTTAAGTGAGCACTCGCTCCCGAATCAACATACCAATCATTTTTTGAAAAATTGCCATTTAGGAATACGGCACTGAAGGCATTCGTTTGTTTGCGTTCAAATGTTTTGGTATTTGATGTATCCTTATCAAAATTCGTGCACTGATTTCGATAGTGGCCGGTTTGTTTACATCTGTAACATTTAATTATTTTTGGTTTTGACTTTGACAGATGTCCATTGTCTCTGGTTCCACCAGTGCTGCCAAACTTATTTTTGCGAAAACTCGCAAATGCTCCGCTAACGTCGCCACTGTCTTCCTCCAAGTCCATTAGCTTCGTTTTAATGGCGTCGGCTGTAATTTTGATTCCAGAATGTTCTATCGCCATAATCATTGGCGAATATTTTTCAGATAATCCGGCCAAAAGCAAGGATCCGACCCACTCATCATTGATGTTAAAGCCTGTTCCACTTAATTTTTGACTCGTTTCTATAATCTGCGTTACATACGATGTCATAGATGTACAATTCTCCAGACGGATCGAGATCAAGGTTCTCAACAAGCTGATTCGCCTAGTAAATCCCGAGTCATCGAACAATTGTTTGAGCTTGTCCCATAACTCCTTTGTATTCTTGACTTCCTTGATATGTACATAAAGCGACGAATCTATTGTTAGGATCAATTTTGCTCTGGTTTTCGTATCTGCTGCGGCTTCTTCTGGCTTGGTTTCTAGGATGCAATTAGAAGTCCCTTCCAGCACAAGAAAATTCTCCGCCGCGAAAGCCCACTCTGCATAGTTCTCACGGCCCTTCAACTTAGGCACATTCACAATGAAGTTCGTACTCATTTTCACTAGCACAGGTTATTCTCAATCTGCGTAAAAAACTTTCAGAAACTCGCAGAAAACTTGCAAATCAGTGCTGTATAACAGCACTGATTTGCAAGTTTTCTGCGAGAAATAAACGATAATCCGGGTCCATAACCTCTAATAAAACGACCACGTTGAGATTCAAACGAGAACTACTTTTTTTTTTTTAATTAACATGACATAGATAATATATCATAGACAATGCAGTAAGTAGTTTACAAACTATGACGACAGAGGTCATACCAAGTAAATGATTATTTTAGATACATTCTTAACAATTGTACACCAAAAAAATAACAATTATTCAAATATACACAGAAAAAAAGGCATAAAAATGTACAATGGGCGGTCTTACGATTATGACTATGAAATTTATGCTCTAAGATGATTTTGATTTTTTACATTATTGTTTTTGAATCTATGACAAATGAGTAAATGCAAAACAATTTTCTACGCAATGACGTTTCTGTAATTTGCTATTATACAAAATAATATTATAACATAAAAAAAATCTGCTACAAAGGGGGGGGGGGGGGGGGGGTCACCCACGTTGTAAAGAATAGATGCCAAACAATTTTCTACGAAATGACGTTTCAGTAATCTGCTATTATGCATAATAATATCTTAAAACATGATAAATTTTAACGAAAAACATACAAACAGTAAAATAGTCTATTTATTGCTTACAACTATTCACAAAACTAGCTTTTACATCACATGCATTGATATCGCAGATTCACCAGTGCGAAATCATTACATGGCGCCGGAAAGCGATTTTGAGACTAAACCCACGTTGGCAGAGCGAGCACTCGTAGGGCTGTCATCGTCACAGCCGCGGCCCCGAGCGCTGTCCGCGGCCGCGCTCGCGGACAGCGGAGCGGACAATCCGCACATGAGCAGATGGTTTCTCGCGAGTATGTATTCTAAGATGAGTATTTAAATTACTCTTTTGTGTAGTCCGGTACTGACAAACATATCATTCATATGGTTTCTCACCAGTATGAGTTCTAAGATGAGTATTTAAATAACCCTTTTGTGTAGTCCGGTACTGACAAACATAGCATTCATATGGTTTCTCGCCAGTATGTATGCTGAGATGACTTTTCAAGGTGCGTTTTCGCGCAAACCGCTTTTGACAAATATTACATTCATAAGGTTTCACGCTAGAATGCGTTCTGAGATGACGCTTTAAACTACACAAATGTCGAAATTGACATTGACATGCACTACATTCATATGGTTTCTCACCAGTATGTGTTCTAAGATGAGCATTTAATTGACCCTTTTGTGTAGTGCGGTACTGACAAACATTACATTCATATGGTTTCTCGCCAGTATGTGTGTTGAGATGACTTGTCAAAGTACCTTTTCGCGCAAACCGCTTTTCACAAATATTACATTCATAAGGTTTCACGCCAGTATGCGTTCTGAGATGACGCTTAAAACTAACTAAATGTCGAAATTGACGTTGACATGCACTACATTTAAATGGTTTCTCTCCAGTGTGCGTTCTAAGATGAGCATTTAAATAACCCTTTTGTGTAGTGCGGTACTGACAAACATTACATTCATATGGTTTCTCGCCTGTATGTGTACTGAGATGACTTTTCAAAGTACCTTTTCGCGCAAACCGCCTTTGACAAATATTACATTCATGTGGTTTCTCGCCAGAATGTGTTTTAAGATGGTCTTGTAAAGTAATTATTAGCGCAAACCGCCTTTGACAAACATTACATTCATATGGTTTCTCTTCTGTATGTGTGCTGAGATGACTTTTCAAAGTACCTTTTCGCGCAAACCGCCTTTGACAAATATGACATTCATGTGGTTTCTCGCCAGAATGTGTTTTAAGATGGTCTTGTAAAGTAATTATTAGCGCAAACCGCCTTTGACAAATATTACATTCATAAGGTTTCACGCCAGTATGCGTTCTAAGATGACGCTTTAAACTACACAAATGTCGAAATTGACGTTGACATTCAATGCATTTAAATGGTTTCTCTTCAGAGTGTATTTTAAGGTGCTCTTGTAAACTATTTTTATATCGAAACTGACGTTGGCAAGTATTACATTCATATAGTTTCCCTAGAGTGTGTGTTTTAAGATGGACTTTTAAACTATACATTTGTGCGAACCGCCGATGACAAACATTACATTCATATGGTTTCTCGCCAGAATGTAATTTAAGATGAACATTTAAATTACCCTTGTGTGAAAACCCACGTTGACAAATATTACATTTGTATATCTTCTCCCCATTGTGTGTTTTAAGGTGGCATCTTAAATTTCTTCTATCTCGAAACTGCCGTTGACATGTGTTACATTTAAATTGTTTCCCGCCGTCGTGTGTTTTAAGGTGAGTATTTGAATTGTTCTGGACGTACTGTGTGTTAGAATCTGCCCGGGATGGGTGTGTGCTGTCAGTGCCAACGTCTCCTTGTTCCGCAGCTCCTGGTTCGTCAGCAAAGGCGCCATCTACGGATTTACGACAGAACTGTGACAGTGCCGCAGAGTTAATACAAGTATTACATACAGAACGGAGTCTCCTAAGGTCCCGCGCAATATGCGTGCCCTATGCAATACTTATATTGATTCTGTGGCAGGCCCGAACTTACTAAACTTTTTATTAAAAATATGCCATAATTTGTTTGTCTCACCTCCCCCCCGCGCTACAGCGCTCGCCCCGCGCGGCGGAGTGCAGTCTTCACCGTCGGGGTCATCACAGTCACTTTTGACGACGCGTATCGCAAGTTCATATGAGTGACTGCTTGAAGTACCTGTGGAAAGACCAAAGAGTTTAACACAGTCTTAATCAAGTAGGTTCCAACTATGATACTGCCATACAGGGTGTAACCGCACACCTTCAAACAAGTCTGGGAATTAGTAGGAAAAACGAGACAGAAAACATTTGTATGAAAAACATGTATAAGGGTTGGACTACGTCTGTCAGCACGGAACAGCAGAGAGCGACGGGACACTATAGCACGGCCGGTGCTAATAAAATATAATTACACAGATTGAGCTAGCCCAAAGTAAGTTCAAGACTTGTGTTATGGGATACTAACTCAACGATACTATATTTTATAACGATATATATATACTTCCGAGACCCAGGTCAATCTAAAAAAGATCATCGGGGATCGAACCTGGGACCTCCAGACAACCTGGCTTTTGACTTTGACTTTGACTATGATGTTGCTGCCTCTCCTCAGCGCCCTCATCTGTCTTTTCCAGCTCTGTACGCACAGACTCCATGTTGTGCTCGCTGACATTTGCATTGGCATCTTGGTCTTGAGTGTCCTCCGACATTGCTGACGTTGGGGACGGGGGACAGGAAGTGATGTACTGTCTAGGCACTCAGCTCGGGAGACGGTCAGCGAGCCGCAAGCCCCAGCCTGCGCCGGTTCAGCAGAGACACCGACTGCACGTTAAATAAATATTGTAAATTGTGTTGTTAATTGTGTTGTGTATACACATATTGTAAATTTCTCCCTCCCCTTCGAGCTCGTTTCCCACCCTTTGGGGAAAAGCATATGTTACTCCTTTGCCAAAAGTCTCCAATCCGCAGACGTTGAATAATTTTCGACACATTTCAATTTTACCTTATCTTTCTAAAGTGTTAGAAGCGGCTGCCCACGCTCAGGTTTCCGCGTTCATTCATGAAAATTGTCTTCTTACTCCCTTACAATCAGGTTTTCGTCCTGGGCACAGAAACGCTACTGCTCTTCTTAACGTCACCGAAAATATTCGCCTTGGTATGGAGAATTAGTTAGTCACCATTCAAGGTCTAATAGATTTCTCTAATGCTTTCAATATGGTTGATCACGACATTCTCCTGGCAATTCTCGAATACATGAAATTTTCATCATTAGCTATGAACTGGTTTTCTTCGTATCTCCATGATAGGCAACAAGCGGTTCGTATGGACCGTAAGTTGTCGCAATGGAAGGATATTACTTCAGGTGTCCCTCAAGGGGGTATCCTATCCCCTCTGTTATTTGCTACTTTTATAAATCTTTTATCACACTCTATTAGCTGCTCTTATCATTTCTATGCAGATGACCTACAAATTTACGTACAAACCACAGCGGAAAATATTGATTTTGGTGTAAGTCTACTGAACGCGTCTTTGTCCGGCATTTCATCTTGGGCTGAAGACTTTGGCATTCTAATCAATGCGTCAAAGTGTCAGGCAATCTTAATTGGTAGCTCCAGACAACTGCAGTTATGTTAAATAATACAAATATCTCGCTTAGTCAGTCTGTCAAAAATCTGGGCCTTGTTATGGACTCAACGTTTAGCTGGAGGGATCAAGTCACTGAGGTCAGCAGAAAGGTTACTTACTCTCTTCAATACTTGAATCGTTTTAGAAACTTTCTGTCTATTAAAACTAAAATTACTTTGATTCAATCCCTTATTCTCCCCGTAATTGATTAAGCTGATGTGTGTTATCCTGATCTTAACGCAGATCTTCTCAATAAGCTAGATCGTCTTATTAATAATTGTATCCGCTTTATTTTCTGTCTTCGTAAGTACGATCACATCTCCTGTTTTTGATCTAAGCTTAACTGGCTTCCTGTTCGTCAGCGCCGACAGCAGAAAATGCTTTGTACTCTTTTTTCTATACTAAAGAATCCTCTCTTTCCCCTGTACATGAAAAACAAATTTCGCTTTCAGTACGAATGCCATGACCGTCAGCTTCGCTCTAGTCATACTCTTCTTCTTCACCTTCCTTTATTTCGCTCTAATTTTATGTCTTTTCACTATTCAGGTTACACGACTTTGGAATGCCTTACCCGAAGACAAAAAGTATCTCAAATAGGTATCTATTTAAGAAGAAAGTCCACACGCACCTTTTTGCTAATTTGTTGCAGCAGAACTAATTAAATCATTGTCCCAAACTGTTTTATTTTATATTATGTATGTTCCTCCCATGCTGGTCTGGGAGAAATAAAAAAAAACTTAGAACGTACCAGCTGCTTCTCTTCCCACGCAGATCGTAAAAGCCGATCGAGGGAATGGGCAAAAATGCAAATCATGTTAACAGGCGATGCGACTAGCAACCCATCACTGTATTGATTGCTTTTCCATCTTCTCGCCCACCATGACGCTAAAAGTGGCTTTTGGGTCTTGCGGCCCTGGGCTCTGCATAGAACCGTAAGACCCAAAATGCTCTGTCTGCCCCATTAGGGATAAAGACGTGATAGTATGTATGTATGTATGTATTAATAATGTGTATCTATGTAAGTTTATTATATATATATCTTATACCTTTAAACGAGCAATTCTTGTATGTATATATATATATTTATAAATTTCTGTGATCTCGAAAACGGCTCTAACGATTTCGCTAAAAAAATTTGTATATAGGGGTTTTCGGGGGTAAACCATCGATCTAGATTAGTTTTATGTTTGGGAAAACGCGTGTTTTCGAGTTTTCATGCGTTTTTCTCGAGTGTCCACGCAGAATATGGTCGCTAATTTCGTCGCGCCGCGACCGCCTTGATTTAGCTCAGTAGTTAAGGATAGCGACCGCTAGAAAGAGTGTTATGGGTTCGAATCCCACTCGGTGACTTACTTTTGTTTTTTTTTATGTTTAAGTTTATATATATTTTTTTTATTTTGCATTGTTTTTAGACAAGTTTAAAAAAAATTAGTTAATGTTTGAGATGTAACCGAGCAAAGCTCGGTCGCCCAGGTACTATATCTTTAAGCGACTATCGCTAATAAACTTATTTCTGTTTTTCCTAAGCGCTGACTGGTAGAGAATGCGTTAGCATTAAGTCCACCTTTTGTACCATTGTGGCGAGTCAACAGTCGAGTCGCTAAGCTGTTGCAACGAGGCATAGGAATGCGAAATCACGCCACCTCGACGTCATCGATCATACGATGTTATGACTCATCACTGCCTACGCGCCTACGAGCTGCGCACACACACTACGAAGCTACGCAAGCGCCGCCTCCTGCGATAAGCGGCCAATGATCTCGCCGCGGAGCTACGACGTGCAACATGGCCGCCGATGCATCTTTTGTTTTCGCAAAGCGACCATCTTGGACGAGCCCCCACTGCGCGCACGCAATGTCAAGCGCGAACCATAATTATTATTAATTATTTTTATGTATAAAAATGTGAACACTTGTAAACCAAAAAGCACTTCGAATACAATTCTAGTCGTAGTACCAACTTTTATTTAACGCCCTTATTCGATCTCACACTTAATTAAGAAGTGTTAGGGCTGATAGTCAGTTAGGTCGATAGGTAATCTAGGACACCTACATCAAGACCTACATCCAGTCGACTACCGCTTCACCATTATGGTCAATAAAGATTTAATAAATAAATAAACATACCCTCCTTGACATCCTCCACTTTAGCGTTCATCACTGTACTGCGAATAAGAGTGACAGGCCCTATATCAATACAGGACTTATTGTCTTCCTCAGAGTCACATTCCTCTTTAACAGGGATGTCGGCCGCTGCCGGCTGCGGGGATGCTGAAAACGTAAAGCTGCTTTAAGTTCGGTAAGTTTGTTTCTTCAATTGCTATTGTTACGAAACTGGGGTTCGAGATTTGGAGTAAAACGCCAACACTCTTCTGGTCACTACTCTGGGAATTGTGTTCGAATCTCCGTAACCCCGACTTAGAATGTTCGAGTGTTGACCCGTGGGAACTCGGGATTATTCTCGAACATTCCACAACCTTAACTTCTGGAACATTCCATATTGTTCTGGAACTTCTAGACTTTTCCGGAATGTTCTACTTTTAGTAGCTTCGCGACACTATTTTATAGTCAAACTAGCTGACCCGGCGAAGTTTGTGGCTCATATATAGAAACGTGCTGCCGGTAGAGTAGATGGCGTTTATATGACCCAAGCTTTTTTTTGCTGGAACCCTTCCTTTTTTATATAAATTTTTGAATTTATTTTTTTTTTGTTTAATAAAACGCAAAATTTTCGATCATTAGAAAGTAACACAGACACAAAAACAACTTTGTCGTGGAGTATAGGTTAGGTTTGTTAGGTTTCCTGCGACCAAAACATAAGCGAGCGAGCGACTCTAGCTTAGGGCGAAAGTAACATAGACACAAAAACAACTTTGCCGTGGAGTGTAGGTCAGGTTTGATATACATACATTCTCGGCATACATTACGTATGTAAACTTTAAAAAAACATTTTTTTAATGATTGCGGTTCAAGGGGTGGTGGGGGGGAGAACCATCCCTCCCCAATCCCCCTCCCATCAACCTCTCCCGAAGCTAGCAAATTTCTAAATTTTTACCAACTTTGTTCTGCCCGTTCCCGGGGTTCTGGGTTCGATTCCTAGCCAGGGCAAGTTGGAAAATGGCCTTTTTCAAATTGTCCTGGGTCTTGGGTGTTTATCTATACAACATGGAAGGGACTTACCAGCAATTAATTAAACCACAGTCTATACTGTAGTTTAATGAAAATGAAATACCAGTCAAAAAAACAAAACAAAACTCCCAAAAAAATTATCCGGGCCGCTGCACACTTTCGTATAAAAATGTGTTTTTTTTAGCAAAGCTCTTGGATCAGTCGGTTCAAGAGCTTGGCAATTTCTTTACGGCCAGTTAATGTATGTCGTCACGGCATTTTACTGTAGCATTTGTATTCTTTGTTTCACTGTAACGATAACAGATATACCAATTTATGTTCACATTTATAATATTAGTTGGGATAAGTACATATAGAGATAATGTTCAGGACCTGGGTCAATCTGAAGATCAACCTGACCGGGACTGAACCTGGGACCTCCTGTGTGACAGCCTGGCATGATGGCCACTAGGACACAGAGGTCAATCAAACAACCAAAACATATTAGTATCATATGTAAATAATAACATACCCCTCCGTGTGTTGTAGGTTATACCTTCCTCATTCATTATGGAGTCTAGACCAAATGGTTCACTCTTGACCATCGCCTTAAACTCAGCCGTGTACTCAAGGCAGAACGAAGAATTCAGTGTCTCCTCCACTCGGTCCACTGCAGCTAACATGCTACGGGATTTGGTGTGAGCTAAAACAAGTGTTACTGTTACGTGATAAACTTGAAGCATGAAATTTGAAGCAATACATTCAACTATTTCATGTAGGTTTATATTCCGCCTTAACTATTTCACTGCGAGACTTTATATCAGTTGTCGTGCGCCCAGCGCGAGGCATAGTGAATCCGAAAATAAATACCTACAGCCAAAAAGGGATGTGGCTACCTAAGTTTGTGCAATACGAGCAGTGAGCTTTTTGTTGGAAATATCCGATGCTCATAAAATGGGCATTATTTGTTGATAAATTCGATGTTCACAGTGAAAAGGATAACTTAAGATGTGCCTATCTATCAAAATAAACAATGAGTAATAAAATACCACAAATTACAATTTCTATTATGTAGTTACTGGTAAACACCATAAAAGTGTTGACCAGTAACAAGTGATTATACAGGCTGACCGGTAAATCACCTTGTATACGTATTAAAAGGGGGCACTCAGTAATCGATTCTCGTTCCAAATGTATAAAATAATAGGTGGTTACAAATTTACAAAACTATTACCAATAAAAACAAGAGTGCCCACACTGGGCACTCGCGCTAAGCGCAGTGGATACGGTTGCCAGCGCGCCGTGGTAAGTAGAGGTAGTTTGGGTACTGAGCGCAGGCGAGCGCGAATCGAGCGCGCAAAACATTTTCCAAACATTCGGAGACTGCACACTTCATTGACAAAATTTTCTTTGTACATAATTATTAAAAATTTTGTTGATTTTATATCTATAAATTGTCCCTTAATATGGCGCGTGATTTACCAGTCAGCCTGTACACTCTTTACCAGTAACTACCACTACAGTTAATTACTGTAAAACTGTTAAGTGTAGAAGTCAAGTGATTATTATACTATTTGGTGGAAAGATGAATTTGTTGTAGCGTAACTACTCAGCTGCGTATTTGATTATTCCTCATTGCGGAGAAGCAAGTCAAATATGCCATGTAGTCATTCACAGTAGTAAAATCTGTACCTTTCATTGTTCTCAGGAAGTTTTCTTGCTTAACACTTTCACTGCTGAAAAACACAATGTGTGGTTTGCAAAGCGGAAAATAGACCGTGTTTTTTAACAGTGGGAGTGTCAATGATGGGTTTCTCTAGTGTGTCTTGGAACCATTATCAGTGTATCACACTCGTGTCCTTTCATTGTTGAGAAAGTGATGAATAAACCCTGGTGCCTCGGACAGTAATTTGCTGTGTTCAATTCTTCTAAAAACATAGACGTTCTTTTGCCACGTACTGCCGCTGTCTGTGTTTAACACGAATATCTCTTTGAGCTTCGATATTTGCTTCTTTATGTAACAACTTTGCGTCAGTGTTTGTTGTTTTTTGAGCAAATTTCTCTAATTTCTATCTTTGTCTGTATAATTTGTACTTCTCTGCGTTAGTTAATTTCTTTGATTGGGAAGCAACTTCGGGGGTCTGGTTGGGTGGGTTCCCATAAGCCGATTGCAATGTTTTTTTTTCTTAATCGACGCTTCCTAGCCTGTTTTGTGTCTAACTTTATTTGCTTCGATTTTTAATGCATCCCTCTTAGAGTTCTTTGATTTTGGGCGCGTCATGGTTATAAGCCAAACCACAAATTGTATACCCAGTAATGCGGACCAGCGGACGGGCGTCTCGGTCGCCAGGAGACTCAAGTGACACGGCCGTGTTCGGAGGCATCTTCGACCATTTATAGCCCACTATTGTGTTTTAGCTTGCTATTCTGTTACAAAGAGTACAATAATCACTTCGTTTTGTATTCGTATTACCGAAACTAATAATTCGTAATATCGAAACTAATAAATCAAATAATATATGATGATACCTACCTATCTAATTACAAGCTACCTAAGGCCTACGCTACGACGGCTACGACGTTGTCACCCCAAATTACAAAGATTGTCCTTGTCCTAAAGAAAACTAGACTTTGTGTTTTGAATGTTGTGATGTGATCAAAGAGATTAGAGAATATAATTCGGTGTTTGACAACATTCAAAATACTCAACGAAATGTGGACATTGTACGAGATAATAGTCTTAAGAAAACCATTTTCACTTTATTTTAACAAAATAATGTATATTTTTTGCATATTTCGCAAAATAAAAATGATGTTTTTTAAATTTTTTCACGTGAATCGAAACGCCCTGTGATTGGTGGTAACACTCGTGACGTCACACCCTAGCAAACAATGGTTCGCAAGTTCGCATTATGTATTGACTGTCGTTCGAGTTTAATTTGTTTTAGTTGTTATTTTCATTAATTTCATTTGTGAGCTATTTTTGAAGAACTGTTGGACATTTTTTTATAACTAGTTTCATTTGGTTTACAATCTCAAAATGGAAGCAAATTTTGTGCAAGCAGATAGCAGCAACTTACCCAGGATAGACGCTTTTATGGTTGCACTTTTCTTTAAGAATAACGCTGATTATTATTCAGCTGAACTTAAAAATGTGAAAACAGCAGTGTAAGTACCCTAGTGGAATCTTTTTACATATTATTTACCCTTGTAAACTAGTACCTATGTCTGTTTAAAGAAATATTATGATACGGAGAAAAAAATTACACGGCCAGGAATGTTCTGGCATGTTTTATTCATTTGTGTAATAAGTGTAATGTAACATAGCATTTCAAATGCAAAAATAATACCTATATATTGTTATACCTTTGTCTGTATTCAATATTCATATATTTTGAACAACCTAAATTTTTAGGTTAGGAGTCAAATCTCTTATGTGTGGTTGTTGCTTTTGTTCACAGGTCTGCCAGGGTATCATATGGAGACGATGCGATTGGATATGTGCAAATAAACCGGGAGCAAGGAGTTTGCACAATTAAATGTAAAATGTGCCCAGAGCATAAAGTCAGGACCAAGGCATATAATGTGACACTGGTTATCAATGAAGAAGAAGGTGAAGTTATAAGCTGCCAGTGCCATGACTGTGCTGCTTCAGCTGGAGGATGCAAGCATTCAGTTGCTTTCCTGATGTGGGTCCATCGTCGCAGCGAAGAACCTGCGTCTACTTCAGTAGAGTGCTACTGGAAAAAGCCTACTCTATCCAGAGTAGGGACTTCTATGAAATATATCACTGTTGAGCAGATGTGTGAAAAAGCAGTCCCCCATAGACCAAGTTCATCTGAACTATATAATGAGTTTATTACTGAGGCCAAATCCAAAAATATAAGCAAATGTGAATTGCTTAAATATCAACATGACTTCAAACATAAAGATGTCATGCAGTATTCAATGCACTATTTTTTAACAAATCAATCAGATGAAACTAGTGCTAATGTTGATAAGCTCATAGATGTTATGAAGACAACCATAACGGAGAGAGAAATAAGTGCCATAGAAGAAGCTACAAGGAAGCAAAATAAAAGCAGCTTGTGGTATGAGATGCGTTATGGCCGTATCACAGCTTCAAAGGCGTATGAAGTGAGTGTTTGCAGGACACCAGAAGGGTCATTGATTGCCACTGTGATGGGTGCAAAAATACCGGATACAGTAGCAATGAAAAGAGGTAGAACTTTAGAACTAGCAGTGCGAAAGAGAGTTGCTTCCATAATGAACAAAAAAATAAGTTTATGTGGACTTTATGTATGTCATGAGAATCCCATGATTGCAGCATCTCCTGATGGCCTAACAAAGGATGCTGTCATTGAAATAAAATGCCCATCTCAGGCTAAAACAAAAGACAATTATGTAAAAAATGGAGTAATTACAGAAAAATTTAATGCACAGGTGCAATTGCAAATGTATGCGACTGGCATGAAAAAATGCTATTTCTGTGTTGCAGACAGCAAATTTGAAGAGAACAAAAAGGTGGATATTCTTTTAGTGCATTATGATAGTGCTTATACCAATAATTTACTTCAAAAGCTGGTTACTTTTTGGAAAAGAAATGTTTATCCACTTTTGTACCGTAGCACTAGGGTGACAGATTAATAAATAAAAAAGTCTTTTGTACATATTGTTTTATTTATTTTTTAATATTTACATAACTTACAAACAAATATATAGTATACTACATTCATAGCTTTATTGACCCATGCTACATTCATGCTTGTCACTCAGTGATAGATAACTGATAACATATCTATCCTAAGATGAAAGAATTTTACAAGCTTTTATTTATCTATGTACATATGTATGTACATAGATAAATGGCAAGTTAAACATGTACCTATGTACATGTTAAGGTAGATTCTGCAAATCAATTTTGAGACAGATATATTTACCGATCGTGTTTGACTTGTTTGATTTGTCTTGACAAGTACTTTGCAGTATGAATCACTTACTACAAGCTTGTAAAAAAAAAGTTTTAAATGTTATATCAAATTTAGTTAGTCGTTTCAGAGCCTATTCAATGCAAACAAACAAACATATCTGTCCTCTTTATAATATTACTAGCCGTCCGCCCCGGCTACGCCCGTGGTACATACATAGCCTACAGCACACAGGGACATCTTAGCTATCCATTGGTGAGAATTTTGGAAATTGGTCCAGTAGTTCCTGAGTTAAGCGCATTCAAACAAACAAACTCTTCAGCTTTATAATATTACAAGTATGGATTACATACATATGTACATAGTATCACATACTTACGGGGTAGACAGAGCCAAAAGGCCACATTTAGTAAGATATTCTTTCTACATTTTTTCTTTGCTTTCAGACCAGCATGGAAAGATACCTCAAATATTAATATAGAAATCATTACCTACTTAATAAGAGAGTCTTGCAAATTTATTAAAGCACATGCAATAATAATTATATGATCAAGTATACGAAGTATGTTGGTGTTTATCACTGCATGCTGTTTTAGCATGTGGAATTCTCTCAAGCGCCTTATTACCCTTTCCACATGAATTCGCAAGCTTGCAATTATTTTAGTTTGTCGAACTTCAGACTTGGATAACTTTGCACCGGCACTTACACTAGGTGGCCGTAATAGTTTAATGCCCTTACTATGAAGTGTTTGTTCTAGGTGTTTGAAGCCTCTGTCCGCTAAGATGCAAGTTCCAGGTTGTAATTTATCTAGAAAGTCAGTGTTTTCTACTATTACAACATCACTTGTTCTCCCCCCAAACCCTTGAGAAACATAGTTGACCAATCCATTAGGAGTGCAGGATATTAAATACTTCACAGTATTTCCCTTCTTGTACTCTGACCATGTCAGAGCCTGGTGAAGAGCCTTAGATGGTTTTTGTATATCAATTTCAAGACAATCAATAATGCAGCTGACATTATGATAGTTGTGTCTAAATGGTATCGGAAGATTTCTCTTTATTAAGTTATTGTCTAAATTTACGATGAATGGTCTCATAAAGCTACTTAGTATGGGTATGTTATTTAAAAATAATTTACTGGCATAAGATAGTGATATTCCAAAATTATCCTCTAATTCAGAAAATGTGCTATTTAATCTAATTTTTTTCAAGCATAGCAAAATGTGTTCTACTTTTATATTTGTGTGTTTGTGGATTAACTGAATAAGAAAATAACATTGTTCTGTAATACCAACATACATTAATGGTTTTTTTTCAATTAAATGTAAGGTATTTTTGAGGCACTGTAATTGATTAATATTGCAATTAGTATCTGTAGTATAACTATCAGAATCTGTAATCTTTGATGATGATGTAGGTACAAAAGGTGAAGAATAGCCACTTTTAATACTTGAAATGTCACTATCTGATTTTTCACATACGAAGGCAACAACTTTTTTAGCTGCTTTCACAACTCCTGACTGTGAAGGTTGAAGACGGTGTTGTACATGCTTAAAAGGTGAAGTGCAACTTGATGTTGTAGACACTTTGAATGGTGATGTCGAAATACTTTTATTTTTGTTTCTAGTTTGTACAGCTTTACTCCTATAATGCACATTTAGTTTCGTTGCCACTTGAACAGCCTTTTCTACAGCAATAATAGGATCCGTAAAAGTTTCTTTATCTGCAGTCTTTGGTAATACTGAAAAGACAAACACCCAACATTGTTATATACAATTTATACAATCTTACTGATGCTATTTGTAAGATAATATAAATGTAGTTGTACCATACCTTCAGGCTCAATAACTTTTTGTGGCATATCATTGTCTTCTTGTAGTGTTTCGGTACAGGCTTCAGTAGCACTTGAACTTTGTAAACATTCTGTAATTAAATCCTTTTTATGTCTCTTTAAGAACAGGTCTCGAGAAGGTCCACCAGATAACCGTCTTTTGCGATCCTCTTGACAATCAAATTTTGTTGGCACAGCATTATCTGCCAAAAGTATCTTCTGACTGAAGCCCATTTTGTACATCATGTAGTTCTTTAAGTCTGTTTCCAACTGAAATTCATATTAATGTCTATAAATAAGTGAAGTACACAACCATAGGAAGTTACAAATAAAGTAAGTTTGACAAGCAAGACAGACATAAGGGCAGCTCGGAAAACAAAAATAACATGAAAGTAGGTATTGTCTATTATGTATAAAGTTAAATACTACTCACATTAAAGTGATCTTCACACATGAAAATATTTGTTTGCATCGAAATACTGCTTGGCTCTCTTCGCGCCAAACGTAACCACAATTTACGTTGTTTGGTATTCGTAGGAACAGAAATAAATATTTTTTCCGGAGTCTTTATAGACGTATTTATACATTGTGGCACTACACACCATTTATAACCCATATTTTCCAATAAATACTGAAAATTTATTTAATAAACAAGCAATGCACCGTCAAATGTATTCAAGATGGATAAGTTTACTAGGGTGTGACGTCACACGCGTCACGTGACCGGAGCCTTTACAAAGACGTCGTTTTTGCCGCGATTTTTACAATTTAAATTATAACATCGATTTTTATCCTAAATACTGTAAATTTCGCAGAAAGATTATTTTTGTAGGTTTATTATATACTAAAAGAATAATTTAAAACTATTTCCAAAATTAGTCAAATACCGAATTACCTACTAACTACGTTTTATTTGTGATCAAACTGATCAAACAAAAAACGTGAAAATCACATCACGTGAAAATAACCGCTTGACATGACATTGACAGATTCAGAAATTCAGATATATTTCAAACGAGGTGTCAGTCAAATAAAGCGCCGTATTCATTATCCAGCGCCGCTGTACAGCGGCTCAAGGTCGCTTTGCTGGATGTAGCGTATTCACGCATCCAGCAAAGCATCCAGCAAGGCAGTGTTGCCGTTAGTCACACATTTTGCGAGCCAGTGTTGCCCTCTTTTGTTGTTAGTGTCTGTTGACAGTTCTAACCTGATGCTATAAAACTCAGTGAAGCTCCTAGCAATCAAAGGATGTCTACACCAACTTTGGTTAAAACTAGAGGCCTAGGAATAGAGAGAGGAAGGAATAAAAATTGGCTTAAAAAGACTAGTATCCAGAGCCGCAAAATATTCAAGTTTATTTACGTATCCAGAGCCGTAAAAACATCATTTAAAAAAAAGTCTGCTGTACAGCAAGCGTATTCACGATCTATCTGCCCGACGTTCGCGGTGGTGGGGGTGCTTGCTGGATGCAAAATCGATCCAGCAGGTCCAGCAAGCAATTAATAATAATAACCGACGTGAAGTTGCTTGCTGGACGTGCTGGATCCAGCAAGCACCCCCACCACCGCGAACGTCGGGCAGATAAGCGCCGTATTCATTATCCAGCGCCGCTGTACAGCGGCTCAAGGTCGCTTTGCTGGATGTGCCTTTTCACACATCCAGCAAAGCATCCAGCAAGGCAGTGTTGCCCTCTTTTGTTGTTAGTGTCTGTTGACAGTTCTAACCTGATGCTATGAAACTCAGTGAAACCCAGTGGACTCGCTTTGATAAATTTTCCGCCAGAAGCTCCTAGCAATCAAAGGATGTCTACACCAACTTTGGTTAAAACTAGAGGCCTAGGAAT
Source organism: Acrobasis consociella (assembly GCA_963555685.1). Taxonomy (NCBI): domain Eukaryota; kingdom Metazoa; phylum Arthropoda; class Insecta; order Lepidoptera; family Pyralidae; genus Acrobasis; species Acrobasis consociella. Next base: position 8,160,861 of record OY743132.1, on the reverse strand, counting down.
AGAGAAAGGAAGGAATAAAAATTGGCTTAAAAAGACTAGTATCCAGAGCCGCAAAATATTCAAGTTTATTTACGTATCCAGAGCCGTAAAAACATCATTTAAAAAAAAGTCTGCTGTACAGCAAGCGTATTCACGATCTATCTCAAGGCGGGTCTCCTGCACCAAAATATCCAAAACATTACACAAAAACACGCAAACAAAGGGGCGTGGCCATACACAATTGTCTATGGCATACACATGTTTCTGCTTTCGAAAGCAGATGGAAAACATGCCCTGCGCGGGGACGCTCGGGGAAGGATTTCTTTTTTAATTATTTTACGGTTTTGGTTAAGAGTCCTTTGGAGCCTACCTCTATTATCTGCAATTGGTAAAACGCAGAACACATCTTCTAGTTCTTCGTCAGGCAGAAATGATGATAACAGTAATCAGAAATAAATATTATTAGGTACCTTAAGTGTCATTTTTGAAACGCGGAGTCACCTTAACGAATGGTTTTTCCGTACAAAAAACCGTTCGTTTAGTTACTCCGCGTTTGAAAAGTAGCACCTCATGATGAAGTCAACCATAAAGAAATGTTTCATTCAAAACAGAAATTATTTGCAGGAGACGGTTTGTGTATGAAAAATAATATTTTTGTTTTGTTTTTGTTTCATGTTTTTTGTGTAATGTTTCGAGATTTCTGGCGCAGGAGACCCGCCTTTAAAACGTAGTGATTATATACTCTTTGATCTATCTGCCCGACGTTCGCGGTAGTGGCGGTGCTTGCTGGATCCAGCACGTCCAGCAAGCAACTTCACGTCGGTTATTATTATTAATTGCTTGCTGGACCTGCTGGCTCGATTTTGCATCCAGCAAGCACCCCCACCACCGCGAACGTCGGGCAGATAGATCGTGAATACGCTTGCTGTACAGCAGACTTTTTTTTAAATGATGTTTTTACGGCTCTGGATACGTAAATAAACTTGAATATTTTGCGGCTCTGGATACTAGTCTTTTTAAGCCAATTTTTATTCCTTCCTTTCTCTATTCCTAGGCCTCTAGTTTTAACCAAAGTTGGTGTAGACATCCTTTGATTGCTAGGAGCTTCTGGCGGAAAATCTATCAAAGCGAGTCCACTGGGTTTCACTGAGTTTCATAGCATCAGGTTAGAACTGTCAACAGACACTAACAACAAAAGAGGGCAACACTGCCTTGCTGGATGCTTTGCTGGATGTGTGAAAAGGCACATCCAGCAAAGCGACCTTGAGCCGCTGGACAGCACGCTGGATAATGAATACGGCGCTTAAGCCCGTGAGCCCGTGACCCAAAGAGTAACCGTGACCCGTGAACCCGTAACACACATGTTTAAAAACATGTGTATCACGGGTTCACGGGTCACGATCTAATTCTAAAAAATCAAGCTTCCAAGTAGATAAGTATCTACCTATCGCTGTTTTGCTTAAACCCATGCCCATGGCATAAACTATCGATATGTATGTCTATCGAGCGGCAACACTACCTTCCTTCTGTCAAACTCAGACAGAAAAACAATGGATTGGTTTGTTTGTTTGTGTTCTTTTATGTAATCTGTGGTTTGTTTTGTTTTTTTGATGTCGATTACAATATGCCTTGAGTGATATAATTTTATCGTTGAGTTTATTCGTTTTCTAACACACTAGCAAGAAGTTATAATAACACAACACATCCAGCTATAAATGGTCGGTTCGAGATGCCTCCAAACACGGCCTTGTGTCGAGTCTGCTTGGCGACCGACGCCTGCTTGTCCTCTATCGCCGGCACTCCGCTACAAGTCGTCTATGAGCGGCTTACGAATGACAGTGTTAGTATCAACATTTCTTAACTTCTGTACAGAGTAACATCGTAGGAACTGTACGTAATGTACGTTGTGTTGGTCGGTTGCAGCTGGTGAAGGGCGGGGCGTGGCCCGTGGCTGCGTGCTACGTGTGCCGCGCTCAGCTGCTCAAGAGCCACAAGCTGATGCTGAAGGCGGCCCGCGCGCAGGCTGTGCTCACTGCCGTACTTCAACATTACTCTGAGGTAGTTATTTATCTAGTTATCTGCTTCAAAAATAGACTGGACAAATCAGCTAGGCATAAATATTAACAATTTGACTTTTTTTTATGTTAATAAGGTGTGGTTTAATGTAGTATAAGTAAAGTATAATCTACTGTTTACATTTAACAGACCATTAATGTTGTACACAGATAAACATGCAGTCGGTGTCTCTGTTGGACCGGCGCAGGCTGGGGCTGTGCGGCTCGCTGACCGTCTCCCGAGCTGAGTGCCTAGACAGTACATCACTTCCTGTTGCTGCCATCAAAACTGAGCAAGACGATGCTGAGCTGAGCTCTGACCTCTCTGACGGTCCCCCGTCCCCAGCGTCAGCAATGTCGGATGACACTCAAGACCAAGATGGCAATGCAGATGTCAGCGAGCACAACATGGAGTCTGCACATACTGAACTGGAAGAGACAGATGAGGAGGCTGAGGAGAGGCGGCAACATCGCGCAAGCACGCAGGGGCCTGGTAACCCGGTTTTATTGACCTTTATTACATTACTGACGTCTGTGGCCTAGTGGTCATCATGCCAAGCTGTCTGGGGGTCCCAGGTTCGATCCCCGGTCAGGTCAAGATGGAAAGTGATCTTTTTCAGATTGACCTGGGTCTTGAATGTATCTCATATGTATTTGTGTTATGTACGTGTGTTGGCTTCCGTTGTAGAACCGAACTCGGGGTATCTGCAGCTACCCACATGTCAATATATAACATGCCTTTCCCCCAGGATAGAGGACACATTACTGATTGTTCCACTATTTGACTCACTTAACACATACTATAATATATTAAACACTAAATTGTTCACTTATACCCTACACATGCTTTCATTGTCTATTTTTACTATTTAAATTTTATTGGCTATCTGCATTATAATTTTCTTCTTCATTATCAGATTCTATGTCTGAACGAACTATGTACACTCGGACATTCTTGAAGCGCTATCTTTTTAAAGCAGTCTTTCCCAAAGTGGGCGATAACGCCCCCTTGTGGGCGATAACGCCCCCTTGTGGGCGCTGCAGGTCTCAAGGGGGGCGGTAAGAGACCCAGAAAGAAAATTTTTTTTTTTTAGCTAGGATCTTTATTTAGCTAGCTAGGAGGCCTCTTAAACAACGACTGCAAGAGCTCTCGACTCTCAACAACAACTTGTGAACATCACTTAATATGAATTAAAAGATTGCTCAAACTCGGTTCTATATTTCTCTCGGCGTAGTTCATATATCTGTCCTATTTTATTGAATATAGAAAAAATGAAAATCATGTCAATCGGTCGCTCCGTTTCGTAATGAAAGTAGACACAAACAAACAAATAAAAAGGCAACAGACACACTTTCGCTTTTTAATAGTTATTAGTACTCGTAGATATCTATCATGTTTTAACAAGTTTTTGTTAAATAACCCGAAACTTGAGACCTAAGCGCCGTTGTATGTTACCTACTGTGCTCAGGTTTCAAGTTGCGGGTTATAGTAAAAGTTTTGTTTAGAATTCTCCGTTAATATACATATATAGGTCACAATAATTAATTAATTTAATTTGAAGTTATAGTGGTTTTTAAATAGGTGAAAAAATGGGGGCGCTAAAAAAATATTTATTCTCAAAGTGGGCAGTAGACAAAATAAGTTTGGGAACCACTGTTTTAAAGGATGGTTTGCAGACGGTGGGCTTTCACTTGACCGGGGTGGTTTGTTGCTGTTAGATTCCATTCTAGTGACTGATTGATAATCATCTCGTAGCTCGCATTGCTCAGGACCTTTTACCCCAATAATTTCTGCCCACTGGCTTTTTGGAGGAATTCTAATGGTTCCATATGTTTCATCTCTTTTTTCCTCTTCTCCCTGACCAGGTTCTTCATGCCTCATTTCACTGTACTTCCTTGTACCTATTTGTTCTTCTCCCCCTTCGTTCCTGGTAAATCCTAGCATCTGGTTCACATGCCTTATGAATAACTTATTACCTTGTTTAATTTTATACCTTAAAATCCCAATTCTCTTTACTATATAGTCCCTTCTAGCCACCTGGGTCCACCTCTATAATTCCTGAAGCAAATTGTCTCCCCAACTTTAAATTGTCTCACCTTCTTCGTTTCATTTTCTTCTACATCTTCAGTCTCCTTTTGTTGAATTGACAGGGGATGAAACCTATCAAGTTTAGTTCTGAACCGTCGGTTATTCAACAATTCTGCCGGTGTTTTCCCAGTGACAGAATTGGGCGTTGTTCGCAAGCCATATAATATCTTCTGAAGTCTTGTTGGCCATGGAAGATGTGCCATCTTTTTTAACTTTAATTTTTTGGTCTGAACCGTTCTTTCTGCTTGTCCATTCGAAGCCGGATATGTGTTTAATGCCGTTTTGTTTAAAGTATTGACACATTTCCTCTGATATGAAAGCTCTCCCATTATCACTCACTATGGTATCTGGTAGTCCTTGTTCTGAAAATATCTCTTCAAGTTTGTTAATCACCATACTCGAACTCTGTTCACTAACTATCTTTACCTCAGGCCATTTGGAGTAAGCATCAATTAATATCAAGAAAACCTTACCCATAAAAGGACCTGCAAAATCGATATGTAGCCTAGACCAAGCCTTTGGTGGAGAGATCCATCTATGAGTAACTTTGGCTGGCATATTTCTTACTTCCCTGCAGACCTGGCAATTTTGTACCATGCTCTCTATATCCCTATCAAGTCCAGGCCACCTACTCAGTGCATCCGCATTCCCAATTTTTTTACCTTCAACATACTTTAACTCGTAGTCATATGCATTTAGCAACAAGGCCCATCTTAACATCCTGGGTGATAACATATTAGGTATCGGTTTTTGTGGATCAAATATCCCCAAAAGTGGCTTATGATCTGTCTGAATTATAATTTTACGGCCAAAAATGTAACAGTAGAATTTTTGTATAGCAAAAATTATTGCTGCAGCCTCTTTATCAATCTGCGAATAATTTCTTTCATGACAACTCATAGTTCTGGATGCAAACATTATAGGTCTTAAGGAGCCATCTTCCATCTTATGTTCTAGCACCGCACCAAGCCCATACTGTGAGGCATCACATGTAATAACCACCGGTTTCTTTAAATCGTAATGGACTAATGTGTCCCCTGTGGTTAACATGCGCTTCAAAAGATTAAATGCTTGTTGACAATTTTGCGTCCATTCCCATTTTGCCCCTTTAAATAGCAATTTATATAATGGTTCTGCCACAGTTGCCTTCTGAGCTAAAAATCTGTCATAAAAATTTAATAACCCCAGAAATGCCTGTAATTCTCTTACGTTTTTTGGTGCTGGTGTCTCTACTTTTGCCTTGACCTTGTCTCCACAGGGATGTAATCCATTAGCATCAATAACATGTCCCAGAAATTCTATGCTAGGCTTCCCGAATTGACACTCCTCCTTGTTGACCCTCAAACCTGCATTCTTTAAAGTTTGTAAAATGTACTGAAGTCTATAGCTGTGTTCTTGTGTTGTGGTTCCAGTTACCACTATGTCATCCAACAGAACCGCTGTTCCTGGGACCCCTGCCAACAAATTACTCATCATGCGCTGGAAAATTCCTGGACAGGCTTTGACCCCAAATGCCAATCGCTTGCATTTAAATAATCCTTTAGGAGTGTTTAATGTTAGCAATTTCGAAGTAGGCTCATCAACAACCACCTGCGTATACGCTTGCTCTAAATCAATTTTACTAAATATGACACCACCTTGTAAAACTGAAAAAGCTTCATTTAATGTAGGCAAAGGATATGTATCAGTTTCTGTAGCCATATTCACTGTGGCCCTATAGTCACCGCAAAACCTAACCTTTCCATTCTTCTTAATTGGCACAATCGGACTGGCAAACTCAGGTTCTAACACATCTTCTGCCACTAGCCTGTCTATCTCTTTTAATACCCTCTCTTTAATGGCAAATGCAATCGGTCTACATATTAAAAATTTTGGCTTTGCATCTGATTTCAATGGTATCGACACTATTGGTCCAGTATACTTCCCTAACCCTGGCTGAAATACTTCTCCAAATTTTTTTATACAGCATCTATGTCTACATTTTTTACTTTCATGTTAAAAATTCCATGAATATCAATTTTTAAATCTGGAAACCAATCACGACCTAACAAATTTGGACCATCGCCTTTCGCAATCAGGACATTCAGTTTAGTCTGTATATTTTTAAAACTTACGTCTACAGTGGTTTCTCCAAGTAACTCCACCGGGTTACTTGTCCAGGTGGTCAGCCTTACTCTCGAGTCATCCAGCTTTGGCAACCGTCCGTTCCAAATTTCTCTTGCTGTCCTTTCATTTAACATTGAATAGGCAGCCCCCGAGTCAACTTCTAAATGTACCAGCTTACCATTCATTTTAACATTTACATAAAACGGAGGTACCTTGTTCGATACGAAATTACAAAAACTTTCTTCATACAATCCATTCAGATGAGTTACTTCCTTAGTCTTATCTTTTTCTCGTGCCTTGTAGCATACCTCGGCAATGTGGCCCATCTTTTTACACAAAAAGCATTCACTATATCTGAACCTACAGAACCCCCCGTGGGTCTTGCCACACCGCCAACAATCCTTGCCCGGTTCCAACGGCTTCGCTTTAATTTTGTTCACCTCCATTGGCTCGTCGCCGCCCGTCGCGAGCGGCGCCGGCCCTGCGCTAGAGGGCGCTGGCGTTGTCGCCATGACTATCACTCCAGCGTCTGCCGTTTCAACGGTCAATGCCAATTTTACCGCCTGATCAAACGTTAATGTCGTTTGTTGTAACAATTGTTTTTGAATGTACTTATCCCGAATGCCACATACTAGCCGGTCACGTAACGTGCGATCTAAATCGGTAAAGTTGCACTCTATAGCCAATTTACGCAAACTAGCCACGTACTCTTTAATATTTTCACTACCTAATTGACATCTCATGTGAAACTTATACGACTGCACTATTTCATAATGCTTTGGATTAAAATGGTCGTCTAACGCACTTTTGACACTATAGGTTATGTCCTTGATTTTTCGCGGTGAAATTAACGACTTGATCAAATCGTATAAATCGCGACCACAAACAGCAAAGAAATTAGCTTTTTTTAACTCATCTGTCTCAATACCGTTCGCGAGTAGACAATAGTCGAACCTATGCACGTAATTTTTCCGATTGTCTTTGTCCATATGAAACTCACTGAATTTCACCATTTTTAATTACCACACTCAATAGCACTTCAAATAAACATTCAAACACTATGTTTAATGTACTAACACTTAATTTACGCATTTATTCTCGTCGCCAGAATGTTACGTACGTGTGCTGGCTTCCGTTATAGAACCGAACTGGGGGTATCTGCAGCTACCCACATGTCAATATATAACAATTTGTTATAAAATATAGTATCGTTGAGTTAGTATCCCAAACCACAAGTCTCAAAATTACTCTAAGGGCTAGCTCAATCAGTGTGATTATATTTTATTAGCACCGGCCGTGCTATAGCGTCCCGTCGCTCTCTCCTGTTCCGTGCTGACAGGTGTAGTCCAACCCTTACACATGTTTTACATACAAATATTTTCGGTCTCGTTTTTCCTACTATATCCCAGACTTGTTTGAAGGTGTGCGGTTACACCCTGTATGGCAGTATCATAGTTTGGAACCTACTTGAGTAAGACTGTGTTAAACTCTATGATCTTTCTTGACGACCTCCATGGCGTAATGGTCAACACGCTAGACCGCCAACCCGGAGGTCTGGGTTCGATCCCCAGCCAGGGCAAGTTGGAAAATGGCCTTTTTCAATTTTTCCTGGGTCTTGGATGTTTATATATATATGTATTTGTTATAAAATATAGTATCGTTGAGTTAGTATCCCATAACACAAATCTCGAACTTACCGTAGGGCTAGCTCAATCAGTGTTATTTGTCCCTATATCATCATCATCTTCTTCCTCGCCTTATCCCTATTTGGGGTCGGCTCTGTATGTCAACTCTCTCCACAGTTTTCTATCATTAACCATATTTGTACTAACCCCCCTCTCCTCCATGTCCCGCCTTACACATTCCCCCCACGTCTTTTTAGGTCGTCCTCTATCTTTGTGGCCATCTACCTTTAAGCTAACCATTTTATTTGCCAGATGTTCGGCATCTCGCCTCTTGACATGGCCGTACCATGTTAAACGGTGGCTTTTTAACTTTTCTACAATCGGTGCTACTTTCAAACTCCATCTTATATATTCATTCCTGATCTTATCCATCTTCGTCACTCCACACATCCACCTAAGCATTCGCATCTGCCCTATTTGTCCCTATATATTTATTTATTTATTTATTTATTTATTTGCACAGGTACTTCAAGCAGTCACGCGTATGAACTTGCGATACGCGTCGTCAAAAGTGACGGTGAAGACTGCACTCCGCCACGCGGGGCGAGCGCTGGAGAGCGGGGGGGAGGTGAGACAAACAACTTGTTGCTTACTTTTAATGAATCTCCTACGGAATCAGCACTATGAGTTCCCGTTTACCGTCCTCGCACCTCTCCCCCGTTCTAGCCCTGTGGGTGTTCAACGTGGACTTATATTGCTTGAGACCTTAGGATATTCCGTTCTGTATGTAATACTTGTATTAACTCTGCGGCACTGTCACAGTTCTGTCGTAAATCCGTAGATGGCGCCTCTGCTGACGAACCAGGAGCTGCGGAACCAGGAGACGTTGGCACTGACAGCACACACCCATCCCGGGCAGATTCTAACACACAGAACGTCCAGAACAATTCAAGTACTCACCTTAAAACACACGACGGCGAGAAACTATTTGAATGTAACACTTGTCAACGGCAGTTTCGAAATAGAAGAAATTTAATATGCCACCTTAAAACACACAATGGGGAGAAGATATACAAATGTAATATTTGTCAACGTGGGTTTTCACGCAAAGATAATTTAAATGTTCATCTTAAAATACACACTGGAGAAAAACCATTTGAATGCAGTGCATGTCAACGTCAATTTCGACAATTATGCAGTTTAAAGCGTCATCTTAGAACGCATACTGGCGAGAAACCTTATGAGTGTACTATTTGTCAAAGGCGGTTTGCGCTAAAAAAATCTTTGAAAAGTCATCATCTTAAAACACATACTGGCGAGAAATCATATGAATGTAATATTTGTCAGTACCGCACTACACAAAAGGGTCAATTAAATGCTCATCTTTAAAAAACATACTGGCGAGAAACCATATGAATGTAATATTTGTCAGTACCGCACTACACACAAGAGTCAATTAAATGCTCATCTTAGAACACATACTGGTGAGAAACCATATGAATGTAGTGCATGTCAGCGGCAATTTCGACATTTGTGTACTTTAAAGCGTCATCTTAGAACGCATACTGGCGAGAAACCTTATGAGTGTAATATTTGTCAAAGGCCGTTTGCTTTAATAGTGTCTTTACAAGAGCATCTTAAAACACATTCTGGCGAAAAACCACATAAATGTAATATTTGTCAACGTGGGTTTAAACGAAAATTGAATTTAAATACTCATCTTAAAATACATGAGAAAAAATTTGAATATAATATTTGTCAATGTCAATTTAGACATAAAAAAAAATTCAGAGTACATCTTGAAACACATACTGGCGAGAAAACGTATAAATGTAATATTTGTCAACGTGGGTTTTCACGAAAGAGTAATACTCATCTTAGAGTACATACTCGCGAGAAACCATCTGCTCATGTGCGGATTGTCCGCTCCGCTGCGAGCGCGGCCGCGGACAGCGCTCGGGGCCGCGGCTGTGACGATGCCGCGCGGCGCGCCGCGCAGCCCTACGAGTGCTCGCTCTGCCAACGTGGGTTTAGTCTCAAAATCGCTTTGCGGCGCCATGTAATGACTTCGCACCGGTGAATCTGCGATATCAATTTTTGTGATGTAAAATATAGTTTTGTGAATAATTGTAAGCAATAAATAGACTATTTTACTGTTTGTTTGTTTTTGGTTAATCTGAATTTATAGTCGCAATATTATTTTATTGCACTGGACTGATGCAGATACACCGGAGGGGTCCCCTCTTTGTAATCGAAATCTCATATACTCGCTTATTCGTTATTTACAAACTCAGTCTATCGTTATTTCTTTTCATATTTTATGTATTTTATCGAAATAACGTTTTGTTACCTACAATTTTGTTTCCACGTAGGATTCAGTTTGCAAAATAGTTGAAACATTTGAAACGAGTGCTAGGCTAGGAAACTTCTATCCATTTTCCCAGGTTATAGCAGACCTATAGGTTAGGTTATGATAGAACTGCGACCAATACACGCAAGAGCCGAGCGAGCGAAGGAAGCGTGCCGCGGCAGCGGCCGGCGAGTCCTAAGACACTTCTATCCATTTTCCTAGGTTAGGGCAATCTTATAGGTTAGATTATGTTAAAACTGCGACCAACACACGCGAGCCGAGCGAGCGAAGCGAGCGTGCCGTGGCAGCGGCCGGCGAGTGCTAGAACACTTCTATCCATTTTCCTAGGCTAGGGCAATCCTATAGGTTAGGTTATATTAGAACTGCGACCAACACACGCGAGCCGAGCGAGCGAAGCGAGTTATTATGTGTACCGTTACATATTGAAACATGTTTTTATGAACATGCTGGTCTGGGAGAAACAAAAAAATCTGTATTCTAACAGACACCCGTTTTTCTTAATAAAATTCTGCCAAGCGTGTTATGCCAAATGAAATTCGGAGCATCAAGATTCTGCCAGATAGAGGGTACCCGTACAAAGTACATGCATTTTCGCAATAATGTTATCCATGTTACACTCAAAACGCCAAATCACTATAACTATATAATTATGTATGTGTGTGTTGTGCATACTCGTAGTTGCAATCTGCTTGCACTGCGATGCATTCCTTTGCCTCATTTTAACAATAAATTCAGTGTACAAACAGCACTCGTGGAGTTTGGTTATAAAAGTTGCAATGAATAACAGTGTTACTCACTGCAACTGTAATTTTTCGTTTCGTTTTGAGTTATCCTCTTATTTTGCGGAGAATCAATCAAAAACGAACAAGCAAAAGCGTAAGTAAACAGAACACCGATAAAAGTCTGTAACAGGAGTCAGCACTCCAGGCGACGCGACCCTAGAGCCGCGCCGTGCCGCCCGCGCCGCCGCGCGACCTCCAACACCAACAAGCTCCCGCACCCTCGCCAACTGGATCCGCTGAAATACTCGCAACAACAGACAAACTTTAGAGCTCTTTCGAGGCAAATAAAATGTATGGATTTAGATACCATAACGGATAAGTGGTAGCTGGCAGACGAACTACGCAATCTGCAAGCGCGTTGGGATACGATTGATAAATTACATCTCAAAATCGATAACATATAACAGGGGTTTCAATCTTCAATATGATGGTGAATTTAGCTATTATGAAACAATGTACAAAAACATGAAAAAGTCGATAAATAAAAAATTGACATCCACCGTCAACAATCAACCCCTAAAATTGAAATTCCGGTTTTTACAGGAAAGTATATTCAATGGCCTACTTTCTTTAATTTATTTAATGAAACTATTCATAGTAATAACTTGTTATCTAACTGCCTCCGTGGTGTAGTGGTTAGAGCGTTCGGCTCATACCCGGAGGTGGCGGGTTCGATTCCTGGCGGGGGCAACGATTTTGTGTTGTTGCCCTAGTTTGGTTAGGACATTGTAAGCTGATCACCTGATTGTCTGATAAGTAGGATGATACGTGCTTCGGAGGGCACGTGAAGCCGTCGGTCCCGGTCACTGTCTTTGACATTGGTCGTTACCTAAAACCATGTCTGAGGCCTTTAAGGCGGTTTAAAAACTCTGACACTGGTGTTAGTCACTAACACACACGAGAAGAAGAAGAAGACTTGTTAACTAAGTGCCAAAAAATGCAACACCTAAAAAAGGGAAATTTTGCAAATTCGCTCACCACAATTCAAACTTCTTCAAAAAAAGAATGGAAACATATACTAGGTATAATTTGAGACATAAGAATAGATTGCAACCACCAAACTCTAAACTAGCGTTACTTTCGGATAGCCCTTTGGGTATGTCGGTCAAAATATACAACTCTTACGAGGTTCGCTGAAGGTGGGCGTAGAATAAACCACGAATTTGGTACACTTGAGTTTATTACAATATGTCGCTAGCTTACAAGTTCGCATGCGAGAATGAAGTCCTCGCATTCAAAACCCGACGTACAACGATACATGGAGAGGGCTTAAGCCCCGCCCCTGTCAAAACGAATTGGGTGAGCTAATCTATATCTATACATATAATAAAACAGTAAAAAAAGTGTGTCTGTACATTAAATATATTTCCAAAAAAAATATTGGGGGCGATGGAGACGTAGTAATAGAGAAAGAATTTTAAAAAAAATGTCTGTCTGTTTGTCTGTATGTCTGTTTGTCTGTTTGTACACGCTAATCTCCGGAAATACTGGACGGATTCGAATGAAACTTTTTTTGTTATATAGCTATTAAGCCTGGGCAACATATAGGGTATAAATGATTTTGGAAAATTGAACGCCTGATGCATAACCATAATGGTCCAGCTAAACTATAAGAGATATAAAAATGCCGCCTTAGTAAAAGTTGTTCAGCCTGATGAGCATTTTCCAGAGACATAAAGTCCACGCGAACGAAGTCGCGGGCTTCGGCTAGTTAATTAATAATAATAATAAGTGACGACCCCATCGCCCACTGGATTCCCAGTGCAGTCTGAGCTGATGGTGAGTGGCGACACCACGTACCCTACCTCCAGGGGGACCATACACACATGCGCTTATACACACACATACACACAGTGACACACCCCCTGCCTCTGTCTTGCCTTAACCGGCCGGCCAGAGTGGAGTCGCAAGAGCAGGACATACGCTCCAGGGTGGAAGTCGGGGGTAAGCCCCGTGATGGTGAAACCGGAGTCGCACCCTCAGCTGCTCACATTGTGTTGCACCCTGGCCGCATTTTCGTGGCTTGTTAGGGTGCCCACACGCTGTGTAGCCAACAAGCAGCAAGTCACCATCTACCAGGCTAAAATTATTGTCAGAGATTTTTAGGTAGATGTCCGTATCTCACTCCATAACCCAGTTATCCGGTCCACTAACATCCCCCCACATAGCCCAAACCAAGTCAATCCCTCCCTGGCAATAGATTCGCAGCTATGGAGGACTGTCCGTTAGTGTATCTCAATGGTACATTAAGGGATAGACCTCCGTAGATGCAGCCATCTCACACTTTAGATAAAAAGGTACTAAAAGGCCTCTTCATGTTGGCTTTGGCCCCATGAACGCCTCAAAGGACCGGGTCCCCATGGACCCGTGGCTGAAAAGCGTACCAACGAATAATAATAATAATGTTTATTTCAGATATTAGGCATCCATATTCGCAGAAATTAAATTGAAAATAACACATAAAATGAAAATAAATATGTAACGCAATGCAAAGACACTGGGTTCACCTACAGAGTGGTATGTAAGTGGATCCAGTGCCCCAGCATCGGCGAGTCCCATCTGTCGACTAACGCGTTGAGGATGACGTTGGTGCTGGCGCGCAAGCGTGACAGCAGCGACGCACACCTCTTTCTGACGATGGCATGGAAGCCGTCAACTCGGGCGTCTGCAAACATAATTAAGGCCCGCCCCTGAATCTTGTAAGACTAAAGAACTAATAACCAATTATCTAATTACATTACAATTACTATAAAATGTCTAATGATAATATAATTAATTATCTTATATGTTTACTAAAACTAAGGTTTGTTGCGCGGGTCGGCACGGCCGACTTTTCCAACCGGCAACAAAACAGACAAACAAACATACAAACAAACCTACGCAGTCTGCTACCACCCTAGATAAGGCCTAGGGAACCTCCTAACCTAATTATACGATTAATCTAAATTATTAGAAACTAATTAAATCTACTTACAAATGACGTAAAACTTAGGACTAACACTTACTGTCTATATAATCTTCAGGCGGCCTCGCCTGGCTTCTTCGTCGAGCCCGAAGTCTTCTTCGGGGTGGCGACGGCTGGGTCCCAATGGGTCCCGAGCAGTTGGTGAAGGAAATTGGGTCCCTAAGCCCCCCTTGAGCTCAAGTTCCCCAAACGAATACGTTGTATTTATAACACCTCACTGCACAATAGATTTAAGTAGTTTTCACAAACGTTATAGGATTATGTCCAGGTTATGCTATTTTTACTGGTCCACACAGCGGAATTCGACACGCGGTGTCCGTCGCTCGATTCAAACACTTATCACGTTATACGTCTAGTTTTTATTTATGGGCATCCACACACAATAAATTAGTCCAAACAAATCTTCCGTTTAACCGGGCAATTAAAAGATTATAATAATGAAGTTACGATTACATAACCGAACCCACGAGGTTACGACTCCGAACAATTGCACTATTTTAATTATGGGCATCCGTGCCACTTTACACTTAATACAAACTATACTGATCTAATCAGCGAAATCTCCACGATTTACTGTTATAGGTTCAAAGACGGGACGAGTAACATGTAACCATGTGTAATGGCGATTAATGGCGACCGCGCCATTAATCGCGAACAAAATGACAAACATACGACCGACCGCGGCCGATGCGATCCGAGCACTCGTAAATGGCGGCAGGCTGATCGGGCGCAGGCAAGCCGTATTCGGGCGCGCTCGGCCAGATCCGAAGCGCTCCGAGCTCCGATAAGAAATCTCATTGGCAAGGACAAACATAATAATTGGCCAATAGATTTCCTCGACACACACCATTTTACCGACAGTGTGACCGTCAATGAGTTCGAACGTGTGAACCACCTTTTTTACAAAATAAACAATTAGTTTGTAATCGTGACCTAGTATATATCTGAGTCACAAATTTAGATAGTTTGCAAAATCGTACATATATTTGTGTTACTTATGTTTCGTGTGTAATTACTCGTATCTATATTGGTATCAATTATGGATAGCAGTCCATTTAATCGGAGTGGATTGACCCGCCGCAGCCCGCCTCCAACGCCCACCCCCCCTCGCGAGTCCCCGGACGAACTACCACCGGAAACTGTATCTACGGCCGAGATCCAGACCTGGATGAACACAATAGAACAGTGCTTAAAAGAGGTATGCACTATTTCATCGGAAGGGAAACTTAATTCAGACCAAAAGTTACGAATTAGCAACCTGTGCAGAAAAGTAAGTCATGGCATATCCCACATGGCAGTGCAGTACCAGTCCGTGAAACAGAGAGCGATACACTATCATACCATCATTCAAGCCCTTAAGGAACAGCAAGATCTTTCAAAACGCCTACAAGACCTAAAAAATAGCATTGAGGAGTCATCGAAGTCCACTTCGGGCTCATCTTCCTTCGCCGATATGGTTAAAAAGGGGCCAAACAACTTCATCCAGCCACAAAAAGTAAGTGCCGTAGCGATTTATCCCACAAATAAGCAAATAACCAGCGAAGAGATAAAAACTCTGGTCCAAAAAATTATCAGACCTGCTGAGATGCAACTCCATGTGTGTGGACTGAGAAAAACAAAAAATGGAGGAATCATTATCAACACGGAGAACAAAGCTGACGCCGAAAAACTGAAGCACTCGGTTCAACTGAAGACCTCAGGCCTTACTGTTGATGATTCACTTAAACGAAAGCCCAGAATTGTAGTGATTGGCGTTCCAACTTCTATGCAGGAAACGGAGGTTTTTTCACACATTTATAACCAGAATTTAGCCGATAAACTAAACGGGTCAACCTTGGAGAGCTTTTTGGGGTCTGTTAAGCTGAGCCATAAATCGGGAAAAAAAGACGCTGAGACCCGCAATTTTATCATTGAAGTTCCTGCCGACGTTCGCAAAGTCCTAATAAATAAAGACAGAGTTTTCGTGAACTGGTCTTCGTGTCATGTAAGAGACTTCACTCTGGTGACCAGGTGCTTCAAATGCCAGCAATACGGTCATGCGGCCAGAACATGCCGGGAGGCGGTCAGCACCTGCGGCCATTGCGGCATGATAGGCCATGCCATGGAGGAGTGCACGAAGAAGGCTTAACCACCAAAATGTGCGACGTGCCTTCGTTTCAAAAAACCGTGCGATCATAAGACAGGTGAAGCTAACTGTCCTGCAAAATTGGTGGCCGAGAAAAGGTACATAAATTCCATTGACTATGAAGGCGCCTAAGAGCGCTATTTATATAGTTTTTCTAGAACTTAATCTTTTTAATTAATTTAATTACTGATAAGTTATCTTTTATTTATAAACAATCATAACTTCAATTATGTCAGAAAGACTAATGGCTGACCTGGATAATGTGTGCATAGCTGAGTCAGCGGTATGTGAGGTCGAACACTGTAAACAACTCTTGTCAAAGTACAAACGCGGTAGTTCTTTAAAAATTCTTAATCAAAACATATGTAGTATTTCCAAAAATACTCCGAAGCTCCATTTACTGACAGCAAGAATGGATATCGATTTAGACATTATTGTTCTTACAGAGTGTTGGCTCTCTACTAATACAAACATACATATACCTGTCTTAGATGGATACTCCTACTACTGTAGTACCAACAATAACTTACAAAATGATGGGGTAGTGGTTTATGCAAAACACTCATTTTGAATGTAGTATCCGTATCACATACTTTACACGATGCTAACAGTGTGGTATTAAAAATAGGTCAGCATACTGCAGTTATTGCTATCTACCGTTCGCCATCGTATAAAAATATTGCCAACTTCCTAGGTTCTCTTGACACAACTCTCACAAATTTACGTTCCTTTAAAAACATAATTCTTGTTGGCGACTTAAACATAGACATTACTGAAGATAATGACGATGACCGAAGTCCTGACTATTTAAATCTCCTAGCATACCATGAACTGCTCCCTGCCCATAACCTTCCGACCCGTATTAATACGTGCCTAGATCACGTCATGTTAAAAACTAAACTTCCTGCTAAGTGCCTAGTCATTGATACTGTCATAACTGATCATGACCCAGTTATACTTGCATTGTCAACGGAAACAAACATAAGAAGTCGAACTCAATACATTTCGCAAATTAACCATTCCATTCTTGCTTCAGAAATAGAAAAAACAAATTTTTTTCCTGTTTTCAACTTTGGTGACCCTGATTCCGCAGTAACATACTTAATAAATACATTAAACAATTGTATTAAAATGAGCTCTAAAGTGAAATCTATTTCATCTCGTAAACGTACTCTTAAACCATGGATAACTCCCGGTCTGTTAAAGTGCCTGCGAAATAGGGACAATATGCGAAAACGCCTCAAATCCGATCCTGACAACGAAATACTCAACATAACTTATAAGCGATATAGAAATTACTTATGTAACCTAATTAAAAAACTAAAGCGATTGTATGACAAAGAGGAATTGAAAAAGGCTGGTCTAAACTCAAAGAATCTATGGGAGGCGATAAGAAAGGTTACAGACATGAACAAGCAACGCAACCAGTCTGATTCTCTTCTTTCTACTAAAGTAACGCCATTAGAATCCGTTAATTACGTCAATGAATATTTTTCTCATGTAGGTAAGACACTAGCGGACCAAATTAAACAGAATACAATAACTTCTGTGCCTCCACTGTCTAACATTTCGTCCAAACTAGATTCCTTTGTTTTAAATACCATCAATGAGCATGAAATCTGTTGCATAATTGACTCCCTAAAGGCTGAAGCTGCTCCAGGATGGGATAATATATCCTCAAAAATTCTTAAAATGCATAAGAAGTCTTTATCCCCAGCTATCACCCATATCTGTAATCTATGCTTGTCCAAAGGTATCTTTCCGACCGCATTTAAAATTGCTGTAGTCCACCCTATACATAAAGCTGGTGACAGCGATCATGTTGATAATTACCGTCCAATATCCATACTACCAGCATTATCTAAAATTCTTGAGCGTATTATTGCCAAAAGTCTTATCAAATACCTTGAAAATAATTCCCTGCTTACTGAAAATCAATTTGGTTTCCGTCCCGGTAGATCTACCTCTCAAGCTGTAGATGCGCTCGTTGAAAATACGGTAACAGCTCTTGACTCACACACCAAGTGCCTAGTGATATATCTTGACCTCAGTAAAGCCTTTGACACAGTCTCAATTTCTCTGTTGATCTCAAAATTAGAGAAAATAGGTATAAGAGGGATACAGCTAAAATTATTTTCTGATTACCTAACAGGTCGTAAACAACGTGTGAAGATTGGCTCTTATATAAGTACCGACCAAAATGTCGAATTTGGAGTACCCCAAGGAAGTATTTTGGGACCTAATCTGTTCCTGGTCTATGTAAACGATTTATGTAACTTGGTCCTTAAAGATTGTAAAATAGTGTCCTTTGCAGATGATACTGCATTAATATTTACAGGAAAAAACTGGACGGAAACCTATAAGTCGGCCCAATTAGGTTTTGACAGGGTGATAGGGTGGTTAAATGAAAACTTCTTGACACTAAATGTTAACAAGACCAAATACATGGCTTTTAGTATGCGTAATGTTAATCGCCCTGACCCTAATAACTTCAAATTGTTTGCACATACCCATTCTTCACTTAGATGCGCTGAAGGAATTTGTGACTGTACTACATTAGAGATGACAAATATAAATAGATATTTAGGTGTAATAATAGACTCGAATCTCAACTTTGCAGCACATATCAAGCAGCTGTCTGCACGAGCAAGAAAACTGCTTTACATTTTCAAAAAGTTACGCTACATAGCGGATTCGAGTATCCTACACATGACATACATAGCCCTATGTCAATCTATCATCGTATATTGCATCACGTCCTGGGGTGGCGCTTCTAAATCTCATCTAATTGTCCTAGAAAGGGCTCAAAGAGCTATTCTAAAAGTATGCACCTTCAAGCCATACAGGTATCCTACAACAGACCTATACAAGGATTGTAAAGTACTAACGGTACGACAGCTTTTCATACTTGCAACTATGATGCAGCAGCATGCTCAACTTTCTTTCCTTCCTCAACTCATAAATAGAAATAATAGACTTAACTTTTCTTTACCCTCATGTAATACTGAGTTTATTAAAAGATTTTTCTATTTTCTTGGTCCTTACCTTTATAAGGAAATTAATAATAAAATATTCGTTATCCATTAAATAAATATAAGTGCAAGAAATCTATCGTTGAGTGGTTGCAAAAGCTAACGTACGACAAGACTGAAAGCTTATTAATAATCGTAGATTAACTTTAGGCCAAACCAAACTAAATTTAAACTAATTAAGTTAGATAAGTGTATAAAAAATGTATTGTGAGATAATATGTAGATCATTTATTTATCACGTATAATAACACGTTCTTATGTCTTGCTCATATAAAATTTTCAAGTTTATGTTCTTATTTCAAATACGACCGACGAAATGGACCGCTATAAATAATTCAGTCTTTTTATAAGTTATCATTATATACCTAAGTTATATATAAGGCCTAACTATATTTAGCGATGTCGAGTCCTGGTGACCTGTAATACAGGTTCTTCGGAAACCTAGCACAGGCACCAGCTCTCCACTTTTTACATACATTCTAATCTTTTAACGCATGCCTTTTTTACCTTTTATGTTTGTATTAGTTCTTAGCTTAGTTTTAAGTTAAATTGTGGAGGAAATAAATAAACATTTATTATTATTAGTGTCGATGAAGCAGCTCGAACAAGATTTAGTAAGTAGATGGCGCCCGTTTGTTCACAATTAGTGATTTTATACAAAACATCCCCCCGTCCCGGTCTGAGAAGCAGACCGCTAGCTTATTCTACGGGGAGGCGAGAGAGAGAGGATACGGCTCTCCGCAGAACCGAACCCTCGACCAACACCTCAGCCACACGCGGAGTTCCGTCTCCGCCAAAGATCAAACGCAAAATGCGCCCTCGGCGCCAAAGTAATGATGGCAGATTTGCCTCTTTTAACAATACCAAATCTCCCTCCCTGGGTGGCTCAGTCCTGTCTGTCCATTTCACTCTTTGTTGCAACAAATGCAAATATTCAAGAGACCAGCGAGCAGGGCCGTGCATTCCATAGAGACATGTAGACGTTGTCTACCCGGTCGATCGCTAGTATATGCGCATTTTTTAAATTATTATATAAAAAACGATTACGCGCTACACGTCTTTTAAATTGCGCGCTCTTTCCGGCCGTTCTACTCCAAAGTCGCTGTGTCGCTACCAGCGCGGCGGCGGTGCGGCGCACCAAACGTAAGTAGGTACGCGCCGAAGACAAATATCTAGATGGCTTGATTTACACACATGCATAGGTAGCTAATGTGTATGAATAGGCTTTTGCGCCTGCGTTTGTGTGCATAAACGTCCTTCATGGACACACCACACACGTAACAAATGCACACATAAAGCTAGAGCTGAGACCGAGGCTGTGGCCAATTAGAATGTATCAATATTTTTATTTGTTCCTGTGATGTCACGAAGGTCACGACAACAAACCCTATTGGCTAATTGTAGTATTAACCAATAGGGTTTCTTATCGTGCTATCGGTGCTATGCTTCCAAATTAGAAACGCGTAATTCATCGAAGATTGTATTGATATGTGTTACACATTTTTTTGCCGGATTATATTTAGTTCGGTGATTTAAGTACCTAGTTTGGTTACTGAGTTTGTTTACAAATGCATAGGTATGAAAGTTTTATTTAAAACTTAATAAATTGGTGCAAAGTTTTACTTGTGAATGTTGTATAACAAAGTGATTGCTTGTTCAAACTGAATAGTGATTGTTTATTATCAAAACCAATAAGTATTCACAAATGGCCACTGATTTTGGAGGACGTAAAATCGCGTAAGTTGTATTGTAGTCTACCCAAACAAAAATCTCTATGCACGCCCCTGCCAGCGAGCCCAAAAGTTCTGGCTCATTTGCTGTAACATTTGAAAACGTGACAACCGCGATGTACGTTCATCCCTCCTCGGGTATTCGGGTAGGGCATTCAAGGGCCCTCCCACCAAAAAATGACCAGGAGTGAGGACTTCCAAGTCATTTGGGTCCTGAGATAATGGACAGAGAGGACGAGAGTTGAGGACCGCCTCAACTTTACAAAATACTGTGGCCAGCTCTTCAAACGTTAGAGCTGTTTCCCCTAAAATGCGGCGGAGGTGGGTCTTTGCCGATTTCACAGCGGCTTCAAAAATCCCTCCCCAATGAGGGCAATTTGGGGGGCTGAACTTCCAAGTTACCCGCCTTTGGGCAGCAATCTGACTTAAACTATTGCAATTCTTATCAATAAATTCACAAACATCCTTAATATAATTTACAGTGCCCTTGTAATTTGTGCCGTTGTCGGAGCGAATGAGTGAAGGTAGACCTCTACGCGACACGAAACGATCTAACGCAGCGACGAAGGCTTCCGTAGTCAAAGCTGACACCACCTCCAAGTGGACAGCCTTGGTAGCCAAACAAACAAACACACACAAATACCCCTTTACAATCCGGGCATTACGAAGGCTGGTCGTTTTGACCGAATAGGGTCCTGCAAAATCGGTGGCCACACCGTCAAACGGCCTCGTAGGCCGGATACGATCAGCAGGCAGATCACCCATCTGCGGCTGCATCGTAGATGCTTTTACTCTATAACAAGAGATGCATCGAAACAAAACACCTTTTACTGCTCTTCGGGCTGACAAAAACCAAAACTCTTGCTGCAAAATGGCCAACAACGCACTGCACCCTGCATGAGCGTTCCGAATGTGTCGATCAGACACCAAAAGTTGCACCAAGGGTCCGCCCTTGGGCAATAACAAGGGATGGCGACTCCCAAACGGAAGGTCCGCCTTCCGGAGCCGGCCACCAACCCGAAGAAGCCCATCTGAGTCGATGAATGGGTTCAAACGAGCGACCGCGCCCTTCAACTTAGCGCGTCCCTCGCGCAAAATACGTAATTCCGACTCAAAACGTTTGGTCTGCACGACACGAACCCTATGCAACATGATTTATCGAAACCCCGTTCGACGTGAGTGCTGACCCATCAAAGACAGTTCTCAACTTGCCTGTAGAGGCCTTCACAACAGCATGGTGTGGCAGAAAGTAATGCTCAGTTGAGCTCCAATCAACTCAAGCCGGAGACATGTGACCCAAATCCTCGTACTCGCGCATAAATTCTATATATTTATCACGAAGTACGGGATCACGCTGCATGCGCCGTTCCATGGACAGCAGTCGTTTCTCCGCAAACATCCTACTATGTCCTAGGCTAGGACGAGAAGCAACAAAGGGTAACCTAGTTACCAACCGACCGGAAGACAATCTTTCCGTATTGGCCTGATAAAAGGCCTCACATTCTGCGTGGTCCGGATCCGTCCTGGAGACCATAGGTGGCTCCTCCACCTCCCAAAACCTTTGCATGGTCTTGGCCAAAGACGCATGCGCGAGAACTGTCGGCTCCTCCACGGAGTCTTGTTCAAAGACAGGGCCCATCAGGGCGTAACCAAAAATTGTAGACACTGCCACCAGCGAAGAAGAACCCAGAGCCTTCTGGGTGCCCAATAAAATCCAACCCAATACGTCCGAACCCATGAGCAAGTCTACTGGGGTGGGATGAAGAACAAATGGGTCAGCCAATTCCAGGCCTGACACCAAAGACAACACGTCCAACGGTATGTCTGTAGAGGGCTGCCAACCCGCAATGGTATCCATTACCAGAGCCGAAGTCGTGATCCTCATTGTCGATGACTTCAGCGACGAAAAGATGACAAGTGTCTGTCCCGTCAAACACTTAACTTTTATACCACCAACTCCAAGAAGTGGCACAGGCGAATCCTCCACGGCTAAGCCTAATGTATGTGCCACTCGAGTGGTAACCAAACTTTTCTGAGCCCCCGAATCTAACATGGCTCGTATAGTAAGAGCCTCCCCCCATGTCCCCATACGCGGACCACCGCGGTGGGGAGCAGAACCGTCCGCGGTTCTGTCCTATTGAGGGAGCAAGCTAGTTATGGGCTCCCCACTCTATCCAAACCTGGGGGGTGCCACTGGCCTGGATAATACATCGGGCGAGTGCACGTCCCCATGTGAGCTGAGGGCTTCGCGCAGGAGCGCCCCCGCCCATGGGGGACCCCTGCCTCCTTGCCTGGGAGCCAACCTCGCTCCGGTTCATGCAGAGCATCAAGTGGTGCAGCCCACGGCACACACTGCATGGCTTGGCCCTGTGGCAGTCACGTGCATAGTGACTGTCCAGGCAGTAAAAGCATAATTCATGTCGCTTCGCCACGCGACGCCTTTGTTCTACTGGCAGCCGCTGCCAGTCCCTACATTGTGGTAGGCTGTGACCCTTCCGGCCACACTGCAGACAGTTCGCGTCCCTCGCGACTGCTGCCGTATTCACCACCCGAGCACCAGCTCCACGCGGTGACGGTGGCTGTGTCTGTCTGGGCTTCCCTCGCCATAAGGGGCCCGAGGCTCCGCGTTCTGGCGCCCTAGATGGCGCTGGTTCCGGCATGGAACTCTCCGCGGCCCTAGCCTCAAATTCCAAGAATCTATACAGGTCGGAAAAGGTCGGTAGGGTATTGCTGTCCCGCTCAGCATTCTCGCGCTCGAAACGCGAGCGAATATCGTTGGGCAGTTTGCCCAGTATTATATGTACCAACAAAAATGACCACTGGTCCACCGGTAGTCCCAAGGTACGCAGCGCGTTACAGGCCCGTGCCCGATTGGCCACCCGAGGCAGGGCCAATAGCTGCGCCGCATGTGCGTCGGCCAACAACCGAACGTTCTGATAGCGGGAATTCAATAACTCCCAGGCCGTATCATACTGGTCATCCTCCACACGGAGGTGCTGGATGAGCGACCGCGCTTCACCCTCCAAAGTCGAGAGAAGGTACGCCATTTTTTGCGCCTTCGTTAGGTCGTGTCTCGAGTCGACCAACGACTCGAACATGTTCTTAAAGGCGACCCACTCCTCCATCCTACCCCCAAAGTGGGACAGCTGAAGTGTGGGAAGCCGACCAGTTACAGCTGGCCCTTCCGGTCCACCGGATGTGCAAGGGGCGGGACCGCCCGCCTGTCTCGCTCTAATGTGTGCGGCCTTCTCCACGATTGCATCGTGAAAGGCCAGAATCTGGTCAAAGTCCTTGAGGTGACCTGCCCAGACCTCTGGGTCCAAATCACCCTCGGTAAGCGCCGCCATGGCTGCTTCCGTATTGGCCAATCTCGTACGGAGCTGTTCCGCTCGCTCCAGAATTGCAGCGTCCCTGTCCGTCCGGGACAAGAGTGCGCTGGCACTCGCAGCCCACCTAAGTTCATTGGCGAGCGTCGCCCTTGCGGAAGTTGTCTTCGACATTGCGTTAGACAAGAACCAAACAAACCAAATTTAAATAACTAAATAAATAAGTCCGACAAGGGCACAAACTAAAATTCCTAATTTTACAAACAAACAAACAAGTAATTATACTATCTTATAGTATGATTGAGACGGCCCAATACTTATTAATTACAAACAAACAATATTTTACAAACAAAATTTTATCCCAGAATTTTGTGGGAAATGATGGTAACCTTATTAACAAACAATATGGGGCCCGTAATCAGAGCCATTACAACTACGCTCTGCTACCAATAATGTTTACTAAAACTAAGGTTTGTTGCGCGGGTCGGCACGGCCGACTTTTCCAACCGGCAACAAAACAGACAAACAAACATACAAACAAACCTACGCAGTCTGCTACCACCCTAGATAAGGCCTAGGGAACCTCCTAACCTAATTATACGATTAATCTAAATTATTAGAAACTAATTTAATCTACTTACAAATGACGTAAAACTTAGGACTAACACTTACTGTCTATATAATCTTCAGGCGGCCTCGCCTGGCTTCTTCGTCGAGCCCGAAGTCCTCTTCGGGGTGGCGACAGCTGGGTCCCAATGGGTCCCGAGCAGTTGGTGAAGGAAATTGGGTCCCTAAGCCCCCCTTGAGCTCAAGTTCCCCAAACGAATACGTTGTATTTATAACACCTCACTGCACAATAGATTTAAGTAGTTTTCACAAACGTTATAGGATTATGTCCAGGTTATGCTATTTTTACTGGTCCACACAGCGGAATTCGACACGCGGTGTCCGTCGCTCGATTCAAACACTTATCACGTTATACGTCTAGTTTTTATTTATGGGCATCCACACACAATAAATTAGTCCAAACAAATCTTCCGTTTAACCGGGCAATTAAAAGATTATAATAATGAAGTTACGATTACATAACCGAACCCACGAGGTTACGACTCCGAACAATTGCACTATTTTAATTATGGGCATCCGTGCCACTTTACACTTAATACAAACTATACTGATCTAATCAGCGAAATCTCCACGATTTACTGTTATAGGTTCAAAGACGGGACGAGTAACATGTAACCATGTGTAATGGCGACCGCGCCATTAATCGCGAACAAAATGACAAACATACGACCGACCGCAGCCGATGCGATCCGAGCACTCGTAAATGGCGGCAGGCTGATCGGGCGCAGGCAAGCCATATTCGGGCGCGCTCGGCCAGATCCGAAGCGCTCCGAGCTCCGATAAGAAATCTCATTGGCAAGGACAAACATAATAATTGGCCAATAGATTTCCTCGACACACACCATTTTACCGACAGTGTCGATGAAGCAGCTCGAACAAGATTTAGTAAGTAGATGGCGCCCGTTTGTTCACAATTAGTGATTTTATACAAAACATTATACCTTTAAACGAGCAATATAAATTTCTGTGATCTCGAAAACGGCTTTAACGATTTCGCTGAAAATTAGTATATGGGGGTTTTCGGGGGTAAATAATCGATCTAGATTAGTCTTATGTTTGGGAAAATGCGTGTTTTCGAGTTCTCATGCGTTTTTCTTTCCACGCAGAATATGGTTGCTAATTTCTTCGCGCCGGGCGCAATAGGTTTTGGCTCAGCGGTTTAGAGATGCGGACTGCTAGAAAGAATGTTACGGGTTCGAATCCCACTCGGTATCTTACTTTTGTTTTTTTATGTTCAAGTTTATAAAAAGTTTAAAAAAATGTAGTTAATGTTTGAGATGTAACCGAGCAAAGCTCGGTCGCCCAGGTACTTATTTATTAAGGCCCGTAACATTCGGCCATCCTAACAGCGACGCGTCCTCGCGGCGGCAATTCCTCCATCTGGTACTTGAGTTCCAATCCAGGTAGTCCGGCCACAAGCGCCCTGGGATGACGGTATACTCGGCGCTCGCTGGAAAAAAAAAAAAAAGGTTTCGGCAGTAATTTTGTCACGAGTGTTATTTTTCTAGTAAGTTGCGCATCCCATAAATTTGCCCGTCATTAACGAACCACATCCACATTTTAGAACTTATGATAGTTTGCGAGCACTGTAACTATAATCTGACGAATTCTGATCCAGAAAATCAGTAGAATTAATGATGGAAATTTACATTTAAGTTTACTTATAGTTGTAGGTTTTGGGAGTTATTTTATTTTTCTGTGTATTACAAAGCACACAGCGAAGTCACGTTATCTCTCTGCTGCCGTATCACACAACATACCCGCATTTCGAGATAAGACGTGACCGTACCACAAAGCCTAGTCATGTCATTTAATTTTTGAAGTGAAAACTTCTTTAGCGGCGTTGTGCACTTTTTTTGGAATGGGTAAAAAATGTTAAACTCGCGTCAGGACACGTGACCCGCGTCAGGACACGTGACCTAATCGAAAATTCGTAAGACGGATGGAGAGTAGACAGTTGGCGCGGCGTAGGAGAGGGAGTGTCCCCCTCTCTTTCTACGGCGCGGCGAAAATGTATGCCTGCGCCTGCTGTTTCGTATATCAAAAATGCACAACGTTAATATTCAAGTTTTCACTTCTGCCGGCACTCCCAGAGTGCAACCCGTCGTTTTTTATTTCTGTATTCATATCATACAGCGCAGCTACTTCACTTATTGAGGCACAGTAGCAAGGTATCACACAGCGTTGGCACGTTACTTATTAAGAAATAGCATTACCGTATCACACAGCGTAGCTACGTTACTCGTTGAGACACACCGTCACCGTATCACACAGCGTAGCCACGTTACTCGTTGAGACACAGCATCACCGTATCACACAGCGTAGCCACGTTACTCGTTGAGACACAGTATCACCGTATCACACAGTGTAACCACGTTACTCGTTGAGAAATAGCACCGCCGCATCACACAGGGTAGCTACGTTACTCGTTGAGATATAGCATCACCATATCACACAGCGTAGCCATGATACTTGTTGAGACACACCGTCACCGTATTACACAGCTTAGCCACGTTACTCATTGAGGCACAGCAGCACCGTATCACATAGCGTAGTGACGTTACTCGTTGAGATACAGCATCACCTTATCACATAGTGCAGCGACGTTACTCGTTGAGACGCAACATGAATATATCAGACAGCACAGTCATGTTATTATATTTTCCTTTCTGTGGACGTATCACACAGCATAACAACATTATGTGAGTTACTGCGATTCATTAATTACGAGTTTTTCCCACCTGGCTATAACGTCGTCCGTAAAGATCGTTATAATGAAGCTGGATTTGGAGATGTCCTAGCTGCAAGAAACTGTTATAGCTTGCAAAAAATACTGATACAGATGGTGTATCAGAAGATAAAGAATTGTTAGTAGTTAGTATTAGCAACTCCCAAGCATGTTAAATTTATATGCTGTGTTCTTCCGCCCGGATACCCCGAAGTTAAATATTTGAGTGTACTTAACTGTTTAGAAAATTTTGTTTGCACGTACACTGATTTAGACATTATAATTATTGGTGACTTTAATTTGAACTCATGCCCTGATCGTTTAAGGAATCAATTTTTAAATTTTAAGGAATTATGTGATATTAATCAACATAACGTGATAAGTATGTTTAACGTTTAAAAACACTGAGTAAGTGACAAATTAAAGTCACCAATAATTATAATGTCTAAATAAGTGTACGTGCAAACAAAACTTTCTAAACAGTTAAGTAAGGAAGCCACTAAGCCACAGGAAAAGGAAAGCCCTAAGATAGAAAAAGTAAAGAAACCTCCTCCACCACCGCCTATTATTGTAGATGGTGTTGACAACTACCAAAATTTCTTTGACTTTTTGTCACAGGACCAGTCTGCTAACACCTTCAACATTAAAATGTTAAATGGTAATAGCGTGAAGATAAATGCCTGTAATGAGGAATCATACAGAGCTATCACAAAGATTTTGTCAACCAACAATTGTCATTGGCATTCTTATGAGAATAAACAAGAGAGGCCAATCAGAGTAATGGCAAAAAAATTGCCTTCTACCTGCATGCCAGATAGGATAATTGAAGACCTCAAATCGAAAGGTCTAAAGATTGAAGGAGCAGTGAACAAGCTTAGCTGGAAAAGTAAGGAGCCGCTTAACATGTTCTGAACAAGGAAGAAATAGCTAAAGTCTATGAAATTAAATTTATGGTGCGAATTAAATTTATAACGATTTTAGGGTGCATCGTTGATATACAACCCCTGAAATCTTCTAAACTTATTCCCCAATGCAAAAGGTGCCAGGCATACGAACATACCCACATGTATTGTTCTAAAGAACCAAGGTGTGTAAAGTGCACAGGGAAACACCTGACTAAAGATTGTAAAAAACCAGTTACGGATAAGGCTAAGTGTGTACATTGCGGAGAAGCACATCCAGCTAATTATAGAGGGTGCATGGTTGCAAAGGAAATGCAGAAAATGCGAAATAAAAATATTAAAAAATCTGTTCCTAGCCACGAAAATAAACCAACTAAACCAGTAAATAAACCTACTTCTGCCATAAGCGTTAATGTATCTTATGCCCAGACTGCAGCAAAAAATTCTATGAGCTCACAAAGGAAAGACAAAACTAACACAAATGAGAGTAAGCTGGATGAAATTCTCAAACTAATGGCATCATTCGACGAGCGACTAAAGAAAATAGAAAATAGCAAGAATATAGCTATTTCTCAAAACCAAAAATGATAGGTAACCTAAAAATAATGGCATGGAACTGTAACGGACTACTTAACCATAAGAATGAAATGCAAGTTGTCCTAGATATAGAAAATATTGACGTGTGCTTAGTTTCAGAAACACACTTCACTAAACAAAGCTACATCAAATTTAAGGGCTATAAAGTGTATCACGCATTACACCCCGCAAACAAAGGAAGAGGTGGAAGTGCTGTTATCATTAAAGAAAATATAGAGCACTATGAACAGATTAAACATGAATCTCCTCAGGTGCAATGTACGGCAGTCAGATTAACAACAAAAAATTGTCCACTCACTGTGGCTGCAATATACAGCCCACCTAAACATAAAATACTTAGAAATATGTATTTGAATATTTTACAAACACTCGGTGAAAGATTCATACTAGGAGGTGACTTCAATGCTAAAAATACTTATTGGGGTTCCCGTCTTAACAACAAAAAAGGAAAAGAACTTTTGTATGCCATCCGAGAAAATAAATGTGATGTTGCATCAACAAGATCTCCTACATACTGGCCTACAGATCCACTTAAAATTCCAGATCTCATTGATTTCTTTATATATAAAAATGTATCTTCAAACTACATGAGAACTGATCAGAGTTATGACATGAGCTCGGATCACTCAGCAATATACTTAGAATTAAGCGAGAAAATAATAAATAAGGAAACTAGACCTTCTTTAACTAATAAAAATACTGACTGGGAAAGTTTTAGAATAGAATTAGATAGTCATATCGACTTGAGAGTACCTCTAAAGACCCCCGAGCAATTAAATATAGACTTAGAAAAATTCATTACTATAATTCAACAAACCGCTTGGAACAACACTCCTAAAAGTATCAAAAGAACAGTCAAAAATAGGTACCCGAGAGCAATTAGAGATTTAATCATCGAAAAAAGGAGGCAGAGAAAATTATGGCACCAATCTAGATCCCCAGAAGATAAGAAAAAGTTTAATAATCTCACTAAACAACTTAGAAGAGTAATACAAAAACATCTTGACGAGAGTAGAAACACCCAGTTCCAAAAACTAACTAATGATCGTAGTACTGATTACTCACTCTGGAAAGCCTCCAAATCCATTAAAATTGAACCTGGAAAATGGGCAATTAGCAATGAACAGAAAGCTTTAAGATTTGCTGAACATTTAGAGGATATATTTAACCCGAACGAAAGTCAAATAAATGATGAGACAATAGGTGAAGAGCCCGATGATTATATTGACAACCAAGTAAATATAAAGCTTGTTACGCCAAGAGAAGTCCAATGGGAAATTAAAAAAAATATCAACCGCAGAAAATCACCTGGTTTTGATCTCATATCAGGAGAACTACTTCATAATCTCTCGCGCAAGGCTTTAGTAAAGCTGACAAATCTCATCAATGCTGCACTAAGACTTAAATACGTACCAGACTTGTGGAAAGTTGCAGAAATAATAATGATAGCGAAACCTGGAAAACCACCTAATGAAGCTACGTCCTACAGGCCTATTTCATTATTGCCTGTAATGTCGAAATTGTTCGAAAAACTGTTGCTAAAGAGGTTAAATCCAATAATTAAAGCCAAGAACCTTGTACCAGAACATCAATTTGGCTTCAGAGAAAAACACTCAACAATTGACCAAGTACATAGGATTACAAATATAATTGAAAAGACCCTTGAAGACAACCATGTCTGCTGTACAGTTTTCTTAGATGTAGCACAAGCCTTCGACAAAGTATGGCATGAAGGCCTTATCATAAAACTTAAGAAAATGCTCCCCAGAAACTATGTTGACATTATAACATCATATTTATCAGATAGAGTTTTCAGAGTGCGGCAAGAAAATGCTTATTCCGAACTTAAGAAAATAAAAGCTGGAGTACCTCAGGGAAGTGTTTTGGGTCCGGTCCTGTACCTTCTATACACCTGTGATATTCCAATTCTAGAAAACAACACTATTGCGACTTTTGCCGATGACACGGCTATAATGGCAGTCGGAAGTACCCATGCGGAAGCTGCAAAAAAGGTTCAAGTAGCTGTTAATAAAGTTCAAAACTGGACAAAACGATGGAGAATCAAACTTAATGAATCGGAATCAATTCACGTGAACTTTACAAACAAGCAAGACAAATACCACCCTGTATACATAAATGAAAAACAAATACCATACGAAGACACAGCAAAGTATTTAGGTATGACACTTGACGCAAAGTTGCGCTGGAAAGCTCATGTCAAGAAAAAAAGAGGAGAACTTGACATACGGTATCAGAAAATGCAATGGTTGCTCGGAAGACACTCTACCTTGTCAATTAAAAATAAGCTACTCTTGTATAAACAAGTCCTTATGCCAGTATGGACTTATGGCATACAGCTGTGGGGCTGTACCAAACAAAGCAACATCGATATCATCCAACGATTCCAAAATAAAGTGCTACGGGATATTGTTAACGCTCCGTGGTATGTAAGAAACGACGATCTACACCGGGACCTTAATATACAGTTAGTTGACAAAATTATAAAAAAGTACGCCGAAGCACACGAGTTTAGGTTGCTTCACCATGTGAACGTTGAGGCGATCCAGCTCCTCGACAACACAGACATTGTGCGAAGACTTAAAAGAACTAAACCGTTCGAACTAGTGTAGCAGTGACACATGTGTATAATAGTGAAAAATAGTGACAATGAAAATAAAAGACACACGAACATAGTGCCTTCCCCTTAATAGAGACAGTAAGAAAAGTGCCGATGGACACATTCTTATAAAATAAGTACTTTATAAAACTAGGTCAATGTAAAATTACTCATTAGTCTGAGTTGAGGCTAGATCGTAATATTATTAGCGTGTTTATTTACAATATAGATACGTTAACATATGGAAAAAAAAAATTAAATTGTACTTGATGTGACTGCAAAAAGTGTTCAGTTAAACATACTACATGTAAATCCCTATCGTTTGCATATAATTTTAATTGCAATAATTTGCTAGTCAGGCCCTGAATATTTTGGTGAATAATATTTAAGCCTTGACTGTTGTCTTTTTCATTAGTTTAAATCAGACTGAGTATCTCCAGCTATGGTACATTCAGCACTACAATGTTCTGTGTTTAATTTAGAGTTACTAGTTGTACTATTTACAACACTACTTTGTATATTATAAGCTACTAATGTAGCTAAGAGTCGCTTATATCTAGGAGGCAGATACATAGTATCTAGAGTCAACTTAAAATTACAAATAAATTTATTTATATCTAAATAAAAAATAAAGTCACCGTGACAATAAGTCATATTGTACAGATGTACATTTAAATCATATCCCATCAAAAACAATACTTGTCAAAAAAACCAAGTCTCGCAACTCAGTTGTTCTGCGGTAAAAAGTTGTGAGATCCATGTAATACCAAGTCGGTTATTAATTTATTCAGTATCTACTTAAGCGACTTTCTGTCTTAATACGTCCAGTCTCTAAGACCACGATCGTTGTCCATAACAATTGAAAATCAATTGTGTCTGGAATCTCCGTACTCGAAGCATTAAGTTGTTACGTAATAATTAACAGCATCTTATAGTGACGCATATCAATATTAAAATTCTTTAATGTTTTATATAAATATATCGAGACTTGGCCATCGCACTAAATAATTGAATTTACATGTGTTTTCAGGCGATTGAATTTACACGTGTTTTCAGGCGATGGCCAAGTCTCAATATATTTATATAAAACATTAAAGAATTTTAATATTGATATGCGTCACTATAAGATGCTGTTAATTATTACGTAACAACTTAATGCTTCGAGTACGGAGATTCCAGACACAATTGATTTTCAATTGTTATGGACCACGATCGTGGTCTTAGAGACTGGACGTATTAAGACAGAAAGTCGCTTAAGTAGATACTGAATAAATTAATAACCGACTTGGTATTACATGGATCTCACAACTTTTTACCGCAGAACAACTGAGTTGCGAGACTTGGTTTTTTTGACAAGTATTGTTTTTGATGGGATCTCATTTCTTTTTGTATTTTGTAGACAGTTCTACTTTATAAATACTTAGGTACTTAAAGTATCAATATTTAATTTAAATTATTTATCCGAACAACGTCCAAATTGTAAGCAAATAATATCAGTAAACCAATGAGAGTAGCCTTTAGTCGTCAAACTTATATAGCAATCGAAATTATCAATGAAAATCGCAAACTTATAGGTAAGAATTCTGGGCACATCCGAACAGCATTGGGTCGCTCGCGCGTATGAGCGCGGCTGCTGCTCGCTCGGCGACATTCACCTTTCCGCGCGCCCCGCCACTGTCCCCGCCCCGCGCCCTCGCGCTAGCACCGCGCAGCGCGTAGTAACGGCTCGCGCTCACTCGCTAGCATCGCAGCGCGTGGTATAATAATTAATTTACAACCTTACGCACTGGTAATAAGTACGAATACGCACGTAGGTACGTTTTTTGCATTAAATAATTTAATTTACACGTGTTTTCATGACGGGAATACCCATTTTTTGCTCGATTTGGCAGGGGCACTACCATGCGCCTATATTTATATGGGACTAGCTTAAACCCGCGGCTTAGCACGCAATAATAATAACTGCCGTAAAACATCGTTACGAATAAAGCCAATATTGAAAAATTTTACTGAAGACTTGGCTGTATGGGCTTAATTTTCTTTGCGGTCTTTTCTAGATTTTTTAGTTTTTCCTTTATTCATACACCAAACACTACTTATATTCCAAATTTGAAGCTTCTAGGTCTGCTAGAAGTGCCTTAGAATTTTGATGATCGGTGAGTCAGTGAGTGACAAAATTAAGAAATTTGACCCGTTATAACTCTTAAAATACTGGTTTAAATTGAATGAAATTTGAAATATACCGTGTCTTTATAATGCCTGCATGGTTACTGAAATTTCAGTCTTCTAGTTTTATCCACAACGAAGTTACAGGGGGTCGAAAATGGTCTGAATTGCTTCGAGAAAAGGATGGTACGGCCGTGACGCTTTTTTGCTCGACTTGGTGGGGGCACTGCCGTGCCCCCAGATATGTGCCTGTTACTTTTACTGTCTAAATTGTCTGAATAATTTTGAAAGATCTATTCAACGATACCCCACTCAATGTGTTTGTCAAGAAAAAAAATATTGACTACGTCTTTACTTGCATGGCAGCTACACTGAAAAAAATTTTTTTTCCATATTTTATTTTACGACTTTTTCGCCATAATTAATATACATATCCATGCCAAATTACAGCTTTCTAGTACTTATAGTTTCTCTGTAGGACCGTGGACAGACAGACAGACAGACAGACATGGCGAAACTATAAGGGTTCCTTGTTTACTACGGAACCCTAAAAAAGAAATCCGCAAAGCACAAGTGTACAAGTGTAATGTATCAGTCGCTCAGTGTGACCGTCCTAGTTACATTACACCTCCGAGGCAACACAGCTAAGACGACATACGACGGACTATGGCATGCATATTCTCTCGCCTCACCACAGTGTACGCGATAGTTAAAAGTGTACGCGAAGAAGAATCACTCTTGGATAGGAAATTTGCTAATTTGTGATGAAACGTTTTCATGGAGTTGTACCTTGGATGCTTGTCATCAATATAAATTAAGCAGATCCCCGTTACCTGGCGGAGTGGCGGGGGTCTGAAGGTCTGATGAGGTAGCCTACCGGGTGGAGTGAAGATTTAAACCAACTTTACCAACGGTAACAATAGTTTTATTTAGGTTCTGCAGCTTATCTTAAACTAGTCTTATTCTAGGTTTACAATTTTCCTTAACGCTAACCGCCTATTCACCTAGCAGAGAGGAAGGAGCGTTTGAGTACGGTCGAGTTACGACGCGATACGCTGAAGCGAACGAACACACAGCTTCACATAGCTTTAGGTGCGTCGGCGCACCCAACGTATGGATCCTACTTCCGGAACTAGACCTACACGAACCCCAATCTCAGGCATGCTTGGATCGACTCACCCTAAGGGTGTTAGGGACGGTATACCAGGCACAGGAGGTACGCGGGCTGGTTAGGAGGGATGAGTATGGGGGGAGTCCCACCTCCAAACGGGTCTGTAGACCGTACGAGTACGTCAAACGGGTGTCATCCCTAGCGTGTATCTACGGTAGGGTGTGGTTTGAGCGCTCTAAGGCGCAGGACGCGGAGTGCAAACGGCACACCGGTGGATCGGGATTCCCTGACCGCACAGTGGTCAGGGTCAGGATGCCACCCCTAGCGTATGCTTACGTTAAGGAGTGGTTTCGGGCGCGGAAGCGGGTACCAAAGGATGCTCCGGTAATCTACCCTGAAGGGGTAACTAACAGGGGTGAGTCCCGCATCGGCCCGAGAACGGTGATCTCAGCTTTTTACAAATGTATGCAGATAAATATCTAATGTGTCTTAAAATGGATTTTTAAATCACCTTTTCGACAAAATTTACGTTGACAAATATCACATCCATATGGTTTTTCACCCTTGTGTATTCTTAAATGGGTTTTTAAATTGTTTGTTCTAAATTTACGTTGACAAATATGACATTCATAAGGTTTCTCACCAGAATGTGTTCTAAAATGGATTCTTATATCTTCTTTTCTTCTGAATTTACGTTGACAAACATCGCATTCGTATGGTTTCTCATCAGAATGTGTCTTAAAATGGAGTTTTAAAGTAGCGTTTCTACTATAATTACGTTGACAAATATTACATTCATATGGTTTCTCGTCATAGTGTGTTTTTAAATGTCTTTTTAAATCACTTTTTTGACTAAATGTACGTTCACAAATATTACATTCAAATGGTTTCTAACCAGAATGCATATTTAGATGGACTTTTAAAGCGCCTTTTTGCCTAAATTTTCGTTGACAAATATTACATTGAAATGGTTTCTCACTAGAATGGGTACTTAAATGTATTTTCATATCACCTTTTCGACGGAATTTACGTTGACAAATATTACATTCATATGGTTTTTCACCAGAATGTATCTTTAGATGGACTTTTAAAGCGCCTTTTTGAGTATATTTTCGTTGACAAATATGACATTCATAAGGTTTCTCACCAGAATGTGTTCTTAAATGTTTTCCCATATCAGCTTTTCGAAGGAATTTACGTTGACAAATATTACATTGAAATGGTTTCTCACCAGAATGGGTCCTTAAATGTATTTTAATAGCACCTCTTAGACGGAATTTACGTTGACAAATATTACATTCATATGGTTTCTCATCAGAATGTATCTTTAGATGGACTTTTAAAGCGCCTTTTTCACTATATTTTCGTTGACAAATATGACATTCATAAGGTTTCTCACCAGTATGTGTTCTTAAATGTTTTCCCATATCACCTTTTCGACGGAATATACGTTGACAAATATTACATTCATATGGTTTCTCACCAGAATGTATCTTTAGATGGACTTTTAAAGCGCCTTTTTGAGTATATTTTCGTTGACAAATATGACATTCATAAGGTTTCTCACCAGAATGTGTTTTTAAATGTTTTCCCATATCAGCTTTTCGAAGGAATTTACGTTGACAAATATTACATTCATATGGTTTCTCATCAGAATGTATCTTTAGATGGACTTTTAAAGCGCCTTTTTCACTATATTTTCGTTGACAAATATGACATTCATAAGGTTTCTCACCAGAATGTGTTCTTAAATGTTTTCCCATATCAGCTTTTCGAAGGAATTTACGTTGACAAATATTACATTCATATGGTTTCTCACCAGAATGTATCTTTAGATGAACTTTAAAAGCGCCTTTTTGACTATATTTTCGTTGACAAATATCACATTCAAATGATTTCTCGCCAGTGTGTATCTTTAAATGAACTTTTAAGCCACGCTTGTATTTGAAGCTGTTCTGACAAACATGACATCGGTGCCGGGCCCCACCAGGTGGCGCTCGCGAGTCGCTCCGATGCTCGCTGTGGTGAGGGTCTTCCTTCTCTTTCTCCGGTTTGCCGCCTGTCAAGTAAGGTGCATATTGAATTTCTCTCGTATTCATAAATAACCGGCCATGTACGAGTCCCCTACCACTATCTGAATAAAATCACCTTTGTTGTATGAGAGCCCCACTTAGATATTTCCTTTATTCTGTTTTCAGTATTTGTTGAAAAATACATTATCTGTGAAAATTTAACCTGTCTATACTCCATTTGGTTAAGTATTTAAATAAATGTAAACAATCTTGACATGTCTTTTTATTGAAATATACACTTTATAAATCAATCATTTTGCTAATTACAAAGTAATTATGTTATATATTATAAATTACATAATTACTTTGTAATTTGCAAGGTTTTGATTTATAAAGTGTATATTTCAATAAAAAGACATGTCAAGATTGTTTACATTTATTTAAATACCTAACCAAATGGAGTATAGCTATCACGGTTCATGAGACAGACAGACGGACAGCGGAGTTCCGTTTTTACCCTTTGGGTACGGAACCCTAAACATAACTAACGGTTGCGTAACTGCGATTTTAATGTTTTAATTACTAACAAATGATGGATGCTTACATCCAGCGCCATATTTAATTGGCTTGTCAAGTAATTTTTTAAAAGATCTGATTCGCAATCCTTTTCGAGGAATAGCCTCTAGGAGAAACTTTCTCTTATCAGATTTTAAAATAAGGTCTTACTTTAAGTATTTGCAAAAATCCCATTGACCTTTATTTTCAAGCAAGGTCAAGCTTTTTGAGGAAGTGATGTCACAATGAAGATTTTTTGAGTAATGTTGGCAATTTCCACTTTTAGTACTCTACTGAAGCGCCATTTTTGAAACGCGGTGTCACCTAAACGACTCGTTTTTCCATACAAAAACCGTTCGTTTAGTGACTCCACGTTTCAAAAATGGCACCACTGTGTTATATGTCACTGTCACTGTCATCTACCAACACAACAACTTGACAACAACCAACATGGATTTTGCCCGTCTTTGTGTTGCTGATCACACGTGCTTTTATAAAAATCGTCATTTTCCTATATTTGTGCATTGAGTTTCCATAATTTTTTGTTTGTGACGTTCTGGTTGTGGTAATACGTAAGTGATTGTTATATTTTTTGGCGCAATTCATCGTTTTAGCGATGGATGATCCCCCTGATGGGGGAGGTAAGTCTCCCCCTGACATTACAATGGACGAGGAAGGCTTTACTCCTGCCCAAAAGCCTAAAAGATTGAAACGTCAGGCGGATTCAGAAGCCCCAGTCCCGGTGGAAGCTAAAAAAACGAATTCCCCTGCTCAATCTATTCAATCTGTCTTTACGAGACAAGGGTATGAAGAAGATGCCCATTTGCATTACTCGGATTCGGACCCAGGCCCGTACGTCACCCACGTAAGTCGTACAGAACCAGATAATTCTGCTGGATTAACTATCCGCGTTTTAAAGTTCGCCCAACTCATGCATCAAACAAATGTTTGTGGAATCGCAGATGATGGAATCAAACCTATCAGCCGTAGCAAAATTGCTGTTTCTTTTAAAACTGCCGGAGAAGCGAACAACTTCTTGTCTAACCCTGTTCTGTCGGAAAATAAACTCTTAGCCATTATTCCAAAATTCCTTGTCTCCCGTATGGGGGTCATCCGTAACGTCCCTACTGAATGGTCACTAGAAGACTTAATAAATGATCTCCAAACCCCAAGAGGTTCTGGTTTAGTAGTAAGAGCTAGGAGATTAAATATTAAAAAGAAAACCGATTCTGGAGTTACCTGGGTTCCCTCTACTACCGTAGTCCTCACTTTTCTGGGCCAATCACTCCCTTCTAAGGTCTTTTGTTACAAGACTTCTATGGACGTCGACATCTACCACTTACCTACCATCCAGTGCCGAAGCTGCTGTAAATTTGGACATGTAAAAAGCCAATGCAGATCCAAGCCACGATGTTATAAATGTGGACAAGGACACCCTGGTGAAGAATGTGATGTGGAGGACCATGTCTGTTTTCTGTGTAATGGAAAACACATGGCAACTGATGCTAGATGCCCAGAACACATTCGCCAAAAATCAATAAAGTTCGTCATGTCAGAGGAAAATCTAAGCTATACAGATGCAGCTCGTAGGTTCCCAGCCACTAAAACTTCCTATGCAGAGGTTACAGCCTCCAATGCTCCCTTCCAATCCCAAAGGTCCCCTTCACGCTCCCAGGCCCCAGAGTATGTATCATACTACTCCCCAGCAAACACATCTTATAAAAAAACCATATTTAAGTCCCCAAGACCCACCCCCACCCTTGGCAAATCATATGACCATGAGGCCCACAACTTTTTAACTCAAACTCCCAAATCAACAGCCCGACAGCCCCACCAGCCCCACCCCTAAGCTCACACCTAATGATAACCTTATAGAACTATTAGTCTGTACATTAATTAATATTGTCTCAAAATTCTCAGATGCCCTACCGAACAATGTCAATACCCTACTTCAGCAGCTTTTATCCTCATTAATATCATATAATGGATCACACCCAAAAGGACATCCTACAGTGGAACTGTAAGAGTGTCCGAAGCAAAAATAATGAACTTATTTCTCTCTTCAACCAATACAAACCCGTTGCCGCTGCCATCTCGGAGACTTGGTTACGCCCGGGATCCCGCTTTCGGATCTCCGGGTATTCTTGTCTTCGGGATGACAGGGATGACGGGTATGGAGGCTGTGCCCTCTTTCTTTCAAATTTATATACCTTCTCACAAATAGTTATTCCTCCCCACAACTCTGATTTCCATGTGGTTGCTGCCAAATGTATTGGATTATCCCTTGTCTCCATTTATATTCCTTACCCTAATATCCAAATCATTACTGAACTAAATTCTATCCTCTCCAACATTCCTAAACCAATGATTGTGCTTGGTGATTTTAATATTAAAAGTACTCTGTGGGGTTATGCTGATGATGATGACACTATCCTTCCATACTTTCTGGATCTCTTAGACTCTCAAGATCTATGTGTCATTAATGATGGTTCCCCAACACGAAGGACCTCACCGACTTAGAATAAAAGTGCCTCAGACCTTACATTGTCCTCCCCTAATTTGGCCCCTTGCCTTTCTTGGTCTGTTCATCCTAACACATATGGTAGCGACCATATGCCTATTATAACTTCTCTTTTTTCCTCTTTTAAACCATCTCCCCCCATTGAACCCCTCTTGAAATTCCGTACTCAACAGGCAGATTGGTCAATATATTCTATGGCATTGGATGAAGAATTGTGCTCTCTCCCATTCGTTGATAGTACAAACGCTCATCTTATTTATGATCAGTTCATAACATGTATTCAGTCCGCAGCTAATAGATCTATTCCAAGAAAAAAATCTTCTAATTCCCATATACCCTCTCCCCCCTGGTGGGACCATGAGTGTACTGCCAGTGTTAATGAAAGAAAAGATGCTGAAGATCAATATTTATCAGAAATTAACATGTCCAATTATCTTAACTACAAAAAGGTTAATGCACGCACAAGAAGATTTCTAGCTAAAAAGAAAAAATTAGGTTGGAACAACTTCTGTGAGTCCCTATCACCCAGAACTCACTCTTCCGTTGTGTGGAAGAACATTAAAGCTTTCCGACGAAGCTTAGTGGACAATAATTCTTCATCTAATGACCCATCTCCTTGGCTGGAAGGCTTTTTAGATAGACTGGCTCCTCCCTATGCTCCGAACGTTGATTGCCTTCCTCCATTGCAATCAAACACTCCATCCTCTGACATGATGAATCAAGAATTCTCTTTTGCGGAACTGATGAGTGCTCTTGATCATCTGAAGGATTCTGCTCCGGGTATTGATGGTATCCCATATTCTTTTGTCTGCAAAGCTTCTCCCTCTGCTAAACGTTATCTTCTGAATATTATAAATGGTATCTTCTTGTCCGGTAATATTCCAGAATCCTGGAAAACTCAAATAATAATTCCCATACTAAAACCAGGTAAAGACCCATCCGATCCATCTTCCTATAGACCCATTGCTCTTAGCTCAGTCATCATTAAAATTATGGAACATCTAATTAAAAACCGATTAGAATGGATAGTTGAGAATAGGAACCTTTTATCTAAATCCCAATTTGGATTTCGACGCTCAAGGGGTACCACAGACAGCCTTAGCATCTTGTGTTCTACGATTAGATCGGCCTTCTCTAACAATGAAAGTGTCATTGGAGTCTTTCTTGACATTTCATCGGCTTATGACAACGTTCAACTCCCATTGCTCAGGCAAAAAATGTTGCAGCTGAGCATCCCGGAGAGACTCGTCAACGCTATAAGCATGATTTTTTCAGCCAGATCTATTCGCGTCCGCGTCAATGGTGTCTTACTTCCTCCTCGAAATGTCTGGATGGGCCTTCCTCAAGGGTCAGTCCTTAGTCCCATTCTATACAATATTTACACCTATGACTTAGATCAAACGGTATCCAGCTTTTGCGAATCCCTACAGTACGCTGATGATATCGCCATATATGCACGAAGTGAGAATTTCGAAGAGATATCTTCACGTTTAAATTCTGCCCTTTATTATCTGAACGACTGGTTAATCAATCACGGGCTTACTTTGTCAATTGGCAAATGTAGCGCAGTTGTATTCTCTCGGAAAAGGTCCATCCCCGCTATTAATCTGTCTGTTAACAATATTCCCATCGAAATTGAAAATAAAGTTAAATTTTTAGGCGTATTTTTAGACTCTAAAATGACTGGTGTATCACACTTAAATTATGTCTCACAGAAAGCTGAGAAAGGCTTAAATGTCCTACGTGCCGTATCAGGTGTACGATGGGGTGCTCATCCCTATAGCCAGCTTCTCCTTTATAAAGCTATTATTCGAAGTCACTTTGATCATGGCTGTTTCTTGCTGGAACCTTGTAACAAGCTTGCGCTTGCAAAGCTTGACAAGATTCAAGCAAAATCATTACGCATTGTTGGAGGAGCTATGAAATCCTCCCCAACACTAGCTCTCCAAGTAGAATTCCTTGAACCACCTTTACACCTTCGCCGACAATATCTTGCTGATCGATTCTTCTACAAAGTTATACAAAATTCAACTCATCCTCTTCTTAACATTTTAGCTTCACTTTCCCAATCTCTTAATATTTCAAACTACTGGATTCACAAAGAATACCCACCGCTCCTTAAAAGCTTCCAAAATTTTAAAAACATGTCTCACCCAGTTCTTCAATTTGATGGCAATCCACTTTTTCAAATAAATTTCTTTGCCTTTACTTTCCAACCTCAAGTGTTGTTAGACTTGGGTATACATAAACATTCTGTGGAAGCAGGTAGACAATTTGACCGAATCATAGATCAAGAATGGTCGGATTGGCTACTTGTTTTCACTGATGCTTCAAAAATGTCGAATGATGGTAATGTTGGTATCGCTGCGTGGATACCAAAATATAATATATTATTAAACTTTAAATGTCCTCCACAGTGCTCGGTGTTCTCTGGAGAAGCGATAGCTTTACTAGAAGCTGTAAAATATGTAGAATCTCATAAACTTAATAAATCTCTTATACTTTCAGACTCCAAAAGTTGTCTACAAGACTTGATCAAGCTCCCACTACATGCTAAAGACAATTTCCCCATTTCTCTGTTGACTCGGGAAGCCCTATATAGGTGTAATTCAGCGGGCATAGAAGTAGTGCTGGCATGGATTCCTGGACATGCGGGTATATCAGGCAACGAAACGGTCGACACATTTGCAAAAGAGGCAACTCACCAGGGCTCAGATACTTATTCCTTATGCTTTCCTCGGGATCTCAAATTGTCGGCCCAAACCCATTTAAAAAAAGATTGGGATAGAATTTGGTCAACTCATGGCAAAAATATGGCGAAAATGTACTTCAAAATCCAACCTGATATCCCAGTAAAACCCTGGTTTTATAAATATAGAAACTTCCACAAACACCCAACATCAGCCATTATCCGTCTTAGAATGGGGCATGTTTGCTCTCCGGTATTTTTAGCCAAAATTAGAATTAGAGACAGCTCTTTGTGTGAGTGCGGCCTTGATGAGGGTACTTTAGATCACATCTTTTTCGTCTGTCCCAGGTTATCGGTTTCTCTGTACGACTTACTCCCGCGCAATATCCCTCGCCCCGTAAATGTGTCTTTTCTTTTAACCTTGGTCTTCTCTTCGTTCGCAAATATCCTTGCCAAATTTATTAAAAACAATAATATATATTTATAAGATTTTCGTTTTATATATGTATTTATTTCCCCTGTTCTTCTACTCTTCCCCATTTGTATATCCTACTTGATTGGTATGGTCTAACTCTCTCACTAACCGTCTTTGTTATATTAGATAGTTTACTAACATTACTTACTAACTCTACATGTTTGTTTGTTTTAGGTTGCTCCATGCTCATCGGTACCGGTCAATCGTCAATAAATTTAGTTTTTTCCTCAGTATACATTATCGTGTCATTTTCAACCTTGACATTGGCAAAATCATCGTTTTGATAACGATGGAGCCATAAAATAAGAAAAGAAGAAGAAGAACAACCAACATTACGAGGGTAGTTTAAACAGTAGACATTGACATAGTTTTTTTACTGCAGGCATAGGAAAAATGTAAATTTCGATTGATGTGTGTCGTCACTTCCAGTGTAAATAAAAAAAATTAATAATTAAAGTTATTTTATAAAGAGACAATTACTTCAAGAGACCAAACTAATTCCGATTATTATAGCTTAAATATCGCAAACAAGACGTTAAAAGGGGATAGTGTGTTCGAATAAGTCATTTAAAAAAATAAAAATAATAAAAATTGGCTATCTTTAGAATTATATTTGATACGTCAAATTATAGTAATGAAGTACCTGGGCGACCGAGCTTTGCTCTCAAACATTAACTAAATTTTTTAAATCTTGTCTAAAAACAATACAAAAAATAATAATATATAAACTTGAACATAAACAAAAGTAAATCACCGAGTGGGATTCGAACCCGTAACACTCTTTCTAGCGGTCCGCATCCTAAACTGCTGAGCCAAAACGGATAGCGGCCGGCGCGACAAAATCAGCGATCATATTCTGCGTGGAAAGAAAAACGCATGAAAACTCGAAAACACGCGCGATTGTTTACCCCCGAAAACCCCCATATACCATTTTTCAGCGAAATCGTTAAGAGTCGTTTTTGAGATCACAGAAATATATAAATATATAAATATAC
The DNA here is from genome assembly GCA_963555685.1 of Acrobasis consociella. Taxonomy (NCBI): domain Eukaryota; kingdom Metazoa; phylum Arthropoda; class Insecta; order Lepidoptera; family Pyralidae; genus Acrobasis; species Acrobasis consociella. Next base: position 8,116,682 of record OY743132.1, on the reverse strand, counting down.
AAGAATTGCTCGTTTAAAGGTATAAGATTAGCCTTATCGATTGCGACATTTATTAGGCCAGCTGCCTTTTAGTAAAGGTACCTTACACTCCTTTATCTCCTACTACCATCCTTATTTAACTTGTCTCCTTTAACTCAAATTATTTATCTACTTGGCCCAATGGTTGTCAGCCATTTAGCAATGAAGTTTAAATAAATAAATAAATAAACATACCCTCCTTGACATCTTCCTCTACTTTAGCGTTCATCACTGTACTGCGAATAAGAGTGACAGGCCCTATATCAATACAGGACTTATGGTCTTCGTCAGAGTCACATTCCTCTTCAACAGGGATGTCGGCCGCTGCCGGCTGCGGGGGTGGGCTGGCTGGAAATGAGAACGAAGAAGGACGAATGAAATTACCAACAACGTACGAAAACGAACGATTTTGACGTTGATTTTAACTTGTACTGTAAAGATTCAAAATTCTCGGATACAGTCCACAAATTAAGCTCATAATTGGTCCTTCGAGCCGGAGTCGGTTAAAGAAACGAATTTTTCTTTTCATCCAACAATGAAGCTAGAAAATGAGCTTACTTAAAGTTACATGTGAACATACCCTCCATGGCATCTTCCTCCTGTTTAGTGTTCATCACTGTACTGCGAATAAGAGTGACAGGCCCTATATCAATACAGGACTTATTGTCTTCGTCAGAGTCACATTCCTCTTTAACAGGGATGTCGGGCGCGGCTGCTGGCTGCGGGGATGCTGGAAACGTAATGAGCTTTTTTAACTCATTTACCGCCGCAGTCGTATGTATACAACCGGCTATACCAATACCACTAGCGCCGCAGTCGCATATTTACAACAAATAAAGCGTATTTTTTTTTTGAAGCGATTTGCTAATTAAAACATTTATTATTTGACTATGGTATTAAAAAATAAAGAATTTATTAGCTTTTTATTTTTCTGTCCACTATTCTGGACGGTAGATATACTATTTTTTTGTTTTAAAATGTAACAAAACTCGTGCCGCGTAATTTCAAGTTCACCCAAACGTGTACCGCCACAGTCGTATAAATACAATAGTAGTGTTGTCCCTCAATTGATAATCATAATTTACTTTGTCGAGTCGACATGCATGTCTCAAGTTGCGTTTCTGACGAGTTGCGTTTTTTACAAGTTTCAAATCTGACGAAATGCGTTTCCGTCAACATGCGTTTTCTGTCGAAATGAGTATCTGACCAGTTGCGTTTCTGACGAAAAGCGACGAATCCGGAATTGTAACAAAGTTTCAGCAGTTGATATTTATGAAATGTATCAAAAAATCTAGCAAAGAATTTTAATAATAAGTACGTGATTGTACAGTAAACTTACTTGAAAGATATTTTTTTCTTGTTGCTGTTAAAAAACTAGTAATTACACTTGGAAATATTTTGTTGTGTACCTATTTTATGATGGAATATTTATCACAAGTAAATAAGTCAGAATATGTATTTTTTTATCGGTGAGCTTTAAAAACAGTTAATCTACACTAATATTATAAAGAGGAAAGATTTGTTTGTTTGTTTGTTTGTTTGTTTGTTTGTTTGTTTGTTTGTTTGATTGTATTGAATAGGCTCCGAAACTACTGGATCGATTTTAAAAATTCTTTCACTGTTGGATAGGTATGTTATCCCTGAGTGACATAGGCTATGTATGTACCACGGGCGAAGCCGGGATGGACTGCTAGTCTATGAGTAAGAATAGTTAATGTGTAGTATCCTAGTAGAGTCCTAAACTTAATATCGCGAATATTGTCGACAGTCGGCAGTTACGTACATTTGCCAATCCCTATTCATTTTCACTTTATTTTTTACTTCAGCGCCGCAGTCGTATATATGCGACAAATAGGGATTGAATCGTTATGACTCAATTATATTATTGACGGTATATTGTATTAACGAAATTTTGTAACTTGCGTTAATTATATGCATGTTTTAAAATAAAACAAGCTTGTATTTGTGAGACTTAAGAGTCCCCTTACCCTAGACTTCTCCATACAAACGTAGTCTACGTTTAATTATGAAACCACGTGTCAGATTTCGGTAAAAATTGGTAATTGTAAAGAAATTGCAATTATCTAGGGTAATAACTGGTTTCCTACACTAAAATTATAAACTGGAAAAAAAATATAACGATGTAGAAGTTTCCCATACTGATGGTCAAAAATGATATAAAACACTATATTCTATTTCAAGTTGATATTTTTACTGTGGGAAACTAGTTATTACTCTAGATAATTGCAATATCTTTGAAATTACAAAATTTTGCCGAAATCGGACATGTAGTTTTGAAATAAAACGTAGAGTACGTTTGTATGGAAAGTTGTATTTTGGTCTAGGGTAAGGGGACTCTTAACTTTAATTTCAGCTAATTAAAGGCTTTATCGTACGCGATGTGCACATCACTGGTTTACATAGACAAAAATATGTGTCTGGCGGGGCACTTTTATCGTAAAAACACCTGGGCCAAAGGGTTTAACCACAGGCTATACAGGCTATACTAGATCACTGTAGTATAATGATAATAATATACCAGTTAAACAACATAAAAAATTGACATTCTTATACAAATTGACCGGGCAGCTGCACACTTTCATATGGAAATGTGCAGACACCATCTTTTTTTAGCAAAGCTCTTGGATCAGTCGGTTCAAGAGCTTGGCAATTTCTTAACGGCCAGTTAATGTATGTCGTCACGGCATTTTACTGTAGCATTTGTATTCTTTGTTTCACTGTCACGATAACAGTACCAATTTATGTTCACATTTATAATATTAGTTGGGATAAGTACATATAGAGATAATGTTCAGGACCTGGGTCAATCTGAAGATCAACCTGACCGGGACTGAACCTGGGACCTCCTGTGTGACAGCCTGGCATGATGGCCACTAGGACACAGAGGTCAATCAAACAATCAAAACATATTAGTATCATATGTAAATAATAACATTCCGTGTGTTGTAGGTTATACCTTCCTCATTCATTATGGAGTCTGGACTAAATGGTACACTCTTAACCATCGCCTTGCACTCAGCCGTGTACTCAGAGCAGAACGAAGAATTCAGTTTCTCCTCCACTCGGTCCACTGCAGCTAACATGCTACGGGATTTGGTGTGAGCTGAAACAAGTGTTACTGTTATGTGATAAACTTGAAGCATGAAATTTGAAGCAATACATTCAACTATTTCATGTAGTTTTATATTCCGCCTTAACTATTTCACTGGGAAACTTTATATCAGTTTTCGTGCGCCCAGCGCGAGGCGTAGTAAATCGAAAATAAATACCTACAACCAAAAAGGCATGTGGCTACCTAAGTTTGTGCAATACGAGCAGTGAGCTTTTTGTTGGAAATATCCGATGCTCATAAAATGGGCATTATTTGTTGATAAATTCGATGTTCACAGTGAAAAGGATAACTTAAGATGTGCCTATCTATCAAAATAAACGATGAGTAATTAAATATCACAAATTATAATTTCTATTATGTAGTTACTGGTAAACACCATAAAAGTGTTGACCAGTAACAAGTGATTATACAGGCTGACCGGTAAATCACCTTGTATACGTATTAAAAGGGGGCACTCAGTAATCGATTCTCGTTCCAAATCTATAAAATAATAGGTGGTTACAAATTTACAAAATTATTACCAATAAAAACAAGAGTGCCCACACTGGGCACTCGCGCTAGGCGCGGTGGATACGGTTGCCAGCGCGCCGTGGTAAGTAGAGGTAGTTTAGGTACTGAGCGCAGGCGAGCGCGAATCGAGCGCGCGAAACATTTTCTAAACATTCGGAGTGCCCGCCTTATGTCTCTGAACACATATCTACCATCAGGCAGTATTGTATGGATATATGGAAAAAACATTTTGATAAGTGTTCAGAGACAAAAGGTATTTGGTACAAAACCATTCAAAGTTTACCAAATTCGGTTCCTTGGTTTGACTGTGCTAGACTCTCAAGGGAATATCTTGTGTGTGCATTTAGGGTGAGGGCAGGTCACGTTCCACTGAACAAGTTTCTTTTATTGATGAGAGTAACCCGCTCAGACTTATGCAATTACTGTGGTAAGTTAGAGGACTTGATCCATGTATTGCTGGAATGTGACCAGTATACCGCCCTACGTGACCGGTTTTTAGCTGAACTACCAATGTACAATGGTGAGCTTAACATAATGTTAAGCAATCCACTGTCGCACATGGCAAAAGCCATCTACTTTTTTCTGCGAGCTGTGATGGTGCACAGAAGATAGATAATACCTAATTGTAGTTCCCCATGAGGCTGGCATAGTCACACCAAGTGAACTGAAGCCTCGGTAAAATAATAGATTTAAAAAAAAAAAAAAAACATTCGGAGACTGCACACTTCATTGACTAAATTTTCTTTGTACATAATTAATAAGTATTTTGATTTTATATCTATAAATTGTCCCTTAATATGGCGCGTGATTTACCAGTCAGCCTGTACACTCCTTATTAGTAACTACCACTACAGTTAATTACTGTAAAACTGTTAAGTGTAGAAGTCAAGTGATTATTATACTATTTGGTGGAAAGATGAATTCGTTGTAGCGTAACTACTCAGCTGCGTATTTTATAATTCTTCATTGCGGAGAAGCAAGTCAAATATGCCAAGTAGTCATTCACAGTAGTAAAATCTGTACCTTTCATTGTTCTCAGGAAGTTTTCTTGCTTAACACTTTCACTGCTGAAAAACACAATGTGTGGTTTGCAAAGCGGTTTTCAACAGTGGGAGTGTCACTGATGGGTTTCTCCAGTGTGTCTTGGAACCATGATCAGTGTATCACACTCGTGTCCTTTCATTGTTGAGAAAGTGATGAATAAACCCTGGTGCCTCGGACAGTAATTTGCTATGTTCAATTCTTCTAAAAACAAAGACGTTCTTTTGCCACGTACTGCCGCTGTCTGTGTTTAACACGAATATCTCTTTGAGCTTCGATATTTGCTTCTTTATGTAACAACTTTGCGTCAGTGTTTGCTGTTTTTTGAGCAAATTTCTCTAATTTCTATCTTTGTCTGCATAATTTGCACTTCTCTGCGTTAGTTAATTTCTTTGATTGGGAAGCAACTTCCTTCGGGGGTCTGGTTGGGTGGGTTCCCATAAGCCGATTGCAATGTTTTTTTTTCTTAATCGACGCTTCCTAGCCTGTTTTATGTCTAACTTTATTTGCTTCGATTTTTAATGCATCCCTCTTAGAGTTCTTTGATTTTGGGCGCGTCATGGTAATAAGCCAAACCACAAATTGTATACCCAGTAATGCGGGATCATGGAAGACCAGCGGACGGGCGTCTCGGTCGCCAGGAGACACGGCCGTGTTCGGAGGCATCTTCGACCATTTATAGCCCACTATTGTGTTTTAGCTTGCTATTGTGTTACAAAGAGTACAATAATCACTTCGTTTTGTATTCGTATTACCGAAACTAATAATTCGTAATATCGAAACTAATAAATCAAATAATATATGATGATACCTACCTATCTAATTACAAGCTACCTAAGGCCTACGCTACGACGGCTACGACGTTGTCACCCCAAATTACAAAGATTGTCCTTGTCCTAAAGAAAACTAGACTTTGTGTTTTGAATGTTGTGATGTGATCAAAGAGATTAGAGAATATAATTTATTTGTGATCAAACAAAAAACGTAAAAATCACATCACGTGAAAATAACCGCTTGACATGACATTGACAGATTCAGAAATTCAGATATATTTCAAACGAGGTGTCAGTCAAATAAGCCCGTGAGCCCGTGACCCAAAGAGTAACCGTGACCCGTTAACCCGTAACACACATGTTTAAAAACATGTGTATCACGGGTTCACGGGTCACGATCTAATTCTAAAAAATCAAGCTTCCAAGTAGATAAGTATCTACCTATTGCTGTTTTGCTTAAACCCATGCCCATGGCATAAACTATCGATATGTATGTCTATCGAGCGACAACACTACCTTCCTTCTGTCAAACTCAGACAGAAAAACAATGAATTGGTTTGTTTGTTTGTGTTCTTTTATGTAATCTGTGGTTTGTTTTGTTTTTTTGATGTCGATTACAATATGCCTTGAGTGATATAATTTTATCGTTGAGTTTATTCGTTTTTTAACACACTAGCAAGAAGTTATAATAACACAACACATCCAGCTATAAATGGTCGGTTCGAGATGCCTCCAAACACGGCCTTGTGTCGAGTCTGCTTGGCGACCGACGCCTGCTTGTCCTCTATCGCCGGCACTCCGCTACAAGTCGTCTATGAGCGGCTTACGAATGACAGTGTTAGTATCAACATTTCTTAAGTTCTGTACAGAGTAACATCGTAGGAACTGTACGTAATGTACGTTGTGTTGGTCGGTTGCAGCTGGTGAAGGGCGGGGCGTGGCCCGTGGCTGCGTGCTACGTGTGCCGCGCTCAGCTGCTCAAGAGCCACAAGCTGATGCTGAAGGCGGCCCGCGCGCAGGCTGTGCTCACTGCCGTACTTCAACATTACTCTGAGGTAGTTATTTATCTAGTTATCTGCTTCAAAAATAGACTGGACAAATCAGCTAGGCATAAATATTAACAATTTGACTTTTTTTATGTTAATAAGGTGTGGTTTAATGTAGTATAAGTAAAGTATAATCTACTGTTTACATTTAACAGACCATTAATGTTGTACACAGATTAACATGCAGTCGGTGTCTCTGTTGGACCGGCGCAGGCTGGGGCTGTGCGGCTCGCTGACCGTCTCCCGAGCTGAGTGCCTAGACAGTACATCACTTCCTGTTGCTGCCATCAAAACTGAGCAAGATGATGCTGAGCTGAGCTCTGACCTCTCTGACGGTCCCCCGTCCCCAGCGTCAGCAATGTCGGATGACACTCAAGACCAAGATGGCAATGCAGATGTCAGCGAGCACAACATGGAGTCTGCACATACAGAACTGGAAGAGACAGATGAGGAGGCTGAGGAGAGGCGGCAACATCGCGCAAGCACGCAGGGGCCTGGTAACCCGGTTTTATTGACCTTTATTACATTACTGACGTCTGTGGCCTAGTGGTCATCATGCCAGGCTGTCTGGGGGTCCCAGGTTCGATCCCCGGTCAGGTCAAGATGGAAAGTGATCTTTTTCAGATTGACCTGGGTCTTGAATGTATCTCATATGTATTTGTGTTACGTACGTGTGTTGGCTTCCGTTGTAGAACCGAACTCGGGGTATCTGCAGCTACCCACATGTCAATATATAACATGCCTTTCCCCCAGGATAGAGGACACATTACTGATTGTTCCACTATTTGAGTCACTTAACACATACTATAATATATTAAACACTAAATTGTTCACTTATACCCTACACATGCTTTCATTGTCTATTTTTACTATTTAAATTTTATTGGCTATCTGCATTATAATTTTCTTCTTCATTATCAGATTCTATGTCTGAACTATGTACACTCGGACATTCGTGAAGCTCTATCTTTTTAAAGGATGGTTTGCAGACGGTGGGCTTTCACTTGACCGGGGTCGTTTGTTGCTGTTAGATTCCATTCTAGTGACTGATTGATAATCATCTCGTAGCTCGCATTGCTCAGGACCTTTTACCCCAATAATTTCTGCCCACTGGCTTTTTGGAGGAATTCTAATGGTTCCATATGCTTCATCTCTTTTTTCCTCTTCTCCCTGACCAGGTTCTTCATGCCTCATTTCACTGTCCTTCCTTGTACCTATTTGTTCTTCTCCCCCTTCGTTCCTGGTAAATCCTAGCATCTGGTTCACATGCCTTATGAATAACTTATTACCTTGTTTAATTTTATACCTTAAAATCCCAATTCTCTTTACTATAGTCCCTTCTAGCCACCTGGGTCCACCTCTATAATTCCTGAAGCAAATTGTCTCCCCAACTTTGAATTGTCTCATCCCGGGCAGATTCTAACACACAGAACGTCCAGAACAATTCAAGTACTCACCTTAAAACACACGACGGCGAGAAACTATTTGAATGTAACACTTGTCAACGGCAGTTTCGAGATAGAAGAAATTTAATATGCCACCTTAAAACACACAATGGGGAGAAGATATACAAATGTAATATTTGTCAACGTGGGTTTTCACGCAAAGATAATTTAAATGTTCATCTTAAAATACACACTGGAGAGAAACCATTTGAATGCAGTGCATGTCAACGTCAATTTCGACAATTATGCAGTTTAAAGCGTCATCTTAGAACGCATACTGGCGAGAAACCTTATGAGTGTACTATTTGTCAAAGGCGGTTTGCGCTAAAAAAATCTTTGAAAAGTCATCATCTTAAAACACATACTGGCGAGAAATCATATGAATGTAATATTTGTCAGTACCGCACTACACAAAAGGGTCAATTAAATGCTCATCTTAAAACACATACTGGCGAGAAACCATATGAATGTAATATTTGTCAATACCGCACTACACACAAGAGTCAATTAAATGCTCATCTTAGAACACATACTGGTGAGAAACCCTATGAATGTAGTGCATGTCAGCGGCAATTTCGACATTTGTGTACTTTAAAGCGTCATCTTAGAACGCATACTGGCGAGAAACCTTATGAGTGTAATATTTGTCAAAGGCCGTTTGCTTTAATAGTGTCTTTACAAGAGCATCTTAAAACACATTCTGGCGAGAAACCACATAAATGTAATATTTGTCAACGTGGGTTTAAACGAAAATTGAATTTAAATACTCATCTTAAAATACATGAGAAAAAATTTGAATGTAATATTTGTCAATGTCAATTTAGACATAAAAAAAAATTCAGAGTACATCTTGAAACACATACTGGCGAGAAAACGTATAAATGTAATATTTGTCAACGTGGGTTTTCACGAAAGAGTAATTTAAATACTCATCTTAGAGTACATACTCGCGAGAAACCATCTGCTCATGTGCGGATTGTCCGCTCCGCTGCGAGCGCGGCCGCGGACAGCGCTCGGGGCCGCGGCTGTGACGATGCCGCGCGGCGCGCCGCGCAGCCCTACGAGTGCTCGCTCTGCCAACGTGGGTTTAGTCTCAAAATCGCTTTGCGGCGCCATGTAATGACTTCGCACCGGTGAATCTGCGATATCAATTTTTGTGATGTAAAATATAGTTTTGTGAATAATTGTAAGCAATAAATAGACTATTTTACTGTTTGTTTGTTTTTGGTTAATCTGAATTTATAGTCGCAATATTATTTTATTGCACTGGACTGATGCAGATACACCGGAGGGGTCCCCTCTTTGTAATCGAAATTTCATATACTCGCTTATTCGTTATTTACAAACTCAGTCTATCGTTATTTCTTTTCATATTTTATGTATTTTATCGAAATAACGTTTTGTTACCTACAATTTTGTTTCCACGTAGGATTCAGTTTGCAAAATAGTTGAAACATTTGAAACGAGTGCTAGGCTAGGAAACTTCTATCCATTTTCCCAGGTTATAGCAGACCTATAGGTTAGGTTATGATAGAACTGCGACCAATACACGCAAGAGCCGAGCGAGCGAAGGAAGCGTGCCGCGGCAGCGGCCGGCGAGTCCTAAGACACTTCTATCCATTTTCCTAGGTTAGGGCAATCTTATAGGTTAGGTTATGTTAAAACTGCGACCAACACACGCGAGCCGAGCGAGCGAAGCGAGCGTGCCGTGGCAGCGGCCGGCGAGTGCTAGAACACTTCTATCCATTTTCCTAGGCTAGGGCAATCCTATAGGTTAGGTTATATTAGAACTGCGACCAACACACGCGAGCCGAGCGAGCGAAGCGAGTTATTATGTGTACCGTTACATATTGAAACATGTTTTTATGAACATGCTGGTCTGGGAGAAACAAAAAAATCTGTATTCTAATAGACACCCGTTTTTCTTAATAAAATTCTGCCAAGCGTGTTATGCCAAATGAAATTCGGAGCATCAAGATTCTGCCAGATAGAGGGTACCCGTACAAAGTACATGCATTTTCGCAATAATGTTATCCATGTTACACTCAAAACGCCAAATCACTATAACTATATAATTATGTATGTGTGTGTTGTGCATAGTTGCAATCTGCTTGCACTGCGATGCATTCCTTTGCCTCATTTTAACAATAAATTCAGTGTACAAACAGCACTCGTGGAGTTTGGTTATAAAAGTTGCAATGAATAACAGTGTTACTCACTGCAACTGTAATTTTTCGTTTCGTTTTGAGTTATCCTCTTATTTTGCGGAGAATCAATCAAAAACGAACAAGCAAAAGCGTAAGTAAACAGAACACCGATAAAAGTCTGTAACAGGAGTCAGCACTCCAGGCGACGCGACCCTAGAGCCGCGCCGTGCCGCCCGCGCCGCCGCGCGACCTCCAACACCAACAAGCTCCCGCACCCTCGCCAACTGGATCCGCTGAAATACTCGCAACAACAGACAAACTTTAGAGCTCTTTCGAGGCAAATAAAATGTATGGATTTAGATACCATAACGGATAAGTGGGAGCTGGCAGACGAACTACGCAATCTGCAAGCGCGTTGGGATACGATTGATAAATTACATCTCAAAATCGATAACACATACCAGGGGTTCCAATCTTCAATATGATGGTGAATTTAGCTATTATGAAACAATGTACAAAAACATGAAAAGGTCGATAAATAAAAAATTGACATCCACCGTCAACAATCAACCCCTAAAATTGAAATTCCGGTTTTTACAGGAAAGTATATTCAATGGCCTACTTTCTTTAATTTATTTAATGAAACTATTCATAGTAATAACTTGTTATCTAACTGCCTCCGTGGTGTAGTGGTTAGAGCGTTCGGCTCATACCCGGAGGTGGCGGGTTCGATTCCTGGCGGGGGCAACGATTTTGTGTTGTTGCCCTAGTTTGGTTAGGACATTGTAAGCTGATCACCTGATTGTCTGATAAGTAAGATGATGCGTGCTTCGGAGGGCACGTGAAGCCGTCGGTCCCGGTCACTGTCTTTGACATTGGTCGTTACCTAAAACCATGTCTGAGACCTTTAAGGTGGTTTAAAAACTCTGACACTAGTGTTAGTCACTATCACACACGAGAAGAAGAAGAAGACTTGTTAACTAAGTGGCAAAAAATGCAACACCTAAAAAAGGGAAATTTTGCAAATTCGCTCACCACAATTCAAACTTCTTCAAAAAAAGAATGGAAACAAATACTAGGTATGATTTGAGACATAAGAATAGATTGCAACCACCAAACTCTAAACTAGCGTTACTTTCGGATAGCCCTTTGTGTATGTCGGTCAAAATATACAACTCTTACGAGGTTCGCTGAAGGTGGGCGTAGAATAAACCACGAATTTGGTACACTTTAGTTTATTACAATATGTCGCTAGCTTATACAAGTTCGCAAGCGAGAATTAAGTCCTCGCATTCAAAACCCGACAGTACAACAATACATGGAGAGGGCTTAAGCCCCGCCCCTGTCAAAACTAATTGGGTGAGCTAATTAAATAATAATAAGTGACGACCCCATCGCCCACTGGATTCCCAGTGCAGTCAGTCAACGCAGGGCAGCTTGTGGCGAGCTGATGGTGAGTGGCGACACCACGTACCCTACCTCCAGGGGGACCATACACACATGCGCTTACACACACACATACACAGTGACACACCCTCCGCCTCTGTCTTGCCTTAACCGGCCGGCCAGAGTGGAGTCGCAAGAGCAGGACATACGCTCCAGGGTGGAAGTGTATTGCACGTAATGGCGTAATAACGGGGAAACCCGCTCTCGGGGGTAAGCCCCGTGATGGTGAAACCGGAGCCGCACCTCTCGACACCCTCAGCTGCTCACATTATGTTGCGTCCTGGCCGCATTTTCGTGGCTTGTTAGGGTGCCCACAGGCTGTGTAGCCAACAAGCAGCAAGTCACCATCTACCAGGCTAAAATTATTGTCAGAGATTTTTAGGTAGATGTCCGTATCTCACTCCATAACCCAGTTATCCGGTCCACTAACATCCTCCCACATAGTCCAAACCAAGTCAATCCCTCCCTGGCAATAGATTGGCAGCTATGGAGGACTGTCCGTTAGTGTATCTCAATGGTACATTAAGGGATAGACCTCCGTAGATGCAGCCATCTCACACTTTAACGGTGACTCTTTTTAGCGGAGCATGTTTATTAAAAAGCGATATGATAATGCTATTAAACTCTTCAACCATTAGATCAACCGTAGATAAATCCGTAACTCTTGCCCAGTTAATTAGATTAAGGTCACTATTAAAATCGTCCAGGTCTATCTTGTTTAACGGCCTGTATGTGAAACATCTAGGTGGTACTTTACATTTCTTTAAGGACAACGTTATATTAACCATTGAATGCCTATATCCACCAGTTATGTTGTTCACCGACACATCGCAAATTGGAGCATTAGTACAGATCACATCAATAAGCGTAGCCGATTCAGGTGTAAAATGTGTAGGTTCTTTAACTACCTGATTTAGACTCATGTACTCTAGGAACTCATTAAATTTACGCGTGTTACTTTTAGTTACATCAAGTAGATCGATATTGAAATCTCCCAGCAATACAACGAAGTCATTATCAGAAAAGTGATTTATGGAATCGGTTATAGCGTCTATAAATACATCAGCGTTCACCCAGCTCGGTCTATAGGCAGTTCCTACTATCACCTTGCTATGAAAGCCACATTTGTTCAATATGGTCATTTAGTCGTTGTAAGTACCGCACATTGACGTCCCTTTTTATATAGAACCCGAGCCCGCCTCCACGTCCATCACGCATATGTAGTGGCCGTGAAATGGCACGAAACCTATAGCCCGGCACAACGGGGGATCGCTCTAGCTGGTCATCGTTAAGCCAGGTTTCATTGATCGCCCCCCCCCGATGTGGTTCCCATCTTGTCGCGATGGGGGGGCTCAGTACCTGCGGTTGCCTCGGCCGCAGGGAAGCTAAGAGGAACCCATTGCCCGGGTTGAGGCTTAGGCCTCCCCGGGCCCGGCGGAGGCCATTCCTGGCGGGAATGGCCTGGCTGTGAGGGAAGGGGGTGACGACGACCTCCCTACCATCACAGCCGTGGTAGGGGTCGCGGGGGAAGAGGAGTGTCGGTGTTTCGTTGCCGCTCGCCCTGTCCTCCGCGACCAAGCGCGGCCGTGGCGCTTGGCACGGCATCGGTGGGGCCGCAGGGGAAGAGGAGTGTCGGTGTTACGTTGCCGCTCTCCCTATCCCCTGCGGCCGGCTGTGTGGGCCCCGGTCGCCGTCAGGTGGACTGGGGCAGGGCCTGCTTCCGCAGGCCCCAAATTATGAGGGCTGGTTGGACGGTGGAAACGGGATTCCATCGTCCAACGGACAGCCCTCCGGAGTGGAAGGCAGGCGCGTGTGCGTGTCAGCGCGTCTGTCCTTGGGCCAAGAGGCCAAGGCGGCGGTTACTCCGGCCCCTCTGATTCAGCAGAGGGTGCCGTGAGGCCGTTGGCGAGCCGGGGCCGCTTAAGTAGCGGCCGGCCGCGCCGGGGCTGTGGAGCATGAAGAAGCACACGGTCCCGGCCGATAGCGGCTGAGAGGTGACTATTTATATAGGTTTCATTGATCGCGACGATATCAGCGCTGTACCGATCCATCGCAACGAGAAATTCATCATGTCCTGTGACCCAACTTAAATAACTTTAGCTTATTACCCGTAGTAAAAATTAAAATGTAATAAAGTATTATTAAAATGTAATTTAGAGTTAGGGGAACACTGGTATAGAGATTCATATTCATAACATTCACTTTCCTTTCTTCGTTGTTCACAGTTTTCGTATGTAAGCAGTTTATTTAGGTTTATTCTAACCCACACAAAATAGACAAGACAAGACAGCAATAGTTATAACGAATTTGAGAATGGCAAACAGACCACGACAAGAATATACAAATATTAAAATATAAGACAATTCCTGTACACAATAATTAAAATAACAACATGAGGAACCAGCAATTAAAATAAAAAAATTGCAAAATATCAATATATAATTACAAATTAAGTATAAATAAAATAGAGGATAAAGTAAAAATGAATTAAAGTAACTGATTTCCTTGATTTGAAGTTCTCTATTAAAGCTAGATTTAAATAGAAATATGTAAATTGAACTATCATAACATTCACTGATATATAAACTACAGTACGCTATTTTAAACGATAGAGGCGCCAACGGAATTAAGCCCAAAAACTCTGGCAATGTCGCTTTCATTACGAATGCGATGTCTGGGGCAGTCCGCATTTGGGTTCCGGCGCGCAAAGATTTTTCCGTCTTTTGTCCAGACAAATCGCCAATTTTGAGCTTTACCTAGATCCCGCGCCTGCCTGAAAAGCACACGATTCGTTTTAGTCAACCGCTCGTTGATGTAGAACATGGTACAATAAAACAAGGTATTCTCTTCCCGTGACAGCTGATGACGTAGGTGGAACTTGACTACGTCATCAGTTTGATATGTTGCCACTGTGTGAAATTTAATTACCCGAGCGTAATGAATTTTTGAACTTTTTAAACCAATTTCGAATTAATAATACATTATATCAATTTATAAAATATTGAATTGATGAATCACGCGAGAATCGCGAGATACTAAATAGCTAAGTTACTTAATATTTATTTTTAATATTCGTGAACTAATTGATAAAGTCCTTAAATTTACTGAAAAGAACAACCAGTGGCAACAATTTCGTGACGTAGTCAAGTTCCATCTCGGGAAGAGAATACCTTGTTTTATTCTACCATGATGTAGAACTTGCGGTGAGGCGCCGGGAGGCCCGTTCCTTCTGTGGTGACGCCGCGACGAACGCGAGCCGAGCTCAGCAGTTGGTCGCGAACCGCTCGCCGCACGACTCTGACAACGATCGGCCGGGGTCGTGGTGATGTGTCCGAGGTTTTTCCAACTCGCATCGCACTTACAATGTCTTGATCGGTTAAATCTACAGACAATTTGTCCGCAACTGTAGCAATAATATGCACTAAGTTTTCACCCTTTTCTTCAGGGATGTTAGAAATTTCTATGTCATTGTCAAGGAGCTCCTGGTCCTGGTCATTCAAGTCCGCATTAAGCCGGTCTATGGTCGCCTGCAGTGTCTTGTCTTCCCTGGAATTTAGGTCAGCCACCTGTGTTTCTAAGATTTGTCCCTATATGTTGATTTATTATCATTGGGTGATAAATGAAACAACATGCGTAGCCCGGGCTTCAAAGCAGCCTAGTTAAGGATGACCATAGACATAAACCGCCTTATTATAAAACACTGACTAATTTTGTTACTAGGTTTAAACCATTATCCAAGCAAATCAAGTTGATATTTTCGTATGAGACAATGGCGATTATTAGATGTCAACTTGATTTGGTTGGATAATGGTTTAAACCTAGTAATAAATTTAGTCTCCGTTTTATAATAAGACGGAAAATGTTTAAATAAATAAATAAAATAAGTAAATATATAGGGACAAATTACACAGATTGAGCTAGCCCCAAAGGAAGTTTGATATGGGATACTAACTCAACGATACTATATTTTATAACAAATACATATATAGATAAACATCCAAGACCCAGGACAATTTGAAAAAGGCCATTTTCCAGCTTGCCCTAATCGGGAATCGAACCCGGGACCTCTGGGTGGCGGACTAGCATGGTGACCACTACGCCACGGAGGTCAATAATAATAAATGTTATTATAATTTTGTTTCCTTTTATTATTACGGGATAAATTAAACACAATTTAATAAAATATGCTTTTAATGAAATAAAATTCAACACAATTACTATTCTACAGTGTACATTTACAATAAAACCTAATATATTTACAATCATATACAAGAGATCTTAAAGAGACAATCAAGTAATAAAAATAATGCTAAGGGTAATTTCAGACGGAAATGCGACGTGGCGCGCACTTTCGAAAAAATATAGAACTTGTTTATTTGCCAACAAACACAACGCGACTTATTATAAAACGCAGTCTAACTTTGTTACTAGGTTTAAACCATTATCGGACCAAATCAAGTTGACATTTCCAGATGAGACAATGGCATATTACTAGATGTCAACTTAATTTGGTCGGATAATGGTTAAACCTAGTAACAAAATTAGTCTGCGTTTTATAAGATAAAGTTTAATAAGACGGAATAAGTTTCTTTGCCAGTCAAATTAAAAGTACCCCGACTTTCAAAGGCTGAACCGATTATCATGAAACATAGCTAAGAGCCCTGTAAAGAATCTTGTTTACACGTAAAAAGACGCATCGAAATCGGTTTATCAGTTCGAGAGCTACGACGCCGTCAAATTTATTACATCTCTTTTGGCGTCGGAGGTTAAAAAGGTACTAATTCAGAGAACTCCCTGTACAGTGCGGCGTTGTACTCCATTCTGTATCTTTGTGAGTACCTGATAAACAAGTTCTTTATACACGCTGACTTTTGTTTGTTTGTTTGTTTATAAAGCTTTATTGTACACAAGAAAGAACACAGATACAAATCAGAAAAGTAAACATACAACGGCGGACTTATCCCGTATAGGGATCTCTTCCAGTCAACCGGCCAGTAATTGAGAGGAATGTTTACTTATTAAGCGTTTGGGGTAGAAGTAGTACAATTTAAATTTACAGAAAGGTACTGCACAAAAAAAAATATATACAGGTATGTAAACTACACAAATACAACTAAGATAAACTTACATATAAGATATATATAAATTATAATATATAAACCTACATTACCACTCACTCACTCACTGACATAGTTGTTTGCCCTGTTGCGGGGTTGGTGGGGTTTAGGTTGATGTGCGGTCGTACAGAGGGTGCTCCAGTGAGTACCAGAAAAATCTGACATTTGAGGATCTGCGGAAACGTGATGTGGAAGGGGTACGGCCTGCAAAAACGGTTAAGGTTAGGGGCGTGATTTTTTTTCCATAATGTAGAAGATTATAAGCAATTTGACGACCGTCACTTGTTTTTTTATTTTTTTCAAAATTCAAGATGGCCGCCATACAAGGACAATTTTCCTCCATACAAATTTCATACAAACGGCCACCCCAAGTAACTAGGCGCAGCCAGAGGCCAAAAGCCAAAAGCAAAGGCCATCCCCGCGAGGCCGCAGGCCGAGCTGCGGGCGAGGGCGAAGCCCGAGCCACTCCCCCCTCCCCCTTGGATCCCCCCTAAGTAATCTTCACTAGGCCGGAGGCCGAGCGATGCGAGCCCGAAGGGCGAGCTGCGGGCGAGGGCGAAGCCCGAGCCACTCCCACAGCCCCCCCCCCGTAAGTAATTTTCACGAGGCCGGAGGCCGAGTGTCGCGAGCCCGTAGGGCGAGCTGCGGGCGAGGGCGAAGCCCGAGCCACTTCCCAAAGCGCAGTCCAATTTTTTTTAATTTTTGAAAATCCAAGATGGCCGCCGAAAGTCAACTGCTTGCGATTTGGCTGAAAATCGATATCTATATGTAGTTTGAGCCCAACAATCCAAATTTTATATTTTTTTTGGAATTCAAGATGGCGTCTGGATTTTAGAAAATTTCACTTTTTTCGTTCATAACGTCTCACTGGGACTTCGTAGGGGTCTGAAATTTTGCATGTGGGGGTAAAGCACCCCGCGGAACTCGAAACTGGATTCAGATTTTGGATCCAAGATGGCCGCATCCACACATATTTTGATGTTTTCTTTACTGACTGCAGTTTTTACCCATTTTCTAAACTGGAAACATTTTTTAGCCTACCTCAACAGCCGCACGAAAAACCGCGGGCTGCAAGCAGCCCGCGGTTTTTCGTGCGGCGGGTGCTCCAGTGAGTACCAGAAAAATCTGACATTTGAGGATCTGCGGAAACCTGATGTAGAAGGGGTACGGCCTGCAAAGACGGTTGGGGTTGGGGGCGTGATTTTTTTTCCAAAATGTAGGGGGTTGCAAGCAATTTGACGAGCGTCATTTGTTTTTTTATTTTTTTCAAAATTCAAGATGGCCGCCATACAAGGACAAATTTCCTCCATACAAACTTACCCATTTTCTGAACTGGAAACATATCTTAGCCTACCTCAACAACCCCACGATGAACCGCGGGCTGCTTGCAGCCCGCGCAGCGCCCGAAAAGCTAGTAAGATATATATAAATATATATAAATACATAAAATAAACAATTTAAAATAAAAAGTAATTAGGTAGCTCGAAGTAACTTAGGATTCCGAAAATAAATTTAAAATTTTATTCTTAAAGGAGCCCAAGGACGATGCCATTTTAGTATCTAAAGGGAGCGAATTCCAAAGGTGTGCTGCCATCACAGAGAAAGATTTAGAGTAAGACTGCGAAGAATGACTTTTCATTGGTTTCGGAGCCGAAGGCCACCTTATAAGGATCATTAGTAAAACCTAATTAACTATTCAGAATAAAAATTCATATCCAAAAAAAAATTACGCCGCCGGCGGGACGACCGGAGTTCATAGGGGTCACGTTTTTCATCTTATGACATACAAATTTCAAATTTTTAAAATTTCGATTACGTATATGGATAGAAAAATTGATTTACTATACGACGTTATTTTCCAAAACCAATGAAAAGTCAGCGTGTATAATATTTCAGGAAATATGCTTTACATGTCACTCAGTGAATCTTCGGTTGATGGATTATAACTTTTTTTTAAATTTCTTTTACATATAAAATTTGTTTGTTTGTTTGTATGGACTTAATTGTCTGGGAATAAATGATTTTTTATTATTATTTTTTAAAGTGAGGGCCACGTCGCCTCTTTCTCGATCTGAACTGAACCGAAGGTGTTGCCACTGGGCACCGCCAAAGTTACTTTCAGAGAGGTGCATCTATACACATTATGCTTTGGACTTATAAAAAATCGGTAGTCAGAAAAGGCAAACTAGTGTCGGTTTAGACGATAAATAATAAATAAATAAATATATACGAGGGGGGGTCAAAAAGTTCGCGGAATGGAGGGGATAGCGGGGGGTGGGGGACCTGCCGCAGGTAGTAACTAATGAGCAACTCTTTGTGAGTATATATGCCAAGTTTGAACCTGATTGTGTCAATAACCTTTGACCTGTCGTCGATCAAACAAGTGAATCCGGAAGAAAAACTTGAACATGGAAAAAATCGAGTTTCGTGCCGTCATAAAGTTCCTCACTAAGCAAGGAAAACCACCTCAGAAAATTTTGGAAGAAATGTTATCAGTATACGGGGACTCTTGCCCTGGGAAAACCATGGTGTACAAGTGGAATAGCCTTTTCAAGCAAGGCAGAGAGTCTCTTGAAGACGACCCTCGCTCAGGACGGCCGATTGAGGCCACCACCTCAAACATCGTTGAAAAAGTGGAGAATCTTATACTGGAGGATACTCGTTTGAAGAAGAAACAACTTGCAGAAATGGTTGGAGTATCACCTACAACCATTTTAAATATTCTACACGACAATCTTGGGATGTCAAAAGTCAGCGCAAGATGGGTGCCAAGAATGCTCACACCACCACAGAAACAGCTGCGCGTCGAGTATTCAAAGGAGTTTTTAGACCTCTGTAGCGCCGACAAGGAAGGAATTTTTGCAAGACTTGTTACTGCAGATGAAACTTGGGTTCATCATTATGAGCCTGAGTCGAAGCAAGAGTCTATGCAGTGGCATAAAAAGGGTCAGCCCCCCCCTAAGAAATACAGGGTGTCACAATCGGCTGGAAAAATCATGGCAACTGTTTTTTGGGATACAGAGGGTATTTTATTAATAGATTATAAAGATAAGGGTGTTTCTATAACGGGAGAATACTACGCTAATCTACTAAGACAATTAAAAGAAGCAATCAAGGAGAAAAGGCGGGGAAAGTTGACAAAGGGTGTGCTGCTTTTGCATGACAACGCACCGGTACACAAGAGCCGCGTTGCGATGGCTGCCCTTCATCACTGTGGCTTCGAAATGTTAAACCATCCTCCCTATAGTCCAGACTTAGCCCCCTGTGATTATTTTTTATTTCCCAAATTAAAAAAAGAGCTTCGGGGGAAGAAATTTTCCGATGATGAAGAAGTCAAGTCGGCGATTTCGGCCTATTTTGAGGACAAAGACAAATCATTTTTTTTCGACGGTATTAATAAGTTAATAGAGAGATCTGAAAAATGTATTCGACTTAAGGGGGAATATATTGAAAAAGAAAAATAGTACAGTATTTTATTTCACCCCCCTTCCCCTCCGTTCCGCGAACTTTTTGACCCCCCCTCGTAGGTACAAATCACACGATCGCTCCTAACACTCGCCTTAAAGATGATCGTCTAAACTAGTCTCCCTTTTCCGACTACGCGAATAAAACCGTATTAATAGTATTTAATACTAATATTCATAAAAATTAAAAAACGTGTGCTAAACCTGGTTTTTACCGACTTAAAAAGACTTCGAAGACGCCTCGACCGATTTGGAAAATTATTCTTTTGTTTGCAAGGGTATACTTCTGAGGTGTTCCCATAATTTATCAAATATGTAGTATGAGGTGAAGTCGATTTCTAGTTTTGAAAAATTATAGTTTAAATATCTTTTGTCCCTAACATTCGTTTCAATATTTGACATTGCAAGAACAAGACAAAACATATCTTAACTAAAATAAGCATAGCAAACGTTTCTAAATTTTGATGAATAGAAAACTAAATAAAATAGTGACGGTTTGCTGCATTGTCTAACATTCAGATTTTCTCTTAAGCTTTTGACTCGATAGCGTCTTTTGTATGTAATCATTCATTTTCCTAAGATCTTCTTCCAAAGCCGCATTCATAGACATGTGACTATCGAGGTGCTTCGTATAACTCTCGACAGAGAAGTAATTAAGCTCGCAAATTTCGCACTCATATATCTTTTTATTCCGGTGATTTGTGACGTGCGATATTTTACTTTTGTCAACAAACTTCATTTCATGAATTGTATCATTTTCATCGTAGTCCAGTTTCGGACGTTTACAGCTTAGGGGGGAGTTAAAAGAAGGTTTTCTGTACGCTTTCAAACAGCTAGTCAGATAAGGATTTGGATTTTTCTGCGGGCATGTTTTACATACGTGAGGTATCTCGTTCGTTTCTGGCTTGTCTTCGGCAGGCGGGTCTTTTACGTTCACTTCTTCTTCTTTAATTTCAAGTAGATTACCTGCGTTGAAATTGTTTTATTTAATCTTATATAATTTTTCATAGACATACACGGTGATTTTTCATTGGTTTTGGAGTCGAAAGCCACTCAAGCACAACACAAAAAGCACTTCGGCTCCAAAACCGTTGAAAGATCACCGTGTATATGCCAACTTGCACCCAAAACTCTGATAACGAGATGTAGGATACTGATAGTCTTCTTATGAACTATTTTCGTGTCTTTTCCTTGACTCTGTAGTTCTTGTAAAGGGGCGTATAAATCCTCACACGACATAGCTTAACAAGTGTTATATAATATTATCAGAGAATAAAGTATCGTTGAGTAAGTATCCCGTAATCCATACTTATATATAAAGCTGTAGAGTTTGTTTGTTTGAACGCGCTAATGTCAGGAACCACTGGTCCGATTTGAAAAATTCTTTCGGTATTAGATAGGTCGTTTATCGAGGAAGCCTATAGGCTATATTGCATCATGTCCGCGACTTCACTCGAGTAGTTAACGCGGGCGAAGCCGCGCGCTGCCTCTAGTACAAGATATAACTTACTTTGGTTTTGTGAGTGTGATTTGTGATCTATTTACTTTGTTGCTGAGGGGGGTCCTGACCAATATGTTTATTTCTAAGGTGCCTGTTCAAGTCCAATCTCCGATCGTATTTGTGTCCGCAAAAGCAGCATACATATGGTTTCTCGCCAACGTGGGTCCTCATGTGCGACTTAAAGTCATCTTTTATATCAAACTGAGAGTAACAAACGTCACATTCATACCGTTTCACCCCGTGGACGTTCTTCCTGTGGGACCCTAAAGCATCCCTCTGGCTGTACTTTCTATCGCACATATTGCATTCGTATATATACGCGTACTGCCAACGCGACGCTGTACCAGTATTTACATTACCCTCCATTTTCTTCTCGTGAAATCTAAGATGCTGTGCGTAACTATATTTATGAATATACTTTCTGCCACACAATTTACATTCATAGCAATTGGTGCTATGTATTTCTAGATGGCTGCGCAAACGACTTTTAGTTTTGAATCTCGATTGACATATGTCACAGTCATAAGATTTCTCGTGAGTCCTGACGTGGATGTCTAACGACATTTTATATCTACACGTGTATGTACAGACATTACATTGGTATGGTGTTTCGCCTGTGTGTCTCTTTATATGGTCAATTAAGCTTTGTTTCTCATCGAATCTGAATTGGCAATAATCGCATTCAAAAGGTTTCTCGCCCGCGTGAGACTGCAAATGCTTTTTGAAATCAGCTCTCTTACTATCATTACTGTGCGTATACATGTGTAATTCTAAGTTAAGTTGACTGTTGTACCTGTTACTGCAAACTTTACAATCATAAGGGTACTCTCTAACGTGAACTTTTTGATGTTCCTTTAAATCTTTGCTACTAAAATGCCATTTACACACGTTGCATTCAAAGAGTTTCTCGTCCATATGTCCTTTAATATGCTTCACCAAATCGCATTTATCATTACACTTAAAAGGACAAAGGTCACATTCGTAAGGTTTCTCGCCACAGTGCAGCTTAATGCGCTTTCTTAAGCTGCCTTTACTAAACTTAACCCTGCAGGCGTGACACTGGAATGGGTTTCTTGTTAAGTGAACCGCTGCGTGCGGAATCAATTCGCATTTCTCGTTAAATATATGTGAACAAACATTACATTGATAGGGTTTTAAATGTGTATCTATGTGGGCTTCCAATTCGTTTATACCATTAAACTTTTCCCCGCAAACCATACACAAATTGTGTATACATATGACGCATTTGTACTTTTCCTCAGAACTTCTTTTGCTATGCTGTGTTTTTGATTCAGCTTGTTTCCCGCCGCGAGCACCTGCGACCAAATTTATCAAATCAGTGCTATGCCCATACCCGTCGCCTTATAAACATAATTATTAATCTTTCTTGTCACTAGATGGCGCTATATAGTAATAATTAAAACAATTAAATCTTTTATTACTATTATTTAAATAAATTAGTACCTACTCCAATTAAATTGACTTATATGAAATGCAGTAAATATTTTTAGAACATATAACACTGTCACTTTTTTGCTAGTCGTATGTGCTGCCATCTCTGTGAGCCTACCCCGCAACTTCAGTATTGCCTACTTACAACCTCCAACAGTTTCTATAGTGGCTATGGCAGTGCACAGACCTATTATATGTACTGAAGTACCAGAGAAGGCACGACATATCACTGTTGCCGTGTGGTATCCGGCAGAATAGAATAAGACTACTTCAAGCCTTTCCGTGGATATCGTAGAAGGCGACTTAGGAAATACAAGCTAAACTAAGCTTATAAACATCAATGAGACCTCTCTAACCCAGCGTGGAGAGTGTAGGCCAGGTCCTTTGGCTGCTTTGGCCAAGTACGGCTCTGGTAGTGCAGAGGGTCGTGCTCCTGCAGTGGAGACAAAAAGACCTGATGATGATAACCTAGCTGCCCGCCGCCAGCGGGGCAAGGCCCAAGCTACCGGCGGTTAGGTAGAGAGAGAAACCAAGTAATGCCTTCTGAATCTGACCCTTGACTCAACTATCTATCATAATCATTAAATTACCTTAAAGTCTTAAAGATATAGCCGAGCGAACCATAGTGTCGAGAAGAGACAAGAAAGAAGTGTATTTAATTTTGCTAGCTTCAACGTAAGTTTAAACTTGTATTATGGGATAGCAACTCAACGATACTATATTTTTATATATAAATGCTAGATATGCAGGGTCTACCAAAATATACTGAAATTATTTAGGGTGAATTCAGTCCATGATAATGTTAAAAAAATATCAAATAATGATAGCTTTAGCAAAATTTAGTCAGGTTATTTTACAGCATAGTTTAGTTTCATTTCTATTATCTGCATTAGAGGCTAGTTAGAACATGATATTAAATAAAATAATTGTACATGATACTCAATAATAACAATAACTTTCCCCAAGTAACATATATACACAAATATGAAAAAAAAATTGCTTTCCATACAAACTCTCAGTCGGTCAACTTCTCTTTCGATTATTCGAATCGAAAATTTCATATTTCGATTCCTTAGGGAAAGTTGTTCAGTATCATGGACTGAATTCAGCCTTATAATAATTTCAATGTACTTTGTCAGACCATATATACAGGGTGAATTTTTAACTACTAAAAATGATAATTATTGACGTGTAAAAGTTCCTGTGAAGATCTAATTACTGAATAAACATTTGAATCTTTGAATCTGGCCACCTGCCAAATTTTTAGAACAAGTTCAGTTCGTGATACTGAACTACTTTGAAAACAACGAAAAACAAAAAAATCGACTTTGCATACAAATCAGCGCTCGGCCAAACGGATTTTGTATTGGGGGACGAAAACTTAAATTACTTTTTTTATAGCGACCAAGGTATCTCGTTAACCGACTGTTCTACAGTCGGTTAACGAGATACCTTGGTCGGCCCTCTACCAATATTTTGAATTTTCTCTTAAACTCAAAATAATAAGTAACATAAAAATGTTTATTTTAATTATTATTTTCATGAAATCTTTCTGAATATACATTTTAATGTTAATATTATTTTGAGTATAATGCCGCATTTACACGCGCGAATCGCGAGGCGAATGACGAGGCGAACAACGAACTCGCATATGTAGACAGTGCAGTACACGAATGTTACGTGGAATGTTTCGTCGAACGACGAGGCGAATGGCGAACAAGAATGTGTAAATGCGGTAAAAACAGTAGTTTGCGTCGGCATTTGTATACGAATGTTTTGTCGAACGACGAGGCGAATAGCGAACACGCAAGTGTAAATGCGGTATAAGAGAAAACTCAAGATATAGGTAGAGAGCCGGCCAATGTATCTCATTAACCGACTGTACCAACAACATGAACTGAACTCCAAAAATTTGGCTGGTGGTTAAAAGGGGTCTGACGCAGAATGTGCACTTCGCAAAATGAGCACTCATCAAAACTTTTACATTTCGCAGAATGTGCATTTCTCACACTTCTCAATGTGCATTTCTCAAAACGATCACTACGCAAAATGAGCACTTCGCAAAATGTGCACCGTTCTATGATTTGACTAAATCAACTGTAAAACAAAGTTTACAGACACCCTGTTTATAGAATAAAAAATAAACATACTAGTTGGTATTTTATGGATATTCTTACCTTTATTTTCTTCTTTGATCAACTCTGTCAGTATTTGGTCACTGTCCGACGGAGATACTATCATCTCTTCTGCATCGAATGTTATTTCTAATGTAGGATTTGTCACTTCTAGAGGATCCATCATTGCTTCTGAAGTATCTGCAAAGGAATCACACTGTAAGTTTGCTAGTGGTGCCCTCTACATATATCTTGAATTTTAAGCTCAAAATAATCATCATCATCAATAAATTTAAGAACTAGGTTCTTGTCGGTTGGGAATTTTCCATACATACATACATACTATCACGTCTTTATCCCTAATGGGGCAGAGCATTTTTGGTCTTGCGGCTCTATGCAGAGCCCAGGGCCGCAAGAACCAAAAGCCACTTTTAGCGTCATGGTGGGCGAGAAGATGCAAAAGCAAGCAATACAGGGTTGCTAGCCGCATAGCCTATTAACATGATTCGCAGTAGAAGCCGGCCTGTCTCACTCCGCGGTAGGTATTAAGAACGCAAGTACAAAAAAAGTACGTACGGCGGCCTCGCCAGCGTGGCTAATCAGTGCCGCAGACAAGGTCAGCGTTACGCGATAGAAAGAGATGGAACGTCTAGGTGAATATAACAGTAGGTTATTAGCGTTGTGCGATCTGAATTGAACTTAATTGTATCGTAGCGAGAGTCGCTATTCTTTTAATTGATTTTTCGGAGTGAATCTGTACTTATACTATTATGTATTCTATGGTAGAAGTTGATTATTTACCTGGTAATTCATTCTTTATCTGTGTTATTGCGTTTGCCTCACTTTCACTCGAACCTGCGACGTTTGGTCGCATACAATCTTGAAGCATGTCACGTAGCATCGATGTTGAAGGACCGGGTGTCTCCGATACAGTAGAACTAACTGAGTGACTCATATTTGGATGGTTAGCTATTGCATTTGATTGGCTAACGACCATATCTGGATTAGGGGCTGGAGCTGAATAGCGAGGGACTGCGGATACATTTGCATGGCCCATATTTGGAAATGGAACTAGGGTAATATTTGGATTGCCAGCTTGAGGGGCCGTATTTGGATTTGCAACTAGTGGGGCCATATTTGGTATATTTCCCTGGCTACTTAGAGCAGCCATATTTGTATTGCTAACCCCTTGGGGGATAAGATTTGGACCAACCATGTGCATTCTAGGGTCAATTGGCACTATAGGGGCAATTGGCATAGGGGTCGCTTCAAACCCAGAAATAGATTCAATTTCAAGCTGTGTTACAATTAGAGACGATTGGAGACCTTTGGCTTTCCGATCCAGCAGTGCTACCGACTTTAGTGTGACCTGCAAAAGAATTAACATTATTATTATTATCATCATTATCATCATCCGTATTTTCCCGGTTGCATCCTCAGCTGCAATGTTTCAGAGCCCGGGGTCCGCTACCTAACCCAGGATCGACTGCCGTCTGACCTGCGCAACCCAAAGGGTAAACCAGAACCAATCCTGGGTAGTTTGATAACGCTAGATGGCGTTCGGGACCCACAGTTTATACCTGCCGTTCGAAACATGCAATATCCTAACTAGACTGCAAACAACATTTTAGAAAGTACGCTTCCCAGTGGGATTCGAACATGCCGTGGAGTGGAACATGTCGTTTTACCCTATGTATAAATTTAAATATGGTTTTGTTTGGTTTGGAACGGTTAATCCAGGGTGTCAGCTTCCTGCATACCAAATTTTATCAAAATTAGCCCCGCCATTTGCGCGTGAAGAAGTAACAAACATACACACACACATACATTCGCCTTTATAATATTAGTAATAAAGAAGTACTACACTGACCGCAGGTTTCGTCTCAAGTATCTCCATGAGGATCTTCTCTGCTTTGAAGCATGTCTGCATGAAGTTGTAGGTGCGGATGAGCTGAGCGTAGCACAAGTAGCATGCGGTCACGGGCTTTGTGCCTGTTTGTAGCTGAAATTTGAACAATAACTTTTAAACTATCATTGAGTAGCATGCATTTCATACACATAGAAATTGTCTACCATGTGCCACCATAATATAAAAATGTATTCTGCTTGATATGCAGCCGTTATTGTAATTTAGGTACAGAATTAATAATAGTATGACATACAGAACGGAAACTCGCACCGTCCCCCGCAATCTGACGTCCCCGCAACCCTTCCCCCGTTATTGTGAGGTGTAAGCGCCAGTAAAACAGGGTTATTGGTAGTCGCACGTTGACATTACGCGAGTCACTTAGGATTATTGAGTTATAATGGTGAGAAACTGTGCACATTATCATTGTTTATCCACGGAAAACAATAAAGAACAAAAATTTTATAGATTTCAGAGTGATAAAAACAGGTAAGCAAAGCAACAAATTCTGTGGTGGCGACCCTGATTGTTTAACTCACACATTTGACGTGTGCACGGATGTATTGTTTCGCTTGTAGTAGTACTAGGTATATATGCTGCTTCGTTTGTATGAAGTGCCATACCTGTGATTTAGGTAAGATAAGTGCCTACCCTACTTTTATTTATTATTGCCTTATTATTCAGACTAGTGTTCTCACTATTCTATCAGTTTTCCTCTTCTTCTGCAGGTCTGATTGCCCTTCGGCAAAGGCCTCCTCCAGCCTCTTCCACTCCGTTCTATCTCGTGCCACTCTGTGCCAAGTCTTTCCTGCCACCATTCTTATGACCTACCCTACTTAACTAACCATTTTAGTTTAAAACAGAAGTGAAAGGGCACCTGTCAATATTAAAAGATAAGAGATGGACCTACCAAACAACTAAATGGCAGGGACCAATAGGCAAAAGGAAAGATGATGATGATGAGCATGTATATTTATTGTAAAGTGTTAAGTGGAAAATAAAGCTATAATAATAAATAAGTAAGACTCTGGAACGCGCTTCCTGAGACCATTCGAACCGCTCCTAGTCGCGCTAGCTTTAAGACACGGGTGTTTAAACACTTCTTGGCCGATCTTTAACAGTACATTTAAAAATTGCTATATTATTTAATTATTTATTTATATATGTGTATGTGTATAGGTAATGTATTTATATATTATTTAAATACGTATGTGTGTATATATGTATGTATATGGAAAATATATATTATTATATGTATCGTTTACTGCTTTATTTTTTATGTACTATTTTTATCTTGCAACCCACATTTAGACTATCTACATAACCCAAAGGTTGACTGGTAGACAACGCTTCTAGCGTTAAGTTCGCCTATTTTTCTGTACAATTTGTATTTGATGAACAATAAAGATTATAATAATAAAAGTGCCTACCTGTCATAAATATCTGTGCATGTCACTGCTATCATTATCATATCAGCCACAGGAAGTCCACTGCTGGACATAGGCCTCCTTTAAACTATTGCTTTGTATTATGACCAAACTAATTTTTTTTAAATCTTATTTAACTAAAGCTTCAGTTCACTTGGTGCAACTATGCCAGTCTCAAAGGGACTTCAGTTAGTATAATCTAACTTCCATCCACCATCACAGCTCGCGAGAAAAAAGAGATGGCTTTTGCCATGTGCGACAGTGGATTGCTTAACATTATGTTAAGCTCACCATTGTACATTGTAGTCCCGGCACAGGTATGGCACTTCATACAAACGGAGCAGCATACCTAGTACTACTACAAACGAAACAATCCGTCCGTGCACACGTCAAATGTGTGAGTTAAACAATCAGGGTCGCCACCACAGAATTTGTTGCTTTGCTTACCTGTTTTCATCACTGGGAAATCTATAAAATTTTCGTTATTTATTGTTTTCTGTGGATAAACAATGATAATGGGCGTAGTTTCTCACCATTATAATTCAATAATCCTAAGTGACTCGCGTAATGTCAACGTGCAACTACCAATAACCCTGTTTTACTGCCGCTTACACCTCACAATAACGGGGGAGGGGTTGCCGGGACACCAGATTGCAGGGGACGGTGCGAGTTTCCGTTCTGTATGTAATACTATTATTAATTCTGTGGTCCCGGCAAAAACCGGTCAAACCAAACTAATGCATATGGGAATTAAAACAAAAAACTTAGGTGCATCTTTAACCTTTGATCCTCAAACAGGCACAAAAAAGAGGTGGTGTTTAAATGGAGACATTTGTATCATGAGAGCAGAAGTAATTGCCATTGCAGAAGCCATAAAGTATGCAGCAGATTTAATACCTCACAATATTGTAATCCTAACGGATGCAAGAAGTGCTCTGCAACACTTGGTTTGGTGCTCCTCGGACAGCCGAGGAATGCCGATAGCCAATCAGATACTGAGTACGGTATTGAAAACTCTAAAGAATATTAAGTTACAGTGGATACCGTCTCATGTCTCATGTAGGAGTCTATGGTAATGAAGTGGCGGACTCTTTAGCAAGGGAGGCAGTGAATAGAGGGGAGGAGGTTTTGTGCCCGCCTTATGCCTCTGAACACATATCTACCATCAGGCAGTATTAGTTAGTTATATTGATAAGTGTTCAGAGACAAAAGGTATTTGGTACAAAACCATTCAAAGTTTACCAAATTCGGTTCCTTGGTTTGACTGTGCTAGACTCTCAAGGGAATATCTTGTGTGTGCATTTAGGGTGAGGGCAGGTCACGTTCCACTGAACAAGTTTCTTTTATTGATGAGAGTAACCCGCTCAGACTTATGCAATTACTGTGGTAAGTTAGAGGACTTGATCCATGTATTGCTGGACTGTGACCAGTATACCGCCCTACGTGACCGGTTTTTAGCTGGACTACCAATGTACAATGGTGAGCTTAACATAATGTTAAGCAATCCACTGTTGCACATGGCAAAAGCCATCTACTTTTTTCTGCGAGCTGTGATGGTGCACAGAAGATAGATAATACCTAATTGTAGTTTCCCATGAGGCTGGCATAGTCACACCAAGTGAACTGAAGCCTCGGTAAAATAATAGATAAAAAAAAAAAATCTTTAACCTTTTTAGTGTCCACTGAACGAGCACGACCCTACCTGTGCTACTAGAGCCATACTTGGCCACAGCAGCCAGAGGATTTGGCCATATGGGTTGGAGAGGTCTCATTGATGTTTATAAACTTTGTTTAGCTTGTATTTCCTAAGTCGACATCCACGGAGGACTTGGAGTGGTCCTATTCTACACTGCTGGAAACCACACTTATTTATCAATCCGTTAACTACATCAGAATATGGTTGCATTACAAAATTGGTCACTGTGATGGTACTTGGCGAAAAAATTACTTTAAGAAATGTACTCTAAATTTTTACTTTAAGAAATGTACTCTAAATTTTTACTTTAAGAAATGTACTCTAAATTTTTTACTGTCTTATTTTCGAATGAGACAGCGGCATATTACCAGATGTCAATTTGATTTGGTCGGAATGGTTTAACCTAGTAACAAAGTTAGACTGCACAAGAGTTCATGTGTTAAGTAATTTTTTTAAGGATCAATATCCATCTATGTAGGTATAAAGGTCAAGGTATGTCTATACATAGGTATGAAAGGAAAAGAAAGAAGAGCGGCCCGATTGGTCCACTTCGGAATATAGGGAAAGATAAGCATGATCACTTGACGACAAATCTGATAGATTTTTCCATATTCTCGTCACACCCATCTAGCTAACGTGCCCTTCAGGTCCTATGGCCCAGCCCGGTTTGATAAGTTAGTTATAGTGGCGCGATAGTGCCAAGATTAAGGTAAAAAGTCTATCTATTTATAATATATATTTGGTAGATAGTATAGTCCATTCGGTTAATTGGTGATACTGCGTCGATTTAACGAAAAAGCTACATCGGCTTTTTCAAAAGCGAGGCCTGTGTGGCGCGCCGAAAGCATGCCATACAAATATTCAACAAATAGACTACACAAAATAATGGGTTGGTTTTTGTACTTACTGGAGTGTTAGTCAATTTCTCAAAAACTGACTGCAAAGGAGTCCCGGCGATGGGGAACATGAGCACATCAATATCTAAACACATTCTACACACGTCTTCGCCCATTTTGAATAATTTTTTTAAGGCATTTGAAGAAGTGACATTAAAGTTTAGTAACTTAGTTCAGAATGTCCTTGCGTGATATATAATTTCCACAGCAAAAAATGTCATAACTGGTTTTTATTTTCTAAAAAATCGCGAAAAAGTGAAATCACACAAACAAAAAATTGACGAAACCAATACGATAAATAAGGATGAATGAATAAAATGAATGAAGTGAGTGACCATAAATTACAGAGAAATGAACGAATGACAATATAATTGAATGACAATTTTTATTTCTTTACGTTGGTAGAACGTCCTTATCGAGTAAAATCATTCTCTACTTTCGTGAAAATCGTGAATATAATGAAATTTATCGAAAGTTCGAAACTCGGTTGAATCGTTTAGTAGGTATGCAGGCAGAATAAGCCCGCAGCATGGTATAATAAAACAAGGTATTCTAGTCAAGTTCCATCTCGGGAAGAGAATAGAATACCTTGTTTTATTATACCATGGCCCGCAGTTACCTATATTATCTATGGAAAAAAAACAAATGTCAAATTATAAATTAAATTGTCAATGTCAAATCACAAAAAATAATAAAATAAATAAATACTATGTATTGAGTTTGACTCTCTTTCTAATTTGTAAATAAAATAAATGGAAGTACGTCGAGGATGTAAATCAAATAAAATCTTGTAAATATATCCCATCTCTATATAGTTTTTACTACAAAGTAATTTAGGAAATGCCGCAATAAAATTTATTTATGGGTGCTCGTGATATATTTTATAACTTCTATGACACCTATTGATAGGGTTACGTACATCACTTTTATACAGCGTAGCTGATTTATTTAACGTTTACTAGCGTTACTGTTAATTTATTATACTGTTAATATAAACTAGATAAGTTTATTTACGATCTACGATTCCTTTTGAACATGTATTCATGAACATCACATCAATGGCGTAATAAATACAAGATTTGAAGTGCAATCTTTCATAATGCCTTCGGACGCTGTGTGCAGACTATGCTTAGCCGTTGACGTCAGGATGTTGCCTCTGATTCCGCTACAATCCGTCTACGAGAAAGTTACAAACAGTCGCGTAAGTAACTTCTATTATTGTATCCACTAGTACCTACTTGTACCAGAAGTTACTAGTTCTGGCGTTATACTGGTCACATTTCAGCAATACATGAATCAAGTCTTCTAATTTCCACAGTAATTGCATAAGTCTGAGCGGGTTACTCTCATCAATAAGAGAAAGTTGTTCAATGGAACATGACCAGCCCTCACTCTAAACACAGAATAATTACTGGTACTGCCCTAAACGCACACACAAGATATTCCCTCGAGAATCTAGCACAGTCAAACCAAGGAACCAAATTGGGTGAACTTTTTTTTAACCGACTTAAAAAAGGAGGAGATTATCAATTAGATTGTATGTTTTTTTTGTATGTATGTTACGCGATATCTTCGTCAACCGTGGACCGATCTTGATAATTCTTTTTTTATTTGAAAGCCTGCTACTTTGCTGCTTTGGTCCCATATAAATTTTGTGAAGTCATAATGAAGGACTTTGGAGATATGGAAAAACTATAAGAAACTGAAGTCGGTTGCTTTTTTTTGTTAAAAATTTAATTATATTTTATACAATACTTATTTTTCTAGTTCCACACAGACCGGAGGCCAGTGTCAGCTTGCTACATCTGCATTGCTCAACTCAAGAGGTGTTACAAGTTTGTGCTGAAGTCTGAAAGAGCAGAGAATGTGTTGGAGGAGATACTGGCAACATACGCGGAAGTAAGTACTACATCATCACCAGGTCTTTTAGTCTCCACTGCAGGAGCACGACCCTCTCTGTACTGTTGTACCAAAGCCAAACTTGACCAGAGCAGCCAGAGAACTTGGCCTACACTCCTCACTGGCCAGACTTGGAGAGGTTTCATTGATGTTTACAAGCTTTGTTTAGCTTGCATTTCCTAAGTCGCCTTCTACGACATCCACGGGCGGACTTGGAGTAGCCCTATTCTACTCAGCTGAAAACCCCACAGCTCAAAACCATTTACTACCATTAAATTATCATTTATTTAAATTATTTTCTTAAAATTGTATATAATTTCGATTAAAGGCCCCTACAACACATTTATATTCTTTGGTTGTCAAGCCAAATGTTTTATACCTTTCAGGTTACTCCGAAATCGATAGCCCTCATCGACCGCACTGCTGCAGGCCTCAACAGCACCCTGGGCACAGCCCCTGTCAAACACGAGACCTGCGCGCCAGACTGGCAGGTGGATGTCAAGAGTGAGCGGATACATGAGGAGATACATCTTAAGGAAGAAGACAATGGTACGGTCTTTGAAGTGGAATTTTTTTTAGGGTTCTGTACCCACAGGTTTAAAACGGGACGGTAGTAGTGAACACCAGTGCTGCGCCACATTGATGGGAATGGTGCAGGATTGGATTTTATAAAAATATATTGTGTGAAGTGAAACCTACATGTTCCTTTGTCGACCTCCATGGCATAGTGGTCACCGTGCTAGTCCGCCACCCAAAGGTCCCGGGTTCATCTCAGTTTCGAGATTGGCCAAAAATGCATTTGTCCGGTTGTCCGGTTCTCAGTCTGTCCGGCTGTTCTCGCATTTCTTAACAGATTTTTTATGACATTTTCTTAAAGCCCAACGCAGACGACAGACTATCTGTGACGCACTTTTTAGTCTGAGATAGTCTGTGAAAATAGAAATCATGCATCATATGCAGTAACGCTATTTTCACAGACTAAAAAGTGCGTCACGGACACAGACATAGATATAGATAGACGACTTAAATGCACCTACTTCGCGTGTAAGTTCTCAGACAAAGCGTCGAGGTTGGCCGCCGCTACTGACAGTCCGCGCGCGTCTGTAATTGCAGCCGGACGGCAGCGAAAAATAAAAAAATGCCTCGTAGCGTGATAATAAACTGCAACAGCCCAAAAATTGCAAGCGCCCAAAGTCAAGGACATATTTCCTATCACAGCTAAGTTATTTAAAAAGAAAAATATGCGTAAATTCATTTTAAAACAATTTTTTAAGCATTCCGAGCGGTGATTCCAAGATTATACCTAAATAAGTATAGATTAAGGTTTAAAAACTACATTCACATTACATTGCCGCGTTTGCTTTGAGCGTTTGATCCGACGTTGTGTGTTAAGAAGTAATGTATATCGAAACAAGCGATACTGTCGCGCATCGCTACGACGTCGTGGTACCGGCAATTTCTCATTCGTCAGTAAAATTTAGCGACTAGTGTAGTTCGTTCTACAACATATACCAATAATCGATTTTAATCGATATCGGACTGACGAATGATATAAACTATTATTAAAGAGCCAATTTAATAGATTATAAACAAGCTAATTTCCTAATTTACACTTTAGAAAACGAGGGTAATATTTTCAGAGTTCATGTATATAATATGGTCGCTCTTTGAACTACTGGTACTGGTCATACGTTGGTGAACAAAACCGCGCGTGCGTCACTGCTCATTGCTCGTTAGTGAGTCGTCCATACTGCATTTCCCCCATTGAAGCGGTATATTTTCGATACCTCTACGCGGAGTGAGACAAGCCTGACATGGCTAAGAACGACCGCAAGGGAAGTTGCTTCAACATTTAAAAAACGCATTGAAATCGGTAAAAACGTGTTTTTTTATAGATAATGTACGGAACCCTTCGTTCGCGAATTCGACTCGCACTTGGCCGGTTATTTAAGAATAATAATAGTTTTATTTTTAAAGTTCAATTAAAATATTTACATTATTTGTAATTTTTAGTTTTAATTTAAATTTTAATAAGTTGGTATAGTTTAAATTTTAGTTAAATTGAAATAATTTGAGTACAAATATTTATTCTTTATTATCAAACAATTTTCCGTTTAGAATCATTTGTTTATCCAATTTCATATCATTCGTCAATCAGAAAATCGATTGTGATTTTTATCACAAATCGATTAACTTAAATGTTAATCGATCGTATGGTTAGCGAGCGCGGAGTGAGCGAGCGAGACCACAGATATAAAATCGATGAGTATGAGCGAGACGATCATGGCGGCGGCGTGCGTCTTCAATAAATCGTTTAAATCGTAGTGAGCGGTTTCTTTGAATCGGTTTGAATTTCCCATCACTAAAATTGCGTCTGACGTCACAGTAGGCATTAAAAAAGTTGGCACGCTTGGTTTCCATACAAATCTTGATACGTGCGTTATCTATTACATCTATATCTGTGGTCACGGATTAGTCTGTCGTCTGCGTTGGGCCCAAAAGGTTAAAAATTATATAGATTTTTTTTGTTGATTCAGTTTCGCGAAATTTCGAAATAGGCGAAAATATGTGGGTTGAGAACATAAAAAAATCATACATCATCAATTAAAAAAAATTAAAAAATATAAATGTTTTTCGTTACCCTTATTAAGTCGCTACCAAATATATAAATGTTTTTTGTCTGAACAACTTTTTATCGGATAATCTTCAACGGGTGGGGACTCGCGAGGTCTACAGCTCACAGAGCAACTAGTTAATATAACTTGTAACATCTAGATCGGTCATTTTGGAAATCTTTGGGAGAGGCCTATGTCCAGCAGTGGCCGTTATGCTGCAGAAACTATAACTTCCAAACATCTCGATTGTGAGCCCTTTTTGGAAGGCATGATTATGCTTACCTATCGCCATATAAACATAATTATTTCTCTTCCTTGTCACTAGATGGCGCTTTAAGGTAATTTATTAAATCAATATAATCTTTTATTCCTATTATTTAAATAAAGTAGTACTCTAATTAATTAAATATGTATTCTATGAAATGTAATAACTATTTTAAAAGCATACTCAACATTACTTTGTCACTATTTTGCTAGTCGTGTGTGCTGCCATCTCTGTGTGCCTACCCCTCAACTCCAGTTTTGCCTACTTACGTGCCCTCCAATATTTTCTAAGGCGTTGGGTATCTGTTACGTTAGTATTTATATTATCTTTAGTTAGGCCAAATGATTTCTGGTCAAAGGTCACCACTTGTTGGACTCCTACTAATACCAGAAGACCCGGCAGACCAAGAATGCGATGGTGCGACGAATTGGATAAATTTAAAGATGATTGGAAAGAAACAGCTCAGAGCAGAATTGAATGGAAAAGATGGAGGGAGGCCTTTGCCCAGCAGTGGGACACGTGATGTCTCGTATTATATTATATTTATAGGTTAAAAACTGTTTCCTGTTACAGAAAACATGGCAGTCCCCGAGGCTGAAGATGAGTCAGACGAAGACATTCCACTGGGGGCCATTAAGCATGACAGGAGTTCAGAGGAACCTGGTGAGTCTCCACGCAGGTTTTACCCAACTACGCAAGGAGGGTTATGTTCTAACTGGTTCCTTGAGCTATAACGAGATTTGGTCATCATTTGATCCCCGGTCAAGATGAAAAATGATCATGATCAAACATGGTGATTTTTTAGTGGTTTTGGAGCCGAAGGCCACTTCATAAGGATCGTTAGTAAGACCTAATTTGCTAGTCATAAAAATTCAGAAACAAAAAATGTTAACTAAAACTCGAAAGTCACAGGTCAACTCAGGTCTAACAAGATACCCCCCCGATGTGGTTCCCATCTTGTCGCGATGGGGGGGCTCAGTACCTGCGGTTGCCTCGGCCGCAGGGAAGCTAAGAGGAACCCATTGCCCGGGTTGAGGCTTAGGCCTCCCCGGGCCCGGCGGAGGCCATTCCTGGCGGGAATGGCCTGGCTGTGAGGGAAGGGGGGTGACGACGACCCCCCTACCATCACAGCCGTGGTAGGGGTCGCGGGGGAAGAGGAGTGTCGGTGTGTCGTTGCCGCTCGCCCTATCCTCCGCGACCAAGCGCGGCCGTGACGCTTGGCACGGCATCGGTGGGGCCGCAGGGGAAGAGGAGTGTCGGTGTTACGTTGCCGTTCTCCCTATCCCCTGCGGCCGGCTGTGTGGGCCCCGGTCGCCGTCAGGTGGGGGGGTGACTGGGGCAGGGCCTGCTTCCGCAGGCCCCAAATTATGAGGGCTGGTTGGACGGTGGAAACGGGATTCCATCGTCCAACGTACAGCCCTCCGGAGTGGAAGGCAGGCGCGTGTGCGTGTCAGCGCGTCTGTCCTTGGGCCAAGAGGCCAAGGCGGCGGTTACTCCGGCCCCTCTGATTCAGCAGAGGGTGCCGTGAGGCCGTTGGCGATCCGGGGCCGCTTAAGTAGCGGCCGGCCGCGCCGGGGCTGTGGAGCATGAAGAAGCACACGGTCCCGGCCGATAGCGGCTGAGAGGTGACACCGCGGAGTTTTTAGTGGTAACACCACATAACCTTACCGGTGTCCCGTAACCGGTAAGGTATCCGAAGGGATTTTCTCCGCGTCAAAAAAAAAAAAAAAAAAAAAAAAGGTCTAACAAGATATAGTGTAACTATTTTAAGGGTGAATTCAGTCCGTGATACTGAACAACTTTCCCGGAACACGTATCGAAATATAAAAAGTATTTTTTGCCATTCCATTCAAACTCAGATCAGCTGATCGGTCAACTTGTGTGGGAGGCCCAAAATTACTATTCATATTTCGACATATGTTGCTTGAAGAA
This sequence comes from Acrobasis consociella, assembly GCA_963555685.1. NCBI lineage: Eukaryota > Metazoa > Arthropoda > Insecta > Lepidoptera > Pyralidae > Acrobasis > Acrobasis consociella. The sequence continues at coordinate 8,078,839 of OY743132.1, read as the reverse complement.
AGTTGTTCAGTATCACGAACTGAATTCACCCTTAAAATAGTTTCAGTATATTTTGTTAGACCTTGTACATTACATACATACATACTATCACGTCTTTATTCCTAATAGGGCACACAGAGCATTTTGGGTCTTGCGGTTCTATGCAGAGCCCAGGGCCGCAAGACCCAAAAGCCACTTTTAGCGTCATGGTGGGCGAGAAGATGGAAAAGCAATCAACACAGTGATGGGTTGCTAGCCGCATCGCCTGTTAACATGATTTGCATTTTTGCCCATTCCCTCGATCGGCTTTTACGATCTGCGTGGGAAGAGAAGCAGCTGGTACATTCTAAGTTTTTTTTATTTCTCCCAGACCAGCATGGGAGTCATTCAGTCCATGATACTGAACAACTTTGACCGAGTAACATATATCGAAATATGAAACATATTTTTTGCCACTCCATTCAAACTCGGATCAGCTGATCGGTCAACTGGTGTGGGAGGCCAAAGATTACTTTTCATATTTCGACATATGTTGCTTGAAGAAAGTTGTTCAGTATCACGAACTGAATTCACCCTTAAAATAATTTCAGTATATTTTGTTAGACCTTGTACATTACATACATACATACTATCACTTTACAGTTTTATCCCTAATGGGGCAGACAGAGCATTTTGGGTCTTGCGGTTCTATGCAGAGCCCAGGGCCGCAAGACCCAAAAGCCACTTTTAGCGTCATGGTGGGCGAGAAGATGGAAAAGCAATCAATACAGTGATGGGTTGCTAGCCGCATCGCCTGTTAACATGATTTGCATTTTTGCCCTCGATCGGCTTTTACGATCTGCGTGGGAAGAGAAGCAGCTGGTACATTCTAAGTTTTTTTTTATTTCTCCCAGACCAGCATGGGACCTTGTATTTTATACATAATTGATAACCTCCTCCTTGTTTGAAGTTGGTAAAACAGCGCATTTGTTGCAGGTTCTTCGCAAGCCGTGGAAATGTCTCAGTCGAGCGACGAGCACGCCCCACTGCCGCTGGAAGTCAGCATCAAGGTGGAGGAAGACCATACCCTGGGAGGAACAGTCCAAGGTGAGCATATCACTAATCAGAGATTCAAATGGTTATTCAGTAACTAGCCGAAGCCCGCGTTCGTTTGCGTGGACTTTATGTCTCTGGAAAATGCTCATCAGGCTGAACAACTTTTACTAAGGCGCCATTTTTATATTTCTTATAGTTTAGCTGGTCCAGTATAGAGCTCCATCAGGTGTTCCATTTTCCAAAATAATTTTTACCCCATATGTTGCCCAGGTAAACAGCTATATAAAAAAAATACCGTCCAGTATTTTCGGAGATTAAAGTATACGAACAGACACACAGATAAACAGACAGAATTTAAAAAAATCTTTATCCATTACTCCATCGCCCCCAATTTTTTTTTGGAAATATATAAGGTCTAACAAAATATACTGAAACTATTTTAAGGGTAAATACAGTTATTAAACAATGTATGAATAATAATTTTTGGCTTTCTGTACAAACTCGGATCAGTTGATCGGTCAACTTGTATGGGAGGCCAAAAATTACTTTTCATATTTCGATTTGCGTTCCTTGGGGAAAGTTGTTCATTGTCACGGACTGAATTAATCCTTAAAATAGTTTCAGTATATTTTGTTAGACCTTTTAATTTAATGTACAGACACATTTTTACTGTTTCAATGTATGTATAGATTAGACCTTTACAGGCATTTTTACGCGACAGCAAATATAATCTACATTACGTGTAGTGTCATAATCAGGTCTTTTAGTCTCCACTGCAGTAGCACGACCCTCTCTGTACTACCAGAGCCATACTTGGCCAGAGCAGCCAGAGGACTTGGCCTATACTTTCCTCGCTGGCCAGATGGGTTGGAGAGGTCTCATTGATGTTTATAAGCTTTGTTCAGCTTGTATTTTCTAAGTCGCCTTCTACGACATCCACGGGAGGACTTGGAGTGGCCCTATTCTACTCTGCCGGAAACCACACGTCACGGGTGTAGTGTATATTCAAATTTAATTTAGTTTTTAAAGAAATTGTCGCATGTTGGTCGCGTCATAGATAACCTGGTTAGAAGGGAGTACAGCTGTTGGTGGCCAACACTGTTGTCAGATTTTTCTGACATAGCTTGACGACTCCATATAATTATAACAGCCGGGTTTTAACGTGCCTTTCTAGAGTTCGATAAAATCCTTTTTCTACTCCTGTACTGTTATCTGTCTTTTAAATGGCTCTGAACACTAATATAAGAACATTGATAATATGATTGCAGAAAAAAGTCTATACTCTATGCCTCATAATAGCACATGTGTCGTTATTTTACTAAAACGATACTGCTAGCCATAGACCAAGAACATTTTTTTCTATAGATTTACCATACTGCCAACATAAGAAAAAAATGTTTTTTTAACATAGTCACTAAAAAGACGTCAATTAAAAAAAGTTTACCATAGATACCGTAAAGATCAGTACTTGTATATTCTAAATCTGATTTACCAAACATGTAAGTCAAACATTTTCATATTTTCTTTGTTTGGTTTTGTATTTTATTTAGTAAATATAGTCGTAGAAAAAGTATTGTATGCAACGTTGTATAAGTACGTCAAAAAATGCTCGATGGCGCCTCCTTACGATGCTCGCTAAAGCTCGCATCGTAACCTGCGCCACTCGCATATTTTGAACCCTCTTATACAACTGTTGCATAAAATACTATTACCACTTCTTTAACCCATCCAAGAGCTACCACGTTGCTTAACTTGCGAAAGCGATGCGTATTCCCAACGGTCCACCAAACTTCCCACACATAGTAGTACAGAAAATGACAGAAATGTCTGCAAATGTAGTGCTTCTCCCAGTGGCTCATCTATTGTCAGGCGCATTGTTCTCCAAAAACTTCTGATTTAGTGGGATATAGGAATGGCTGAACCAAATATAATATAACTAACTGTACCCGCGGGCTTCGCTCCTCGTGGGAATTTCAGGATAAAGAGTACCCTATGTTCTTCTGCGAGTCTTAAATTATATCCATACCAAATTTCATCCAAATCGGTTCAGTAGTTTAAGCGTGAAGAGTTAACACACAAATATACAAACTCACTTTCGCATCTATAATATTAGTAGGATTACTAACGTAACAGATACCCAACGCCAAAGAAACTGGGAGGGTCCGTAAGTAGGCAAAACTGGAGTTGCGGGGTAGGCTCACAGAGATGGCAGCACACGCGACTAGCAAAAAAGTGACAAACGAGTGTTCAATACGCTTTAATAATATTTATTGCATTTCATATAAGTCATTATTAATTAACTAGCTGAAGCCAGCGACTTTATGCGCGTGGACTTTATGACTCCGGAAAATGCTCATCAGGTTGAACAACGCTAAGGCGCAATTTTTATATTTCTCATAGTTTAGCTGGACTATTATGGTTCTGCATCAGGTGTTCCATTTTCAAAAATCAATTATACCCTATATGTTGCCCAGGCTTAAAAGCTATATAACAAAAAAGTTTCACTTGAATCCGTCTAGTATATTTCCGGAAATTAGCGTGTACAAACAGTCATTTTTTTAAATTCTTACTTTATTACTGCCTCCATCGTCCTAAATATTTTTTTTAAAAATATATTCTAGTATTCTTATAATAAATTCTATATTTAGTTTTATTATATGTATAGATAGATAAGAGTACCACTTTATTTAAATATTAGTAATAAAAGATTGTAATGTCTTAATTATTACCTATAGCGCCATCTTGTGACAAGGAAAAGAAATAATTGTGTTTATATGGTGATAGGTAGGCATGGCATGGCTGAAAGAGCATATGGAATTGATTTACACACATACATACTCTTATAGCATGATGGTGGGCGAGAAGATGGATAAATAAACAGCCAAGAGCGTGTCGGACACGCGCAGTGTAGGGTTCCCTAGTTGCGAATGCCGAATTTGAGTTCACGCGACTGAAAACGGCAAAAAAACTAATTTTCTACTAAATTTGTATGAAATTTTAACATTTTATTTGTTGGTCGACTATAACTCTTTAATTTGTAAAGCTCTATAGTTTTAATTTTAACTTCGTTATATATAGGGTCTAACTAAATATACTTAAAATATTAAAATGGTGAATTCAGTCTGTGACAGTGAACAACTTTCCCAAAGGAACAAATGACGAAATATGAAAAAAAAACGACGGGTTGCACTCTGGGAGTGCCGGCAGAAGTAAAAACTTGAATATTAACGTTGTGCATTTTTGATATTTTGGAATGGTTAGGGAATAATTTTGCACGAATTGCTTTAATTATCAGTATAAAATATTTCAAATCTTTTCTGAACCACAGTCTGTCACAAATGTCACAAGCATGACCAAATTCATTTTCAACAAAATCATTTTCAAATACACAGCAGTATGGCCACTACACAGACGTTCGAGCCATCAGCTGTCACCATCCACGGATGCGCGTAGCACGCTGTAACATAAACACACACGAACATTCGCGCAAGCGCCCTGCGCCGTGTTACGAATTTTCGATCAGGTCACGTGTCCTGACGCGAGTTAAACATTTTTTACCCATTCCATAAAAAGTGCACAACGCCGCTAAAGAAGTTTTCACTTCAAAAATTGGCTTTCCATTTAAACTCGGATCAGCTGATCGGTGAACTTGTATAGGAGGCCAAAATTACTTTTTGTATTTCGATATGGGTTCCTTGGCGAAAGTTGTTCAGAATCATAGACATAATTTACCCTTAAAATAGTTTATACTTTGTTAAGACGTTATACACTACTGCCGTGAATCTGTTCACGTGTCCATATACAACCGTTTAGTAGATAGAGGGGGGACATACACACACACACTTGACTCTTAACAAAAATTTGCATATATTTTAAAAACGGATCCCTAAATCGAAAAATGGTGTTCACAAGCTCACAATATATTTTATGAAAAACCTATTCAACGATACCACACAAGATAAGTTAATCAATTGACTCTCACTTTACATGTATGCTACCATTTTTTCTACCAAATGTAAAAAAAATTTTCTACCAAAAAATTTTTTTTCATCTTTTTGTCTTACCACTTTTTCGGCATGATTATTATACCTATTTGAAATTACAGCTTTCTAGTACTTATAGTCTCTGAGTAGAACCGCGGACGGACAGACAGACATGGCGAAACTACTATGGGTTGCTTGTTTACTATGGAACTCTAAAACATCGAAACTTTTTCTTGATATTGAGTGTAATAGCTGACACTTTATGCATGCCGGGAATCGAACCCAGAACCTCCAGAATTATGAACGAGCGTAATACACTACACCACTTTTAACATTTTATTTATTCATAATATATTATCTATTCATAAATTCCTTGTGAATTAATCGAGAGAACAAGCGCGAAACAAAAATATGTAAACAAATGAAATACGCCGAATTGTACTAACGATTGTACTAACGAAATACTCAAACGTTACATAAACAATGATATTAACATATTAAATTAATACAGGTCCGGAAACCCCTTCCGAGAAACAAGACGAAGAAAACAAATCGGAGAAAACTCCCGTCCTTTTGAAAATACGAGTACGTTCCGAAAAAGCCCATGAGTGTACGGTTTGTCGACGTAGATTTACGATGTACAGCGTACTTAAAAATCACATAAACACGCACACAGGCGAGAAACCTCACGAATGTAACTTATGTGACAGTAAATACGCCCAACCATCGTCTTTAGCGAGGCATTTAAAGACACACACGGGCGAGAAACCTTATACATGTGACATTTGCGAACACAAATTCATACAGTCATGTGAGCTAAAAAAGCATATGAGAACGCATACAGGCGAGAAACCTTACAAATGTCAAATCTGTGAGAAAAGTTTCACGCTGAATAAACATTTGAAAAGTCATTTAAGAGTTCACACTGGCGAGAAACCTTACGGGTGCGATTTCTGTGGTACGAAGTTCAAAGAATTGAATCATTTGAAACGGCATAAAAGGACTCACACGGGGGAACAGCCCTTTGAATGTAACGTTTGTGGACATAAGTTTGCGCGTCGATGTAATATAGTTTCTCACTTAAAGATACACAGTGGTATAAAGCCTTATGAATGTAAGATATGTCACACTAAATTTAATAGACCCACGCATTTGAAATTGCATTTGAAAACGCACACGGGTGAGAAACCTTACGAATGCAATGTGTGTAACAAAAGATTTAAAGATTCTTCGAACTTAAGAAATCACTTAAAGACCCACGATAAGGCTGAGAAACTTAAAAAAACTATTAAAATAAAAAAAGCGCAACGAAGCGCAATTTAGGAGAACGCAATTTTGCGTTCATCCTTTATTTCTTTCTAAATAAAATAATAAATAAATGTAAGGTCTAACAAAATATACTGAAACTATTTTAAGGGTGAATTCAGTCCGTGATATTGAACAGCTTACCCCAATTTCGAAATGCGAAAAATAATTTTCGGCTCTCCGTACAAACTCGGATCAGCTGATCGGTCAACTTGTATGGGAGGCCAAAAATTACTTTTCATATTTCAATGCGTGTTCCTTAGGGAAAGTTGTTCAGTACCATGGACTCAATTCACCCTTAAAATAGTTTCAGTATATTTTGTTAGACTTTATATATTCTTTATCACTCTACTACAGTAATACTAACGGAGATATCCCTGGTCCACACTAGGATTCCCTGTGTTATGGGACCTGTCTCTTTCGCCACAGATGATACGAAACAGCAAGATAAAATCAAAACAAAAAGAAAATAGACATGAATATTTTAAATTAAACATCTAGGTAAGTTGAGGAATAAGAAAGAAGCGGTCCCACACTTCTCACAATTTATTGTTTCAAATGGAAACAAAAACTCGTATAAAATATACTAAAAGTATAAAATATACTAAAACTATCCATTCATTTTATACTTTAAACAAATGAACAACTTTGAATCTGGAATCAACTCTAAAATGTTGTGAAAATATGGTGCTAAACTTTTCGTTTTTGTAAATTTTCCACGATTATATAGTTGTTCGTATCGATTGTTTGACTATGTGACTATAGAATTTTAGTATTATAGAAGTAAAATACAAAAATCACAATGACTAAAATTTCTAAAACAATACAATATTTCGTGTAATAGCAACAAAACATCACAAAAACATCACACATTGTTTTATTATTTTAAATTATTCTTAGTTACTATGATTTTCATTATTTATTTTAGTATAACTCTTTATCCATACTTAGAATAAAAGTCCCCCGACGTGTGTATCTGTCGGTTATATGTACTCGATAAACTCTGAAACTCTAGGCCGATTCTGATGCGGTTTTCACTGCTATAGAACATTTACTTTTAAATACCCATGCAAAGCTTAATCTAGTTAAAACATGAATTGCATAAAGCGTTTTAATAAAGAAAGATAACAGTCAGCAACATCTGTTATAGCATCACAGAAATTATTTTTGCATCACATTTAGGTTAATTAGGTTATTATTTTCTTTTATATTTTTTTAATTAAGTAATTAATATAGCATTTTAAATGTTAAGATTGTCCAATATTTTTTTGCAATATTGTTATATCTTTTACAATGTTATTATAGTATTTGTACATTAAGGAAATTAATAAAGAAGTTAAGTTCATTTTTTTTTTTAATTTACCGCCAATATCTCAAAAGGGGTATTTAGGTCGGCAAACAACTTGAATAAAACACATGCGCAGAAGCGAATTTCAAGTGCGTTGCGCATGCGCGAACTTTTCCCCACTCCATTACTTTGTATTCACATTGTTTGCCGAACACTATTCTTACGAGGTTCGCTAAAGATGGGCGTAGAAAAAACCACGAATTTCATACACTTTAGTTTATTACAATATGTCGCTAGCTTATACAAGTTCGCAAGCGAGAATGAAGTCCTCGCAGTCAAAACCCGACGTACAACGATACATGGAGAGGGCATAAGCCTCGCGCCTGTCAAAACTAATTGGGCGAGCTAACTAAGGCCCGCCCCTGAGTCTTGTAAGATTAAAGAACTAATAACCAATTATCTTATTACATTACAATTACTATTACTTGATATGTCTAATGATAATATGATTAATTTTATTATTTATTAAGGCCCGTAACACCATATGCTTGTTAAGTAAATATTACTTGACGATACGCTTCAACGTTAAGACACTGTAGTACCAAAGATAATATAATTACTAACGTAACAGATACCCAAACGCCATAGAAACTGTTGGAGTAAGTGGGCAAAACTAGTAGGCGAAATTAGTACCAGTTGCTCTCACAGAGATGGCAGCACGCACGACTGGCAAAAAAGTTACAAAGAAAGTGTCGAATATACTTCAAAAATATTAAAAGTCATATTTAATTAATTAGCGCACTACTTTATTTAAATAGATTTAATATTTTAGTTATTACTTAGAGCGCCATCTAGTGATGAGGGAAGAGAAATAATTGTTTATAAGGCTATGGGTAGGTACGGTAGTACTCATCGGGAACAAACGGGACTTCTAATTACCTTCTTATTCACGTTCTAGTATCTTGTTATACAAAACATAGCACGTATCTTGTGGGTCCGAGGAATACCAGACAGACAGAACAGCTGATGAAAACCTGTAAAAATTTGTGTAATGACTATTTTTTACAGGTTTGGTTTTAGCAGGGCATAAGTCCTTTTAGGTGCAATCTAGCTATTCCAGAACGGAAGCGCTTTGAAAGGCACGTTCAATGCCATTGTTCGTTATTATCAGTTCAGCTATGTCAGATGCGAATAAGGTATATTGAAAAATCTAATCCCAGAGTTGGCCACCAAAACATCAGAGAGAGAGTAATGTTAAGATGAGGCGACTTATTGAAACGAGTGTTACTTTGATACTCCTCCTTTATTCAATACGTTCTTCAAATATATAGGTCTTTACTCATACACATTATGTCTATGCTACCACACAAACTTATGTAACTCAAGTTTTTCGCCCAATCCCCAAACCAAATCTTAACTACTTTGAGCAGAGCTTCTTCTTCTTATCGTGTGTGTTAATGACTAACACTAGTGTCAGAGTTTTTAAACCGCCTTTAAGGCCTCTGACATGGTTTTAGGTAACGACCACTGTCTAAAACAGTAACCGGGACCGACAGCTTTACGTGCCCGCCGAAGCACGGATCATCTTACTAATCAGACAATCAGGTGGTCAGCCTACAATGTCCTAACCAAACCAGGACAACAACATAAAGTCGTTGCTCCCGCCGGGAATCGAACCCGCGACCTCCGTGTATGAGCCAAACGCTCTAACCACTACACCACGGAGGCAGTTAAGCAGAGCTAACATGCATAGTTATCATGTCTTTAGTCCTGACGGGGTTTGCAGCGTCCAGAACTAAATACTAAAAGGCCATTTTCAGCATTATGGTGGGCATGTATCAGCATTATGGTGGGCATGTAGGTGGAAAAGGGAAACAAAATAGCAACGGGTTTGACGACAAGAAATCCAAAAAAAGTCGCCTATTCTATAAATAGGCTTTACGATCTACACGGAAACAGAAGTTGCTGGTGCATTGTATGTTTTTTTGGATTCGTCGCTTTTCGTCAGAAACGCAACTGGTCAGATAATCATCTCGTCATCTCTCATGATAGACTCGCAACTTGTCAGAAACGCAACTCGACAGATACGTATTAAATAAAAATAGTAAATTACTTCATTTTGCTAGGTGCATATATGCATAATGACTACAAGCTTTTAAATTCTATTTATTAATTTTCTGTCGAGTCGAGATGCATGTCTCTCAAAGTGCGTTTTTGACGAGTTTCAAATCTGACGAAATGCGTTTCTGTCAACATGCGTTTTCTGGCGAAATGAGTATCTGACCACTTGCGTTTCTGACGAAAAGCGATGAATCCGTTTTTTTTTTCTCCCAGATCAGCATGGAAAAGGAATTTAATACGACGCGGAAGGGACATACCTGTAATAAATCGAACCACGGGCTGTACTAGATCTCAACAGCAAAAAAAAAAAAATTTACATTCCCATGCTAATTGCCCGGGCGGCTACACAGTTTCGTATGGAAATGCCGAATTTTATTAATGTTTGGCTGTCATTTTTTTATTATTATTATACTATAGTGATCTAGTAAAGCCCTCATTTCGACTCATTACGGGTATGTGCCTTCCACGTCGTTTAACATATACCTATGTATTTTTTAACTATTTTTAGTAACAGAAAAAGTAAAAATCTTAAATTGTCGACAGGTCGTCTGACCGGCGAGGTACCTTGCGATTACCACACCCACGACGGAGAAACGGGAGCCATACCGTGGTCCAAATACAAAATATACGAATGCAACTATTGTGAAAAAGTGTTCACTAGCAAATACAACTATACGACGCACACACGAGCGCACACAGGCGAGAAACCCTTCCACTGCCACCTCTGCCCTAAAAGTTACATATGCAAGGGCAGCTTAAAAGACCACTTAAAACGACATACTGGCGACAAGCCACACGAATGCGAGATATGTCACAAAACTTTTGTAGTGAAACGAAATTTGAATACGCATTTGAAAACTCACCGCGAAAGACCTTACAAATGCAGTGTGTGTTCGAGTAGGTTTTATGAACCGAGCAAGTTGAAATACCATTTTAGAGTTCATACGGGAGAGGAGCCTTGTAAGTGTAAATATTGTCATAAGAAGTTTAAATTCTCGAGTTCACTTAATCGTCATTTAAGGGTGCATACTGGCGAGAAACCTTACGAGTGCAATGTTTGTAATAAGAGGTTCAATCAAAAGGGACATTTGAGGAATCATCTAAGGACTCACGCTGGTAAAAAGTTTGAGGTAACTCTGGCCGATTTAGAGGCGAGTCAAGGCCCTTTTACCTAGTGAGAACTTTTACTTAGATGGCAATTGACATTATGTCAAGTGACAGTGACGTGTCTATAGACAAAGCGGGCAAAATTAAGGGTTCATCCTCACAGCTCAAGAATCTGCGAGCACAAGATGAACTAAACAAGTTGTTGATGTACCCGACATTGGGTAAACATTTTCAAACAGCAAATAATTGATTGCCAGGCAAACTACAAAAACTCCGACTTTCAAGCGTTAACCCCCAATAATTTTAAAACGGCCGAGCCGATTTTCTTCAAACATCAAGTACCTTCGCAAGGGAACTTGCTTTTGCGTAAAACCACATCGAAATTGGTTTATTTGCTCGACCGCTACGATGCCACAGACGTAAAGACTTAGCGTATTAGCTTTAAACTTAATACCCCTTTTTAGTCGAGGGTTAAAAATGTTTTCATTTACAAATTTCGGTGGATTATTAATAAAAACAAAATGATAACATCACGATGATGCCGCTTGCCGCTTGCTCTCGTTAAAAAAAGTGTAATAATGTGACCTACGTCAGATGCTTTTAGGCACCTCAAAAACACCAGTGTTAGCTACTACATACTCGATAAGATAGTTCAAGGGCCCGCGAGTGAGAGTACCCTATATATACGCAAGTTCAAGCAAAATGTGTTAAAGAATTCACACGAGCCATGGCGTCGCTTGGTATTCTCTTCCCGTGACAGCTGGTGACGTAATTTTAACAAGAATACGTCATCAGTTACAAAGCAGTTCTCAAACTTTTTTAGTGGGGAAAAAATGATAGATAAAAGCAATACAGGTTATTAGGTATTTTATTATTATTACAATTTGGAAAAAGAATACCTTTTTTTATTATACCATGACACGAGCGAGAAACCATTTGTGTGTAGTGTTCGTAAACTCAAGACTCAGTGCGAGAACTCACACAAGCGTAAAATCATTAATGTAGTGTTTGTAAACTGGAGTTTAGACTCATAAGTGCGTTAATAAGGCATAAGAGAACTCACATGGGCGAGAAACCATTATGTATTTTTTTAATAATCTTTATTGACCATAATGGTACAAAAGGTGGACTTAATGTAGTGTTTGTAAACTCGAGTTTAGACTTATTGGTGCGTTAATAAGGCATAAGAGAACTCACATAGGCGAGAAACCAATTTGGCGAAAAATTTTGTGGTAAAGTGGTAGGATTGTAAGGTTTGTGGCAGTAGTTTTGGTAAAATTACCACTTTAGGTAATTACCTGTAGTGGCAGTAGTTTTGGTAAAATTATTTACCTTACAATCATATGGTTTCTAGCCCGTGTGTTCTCTCGTGCAGTTACGCACAAATGAGTCTAAACTCGAGTTTAAGGACGCCTACTGGCGCGAAACTTTTCAAATGTCATTTGTGTGAATGGAAATTTAGTGACACGACGGCTTTGAAGAGACATTAGCTAAGTAGCACCTAATTTCAAATTATTATTTTTCCTCCACCTAAAGGTTGGCTGGAAGAGATTGCATTTATAGGGATAAGTCCGCCTTTGTGCCTATATTGTTTCTTGTTGTTGTTGTAATTTTTTATGTTTATCATGGGGGCAATAAACTTAAGGGTCCCCCGACCCTAGACCAAAATACAACTTTCCATACAAACGTAGTCTACGTTTTATTTCAAAACGACATGTCCGATTTGGGCAAAATTTTGTAATTTCAAAGATATTGCAATTATCTAGGTTTTTATTTAGTTTCCTACAATAAAAATATGAACTTGAAATAGAATATAGTGTTTTATATCATTTTTGACCATTAGTATGGGAAACTTCTAAATCGTTATATTTTCTTTCCAGTTCATAATTTTACTATAGGAAACCCAATATAACCCTAGATAATTGCAATTTCTTTACAATTACCAATTTTTACCGGAATCTGACATGTGGTTTCAAAATTAAACGTGTACTACGTTTGTATGGAGAAGTCTAGGGTCGCCGGACTCTTAATTTGTATTGTAGCATAACATCGCCTTAAGACGGACGGAAGTATTTTGCAATAAATTAAAGCAGGACTGAATTAAAGTTAGCATTTATTATTTTTACTATTTTAAGTAACGTATAAATTGTACAAAGAAACTTGTATTTACAGACATATAAAGTAGAGCAGACCAAACATTACGTACTTGGAACGCGTGGCAATTTTTCACTTATAGCTTATTCTTTAATCGCCTAAATAATATGTTTATAGTCAGTTATTGCTGGTTTTTGTATACTAAGTACTCTTTTACATTCATAAGTATAGTACTTTAATATTTTTGTTAAATATATTATATTTGTTAAATATATATTATATTATATGTTAAAGAAAAAAACTTATGTGGTCTAAGTGTAAATTCATGCCACGCGGCATTCTTTGTATTATACAATAATGTTTAGTCTGCTTCCCTTTATAAGTCTGTGGTTGTATTTATTATTTTGTAAGACTAAATAAATATATTGATTATAATATAAAGTTTATTATTTAAATTAAAATTACATAGTTTTATTTACTATAAACTCTAAATTCACATAATATTAAGTACTCAGTCAGGTTAAAGTTTTCAAAGTAAGGCGGACACGCTTTGATAGAGCGAGATAGTCTTATTGCGACTTCTGAAAGAAGGAAAAGAAAAAAGTGCCGTGATTTGTCCTTATCACCGACCGAACATTTGTTCATGGTCGGGTTATATGCGCACTTCAAATTGCATATACTTGAAGTGTACCTATAGCCCGACCATGAAAAAATATACGTAGCATCATTAATATGTCTTTCTCTTACCCCCGGTCGTTCGGTGGCAAATCTACATAGATGACAAGTCAAATCAGAAACTTTTCTAAACATCAAAACTCACATTTTCTAGATTTACTACGAAATACAAAAGCGTGACTTCATGCTTTTTTAAAGTCAAATAGGGCTCTTAAGGGTCCCCCGACCCAAGACCAAAATACAACTTTCCATACAAACGTAGTCTACGTTTTATTTCAAAACGACATGTCCGATTTGGGCAAAATTTTGTAATTTCAAAGATATTGCAATTATCTAGGTTTATAACTAGTTTCCGACGGTAAAAATATGAACTTAAAATAGAATATAGTGTTTTATATCATTTTTGACCATTAGTATGGGAAACTTCTAAATCGTTATATTTTCTTTCCAGTTCATAATTTTACGATAGGAAACCAGTTATAACCCTAGATAATTGCAATTTCTTTACAATTACCAATTTTTACCGGAATCTGACATGTGGTTTCAAAATTAAACGTAGACTACGTTTGTATGGAGAAGTCTAGGGTAAGGGGACTCTTAATGTCTGTATTACGCATTAATAAATCTAATCATGTTTAAAATGGATATGATTTATGAAAAGTGACACTATTTTGTGATTTTTTATTTTATGAACTGTACCGAATAATTTATTTTTGACCCCGCCATCCACCCAATTTACATACAGATAGCACGACGAACCGATGGCCGATGGCGCAAAAAGGTTCTCGAATGGCGACCACGTACAGGCAAGCGAAGCGTAGGACACCCACCCACAAGGTGATCTGACGACCTGTCCAAGGTCGCTGGAAGGCGCTGGATGCAAGCCGCTCTAGATCGGTCATTTTAAAAATCATTGGAAGAGCCCTATATCCAGTAGTGAACGGTATGCTGCTTAAAAATGAATTTACCTAATTTAAGTCTTGTTTTTTTGAAGTGAAAACTTCTTTAGCGGCGTTGTGCACTTTTTTTGGAATGGGTAAAAAATGTTAAATTCGCGTCAGGACACGCTCGCGTCAGGACACGTGACCTGATCGAAAATTCGTAAGACGGATGGAGAGTAGACAGCTGGCGCGGCGTAGGAGAGGGAGTATCCTCTCTTTCTACGGCGCGGCGAAAATGTATGCCTGCGCCTGCTGTTTCGTATATCAAAAATGCACAACGTTAATATTCAATTTTTCACTTCTGCCGGCACTCCCAGAGTGCAACCCGTCGTTTTTTTTTTAAATTCAATAAAACAACTTAAAATTAAAACATCAACTTTTATTAGATACTCATTTACTTATTAGAATTACCACTCGTAACATACAAGGTTGTATTTTATTTCCGGTGGATCAGCCTTAATAAAATTAATGTATCCTCATGAATTATTCGTGGTTCAGTGCAGTCCACCCAGACATTATTCAAGATTTTGTCTCATGCGGCCATTTTTGCAAAAAATGGCCGGGCGCATTTCAGTGTCAAGCAACACTGAGCACTAACGTACCATAATAAAGTTTAATTTGGTTTGACATAGAAACTGGACGTCACTAACGTGTTTTTTTATGTAGTAACCCCCCTGTTTACACGCTCACTTGTCAATGTGCCAACCGGGCTTAACAAACTACTGCACTTAGATTGACAAGTGCTTCAGAAGATCTTTTATCCGCCAGTGCTTGTTTACGTTAATTTACCCACGACGATGCCAAGCCTAGTAAAAATCATGGTATAATAAAACTGGTATTCTCTTCCCGAGATGGAACTTGAGTGTTGCCGCTGATTTTCAGTAAATTTAAGGACTTTCTCAATTAGTTCATGAATATTAAATAAAATATAAAGTAACTTAGCTATTTAGTATCTCGCGATTCTCGCGTGATTCATCAATTGAATATTTTATAAATTAATTCGAAATTTGTATATAAAGTTCAAAAATGCATTACGCTCGGATAATTCAATTTCACACAGTGGCAACACATCAAACTGATGACGTAGTCAAGTTCCACCTACGTCATCAGCTGTCACGGGAAGAGAATACCTTATACCATGGTAAAAATAGTATCCATCCAATCTAAGGCCCCTCGCCCACCGCGACTTTTTGTCGCGATGCAGTCGCGCGATTACGAAACGCGCGACTGCATCACTACTAACGCGCGTTAGTCGCATTTGCAGCGCGATACAGTAGTGATGCTAACGCGCTACAGTATCGCGACTGCATCGATACAAACGCGCGACTGTCGCGCGACCGTTTCCTTATTAAATGGATGCGTCCAATTGACGTTGCTTTCGTTGCCCACGCTTCGGCTGTCTACTCTTCGTCTGCTTACGTAAAAGCAGCACCAAAGATAACGTGACTGTTGCCTCAACGGAGTCCATCTTGCAAATGTGACGATGACGCATTTTTCTGTCGCGCGTTTGGGCACCTGTCAGCACGGAAAAGCACTTTCGCATGCTCTCTCGCTTTGGCAAATGACGGTTATGAACGACAGAAGAGGATAGGATGCATATGCAGCATTCCGTGCTGACAGGTGTAGCCTCAAAAAAAAGATGGTTCCATGTTTTGGAAGGCACGTAAACGATGGGTCCCGAACGCCATCTAGCATTTGATCATCTAACTACCCAAGGATTAGTTCTGGTTTACCCTTTGGTTTGCGGAAGTCAGACGGCATTCGCTCTGTGTAAAAACCAGTAACCTCGTCAAATCTCCTTGATTAGTTAGCGGACCCCGGGCTCTGAAGCATTACTGCTGAGGATGCAACCGGAAAAATACTCTCGGATGATGAATATGATGAGGCATTAACAAGTCGTAAAATGTTTCAAGTCTTCTTTAAAATTAAAATTTAATTTCTACGACTGGCCGCCTGCATTACGTCAAACCTTTTTTCCAAGAAACTGCCTTATTGTACACGTACTATTTATGAGTTTTTAAATGGTCTAATAAAGTCTGCTTCAAAGAAAACCTGCGTTGACAAATGTCACATTCGAACGGCCGTTCGCCTGTGTGTGTTCTTAAATGTACATCTAAAGTATACCGGGCCCGGAAATGCTGATGGCACACACTACACTTAAACGGTTTTTCACCAGTGTGCAACCTAAAATGAGCGTTTAAGATATTCTTTGCAGCAAACCTGCGATTACAGACTTTGCATTCAAACGGCCTTTCACCAGTATGCGTCCTAAGATGCATTTGTAAGCCATATTTCGTCGTAAACACGCGGTCACATTGTTCACATCTGAAAGGGTTTTCACCCGTGTGGATTCTCAGATGTTTTGCCATATAACCCTTATTTTTGAATACACGATGGCATACGTTACATGTGTACGGTCCACTATTAAGCTGTGTTTTTCCACTGTAGTTTATTTCTGTTCTATGAGCGGTGTAGGGCTCTGAATGCTTTTTTAAATGGACATTCAATTCACTATTTTCGTAGAACATTTTGCCACATATGTCGCATTGAAAAAGTTTCTCGCCGATGTGCCTTCGCAAGTGTGTGATAAAAGGAAACTTCTCTCTGAATCTACGTTGGCACACCTCACATTCGTAAGGTTTTTCGCCAGTATGTATTGAACTGTGTTTCATCAAATTACGTTTTGTGGTGAATTCTCGATGGCAAAAATCACATTCAAAAGATTTCATTTCGTTATGCGATTCCAAATGTTCACGGAAATACGTATCATTTGTGAATTTCTTATTGCAGACGTCACAGTAGAGACCCTTGCCACCAGTGTGAAGTTTTATATGATTCTTTAAGTAACTTTTTCTGGCAAATCCCCTCAGACAAACAGCACATTTATAAGGGTCATGATGGGTCATCAAATGTATTTTCATATCTGTCAAATCGAGAAATGCAGTTTGACAAAATTGACAGAGGAAGAACGGAATGTTCTCAGTCTTATTCAGAGATATGCTGGTCTTATTACACTCGAGTGACTGCATTCGTTTTATTGCAGTAGTTTTTTCTTCGAATTCTTCAGTTCTCACCCTCGTTGGGTTGTTAAAACCTGAATAGAAAAATTTTAGAAATATTAGGCATTTATTTTGAATAAATACTTAGCTAATAAATTAACAAGTTAAGCAAACAATCAACAAAATTATAAAATAAGCGGGTGTGCCTTCCAGGAGTGCAATTTTTGAAACGCCGAATCACAGTTTTTTCCATACACAAAAAAAAGTTCCTCAGTGACCAGCGTTAAAAAAAGGCACCACATTAGCTACCCTCAATTATGACGAACCAAATGACACCAAATAAATGTTAAAAGTAAAAATAAAATAACAAACCAAATGATACCACATAATTGTTAAAAGTAAAAATAAATTAAAATAAAATTGTAGATTTATATTCTTGGTTGACCTGATTTCCTCGTGCTGCCATATATTGTTGAAAACCCCTTAACTGATCTTCAGGTTTAAAGAAATCTTTCATTTTATAAAAACTTCAATCGACTTTCACTATTTTACACATCGTATGCAGTATTTAGCATACTAACCGAAAAAGGAGGTTCCCAATAAGGAAGTGTCCTACAACTCAAATCAGACACTCTTTCTAAACGTCAAAACAAACAATTTCTACGGAATTTGCGTCATAGCTTCTTAGATTCAAATAGCGCAGTAAAATCAGTTTTTCAGCAATAATAAATCTCAAACCACGTTGGAAATGGATATGATCATGACCAGTGACATTATATTGTGACGTTTTATTTTCTGAACAGTACCAAATAATTTCTATTTGACCCATGAAACTTCCTTATTTGTCGGAATCTTTTTTATTTCAAGACTAGCTGTACCCGCGGGCTTCGCTCCCCGTGGCAATTTCGGGATAAAGCATACCCTATGTCCTTCCCCGAGTCTTAAACTATATCCATACCAAATTTCATCCAAATCGGTTTAGTAGTTTAAGCGTGAAGAGGTAACAAACTCACTTTCGCATTTATAATATTAGTAGTAAGTAGGATAGTTCGTAAATCGAACTATTGATTTTTGTTTTTTAACATAATTAAAATGCTCGAATTATTATCAAATCAAATCAAATCAAATATATCTTTATTATCATAGGATATTTATAATATCTCTTAATAATCGTCATTATTTTGTTGCACAATTGTTGACGTCAAATAGTTACTTACAGCTAAGTTTACTACCGCTTCCAAAGCGCTAGTGCAGAAGAAGCGGTAACAAACTGCACTGCACCTCTTCTCCAAGGACGTCAACTCACAATTAAATTAATACTTAAAGTTAATGTGGACAGAGAATACATTGTTTTGTTTGTTATGTCATATCATAATTTAAATTTAATTTTTAGAATGTAAAAATTTTAAAGTAATGTAAAGTTGTAGATTCAGTTTGTACAAAATGTACCAAATTATGACATTTTCTAGTACCTATATTACAAACTTTTAGAGGGACCCGCGTCAAGCTCATGCCAGACTTTTTTGTCTTTAAGGTAGTCATCGGTCCTATAATAAGCCTTCTCACAAAGTACTTTCTTTACATAAGTTTTGAATCTTTTGTCTGGCATATCAAGGATCGATTTTTGCAATTTATTATAAAAAAGTATACAGTTCCCCATAAACGTCTTATTAATTGTTTTAAGCCTATAAAACGGGGCAACTAAGTCATTCTTATTACGTAAGTTTCTATCGGTAAAATCGCTTACTTTATTGTATGAGGAAATATTTTTCATTACATACATTATGTTTTCAAATATATACTGTGATGCTAAGGTAAGTATATCTATTTTCTTGAATAATTCTCTGAGTGAGTCTCTAGATCCTAACCCGTAAATAGCACGAATTGCCCGTTTTTGTAAAATAAAAATAGTCTGAATATCGGCTGCATTCCCCCACAGGAGTATGCCGTAAGACATTACACTATGAAAGTAACTAAAGTACACTAGTCTAGCAGTTGCTACATTTGTCAATTGTCTTATTCTCCTAACAGCATAAGCCGCAGAACTAAGCCTATTTGAAAGTTTAGTTATATGATCCAAATTAAAATATAGCCACGAGTGGGATTCGAACCCACGAAGTCACGGTAGCACAATTGGTAGTGCACTCACGGCGTTGACGTGAGGGTCGTGAGTTCCAATCCGAGTTCAAACTATTGATATTTATACCAACACTACTAGTTTTGGAGAAAAAAAATCGAATATACCAGCTGCTTCTCTTTCTTTTTTCTCGTTACATCGATCACAACAACAACAACATTTTTATCATACAAAATCCTGGCGTGAATCTTCATAACAAAGCTCATTAACCCGTTTCAAAGGTATATGTCCCATTCGTCCTTGTCGACGAATGGAACTTGCTTGTTGTTGACGAAATAAAATCTGTTCAAAATACGGAAATTCCCATTCGTCTCTACTAGGGAAAAATGGGTATCGTAATGGAAGTTTGTTCTATTCAACTCAAGTAGGGACGAATGGAACTGTAAAATAAGTAAGTCTGTCCTATTCGACCCCAGTGGGGTCGAATGGAACTGTAAAATAATGAAGTTTGTCCTAATCGACCCGTGGAGCTGAATAAAACTGTGAAATAAGGAAGTTTGTCCTATTCAACCCCAGTGGGGGCGAATGGAACTGTGAATTAAGGAAGTCTGTCTTATTCGACCACAGTGGGGACAAATGGAACTGTGAAATAAGAAAGTCTGTCCTATTCAACCACAGTGGGGGCAAATGGAACTGTGAAATAAGCAGGTCTGTCCGTCCTATTCGACCGCAGTGAGGGCAAATGGAACTGTGAAAAAAAGTCGTTCCCATTCGTTTCCAACGGGGACGTCCTGTAGACTGTGTAGACAGTTACATTCATCATCATCATCTTCACCAGGTCTTTTTGTCTCCACTGCAGGAGCACGACCCTCTCTGTACTACCAGAGCCATACTTGGCCAGAGCAGCCAGAGGACTTGGCCTACACTATCCACGCTGGAGAGACGGGTTGGAGAGGTCTTACTAATGTTTATAAGCTTTGTTCAGCTTGTATTTCCTAAGTCGCCTTCTACGACATCCATGGGAGGACTTGGAGTGGCCCTATTCTACTCTGCCGGACACCACACGGCCAGATTCATTATCATATCATACATTATCACCTCTTTATCCCTGACGGGTTAAAGACCTGATCCGATAATGTATCTGTATCTATTGAAAAAGGAAGGTATAAAAATAAAACAAAATAAATAAAAAATACTATTTATTACATATTTTAGTATACTAATATAAACCGTAACTATAAATACAACTAACTATTTCTAATAGAAAACAAACATTTAGGGTTGGATCTCACTTGTCAACACGTAACAGCACTTTTCTATGCTGCTATCCTTTTCTGTCGCTCATAACCATCATTTGCTAGAGCGAGAGAGAGAGTGATGGAACGGCGGCTGTCAGATTTTCGTGACATTTGAGCTCCAACCCTTAACTTCTAATCAAAAATTTAATATCGCACGTTTCGCTTACAAACTTAAACCCTTCCATTTGGACCAGAATCGCCGCAATAAGATCTGAATGGAAATCCATGGAAGAGGCACATGTCCAGCTGTGGACACAAACATGCTGAGAAGAAGAAGAAGACTTAAGTTATGTGCAATACGAGCAGTGGTTTTTTATCGGAAATATCCGACACTCGCAAAATGGCACAAGATTTTTTGTCGGATAAATCCGTTAATTCACGTTCGCGGTGAAAGGGTAATCTTTCTTGGAGGTTCCGGTTTCAATTCCCCGGCCAGTGCAAGTTGGAAAATGACTTTTTTCAAATTGTCCTATATGTTAGGTGTTTTTATTTACATAGGTATACATCACGAAATATAGTTTTTATTAGTATCGTTGAGTTAGTATGCCATAACACAAGTCTCGAACTTACTTTGGGGTTGGCTCAATCAGTGTAATTTGTCCCTATACTATATATTTGCGTGATTTCCCTTTATATTTCTTATTTACAATCTAAATTATATAATAGCTAATGAAGCCCGCATGAAAAAAAAAATTGACAACCCCACGGGAAAAGTCCAAATGCCAAATATCATTTCAATCCGTCACACCGGAGGTCCCGGATTCGATCCGTGGTCAGGTCAAATTGGAAACTGATCCTTTTATTGTATCTCAAATGACTTCTAATCTGTAGACATTTCAACACTTTTTTATATATTTTTTTTTTTAAACATTTATTTAAATTAAAAGTAAATTTGTAGAAATCTTGTGACCGCATGTATTAACAAACAATTAATATAACTTTGTAAGCCTAACGGCGCAACACAGTGATACTAAATTTTTATGTACCTAACACCCATTGTACCTGTGATTGACAAAATAAATGATTATGATTTATATTGACCTGGGTCTTAGGTAAATGTTTAATTATGTATGTATTTGTAAAAAATTTAATATCGTTGAGTTGGTATCCCATAATACAAGTTTAAACTTACTTTGCAGCTAGCTGAATTTGTCCGTATATGTTAAAATAATAATAATATTGACTTATAGCCCACTAGGTGACTGCCATATGGGATGTGGATTCGACGATCGTTGTCCCGATAGTCGTATCGGCGAACGGTCTTATAGCGAAGAGTCTTGACCAACACCTTAAGACTCTCTCGCCAGATAGCTGGGTCAAGGGTCAGATTAAAAAAGCAGTACTCCTGAACACGACACGCATTGTCAGGAGGTTTCTCTCTCTGCGGCTCCAACCGCTGGTAGCCTACTGGACCTTGCCTCACTGCCAGCGGGCAGGTAGATTAGGTTTTGTAATGTATTTATATTTTACTTTTTATAGACATATTACAAAACTCAATATATGTTTAGATACAAATAAAGAGGAATAATAATATTCTTTATCTTCTTGTCAAACTTTTAATTTATGTTGGTTTACGCTAGAACCAGCACTTTCGTCTCCGGCTCGCAGCCCTACTGTGGATCTTCTTATGAGCTATCATGTTGCCGTTCAGAGCAAACCTTCGGTGAAAAATAGGACATTCATAGGGTTTTTCCCCAGTGTGTGTTCTAAGATGAACCTTTAGATGCGACTCATGCCTAAACTTCCGATTACATATATAACACTCGTGTGGCCTCTCGTCTGTGTGCACCATGATATGTTGTTTAAAAATACTCGGCCAACGAAATTTAAATCCGCATATATGACATTGATAACACTTGTCACTACCGTCTCCGTCGCCGCCGTGTTTTTCAATAATGTGTGTCTCTAAGTTCTGTTTTAAAGCGTACGTGCGATGGCAAATATCACATTTGTGTTTGCTGTTGGACTCGCCATGTGTCTGTAGATGTGTTCCTAACGCAGACTTTGTAAAAAAGGTTTCATTGCAAATGTTGCACACTAACTCGCTGCGCGGTTTAGAATGTGTTTTAATATGATGGCCCAAAGCGCTCTTTGCAGAGAATTTTCTGCCACAAAAATCGCATTGGAATGGTTTATCGCCAGTGTGCTTTCTTAAATGTATAATGAAAGGAAATTTCTCTCTAAACTTGACATGACAAATGTCACACTGGAATGGTTTCTCGCCAGTGTGTTTCGTCAGATGTTTAGTCAAATTGCCTTTTATGTTAAATCTGAGACGGCAAAACTGACACTCGAAAGGTTTTTCAGCGGTGTGGATTACAAGATGTCTCTTTATGTGACTTTTTGAAGAAAAAGTACGTTGGCATTCATTACATTCAAACGGTTTTTCGCCGGCATGCACCCTCAGATGCGTTTCCAAGAACTGCTTATTTATAAACTTTCGCTCACAAAACTCACACTTCAATTTACGTCTGGGTTCAGGTGCTTTTTCTAGAGGTTTATGTTTTCGTGAATGGATTTGCAATCCTCTGGGTGTAAAGAACTTTCTGTTACAAACAGAACATTTCAAAAGTTTCTGGCCAGTGTGTTTTTGTGAATGACGAGTTAAAGAGTCTCTATGTCTAAATCTACGGTGAC
Source organism: Acrobasis consociella (assembly GCA_963555685.1). Taxonomy (NCBI): domain Eukaryota; kingdom Metazoa; phylum Arthropoda; class Insecta; order Lepidoptera; family Pyralidae; genus Acrobasis; species Acrobasis consociella. Next base: position 8,055,300 of record OY743132.1, on the reverse strand, counting down.
ACACATCACATTCGTGAGGTCTCTCACTATGTGTTTTCAAATGTTGCGTCAGCATAAAATTCTCTTGGAATTTATGGTGACAAACGCTGCATTCGAAAGGTTTTTCGCCTGTATGTACCTTTAAATGTCTATTTAAAAGGCAGTTTTTGCTAAATCGTTTACTACAAACATTACATACATGAGGTTTTTTGCCATGGTGTTTCACATGGTTATGTAAGTGAGATAATCTGGCGAACCCCCTCATACAAAAGACACACTTAAAAGGCCTATGTCCAACTAAATGTATTTGCATGTCTGCCTCGTCGAGAAATGTTGTTTGACAAAACTGGCAGAGATAGAACGGCGAGTCCGTACTCCGTTGTAAGGACAGAGTTCGTTTCATTGCTGTTGCTTTGTCTTCAAATTCTCCAATGCGCTTTTCCTCTGGGCAGAGAATACCTGAATAGAAGAATTTAAATCAAATTACAAACGTCATCGTTTATAAAATTGGGGTAGGCATGTCCAGCATTGGACTTACTGCGACTGATATGATGATGACAAACGTGGATCATTGCTTATATCGACCCTTAGAATACAATTCACGAACCGAATGACACCCAAAGAATAAAAATTATCAACTGTAATCTCTGAAGAAATACGTAATAGTTAAGTTATTTTCTATGTCGTTGGTTAAGGTATGTGTGGAGCGATCTGACAATAGACATAACTAGTATGTAGTTTTGGTGAGCCGTAATTAATATAATTGTGGAGGCCTGACCTCGACGCAATTTTAAGGAGATACTTAAATTTTCCGGGGTCCAGTGTTACGGCCATTTGAAATTAATTATTTAAAAGGAAACGGAGATAACATTTAGATTTCTGTCTTGACCAAGCCCTAGTTAACTCTTCAAACTATTTTATGCACTACTGTTTACAATTTAAAGCGAGAACGTAAAGCTTTTCTTGCACATTTGGCAATTGTGCAAAGAAAAGCTTCACGTTCTTCTAATTTATTTCATTTTACCAAGTACTCGTAAATATTTACATCTTCTTTCTCGCTTTCCTGCTATCGTTCCGATTGGGAGTGATTTCGTGAAATGTGACGGAGTGTGTAACAAGAAGCTATTTGATTTTACCAATGAGCGCAGTAGCTTATTACTAAGGTGAGGTATCAGTTATTACACATTATACAACGTGGAAGGGACATTCCGTAATAAATTTAACCACGGGCTGGCTATACTAGATCACTATAGTATAATAAAATTAAAACAACGGTAAAAAAAAGCAAAAACAAATTTGACATTTCCATTCCAATTTCCCGGGAGGCAGGACGCTTTTGTATCGAAGAGCCGAATATTCTGATTTCATCAAACTAAAGTGATCTAGTATAGACCGTGGTTTGATTTATTACGCGTATGTCCCTTCCACTTTGTATAGGATCGCTTCATGTTTATTATTTCCAATATCATCATCATCATCATATCAGCCATAGGAAGTCCACTGCTGGACATAGCCAATATGTTATCAAGCTATTACAATCTTTTTTTCTTCTCTTCTTTCGCCGCGCCACCGGTATGGATCCTCATATGAACTGTCAAGTTACCATTTAAGGCGAATTTCCTGTGACAAACATTACATTCGTATGGTCGTTCTCCAGTATGTGTTCTAAGATGATTCTTTACATGTGCCTTTTGTCTAAATTTACGTTGACATATATTACACTCGTACTGTTTCTCGCCTGTGTGTGTGAGTAAGTGTGTGTTTAACATGCTAGGAGACGCAAACCTACGACCGCAAATGTCACATTGGGCAGGCTTTTTTGAACTACCGTCGCCGTGCATTCTCATAATATGATCTTGTAAATAATATTTAGAACACAAAACACGTTGACACACATAGCATTTGTACCTATCCGTCCCTTTTTGACTAGTCTGACTAATACTCTTTAAATGTTCACAAAATTCACTATTGGCATCAAACGTTTTGTTGCAAACGTAACACACGACAGGTTTCTCGACAGTTTTCCGTTTCCTATACTTGCGAGGTTTTTCGTCACTTTGCATTTTCGTATGTACTTTTTTATGTTCTGTCAGGTAGCCCTTCGAAATGAAACTTTTACCACAACACTCACATTGGAATGGTTTCTCGCCCGTGTGAAGTCTTATGTGTATGATAAAAGGGAATCTTTCTCTAAATTTACGATGACAATGATCACATTCGTAAGGTTTCTCGCCAGTATGTCTCGTCAGATGTTTTTCCAAATTCCACTTTAAGCTAAATTTGTGATGGCAAAATTTACATTCGTGAGGTCTCTCTCCAGTGTGTGTCATGGAATGTACCCTTAAACTAGTGATCGAGACATACCCTTTGCCACAAATTTTACACTTGTAAGGTTTCTCGCCGGTGTGACTCATAAAATGCCTTCTTAAACAAATCCAACTAACATATCTCTTGTAACAAATAGCACACCCAAAAGGCTTGTGTTCCTTTAAATGTATTCGCATTTTATCTAGTCTATGCAAAGTTACTTGACAAAAATGGCACGTGTAGCGTCGCTGGTTTTCCACTGTAATGTATTCTAGAGACCGAGCTCGCTTCTTTGCTGTTGCCGGGTCTTGAACTTGTTCAGTATTCCGAACCGTCGCAGGGAAACCTAAACAAAAATATACAAGAATAACACGTGTAGATATTGGCACCACTACAAATACGAGTAAGTATCATTTAAATGAAGGTACTTAACACTATGTTTAAACATTTATTTGAGGACTCCAACGCACGTAACTTACAAACGATCGACTGGTGGCGTAAACGACGGTTATACGTAAAAAAGAAGGAAACAAAAAAAGATACGTACCAAACCCTTTCTTTTATTTTCTGGTACTAAAGATCCATAGCTGTATTACAAGTATAAATCATATTTTTAGTAACTAAAGGATTTCCAAACGACCGATTGGAAACGGCCCGCATCAAGATTTCGTGGGACCTTGCTCATGTCATCCGACCACCTAATATGTGGCCCGTCCTAAGTTTATTTTAAACAACTGACATAATATGACTGTACTGGTAACTGTTGGTTTTATAAATTGAAAACACTGTCAATATTAAATTAAAAGTCTGAATGACGTTTCGATATGAAGTCAACGTCATGTTGACAGCTTTTCACTAGATTATCTGTGGCCCCTCTGGCCGGACTTCCACTTGACCCGCTGTGTTTGACATGTTGATTTGTACCTATTCGCTGTGTTTAATAATTGGCCAAGTGCGTGTCGGGCCACGCACAGTTTAGGGTTCCGTAGTTGCGAATGCCAACTTTGAGTTCATGCCACTAAAAACGGCCAAAAAACAATCATATCTATGCCAATTTACAGCTTTCTAGTACTTATAGTATCTGAGTAGGACCGTGGACGGACAGACAGACAGATAGACAGACAGACAGACATGGCGAAACTATAAGGGTTCCTTGTTTACTACGGAACCCTAAAAAATAACTTCCATACCCTTTTAAATCTAGCTTGTCTTCATAAAAAAACATAACCCATCAGTAACTATGCTAGTCTGCCACTCAAAATTATTCTGTATTTAATCCCCAGCCGGTGAAACGTGGAATATGGCCTTTTCAAATCGTCATGGGTCTTGGGTGTCTATTTATTAATTATAATATGAATCCGCCGTGTGGTTTCGGGCAGAGTAGATTAGGGCCACTCCAAGTCCTCTCGTGGATGTTGTAGAATGCGAGTTGAAAATACAAGCAAACAACGCTTATAAACATTGAAGCCTCTCCCACCCGTCTGGCCAGTGAGAAGAGTGTGGGCCAAGACCTCTGGTTGCTCTGGCTAAGTATGGATCTGGTAGTACAGAGAGGGTCTTAAAGCCCGACTTCTAAAAACTCTTGAACGGCTACCATAATTATTCTATTGAGCTTTCAAATTGCTGTTCATGGCAAATATTCGGTGACAAACATCACACTGCGCTCTGAACTACAAGATAGATGTTTAAATAAGTAATTGCCGACTCCGGGAGTCATATACGCCTAACAATGTATATATTTTTTAAATGTAAAAAATATAATCAAGACCTTTTATTTGGGAGACAAAATCAAACCAAATAAAAATTTTTTTGCTCTTATTTTTTATGTAAAATACATTTTTTTGCATACAAATTGCCTATGTCACCCCGTTAATAATGACGAATCGATTAACACATCTTTTGTGTAAATTGAACCAGCGATTCGGATGCTACGGTGGAACAGACATACATTCCCACATACTTACACAAAGCTGCATTTTTTGTATGTTATGCTGACCCCTTAAGTAAAAGGTTTTATATAATTTTGTACCAAATACTTGAACAAATGTTATATTACAAGGTTTATAATATTGCATTGTCATAAAGCTTATTTAACGCACAACGGTAGATCTCGAACGGCCGCCGCCATTATGTGTCTTCTTGTGAGCCCTCAAATTTCCATTTAAGGCGAATTTCCGGTGACAAACATCACATTCAAAGGGTTTTTCCCCAGTGTGCGTTTTTAGATGTTCTGTCACGTGGGATTTTTGTTTAAATCTTCGCTGACACACTTCACATTCGAATGGTTTCTCGCCTGTGTGCACTAGCAAATGACTTTCCAAATCACAACGAGTACGAAATCTGCCCCCGCAAACGTCACACGCAAGTTTCTTTATAGGAGGAGGATGCTCGCTTATTTCGGGATGCTTTGTCGATATATGGTATTCTAAACTATGCTTTGAACTCAGAACACGTTGACACGCGACACATTTAAACTTTAGGTTTGTCTCGTCAGAGCTATGTTTCAATTGGTGTCTGGCCAATTGTTTTTTCGTAATGTATCTTTTGCTACAAATGTTACATGAAAGAGGTTTCACACCACCCGCTCCTTTTAAATGTTTTGATTTGAGATGTGATGCCATTTGGCTTTTTGAATGGAAGCCTTTCCCACAAACCTCACATTGAAATGGTTTCTCGCCTGTATGTGTTCTCAAATGTATGAACAAAGGAAATTTCTCTCTGAATCTTCGTTGGCAAAACTGACATTCGTAGGGTTTCTCGCACGTGTGTGTTGATAGATGTTTCTGTAAATTTGACTTTTGGCTAAATCTATGATGACAAATTTCGCATTCGTAAGGTCTTTCGTTTTTATGTGTGATCGAATGTGCCCGTAATGTACTACCGCATGCGAACCGAGCTCCACAAACTTTACACACATAAGGTTTCTCGCCGGTATGAGTCCTAAAGTGACGTTTTAAGCCGTCCCAAGTATTGAATCTTTTATGACAAACTTTGCATTCGAAAGGCATATGCTGCTTTAAGTGTCCTTGCATTTTCTGTAGTTTATTCAATGTGATTTGACAAAATTGGCACGTGTACTGGCGGCGCTTTTCCACTAAAACATATTCTAGAGACCGAGTCCGTTTGGTTTCTCTCTCCGCGTCTTGAATTTGTTCAGTATTAGGTACCGCCTGCGCCCCAGGGAATATACCTGAACAAAAAAAAACATAACAATAATTCGTGCAGATGTATACTTTATTACACTGGCATATAAATATACTAACAGTGGATCGAGGACTTTAACAGAAATAAAAAATAACGTAATTAACAATTTGACGGCGTCAGATTTTTTTTTGTAGTTTGGGTATTTTTCTGGTTCAAAAACAAATTATTTTGTATTGTTAATAAAATAAATTTTACAAAATAATGTCACTTGTCATTGACTATATCCATTTTCAAAGTGATTTTTAATTCATTATTGCAGAAAAGTTTATATGAAGAGCGCCATTTGATTCCCAAATCCCAAAAAAATGTTTGTTTTGACGTTTAGAAAAAAGTACCTTATCTGAGATGTTGGAAAGTTTATCACGTCTTTATTCCTAACGGTGCAACTTAGCAATTAGGTCTAAAAACAATAAATTTAAAAGCCACGCGTGTTGGTGTAGGTTATATAATTAATTATTTATGATAATTTCAAATAACGAAACTTGACTCTCAACTCCGAAATTACTAACACCAAAACTTAAAAAAAAAAAATATATAGTTCATAACCTACAGAAAAACCTATAAGAAGTCTGTGGTATTAAACAAACGTACGGACCTCTCTCCACGTGAGTTTAACTTTTACTTGTCCTATGTTTAATTAAATGTTTAGCTAACTCTCTGCTGCTAATATAGCTTTTACTGCAAATGTTACATGGAAATTTCTTCTTATCTTTCTCACGGTCTCCCATCGAATGTTTTTTCTTTAGATGCGACGTCAAATCACTATTTGAACTGAAGCCATTGCCACAAACCTCGCATTGGAAAGGTTTCTCGCCTGTATGTAATCGTACATGAACGATACAATTAAATTTCTCTCTGAACCTACGATGGCAATATTCACATTCATAAGGTTTCTCGCCCGTGTGTGTTGATAGATGTTTCGCTAAATTTCGCTTTCGGCTAAATCTATGATGACATATGTCACACTCGTGAGGCCTTTCGCCTGTATGCATAAACAAATGTGCTTTTAAAGTGCTGTAAGAAGCGAACCTAGCTCCACAAACTTTACACAGATAAGGTTTCTCTCCACTATGAATATAGAAATGTCGCTTCAAGTGTCCCATATGAACAAATCCCTTGTGACAAACAGCACACTCGTATGGTTTGTGTTTTTTTAAATGTGTTCTCATTTGTTGCTGTCTATGCAATGTGATTTGACAGAATTGGCATGAGTAGTTCCGCTGTTTCCCCACTGTAACGCATTCTAGAGACAGAGCTCGTTTCTTTTCCGTTGCCGCGTCTCGGGTTTGTTCAATAATGGGTAGTGCTGGGAAAATACCTGAACAAAAGAAAAAATATGTTTACACGTTACTATGTAACTACATTTTCAAAACCATATGTTCGAGGACTTTATCGCACGCTCACGTTAGAATTAGATTTTTGACTACATATATTTGTAAATATTGGTTTTTATAGATATTATAATCACGTTGGCAGTTTTAACCGGCAGTGGGGCTGCGAATCAATTCTACTTTAATTCAAAACTATATTTTAATAAACAGACGCTTTGGATATAAAGTTTAAGACTAGAACGGTGGCAAATTTAAATTTCTTAAATGGTTCTGTTTAACCTTTTCACCGCGAGACTTTATATCAGTTGTCGTGCCCCCAGCGCGAGACATGGTAAATCTAACATACCTATCTCCAACCAAAAACGAATATGGATACGTAAGTTATATGCCATACGAGCATTTTTTGTTTGTCACAAATATGTGACCCTCGCGGAATGGGCCCGACAATGTTTGTCACATATATGCGACGCTCGTGGTTAAAGGGTTAACCTTTTAACGGAGTCTTTTTTAACTGTATGAATTATTGGGAAGAGTATCAGTTGCACATCGGGAATGCTTACCCTTAACAGTGTTATATAAGTGGGTTACAAACTGGGAACAAAGGGGAATATTTGATTTAGCTTTTTAAGTCCCTTAATTTCTATAAGAGCTCACCTATACTAATTTTAGTCAACCTAATATCGGTGTTTGTGTTAGCTAATGGAAAATAATAAAAAATGAATATAGGTCAAAAATGAAAGTAAAGTTGTTATAATAAAGAAAAGTGTAATAAAGATTGGCTTTTACAAATAATTAAAATTAATTTCAAATACATGGAAAAATGTTTAAAATCCAACATAACTTTCATTATTTTTTCTATATAAAAAACAAGTCAAAAACAGCTGATTGTAACTATACAACTTTACTAAGAAAAAATTATTAGCCGACGATGCCCCATTTTTACTTTTCCCCTAATCTGCCACAAATCTTTATTGGTTGCAAATACTTTCCCGGTTTTTTTGCGCCTTCGCGTTTTAGAGCGAATGGTGCCAGTTTGTATACGATCCGTAGATTACTTCATTCCATAGACCGGTGGCAAATCTCGAGTTTGTACTTAAGTTATAAGAATAGTGAGAATTGAGAGAAGAAAAAACCATATTTTAAAACATCGCCTAGAAAGAAGACCTTAGAGTAGAGTTTGCCTTGAACTGGCACCAACAGTATGAGTCTTCATATGAGCTTTCAAGTTACCATTTATAGCAAATTTACGGTGACAAATATCGCATTCGTACGGTCTCTCTCCAGTGTGCATTTTCGCATGGTTTCTCACGTGGCTCTTTTGTTTAAATCTCCTATGACACACTTCACATTCGTATGGTTTCTCGCCCGTGTGCACGACCAAGTGTTTCTCCAAAAGGCTGCGGAAAGCACACCTCAGACCGCAAATGTCACACTCAAACGGTTTCTTTTTATGATAAGATCTCTCTACTTTTTCTCCAATATTATGTTGTTTGAACATATGGTCTCGCAAATGATATTTGGTTGACAAAACACGTTCACACACGTCGCATTTGTACAGTTTTGGCTCCTTTTTCGTACTGGTCTCCCCGGTGCTATGTTTGTTCAAATGTTTGGCTAACTCCCTGTTACAACTAAAGCTTTTACTACAGATGTTACATAGAAAAGGTTTCTCAGTGTGTCCTATTAAATGTTTTCTCTTTAAATGTGACGACAAATCTCCTTTTGAACTGAAACCTTTGCCACAAACCTCGCATTGGAAAGGTTTCTCGCCTGTGTGTATTCGTACGTGAATGGTAAAAGGAAATTTCTCGCGGAACCTACGATGGCAATATTCACATTCATATGGTTTCTCGCCCGTGTGTGTTGATAGATGTTTCACTAAATTTCGTTTAAGGCTAAATCTATGATGGCATATATCACATTCGTGAGGCCTTTCACCCGTATGTATAACCGAATGTGTTTTTAAAACTGTATTACTACCGAACCTTGCACCACAATCTTTACACACGTGAGGTTTCTCGCCAGTATGTGTCATATAATGCCGCTTTAAGCTCATCCAATTTACAAATCTTTTGTGACAAACTGAACATTCAAAAGGCTTATGTTCTCTTAAATGCGCGCGCATTTGCTTTTCCTTGTGCAACGTTATGTGACAGAACTGGCACGTGTACTGTCGTTGGTCCTCTACTCTCACACATTCTAAGGAACAAGTGCGTTTGTGTGCCGTTTCCGCGTCTTCAGCTTTTTCAGTATTGGGAACCGTCGCAGGGGGAATACCTGAACAAAAAATACAAGATGCTTGTGTACATAGATATATTGATATTCAAGTAAAAGTAGTACGATTCTAAGCAGAGCGAAAGCAGCAACGTTTAGGTGGGGTGATCTATTAATTAACAGCAGATTGCCGTGCAGGTCTGCAAACGAATGTGAGTGAGAGACCCAAATAGACCTCTCACTCGCAATCGCTTGCAGGACTGCGCGATTGGCTGTCATGAATTGGGGCCTCATACCGTTTTCCCACCTAAGCGTCACGCTGCCTTAGCTTTACAATACTCGAAAACCAATTAAGAGGACTTTATCACCACGCACGGGCTTCCATGTTTATTAAACATTATTTTAACCTAAATTCTTACTAGACAGTAGGTGTATTAAATATAATTCAAGAACTACAACATTAAGTACCTTTACGCACTGAACGATGTCCATATCCACAACACTTAGCGAATCATAAAAGCACATCAATAGTTTGGTTGACACTAAGATTTTTTTATATAAATAGATATTTAATGTATATAAACGTCTGTTTGCGTAAAAAGACGTTTATATGCGTACATTGTTAATTAATATAATTATTTTTTCAAATGGCTTTGATTTAGTGCCTTTAAGTTATATTTTATGGTGCAAAGTGGTTTAATTATTTTTAACAGCACCATTAAAGATAAACTAGTTAGAAAGGTCCTAAAGTTTCTAATTTATTGATTATATAGCGTTACTTATATGCTCGTAACAATATTTAATTAAAAATATATAATGATTTATTTACCTTGTATAGGAATTAACAATACAGGGTAAATCGTCAAAATATTTTTAACATATACGATCAATGTTTGGATTAAATTGTAGAGATAGCTGCGTACCTTATTTTAAATCGTTAAAATTTTTAATACTAACATGTATGTTTATAATGGAAGTATGTTTACTTGTTAAATCGAATTCACACTTGTTTCCCAAATTCATTGAAATGAGTATAAGGACAAAATGCAAGATCTCAATACGAACTGTTGGTAACAGGCGGATTTCATACTGCTTGGATGAAAAATAATGTAATTTATATGGATGTATTTATTTTCAATAAATTGCCAGATAATTTTAAAACTTTAGATTCTAGGACATTTGAAAATAAATTAAAATTACTTTTAAATGAAAAATGTTTTTATACTGTAAAAGACTACTTAAAAGATAACGACTTAAATTTTATTATTGATATTGAATTGTATAATGTTATTTAATTGCTGACTAGATTTCATCTTATAAGTAATTTTTTTTTTTGACTAATAATTTGACCCCATATCCAAGTCCATCAAGGACAGGTCACAGTGGTACTTGTATAAATATTTTCACATCTTTTTGTAACCTGTGTTTCCACAATAAAGATGATTTGATTTGATTTAATATTTATGTATGACGAATTTCCTCCTCACATTTTTGAGGGTTGAAATCCCTTTCGAGGCAAAAATTTTTCATAACACATTGTTCAATTTAAATACTGTAATGGTTCTCTTCAGAATGTGTTTTAAAACGTTTGCTTAGATGACCTTAGTGTCTTTATCCGCGCCGACAAATATAACATTCGTGCGGTGTTTCATCCGAGAGTATAATTTAAGATGATGTTTATTCAAAAAGCTGTGATAAATAAACTTTACGCCATAAAAACTGCTTTCGTTTTGGCGTTATCGGTAGAATGATTCCAAGAATGGTGTTGTAGTGAAGTGTTGAGTTGAAGGGAAGATCTTACAACCAGGCATGGTGTTGCGCTCCGATGGTGTATCGTCGCAAGTTGTATTCAGTTGCAACCAGAACTCTGAGATCGAGATGTAGATATGTTGGCGCCATCTCGTATAATTCGTGTGAACTATGGTATTGCTTCATTCATTGTTGTTTGTGGTTTTCAGTTCCTCGTAGTGGCGTAGAGATCGCCACAGTGTTTCAACAATTGTTTTGTAAAACTACGATGACAGGTGTCATATTTAAATGGTTTCACGCCAGTGTGCGTTCTCAAATGTATTTGTAAGGATTTTTTTAAGGCCAAGCCAAGTTGACACACGCTACTCTGAATGGCCTTTTGCCTGTGTGCGTCTTTAAATGTATAAGCAAATGGCTATCAGTAGGCAAAAGGATTCTTGATTTAATCTCCAGCCAGTGTTATTTAGAATATAGCCTTTTCAAATCGTCATGGGTCTTGGGTGTTTATCTGTAATAAGAATATTAATTGCAAACTATAGTATCTTTGACTTAAAACTTGCTCCTTTAATTCAAAACTTAATCTGGGGCTAGGTCAATGATTCAATCAATATGTGTGATTTGTCCTTATATTTTTTTAACGCCCGACGGCGGGTCTTTTACGTCTACCACCATTATGTGTCTTCATGTGAGCCTTCAAATTGCTGTTCATGGCAAATTTCCGGTGGCAAACGTCACACTCGTAAGGTTTTTCCCCAGTGTGCGTTTTAAGATGCCCACTCACGTGGGCCTTCTGTTTGAATCTTCGATGACACACTTCGCACTCGAATGGTTTCTCGCCTGTATGCACATTTAAATGATTCTCCAGATCGCCACGGCAACGAAACCTACGATTGCAAATGTCACATTCAAACAGCTTTTTTTTAATAGGGTTCTCGCTTTTATCGGGATGTTGTAACAAGATATGATGTTCTAAGCTATATTTTGTCGATAGAACACGTTCGCATACATCACACTTAAACTTTTTATCGGTCTTGGGCGTATTTTTTACTGCCTGGCCAGAATTATGTTTCACTTGGTGTTTGGCTAACTGCTCATGCGAAATGTATCTTTTGCTGCAAATGTCACACAGAAAAGGTTTCTGACTATCAAGTCCTATCGAATGTTTTCTTTTTAAATGTATAGTCAAACCTTCTCTCGCACTGAAACCTCTGCCACAAATCTCACATTGGAAAGGTTTCTCGCCTGTGTGAATTCGTATATGAATAATCAAAGGATATTTCTCTCTGAACCTGCGATGGCAATATTCACATTCGTATGGTTTCTCTCCCGTGTGTGTTGATATATGTTTCCATAAATTTGTCCTTTGTCTAAATCTATGATGACAAGTATCGCATTCATAAGGCTTTTCGTCTTTGTGTGTAATCGAATGAGCCTTTAATGTGCTGTAACTAGGGAACCGATCTCCACAAACTTTACAAACAAAAGATTTCTCGCTAGTATGCTTCCTAAAGTGACGTTTCACGTTGGCATTAGTACTATATTTTTTGTGACAAACTGTACATTCAAAAGGCTTATGTTCCTTTTGGTGTGCTTGCATTTCTGGTAGTGTCAAAGTAATTTGACAGAACTGGCAAGTGTAGAGTCCTTGACTTTCTACTGAAACATATTCTAGAGACCGAGTGCGTTTGGTTTCTCCTTCCGCGTCTTGAATTTGTTCAGTATTGGGAACCGTCGCGAGGAATATACCTGAACAAAAAACATCAACAATAATACGTGCAGATGTTTATACTATGATATAATTATACTAACACTTATTCGAGGACTTTAACGCAAATGAAAAGACTTTACTACTTACGAAATATACAATTTGTACATATTAGTTTACTTGTCGCGTGACGTCGAGAGTGCGTGCATTGCATGTCTATCATACATAAACAAACAAAAAAAAAAAATTAAAAAAAATTATCAAAGATTAAGAAAAAAATCTTCCGTCAATGTATATGTGTGAGTTAATAGATGCCTGTAAGTTTTAAAAATGCTGAACGCTGTGCGCTATAATTTAAATATATCTCGAAAAAATGTGACATTTCTATAGAGGATATTGCTACGTGCCGAAGCCAAGCCCTAAACCTAAAACGTGGTATTTTGACGACTCCTTGAACGGGTACGGGTACGGGTGGGTATGTACCCTTACCCTTAAAACGCTTTGAAGAACTAACCTTTTTTGAAGTCATATTTATTTGTTGATGTGGCACTGACTGACAGCCAATAATGGCAGAATTTCAAACAAAAATCTCCTATCTTACGTTTTGCGCCGCACACATATTCAGTTATTTAACACATTCACGGACACTAAGCCAGACACAATTGAATTACGTCCACAGCCGTAAGTGTCCGTGAATGTGTTAACCAAAACGCTCAACGTCATTGGCTGTCAACTAAGCTGTAATGCCAAACAGCTAAGGGCACAGAATAAGTACTAGTACTCACGAACAGAAGTCTTACTCAGCAAAGGAATTCAAAGAAATATCTACTCAATGTCGTTAGCGATATGGTTTAATTTAGCTCACGTCAGAACTCGGCACATTTTCGATTAGATACCTAGTAGTGCATTGCAAGCCAATTTAATTCTTATTACTCTAGACATACGATTCATGTCACTGAATTTACCATGTGTCGTGTGGTCGCCGCGCGCATAGTAATATTGTAGGTATATTTTCGATACCTACACGGGAAGTGACACAGGCCTGCTAAAGGTTTTATCAAATAGCGAATTATATTAAATTTACAAAAATTTTAAGTATGAATTATGCATTCAGGGTTTATATGTTATTTATTACTGTTAAATTATAAGGCAGACAAATCTTCACACAAATTATCAACTAACAAAAAAAAACACGTACTTAAAGTTGCATTTATTATTCGGACCCCTTAAGGTAAAACGTTTTATACTTTCGTAGCAAACTTTTTGTAGCAAATACAAAAACAAATGTAGTACCGAAATTTTTATTATATTGCATAGTTATAAAGCTTATTTAACGCACGGCGGTAGATCTCGAACGGCCTCCGCCATTATGTGCTTTCTTGTGAGCCCTCAAATTGCCATTTAAGGCAAATTTCCGGTGACAAACATCACATTCAAAGGGTTTTTCCCCAGTGTGCGTTTTAAGATGTGTTCTCACGTGGCTCTTTTGTTTAAATTTCCTACAACACACGTCACATTCATATCGTTGCTCACCCGAGTGCACGAGTAAGTGATTCTCCAAAACGCTGCGAAAAGCACATCTCAGACCGCAAATGTCGCACTGAAACTGATCAGTTCTTTCAACTTTTTCTCCAATATTATGTTGTCTGAACATATGGTTCCGCAAACTATGATTGTTAGACAAAACGCGTTCACATACGTCGCATTTGTATAGTTTTGGCTCCGTATACGTACCGGTCTCCGCAGTTCTATGTTTTTTCAAATGTTTAGCTAGCTCTCTGTTACAACGAAAGCTTTTACTACAGATGTTACATAAATAAGGTTTCTCGTTGTTTTCTGTTAAATGATTTTTCCTTAAATGTAACGACATATTTCCTTTTGAAATAAAGCCTTTGCCACAAACCTCGCATTGGAAAGGTTTCTGGCCTGTGTGTATTCGTACGTGAATGGTAAAAGGAAATTTCTCTCTGAACCTACGATGGCAATATTCACATTCATAAGGTTTCTCGCCCGTGTGTGTTGATAGATGTTTCATCAAATTTCGCTTTAGGCTAAATCTGTGATGACATATATCACACTCGTGAGGCCTTTCACCTGTATGTATAAGCGAATGTGCCTTGAAACCTGAAAGGCTACTTAACCTTGCACCACAATCTTTACACACATAAGTATTCTCGCCAGTATGTGTCGTATTATGCCGCTTTAAGCCCGACCAATACTCAAATCTTTTGTGACAAACTGAACATTCGAAAGGCCTATGTTCTTTTAAATGCGAGCGCATTTGCTGTTCCTTTTGCAACATTATCTGACAGAACTGGCAAGTAAACTGTTGTTTGCCTTCTACTTTCACACTTTCTAGGGAACGAGTGCGTTTGTTTGCCGTTTCCGCGTCTTCAGCTTTTTCAGTATTGGGAACCGTCGCAGGGGGAATACCTGAACAAAAAATACAAGATGCTTGTGTACATAGATATATTGATATTCAAGTCAAAGTAGTACGATTCTAAGCAGAGCGAAAGCAACAGCGCGAGGGTGGAATGATTTACTAATTAACAGCAGTCTGAAGTGGAGGTCTGCAAACGACAGCGACGTGCACAAATATTTCTGACAGGGTAAGCACTAATCTTACCTAAATTACGAGAACGGCTGCATATCAAACTAAATACATTTTTGCCAGTATCCAATATTATATTAGGGCGGCACAGGGTAGACAAATTCTATGTGTCTGTATAAAATGCATGGTGCTGGCAAACTAATGTGAGTGAGAGACCCAAAACACCGATACCTCTCACGCGCACTGGTTTGCAGGACTGCGCGATTGACTGTCATTCATAGGGAATATGCATGAAAAAAATATGTGTTATCTAACCAGTTAATTCGTAAATATTCGAAAGTGAAGTACTAACAGTAAAAACAGAATAAAAATTGGAGAAATGAACGAAATATATCGATTTAACGAAAATATGTCTATCTTACTCGCAAAAACGCTATTTTCTATAGCAATTGTATTGATGATGTGTAATTATGACGTCACCAGTCCATATCGGACTTCTCTCTAATTGAAACTTTAAAGTATCATAGGTTCGTCGCTGATTAAGATATTTTATAAATTCTTTCATATTTGTTTAGTGTGGTTAATAAGTATTTTATTAAGCATATAAAAAAATGCGTGCATATTCTCTAATGGGACCTAATACCATTTTGCTGCGGTCTTATCTTTACAACAATCACACACACACACAAACAAAAAATTGAGGACTTTATCACACGTACTGGCTTCCGGATTTATTTTACACATTATTCAACCTAAATGCTTGCAATAATTATAGCTTTTAAAGCTAAATAGAACAGTAGGTGTATTAGTAATGGTCATAAATTGGTTGATTTGCTCTTTGGGTTGCAGAGGTCAGACGGCAGTCGCTCTATGTAAAAACCAGCAACCTCGTCAAATCTCCTTGAAAGCGGATCCCGGGTTCTGAAGCATTACTACTAAGGATGCAACCAGAATAATACGCTCGGTGATTCGGACGACAGCAAATTGGAATTAGCACTAATGCTATACACTTAAGATGTGAAATCCCACTCGTGGCGGGATTTTTTTATCAGATCCATTTTAATTTAAACAACCTAATGTTTCTGTCCAGCGTGTGTTTTTAAATGTTTATTCAGATGACCTTTCTGTCTAAATCTGCGCCGACAAATGTTACATTCGTGTGGTGTTTCCCCCGAGTGTATAAGATTATGTTTATTTAAGAAGCTACGATAGATAAATCTAACGCCACAAAAGCTACACTTGTAAGGTTTTTGCGTGTTATCGTTAGAATGCACCAAAGAATGGTGTTTCAACAATTGTTTTGTGATAAAAGTACTATGACAGGTGTCACATTCAAATGGTTTCTCGCCAGTATGCGTCCTCAAATGTATTTGTAGGGAACTCTTTGAGGCCAAGCTACGTTGACACATGCTACACTTAAACGGCCTCTCGCCTGTGTGCGACTTTAAATGTATAAGCAAATGGCTATTAGCTGGAAAACATTTGCCACATATACTACATAGTAAACGTTTAAGAACACTGTAGTTGCTTGCGAATGTATCGCTATGTTTCTTCTTCATATGAGTCACCATCACGCTTTTTGACTTAAAGCTTTTACCACAATAGTCGCATTGAAAAGGATTATCATCGGTGTGTATTCTTAAATGTATATTAAAAGGGAATTTCTCTCTGAATTTACGGTGGCATATGTTGCATTCAAATGGTTTCTCGCCAGTATGTGCGGTCATATGCTTCGTCAGGTGGCCCTTTAATTTAAATTTAAAGTGACACAATTCACATTCATACGGTTTGACGTTTCTATGAGTTATAAAATGCGACTTTAGCCGAGACCTGAATTCAAATCTCTTGTGACAGAGAGCGCATTCAAATGTCTTATGTTCTCTTAAGTGTGCAAACATTTGTAGTTTCTTAGCTAGTGTTATTTGACAGAATTGGCACTGGAAAAGTTGTTGGTTCTCCACATTGACACATTGCAGAGACCGAAATCGTTTGGTTGCTGTAGTTTTTTCTTCAAACGTCTCAGTGTTCGGTGCCGATGTTAGGATGGCACCTGAACAAAAACAAAAATATTACGTTTTATTTATATAAATTAAAAATATTTTTTATCTGAGGACTTTATCGCATTCAAAGCTTTAATATTCTTTTCAGATTTTAAATATGAAAAGTATAGAATGAACAGTCAAGTACGAGGGCCACACCGAAAAGATCGGGAATAAAATACTTAGAAATAAATTAGAGTAAAACCTTTTTGGTGTTTAAAATGTAATATTATTTCGAACACAACTCCATTTTTGAATTTTAAATAAATTAAAAAAGAAAAGAGTATTGACCATTTGAATTTGACAAGTCGGTAAGAAAAATGGAGCTTACGCGGGAACATTTTCGTGCAATAATTTTTCATAACTTTCGTCGAGGTTTATCTTAAGAACAATGTCTCGCCGAGCTTGTTTCTATTTATGAACTTGAAGCACCTAGTAAAACGACTATATATCGTTAGTATTCTGAGTTTCGTCGTGGACGTTCCTCTCTTACCACAGTCCCTTCTACTGGTCGGCCAAAAACAGCGGTATTTTAGGTAATTAATAAAAGAAGATAGACATGTGACATACGAGCAGATTCGGGTTTCTCTCAGCATAGGTATGACAGCCATTCAGACCATTTTACATGATGAACTGGGTGTCAAGAAGTTAGTTTCACGCTGGGTGCCCCACCGTTTGACCGAGGAACAAAAGTCGTGTCGGTCTGCTCTGCAACGGTTCAATGGAGGGAGCTCAAATGCAGTTTACAATATCGTCTCTGGGGATGAATCGTGGATTTATTCATATGAGCCCGAAAGAAAACATCAATCGGCAGTTTGGGTCTTCGAGGGTGAGGTCAAGCCAACAAAAGTTATTCGCTCACGCAGCGTGTCGAAAAAAATGGTCGCTTCGTTTGTATCGAAAACTGGTCATGTGGCTACGATTCCTTTACAAGAACGAAGGACGGTTACTGCTGATTGGTACACAACAGTTTGTTTGCCGGAAGTCATAAGAGAACTTCGTAAAATTAATCCGAATCGTCGTATAATCCTTCACCACGATAATGCGAGCTCACATACCGCACGCAAAACAAGCGCGTTTTTAAATCTGGAAAACGTGGAGTTGATGGACCATCCTCCGTATAGCCCTGACCTGAGCCCCAATGATTATTTTACGTTCCCAAGAATTAAAGATATGCTACGTGGTCAACGGTTTCACGGCCCAGAAGAGGCGGTCGAAGCTTACAAATCAGCTGTTTTGACTGTATCCACTTCAGACTGGAATTACTGTTTCAATAATTGGTTTGATCGAATGCAAAAGTGCATTGACTGTCACGGAGAATACTTCGAAAAACAATAAAAGTAAACATTATTATATTATCTTAGTACTTTTTTCTATTCCCGATCTTTTCGGTGTGGCCCTCGTACCTAACTACATTCCTCAGCTGATTGGAAGTAAGCCGGAGAAAATACCGTACTAGAAGTCCGTCGGTAACAGTCGTGGTCATTTTAACAATTTTCAGTTCACATTAATAAGATAGACTACATGTAAAATTACCAATAATTTGTTCTTAAAATAAACTAAAGAAATACCTTAACGTTCACTTATGGAAATATTATTTATCATCTTCGTTATTGGGAGAAAAAGTATAGAGACAGGACAAACTTTGATAACCTTAAAGCGGTTTGGATCATTCAGGAACCGTAAGAAGTTTCACCATGTAATAACTTATGCTTTTCAAAAACTTTCTGAGAAGAAAATCCACGACTGCAAACCCGACATAAATATTGTTTTTCGCCTGTGTGCTTTCTTAAATGACTTCGTAAATGGAACTCTGTATAAAATTTCTGTTCGCAGACCGAACATTGATACGGTCTATAATGTGTTTTTACATGTTTACTTAAAACTCCCTTTATAGCAAACTTTTGGTGACAAATGTCACATTCAAATGGTTTCTCGTCAACGTGTCTCTTTGAATGCATGTACAGCTCTCCATTCGAACGAAAGCCACGACCGCAAATGCTACATTGAAAAGGTTTCTCACCAGTATGCGTTCTGAAATGTATCGTAAAAGGCCACTTTTCTCTAAACTGACGATGGCACACGTCACATTCGTATGGTTTCTCGCCAGTATGTATTTTGTAATGTTTTTGCAAATTCCATTTCATACCAAATTTACGGTGACAAACGTCGCATTCGTACGGTTTCTCGCCTGTGTGTTTAGTAAAATGTACACGTAAGCCACTACTTTTCGTGAACTTAGCGTTGCAAACGGTACACTCATAGCGTTTGTCGCCTGTGTGAGCCCGGACATGCCTTCGAAATTCACTTTTTATAGCAAATCCCCTTTGACAAACTTCACATTTAAAAGGTTTGTGTTCTTTTAAATGTCTTTGCATATGTTTCACTTCAGCAAATGTATTCTGACAAAACCTACACGCGTAATGTTGCTTATCGTCTAATATTACACATTCTAGAGACTGAATTCGTTTAGTCGCTGTTGTTTTATCTTCTAAGTGGTCAGTGATCTGTATCGTTGTACGCAGTTTACCTGAATAGAAAAAAAAACCGAAATTATTAACCGATCGAAAACGTATACTTCTATTTTTATAGATTTTAATAAAACATGTCGAATTAAACTAATTAATAACATTTTCAATACGCAATTTTTCATTTTTACTTTAGAAAAATTATGTGGAATAAAAATCGACATATTATATTCAATCTAGAAAAGAAAGTACTAACACCATGTGCACTTTAGTATGTTTAAGGACTTAATCGCAACGTCACGCTTAATATACTTAAATTTTTTTTTTTATAAAGCCATTACATTGATAATCTCATACGCTTTAATGAAATTATAAATGTAATGGATTTATGTAACCTTACACGTGATGGCTCGTATTATTATTATTTATGTAAATTAACTGTGTCTTCTTTTTTAAACCAAAATTTCTGTTTAACTAAGCTTTAATATTTACAGCACTACCACCTAATGTTCCCTCTGCAAAGTAATGCGCGAAAATACCCATAGATTTTGTTAATTATATGATAATTGTTAATAGTTCATAATTACTATTTATCCAAATGGCTTACATTCAGACATTGCCCTCAAGTTACATTTTAAAGTAAAACTACTCGGCAACATCCTAAGTTTTTAATTTATTGATTGTATAGCATTACTTATATGCTCGTAAAAATATTTAATTTATGTAATAATTTAATGAGGAAACTCGTCAAGGTGATTCGGACGACAGCAAATTGGAATTAGCACTAATGCAATTCCACTTGTGGCGGAATTTTTTCATCAGTTCCATTTAATTTAAACAACCTAATGTTTCTGTCCAGCGTGTGTTTTTAAATGTTTATTCGATGACCTTTCTGTCTAAATCTGCGCCGACAAATGTTACATTCGTGTGGTGTTTCCCCCGAGTGTATAAGATTATGTTTATTCAAGAAGCTACGATAGATAAATCCAACGCCACAAAAGCTACACTTGTAAGGTTTTTGCGTTTTATCGTTAGAATGCATCAAAGAATGGTGTTTCAACAATTGTTTTGTGATAAAACTACTATGACAGGTGTCACATTCAAATGGTTTCTCGCCAGTATGCGTCCTCAAATGTATTTGTAGGGAACTCTTTGAGGCCAAACTACGTTGACACACGCTGCACTTAAACGGCCTTTCGCCTGTGTGCGACTTTAAATGTATAAGCAAATGGCTATTAGCTGGAAAACATTTGCCACATATACTATATAGGAAACGTTTAAGAACACTGTGATTGCTTGCGAACGTATCGCCATGTTTCTTCTGCATATCACCATCACGCTTTTTGATTTAAAGCTTTTACCACAATAATCGCATTAAAAAGGATTATCATCGGTGTGTATTCTTAAATGTATATTAAAGGGGAATTTCTCACGGAATTTACGATGGCATATGTTACATTGAAATGGTTTCTCGCCAGTATGTGCGGTCATAGGTTTCGTCAGGTGGCCCTTTAATTTAAATTTAAAATGACAAAACTTACATTCATACGGTTTGACGTTTCTATGAGTTCTTCAAACGTTGTCAGTGCAGATACAATAGTAAAACAATACATCAGACGCCCGCTCCGGGCGTCCGAAGTTTGAAGGGTTAGCCGAGACCTGAATTCAAATCTCTTGTGACAGAGAGCGCATTCAAATGTCTTATGTTCTCTTAAGTGTGCAAACATTTGTAGTTTCTTAGCTAGTGTTATTTGACAGAATTGGCACTGGAAAAGTTGTTGGTTCTCCACATTGACACATTGCAGAGACCGATATCGTTTGGTTGCTGTAGTTTTTTCTTCAAACGTTTCTGTGTTCGGTGCCGATGTTAGGATGGCACCTGAACAAAATACAAAAATATTACGTTTTATTTATATAAATTAAAAATATCTGAGGACTTCATCGCATTCAACGCTTTAATATTTGTTTCAGATTTTAAATATGAAAAGTATAGAATGAACAGTCAAGTACCTAAATACATTCCTCAGCTAATTCGAAGCAAGCCGGAGAAAATACCGTACTAGAAGTTCGTCGGTAACACAGTCGTGGTCATTTCAACAATTTTCAGTTCACATTAATTAAGATTTGTTCTTAAAATAAACTAAAGAAATACCTTAACGTTCACTTATGGAAATATTATTTATCATCTTCGTTATTGGGAGAAAAAGTATAGAGACGGGACAAACTTTGATGACCTTAAAGCTGTTTGGATCATTTAGGAACCGTAACAAGTTTCATTATGTAATAACTTATGCTTTTCAAAAACTTTCTGAGAAGAAAATCCACGACTGCAAACCCGACATAAATATGGTTTTTCACCTGTGTGCTTTCTTAAATGACTTTGTAAATGGACCTCTGTATAAAATTTCCGTTCGCAGACCGAGCATTGATACGGTCTATAATGCGTTTTGACATGTTTACTTAAAACTCCCTTTATAGCAAACTTTTGGTGACAAATGTCACATTCAAATGGTTTCTCGTCAACGTGTCTCTTTGAATGCATGTACAGCTCTCCATTCGAACGAAAGCCACGACCGCAAATGCTACATTGAAAAGGTTTCTCACCAGTATGCGTTCTGAAATGTATCGTTAAAGGCCACTTTTCTCTAAACTGACGATGGCACACGTCACATTCGTATGGTTTCTCGCCAGTATGTATTTTGTAATGTTTTTGCAAATGCCATTTCATACCAAATTTGCGGTGACAAACGTCGCATTCGTACGGCTTCTCGCCTGTATGTTTAGTAAAATGTACTCGTAAGTTACTACTTTTCGTGAACTTAGCGTTGCAAACGGTACACTCATAGCGTTTGTCGCCTGTGTGAGCCCGGACATGCATCCGAAATTCACTCTTTATAGAAAATCCCCTTTGACAAACTTCACATTTAAAAGGTTTGTGTTCTTTTAAATGTCTTTGCATATGTTTCACTTCAGCAAATGTATTCTGACAAAACCTACACGCGTAATGTTGCTTATCGTCTAATATTACACATTCTAGAGACTGAATTCGTTTAGTCGCTGTGGTTTTATCTTCTAAGTGGTCAGTGATCTGTATCGTTGTATGCAGTTTACCTGAATAGAAAAAAAAACCGAAATTATTAACCGATCGAAAACGTATACTTCTATTTTTATAGATTTTAATAAAACATGTCGAATTAAACTAATTAATAACATTTTCAATACGCAATTTTTCATTTTTACTTTAGAAAAATTATGTGGAATAAAAATCGACATATTATATTCAATCTAAAAAAGAAAGTACTAACACCATGTGCACTTTAGTATGTTTAAGGACTTAATCGCAACGTCACGCTTAATATACTTATTTTTTTTTCATAAAGCCATTACATTTATAATCTCATACGCTTTAATGAAATTATAAATGTAATGGATTTATGTAACTTAACACGTGAGGGCTCGTATTGTTATTATTATTTATGTAACTTAACTGAGTCTTCTTTTTTAAACCAAAATTTCTTTTTAATTAAGCTTTAATATTTACAGAACTCCCACATAATGTTCCCTCTGCAAAGTAATGCGCGAAAATACCCAAAAATCTAATTATTATTATTCGAATGAAGTCATAAACTTATCAGCGACTTTAAGTAGATGTGGCATAAAACACCTGTAATCAGATTGGCGCTATATGCATTTAGGTATAGGAATATACTCGGACATACAATAAAACATATGTTTAGTTTAATGTTTATTTGTTTATAAATCATAAAAAGCGACTGATAAATAATAAAATTAGCATATCTTATAATATTTAGGGTAAATAATATGCTAAAAAAGTTACGTAAGTAAATATATAATACGACTTATGTATACTCTATCTATTACATACAGATCACATCCTAAGATGACAGAGAATCGATTTCAAAGAGCTTAAATATATTTCATAATTACTGTTCCAGCAACCGACATAAAAACTTCTTTGTGAGTATTATATTTACAATAAAAAATAAACAACACAGGCTCTTTAATTTTCTGCTATGGCTTTTATGAAATAAAGTTCCAATTTTTATTAAACATGACAAAAATATAACATTTAAAAAATTAAATTATTATTTTATGTTATTTTCAAAATGTTTAAAAGTAGTAATAGTAAGTCATATTAAGACTTAAATACTCAAACGCATTTTAAGTAATAAAATCCCCAAATCTCATTTTATCCCTGTCTAGCTAAACTATTATAATCTGAACTACATGAAATTTAAGGATTTCATTTATTTTTGACTTTTTTTTACAAAATTACATTAAATGTCAATGTAATATGATGTTGTATTTGGCATACAATACATTTTCACATTTATTTTGACAGTGGCAAAAAGTCAATTATTCATTCACCACTACAATATTAGTGGTTTTTTGTGACATTTAAAATCTGTATTGTGGCTTTTTCTGTATATTAATAGCTAACACTGGTTTCAGATTTATCGAGATGCCTAAATGTTGAAGGTAGTTTAATGACTTTCATCTAGGGACAGTAATTATTACACACATTAATTTTGCACAGTTCTTCACGATGTTTTTTTCTACACTATAGGCAAGTAGTGACAATTGAAAAAAAACCTTAAAGGAATATAGGAAAATACAAGTCGCGCCTAGTGAGTATTTAACTACATCCTGTTAGTAAGTATGAAAAACACTTTATTGCACCAAAACACATGAAAATAACATTTAATTATAAAAATCAGATGTACAATAGGCGGCCTTATCGCCAAGGAAATCTTTTACAGGCTACCTTTGGGTGACAGGATTTGCAAATTAAAATAGTGATTTAAAAGTGGTGCGATATTAATAATGATAATAAAAAGGCATCGGGACGTGACGCCCCCATCGTCCACTGGATTCCCAGTGCAGTCAGTCAACGCAGGGCAGCTTGTGACGAGCTGACGGTGAGTGGCGACCACTTACCCTACTTCCAGGTGCAACATACACGCGCGCTCACACACACATACACACAGTTACACAACCCCCACCTCTGTCTTGCCTTGCCACTACCACTTTTGTATTATGGCTCTAAATGCTTTTGAGATGAGGTTAGAGAAAGAACTTCTAAAATTGTTAAGGTGGGCATTCACTACCTCCTGGAATTGACGCATGCGTTTTCAAATGTATTTCTAAAGCCTGCTTCGAAATAAACCGATGCTGACAAATCTCACATTGATCGGAGTGTTTTAGTAAATGTCTTTTCAATTGATTATTAGCGCTGAACCTTAAGTAGCAAAAGTTACATTGATATGGTTTCTCGCCCGTGTGCGTCCTTAAGTGAAGCGTAAATGGGTGTTTCTCCCTAAACCTACGGTGACACACATCACATTCATACGGTTTTTCGCCAGTGTGTCTCGTTAAATGTTTCTTCAAATTACTTTTCTGAGTGAACCGAAGATGACAGATATTGCATTCAAAAGGCCTAATTCCCGTGTGTTTAGTTAGATGTTGCGTCAAATTACCTTTGTAATAACATCGATAATGACAAATATTACATTCATACGGTTTATCGCCCGTATGTGTCTTTAAATGAGTTTCTAAATGGTATTTCGTAGTGAAACCACGCTGACAGACGTTACATTTATAAGGTTTGTCTCCACTGTGTAATTTTAAATGTGTGTCTAAATGATGTTTAGTTGTAAACCCGCGTGAACATATATCACATTTAAACGCTGTTTCGCCGGTGTGTTTAATTAAGTGTATTTTCAAATCTTTACTAGCACCAAAACTTTTTCCACAAAAGTTACACAAATGTGATTTCTCACCGGTGTGAATTCTCAAATGAACAGTGAAGGGATGTTTCTCCCTAAACTTACGATGACAAACGTCACATTCGTACGGTTTCTCGCCAGTATGTCTTGTCATATGTTTTGTCAAATTGCCTTTTTTATTAAATCTGTGATGACAGACTTTGCACTCATAGGGTTTCTCGCCAGTGTGTATGGCTTGGTGTATCTTCATTGCGCCCTTCTGACTAAATCTACGATGGCAAACGTTACATTCGTGACGTTTTACACCAGTGTGGGTTACAATATGCTGTTTTAAGTTAGTGTTTCTATCGAAACGCTTATGACAATACACACACTCAAATGGTTTATGCCCTTTCAAATGTATTCGCATTTGTTTCTCGTCAACTATAGTCTTTTGACAAAATTGGCATACATAGTGCGTCCGGTTTCCTAACTTTACAACTTCTAGAGACTGAATTCGTTTGTTTGCCGTCGTTATGTCTTCGATTTGTTCAGTGTTTTGTACCGTAGTCGGAGAAACACCTGAATAGAAAAATATCCAACATTATTAGACATTTTATTGATATCTAAGCAGAACTAAAAAATGATATTATGTATAACCAAGAGGACTTTATCGCAAGCACACGATTTCAGTAGTATTTATTTAAACTTAAATGAAAAAAGAAATATTAATAGGTACATTTTGCTTTAAACATTATTCGACGTACACGTTAAAAGTGAAATTGAAACAATTAGAACAGCTGCCAAGGCACGTGAAATTAGAACAAGGACAATTAATTTTCCTTAATTTTTTGCTACGAACTATGTACGTCATTGTGGTCATTCCCTTCTTATACATTTTTAATCATTGCACTTATTGAGATTTAATCATTAAACTTATTGATATAAGACTATGCCCTATATTATCTCCTATAATAAGTGTCATATTATACACCGAAAATTAATTGAAATCTAACAAAATAATTTATTTGATATAATGACAAATAAAACATGTCATTTATAAATCTAATGTACATGAATGCTTGTAAAAATATTTCACTTATGTCTACCTTGACCTTAAACTAGTCTTATTTTGTGATAAAACTATTGCATTCTCGTACAGACCTAGGTTAATTGTCCAGTTTGTAAATTGTTTTAAAGGTGTACGGTTTGTTCTGTAGCTAAAATATAAATAAACATCTAAGC
Organism: Acrobasis consociella; assembly: GCA_963555685.1. Lineage (NCBI taxonomy): Eukaryota > Metazoa > Arthropoda > Insecta > Lepidoptera > Pyralidae > Acrobasis > Acrobasis consociella. The sequence continues at coordinate 8,028,782 of OY743132.1, read as the reverse complement.
ACCTACTAAATCTTATATTAAAATAGAATTCTCACAAAGATAAGCTAATATGATGTTATGTTATGATCTTTGTAAACGGATTTGTGACTTCAAAGACTTCAATAAAAAATTGGTAGTTTGTGTACAGACATAAAATCTGCCACTACTCGACCAAATATTGGCACAAGCGTACAAAATTATCTTCTAAAATACTAATAAGAAAACTTAATAACTTATTCTATATTAAATAATGGAACGGAGTGTTACTGTTTATACGAAGGCTGTAGACTACGAAAATTGTGACCAACTCAAAACAGAGATTTTGCGAGGAAAAAAGATAGTTTCAAAATTAAGCAGTCGTGAGTATGCTGACTTTTGACAATTCTGACAGAAGGAATTAACACTTTTGTAATATAATTATATTATTATTGTATATTGTTAATTTAATATGTATATTTAACTTAAAAGGAAGATTTATTGAAGGATAAGGCAGTAAAATTATTTATTATGTTCTTGTATTTAAATTTACTTTAATAATTGTCATTTTCTTATGAAACAAGTTTATTTTCTTTAAAATTACTTGCCAAGCATGGAGAGTTCTAACGTAAGTTTATTTAATGAAAACCTTTTTCTAAATATTAATTTGACAACTCGCTCCCCCCAGTATGCGTTTTCAAATGTATCTCTAATGTTTGTTTGGATACGAATCGCCTGTGACAAATATAGCATTCATCTGTGTGCTTCATCAAATGTTTTTTCAGCTGGTTGTTCGCGCTGAACCTCAAGAAGCAGATGTTGCACTGGAACGGTTGTTCACCGGTGTGCGTTCTTAAATGCTGCAAGTAAGGATGTTTCTCTCTAAACCTGCGATGGCAGTATTCGCATTCGTAAGGTTTCTCGCCAGTATGTATGGTCATGTGATTTTTCAAATTACCCTTCTGAGTGAAACGGAGATGGCATACATTGCACTCGAAAGGTTTTGCGCCAGTATGTTTCGTTTGATGTATAGCTAAATTGCCCTTTGTGGAACACCTGTAGTCGCAAATGTCGCATTTAAATGGTTTCTCGCCGGTATGCGTTCTTAAATGCGCTTCCAAGTGTTGTTTTATATTAAAACCGCGCAAGCATATAGTACATTTGAACCGTTTCTCACCATTGTGCGATTTAAGATGTGTTTCCAAGGTTCGCTTTACATAGAATTTACGAGGGCAGAGACTGCACTTGTACTCTTCGCCTGTGTGTTTCAGTAAATGTCTTTGCAATTGGTTATTTCCACCAAACCGTTTCCCGCAAAAGTTGCACAGGTGAGGTTTCTCGCCCGTGTGCGTTCTTAGATGAACAGTAAACGGATGCTTTTCCCTAAACCTACGGTGACAGATGTCACATTCGAACGGTTTCTCGCCCGTGTGCCTCGTTAGATGTTTTGTTAAATTAGTCTTAGTATTAAATGCGTGATGACAGACATGACATTCGAACGGTCTTTCCCCGGTGTGTATTTTCTTATGTGTATTTAAAGTAGTCTTATGACTAAACCTGCGATGACATATATCACACTCATGGGGCTTTACGCCTGTGTGAGTTATAAAGTGCCTCATTAAGTAGGCCCTTTTAATCAACCTTTTGTGACAGAGGCCACATTCGAAAGGTTTGTGGTCTTTCAAATGCGTCCGCATCTGTTTCTCGTCATTGACCGTTTTATCACAAAACTGGCACACGTAGTGTCGCGCGTTACCTAATTTTACACATTCTAGAGACTTGATTCGTTTGTTTGCCGTTGTGGGGTCCTCGAGTTGTTCATTTGTTACCGATGCCTTGGAACCACCTGAATACAAAAATTTCTAAAATTATTAGGCATACTTGTCATCTAAGCATAAAATACCAAGCAAAGAATATTACACAGATATTTCGTTGAGGACTTTATCGCAAACGCACGCTTTATTATATTTGAAGATTTAATTTCAATTAATTTTGTTATTAGATTACAAAAAAGACGAATGATTTTTTACTCGTGGCACAAACTATCTTAAAACGAAAATGGCCCTCCTACAAAATTGTCAAAAGGCTCCAAGAGCAGAAGGAAATATTGAAGAAATTCCACTGACAAGAGCGTCGCTCTTGAATTAAACTGTTACTAGTACCCACCAATAAACACAAATTTCCTTTAAAGAAGATCTACTGATATCGGAAGACGGGAAAAAAGTATGAGCATATCTATTATTCACTAACACCAGAATGTAAATACAGAAAAATGAGTATTTGGTCACAATAATTAAGTATTGAATTTCAATTAAATCAGATATTATTGTTTTAATTTAATGTGCTATTAAAAATACATATTAACAAATATTCACCTGATTGCGTACAAAAAAATAGCAGTTTATATATATCATTAAATAGTTGTGTGAATCGGGTTACAAAAAGAAAGGACGATTTGTCCTTTTGTAACATTTTTTTTTTCAGATTATAAAATACGTGAGTGGGATACTTTGGAGATATCATTCAAAAACAAACATGAAATTGATTAGAATTTTATTATTACGTCTTATTTCATACTTTAAATATGTTTATATTTATTTTTCGTTAAACATAATATTTTGTCACAAATGCGTTCATAATTGAGGACATTAACCAAGACCGTACATTTTATATCAAATTCTAACATGCCTATTCACTTTGCAGAAGAACAGAAAAAAATTTGCTTTCTTTGTCGATTCTGATATATTGCATAATATAACTTGATGGACTAACCCGGTATAAACAAGTCCGTGCTTATAAAGAAGGCATTTTGAAAGCTGACAGTGACAATTTGAAATAGTTAAACAATGGTTTCAACCCAGTAGTATTGTTTGACAAGTGCAATAAAAGTCTTATGACCAAGCAAGCGCAATGTCTGTTTGCTTTTGTCCTCGCCTGCAGGTAGCATTTCTCAACCAACTCTCGTGAAATTTTGTGAGCAGGTCCGATACTATGTTAAATAAATACACTTGTATTAGAACTATCCCAATTCTACACGACCCTAGTTGCTGTCAAGGCATTCCGGTCCTGCCTCTATCGTCAGATCAGCTCAATGGTACCGTGATATAAAATTATCACCTAACTTACATAAGATTCCAAACTTAACTCAATTGAATATCAACTGGATAAAAGAATAATTATAAAAATAAGTGTAGAAATCCTAAGGCTCTCTATAATAGTCAACTGAGTGTTAAAAATACGGAAACCTAAGAACATAAATATTACTCTCTTGCAGTAATGTATTTCTAATAGTTTAGTTCTTTATCAATCTACATACAGCTGCATGATGCATATGCACCACTATATTTACGCGAGTATTTGTACAATCTCTAGTTTTTTTAAACCTACTCATCTTTTTTGAGAATTAATAATAGGATTACTATGTCCAACCATGTGAAGATTTGTCTTATTACAAAACTCGGATTAAAGTTGTTTTGAACCTTCCAATAAAAGGTGCAACATATGTATGCCTTGTAAACCTTGTGTCGGTGGCGGTTTTAAAGCAAAAATACTTAATTTTCAGAGAAAATTTATAGACCAGCGTTCCATAGGAAGAAAATATTTATTTAAGCATAATTTTAGAAATCAATACTGACAGCTAATTGCGCAGTGGCTAATACAAGAATGTTATGGTTGGATAAAAGGTTTAAGCCAAAAACATTAAGTTTTATAATAAGACAGTATGAATGTATTCTTGGTTTAATTTCTTAGTATCTTTAAATTAGAGCTTCATTACCTCCAATATGAGATTTCAAATGTATTTCTAAAGTCTGTTTAGAAGCAAAACGACGGTGGCAAACACCACACTCATCAGTATGTTTCATCAAATGCCTGTTCAATTGATTCTTTGCACAGAACCTCAAGAAGCAAACGCTACATTGGAAAGGTTTCTCGCCCGTGTGCGTCCTCAAATGAAGAATAAACGGATGTTTCTCTCTAAACCTACGATGACAATACTCGCATTCAAACGGTTTCTCGCCAGTATGTATCGATAAATGATTTTTCAGATTGCCTTTTTGAGTAAATCGGAGATGACAGATGTGACACTCAAAAGGCTTTGCCCCAGTATGCTTAGTTTGATGAATCGCCAAATTACCTTTGCTAGAACACCGATAATTACAAATATTGCATTCAAACGGTTTCTCGCCAGTATGCGTTCGCAAATGAGCTTCTAAATGTTGTTTTATGTTAAAGCCACGTTGGCAGACGGTACATTTGAATGGTTTCTCGCCAGTATGAGATTTCAAATGTACCTCGTATGTTCGCTTCACATAGAAAACACGCGGACAAAGATCACACTTGTATTCTATGCCAGTATGTTTAAGTAAATGTCTCTTTAATAGATGAATTCCGGTGAAACTCTTGCCACAGTAGTTGCAAAGATGAGCTTTTTGATCGCTGTGCGTTAATAAATGGACAGTAAACGGATGTTTCTCCCTGAACCTACGGTGACAAATGTCGCATTCAAATGGTTTCTCGCCTGTATGTCTTGTTAGATGTTTCGTCAAATTGCCTTTTGTCAAAAATTTATGATGACACACATGACACTCATGAGGTTTTTCACCGGTATGTATTTTTTGATGTATGTTCAAAGTACCCTTATGACTAAATTTACGGTGACAAACATTACACTCGTAGGCTTTCACACCAGTGTGGCTTATGAAATGTTTCTTTAAGTAAGTCTTTCGGTTAAACCTCGCGTGACAAACAGCACACTCGAAAGGTTTGTGCTCTTTCAAATGTGTCCGCATTTGTTTCTCGTCATTAAAGGTATTCTGACAGAACTGGCACACGTAGTGTAGCCGGTTCTTTAGTTTGACACCTTCTAGAGACTTAATTCGTTTGTCAGCTGTTGTTGTTTCCTCGAGTTGCTCAGTTATCTCTACCGTTGACGAGCGCTTACCTGAATAGAAAAATTTCCATAATTATTAGGCGTATTTGCATTATCAAAGCAAAATTAACAAATGAACAACAACATTATACAAATATGTATTTGAGGACTTTATCGCAAGCACGGCTTAATTTTTTTAAACTAAAAAGTTATACTGAACTATGTGAGAGGTATAACGGGTACTGGTTATACACATCCTGCTCACTATTTCATCGAATTTTAATGGCTTCTACTTATTTATTGATTCCTATGAACAAAGTAACAGGGAGTTGTAAATCATAGCCCATTCATCCCGTCAAATATAATAAAAATTATAATCAAAATGTATTTCGAAATAAGTATAAATGATGTAACATAAATAACAGGAATTATACATGATAATTCCTGTAAAATTTAAATATCCAAATTGGAGCTCTATAAATTTTAGCAATCCCGTTGTTATCGTATTTTGTCTGTAAGGGAATAAATATTCTAAAAATTTTCTAGTTTCGACTTTATAGGGAGTAAAATATTTTAAAATCCTGAATTATGGTAACTAATTTTCGCGATTTCAGAGTTTGTCCTTTAGTCTTGTCATTGATGAGCACTATGACCCTTTTCCGACAAACATTATTTTTAGGCTATATATATTAAATTTAGTATGTGGTAAAAATTACTAGATTTTAGATTCTGATTGAGACTTCAGTGTAACTGATTTTAAAAACATTATGTGAGATCTTAGTTGATGTTAGATGGTGGAAAAAGGGGATCAAAATAGTGAAGAGTTACTAGCCTATTGACAAAATTCAGATTCTAGCTCTACCTCGAATTGCGTTAATAATCTGCGCAACAAGAGAAGCAACTGGTACATTCCAAGTATTTACTCATTCTCTAAACCAGTATTGAAAGAGTGTACAACTTATGTAATTGTATCTTATGACTAGTTAAGTTTAATTCAGAACTAAGTTTTTTTTTATATGAATTGAAAATTGGTGCTATGTAAGTTTTTTTAAATAAATAGCCATCCGTCCCGACTTGGCACGGGTATATATGTATAATACAGGAACACTCCCGGTGAAATCAAAAGAAAGAAAGAAAATAAAACTTTATTTAGTAAAAATTACAAAATATACCGAGAAAAAAAAAGGAAAATATGCACCAAAATGGTCTTCGCTTAGTTGATTTTGGGACGATAAACCATAACGTCGGTCTAACGTGAATGCCATGAAAAGTAAAATAAATTTCCTGGACGTAGGGGTTCTATATAAGTGAAATCAGCCCTACTGGGCTGATTTCGATGAGGAATTATTAATCAATTTATTGAGTTACAGCTAGACAGTTAATTTGTAGTTTTGTATGGATAATAAATACCTCTTACAACTAACAAAGATGTGAAATAATTACTCGAGAAAAGCATAAGTAAAATTAAACAAATTTTGCGACATAACTTCATATTTTTAACAACTTTTACTAATCAAAATAAGTGACGTCGAAAGACGACTTTGTCTCATATAAATTAAACATATGTATCAGTATGTATCGACAAATGACTTTTCAAATTACCCTTTTGGGTAAATCGAAGATGACATATATGACACTCAAAATGCTTCGACCCAGAGTGTTTACTTTGATGCATCGCCAAGCTATCCTGGCTGGAACACCGATAATCACAAATACTGCACTCAAACGGTTTCTCGCTAGTATGTGTTCGCAAATGAGCTACTAAGTGTTGTTTTGTATTAAAGCCACGTTCGCAGACGTTACATTTAAAAAGTTTCTCGCCATTATGTATAGATAAATGGTTTTTCAAACCACCCTTTTGAGCAAATCGAAGATGACAGATATGACACTCAAAAGGTTTCTCCCCACTATGTTTTGTTTGATGTACCACCAAGTTACCCTTGCTAGCACACCGATAGTTACATATATTGCACTCAAATGGTTTCTCGCCAGTATGCGTCCGAAAATGTACCTCTAAGTGTTGTTTTATATTGAATCCACGTTGGCAAACAGTACATTTGAAAGGTTTCTCGCCAGTATGAGACTTTAAATGTAACTCGTATGTTCGCTTCACGTAGAAAACACGCGGACAAAGATCACACTTGTATTGTATACCAGTATGTTTCAGTAAATGTGTTTTCAATACATGGCTTGCAGTGAAACTCTTGCCACAGAAGTTGCATAAATGCGCTTTCTGATCGCTGTGCGTCAATAAATGATTAGTAAACAGATGTTTCTCTCTAAACCTACGATGACATACATCGCATTCGAATGGTTTCTCGCCAGTATGGATTGAGTGATGTTTCGTCAAACCGGCCTTTGACAGAAATTTATGATGGCACACATGACACTCGTAAGGTCTTTCCCCTGTATGTATTTTTTGATGTGTATTCAAAGTATCCTTAAGGCTAAATTTGCGGTGACAAACGTTACACTCAAAGGCTTTCACACCAGTATGACTTATAAAATGTTTCTGTAAGTAAAATTTTTGGCTAAACCTCGCGTGACAAACAGCACACTCGAAAGGTTTGTGCTCTTTCAAATGTGTTCGCATTTGTTTCCCGTTGTTAAAGGTATTCTGACAAAACTGGCACACGAAGTGTAGCCGATCGTTAATTTTGAAACCTTCTAGAGACTTAATTCGTTTGTCAGCTGTTGTTGTTTCCTCGAGTTGCTCGGTTATCTCTACCGTTGTCGAGCGCTTACCTTGAATAGAAAAATTTCCACAATTATTAGGCGTATTTGCGAGATAAAATGGGTAGAAGGACTATATTTAAACTACCGGTGAGATCAGTGACCCTTGCGCTGATCTATGAGAAGCGACTTTGTAAATACACATCACATAAACTAACTCTCTAGTCCAGATAGATATTTTGTGCCCACAGAGCTTACTGTCCTGGTGAAGTAGACATCGTAAATAGTTCATGTGTGTACGTACACATCTCTTATTAACTGTAATTAAGGAGTCAAAGCAAAGTCTATAGCTAAGTACAATCAGGCGCAAATTAAACGTAGAAAACGATGATTATATATATTCAGAAGCAGTTAATTACTAACAATATTTCTGTAGGCATCGCTTTAGGCACGACCTTTAGCGTAAAATTGTAACCGAACTTTATTAAGAGTATTGTTTACGCCATATACGATTTACTATATATAAAAGATATAAAGATATACAATTGTTATAAAAATTTAATAATATTTGTCGATCCCTTTTGCAAAGTGTTTTGTTAACAAAATAAACTTCAAACTTCAAGTATTAAGGAGAAAATTCTTACTCCATTCGTCCCGTCAAAATTTATCATGATATCAGCAGAAGGTGTACTTATAAATTAATTAAAATGTACGTAAATAAGTTTATATACAAAAATATAAAAGATACAGGTTACGTGATGAAATAATTCATTTTTTATTTATTTGACTAGAATGTGAGTCTTATAATACATGTTTTAGCTATGCGTTTATTTAAGGATTCTGGCTCAAAGAAAATATTTTGCAACATTTTCAACGGTTTCCATAAAAATTTAAATATAAATTCATTCAAGGCGTTGTTTATGTGCCCTGATTGTATGTTATACATTATAGGTGTATCCCCATGCCCAGGCAAAATAAAAAGGTATAATTACAGACAAAGGTTTTGACCCTCGCTCCAGAATCCAGATGGTATCTGGTTCAAAGAATTGCCATCGCAATAAAAGAGGGAACCCAGCTAGCGTGATGGGCACCTTTGAATCAGGTACTATCCGAGGCGGAATTTTTGATTCTATTTAGTTTAGACATAATTTAGTTTTTATTTATATATAATTATTATAGTTAAGTCAGATGTAAATTTATAGTTTAATTTAGTATATATTCACTTGTAAAATCTACTGTATATATATTTTTTAATTTTTAACGTGAATAAAGATCTTGGACACTTTTTTTCTTTTTATAATTTTATTAAAAGATATATTCTCGCGATTTTGGAGATCGTCCTTTTCCTTCTTTTTATTGATGAGCACTATGACCCCTTTTCCCGAAAATCATTTTTAGGCGGATAATTAAAAGTTCAGTTTGACAAAAATGTATACCTAACCAAGACATTGCTGTACCTAAATTGAATTCGTTTTGTCAAGGATTGTTATACATATCTTTCTTATTAAATGATCACTGGCTTTACTTTTATTCGTCTAATTAAATTTAAATAAAATTATTACGCCGGATCGCTTATATAAGGCATAAAAGATGGCTAACGATTAAATCGGGTATTTTCCTGGGACAACAATAAATCTTTTGGTACTGTTTAGGAAATAAATGTCACAAAATAAAGTCACTTGTCATAATCGTATCCATTTTTAGGGTGAATGTAGATTTATTTTTGCAGAAAAACTGAATTTAAAAGCGCTATTTGACTCCAAGAAACGACGTCATCTGCCTGTATTTCATACAATTCCATAGAAAATGTTTGTTTTGACGTATCTGATTTGACTTGTCGGAAAATAGCGGATTTTATATTTTAAAAGCATTAGTTAGTTTTAGCTCAGTTGTTAAATAAAATGGCAAGTATCTATATATAAATTATTATCTAGGAAATCTTAGTCTTAACTTATGGTAACATAAATTATGTCCGTAAGGTATCCGGTTCATTGACTCCACTATGAGTTTTTAAATGTATTTCTAACGACAGTTTTGACGCAAATCGGCTTTGACAGATATCGCATTCGTCATTATGTTTCAGTAAATGTCTCTTCAATTGATTATTAGCACTGAACCTTAAGTAACAAAAGTTACATTGGAATGGTTTCTCGCCCGTGTGCGTCCTTAAATGGAGCGTAAACGGATGCTTTTCTCTAAACCTACGGTGACACACATCACATTCGAACGGTTTCTCGCCAGTATGTCTCGTCATATGCTTTGTCAAATTCCATTTTTGTGAAAACCTATGATGACAAACGTTACACTCGAAAGGCTTAATGCCAGTGTGTAATGTTAGATGTTTCGTCAAATTGCCTTTTTTGTTACATCGGTAATGGCATATACTACATTCATACGGTTTCTCGCCCGTGTGCGTCTTCATGTGAGTTTCTAAAGTTTGCTTTGTACTGTAACCACGCTGACAGATATTACATTGGTGCGGTTTCTCGCCAGTGTGCGTTCTAATATGATTTTCTAAACTTTGTTTCGTCATAAAACCACGCCTACAAACACTACACTCGTGCGTTTTCTCGCAAGTGTGTTTCATTATGTGCATTTTTAAATCGTTTTTCGAAATGAACCTTTTGCCACAATAATTGCAGAGATGCGGTTTGTCGCCCGTATGCGTTTTCAAATGTTGATTATAGGGGTGTTTTTCTCTAAACCTACGATGGCAAATGTCGCATTCGTATGGTTTCTCGCCAGTGTGTCTTGTCATATGTTTCGTCAGATTCCATTTCCGGCCAAACTTATGGTGGCAGACGTCACATTCGTAGGGCGTCTCGCCCGCGTGAGTAGTGAGATGTGTGGTCAGGCTGCTACAGTGAGTGAATCTGGCAGCACAGACGTTACACACGTAAGGTTTCTCGCCAGTATGTATTCTCACATGCTGCTGTAAGTTAGTCTTCCTATCGAATCTCTTGTGACAATCGGCACACTCAAACGGTTTGTGTTCCCTTAAATGTTTCTGAATTCGCTTCTTTTTGTCAAATTGTTGTTGGCAAAATTGACAAACGTAGTATTGCCGGTTGTCAGATTTTACACATTGGAGAGACTGAATTCTTTTGATTCCCGTTGGTGTTTCGTCTTCTGGCTCAGTTTTCGGGGCCCTTGTAGGCGAAACATCTGAATGGAAAAAGTTACAATAATATTAGGCATGTTACGTTAGACAGCAAAATAAACAAATACAAAACAAACTCGTATTATTGGTGAGGACTTTATCGCAACCGTACGATTCTCATCGCATCCAAATCAACGTACAAGATGACTGTTCAGGTCCTATGTGCTTGCTGACAATTTTAAGAAACTCTTTTCGTTATATTAGGCAATTTTACGTAATAGGCTATTTTATTGTGTACGTTTTTGGTTTATATTTCATATAAAACAAAAAATACCACTGAACCACTTAGAAATTTTTGAAAACAGCAAGAAAATTGGTTAATTTATGAAGTAGTAATTAACATTTCAAATATAAGAGTGGGAGCGTGGTGGGGACATCTCACTATCTCTTTCGTACGCGCGAGACCTAATAGCGTAACGTAAGAGTGCTGTACGTGCAACCTTTTTCTGTTACTTGACATCCCCTTCCATAAGATTTTAAAAGCTTGTAACTTACTTATTTTTGGGCAGATAAAAACAATTATTTTCAGGTTCGGATTAAGTTCTTTATTGATATGAATAGTAAAAATAATTGAGCAAAATGCCGTATTCAGGGATTAGACATTTCGCTGTATAGCCTATTAGTGTTTTAGACTACGGACAAATGAGGGAGATAATGCAAACAGTAATTGCTTTACTTTGACGACACTCTAAGCAAGAATATGCCGTCTTTGCGTATTCCAGGTATCGTACGTCTACGATAGGGGGCCTATATTTTCACCACACGGCCCGAAAGATACCTTATGAAGACCGTCGACGGTTAACAACCTTCGACAAATATGTATGACAATCTAGCTAAACGATGTTCAGCTGTTTTACAAAACTGAGCTGAAAGGCCAGGTTTTATCAATCCAACTAACTAACAATCGACATATAAATGACTTAATATTCCTCAGAGAGATAATTATACAGCAAAGAGACACAAGCTTTGGAGCGTTCATTTTGCTTAAATAAAATGGCGGTAGGTAAATGTGACCGATAACAGTTGAAACGTTAGTAAAATCATGGTATAATAAAACAAGGTATTCTCTTCCCGTGACAGCTGATGACGTAGGTGGAACTTAAATACGTCATCGACAGACAAACTGTAACATGACATGATAGTAGAAACATATGTTTATGTAGTGTCCCATGTATCATAAATGATTCACGATAATTGTTTAACTATTTATTTATAGACAGCTAATTAAGTTCTGAAAGTTGTTTACGGATTGATCTATTATTAACGAGTTTTAGTATATTTTGCATTATACTTCTTATATGAAATGCGATCAAACTTTAGTTCTTGGTTCAAGTCATTGAGGACATCTTGCAATTGTCACCTGTTTTGTCTCCGTGTGGATTCTGGCAGAGTATAATAAGACCACTTCAAGTCTCTCCGTTAATATCGTAGAAGGCGACTTAGAAAATACAAGCTAAACAAAGCCTATACACATCAATGAGACCTCTCCAACCCGTCTGACCTGCGTGGAGAGTGTAGGCCAAATCCTCTGGCTGCTGTGGCCAAGTATGGCTCTGGTAGTACAGAGAAGGTCGTGCTCCTGCAGTGGAGACTAAAAAGACCTAAAGATGAGATGAACTTCTGGGTAAATAATGGTTTAAACCAAGACCAAAAGTTAATCGCTTTTTTATTAGAAAGATACCGACAGTCTAGAAAAAAATATTGTTTACTTGACCAGATTAAACCTAATAAAAAGCCATAAACTATTACTTTGATATTTCATGAGTTTTATTTGTGATGTTTTTTGACATGCGTCTGCAAATTACTTTTCTGATTAAACTTCCGATGACAGATATCACATTCGAAAGGCAATTCGCCAGTGTGTATTATTAGATGACTTTTCACGTGCGTGCGGTCATGGAAACGTTTAGAACAAATGTCGCATTTAAATGGTTTCACACCAGTGTGCCTTTTCATGTGTGTTCTTAAAGAATTATCATGTTTGAACCTAACTCCACATATATTACGCATAAGAGGTTTCTCGTCATTGTGAGACTGTTTATGGACAACCCTGTGCCAGGTCGTTTTAGACCTCTTTTGGCAGGCTTCACATTCAAAAGGCCTATGTTCTTTTAAGTGCCCTCGCATCTGACGCTTCATGCGGAATGTTGTCTTACAAAACTGACACATATACATTCGTTGTCTATTTATTAGAACACGTTGCAGGGAGAGCACCCGTTTTATATCTGTCGCAGTTGCCGCTACGTTTTTTATGATGTTTTTGTAATCTGTATAGAAAAAAAGATTCTTTTACGTCCATATTTGTAGAATATATACTCTAACATAGTCTTACACAGAGTAGGCTGCCAAAATAAAAAGCGTAGACTTTTAGCAAATTTCAATAAGTGATGGAAGAGCGGTGAACGGTTAACCTTTGTAGGCCAAACAAATTATTTGCAATTTGTATTAGAGGACTTTATATTGTATGTAAAATAGACTTTACTTTTTACTTTACATAGTATTTTACCATCATAAAAATAAGTACTGTATTATTCATGTGTCATTTTTCTCTCCTAATAGTAAAATGGTATAGTCGAAACGAAAAGTGGGCTAAATGCTTACAGGTTCCTTGTCCCATGAATCATATACGATTCATGACAGACGTTACAGAAGTCTTATGCAGCAAATGATTTCGAAGAAATATTTACTCAATGGTTTAATTTAGCTCACGTCAGAACTTAGCACCATTTCGTTTAGATACCTAGAGGTGCATTGCAAAGCAATTTCATACTTATTACTCTAGACATACGATTCACGTCACTGAATTTGCCACGTTACAGTAATAATGTAAGTATATTTTCGATACCTAAACGGGGAGTGACACAGGCTTGGTTTAGTTTGAACAGTGTCAGGCCTGTCTCACTCCGCGGTAGGTATTAAAAACGCAAGTACGTACGGCGGCCTCGCCGGCGTGGCTAATCAGTGCGCCAGAACAGGTAAGCGTTACGCGATAGAAAGAGATGAAATGTCTAGGTGAATATAACTGTAGGTTATTAGCGTTGTGCAATCTGAATTGAACTTAATTGTATCGAAGCGAGAGTCGCTATTCCTTTAATTGATTTTTCGGAGTGAATCTTCTGTACTTGTACTATTATTATATATTCTGTGATAGTGTCCGCAAACTTGACCGCAGCAGTCTAGGCCATGTAGTGCGCGAGGTTTTTCCGTATGTGTAAGTGGAAAACACTGGTGTCAGATTTTACAATCTGACTGGGACATATACATATCAGGTAGGTTTTGCTTTTAAAATAAAATTTACAAGTGTGCATTTTTGTACGTAGTTTATTGTTTTGATTAAAAATAAATTAAAAAGTAAAATATTATCACTATCCATTGCACTACCCCTATATTTTACTTCATATTTGAAATATACTTTAAATCTCCCTTTGCAATCTTAATTGTAATAATCTTGTAAAAATGAAATGTCAAAAATTGTGCATTTCCGACATCTCTGGCCTTGTGGTCATGGTGACCACAGGCACTCATTCAGGATGTCCCGGGTTCGATTCCCGGTCAGGTCAACATGGAAAATGATCTTTTTCAGATTAACCTGGTTCTTGGATGTTTATCTATATGTGTTATAAAATATAGTAAAAACAGAAATAAAAGTAGCTTTTTTGTTAAAAATTATCCACTACTATAACCCTCCACATCACGTTTGGCCGTTTTCAACCTTACATTAGCGTTTTAAACCTTATTCATTAGAGTATACTATTGTATGTCTGCGTATTTATTATCTCAACATACTTCATTTCACCTTTAGTTGTTATAATTCTTATATTAGTTTCTTTTACATTAATTGCACATAGTAAAAAAAATCTTGCAATTTCTCTTCACTTGGTATTTTATACTACCTTTCATGTTTTTTCAAATGCGTTTTCAAGTTAACTTTTTGATTAAACGCACGCTGACACACGGGACATTCGAAATCCTTTTCGCCAGTGTGAATCCGCAAATGCACTTTCATGTATGTACTTTTGGAAAAACCTTTATTGCAAACTGGACACTTGTAAGGTCTCTCACCCGTGTGTTTCCTTAAATGGACTACTAGGTAACTTTTCTCGCTGCACCTAAGACCGCATATGCTGCACATGTAGGGTTTTTCTCCCGTATGTGTTTTGGTATGATTGACCCTGTGCCACGCTGTTTTGAACGTTTTATGGCAAATTTCACACTCGTACGGCCTGTGTCCTTTTAAATGTGTTCTCATACCAGGTTTGGAGCTAAATGCGGCCTGACAGAAGCGGCAGAGGAACTGATACGTTTGGTCTATAAGCATTCGTTGCAGAGACATCACTCGTTTTAGATCTGTGGTGGTTGCAGCAACGTCTTGTATTTTCTTTTTAATATTACCTGTGTAGAAAATAGGTTTATTTAACCATAACCAAGTTATATTTGTTTAATGTTTGTATAAGAGGACTTTGAGTGAGACTAAATTTTGGTGGATTGGTAAAGTGGCGCCCTCAATTGAAAGAAATTGTTTAATCGTAATATCCTGTATCAGCCTTAGATCATTGTATTTTATGTAGTTTTCTTTAACTTATAATTTTTACAAGTAAAATTTCTTGGCTATATTTCGGGACGATTTTTTAGTTTGACAGCGGAAACATAGCGTGCTGCACCATCTCATTCCAGGTCTAAGCTGTCTCCCTCGCACAGTGGCCTTGAACGCCGCTGTGCAGGACAGCAATACAATTATGCGCATCGACAGACATAGGACATAGTGTGTCCGTACTTTCCTTACTTTAAGATATTTCGAATTACGCAGAAAGTCACATATTTTAGATTTTTTAGAAATCCCAACCATACCTTCTATTAGTAAATTCGGTACCTCATTAAATGAGTAAATATAAACTAACAGACACAACAATATGCTCACTTCATTTTACCTTCTCGGACGCTGGCACCAACAAGAGAACTTAAAAGCACTTTTACACCTTCAAATATCAATACAGATATTTCCGAAGAAACGAAAATAAGACCTTTGTCTATAGTACCGTCGCAATACAACGCCAAACCAAAATAGTCTTTATCATTGTTGCGTAGTGATCAATGTTGCTTGACATTGCAACGCGGTAAGTTATAGCTACGTGTTGATGTGGTTTCGATTTCGGGGCACCCTGGCCTTTGATCAGAATTCCACACGCTTTATAACATCAAACTGTTTATTAGTTTATTCAGTTATTCCGAATAAAAAAAACCCCATACATATCCGGAAATTCCGGTAATATGGCACCCATATTATGGAAACTTGTTATTAGTGATGTACAAGACTCAAGTCCTTGAGTCCTGATTTTGAAGACTCGAGTCGGTTTCGCAGGACTCTATGAACTCAATAGGCTTGGAGTTCTCTGAGTAACGACTCGCCCTTAAAAGAGCTCGAGTCTTAAAAGAACGTGAGCTATTCTTGAAAGCTTACTCGAGGCGTGAGTTCAGACAAATTCTAGTTATCCAAGGTATGCACGCAAACATTCTTTTAGATACTATTGTAATCTTTCTTTCTTTCTTTTTTGAAATCTCCATCGTTTAGTCAAAACGATGATTTTGCCAATGTCAATGTCAAGGTTGAGGATGACACAATTACGTAGATAGATCATATTTATTCGTCATTGACAGATCAGTTCTATAAATTCAAAATTATTGCATACACTCGAAAAACCTAACCCTCCCTCTTTGCAGTCGGGTAAGAAGACGCGGGCGCAGAAAAAGGCTCGGGTGCAGAAAGAGACTCGAGCTCTAATCTCACGTTTCGAAACTCACTCTCTCTAAGCTCGCAGTCGTCGAACCATCCGTTAAAAGAGTCGAGCCCTGTAAACGACTCCTGAGTCCTAAGTAGTAGGACTCGAAAGACTCGAGTCTTGAACATCACTGCTTTATATACCAATACATGTATGTATAATATTATGACATATCGAACGTCACTCAATTCACAGAAAAAACTTTAAGGACCATGTGCAGTTCAATACTGAATTGTTAGCATGTCAATCAGCGGTAGTAAACTTAGCTGTAAGTAACCATTTGACGTCAACAAGTGTGCAACAAAATAATGATGATGATTATTAAGAGATATTATAAATATCATATGATAATAAAGATATATTTGAATAAATTGAATTGAATTGTCATTGATCTTTATCTACGTTTCATTGTTGCACATGCATTTACGTTCTTGATGTTATAAGTTCAACATGTCTGTGTGTCTGTCTGTGGTATAGTAGCTCCTAAACTAATGGTCTGATTATGGGGCACAAGTTAAGAAGGAATAAATTTTTTGATTGTACACGCTTTTATTGTGAGGCCAAACTACTTATTAAGACAAATGTCATAAGCCCAAACTCGATGGAGTTGCTTCATTTTGTTACTGAGTTCCATCGACCACCATTCGTCTCCGTGATCAGATTCTAGGCATCGTCTACCATAAAGTGCTCGTCAAGACAAATCAAACAAGTCCTACTCAATGAGGTTATGTTGCTTTATAACCGAGTTCTGTCACCATACTTACACAAGTATACAAAATTTCAGCTAAATCGGTTAAGGATAACTGGTTGAAAATTGAGTTACAAGATTTGACCTAAACAAACCTTCATACAAGATAAATTGAAAGTAAAATAAAAGCTTAATTGGATTTAATGGACGCAAATACATTAGAAGTACCCCTGCGCTACCAACCTAGTGACGTCATATCTTCCATCACAATAGGGTAGTATTCAGGGTCAAAAATAAATAACTTTGTCTGGAGAACGTTAAAAACAAAGTTTTCAACGTGTTTCTAGATTTATTATTGCAGAAAAACTGATAATATGCTATTTGACTCCAAGAAACTATGACGTCACGACGTGCCTAACAATCTCATAGACAATGTTGTAATGAGAGTTTTTGGCGGGAAGTCAAGGGGTTCAGTTGGAGTTTGCTTTAAATTGTTTTGCAAATTGATTCTAGTGGACTTAATAATATGAAATTGGTGTAGTTTGGTGTTATAAATGATCATTCTCATGGACAATATATAAAATGTTTAAAGTGAACAGTCATAGTGCGGCTGTAGTGATATTAATTTGCGGACTGCGGTGGGCGTCTGTAGGCGCCGTCCGCCACTCAATCGGCTATGAAAACCAGTGGACTCGTATAGATTTGTCGCCAGAAGCTCCCTTAAAGCAATCAAAGGACCTATACCAACCTTTGATTGTATATATATATATTTTTACTTCACATCGATTGTTCCCACGTTTTATTAACTTGAGCCTGGCTAAATACGCAACAGCGTGGAGCAAAAATTAAAAAAAAAATGTTGTAATGACGTTTAGAAAAAGGTATCTGATTTGATTTGGAAACTAGCGGATAAGTAGTTTCACTTACATCACTTAAAACGGCCCGATCGGGCCGCTCGACACAGGCGAATCTCAACCTTATTACATTGACATAAAGTTGATATCGTCAGGCCCGATCATTGACCTACGAGTGAGAGCTCTGAGTAAACATACCTTGCAGGCTACACACGAATAAAAACACGTAGATATAAGTCAACGACCGCTGTGCAACGCTAAGTGGCATCTAGTATACACGTCCATTCGACGTACGACACGCAGTCAACTGGGCGTCGGTAAAGGGTTATAGTACTCATCAAATCAATAAAAAAAACCGCCCAACAGCGGGACTTTAAAAAAAAACAGGACTATACCGCGTGACTTTGCGTTAAAGTCCTCTTACACAGTCAACAAATCTGGCAATGCATTCTAATATAATTTAAAACGATAAATAGAGTTTAATGAGTAAAATAGCATTTACACGGTGCAAGTTTCCAGCCTATTGCATATTATTAACCGACTTCAAAAAAGGAGGGTGTCATCAATTCACTGTATGATATCTTCGTCAACCGTGGGCCGATTTTGATGATTTTTATTTGAAAGTCCTTACTCCCAAGTTGGTCCCGTATTAATTTGGCGAGGACATGTTGAAGAACTTTGGAGATATGAAAGAAACTCCTGAAAGAAGTCGGTTGTTTTTTATTTTTGTTAAAAATTTAATTATTGAAGCAATAGATGACTAGCATGGCATGAAACGCCAGCCATACAAATAATTTATAGCTTCAATAAAATTACATACAAAATTTGCACCGTATAAATGGGCCTTTACTCTGGAAACATACGACTTGAATACGCGTCGAGTGTCTGTTGAAGCCGCCAAGCGAAATTGAACTATAGCACCACTCGGTAGCGCTCAATTTAGCTTGACACAGCAACGAAACTGAACTGCGTATTGATGTGTAGCTTCCCGAAGGCCTTCCGTCTACTACACCAATTCATCACCAAAGTTACTAAGAAGAAGTGACGTCAGCAGTGTATAATAGCCTTCATTAAAACATTGCATTGCCAATATTTGTTTAAAAATCTAAAATATATCTTACAGACTACAGCAAAGTCAGGCGTTTAAGGTAAAGGCGCGTTCCCACGAGTCAGTCTAATATTTCTCTGAGTAAAACTGTATTTTGTGTCGAGCAACTGAAAAAAAAAAACCTAAGAAATGTAGTTGAAAGTATGTAGACTACGACAGAATTTATTAATTAAGGATTTATACAATACTAGCAGTCCATCCCGGCTTCGCCCGTGGTACATACATAGCCTATGTCACTCAGGGATAACATACCTATCCAACAGTGAAAGAATTTTTAAAATCGATCCAGTAGTTTCGGAGCCTATTCAATACAATCAAACAAACAAATCTTTCCTCTTTATAATATTAGTGTAGACAAAACAAATTAACTTTAACACAAAGGCGAACTTATCGCTATAAATGCAATCTCTTCCAGCCAACCTTTGGATGGGTGAAAAAATAATTTTAAAGAATTAGTGTATTTGTCAATTTTTCTTTGGATTTACACCCTATGGGCTCCATTAATAAAGCGCCATTTTAGTCCCAATATTGGGTAATGCCTCTTCCTCTCTTCTGCATTCCTGTCGATCTAGTTACCAGTATTGTTTCAGTAGTTTTTGAGAAAATCCCAAGCTCCCAAATATACGAGTACCGCTTCGCTTCGGTTACAAATGGTGAAGTTTTCATGACTGATTTACCAGACAATTTAAAAAACAATATAAAGTGCCTATATGAAAGTCGTTAAAATACAGCTGTCATATTAATAAAAGAGATTATTGGACGGACTTTATGTCGTGACAATACATACAATCCTAATACTGTAGAAAAGATATATCTTTTGCGAAAGTTTGTATGGATTTAGGGATGTTTGTTCCGATTTTACTCCAACACGGCTGAACGGATTGGGATAAAATTTGGCATGAAGTTAGCGTATTACTTGGACTAACACATAGGATACTTTTTATTCCGAAAAATGTGAAGTTCTGTAAAATTGTATAAAATTTGACCACGCCGGCAACGCTGCGGGCAACATACATATTATCACGTCTGTTTCACACAGGGGTAGACTATAGGCGGCACATAGAGACTATGGACTCTTACTACGATCTCGACATTTTTTTACCCCCGACAAAAAAGATGTTGTTATAAATTTGACGCGAATGTAGTCTGAGATCGTAGCTTTTGAATAAATGGACCGATTTCATTGCAGTATTTTTAACGTGAAAGCAAGCTCTCTTTTAGTGGTTTTTAGCTACGTTTGATGAAAATCGGTTCAGCTGTTTAAGTTTTAGGGGGTTATCTTGAACGTCGAGTTTTTAATTTACCTGGCAAATAATAGATGGCGCTACGGATGTCAATTCCACTTAACATCGGTTGGAATATTATGTAGTTCCGCCGCTCAACACTAGATGGTGTCCGCGCGGGTTTATTTTAATTTGCTTGGCAAATAAACTTGTTGAATATTAACCAATTTCGACTCGATAATAAGATGCTGTGTGGTTTCCGGCAGAGTTATAGGACCACTCCAAGACCTCCCCTGGATGTCGTATAAGGCGACTTAGGAAATACAAGCTAAACAAAGCTTATAAACATCAATGAGATCTCTCCAACCTGTCTGGACAGGGTGGAGAGTGTAGGCCAAGTCCTCCGGCTGCTCTGGCCAAGTATGGCTCTGGTAGTACAGAGGGTCGTGCTCCTGCAGTGGAGACTAATCTTGATGAAAACTGAAATCCTCTCACCCGTTGGACTATGGTCGCTGTCCATAATTTATACATACATTGCTTGTACATACACTAGCACGTCGTCCTAATGGGACAGACAGACCATTCTTTAATTTCAAATGCCCCTTTTGTTTATAATTACATTTTTTGATAAATATTTTGCAGCTCTGAATAAGTCCTTTAAAACCAATCTTTATTTCTTTATTCCTAATCATAATCTTAAGTATTATGATGGCATGTCATCTGTCATGCAAAATGGAGTCTAGTTTTTTTTTTATGAATAATTTTTCCGGCTCTAGTTATAAGTCCTTAAAAGCCATTTTGCGGTGAATTATATATGTAACTTTTAAGTCAATGTCTTGAGCTCAGCAATGTTTACATTGCCTGTTATGCTGTGTGTACACGTTTTTGGGTTTCAGTCTACTGCAAAGTGTCTGTAAACTCTTAGATTTGAGCATAAAACGATTGTCACCTGTTGTGTATGCCTTAAAGTTTTTCGTTTCTTTATTCCTATCAGATCGTAAACGTCACGACATAAGTGGGAACGCACTTTTACCAACGTAGTGTTGTACGGTGCCATTCGGTTCGACTTTTAAAGTTTACAACACTATATCCTTGTAAAAAACCTGAAAACACATATATTATACAAGGTTAGACGGTAAGGGTATGTTTTGGACGATTGCAATTAACAAAGATTTAAAAAAAATGTATTTCGAATTGTGTAAATAAATCAAACAAAACTTATCTTACGACTCCAATAAATTTTTATTATGAATGGCTTAGTAAGTAAAAATTTATGCGTATGTATAGAAAGTTATTTATGAATATGTGGTTTGTTAAATAATTATGCTTATTTTAAAAAGGCAAACTAGCTTTTCTATGCAAACTCGTGTCTAACCCTTAACGATTATCCTTGTATACGAAAAAATCATCAATAAAAAATTCAAAGCCCGACCAAACAAACAAAAAACCTCATCATTTTCTTATAAAAAAAAAAACACAATTTTTACTTTATTTACTGGAAAAAGACCATATTCTAAAACATTGTTTTTTTTTTATTACATCACAAGAAGGGTAGGTATTTACTGGATGTCTGGTGGTACAGGTTTTTGATTCCACTGGTCGGGCTTTGAGAGAACGGTCGTACAAAAGCGGCCAAACATTCAAGGTTTCGATATTGCGGTCTGCATGTACTAGATGTTTTATAAAAATTTAAAAACTAAAAACCGATTTCAGCCCAAAACTACACAACACAACCGACTTTGTAAAGTTTCTATAAGACCTGACAACTATGCTCTTTCAAACAAAAAGAATTTTCGAAATCGGTTTAAGCATCTTCAAATAGTCTGTGAACAATAATAAATAATTAAAATATTATAAATGAGAAAGTGAGTTTGTATATTTGTTTGTTACCACTTCACGCTAAATCTACTGGACCGATTTGGATGAAATTTAGTATGGATGGAGTTTGAGACTCGGGGAAGAACATAGGCACACTATATCCCGAAATTCCCACGGGGAGCGAAGCCCGCGCGTACAGCTAGTAATAAAATAAAACAAACACGACGAATTGGTAACCTTCTTTTTGAAATTAGGTTAAAAATAACATCGACTACTATCCGATGTATGTTTTTTGTGTGTGTCAGTGGCTACTTTTCTTTATTATAATATAATAATTTAAATATAGATAAAAATCTTAATTTACTGATTTGTAAAAGTGCCTGCAAAGGTCTAATAACTGATTGAATATTGTATTTGATTTTTGACGCGAACACGTAGTTACGTATCGATATCACACACGATTTGGAGTAAACCACCAGGTGGGTGGCAAACGTATTTGAAAGGCTCTAAAGATTTCGATTTAAATTTGTATGCAGGGGGTATGGGGGGGTGAAAAATCGATCTATCTAGGTTACATATTTCTAGAACCTCTTTTTCTCCACGCTTTATGTAATGACCCCTAGTGGAAAAGCATTTTGAACAACCCCTAACAAGGTCTTTCGATGAAAATTTGTATATAGTTTTGGAGTGCAAAATTGGTTAAATTTTTTTTAGAACCTCTTTTTCTTCACGTTAACCATCGGGCGAAGCACGGCAAGGTAGTATTATTAACACAAGGAATGCAGAATGCTTGACCGCGTTTCTGTTCGACCAATCCTCGGTAATAAAAAGACACTCACGTTTCTTCTTCACCGGTTCACCGTCTTCTTCTCGATCCTCCTTCGGCCCGTCCACTGGAGGTTCGTAGTCTGAATCATCGTCGTCATCTTCTTCTCTAACGTCGTCTTTAAGCTCTTCCTTGTTTTCTTCTTTATCCTCCTTGTTCTCTTCTTTGTCTTCCTTTTCGTCTTCTTTAGGCCTGAAAGTTAAGTAATGATGAAAATACAGAACCACAAATTACAGTATCTAAATTTAAAATGTGATGAAAAATTTCGCCATGAGTGATTCGTAGCATAATAGTTCGAAGCTTGCTCATGGAAAAGTTTTCGTCACATATTTTAAATTAAGATATTGTTCCAAGTACAGTCTTCGAGGCGTACGCTCAGCTTTGCACTTGTGCCTATTTAGAAGACTAATAACTGAATCGTGTAGTTTCCTGCTCTGTATAGTACCACTCCTCCTGAAGATGTTTGTTTGTTTATAAAGCTTCATTGTACATAAAAAACACAGATACAAATCAAAAAAGTAAACATACAACGGCGGACTTATCCCGTATAGGAATCTCTTTCAGAGAAGATGTAAGTGTAATGATGGACAAAAATCTCAGGAAAGTTACTAAAAAGGCCTCATTCACATGCATCCAAATTATTCCACAGAACCATGTTTTTAACCCATCGCCTTATAAACATAATTATTTCTCTTCCTTGTCACTAGATATTATAATTACTAATGTAACAGATGCCCAACACCGTATAAACTATTGGAGGGACCGTACGTAGGCAATACTGGAGTTGCGGGGTAACCTCACAGAGATGGCAGCACACAAGACTAGCAAAAAAGTGACAAGGAAGTGTTGAGTATGCTTTTAGTGTTAGTAATAAAGAAGTGAACAAATAAAGATGGGCTCTAAAGGACTAGTATCCAGAGCCGTAACATAATTTATAAAAAAAAAATCTGAGATAGAACTCACGGTTCTACGAAGGTGACGATGGGCACCGCCTTCGGCTGCCGTTTGGCCGGCGCTCGCTTGGCCGGCGTTCGTTTGGCGGCCGCTCGCTTGGTCGGCGCTCGCTTCGCGGTCGAACGCTTCGTCGCTTGCCGCTTGGCCGGCCGCTTTATTGGCAGGTCGTCGTCTGAGTCGCTGTCTGGCCTAGTCGCGTCGGCGCCAGAGTCTGAAAAATGAGAAAATACTTGCCATATTCCTAAAATTCGATTTCTTTCCTTTTTTCGATTCGATTGCATTTGATCCCCAGTCAGATCAAGATGGAAAATTATCTTGAATGTTAATGGTCTTGGATGTTAATCTACATATGTATTTGTTATAAATATAAACATATATTAAGATGTCTTACCATCTAGCCACTCTTCGGTTTCCTCTTTCAACAGTTCTATCTCGAAGGGCTGTACAGGTTGCACTGTAACCTGATTACTGTCTATGGTCACTAATGGCTCCTCCACCAGTCCAGCATTGAAAACTGTAACAAGCAAGAAAATATTTAAAAAAATATATTATTAGAGAGGTAACATGCTAGCCCGTAGACTTTCCATATGTACAGATCAAGTCAAACGGACACTATTTAAAGCTTACTCTGTCAGACCTTTTACACAGGAAATCTATGGGTTGCACATACCAAAAGAAATGTTCTGCATGTTCAGTGCAATAATGTTTTCAGAATGCTGTTGGGGCTGCCTCGCTTCTGTATAGTTAATTAATATTACTAAGTGATAAGTAATGTAAATATGGATTTTGAATTTTCTGAAATAACTTTATTAATTTTTTTTTCATTTTAAATTTCCTTTGTTTTGCAGTCACAATTACTGTTATTAGTATTATAGGACGCGACCAATATTCATTTTTGTTAGATATGCCATCATGCTTATCGCGTTAAGTCTCGTTATACTAAGACGCAGGACACAGAAAAGACAACGTCGCGGTGTAGAACACAGTGAAAGGACGGGGCAAGGACGGGTCGCGCGTCTTTTCTGTGTGTTCTGCTTTGCGACGTTTCTATACATTTTGTATGAAACCGTCGCTTGCCGTCGCGGAAAAGGCAAATGTCTGCGCCCCGTCCGCGTCCTACGTCTTTTCTATGTGTCCAGCGCTTAACAGTGATTTACTATAAAAAATTTAAATATTTTTTTTGCCGAGGTTTCAGTGTATTTGGTGTGACTATGCCAGCCTCATGGGGGACTTCGATTAAGTATTATCTAACTCCTGTGCAATATCACAGCTCGAAAGAAAAAGCAGAAAAATATAAATTGGAGAATAACTGTCTGGGATTAGTGCTGAATGAAGATGTGTATTAAGTAATTTTTTTTGTGAGAAATTAAGGTCACAAACCCTGGAATCCTACTAATACTATAAATGCGAAGGTGAGTTTGAATATTTGTTTGTTTGTGACCACTTCACGCTTCATCCAATGAACCTATTTAGATGAACTTTGATATGGTTTGATACCCAGAGAAGGACATAGGACAGTTTTTATCCTGAAATTCCCACGGAGAGCGAAGCCCTAAAGGTCTAGAGACATGACAATTTAACATACATGTTGGTTCCGACTCCTTCTTGACCTCCAAGTCCTCAACCTTGACTTCTTCAGGGGCGCGATCAGTGAATTCCACCACCGTAGTGATCAGGGGGTTGGCCAACCCGTACGCTCGCCGGTCGATCAGCGACAAGGACTTTAGATCAACCTGTAAAAAAACAAGTTTAATGTTGTGAATATTTACTAATTACATATAATCTCTAATCCCATATGAATCCCATCTTTTCTTCTATGTCCAAAAGGTGAACTGGTAGACAATGCCATAATAATCTGTGACAATGCTTAGCATTAAGTTGTACCTTATGTACTATAATCGTAAGATAAATTTTTTTGAAAAATTTTTAAATAAGGGCTTGCTTAGTTTGACGTGTCGGTCTCTGGCATCTAGTGCCTAAACGAAAGGGCCGATTTTGATGCGGTTTTTTTTTCGTTTGAAAGCTGACTAGATCAAGATGGTTTATAGCTGTTTGATGGAAATTGGTTCAGCAAGTTTGCCTGGCAAACAATTCGATTTGTGAATATGTAGTTTTGCTCAAATTAAAACGTGATCAAAATAAGATCTGGGATTCGAACCCACGCCTCTCACGTTATCGCCCGCCGTGAGTGTACCAATTGTACTACCGCGACTTTGAATCACACTGACAATTTTTTCATCACTAGTACACAACACACGCATTTCAAACATGCTTTCAAACATGCGTTTTCATCACAAATAATTTGGATAATAAACTAAGCATTGTAATGCTGTTAAAAATCAATAATGTCATTTTGTATAAAAAAAGTATAACAATATATTACACATAAGTACCATCTACGTAAGATGACAAGTTGGTGAATTAACTGAACAGTTAAAGATATTACACCTATGACAATTAATTTCTTTAAAAAATATATTTACTGGATTATTGTTCTTCAGAAAATCAATGAAGACATTGTCAGCCTTCAGGGACGTCACCATGAGTTTCCACGACTTCTTCAGGTATGCGAGGCAGATGTGACATGCTACTACAGGCTTCGATGGATCCAGGAACTGAAATAAGAGGAAAAAGGCTTTTTATTAAAACTAGACCTCCGTAGATGCAGCCGTCTTACATTTTAGATAAAAAGGCACTAAAAGGCCTCTTCATATTGGCTTCGGCCCCATGAACACCTCAAAAGACCGGGTCCCCATGGACCCGTGACTGAAAAGAGTGCCAACAATACATAGGAACAAATAACACTGATTGAGATAGCCCCAAAGTAAGAGACTTGTGTTATATGGGATACTAACTCAACAATACTATATTTTATAACAAATAAATACATAGATAAACATCCAAGACCCAGGACAATTTGAAAAAGGCCATTTTCAAACTCGCCCTGACTGGGGATTGAATCCGGAACCTCTGGGTGGTGGACTAACTTGGTGACCAATACGGCACGTGGTCATGTTCATACATAATAGGTTCTTAGAACATATGTGACGGCTCCGTGACGACATATTAGACGACCTCCAAGGCATAATTGTCAACACGCTAGTCTGCTAATTTGGAGGTTCTGGGTTCGATCCCCAGCCAGGGCAAGTCTGAAAATGGCCTTTCTCAAATTGTCCTGGGTCTTGGATGTTTATCTATACATGTATTTGTTAAAAATATAGTGTTGTTGAGTTGGTATCCCATAATACAAGTTCAAACTTACTTTGGGGCTAGCTCAATCAGTGTGATTTGTATATTATATTTATTCATTGTACGGGCACCTTGGTGGAGCAAGCCGCCACCATCCTAAGCTTAAAATATAAAATATTTACAAATCATAGATATGTATATGACTTGAAATGGAATTTAGAGTGTTGAAGAGAAAATTTTCTTTTAACTGGTTACAAAACAGTTACATTGGCGGCTGAAAGGAATTTTGATTCCAAACCCTTCAGAAGTGCGATTTTTGAAACGCGGAGTCATCTAAACGAATGGTTTTTCTATACAAAATACCGTTGGTGTAGTGACTCTGCGTTTGAAAAATCGCACCACAGCCCTTTTTTGGGTGATTGGGTAACAAACAATTGGTTGCTCCACAGACAAGAGCTTAGCTCTTTAATAATAAGAAGGGTAACAAACATCCAAACTCACAAACTTTCGCAAAAGGGCAAAGGTGAAGACATACTTCTTTAAGCTGCCTAAGTATGTACCTGTACTATGACTAGTAATTAAAACGTAATGAATTTAAATACAGTAAATTAATTTGATGCGAATTTGAAGTTTTTCTTAGTCGACGGGGTAAAAATTTAGAAAAGTGCTACCTTCGGGGAGGGTTGAGGGAGGGGGGAGGGGGAGGGGGAGGGGGGGCTTATCCCCCCCCATGACCCCTCCTTGCCGGAAGGCAACCGTTTTTTTTTATGATTTTTTTAAAGTTAACCCACAAAATGTATGCCAACTACAACAAATAACATCTTTTTTTTCTACAGATATTTCGAAACGTGACATCTCCGGCGCTGCGGGCAGTGCAGCCCCTCCGCCCTTGCGTAAGAAAACGCAGGCACTCATGCACTTAGTGCACGCCCTCCGCGCCTCCGGCTACAAAAAAACACTCGAGTATAGGGCAGACAAGACTACGTGAAGTCGGGGTTGGCCGGTTAGGATATGCCCATAACTTTCATGTGACCATTAACATTACCATCTCGGTTATATAGCCAATCCGACTGTATAATTTGTGATACTGAAGAAAGTGATGACATCGTTGCTATTAAAAATTTTCAAAAATTTATTAAATTAACGGCTGTTTCCATGTGTGTAAACGTTATTTAGGGGGTTTCTCTCCTCCCAGTACCCCCCCTTTTTACTCAAAAAAGGCGACTCGTTTTGAAGATCCAAATCAAATAAACCTAACTAAAATGATAATTTATAAGTAGGTACCTGTTTGTACTATAGGTCACTTTCATCGGAACACGATGAGTTCGGCATATTTTCTCTGAAGGAGAGGGTTCCGGCAAAAAAAAATGCTTGGGGGGGGTCGTATAAACCCCCCTCTATCCCCCCCATGCATCACTAAACTCAAATTCGGGTAGCACGTTTCTAAAGTTGAGCCGTCGACGGTCAGTGTAGGGCTTGTCAGCATCGCCGCAAAGCACCGGGTGTACCGGCGTCAATTTTTGAAGGGTCTATTATTATCTTAAATCTATTGTTATTATTTGTATCATACAAAAATGACTTTACCTGAATATTAGTCAGCTTTTCATACACAATCTGCAGTGGAGTCCCACCCACCGCGTACATACGATCGTCGGTGACCAGACATAGCCTACATACAGCCGTTCGGTAGGCCATCTTGCTAAACTATCTAAATGCACTGTTGAACCTCAAACAACGAAAGGCCTGCGTAGCAGACCAGAAACGTTCACAAAACACAATAACACTAATATCTGTAGCACAAAACACCGCATTATGTAAGACACATTGATTTTACAAGAGTTTTTACGTTTATGAATACAAAATCACAAAGACATTAGCAACGTTCATACTCAAACACATTCGGTATGATAACACAAATAATGATTAAAATCTTGCTAAATTACGAATAGGTAACCAGTTAACTCTGCTGTATAGATTTTACAGATGTTTGGAAAATATTAACACAAAATCAATGTCGGCGTCAGCCAAGCAACGCGCCCGCCATATTGAAAATTGAAATAGGGCTTGCGTCAGTGTTGCCAACCTTACTTAGGCAAAAAGCAGCATATCCAACTTAAAAAAACAGCAGAAAAACATTGAATCTACTGTTTTAAAAACCTTTCGTAATATTGTTAGATTTGCATTAATACAATAAAAAAGAAGTAGGAAATCAAGAGTATTTATTATTATTAAAAATATTCTTACAATAAAATATTAATTATTTTCAATTTCTCTATCTTCAACATTTTCAGCCTCATTGTTTTCGTTAAAATCATACATGAATCTTAATGAATGATTTCTGATTTTGTATGCAATGCGCCTTTTATGGTTGTCGTAGCCATTTTATTTCTTAATTTAGTTTTAATAAAAGACTAGTTTACTTTTAAGAAAATACTTAATTTAGTTTTAAGAAATAAAAAACAATAAACAGCTATCCTTTTTACACTTATTAAACTATCAATTAACTATCCTGTTTTACTATGAGTAAAAAGCATTGTCTATGAGCACGGGGAAAACCCAAGATCGTAGTTCCATAATGTATGGAAATCCTCTAAGTAAAAGAGCGCGACACGTGCAAAAATCATCTTTATTACTTTGACTTACAGACTATTCTCGTTTGTATTTTTTTTTTCTTGGGATCCAATAGATACCGAAAAACAGTAGAAATTTGTACTAAAACAGAAAACAGGGATGCCACTGCAAAAACAGTAAATCTCCTGTTAAAACAGTAGGGTTGGCAACACTGGCTTGCGTCAAAAAAAGTCAATACTCAAATGCAGTTTAGAGCTTTCAATCAAAGTTTCGGTATTACGTATCGGTATGATCACGGACGGTCACGCACGGAGTATAATTAAGCAAAACAAACGAGAAAATAATTATGTATATACGCTGACTTTTCATTGGTTCTGGAAAAAAAATGTCGTATAGTAAATAAATTCCTCTACATATACGTAATCCAAATTTCTGTATGTCATAAGATAAAAAAGTTGCGTAAATGATTTTCGATCGAGACCATGTAGTTACGTTACGCCGCTGGCCAAAACAGCTGCGTGATGTCGATGACCTCCGGCAGGCCGGCGGGCGGTGGTACTACAAATAAAATTGATCTCACAATTTTACTTTCGAGTTTTAGTCAACATTTTTTGCTTCTGAATTTTTTTTTTTGACTAGCTAATTAGGTCTTAGTAATTATATTATCTTTGGTCTTACTAATGATGCCTATGAAGTGGCCTTCGGCTCCAATGCAAAATCACCGTGTATAAGTTTGAAGGTGACATTTTACCATTAATTCATTGGATTAGGCCGTAATTGGGCCGTATGTTTATTCAAAATCGGTAAAAGTTACCAGGATATGAGGAATTGGGAACGGTGATTTTCAATAATTGTTGGTTGTGTTGTGCTTGTGGAGCGTACTACAAGTAATCTAAATATTCTATCAAGACCCAATAAGAGGCCACACCGCACGAGAGATTTACTTCTTTTTTATATTTTGAAAAAATTTACTTCTTTTTTATATTTTGATTCACGTACCGGGTTTACACATGCGTGTTCGCTATTCGCCTCGTCATTCGACGAAACATTCCACGAACTATTCGTGTACGAATGCCGACGCGAACTGCTGTTTACACATTCGTGTGTTGATTCATTATGAGATTCGCACACGAATATGGAGGACGTGGACATAATGGCGGCATGCATGCTACATTTACATTACAATTATGTCTTCTACCCGGGTATTTACCTACGCTTAGATATATACCTGTATGTGGTGGGTAGATTGGGACGTTTATTTAAAACCAGCCAAAGCCCGCGACTTCGTTCGCGTAGACTTTATGACTTCGGAAATTGCTCATCAGTCTGAATAACTTTTGCTAAGATGTCATTTTTAGGGTTCCGTACCCAAAGGGTAAAAAAGGGACTCTATTACGAAGACTTCGCTGTCTGTCCGTCTGTCTGCCATCAGGCTGTATCTCAAGAACCGCGATAGCTAGACAGTTGAATTTTCACAAATTATGTATTTCTGTTGCCGCTTTAACAACAAATACTAAAAACGAAATAAAAAAAATATTTAAGCTTTTAGCTTATTTAGGTTGGTGCTCCCATACAACGCGATTTTTTATAGATAATGGTACGGAACCCTTAGTGCGCAAATTCGATTCGCACTTGGCCGGTTTTATATGTATACTATATAGACTAGTGGACTTTATCCGTGTTATTATAAAAACGCAGACTAGATGTACCCGCGGGCTTCGCTCCCCGTGGGAATTTCGTGATAAAGAGTACACTATGTCTTTCCCTGAGTCTCAAATTATATCTATACCAAATTTGTTCTATATCGGTTCAGTAGTTTAAGCGTAAAGAGTTAACAAACAAATATACAAACTCACTTTCGCATTAATAATATTAGTAGGATATAAATTTAGTTAGAGTCCTCTATTTATATGTAAAAATGTATCAAAAGGTCATTTAATGTATAAAACACTGAATATATCTAAGAAAATAACAAAGATTAAAATCACTGATGCTATAAGTACTTATTAAATATAGAGATATCATCTTATTTGATGTCTGATTGCCTATTTTAACATTTATTTAGGTCTACACACATTTGCCCACAAAAAATGTTAACTTAGACTTTTTAATTCGTATGTTTCCATACAAGTCATACAACGGGTACATATACGTCCTGTTGGGTCGGGCGCTAGCTGCCAACTGCCGGCAGGCGAAAGTGTAAACAGCCAGTTCGTGTTCGCTATTCGTGTCCTTTGATTCGCGTCCGAAAAACCGCCCTCAACGCGAACTCGCGAATCGCGAGGCGAATCACGAGGCGAATAACGAACTGACTGTTTACACATGCTAGTTCGTTATTCGCCTCGTCATTCGCCTCGCGATTCGCGCGAATGTGTAAACGCGGCAACGAGGCTACATTTTTTTAAAATCTGGCCTACATAAAAACAAGACATTGTGTATCTAAAGGCGGGTCTCCTGCACCAAAATATCCAAAACATTATGCCGCGTTTACACATTCGCGCGAATCGCGAGGCGAATGACGAGGCGAATAACGAACTAGCATGTGTAAACAGTCAGTTCGTTATTCGCCTCGTGATTCGCCTCGCGATTCGCGAGTTCGCGTTGAGGGCGGTTTTTCGGACGCGAATCAAAGGACACGAATAGCGAACACGAACTGGCTGTTTACACTTTCGCCTGCCGGCAGTTGGCAGCTAGCGCCCGACCCAACAGGACGTATATGTACCCGTTGTATGACTTGTATGGAAACATACGAATTGAAAGGTCTAAGTTAACATTTTTTGTGGGCAAATGTGTGTAGACCTAATCATATGTTAAAATAGGCAATCAGACATCAAATAAGATGATATCTCTATATTTAATAAGTACTTATAGCATCAGTGATTTTAATTTTTGTTATTTTCTCTTTTAGATATATTCATTGTTTTATACATTAAATGACCTTTTGATACATTTCTACATATAATTAGAGGACTCTCACTAAATTTGTATCCTACTAATATTATAAATGCGAAAGTGTGTTTGTATATTTGTTTGTTATCTCTTCACGCTTAAACTACTGAACCGATATAGAACAAATTTGGTATAGATATAATTTGAGACTCGGGGAAGGACATAGTGTACTCTTTATCACGAAATTCCCACGGGGAGCGAAGCCCGCGGGTACAGCTAGTCTGCGTTTTATAATAACACGGATAAAGTCCACTAGTCTATACAGTATACACTACGAATAATAATTCTCATTATATAATAAGAGAATTATTATTCGTAGAGTATACATATAAAACCGGCCAAGTGCGAATCGAATTTGCGCATTAAGGGTTCCGTACCATTATCTATAAAAAATCGCGTTGTATGGGAGCCCCAAATAAGCTAAAAGCTTAAATATTTATTTTATTTTTAGTATTTGTTGTTATAGCGGCAACAGAAATACATAATTTGTGAAAATTTCAACTGTCTAGGTCTGTCTGTCTAGGTCTATCGCGGTTCTTGAGATACAGCCTGATGACAGACAGACGGACAGACAGCGAAGTCTTCGTAAAAGAGTCCCTTTTTTACCCTTTGGGTACGGAACCCTAAAAATGACATCTTAGCAAAAGTTATTCAGACTGATGAGCATTTTCCGAAGTCATAAAGTCTACGCGAACGAAGTCGCGGGCTTCGGCTGGTTTTAAATAAACATCCCAATCTACCCACCACATACAGGTATATACCTAAGCGTAGGTAAATACCCGGGTAGAAGACACAACATAATTGTAAATGTAGCGTGCATGCCGCCATTATGTCCACGTCCTCCATATTCGTGTGCGAATCTCATAATGAATCAACACACGAATGTGTAAACAGCAGTTCGCGTCGGCATTCGTACACGAATAGTTCGTGGAATGTTTCGTCGAATGACGAGGCGAATAGCGAACACGCATGTGTAAATCCGGTATTACACAAAAACACGCAAACAAAGGGGCCATACACAATTGTCTATGGCATACACATGTTTCTGCTTTCGAAAGCAGATGGAAAACATGCCCTGCGCGGGGACGAGAGGGGAAGGATTTCTTTTTTAATTATTTTACGGTTTTGGTTAAGAGTCCTTTGGAGCCTACCTCTATTATCTGCAATTGGTAAAACGCAGAACACATCTTCTAGTTCTTCGTCAGGCAGAAATGATGATAACAGTAATCAGAAATAAATATTATTAGGTACCTTAAGTGTCATTTTTGAAACGCGGAGTCACCTAAACGAATGGTTTTTCCGTACAAAAAACCGTTCGTTTAGTTACTCCGCGTTTGAAAAGTAGCACCTCATGATGAAGTCAACCATAAAGAAATGTTTCATTCAAAACAGAAATTATTTGCAGGAGACGGTTTGTGTATGAAAAATAATATTTTTGTTTTGTTTTTGTTTCATGTTTTTTGTGTAATGTTTCGAGATTTCTGGCGCAGGAGACCCGGCTTAATGTATCAGGCTACTGGCATACATCATCACAGCAATTAATAGTCAACAGTTGGTGAGATTTACATTTAGATTCCATAATTCTCTTTATTTAGTTTTAAAAATATTTTATATTTATTTTAAAACAATTACCGAAAAATCGATATTTAATAAGGCATCCATTCACTACCCTACTCCGAAAAAGAATAGAGGATCGTAATGACAGTTGAGATTCGGTGTTGCCATTTAAAACGGAATAGGTACATTAAATAACAGTACCTGGGCGACCGAGCTTTGCTCGGTTACATCTCAAACATTAACTATTTTTTTAAACTTGTCTAAAAACAATGCAAATTAAAAAAAAATATATAAACTTAAACATAAAAAAAACAAAAGTAAGTCACCGAGTGGGATTCGAACCCGTAACACTCTTTCTAGCTGTCGCTTTCCTTAACCACTGAGCTAAATCAAGGTGGTGACGAAATTAGCGACCATATTCTGTGTGGAAAGAAAAACGCATGAAAACTCGAAAACACGCGTTTTCCCAAACATAAAACTAATCTAGATCGATTGTTTACCCCCGAAAACCCCCATATACAAATTTTCAGCGAAATCGTTAGAGCCGTTTTCGAGATCACAGAAATTTATAAATAAATATATATATATACATATATACATACAAGAATTGCTCGTTTAAAGGTAAAAGATAAAGCGCCGTATTCATTAAGGGCCTGCCAGACGGTTGCCAACAAGCACCTCCGACCAGGTGACCTTGGTCGGGTCCGACCGTGTAGACGGCTGTTGGCGACAAAATTTCGTTTGACATTCCAACGCCCTTGGTCGTCGGGCGTGCGCTCCCGACCGCTGTCGGGACTGCCGGTTGGCAACCGTGTAGCCGCCTGTTGTCGACCGCGCTAGGCCATTCGCGAGAAGGAGTCGACGCGTGCGGATGTGCATGCATTAATGATGACGGCGTCCCAATCCCAACGCGGATGCTTTAATTTTATATCTCTCTAAAATGAAGGATATTGACATGCAGTTTTCTTTATAAAATACTGTATTTAATATGCCCAAAATATTAATTTACCCATTATTATCCCATGGATATTTTTTTTAGTAAAATTAAGGAAAAAGACATTTTCCATTTTTTTCAAAAAAAAAATCTAATTTTGGGGTTTGATTTTACAATATTTTTTTAAATGATAGATTATGTAATTGAATTAATAAAATTAAATATTTTATTGAAATCGGTGCGGTGGTTTAGCTTGATGAAATTCGTAATATTTTCTTAAATTAATAAACTTAAAAAAATATATTAAAAGTTCTGTTTTCCTAAGGGATGAAACTTTCGCATATCCATATCCGACGTTTCCTTTTTTCTTTTTTTTCTTCTATTGAGCTCAATAGGACTTAAACCACGCCAACTCGTTGAAATTTCGATAGGTTGGTAGTCATTTTACGAGATATTGTCAGTCTGCGAGTTCTAAACACACTGACGCCAAAGCGCGGTCGGCCGACCGACCCGACCGTGTAGCCGGAACACTCCGACGGTCGGCGCCGACGAGGCACCGACCAAGGTCAACACGTCGGAAGGCTTGTTGACAACCGTCTGGCAGGCCCTTTATCCAGCGGCGCTGTACAGCGGCTCAAGGTCGCTTTGCTGGATGTAAGCGCCGTATTCATTATCCAGCGCCGCTGTACAGCGGCTCAAGGTCGCTTTGCTGGATGTGCCTATTCACACATCCAAGCAATAGCAAGCACCCCCACCACCGCGACCGTCGGGCAGATAGACCGTGAATACGCTTGCTGTACAGCAGACTTTTTTTAAATGATGTTTTTACGGCTCTGGATACGTAAATAAACTTGAATATTTTGCGGCTCTGGATACTAGTCTTTTTAAGCCTCTTTTTATTCCTTCGTTTCTCTATTCCTAGGCCTCTAGTTTGAACCAAAGTTGGTGTAGACATCCTTTGATTGCTAGGAGCTTCTGGCGGAAAATCTATCAAAGCGAGTCCACTGGGTTTTACTGAGTTTCATAGCATCAGGTTAGAACTGTCAACAGACACTAACAACAAAAGAGGGCAACACTGGCTCGCAAAATGTGTGACTAACGGCAACACTGCCTTGCTGGATGCTTTAGCGCCGTAAGCGCCGTATTCATTATCCAGCGCCGCTGTACAGCGGCTCAAGGTCGCTTTGCTGGATGTGCCTATTCACACATCCAGCAAAGCATCCAGCAAGGCAGTGTTGCCCTCACTAACACTTTTTAGGAATAGAGAAAGGAAGGAATAAAAATAGGCTTATAAAGACTAGTATCCAGAGCTACAAAATATTAAAAAAGAATCTGCTGTATAGCAAATTTATTTACGTATCCAGAGCCGTAAAAACATGATTTAAAAAAAAGTCTGCTGTACAGCAAGCGTATTCACGGTCTATCTGCCCGACGGTCGCGGTGGTGGGGGTGCTTGCTGGACGCAAAATCGATCCAGCAGATCCAGCAAGCAATTAATAATAATAACCGACGTGAAGTTGCTTGCTGGACGTGCTGGATCCAGCGAGCACCCCCACCACCGCGACCGTCGGGCAGATGGACCATGAATACGCTTGCTGTACAGCAGACTTTTTTTTAATTTTGCGGCTCTGGATACTAGTCTTTTTAAGCCAATTTTTATTCCTTCCTTTCTCTATTCCTAGGCCTCTAGTTTTAACCAAAGTTGGTGTAGACATCCTTTGATTGCTAGGAGCTTCTGGCGGAAAATCTATCAAAGCGAGTCCACTGGGTTTCACTGAGTTTCATAGCATCAGGTTAGAACTGTCAACAGACAACAACAACAAAAGAGGGCAACACTGGCTCGCAAAATGTGTGACTAATGGCAACACTGGCTTGCTGGATGCTTTGCTGGATGTGTGAATAGGCACATCCAGCAAAGCGACCTTGAGCCGCTGTACAGCGGCGCTGGATTGTGAATACGGCGCTTTTGCTGGATGTGTGAATAGGCACATCCAGCAAAGCGACCTTGAGCCGCTGTACAGCGGCGCTGGATAATGAATACGGCGCTTTTGCTGGATGTGTGAATAGGCACATCCAGCAAAGCGACCTTGAGCCGCTGTACAGCGGCGCTGGATAATGAATACGGCGCTTACGGCGCTTAAAAATCGCATAGTGAATAGGAGACTTTAGAACTTCCGGTTTCCGTTTCCGGTAGCAAATGCTTGATCTGGACTTCTAGACTCTATGGTCTCGCCGCCGCGCAGGCCGCGCTGAAAAGATGGCCGCGTTCTTTTTGGTGCGATAATATCGAAAATGATCAAGAACTACTGTAATTTTGTGTTTGAAGTAGGATTAGAAAACTGTTTCTGGTTTGATTTTGGCATCTGGTTTTGTAAACACTAGATTTAAGCGGACACGAAGTTCTGTTGTTGTTTTAACGCTTTGCTAACCAGGGCGTAGTGTAGACTTTATTTTGTAATTCGTGAATTACAACTGTGATTGTGATCAAGTTACGGCTTAGTGACTTCCAAAATGCCTCAAGCATCTATATGTCGCATGTGTCTGGTCACAGACGTCCGGATGGTTGTTATTGCCGGCACGCCTTTGCAGTTTCTTTATGAAAAAATTACTGAAGCGGAGGTAAGAATTCAGCAGTATAATTTACTGATATAACGCCCAGATCAAGTGCCCCAGACCTTATCCACTGGTCTACTCTAGCCTCGTAAAGCTAAATGAAATGCGCTATGTGTCGAAACTGTTGAACTGACCGGTTGGTTTCACCTATGAGTTGCTCATATGACTACCCCATCGTGGGCGATGCTAAAGGAGACTAAAGGACCAAAAACATCTTCAACGTTCACGCTAAAAGTTGCTTTCGAGTCTGGCAATTCTGGGCTGTCTGATTAGAGCCGCAAGATACCAAGTGCTTGGTCTGCCCCATTAGGGATAAAGAAGTGATATTATGTATGTATCTGCACCGCAACAATATATATACACTAAACAAAGCTTATAAACATTATAAGACCTCTCCAACCCGTCTGGCCTGCGTTGAGAATAGGGCAAATTCTGTGGCTGCTCTGGTCAAGTACGGCTCTGGTAGTACAGAGAGGGTCGTGCTCCTGTAGTGAAGATTAAAAATAACCGGCCAAGTGCGAATCGATTCGCACCCTAAGGTTTCCATATCATTATCTGTAAAAGATCGCGTTTGTTGTATGGGAGCCCCCTTAAATATTTATTTTATTTTGTTTTTAGTACCTATTTGTTGTTACAGCGGCAACAGAAGTACATAATTTGTGAAAATTTGAACTGTCTAGCTATCTCAGTTTTTGAGCCCGGTGACAGACAGATGGACAGACAGACAGCTAAGTTTTAGTAATAGGGTCCCGTTTTTACTCTTTGGGAACGGAGCCCATAAAGACCTTATGATGGTAATATGATCTGTATCAAAAGTTATTGTTGGAATACCGTTTCCCAAGGAGAGTTGCCATTAGGCAGGCTAGGTCATACTTTTTTGTGTAACCAGTAAATCAACCAACACTGTTAGGTGCTTAGCTGTTTGTCTGTATTTGACGTGGACTTATAGCTTCAAATTTGCTATTGATGACTTGGGATCATCATCATCATTTCAGCAGCATAACGTCCACTGGACATAGGCCTCTTCCAAAGATTTCCAAAATGACCGATCTAGAGCGGCTTGCATCCAGCGCCTTCCAGCGACCTTGGTCACGTCGTCAGACCACCTTGTGGGTGGGTGTCCTACGCTTTGCTTGTCTGTAAGTGGTCACCATTCAAGAACCTTGCCCCATCGGCCATCGGTTCGTCGCGCTATGTGCCTCGCCCACTGCCATTTCAATGAGCTAATCTAATCTGCTGGGCTATGTCAGTAACTTTAGTTCTGGTAATTACTCTGTCTGACATTCGTAATGACTTAGGATCAATAAATGACAATTTTATTTAGCTATTATCTACAGAAAAAGTTATTTATCATTTGTAATTTTTATGTTATGCATGTTGTTTAGCACCAATCAATAACTTGATTAATAAATAAATTATTAAAAGTATTTGTAGAAAATAAAATTAAAACAGTGCAGACATTATTTTCTATTATAGATACAGATTTTACCATTTTAATTCCTGACATGGTAAACAGAGCCCAGGGCCGGACCCAAAAGCCATGCTTAGCATGATGATGGGTGTTGCTTTTTTTTTTAAATCTTTATTGAGCCAAAAGCTTCAATAGGTGGACTTAATGCTCAATACATTAAAAAATATATATATGATTGAAAAAGGGTATCCAAATAGGTTTCCTAGCTGCATCACCTCGATCGGCTTTGACGATCTGCGTAAGAAGAGAAGCAGCTGGTAAATTGTTTCTTCTTTTCTGAGAAAAAAAGCAGCTACATTCTAAGTTTCTTCTTATCTCCCAGACCAGCATGGAAGATTCATCAAAGTATAAATATCGTCTCCACAGCATTTTATGGGTATTAACATTGTATCTCAGCTTCATGTTAACTACCGTGTAAAGTAAGCGCACAAGCCAACATCCTTCCTTCGCAGCACTGCGTATGCAAGCAAAAATATACTTTATTGTTATCGTCATCATCAGGTCTTTTTGTCTCCACTGCAGAAGCATGACCCTCTCTGCACTACTAGAGCCATACTTGGCCAGAGCAGACTGAGGACTTGGCCTACACTATCCTCGCTGGGTGGCTGATGGGTTGGAGAGTCCTCATTGAAGTTTATAAGCTTTGTTTAGCTTGTATTTCCTAATTCGCCTTCTACGACATCCACGGGAAGACTTGGAGTGGCCCTATTTGAAACCACTCTGCATTGTTGTTTTTTATCGTAATAGAACTTTTGAATGTTATCGTAATACTGTTCAATCATAGTTAACATGTTGTTTCAGTTGCTGGAGAACATGAAGCCTGTAGCGGCGTGCTACGTCTGCCACGCCATGCTGCGGAGGTGCCAGAGCTTCATCACTAAGTCTGTCAGAGCGGACGAGCTGCTGACAGACTTCTTGATAAACAATAAGGTGATGCATTTGTTTATATTGGACAGGCAGATTGAACTG
Organism: Acrobasis consociella; assembly: GCA_963555685.1. NCBI lineage: Eukaryota > Metazoa > Arthropoda > Insecta > Lepidoptera > Pyralidae > Acrobasis > Acrobasis consociella. The sequence continues at coordinate 7,988,623 of OY743132.1, read as the reverse complement.
TGGTGGCCTAGCAATTTAAGGCGAAACGGTAGCAGAACTCGGCGGAGGTGGCGCCCTAATTTGAAATGGATTATTCAAAGGTAAATATGGTGATGATTGGCTATTTGATTTCCAACGATCTTTGGAAGGACCTTAGAATTATTTGAAGGCCCTTGCGTTAGTCCGTGGACTATCAATTAATTCTTCATGGAATGATTTAAAGGACTTTCTGGAATTGTTGGAGGTCAAAATGTTGATTTTCACCGTGTTTATTTTAAACAGATTAATTCAAATAAGGGCACCACTTCTGCTGGGTTCACTATGAGTCTGTTGATGCTATAAGTGGATACTCAGGCAGTATACAAGTATTTCCAAAATGACAGATCTAGAGGGGTCTGCATCCAGTGTTTTCCACCGACCTTGGTCAGTCTGACCACCTTGTACGTATATCCTCTGTAAGAATGTTGACTTCTATTTTTAACTAACGTCACGATTTTTTTTTATGTACACTGCTGATTTGGAAAATTCTTTATTTGTTAGAAACCTGCGAGGTGGTCCCATAGAAATTTTATCAAATCGGTAGTTTGGGGTGAAGTCTGTTTTTAGTTTTAAAATTATATCATCTCAACGTCAAAATTTTTATTCAATGTAGGATAAATTTATCTCTTCCAGCTAACCGTAAAAGCGGTGGCCCGCATCGACCGTAAGGCGTACAATCTTAATCACTCACTCGGCACTAAAGTGGAATGCCACGATAACACTCCCAGCGAAGAGGACGATGAGCCTAAAGTGAAGCAGGAGACAAGTTTTGAGTTTGTGGGAGACGGAGACCACAGCATGGACTATGAAGAGCCCACTGGTAAGTCAATATTTTTAATTTTTTTTTTATTAGCCTTTGCTAGTGTCCCACTGCTGGGCAAAGGCCTCCCCCTGTTCTTTCCACACGTCCCTGTCCTGAGCATTATGCTGCCATCCACTCATGAAAGAGTATGTCGTCTCATTATCTCTTTCGTGGTCTACCCCTGTGTCTGCGTCCTTCTGGCACCCATAAGGTGACTTTTCGGGCCCATCTGTCAGGCTGCATACGGTACTCTAAGAAATTTCTTCCAGAAGGCCCGTGAGAGGAAATAGTTATGTAACTTTAAATACTGACTCTCTCCTATAACTTACTGACGTGAGAGGTTTTAATATGTCTCCCGAAGATTTTCAAAAGGACGAATCTATAGCCTGCATCTATTCATCCACCATGTGTGTGGGTGTCCTAAGGTATCTTGCAAGGCCAAGATCCAGAAGTCTACTGATATTATGCTTTTTGTTGATATCTTTAGTAAAAACTTTGGGTGACTGTTGGGTTGACTGGAAGAGATACCTTAAAGGGATAAGTCCGCCTTTGTAGTTGCCTTTGTTATCTACTGTATTTTTGTAGTGTCCTTTTTGTACAAAAAAGAATTTACAAACAAACAAACAAAAACCTGAAGCGGTGGCACAAAGTACAGCACTGCGCACTGTCTGTCTGTAAAATAAAATCTTGCAAGATAAATTTGGAGGACTTTGCCGAAGGGCAATCGGACCTGCAGAAAAAGAGGAAAACTGATATAATAGAATAGCCAGAACACTAGTCTGGAAAATGAGGCTATAATAAAAAATAGATAAATTTGACCCACTTCTCAGTTTTCAAATCAGCTATAATTTTGCACGCAAACGTATATCGCGAGACAGTGCTATATTATGCAATATTATGATGACATACATGGAGCTGATCTGATGATGGAGCTGGAAGGTGATCATGACATCTCTGTGATAAAACAACATAACCCCACCGAGTTTGGGCTCGATTCATCCGTCTTGAGGAGAATCTTGATATTAATTTAGTATATCCGTGCTTCGGAGGGCACGTTAAGCCGTCGGTCCCGGTCACTGTCTTTGACATTGGTCGTTACCTAAAACCATGTCAGAGGCCTTTAAGGCGGTTTAAAAACTCTGACACTAGTGTTAGTCACTAACACGCACGATATGAAGAAGTATATTACATATTTCGCATTCCTTCTCTTTTCGGTTTAGTTGTCAATAAAGTTTTTTGTATTGTACTGTTACCTTAACCTTTTTAGGGTTCCGTACCCAAAGGGTAAAAACGGGACCCTATTACTAAGACTTCGCTGTCTGTCTGTCTGTCATTCACCAGGCTACATCTCAAGAACCGCGATAGCTAGACAGTTGAAAATTTCACAAATTATGTATTTCTGTTGCCACTATAGCAACAAATACTAAAAACAAAATAAAATAAATATTTAAGGGGGGCTCCCATACAACAAACACGATTTTTTGGCTCTTTTTTGCTCGATATCAATAATGGCAACAGGTATGCACTTTAAATATTCACAAAATACTCAGTTGTATTTTTATTTTAATATTAAATAAAAATATTGAAATAAAATAAATATTTAAGGGTTGAAATATTTAAAAAATCGAGTTTTTTGTATGGGATACAAAAAACTCGATTTTTATATATAATGGCACGGAACCCTTCGTGCGCGAGTCCGACTCGCACTTGGCCGGTTATTAGGTCATTGTTGTAGATAAATAGCTTGTTTAAAAATATATTTTTTTAATAATTACGTGTTATTTATGTACCTTATTTATATTTGTTGCAGAATTCCCACTCAACGAGCCCGTGGTGGAGGTAAACGAGAAGACATTTGTGCATCCCGAGGAAGGGTTTTTAGAGATTCAATTTAAGGAGGAGAAGGAACCAATAGGTAAGATTTCGCATGCATACAAGTTAATGGCGTGTGGTTGGTTTCCAGCAAAGTAGAATAGAAATAATTTCATTTCTTCTCATTTTATAGTTGATTATTTTATCTTATACCTTTAAACAAGCAATTCTTGTATATATATATATTTATAAATTTCTGTGATCTCGAAAACGGCTCTAACGATTTCGCAAAAAATTTGTATATGGGGGTTTTCGGGGGTAAACAATCGATCTAGATTAGTTTTATGTTTGGGAAAACGCGTGTTTTCGAGTTTTCATGCGTTTTTCTTTCCACGCAGAATATTGTCGCTAATTTCGTCGCGCCGACCGCCTCGTTTTTAGCTCAGCGGTTAAGCGACCGCTAGAAAGAGTGTTACGGGTTCGAATCCCACTCGATGACTTACTTTTGTTTTTTTTATGTTTAAGTTTATCATTTTTTATTTTGCATTGTTTTTAGACAAGTTTAAAAAAATTTAGTGAATGTTTGAGATGTAACCGAGCAAAGCTCGGTCGCCCAGGTACTCAACTATAAAATGAGAAGAAATGAAATTATTTCTATTTCACTCTGCTGGAAACCACATACCGGAGCATCATCATCATCATCAGGTCTTTTTGTCTTCACTGCAGGAGCACGACCCTCTGTACTACCAGAGCAGGGAGAAGCTCGAGAATTTTTTATGCCACTTGTGGAAACCCATCCAAATGCGGACCACGCCCGGTGTCGCTTAACTCATTCACCGACACTAAGCCAGACACAATAGAAAAAACAATTGATGAATGCTATAGAAGTCCTACTGTCCGTTAACGTGTTAATTTGCGAAAGCGCTAGCAATGCGCACTCCCACAAAAATATAAAGCTTCAAATGTTTATTTAACAGTAATTTTTACACGTCATTAAGTGTAATATACACCGTGATGTTTTATTGGTTTTGTAGCCGAAGGCCACTTCATAACGATTGTTAGTAAGACCTAATTTGCTAGTCAAAATAAAAATTCAGTAATAAAAAATGTTAACTAAAACTTGAAAGTAAAATCGTGAGATCAATAAGTAGTGCTGTCGTTAGGCGTCGCCGGCCGGACGGCCGGGGTCATCGACCGCACGCGGCAGTTTGGACGGACATAACTACGTGGTATCGATCGAAAATCATTTTCGCAACTTTTTTATTATAAGTCATACGCAAATTAGGATTACGTATATGAATAGACGAACTGATTTACTATACATCCTTATTTTTCCAAAACCAATGAAAAGTCATATATTACGTGTAGTGTATATTAAAACTTTATATATTTTGAAAGAAAAGCTACCGATACCAGCGCTCCGCAATGACCACTGCTGAGAAGAAACACCGAAAGAAACCCATTTTCACAGTATTGGTCGCCAGAAAGGGCTTTTTCATATTTTAAATAAACGTACTTATTAAAATACGTAATTACGTATACGTAATTATAAAAATTTTGAAACGTTTTACTAAACCTATTTTTTAGTTAAAATGTGTTTCATCTTGTTCTTGTAATGTCAAATAGGTATTGAAATGAGTAAAAGGGACAAAGTATTTTTTAGCAAGAACAGGTCCAGCACATGTTTGTTAATTTTTATGAATATAAGGGTTATATTATAATGTTGATACTTCATACCATGTAATGTTTGCTAACGAGTTAACCAGGCCATTGGGCTCCAATACAGGGAAAGAGATAATAATGTGACTGTATCTTACAGTGTCCGATGGAGATGATAACCGTGACATGGACTCAGAAGACGAACAACCCCTGACCAAAGTGAAGGCAGCCAGACCAGGCAGACCACCCAAGAAGAAGAAGGAAGACGAAGATTGGAAACCAGACTCCAAGGCGTTGAGGGACGAGGGTCAAGTAAAACAGGAGCCGGCTGAGAAGAAGACAAAGAAGCAAGGCCCGAAGGGGAAACGTAAGTGCTAGTTCAGTAGACTGGAACGGAGGTAGACTTTTTTGGGTAGATCGAGTTTCAGTAATACTTTATTGTAGTTAATATAATAAATCAATATGATATCTGTATCGCTCAGTCTATTCTGTCGAAACCAGGCTTGATAATCGCCAAGAAATTCTATGACTTTTTAAATCTCCTCAGACTTGAATTCCTTGGTCAAGGGTACGATAGGGTTGGCATGTCTGTTAAGATAAAAGCTCTTAAAAAGCTTTATTGTACACTAAAAAAAAAAACAATAATTTAAATATACACAGAAAAAAACATTCAAATGTACAATTGTCTTATCGCTTATAGAGATTTCTTCCAGACAAATGATGGATGGAGAGAATATAGTGTAACGTACACAACTAAAATATAAAATTCAAATAAAAACAGAATGTACGCAATTAAAATAAAAAATTCAAATGATAACGGTTTTGGTGTGTTCACCGGATTTGGTAGCATGATGTAGCTACAAAATCCGGTAAAAAAAGGCTATAGTAGGCTATAGCCTTTAGTTTTTTGATTGAATCGAGGTTTTGGCGTGTTTATCAGATTTTGGAACTCACTATCGCTCTGAGTTAATTTCTTTCTAATAATTTGAAGCAATCAGTAGCACCGTACTAACTTTATGGAACCTTCTTATATAACTCTTTATTACTACTAGCCTTTACTGTCCCACTGTCCCACTGCTGGGCTAAGGTCTCTCACATTTTTCTTTATCCAGAGCTGCTTCTGACCATTGCACGCTGGCAATCGTCCAAGTCCGATAGGTATAATGTCTATATTGTGCTAAAAAGAGTTACACTCCAGATGGTTTTCCTTTTTCGTGTAATACGAGGGTTGGTCATCCATTTACTCTTTGTTGTGGGCACTGACGAGAATCTCCCAACCTAGGCACATTTCCGAGTCAAACATCCAAGAGAATCAAACGTCCAAGAGACAGCGAGGCCAAAGGCCTTGTTTGGTGGTAAGGGTGTAGTCCGAGCCCCTAAAACCCTTCCCCCTCTCCTTAGGACCCACAAGCAACCAAGCGAAGCCCGAGGCCGAAGTCAGCTCCCCGCGAAGCCGCAGGCTTAGCCAAGTAGTCAATCCTACCAAGTTTTTATTTTCCAAGATGCTCGCCAACTGCATCCGACTTGACTGAAATTCAGTATTCAAGGGTCTTTGGATCGCGGAATCCAAATTAGAATTTTTTTCTGAAATCCAAGATGGCGTCTGGTAAAATTTTAAATATTAACTTCATAATTCGTTCATAATGTCTAACTTTGACCTGCCAGTACGCTATATAAATCACAATGCGAAACTGAAACTGCAATCAGATTTTAAATCCAAGATGGTCGCCCACACATTTTTCATGTTTTCTTAGTTTTTACCCTTTTTTTTTTCAACTGGAAACGTACCCAAGTCAACCTCAAAAAAGTCAACTTAAGTCAACCCCGACACCCAAAAAGCTAGTTAGTCATTTAAAAAAAGTACAATTTTCAGTGACCGATTTTACATGAAGTATTAAAAAAAATTACAAGATTAGAATATAGATAAGTATTAGAATACCTAGCACTAAGATCAATCTCAAAAAAAGTCTACCTCTGCTTCTAGAATATATTTTTTTATATAAGTGAATGTGAGAATCAAACGATGCATGTCCACTTGTGATGATATTTGTAAAGAAATTCACCTCATTCTCTTCGGGATTTATATTTTTAAATGCCAAAATTTGGCAAACGGCTGACCGACAAGAAATGGAAGGAAATTCATACTCCATCGACAGGAGCATAGCTCTTAAATATAGATGATGAAGCCAATTTTTTATTGAGAGACCTAGCTTAGCAATCTAGAGTGGATCCCTGGCTTTGAAGGCAAAAGAGTGCCAGAGATTTCTGATGATAAATAAATATACAGGGACAAATCACAAAGATTGAGCTAGGCCTAAAGTAAGTTCGCGACTTGTGCTATGGGATACTAACTTAATGATACTATATTTTATAGCAAATACACATATAGATAAACATCCAAGACGTAAATATAATCAAGTGGACATGTAAACTCTGATTCTCATCACCTTATTTATTTGGAATGCCCGGTTTACACGAAGTAACTTTTTATTCATTAAGATGACACGTCTATGTACAGATAACTTTTTATTTATTAATATTATTAATAATTTATTAACTGTGTTAAAAATGGCGTCAACGAGAAGAGGTATAGTCCTCTCTTACACAGGCTCAATGGGCAAAACATTCTGTGCCCTTTACAAGCTTGTCGAAGGAAGGAGAAGATGTGGGTTCAAATCTTACTAAAGGCGGAATATTTTTTATCGAAATTAATTTTACAGCCTGCCAAAGCACGGAAAAGATCAAGATACGAGGGGCATTCAATAAGTACCTAGCCTCATCGCCAGAGGGCGCTGTAGTTTCAAAAGAGTTTTACCACAGTGTAGCACATTCTTTTTTAATTCTTTTTTCAAATTTTCATTCCAATCCCTTCATTTGTTTTAATTTGACAACTTAAGGAAGCGAACGTGTCGATCGGTTTTACAAAAATGGAAAAAGAGCAATATCGTTCGGTAATTCGATTTCTATTTTTGGAAGGGAAAACGCGCATCGAAATCAAAGAGCGCTTGGATGCTGTGTACGGTGACTCTTCTCCATCGATGGCCACCATCAAGAATTGGTTCAACGAGTTTGCACGTGGCCGTACGTCGGTTTTTGATGAACCACGTCCAGGTGCACCGAAAACAGCTGCTACGGAGGAAAACATTAAAAAAATCCATGATCTCGTATTGGCAGATCGCCGATTGAAGGTTCGGGAGCTAGCTGAGACTGTAGGCATTTCAGAAGGAACAGTGCATCATATTCTTCACGAGGAACTCGGCATGAGAAAGCTGTCGGCGCGATGGGTGCCGCGTTTACTCACACCGGAAAACAAGCGCAACCGTGAGACCACATCGGAGACGTGTTTGGCTCTGTTTAAGCGGAATCCAGCGGAGTTTTTGCGTCGTTTTGTGACCGTCGATGAAACTTGGATCCACTGGTACACACCAGAGACCAAGGAGCAATCAAAACAATGGATCCAGACCGGGGAACGTGCTCCAAAGAAGGCGAAAACTGTAAAATCTGCCGGAAAAGTTATGGCCACCGTTTTCTGGGATTCACAAGGTGTGATCTACATCGATTACCTCGAGAAGGGTAAAACAATTACAGGGCTTTACTATGCCGATTTATTGGGCCGATTCGACGCCGAATTAAAGAAAAAACGACCCCATCTGGCGAAGAAAAAAGTGCTGTTTCACCACGACAACGCACCGGTTCACACGTCTGCCGTTGCCATGGCCAAATTGGTCGAATTACGCTACGAATTGCTGCCCCATCCACCGTATTCTCCAGATTTGGCCCCTTGTGACTTCTTTCTGTTTCCTAATCTGAAAAAATCACTCGCCGGGAATAGATATGGATCAAATGAGGAGGTCATCGCCGCCACGGAGGCCTATTTTGCAGAGTTTGACAAAAACTATTTTTCGGACGGGTTAAAAAAGTTGGAGCATCGCTGGGCTAAGTGTATCGAACTAAAAGGAGACTATGTTGAAAAATAAATTGCCACTTTTCCAAAATTTTCGTTTACTTTTTGTAGGCTAAGTATTTATTGAACGACCCTCGTATGTGGGTTTGAAACTCAATGAAGGCCTAATTTTTTTATTTTAATTTAAAATTCTAATACTTTACGCGCGTAAATGTGATCCTAAAGTTACTTTACTCGTGTAATCTGGGCATCAGCACAAAATAGATGCAATACAGAAGTGAAACTCAATCTTCCAAGTTTTTTACTGTAAATTAAAATGCTTTTGTGTCGTTGCTTACGTTGTTTAAGCTTACAATATATGAAGCTTCTGTATTACTTCTATTTTGTGCGACATTGTGTTTAGTAAGATTTTTTATGCGTATCATGACAAAATTAACTTAGTTAATAGACTCAAGTTACAAAGTTAGGTTTACTTTGAGAAAGTCAAAGTTACATGTTCTTTGGTCTAAAAGAGCATAAACATTTTCTTTATACGGGGTCTTACAAAATGTACTGAAACTATTTAAGGGTTGATTCATGTCCATGGCACCGAACAACTCTCTCCTATGGACGTATAGCGAAATATAAAAAAATATTTTTTTGCTTGCCTTACAACTGATCCGAGTTTGTACGAAAAGCTAAAAATCATATTTCATATTTTTCGAAATATGTTCCTTGGGACAAGTTTAGTGTCATGGACTTAATTCACCTTTAAAATAGTTTCAGCAGATTTTTTTTTTGTCGTTATATGTATTTGTTTCATTCATTGTTGTTAACAAAAATACGTTTTTTTTTTAAAAAAAATTATACTCTTTGTATAATTTTTGAAATTTTGTATATTTTCTACAATTTTGTGTAATTTTTGCAACTTTTGTGTAATTTTTGCGATTTTGTCACGATACGCCTGTCGTGTAACGCCTGACTTTGCAGGAGTGTGTTTCTCTATTATATTTTATTTTAGTTTTAAAACAAAATAAATTGGCAATGTAAAGTTTGACATCAGTTTCATTATCAACTTTTACTTTTTTCAAGATTTTAAATCGTTATTTGTTTAGGAATCAATTTAATAGGAAAAAAAAATACGCTTCAAATTTTAATTTGTTTTTTTTACAAAAACAAAATGGTGGTCACAAATTACGAATGTGGTCAAACGCCATCGTTTCTCAACCTTTTAAATCCTACTAATATTATAAATGCGAAAGTGAGTTTGTATATTTGTTTGTTTGTTTGTTTGTTTGTTACCTCTTCATGCTTAAACTACTGAACCGATTTGGATGAAATTTGGTATGGATATAGTTTGAGACACGGGGAAGGACATAGGGTACTCTTTATCCCGAAATTCCTACGGGGAGCGAAGCCCGCGGGTACAGCTAGTAAGTAATAAAAGAAGGAATCCGTATGTATGGAATTAAAAACATCTGAACCCATTTTTAAACCCCGGACGCAAAAAGTAAGATTGACTTGTCTGTGTGTCTGGCATTGTAGCTCCTAATCGAATGGACAGATTACGATGTGGCTTTGGTTTGAAAGCTGACGTGATCGGAATGGTTACTTGTATGTTAATGGTTTATTGTACTTAAACACACGACAAAAATACAAGGTAGAAGTAGAGAACAGTACAAAGGCGCACTTATCCCAGGGATCTCTTCCAGTCAACCATGAAATATGAGGACGATTTACAACACAGGGTGGAGAGTGGGTACATTATGTATGCATGTATGTCTGTTTATTTGGCGCCTAAGATGGTGTCAAGTTGCTTCAAAAAGTTTATTGAAGCTGTCAAGCGTTAATACATAGAATAAAACAAACTCGCTTCCCGTCTGTCCCTATGTATGTATGTGTGTTTAGATCTTTGAAACATTGACTTGAATGATCTTAGAGAAAGGCTTATACGTAAATTACTGCCTGACTGTCAGTTTGACATAAATGAGCTGTTCAATTTCTTTTAAATTGTTAGAGTGAAGTAGGGTATGATTTGTAGGTCTTACAGCTATTTGTAGGTCCAATAAACATAATTTCATGGGAGTAAACTGTTCAGTCTATCTCTGTTCTACAAACTCTATGTGCGATAGAGACAGAATCGCGCGACGTATTCTACTATCTCTTTCACACGCAGAGTTTCTGACAGAGATAGACTGAACACGTCGCGTGGAAACGCGCATCGCGATTTACGCCCTTACAAAATAATAGTTGAGAAACAATGGACTAGTCTACAGATTTTCAGAATTACAGAAAATGATAATTTTCACTAATAATTATTTAAAAATATCCTTAGGTTTTCTAAATGAATTTTAGGCACTCTTTCTTTTTACATTTCAATTGAAACTTTACATTGCCAATTTCGTTGACTGTGTAAGAGGACTTTAACGCAAAGTCACGCGGTTAAGCCAAAATTTTTTTGAACCTATATAGCCTGTTTCAATGTCCCCGGTTCTGGGGTACCGACGCTCGGTTTTTGCGAAGTTTAAAGTCCGGTATGTACCTTCCACTTCTACTTACAAAATTATAAATGTTTTGGTATTTTTCTAAAATGAATTCGCTTTGAGTGTATTTTTTAAATATAGCAATGTCTAGTTGAATACCATCATAGACATATACTTACATTATCAGGGTGCAATTAAAATCATTAGCATTAATTTTACTTATTAACATACTCACATGAAAGATATTTTGTACGGTAACAACACTGCAAGTAATGCGGTAATTAAAAAGTATCGAAAAGTAAGAAAAACTCTGAGTCGTGCGCACGTATTAATAACTACGAGCCGCAAGGTCAGAGATCCCGCTGTACACAGCAACGGATACAGAGCAGCGCAAGCGCCCGACATACAAAAGTAGACTTTAATTTATGTGAACAAGGTTTACAGTCGAGTGGGGTCGGGTCGTGTCACACGAACGCTTGATGATAGTAGGTGCGTGTGAAGTAGGAACGAATGTTAGGGTACTACGCGACGAAATTGATGCTATATATATAATTAATTTCTTTTTCATGAGTTTAATGACAATTAGTTTTTTTATTTATATTTGCCGTAATAGTATCTATCAACACGTAATGCATGTTAAAGAGGTTTTCTTTAATATGAAATGACGACTTCTGAAGTTTTATTCTTAAATTACTTTGTATCATCGGTACATTATTTTGTATCGTAGATACTTAAAAGGATGCCAATGATTGCCAACTATATAAATATATACATCGCGGTATGATGATCAAAGATTTTAGGGGAGGTGTGCCATATCCCCCAAAAACAAGGTGCTCAGTTCCCTTACCTCCTTGCATAATTTTTACTTAATTCTCTTATGTGTGTTTTACTATTTCAAACGTTTAACTTCTAAATGGTGCTGTACTTTCCAAAGTTGTGAGAGAAAACTAGGTCAATATAACAAATACTTATTAGTCTACGGTTAGGCTAGATTTTAATAATCGAAGCGTAGTTATTCAGTTATTTTTCACGCCTTTAAATCTATAATATAAAAATGAATCGCAAAATGTGTTGGTAAGCGCATAACTCAACAAAGCCTGGACCAATTTGGCCAATTCTTTTTTTAAAATGTTCGTTGAAATTCAAAGATGGTTTTTACGTCGAGAAAAATTCGAATAATTGCCGGAAAAACCCTAAAAACAGCCCTTTTATTTTTCCCATACAAACGTACATTTTGACAGGCTATATTTGGCAGTACGAAGTCTGCCGGGTCAGCTAGTTAATAATAAATATATAGGGACAAATTACACTGATTGAGCTAACCCCAAAGTAAGTTCGAGACTTGTCTTATGTGATACTATCTCAACGATACTACATATATTTCATAATGAATACATATATAGATAAACATCCAAGACCCAGAACAGTTTAAAAAAGGCCATTTTCCTTGCCTTGACCGGGGATCTAACCCGGAACCTCTGGGTGGTGGACTAACATGGTGACCACCATACAACGGAGGTCGTCAAAAAATGTTTTTATACTATCACGTCTTTATCGCTAACGGCGCAGTTAGAGCCCAAGGCCGCAAAAGCCCAAAGGCTACTGCCATCGTCACGTTGGGAGGGGAAATGTTTCCTAGCCGCATCGTCTATTAGGAAATACCTCCAACCCGGCCAGCAAGGAGAGTGTAGGCCACGTCTTCTGGCTGCTCTGGCCAAGTTCTGGTAGTACAAAGAGGGTCGACCTCCTGGAGACTAAAAAGACCTGATGATGATCGTCTATTCACAAGATGCGAGAAGAGAAGCAGCTGGTACATTCTTTGATGTTTTTTCCAGACGAGCTTGAGAGGATCTTTCATTCCCCTTTGAAGAATGTCATGTTGTAGTTTGGTTAGACGTTAAACCCTTTCACCGCGAGACTTTATATCAGTTGTCGTGCCCCCAGCGCGAGACATGGTAAATCTAACATACCTATCTACAACCAAAAACGGATATGTGCCATACGAGCATTTTTTTGTGTCGCAAATATGCGACCTTCGCGGAATGGGCCCGACAATGTTTGTCACATATATGCGACTCTCGCGGTTAAAGGGTATAAGTAGTATACGTATATGATCCTTGAAGACGAAGCCTTTGTTTCTATAGCTTCCTTTCTGCCGGTGGTACGCCTGGTGCTCTATGCGGTTTAGGTATGAAGCAAACAGGGTAAACTGCCCCTCAAACAGGGCTTATTCAACTTAATTATCATAACCGCCGTGTGGTTTCCGGCAGAGTAGAATAGAACTCCGAGTCACCCCGTGGATGTCGTATTAGGCGACTTAGGAATACAAGATAAATAAATAAAAGATAAACAAAGCTTATAAACATCAGTGAGATCTCCAACCCGTCCGGCCAACGTGGAGAGTGTTGGATGGCCCCCGTATTTCGCTGGCGGTGGCGCCGAAAAGTACCTACCGCTTGCCGTTCCGCCGACCGAACAAGCCCCGAGTCCCAGATTTAATATGAGTATAAGATAGGATTAGAATTCGTAATGAGTGGTGTAGACCAAAGCCTCTGACTTCTGGTATGGTGACTCTGATAGTACAAAGGGTCGTGCTCTTTAAGTGTAGTAGATTGAGTAGTGGACTAGATCTTCTTCTTATCGAGTGTGTTAGTGACTAACACTAGTGTCAGAGTTTTTAAACCGCCTTAAAGGCCTCAGACATGGTTTTAGGTAACGACCAATGTCAAAGACAGTGACCGGGACCGACGGCTTAACGTGCCCTCCGAAGCACGGATCCTTTTACTTATCAGACAATCAGGTGATTAGCCTACAATGTCCTAACCAAACTAAGACAACAATACAAAGTCGTTGCCCCCGCCGGGAATCGAACCCGCGACCTCCGGGTATGAGCCGAACGCTCTAACCACTACACCACGGAGGCAGTTAATAGGATAGGATTAGAATTCGTAATGAGTGGTGTAGACCAAAGCCTCTGACTGTTCTTATATGGTGACTCTGATAGTACAGAGGGTCGTGCTCTTTCAGTGTAGTAGATTGAGTAGTGGACTAGATAGTAGAGTGATAAAGCCTTGTTCGACGCTGCCATGCGATGATAATATTGAACGAAAAATATAAAATAAATAAATGCTATCGTTACAATTATATTAATAATTAAAAGTTAATAATTTACCTTAGGTACTTAATAATTTATCTACAAAATCACATAACAGATATTACATTCGGAACGTTTATTTTATGCGGTTTTTTTTAAATATCTGCGATAAAGTCCTCTGAAAGTAAACACGACTTTCTTATGCCTTCAACTGTCAATTAAAAACAATCTAAATGAATACTCACCCGTTGACAGATAAACGGTCTAATCCTAAGGGACTAAGTCTGTATTCAAGTGCAGGTATTAACGTTTTGTGTTTTAAAAAACTATTACACCAACTCGGCGCCGACACAACTCTGATATGACAGATTCAGTGGCGCCGAAGTCTAATCATGTAATGGGCGAGAGCCTTAATGAATTCCTTTGTAAATAGCACAAAAATTAACAAATTTAATCATCTTTATCTCAAGGTGGAAGAAAGAAAAAAATAATAAACGAAGACGGGACGCAACCTACAGGATTAGTGAGAAAGGAAAAAGAATGCGAAGTTTGTGGAAAGAAATTCGCCGATAAGGGCGCTCTAACCAGACATTTAAATACACATACGCGCGAGAAATTATTTGAATGTCACGTTTGTCACAAAGAATTTACTCAAAAAAACACTTTAATCAGACATTCCAGAATTCACACGGGCGAGAAACCATTTGCGTGTCTCACGTGCCCGCGTAGATTTCGATCGACGTACGGATTGAAAATACACGTTAGATCTCACACGGGCGAGAAACCCCACTCTTGTAAGATTTGCGGCAAAAAGTTCAAACAAAAATCACATGTGTATCGCCATGAGAAGATCCATACTGGCGCGGAAACGGCGTACGAGTGTAATATTTGCAATTGAAAGTTCAAACAGAAGAATAAATTAATTGCGCATTTGAAAATACATTCCCAGTAAAACTATATATTATGAAAATAAATATTAGACACTGTTATACAATACATAATACATTTTTTGCTACATAAACCGTTAAGCTAATACAACGATTACTAGTATGAAAGCTAATGATTACTTCAACAATTTCAATCAACAATAATCAATGCTATTAATAATTTCATAAGTTAAAATACAGACTGACTGGTAAATACAATCGAGCGGCGATCGAGAAATGACCCGTCACATCCAATTTTGCCGTGTAATACAAATCTATTAACAGTTTCTACGTGACGTGGTCTTATGTCTCCACATACCATCTTACAGTCAACATTAACATGTCGCCGTGTATGGCGTGGGCCTGGGTGACAACCGAAGCCTGCGCCGTACAACTTACCGTATTTTGTCAGACATAACAAAAGTTGTTAGTTTACAGTTAGGGCTTTATGCTGCGGCGTCAGGCATACAAATTTCGTAAGAAGTTCGTATTTATGTAATATGTGATTATTATCGTTCCAATTATATAAAATTTATTAAAAAGCTTATAATTTTCTCTTAGGTATTTACTACATAATTTATCAACAAAATCACCTGATAGATATAACATTCGTAACGTTTATTTGTGTGGTTTTTATTTTTTCATTACTGCGATAAAGTCCTCTGAAAGTAAAAACGACTTTCTTATGCCTTCAACTGCACAGAATACTCACCTGTTGACAGATGAAGGGTTTAGGTCTTCAGGACTAAATTCTTATTCAAGTGCATGTATAATATTAAAATATCATGCTTAAAAAATATACTTTGAAGGCCATTACACCAATTTGGCGCCGACACCACTCTTGAGTCAATGAAACTAACGCTCTATTGCCCTGTCTTCTTCTTGTCGTGTGTGTTAGTGACTAACACTAGTGTCAAAGTTTTCAAACCCCCTTAAAGGCCTCTGACATGGTTTTAGGTAACGACCAATGTCAAAGACAGTGACCGGGACCGACTGCTTTACGTGCCCTCCGAAGCACGGATCATCTTACTTATCAGACAATCAGGTGATCAGCCTGCAATGTCCTAACCAAACTAGGACAACAACACAAAGTCGTTGCCTCCGCCGGGAATCGAACCCGCGACCTCCGGGTATGAGCCGAACGCTCTAACCACTACACCACGGAGGCATTGCCCTGTGTGAGAAGGCAATACAATCGTTTCCGTAAGTGAGGTAACCCGTTGCGTCGTCCGCATTTAGAACGCTGGAATACATTTTTTCTTAAGCTTCTCCGTGCTTCGGACGACATGTTAAGCCGGGGTGATATTTGATGTATGTGTCGCAGACGGATTGTACAATCCGCTGTTTGGCATTACAGCTCGTTTTAGTAAAACGGCTGAAAAACGTTCAGCTAGATTTTCCAATGTAACGTTTAACAAAATAGCTACCTTAAGATTGTAGATTTTAGTTCGGATTTCTGCCACTTGTGGCTTGTGGTTGTCAGCGTCATAAGAACAAATATGGCCTCCGATAAGGTAAATTCTTCACTGCGTTCCGAGAGTAAGCTATTTTCATCGAAACAGAGGGAGACCAAAAAAACGTTGGATGGACTGTGTAAGGGAGGATATGAGTAGGAAGGGGGTGACTGGAGATAGATCAAAGTGGAAGGAACTCACATGCTGTGCTGACCCCACATAAAAAGTGGGACAAGGATAAGGCAGAAGAAGAAGACATCGGGGACATCGTTTGTGATTTCGGACTACAAAAGGTTGAGGAACACAACTATTGCCTCCTCATATATTATGCCAAATATAGCTAGAGGTGTTTTTAAACAACGGATTATACAATCCAACTGCGACATATGGATCTCCTCAAACTATGTTAAATGCCAGGCATCTTGAATACATTGTAACTACTTACATACGAAAAATAAACAAACAATGAAACTGAGTGGCGCCGACGTCCAATTGGTGCAATAGGCAAAACTCTTAATAATTAATTAATAATAACCTAATAATAACCTTTATAAATCGCACGTCAATTTTATACTTTTAAACATTTCCATCGCAATCTCAGGTGGCAGGAAGAAAAAAGTGATAAAGGAAGACGGGACGCAACCTACAGACGGCGTAGTGAGAATGAAAACGCAATGCGACGTTTGCGGTAAAGGATTTTTAGACAACTCCACACTAAAAAAACATCTAAATATACACACGCGCGAGAATTCCTTCGAATGTAATGTATGCCATAAAGTATTTAACCAAAAGGGTAATTTAGTTAAACATCAAAGAATACACACGGGCGAGAAACCTAACGTTTGTCATATGTGTCCGCGTGCGTTTATCACTAAATTTGAATTGACAATACATGTGAGGTCTCATACGGGCGAGAAACCCCACTGCTGTAAGTTTTGCGGTAGAAAGTTCAACCAGAGCGCGCATAAGTATCGCCACGAGAAGATTCATACCGGCGTCACGCCATACGAGTGTAATGTTTGCAATCGAAAGTTCAATCAGAGATATAACTTAATTGCACATTTGAAAATACATTCCCGGTAGAAATAAGAGTCACAGGATTAATATAAGTATTACATACAGTGTGTAATACTCTAATAATAATACGCCGTGTGGTTTCCGGCAGGGTAGAATAGGACCACTCCAAGTCCTCCCGTGGATGTCGTAGAAGATGACTTAGGAACTAAACAAAGCTTATAAACATCAATGACACCTCTCCAACCCGTCTGGCCAGGCTCTGGTTTGGCTCCAGTAGAACAGAGAGGGTCGTGTTCCTGCAATGGAGACTATAAAGACCTAAAGATAGATAGAAGATATTGCGCGGGACCTTAGGAAATTCCGTTCTGTATTTAAAACTTATATTCATTCTGTGACAGGGACGCATCACTAGCTGCGTTTGAAATTTTTTGACAACTACATTGACATTTTCTACGAAGTATCTTATATGTTAATCCAGGTAACGAGCTATATAATTATTTATTAAATTATCTACATGCCAAATTTCATTTCAATCCGTTCAGTGGTCAAACTTTCGCATTAACCCTTTCACCGCGAACGTCGGATTTGTCCGACAAACATTGTGCCTATTTCGCGGGTGTCGGATATTTCCGACAGAAACCACTGCCCGTATTGCAACATTAGTATTTATTTTAGATTAATTATTCGCTGTGAAAGGGTTTATAATCTTAATACGAATATTGTACGACAGTCGCTTTAAAAATCTGACACCACTCACATGAAAACGAAACAGTTTTTTTTTGCACTACCCCTATTTTTGTAATATTTGTTCGGGAATTTGTATTTATGAAATAACCATGTATCTTATTTTATTTTATTTATTGTCACATTTTTGTAAGACCAAGTTATTGTTAAGATCAAAAAGAAAATAAAAAAATGTTGTTTTAAAACGATTTTTAATGTTTAAACCTCGCGTTCTGTCAGAACGTTATGTCATACGGAACGTAACATCAATGACGTGACAAGTCCTTACAAGATTACTCAAAGAAATATAAAAAATATTAGCTTAAAAGTCATCATCATCCGAGTGTATTCCCGAATGCATCCTCAGCGGTAGCGCTTCAGAACCCGGGGCCTGCTACCTAACCTACGTGACTAGACGAGGTTACTTGTTTTTATTTTACACAAAGCGACTGCCGTCTAACATCCCAAAGGCAAAGATAATATAATTACTAACGTAACAGATACCCAATGCCATAGAAACGATTGGAGAGCTCGTAAGCACGCAAAACTGGAGTTGTGGAGCGGCCTCTCAGAGATGGCAGCACACACGACTAGCCAAAAAGATGACGAAGAAAGTGTTGAATATACTTTTAAAAAATATAATGCATTTCATATAAGTCTTATTTAACTAATTAGAGCACTACTTTATTTCAATAATAATTATAAAAGATTTTTATGTTTTAATTTTTACATTAGAGCGCCATCTAGTTACAAGGAAAAGAAATAATAATGTTTATATGACGATGGGTAGGCATGCCAAAGGGTAGACCAGAACCAATTTTAGGATGGGTTTGAGCAATCGCTAGAATTCATTCAGGACCCACAGCTTTACACGTTATACATACATACATTTCACGCCTGTTTCTAACAGGGGAAGGCAGAGACTATAGTCTCTGACCTCCACTTGCTACGATCCTGACAAACCTCTTTAGCTTCGTCTACACTCATTAATCTCTTCATACACACCCTCCGGTTACGGGTGTACTTTTTACCTCTCCTTTTTTAGAACGTCTGCAATTTGGTCGCAGAATACTTTAAGTTATAT
This sequence comes from Acrobasis consociella, assembly GCA_963555685.1. Classification (NCBI taxonomy): domain Eukaryota; kingdom Metazoa; phylum Arthropoda; class Insecta; order Lepidoptera; family Pyralidae; genus Acrobasis; species Acrobasis consociella. The sequence continues at coordinate 7,969,668 of OY743132.1, read as the reverse complement.
TAGCATAAAAGTTGTTTTCTATAAAATGTATCTAGTGTTGTATAAAACTGGAGTCCAAGAGTCTAATTTGCAAACTTGACTTAATTTTGCATGCTTGCTAGACTAAGACATTCACAAGTCAGAGTCGAGTCTAAAACTCAAGTCTAACAAGAACTCCGAGTCGCAGAACCCACTCGAGTTCGAATGCAGAACTCGAAGTAACTTCAACTCAACTAAACTGGTTACAACAAGTTATACAAAGCATTACAACCATCCAAAAGTATATTTAATATTAATGATAGGTATTACAACAGATAACAATATTTGTTATTAACTTAAAATAAACAATTATGATTTTATGAGTGCGACTCAGTCCATAATCAGACTCCGAGCACACCACAGAGTCGGAGTCGAGTCTTGTGATTTACAGTCGAGTCCGAATATTTGAGACTCAAGTTTTTTGCAACACTTAGTGTATCGTACCATTCAAGAAATAAATAATGGAGCCTACTGGCAGTATTGACTCGATGAAAATACAAAAGTAAAATCAAATTGTCGAAAAAAAATTGCCGAAAAGGGGTCTTGTGCCTCCACATACCATCTTACAGTCAACATTAACATGTCGCCGTGTGTGGCGTGGGCCTGGGTGACAACCGAAACCTGCGCCGTACAACTTACCGTACTTTGTCAGACATGACGACAAAAGTTGTCAGTTTACAGTGCAGGGCTTCATGATGTCAGGCATACAAAATTTCGTATTTATGTAATATGTGAATTATTATCGTTCCAATTATATAAAATTTATTCATCCAAAAGCTAATAATTTTCTCTTAGGTATTTACTACATAATTTATCAACTAAATCACCTGACAGATATTACATTCGTAACGTTTTTATTTTTTCATAACTGCGATAAAGTCCTCTGAAAGTAAAAACGACTTTCTTATGCCTTCAACTGTCTAAAAATCAAAACATGGTTATAGGTAATCATAGGTGAATACTCACCCGTTGACAGATGAAGGGTTTAAGTCTTAAGGGACTAAATTCTTATTCAAGTGCATGTATTAAAGAATTGTGTTTAAAAAAATACTTTAAAGGCCATTACACTAATTTGGCGCCGACGCCACTCTGAGTCGACGTCAATGAATCTCAGGCTCTGTGGTCCGTTGGGAGAACACAATACAATCGTTTTCGTAAGTTAGGCAACCCAGTGTGTCGTCCGCATTTAGATGAGTGGCATACATTTTTTCTCAAGCTTCTCCGTGCTTTGGAAGGCATGTTAAGCCGGGGTGATATTCGATGTATGTCCTCAAACTATGTCAAATGCCAGGCATCTTCAATAATCTCACACCAATGTAACCGCTTCCACACGAAAAATGACAAACAATACAAACTGAGTGGCGCCGACGTCCAGTTGGTGTAATGGGCAAAACCCTATAGTAATAATTTCCCTTTAATTCTTAAATGAAGTGCCTTTATAAATCGCACGTCAATTTTATAATTTTAAACATTTCCATCGCAATCTCAGGTGGCAGGAAGAAAAAAGTAATAACCGAAGACGGAACACAACCTACAGACGGCGTAGTGAGCATGAAAACGCAATGCGACGTTTGCGGTAAAAGATTCTTAAACAGCTCCACACTAAGAAAACATCTAAATATACACACGCGCGAGAATTCCTTCGAATGTAATGTATGCCATAAAGTATTTAACCAAAAGGGTAATTTAGTTAAACATCAAAGAATACACACGGGCGAGAAACCTTACGTTTGTCATATGTGTCCGCGTGCGTTCAGAACGAAGTTTGACTTGACAATACATGTGAGGTCTCACACGGGAGAGAAACCCCACTGCTGTAAGATTTGCGGGAGAAAATTCAACCAGAGCTCGCATAAGTATCGCCACGAGAAGATTCATACCGGCGTCACGCCATACGAGTGTAATGTTTGCAATCGAAAGTTCAATCAGAGATATAACTTAATTGCACATTTGAAAATACATTCCCGGTAGAAATAAGAGTCACAGGATTAATATTAGTGTTACATACAGTATGTAATACTGTAACAATAATACGCCGTGTGGTTTCCGGCAGAGTAGAATAGGACCACTCCAAGTCTGTCCGTGAATGTCGTAGAAGGCGACTCAGAAAATACAAGCTAAACAAAGCTTATAAACATCGATGAGACCTCTCCAACCCGTCTGGCCAGCGAGGAGAGTGTAGGCCAAGTCCTCTGGCTGCTCTGGCCAAGTATGGCTCTGGTAGTACAGAGAGGGTCGTGCTTTTGCAGTGGAGACTAAAAAGTCCTAAAGATAGAAGATAGATTACATGCAGAACGGAATATCCTAAGATCCCGCGCAATATGCGTCCCCGTTCTCGACTTGTAGAGGCTGCACCCTCAACACCTCAAAAAAAGCGAGAACGGGGAAGAGGTGCGAGGACAGGAACATACATACATACATACTATCACGTCTTTATCCCTAATGGGGCAGACAGAGTATTTTGGGTCTTGCGGTTCTATGCAGAGCCCAGGGCCGCAAGACCCAAAAGCCACTTTTAGCGTCATGGTGGGCGAGAAGATGGAAAAGCAATCAATACAGTGATGGGTTGCTAGCCGCTTCGCCTGTTTACATGATTTGCAGTTTTTGCCCATTCCCTCGATCGGCTTTTACGATCTGCGTGGGAAGAGAAGCAGCTGGTACATTCTAAGTTTTTTTATTTCTCCCAGACCAGCATGGGTGTCTCCCAGACCAGCATGGGAGTACAGGAACGGTGACGCATATTGCGCGGGATCTTAGGATATTCCGTTCTGCATGTAATCTATCTTCTATCTTTAGGTCTTTTTAGTCTCCACTGCAAAAGCACGACCCTTTCTGTACTACCAGAGCCATACTTGGCCAGAGCAGCCAGAGGACTAGGCCTACACTCTCCTCGCTGGCCAGACGGGTTGGAGAGGTTCCGTATGTAATACTTATATTAATTCTGTGACAGGTTGTATGTATCGCGAACTGACGCCCGCGTTTTAAAATTTTCGACAATTACATTCACATTTTTTACGGGGTATCTTGTGTTAATCCAGGTCGTCGAGCTGTATACGAGTAATTATTTATTTATCTACATGCCAAATTTCATTTCAATCTGTTCAGTGTTTTTGGCGTTAAAGCGGAACGAACGTCCATACAAACTTTCGCATTAACCCTTTCACCGCGAACGTCGGATTTGACCGACAAACATTGTGCCCATTTCGCGGGTGTCGGATATTTCCGACAGAAACCACTGCTCGTATTGCAACATAAGTATTTATTTTAGATTATTATTCGCTGTGAAAGGGTTAATAATCTTAACACGAATTGTACGACAGTCGCTTTAAAAATCTGACACCACTTACACTAAAAAGAAACAGTTTTTTTTGCAATACCCCTATTTTTGTAATATCTGTTGGAATTTGTATTTATGAAATAACCATGTAACTTATTTTATTTATTGTCACATTTTTGTAAAACCAAGTTATTGTTAAGATCAAAAAGAAAATAAAAAAATAATATTTGAAAACGATTTTTTATGTTTTAACCCCGCGTTCTGTCAGAACGTTATGTCATACGTAAAGATAAATTCTTACAAAATTACTTAAAGAAATATAACAAATGTTAGCCTAAAAGTCATCATCCTCCTCCCGTATTCCCTCAGCAATCCTCAGCGGTAGCGTTTCAGAGCCCGGGGCCCGCTACCTTCCCTACGTGACTTGACGAGGTTACTGATTTTTATTTTACACAAAGCAACTGCCGTCTGACATCGCAAAGGGTAGACCAGAACCAATCCGAGGATAAGTTTGAGGATCGCTAAAATTCATTCAGGACCCACAGATTTACGTTATACATTCATACATAATTTCACGCCTGTTTCCCACAGGGGTATGCAGAGACTATAGACCTCCACTTGCTACGATACCGACAAACCTATTTCGCTTCATCTACACCCATTAATCTCTTCATACACGCCCTCCGGTTACGGGTACTTTTTACCTCTCCTTTTTTAGAACGTCTGCAATTTGGTCGCAGAATACTTTAAGTTATATTAGCAAAAAAGTTGTTTCTATAAAATGTTTCGTATCATTCAAGAAATAAATAATGGAGCCTACTGGCAGTATCGACTTGATGAAGAATACAAAATTAAGATCAAAATGCGAAGCCGTCCCAACTTTAGTTCGACCTCGGCGTTTTTGTGATAAAGTCCTCTTAAATACACAATAATATCCTTTTAGTTTGTCAAATATCGATACAAGTGTATCCTATTTTTTGTTACACAGGTGTCAAACTCGTAAAGAAACGGAAACCAGACGAACAAGATCAGTCGGGAGGAATCCGTAAAATAACATTTATTAGACCGTACGCGTGTCGCACGTGTCAAACGAAATTTGTAACGGAGAATGATTTGAAAGCCCATCTGAGAGAACACAGACCTTTTGTGTGTGATGTCTGTCAGAGGAGGTTTAGAACAAACCCTCTGTTGAAACAACACGCTAAAGTGCACACAGGCGAGAAACCCTATCAATGTAACGAATGCGGCAATCAGTTCAGTCGTACCCACCATCTGCGGAATCATTTACGAACGCACAGCGGCGAATTGCCGTATCAATGTAGTGTATGCCACCGCAGGTTCAATAACTCTAGCAACTTGAAACAGCACTTGCGGAGACATAACGGCGAGAAACCTTTTGTGTGTGACGTATGCCAACGTAGGTTTGCCCAAAAGAATACTTTGCAGAAACATGTACGAACGCACGCACCTGGGAGGTCTAATGATTTGCAGAATACTAGAGAGAAACCGTATAAATGTACTGAGTGCGGGGCTGGGTTTGTTCGGATTTACCATTTGAAAAGGCACACCGCTATACACACTGGCGATAAACCTTTCGAATGTCACGTTTGTTATAGGAAATTTAATAGGAAGAGTACGTTGACCGTGCATATGAAGACACACACCGTTGTGCCTAAGCCCTATTGTTTTATATAAACAAAATTGTTATAAGTACGTATTGAAATAAGTAGGCCTTATAATCTAAAAGTACAAAGTGCTACCGCTGAGAGCATATTCAGACTGACGTGGGAGTGTTTTCTATTCGCTTGCCCATTTGCCGCTGGAAAGTATAGAGCTGTACATGTGTGATGGATTCTATTTCATTGACGCTAACGCAACTTTATAATTCTAGATTTTTATTTTTATTTTCGGTCATTGAAGACTTGCTTTTGAAAAACTTGACGCAAATCCTTTAATCAGTTCTGTTGACTTATGACCAACTCATTTATTCTAAATCGTCGCTTTCTCTCGCCATCTTTTTCAATCTAATTGTGATAACTGTGACAAACACTAATTGAAATTAATGACACTGATAGTCATCTAACTTCTAAAGCCCTTGCACAAGAAGTGTGCCATCAGACAGAACGCACCCAATATTATTATGGTATTACTTTATAGCTTAGAATTTGTTTAAAATCTATTTAATACATGTTATAAATTCTGAGTTTGTCTACCTAATTTACATTACTTTTTACCAAATAAGCTTAAGATATTTATGCATAATACATATGTATTGTCGTAATTTAGCTATTATATGTGCATTGTACATCTATCCGGTAAAGCGCTTAACGGTTTTACGTGTTTGGAAATTATTTTTTACAATATAAAACGGTCCAAAGTGTGTGTTTTATTTACACTACTACATCACGTGTAAGTTTATTATAGTAGGACCTAGCATTCTGAGAAAATATAACATTAATGTGTATTTCTAATTATGAACGTAATACCAGATGAATAACAACCAATTCAAGAATCGAGCGTGTTTGCGATAAAGTCCTCGGAAATTCGTTGCTTTTTGCTTCTGTTCCATTAATGTACAATTGTACAGTTACACAGTCAACATTTATTAAAAATCGCATGTGAATGAATGTAATATTCGTTCTTAATTGTGTGACTACGGCTGTGAGTCGATGTTGTATCTTTTATCTTTCTCTACGCAGGTGGCGGCGTCCCAAAGATACAGATGTCCGAAGATTTGATTAAAACGAAAAAAATATTGTCACTCGAATACGTTTCGATAAACAATCGGAGGCGGTACAGATGCCAATTTTGTCAGAAAGTTTTTGCTAACAGGGACCATATGCGCGCTCACCTCAGAATGCATACGGGCGAGAAACCGTATAACTGCATATATTGCGCCGCAAGTTTCGGTAGGGTCTATCATTTGAAGAGGCATATTAGGATACACACGGGTGAGAAACCTCACCAGTGTGAGTTTTGTATCGCCAGCTTCAGTCGCCTTTACCATCTTAAAAGGCATATGGTTTCACACGAGAGCGAAGCGCCTTACGGATGTAACGTCTGCCATCGCAGGTTCAAACGCGAAGACAATCTAAAAACACATCTCAAAATTCATAACAAAGATAAAGATAAAGACGCAACCCAACTCAAAGATGAATTTAAAACTATTAAGACTGAAACGAACACAACTTCTCACATGAACCAAGATATAAAACCTCATGTGTGCGTCGAATGCGGCGCTGCGTTCAGTCAATTCAAACAGTTGAAAAAACATTCGATATTACACACTGGTGAGCCAGTTTACGAATGTGACTATTGTCAACGAACGTACCCCAAAAAGTGTTATTTGAGGGTACACATACAAAAACATTTGGATGACAAGAAGTACGAATGCGACATATGCCGACTTAAGTTTTCGAAACAAGAAATGTTGGACGAGCATTTCAAAGGCCATGCTGTCGAGATCAAATCTGAGAATGCTGACGTTAGTAAAAGTGAGACTGAAGAAAATGAAATGAAGAAGTGCTATCAATGCAACGATTGCGGTGCTCGATTCGCTCGGAACTACCGTCTGAAACGACATCTGCTCATGCACACTGGTGACGCGAGTTACGAATGTGTATTCTGCCATTGCAAATTTAACCAAAAGATCAATTTGAGGATGCATCTGAAGAAGCATACTGGCCAGAAAACACACAAATGTGATCTGTGCCAACGCAGGTTTCCTGATAAGGCCAAATATGAGAGGCATTTGAAAAAGCATGTGGATGGAAAGCCCTTGAGCATTTATGATTTGAAACCATTCCTTTGCAACCAGTGTGGGACAAGATTCAGTAGACGCTATCATTTAAACCGCCATCTAGCAACGCACAGCGGCCAGCCGATCCACAAGTGTGATTTTTGCCCTTACGTATTCAACATAAGAAACGATTTAAGACTACATCTCAAAACGCATGCTATGGAGAAGAAATACCCGTGTGAAGTTTGCGATCGTAGGTTCAGAGCGAAGAAAACCTTAGAGAAACACGTACTGGCAAAGCATAACGACGACCCGAATGTCGAGAAGAAAGAGAAAGTTAAGAAACCACCGAAATCCGACACTGAAGCGGTCGTGTGCAACGTCTGCGGTATTGTTTTGAATCGCAAATACGATTTGAAGAGGCATTTGTTGCAGCATTCTGGTGAAAGACCGTTTGAATGCAATATTTGTCATAAGAGTTTTACTCAGAATAGTTCTCTGACTATACATATGAGAAGACACACTGGTTACAAGCCTTTCGAGTGTACTATATGCCATTACAAGTTTTACGAAAAGAGTAACTTGACCATACACATGACTAAACACTCTGACGAGAAACCTCACGAATGTGACGTTTGTAATCGCAAATTCAAAAGGAAGGATGTGTTGACGATGCATCAAAAAATACATTCTGGCGAGAAACCTCACGAATGTTACATTTGTCTACGCAGGTTTGCACTCAAGAAAACTATGAAGAAACATTTGAATACACATAAGATAGAAAAGGTCGAGAATAATTTTGTGTAATTATTTTTAAAGCGTTATATTTAGTACACTGTAGCAGCGAACTTAAATACTATGTAAGAGTAGCTTCAAACTGTATTGTCGCGCAAAATGACCGCACGAAATTTATATCACTGATTGCCAATGTCTCTTAAGAAACTGCGTCATACATCACATATTGATCCAGCAATAGGGATGTGGATTGGATGAAAATATATTTTATTTAGTCCGTCAACTAGATTATCCAAAAATAAAGGACCCATAGTTTTTCGTTTAGAAAAGTAGCAAAAATTCACAAAGATACAGCGTTTCGAAGTTTCTTAGTGGGGTGATTTACGTCACATTTGGTTAAAAATCGTAGCTGATCGTGACGTCACGCGAAATTTAAATGCGCTGTGTCTTTGTCATTATTTGCTAATAGGAGAAAAGAAAACATACGTATATTATACTTTTAAATAATCTATGCAATGAGACAAAAAAATTGACCCTATTGGTGGGAGATAGTTTTTTTTTTTTTTTTTTTTTCAAAAAATGATCCGCAAATAAACTGGGAATGTAAAATTAATATTAAATACCAGGGTAAGCAAATCAGAAGTCTAGGCCATGGCAGGAATGTGTTAAGCGTGTATTTAATGCTTCTATTTATCATGTTTAGTTAGTACTTTTGAGATAAAATTATTGTTATGTTAGTGAAAATCTGTAAATCTATTGCACGGGGGGTTTACTCTGACTTCTTTACGGCACAAATACGCACTTGTACTCATGATGCGGTCTAAATCCAAATTGAACTATAGGCGTAAGTAAAAAAGTTTGTTTTGGCCTAAAATTTAGACAAAACAATCTTCTACTTCGTTCTTACATTCTAGAGTACGCCCCCTAAGTCTCTAAACTGACCTTGTAGGACAATATCAATAACAAATTGGAAATACTTGAACTTTTATTGTAGCTATTGGAAACATACAACTTTTAATAATACCTAAAACAACTGAGTAAACGATTAGCAATAATTCTCCCTGTCGTAGATGCTGTAAAGTTTTACAGTGTTTAAAAAAAAACTACTTTATAAGCAGATTCAATCTATTAGACAACAAACTTTCAACTAGAAGAAAAAGTAGGCTGTTGTACGAGCTCCAGCTGATCTAAGTTTCTAAATTTCTTAAATAGCAAAAAAATATATAATAGCTGCCACCCGCGGTGTTATCCGCGCCTAAATTAGCCTTTGTGTTAATCCAGGGTGTCAGCTTCCTGGGTACCAAATTTTATCCAAATTCGTTCAGCCATTTGTGCGTGAAGAAGTAACAAACATAAACACTCACACACATTTTCGGCTTTATAATAGTGGCACACGATCGAGATATTTGGAAGGAGATGGGGGAGACCTTTGCCCAGCAGTGGGACAGCATAGGTTAAGTAAAAAAAAAAAATATTGTGATAAATGCCATGGGAAAGTTGTTCAGTATTATGTACTGAATCTCCCCTAGAATACTTCAGTCGTTATATGGAGGGCCATTTTTAAAACGTTGAGTCATTAAACGAATGGTTTCTTTCATACAGAAAACTATTCGTTTAGTAACTTGGCGTTTCAAAATGCTCCCAAAAGTCCAATTCGCATGTTTGTGCGGCGAACTTCAACTGAACCGGCTTAAAAGTGCGAATCAAAGTCAAAAATCATTTATTTATCCTTAGATTTGTCATCATCGGGTCTTTTTTGTCTCCACTGCTGGAGCACGACCCTCTCTGTACTAGTGGAGTCAGTATGTGCATTAAATGTATGGGAACCAGTATTTTTCGGATTAAAGAGTGAGCTTTGGCACACTTGTTCCTTAAGTAGACTGGTGTGGAAAACGCCCGGGAGGCAGCGGGTAACACCCCGCTGGGGGGTAGGGGGAGGGGGTAAAGTTTTCTTACTCCGCGCACACTGTGACTCGTCATAACTGCTAACTCGTCATAACTACCTGTGATAGTGAACAACTTTCCCCAAGGAACACGTATCGAAATTTATGAATAGTAATTTTTGGCCTCCCATACAAGTTGACCGATCAGCTGAACCGAGTTTGTACGGAAAGCCAAAAAATATTTTTCACATTTCAACATATGTTTCTTGGGGAAAGTTGTTCTGTATCACGGACTGAATTCACCCTTAAAATAGTTTCAGTATATTTTGTGAGACCTTATATGTACAATAAAGAATTTACAACAATACGGATTCGTCGCTTTTCGTCAGAAACGCAACTGGTCAGGGGGGTTACTTCAAAAGCGGTACACGAGACGGACGTGACTGCGTATCCGTGTCTCAGTGTCAACCAACATTGAGCACTAACGTATGATGATAAAGTCTAATTTGGTTTGACACAGAAATAGGACGTCACTATCGTACGACTAACGTTTTATTTTATGGAGTAACCCCCCAGATACTCATTACACAGGTGTGTGAGTGGGCCTGCCTTTTTAGGTATAAAATTGAATAGCGTGATAAAAATCGTGACGAAGGTGTGATTATGACACTAAGTGTATAAAGTGATTAGTGTTAAGTATTAAATATAAGTAGGTACATACTACTGGAACACGATAAAAAGGCGCATTACCAAACGTCAGACTGCCATTTTTTAGGGTTCCGTAGCCAAATGGCAAAAACGGAACCCTATAAAAAGGCGCATTACCAAACGTCAGACTGCCATTTTTTAGGGTTCCGTAGCCAAATGGCAAAAACGGAACCCTTATAGATTCGTCATGTCTGTCTGTCTGTCCGTCCGTATGTCACAGCCACTTTTTTCCGAAACTATAAGCCCTATACTGTTGAAACTTGGTAAGTAGATGTATTGTGTAAACCGCATTAAGGTTTTGACACAAAAATAGAAAAAAAGCAGTAAATTTTGGGGTTCCCCATACTTAGAACTAAAACTCAAAAAATTATTTTTCATCAAACCCATACGTGTGGGGTATCTATGGATAGGTCTTCAAAAATGATATTGAGGTTTCTAATAGCATTTTTTTCTAAACCGAATACTTTGCGCGAGAGACACTTCCAAAGTGGAAAAAAGTGTGTCCCCCCCCCCGTAACTTCTAAAATAAGAGAATGATAAAACTAAAAAAAATATATGATGTTCTTTACCATGAAAACTACCAGCGAAAATTGGTTTGAACGAGATCTAGTAAGTAGTTTTTTTTTTAATACGTCATCATCATAAACGGCAATTTACCTTTCATTCAATCAACTCAAATATAAAAATTAAAAAAAACATACTACAAGACTTTTATATTATGTTATTTGCTACTACGGAACCCTTCATGGGCGAATCCAACTCGCACTTGGCCGCTTATTTATTTCTCACCTTGTCATAATATACAATGATACACTAATATTCTTTTCAGTACATACAAATATTTTAAGATGTGAATCGGTCTATTATTTTAAACATTTTTTTCGAATAAATGTATAAATGTATAACGAAATACGACGAAAAAAAACATATCGTATAGATCACGTGGCTACGTCGATTTGTATGAGAACTTAGTTTTATTTTTTCGTGTTTTAATATAAATTTGTTGAAAAAAGTGGTTCAAAATGATGGACTGAAACAACTTTTGAGTATATTTGGACTAAATTAAAAAAGTTTAAATGACAGCTTGCGATAGAGATTACATATATACATATTTTTTACGCCTGTTTCTCGGGAAGGGTAGGCAGGGACTAGGGATCTCCACGAATATACTGATACAACGTGGATGGGATTCGTAATAAATTGAACCAAGTGCTATACTAGATCACTATAGTATAATGGAATTCAAAAAACAGGCTAAAACAAAAAATAAATTTTGGCATTTTCATACTAAAGTGTATGCCGGGGCTATGTGTATGAGAATGTTGAATTTTTTTGTTTTTTTTTTACTCGTATTTTATTATCATCAGAATATACTGATCTGATAGTACAAGGCTGTGGTTCGATTTATTACAGGTATGTCCCTTCCACGTTGTATACTGGCTTTCATAGAAATATGGCTGTCTAATAATGCGCCCTGTTATGACAGACAAATAGGACATTAATTTAAATATAGATATAATAGTTGTTAGTCAAATCTAGATATACCTATTTGAAATTCGTTCGATTAAAGCGTGAAATTTGTTAGGTATTTACATTCCATAAAAAAGGTACTTAATTTATTCGTTCTCGTTGGATAATTTGATAAAAACTTGTAAACGGCACGTCTGTAAAGACAATAGTTTGTATGTTAGGCCCAAATTAAATGAAACGTAACCTTTTCATTTTTTTATTATAAAACATTTAAAAAAATCTCTTAAAAATGAATAAACTTCATTTTTTATAAATCGAAAGCCCGTGTCCCAATTTCAAAACGTTCGGCTTAGCGTACTTGTGATAAAGTCCTCGACCTTTTTTTAGTATTTAGACCAAGAAATGATAGTTTCTTGGCCTGAGTTGTAGTGTTATCCTTTCTCTACACAGGTGACGCCCTACCGACGCGCACCGACGACAGAATTTACCGCTGTATCCATTGCTCGGCCACCTTCCGCCGGGACTATCACTTGAGGAGGCACATGCAGACCCACACCGGCGAGAAACCTCACCAGTGTACTTACTGCAAAGCCAGCTTCATTCAAGTGTACCATTTAAAAAGACATATACTTACTCACACCGGAGAAACACCCTACGCATGTACCTATTGCCCGAAACGATTCAAACGCGATGACCACCTCAAATCGCACCTTAAAACGCATGGACAATCTACAATTATCAAATTTAAAGCTGAAGGTGACGAAAAAAGGAATTTGAAAGGTCTAAATGTTAGTGATGAAGCAAAACCTCTTGGAAGTGAACAAGAGACAAAACAAGAAATTACACACGAATCAGATCAGGATGGTGATGCGTCTCAAAGTACTTCCAAGCAGAAAAATAATGAAACTGATGATTCTAAAACATTCCTATGCTACCAATGTGGGGCTAAGTTCAGTCGACGGTACCATCTCGATAGACATTTTAAATCTCATATACACAAAGTTCACGCTTGCGATTTCTGTCCCGGTGTGTTCGATGATAGGAACGAGTTGAGAGCACATATTAGTAAAACTCACGATGACGCTAGGTACGAATGTCACTTGTGTCAACGTAAGTTCACGATAAAGAAGAGCTTGGAAAGTCATTTGTCCAAGCACGGGGAAGGATCTAATTTCAGTGGAGAAAGTAGTGATAAAAAGGCAAAGCCTGATGAGCCGGTAATATGCAACGTTTGCGGGGTCATCTTAAATCGACAGTACAGCTTGAAAATACACATGGTGCGGCACACGGGCGAGAAACCTTTCGAATGTAATATATGTCATCAGAAATTCACGCAGAAAGGTTCCATGACGTCTCATATGAAGAAACATACCGGCGATAAGCCGTACGAATGCGATATATGCCATTGGAAGTTTTATTCTAAGGGTAACTTGAACACGCACATGGTAAAGCACTCAGAGGATAAACCTCATGAATGTGTTTTCTGTCACCGCAAATTTAAGAGAAAGGATGTGTTTAAAATGCATCTGAAATTGCACACTGGTGAGACGCCGTTCGAGTGTCATATATGTTTGCGGAAGTTCGCATTGAAGAAAACCATGAAAAGGCATGTCGCTAAACATAAGGTCGAGAAAGTTCCGCTTTCGCTTGATTAATTAATAGATAACTAACCCATTGGCCTGGGCTTGCTGTAAAATATCAATCTAGGAAAAGATCTTCTTGTGGTGTGTCCGGGAACTCATATAAAGTGACGCGGATGATCTAGGTTTATACTACAACGATACGAATTGGCAACGAATACTTTGACAGTTGATTCAGCATGCCAGAAGTTAAAATACACTACTAGAAACAGTACGTAGTGTGTCTAGTGCTAGGAAATGTTATAGCATATTTTTTACCACAAATGCGGAATTTAAAAAACGTAAATACGTTAGCTATAAAACTTCAGAATCACTTTAATTTTAAAATCTTATTAAAATCAACACGTTTAGAACACAAACTATAAGATCACAACGTTTATAGTCAGCAGTATTTTATGTTACAGCCATATTCTTAAAAAACAGCACAATTTAAATTAGTTTTACAGTACAATGTTGACTCATTTAAGGTTTGTTGTGCGTCATATACGATTCTGGGTCAGTACAGACAGAAAATAAGGTCGTATTACCATAGCCTAAAGTGTATAAACGTTTTAACATGTCAAAATGCTCGCTCGGATCTTGCACTATATACCAATAGCTTAAAGTTTATTTTTGAGTGTCATCAAATAACTTTTCCGCTGCGCTCCTCTCTGAACTGACCCTCTGCAGAATTCGTAAAAAGTAGCACTTTTCAAATTTGTAGCTTATTCACAATATGACTAATTTAGGAGAATTTTTATAAAGCGCTGCCCCCGTAGCAGGGCACCATAAGCGGTCCGCGAATTTTAACGCATGACGCGCTGTTGCTATCTCATTCATACGCAAAGAGAACTCTTTGCGTATGAATGAGACAGTCGATAGTACTCTATGTACATTATCGCTGATGCCGTTCTGCCGGGGCTGGTAGGTGGTTAATGCAACTTTTAGTAGCAAATAGTTAATAAATCGCATGTAATTGATATATTTATAAGTATAATTCGCATATTTTATCGAATATGACTTATTTATTAATATTTATGTGCACATTTAATGTCTGAAAAATTACTGTGTATAAATCATCTCTTTACACTTTTGTGACGTCACAATCGTGATTCTAAGGAAGTTATGTTATGAGTTCGCTTATAATTATGTATTTATTTTAATATAGTGTAAACATTTTGAAACTGGAAATAAATGTTTCATTTAAAATTTTTAGAAATTTATTAATAATCCTAAAACCACTTATTATAAACAAAGTGATTTCTTTACCCTCAGCCAAATTCTTGGAGCAGGTTTTGTCGATGATACTGAACTACTTTCCATAAAACAATTACCGATAAACAAACAAGATTGGACTTCCCGTACAAATTAGCTCTCGGCCAAACGGATTTTGAATGGGTGTTCGAAAAGAATTTATCGATTTTTAATAACTTTTTTTTATAGAAAATAGATCAGAACCATTGGCAGAACTTGCTTAAAAAAAATTGGCTGGTAATAAAAAGTTAACCTGTGTACAATTAAATAAACTTCTTTCAACTTGAGCAGTAACCGACAATTCGTTAATATGGATTTTTTTAACCGACTTCACAAAAAAGGACGACGTTATCAATTCGACTGTATGTTTTTTTTTTTGTATGTATTTTACGCGATATCTTCGACAATCGTGGACCGTTTCTGATGATTCTTTTTTTATTTGAAAGCCTATACTCCCAAGTTGGTCCCATATTAATTTCGTGAAGACATGATGAAGAACGAGAAATTGAAGTAGGTTGTATTTATTTTTTTGTTAAAATTTAATTTTTGCTAAAATATTGTTTAATTTTTTATTTTTGGTGTTACTTTTGCAGCTGACCTCATGTACCTTATTTAAAGGCAATAGCAACGAAATTGCAATGAATTCGTAAGCTTGGTATGCTGTTATTGTAAGAAATTGTCAATATACAATACATTGTTATAAGTATTACGGGACTTACTGATATTAATATCGTTTTTAGCCAGATATTTCGACGACCGTCTGCCGTCATGGTCGCTGGCGGACTGATTTTAAGATTTTTAAGTAATTGTGACCGCGAAACTCTAAAATCATATTCAATCCATTTCTTAAGGTCGGTACACCCGTACAAATGCAAAAAGTAGCTATTTTCTACGTCAATATTTTTTTGCGGCGATTCATACAGGTATTTTAGCAGTCGACAGTGCTCTTACATTGTCGAATCATATAATCCTTTTTATATGAAATATACAGTATAGCTTATTTAGTCTGTAGATTGATGCTTCTTCTTTTTATCGTGTGTGTTAGTGACTAACACTAGAGTCAGAGTTTTTAAACCGCCTTACAGGCCTCTGACATGGTTTTTAGGTAAGCACCAATGTCAAAGACAGTGACCGGGACCGATGGCTTAACGTGCCCTCCGAAGCAATGATCATCTTACTTATCAGACAATCAGGTGATCAGCCTACAATGTCCTAACCAAACTAGGACAACAACACAAAGTCGTTGCCCCCGCCGGGAATCGAACCCGCGACCTCCGGGCATGAGCCGAATGCTCTAACCACTACACCACGGAGGCAGTTAGATTAATGCTGATGCAATTAGATTGATGCTGGACTTTGTATAATGATTAGTGATGCACTGACGAAGAAGTCCTCTACACGCAGTCCATTTATTTTAATACGTTCTTTCAATATGATTTTCAAATACTTCTCTGCGCAGGTTCTACACTTCTACCGAAACCACATCTTCCACGCGACTTCCAACTATCCAACCATGTGCAGAATCTTGAGCAGGATGAATATAATGCATCTACAGAAACTAAACGATTGAAATCTTTAGAAATAACCACAACAATTGATGGTTTAAGTTGCTACGTCTGTCAATTCTGTCAAACTATCTTTAAAAAGGAAAATCACATGCGAGGTCATTTAAAAGAACATAATCCACACGAATGTAGTTTTTGCCAAAAAAGGTATTCTAGAGCAATCGACTTAAAGAAACATATTAGGAGACATACTGGCGAGAAACCTTACACGTGTCATGTTTGTAAACGTAGCTACGCTCAGAAGTATTATTTAACTTATCATTTAAGAATACACACAGGCGAGAAACCATATCAATGTAATGTCTGTGGCAAAGGTTTTCGTACGTCAGGACATTTAAAATTACATGCTGTCATACACGCAGGTGAGAAACCGTACGAATGTGATCTCTGCCAGCGTAGATTCAATCAAAAAGGAGTTTTAAAAGTACATTTATTAAAACATGCCGGCGAGAAACCGTATGAATGTAAAGTTTGTAACGCGAGATTCGTAGTGAAAGACGTAATGGAACGACATTTAAGTAGACACGAGAACCCAAACGATAGACCTTTCCAGTGTAATGTTTGCGGAAAGAGGTTTTTTGTAAGCGCCGATTTAAAGATACATTTTAGAGTACACACTGGCGAGAAACCGTTTAAATGTAATATCTGTCACAAGACGTTTACCCAAAACGGTACATTGACGGCGCATTTAAAAAGGCATACAGGCGAGAAACAACACGAATGTGGTATTTGCCATCAGAAATTCTATCAAAAGAGTCACTTGAATGTACATTTGAGGAAACATACTGGCGAGAAACCGTTTGAATGTAATGTTTGCCAACGAAAGTTTGCCTTAAAGCTCTCGTTGAAAAACCACCATAGGATACACACGGGCGAGAAACCTTACGAGTGCCAAGTTTGTCATCGCAGATTTGTACAGAATACACATTTGGCTACTCATCGAAAAGTACATAATGATGGGAAATTAATTAAAAATACGTATGGGAATGATGGAAAAATTAATTAAGATGTATGGGAACCAAAAAGCAATAGGTAGGGTAGTTCTTATACGTTGTTTCTTTTTTTTATTTATCAGAAAAGGATTTTTGGTATCCGCTAACGGCGAGTTGAATATTTTCCTTGTAGATTGCATTATATGTTTCGATATTGCTTCATAAAATCTTGTTTATAAAATTTATAATTAAAGTCCCCTATTCTTTTTATAAAGTCCTCTTAACACATACACTGACATTAAAACGTATTATATGGATTAGCATCGATGTTTATGTTTTATTTAAACCCCCTACTCAGGTCCTCGGAGCGATCCTCAACCATCTTCCAGCGCACAGAGCGCAACTCAAGAGAATTCTCACGCATTTGCGATTTGCGGCAAAGGATTTCGTACGCCGCGCCATTTGAAAATGCACGTTGAAATCCATACAACCGAGAGACGCTTCGAGTGCCATATATGTCACGACAAATTTAAATTCAATAACACCCTGAAAAAGCATCTTGCGACTCACAGCGACGAAAGACCGTTCCAATGCAACGTTTGTGGAAGTAGGTTTCGGGTCAAAAGTAGTTTGAAAACGCACTCCTTGATCCACACGGGCGAGAAACCTTACGATTGCTCTGTCTGTCATCGCAAATTTAGTCTCAAGTTTCCTTTCAATGCTCATCTGAAACTACACACTGGCGAGAGACCGCACGAGTGCAAAGTCTGTCACAAAAGGTTCATACATAGAACTGTCATGGAACAGCATTTGAGAAAACACGAGAATCCCGACGACAGACCTTTTCAATGTAATGTATGTGACAAGCGGTTTTTCTCAAACTCCATTCTAAAAAATCACTACATCGTACACACTGGTGAAAAGAAATTCGAGTGTAGCATTTGTAACAGAAAATTCGCGTATAGCGCTTCTCTAAGCGAACATTTAAAAAGGGCACACTGGTGAGCGACGACACGAATGCGAGATTTGCCATCGTAGGTATTTCCACAAGGGACAATTGAATATTCATATGAAAAGCCACACTGGGGAGAAAGCTTTCGAGTGTGACGTCTGTCAACGCAAGTTTACCACCAAAACTGGCATGACTAAGCATTACAGGATACACACGGGGGAAAAGCCCTTTCAGTGCGACGTCTGTCATAAGAGATTCAATCAAAGCGGTATTTTGTCTAATCATCGAAAATTACACTTCAAAGATTAAGTTTTTAAAATTTGACTATTTGGCGGATTGTATAAATACTTTTTAGGATTATTTTTACATCCGTTAAAAGTATTTGTTGCAGCTGTAGCTTAATGCTAGACGGACAAATCGTTTTTTATTGAAATGTAACACTGTTACTGTAACTAATGTAACAATGTTACATAACGGTAAACGTATTCTCGATAAGTAACAGTGTTACTTAATGCAACGTATACTTGTAAAGGTCCAGTCTCTGCCTACCCCTGTGTGACACAAGCTTGATAATATATATGTATGTAAATTCGTTCTTCTCAACACTGTTACATAACACAGTATTCCTCATTAATATGACATATTTCTAATGTTCTATAGAGTTTTGGGTCGGGAGCTATCCGTTGTACGAATAATTGCGTTTTGTTTGGTGTGTAAAGTCTTCTTAACACTGAAAATTAAAATAAATACTTTTTAAATATTTAATTGAGTTGAGACATTTTGTAACTTAATAAAAATAAATGCTTGTTTAAATTCGTTGATCAGGTGGTACGTCAAGTAAGCTTCAACTCTCCAGCGGCAGAAAACAGCACGAAAAACCACACAGGTGTAGTGCGTGCAATAGATGGTTCCTTACAATTAAGGAATTGAAATTTCATGAGAAAACTCATACAGACGACCCATACAAATGTGACATTTGTAGAAAAACATACACTCGGCTATGGGGTCTGAAAAAACATATGAAGCTAGCTCACGTGAAATCAGAATTATATGAATGCGATGTTTGTCATCGTAAATATAAGTCCAATGACGTTTTAAAGAAACATCAGAAAAAAAATTGTACTGGCACACTCTATAAGTGTTCGGTTTGTCAGTGTGAATTCGAAGAAGAACGCGCTTTGAGAGAACACGTGAATAGCCATACTCACGAAAGACCTTTCGAGTGTGATGATTGCGGAAGAAGATTCCGTAATAAGTATGAATTGACTTTACACGTCTTTACTCACACTGGAGAAGAAGTATTCCAGTGTAATGTTTGCAACCGAGTGTTTAAGTCAAATTATTTATTGAAAGTACACATGAAAACTCACCCTTCTGATTCTCTTGAATCGAAAGCTGTAACAAAAAATGCAAAATCTTTGTTTTCCTTCCCTTATCCCACGTTAGATGAGGTCGGCACACCTTGCAATGCACAAAGTGCAAAGCAATCTTACGATTGTAAAATTTGTAAACGTCAATTCAAATATCAAGGTTCATTGCAGACACATTTAGAAAGCCATTCCGAGGATAAATGTTTCCAGTGTAACATCTGCGGTAAGACGTATAGAACAAGCATAATTTTAAGAAACCACTTCCGAACTCATTCTGAGGAAAGGCCGTACGAGTGTGACATATGTCAGGGCAAGTTTAAATATAAGGGGCATTTGCAGCGACATGTCCTAAAACATTACGGCAAAAGATTTGAATGCCATGTATGCCACTCAAAGTTCCATGATAAGAATTACTTGATCAACCATATAGTAAGGCATGAAGTCGCGGATAAGCCTTTCATATGTGAAGATTGTGGAAAGCGATTTTGGCATAAAACAAACCTTAAGATACATCGTGATAGCCGCCACTTGGGCATCAAGCGCTATGAATGCAAAGTTTGCTCTATGAAATTTACAACAAACAGGTGTTTAAAGAACCATACCAATATACACACTGGCGAGAAACCTCATCAGTGTAAGATTTGTGACAGAAAGTTCGCTCACAATGGAAGCCTATGGACACATCGACTGAAATTACATGGTATAGGTGGAAAAACTAATAAGACTAAAGTCGGAAAAATAAGTAAAACTAAACTTAGAAAAACAAATCAAGATTAAGACGGAAAAGCATAATTGACTTTCGATTCTTTTATAAAATTTAGACGAAAAGCCGGGATTTGACACCATACGCCTATTAGAAACATTGATTTGATCCTTTTGAAGAATCAAATCAATGTTTCAACCTACAAGGATGTTAAGGAGTTGACTTTGGACAGAGAGAGATGGAGGGCATTAGTTGCTCCACAGACAAGAGCTTAGCTTTTTAATAATAAGAAGAAGAAGCCTGAAATTATCTACGGTCGGTCGAGTTAATCCCGATGACAGATCCCGCCCGTCTAGTAACCTTATACATTAGAATTTGTTTTTTAGAATTTGGCATAAGTGTTAGATATTTAGATCTGCCCAAAGGCATTTAAAGTGACTTAATGATAGTCATCTAGTGACATCATTTCTATACACTAGCGAACCGGTGTGCTGGTTTCCACTTGATGTCTTCTTTCACCGAAAGCAAGTACTGGTCGATACTAATATCGTACATCGAACTACAAACTCAGAGATACAAATCGAATTGGGCGGGGATCGAACCTGGGACCTTTCTGTTATAGATTAGGTTTAACTTAGTCTTTAGTTATCTGTTGTATTCATCTTTCTTTTGTAAAGTTAGCGTTTTTTTATTGTTCTTTGTGTAAAGTCCTCGTAACACTAATTTTTAAATACTCTTTAGCAAATATAATATTTGTAGTATTTTCAACCAATAGGTGATTGACTCAGTTGGTATATAATGGGAACACTATTTTTAACATAATAAATTACTGTTTTCAATACCTTCGATCAGGTCTTCAACTCTCCAGCTGCAGAAAACAACAAGAGTGCAGTGTGTGCAAAAAACGGTTCTTAACAATCCAGGACCTGAAAATGCATGAAATAATCCACACAGACAAGCAATATGAATGTGTCATTTGTCGGAAAGAAATCAGTTGTCTAGAAAACCTGACCAGGCATGCTAATGTTCACGAGAAATGCGAATTGAGTCAAGATTTGAATAGACATACTCTCGAAAGACCTTTCCAGTGTGACGATTGCGGAAAAAGATTCCTTTATAAGTATCAATTGACATTGCACGCCGTAACCCACACTGGAGTAAATAAAGTCAAATGTAATATTTGTGGCCGAGCGTTTAAGTCAATGTATTTCTTAAAAATACACATGAAAACTCATCCTTCTGAAACTCTCAATTCGAAAACTGTCGAAAGTAACGTAAAGAATTCTTTCGAGTGTAAGATTTGTAAACGTTAATTCAAACATTCAAGTTCTTTGCAGTTACATTTGGTTAGCCATTCCGAGGAGAAATGCTTTCAGTGCAACGTTTGCGGTAAGACGTTTCGAACAAACGGTACTTTAAAGGGTCATTTACTAACTCATTCTCAAGAAAGACCCTACGAGTGTGACATATGTCAGCGCAACTATAAAAATAAGCGGCATTTGCTACAACATATAGTAACGCATGGCGAGAAGAAATATGAATGCGACGTGTGCCACGCAAAGTTCTACGACAATGCTTACTTGAGACGTCATATGGTTAGGCATGAAGTAATGGAAATGCCATACATATGTGAAGATTGTGGTAAGGGATTTTGGGAAAAGTCAACGTTTAAGTTACATCGTGATAAACACCTAGGCATCAGGCGCTTTCAATGTGACATTTGTTTTAAGAAATTTACAACAAACAGGCGTTTAAAGGAACATATTAATATACACACTGGCGATAAACCTTTCGAGTGCCAGATTTGTCACAGTAAGTTCGGTCATAGCGGAACCCTTTGGGGACATCGACAGAAAGTACATGGAATAGGCGGGAAAAGTACTAAACCTAAACTTAGAAAAATTAAACAAAATTAAGACAAAAACTAATGGTACAATACGACTCACGTACGGCAATTTTCTTTGACCACTACATGTTTTTCGAGAAAAGTCAACACACTAGCAAAGATAATATAATTACTAACGTAACAGATACCCAACGCCATAGAAAATATTGCAAGGCCCGTATGTAGGCAAATTTGGAGTTGCCGGTAGGCAAACAGAGATGGCAGCACCCACGACTAGCAAAAAAGTGACAAATAAAATGTTGAATATACTTATATTTATTGCGTTTTATATAAGTCATATTTATTTAATTAGTACTTCTATACTAATACTTATATACTAAAGAGTACTTCTTTATTTAAATAATAGTTATAAAAGATTTTAATGTTTTAATTATTACCTAATAGCGCCATCTAGTGACAAGGAAGAGAAATAATTTTGTTTTTATGGCAATGGGTGGGCATTACACTAGTGTATCACTAGATGACAGTCATTTAGGTTAGCTACGTCAGATGCCTTTAGGCGGTTACAAAATTTACCCCAGAGTTATCGTCAAGAATAGAGGACGGACGTAGCTTCGCTTGTAGCAATCGCATTCGCAACTTGATCCTAGTTTTTTAATCGTATCTTTTTGTTAAAATTCTTTCAAAATGACTTCTCCTACATACCATGCTGACATCTAGTTACAACAGTAATATTTAACTGAATATTTTAATCACGGTTGTACTCACGTCATATGTAATACTATTATTAATTCGGAAACGGGCGACTAGCTTCGAACGACGATCATCCTCAGGGCGAGTGTTACGGGGACCGGCGATCCGACGGTTTCGCTGTCCTTAACGCACTAAGCGTATCCTCGCGTGTCGCCGCCCGCGCTTCTCTATTAAAATCGATGACTATTGGTGGTATGTTTGTAGTTGTTGGTGACACTCTGGTAGCTGTAGAAACCATCGTGTCATTGTCGTCATCAGCCTCAGGTATACTCAAAGCGCTTGTGTGTACTGAGCTGACTGTATCACTACACTACCTCAATTAACCGTGTTTAAAATATTTACTTATGTCTTCTCAAGTTAGTTTTAACAATATAAACAGTCATTTTTACACACATGTGAGTGAACTAGTGTGCACGTTCCCCTCGATGTTTTTCTTCGCTGGAAGTAACTAAATTGTTGATTAAAATACGCTTAGATTTTAGAACAATTCGACTCGTATGTGCCGTATACGAGTCAAATTGTTATTACTTGTGTTGCTTATAGTAATAAAAAATAAAATCTACGTGTTGGATCTGCATCCCCACGTAAGCCTCTCAAAGGAACCGGGGTGAAAAGACCCGTGAAAAGGAGATAAACAATAAAAATTTGTTTATTTTCTCCTCCTCTCTCTAGCTGCACACTGGCAGCGGGGCAAGGCACAAGTTACCGGCAGTAAAGAAACCTCCTGACTTTTTGCATTTATGTATTATGAATCTTTATCTCGTATAAGACAATTTAAAGTCTAGCAAACAATCATGACAAATAGGGGTGACGACAGGGTCCAAAAAGTATGATTGTAATTAGTCCGTGTTTTAGATTATCCAAAAAATAATGGACCCGTATTTTTCAGTTTACCATAAAAGTAAAAATTCACAAACATACGATAAGTATCAGTGATAGTTTTCAGACTAAACCTGTGTAACAGATCACACAAAAGATTCATGTTGAAGGGAGACCAGTTATGCAAGTAACACAAGTCACATTATACTACAAACTTGACGTACAAATCGGGCCGGGCAGGTATCGAACCTTTTGGTTATAGAATGCAAACATCCTTATTCAGGCTGTCATCATTTCTATTTTTCTGTACACTTACGTCGTAAGCTATCTATTCTATTAGCATTTTAGTGATTTTTTGGAACGAAGCTCCTTTGCGGACGGTTCAGACTTGGCGGATGGAGACTAGACGAACAAAAAATTGTAAGATTTTACGTCACGAACTTTAGGGGCCGGAATTTTTGTGGGTGTTTTCGGGGCTTTAAGTTTTGTTTTTAATATCTCTTTATTTATTTTTAAACATATATTAGGTTTTTTTATAACATATCTATAAAAAGTAAAATATATAAAATACACTACAAAATATAAACACATTATAAAAAACCTAATATAGCTGCCCACTGGCAGCGGGGATAAGGCCCAAGCTACCGGTGGTTAGGGCCCCAGAGAGAGAAATCTCCTGACAATGCGTGTCGTGTCCAGGAGTACTGCCTTCTGAATCTGACCCTTGACCCAGCTATCTAGCGAGAGAGTCTTAAGATGTTGGTCAAGACTCTTCGCTATTAGACCATTCGCCGATACGACTATCGGGACAATGATTGTAACCGATCAAGCACGGAGTCGTCCAGCCGTTTGGAACGCAGGATAACCCGTACTTGATCCGATAATCGTTGAGCGGAAATGGTGATAGATTTTTTAATATTATTATTATTATTTGTGACTTCGTTCCAACCGAGTGTTCCACGACAATCACGTTTTTTTTTCGTAAAAGGTTGCGAAAGTCTTTCGTCGTTAGTTGTTTTTCTTGTGTAAAGTCCTCTTAAGACTATTTTTAGTTATACTTGATCAATAGGTGATTGACTCAGTTGGGAGACAGTTTGAATAATATTTTGTAATATACTATATAAAATTACTGTATTCAAAATCTTTGATCAGGTGATACGTCTAGTAAGCTTCAACGCTCCAGCGGCAGAAAACCGGACGAGAAACCCGAGGAATTGAAATCGCATCAAATAACCCATACAAGCAATCTATACAAATGCGAAATTTGTCGAAAAAAATTCAGTACTGTTGGGAGTCTGAACAAACATGCAAGTACAATTCACATGAAATCAAAATTGTACGAATGCGATGGTTGCCATAATAAATATATGACCAAAGAAATTTTAATTAAACATCTATATGGAAATTCGAAAGCTGTCGGAAGTAAAGAAAGGCATTCTTTCGATTGTAAGTTTTGTAAACGTCAATTCAAAGATTCGAATTCTTTGCAGTTACATTTGGTTAGCCATTCCGGGGAGAAGTGCTTTCAATGCTACGTTTGCGGTAAGACGTTTCGAGCCAGCGTTAATTTAAATATTCATTTACGAACTCATTCTCAAGAAAGACCGTACGAGTGCGACATTTGTCAGCGCAACTATAAAACTAAGGGGCATTTGCGACAACACATGATAACGCATGGCGAGAAGAAATATGAATGCGACGTGTGCCACGCAAAGTTCTACGACAATGCTCCCTTGAGACGTCATATGGTAAGGCATGAACTAACGGAAATGCCATTCATATGTGATGGTTGTGGAAAGGGATTTTGGGAAAAGGCAGTGTTTAAGCTACATCGTGAGAAGCACCTGGGCATCAAGCGCTTTCAATGTGACATTTGTTCAATGAGATTCTCAGCAAAAGTGCTTTTACAACAACATACAAATACACATACTGGCGAAAGACCTTTTGAGTGCGACATTTGTCACAGTAAGTTCGCCCATCGCGCAACCCTTTACGGGCATCGAACAGTGCATGGCATTGGACGAAAACGTGATAAAAGTAAATATAGAAAAACTAATCAAAATAAGGACGGAAACTTAACTAATTAATAAGATTGGAAATTTAATTTAAAAAAGAACTATTTGGAGAACTCGTTTTTCCCATTATGTACCACCATGTTACACTACTCGTAAAACAAAATGGGAAAATTTATATTTGTACCAGTGTTACTTTTCGTAACTTACGGTCTTTTTAATAAGAAACACTCTTTATTACAAGTAACAATATCAATCCGGTTAAGTCACACAAACTTTTCAAAACGAACGAATTTATTTAATTAATATACAAGTACATACTTACCTATCTGTCTCAAGTCTTACCGGTGTGGCGAGTGGTACCCTTAAAAATAATTTCCTATTAATAGGTATTAAGTAAAAATAAATGAATAAAAAATGTAAAAATAAAAACTTACCTAATAGAAAACGATATAAGTAGTAAGTTTATTTGTTCTCATCATCATCATTATTTCAGCCGCATAACGTCCACTGCTGGACATAGGCCTCTCCCATTTCTCCTCGAATCAGCTTAATTATTTTAATTAAAAAAAATGATTACTTGTTTAGTATAAATCTTTTCTGGCCGGCTTGAATCTACTGATGCGAAAATGGCAGTCCTCTAAAGAAGTTGTCTTAAGATTATATAGAAGTTACTAATTAAGTTTTTATACATTTCAACTTTCGTTTCCCTCAGTGTAAATGGTATTTGGACTTTAAGTAGACTTTTAATTTTTAAGTAATTTTTTCGCTTGGTACTTTGTACAAAAAGTAAATATTTTACTTAGTTTGGTTAAGCTATCTATCGTATGATAATACGAATGTTATATTAAGCATTTAATCATCTGTACTTTGTTCGCTGTCTTAATAAAGTTTTTAATGCACTTCATGGTTTTAATTTATGCCAAAACAAATTCTTTAGAAATAATATGTACACTATTGGCAATATTTATGATTCAAATAAAAAAAAAACAAATACATATAATTTCCATATACACACTATCACTTTTTGATCCCTGGGTCAGACAGAGATTTTGGGTTTTACGGCTGTAAGCAGACTGAGCCTAGGGCCGTAATACCCAAATAACATTTAAAGGCCCAACGTAGTCGACAGACTAATCCATGCCGCACTTTTTAGTCTTTGAAAATAAAATCCATGGAATCACATGTAGTAACGCACACGACGCGCGCCGGACTTTTTGCGCGTCGTGTGCGTCGGGGTTCTATTTTCACAGACACACTTTTTAGTCTGTGATAAGACTAAAAATTGTGTCACGGATAGTCTGTCGTCTGCGTTGGGCTAAAGCGTGATGATGGGTGAAAAGGTGGAAAAAGAAATCAAACTAATAATGGGATGCTGCCGGATCTCCTATTCATATCTTCGCTCATTCCCTGACAAAACCAGCTGGTATATCAAAGTTTTTCATTTTTCTTAGACCTATTATTTTTCGAAGCAACGACTTGCGGAAAAAGCGAAACCCATATAAGAAAAAAAAGAAATTAAATTCTTAACTTATTGAAACTTTATTTATATCTCATTAGTTATATTGGTAAGGATTATTTCCTATACTGCGTGCTTGCGATAAAGTCCTATTTGCATGTTTAATTTTGTGTTATCACAGCACAGACATCGCCTGTTACAATTTTTCAAAAAAGTTGCCTTTGCTTTTTTGGAAATTTGTCAAGTGTCATCTACGGATAACTGGTGCTACATTTGAAGCTTCTCTACTCAGGTGGTCGCATCTGTAAGCTGCCGAAAACAGAGAGAAAGGAACAAAAATATATAAAACCTCACAAAAATCCGGAAGCAGAGGACAAGAAACTTATACTTACACTGGAAGGTAGCGGTTCTCTAAAAACTAAACTAAAAGAAGATACAACCGAAGCCAAAAGACTCAAGTGCTTAGAGCGCGTGGGAGATAAATACGAATGTCAATTCTGTGATAGAACCTTCTCGAAAAGGCGACAGATGCTCGGTCATCTGCCAGAACATAGACCGTACGAATGTGACATCTGTCAAAAGAGATTCCTTAGAGACAGCCACTTACGACAACACTTAAGGATCCATACCGGCGAGAAACCATTCGAATGTGACATATGTCAATGTCGATTTTCAATAATGTTCAATCTGAAAAGGCATTTGATAAAGCATACAGGCGAGAAACCGTATCAGTGCAATGTTTGTGGTATTAGGCTTTGCAAAACTAGCGATTTGAACAGGCACATGAGGACACACACGGGGGAGTTGCCCTACGAGTGTCACATTTGCCATCGCAGATTTAATCGAAAGGGTAACATGAAGACGCATTTAAAGCAACACACAGGCGAGAAACCTTACCAATGTAATATATGCGGTGCAAGGTTCTGTCAAAGTGCGTCGTTACAAATACATTTAAGGAAGCACACGGGCGAGAAACCTTTCGAATGTACAGTGTGTAACCGCAAGTTTAGTCAGAAAGCAAATTTGTCAACTCACTTAAAGAAGCATACTGGCGAGAAACCATATGAATGTAGTGTTTGTCAACGTAGGTTCAATCAGAAGGGTAACTTGTTCACTCATCAGAAAAAGCATGCAAAGAAACCTGAATGTGATGCGGCTCAATGTAAAGTTTCTGAAAAGGATATTTTAGCCATTAATACAGATTTATCGGAACAAGAAAAAAACTAAAATCGTAGGTCGTGCAATACAAATCACAAATATTGAAATCAAATAAGTGCTTCAAATTTGTACTTAACATATACAATATTCACTTATGCACAATAGCAAACAAATTAAGCACATACTTTTACGGGAGACAGAACCAGCCAGAGTTGTGAGTGATATATCTACCTGTTATGTACATATTACACAATATTAATATTAAATACATATATCATAAGGCATGTTGGCTAAGATCTAGGATAATCTGAAAAAATACTATTAACTTACTGAATTTGGTAGTTTTATGTAAAGAAATGAATCTTTTATGTAAGTTTACGTAAGATATATATTTATTTTTGCTTAAATTAATATAGGAATTGAGGCATAATACTATTATAAAAATACGCTTTACAATTTACGTTAAGTGATAATTTTATTCGATTATAATTATGTTGGATTAAATTATGTTTATTCTCCTTTGGTATTTTCTTGTGTATCCTCTTTTAATCACGTGATAACTGGAAACGAAAGCTCTTTTAGTAATAAAAAATTGTTTTCTTGTATATATTATGTATGTATATCCCAGGTCCTAGGACGGTAGAAAACTAGAAATACAAAAAAAATTAACCGGCCATGTGTGACTTGAACTCGCAATATATTAAAAATGCATCCCATGAATCGTAACAAAACAGCAAACAACACAGTAACAGCGCGACATCGGTCATCGCAAATATAATTTACAGTTATCATTTAAGAACGCACATCAAAACCGACAATGCTGAGAAACCTTACAAGTGCAACGTCTATGACCATTAATTTAATCAAAAAATGCTTCTTTAATACACAACTCCGGAAACACACCGGCGAGAAACCATGAGAAACCATTCACCGTTAAAAGTGGTTTGACGCATTTGTATACACACACTGGCGAGGCCTTCTAGTGTCATGTCATCATCATCATCAGGTCTTTTTAGTCTCCACACGCAGGAGCACGACCCTCCCTGTACTATTAGAGCCCTACTTGGCCAGAGCAGCCAGAAGATTTAGCCTACACTCTCCACGCTGGCCAGCCGTGTTGGAGAGGTCTTATTGATGTTTATAAGCTTTGTTTAGTTTGTATTTCCTAAGTCGCCTTCTACGTCATTAACGGGATGAGTTGAAGTGGCCCTATTCTTTAATCAAAGGCATGTTAAATTATATTTAATCTAACCTGTAGGATTAATTGGTTAATCATAGGTATGTGGTAATAAGCACTGGGTTTTAGAAACTTGCGCTTCTCTGAAGCATCAATTCTATTCTGCCGGTTATGTCAAAATACGAAGAAACATTTGGACCTACCAACCGACTGCAAGTCTATGGGACTTGCGTACTGTAACTCTGATTTCATTTCCTGAGAAAGTAAGTTAATCAGTATTATGGACTGAACTTGCTGTCAAAATTTAAAAAAAGTAAAAAAATCCCCTTATTAGATTAGCCACTAGTTCGGCCAAAATAATAAATTATGAATACAAACGAATGTAAGCAGACAGTATGTATATGTACATATATGCATAATACCTATATAAAAGAGAACAATATATTATTACAAAATGATTGAAAGCGTGAGCGTGCGATAAAGTCCTCTCAAACACTAGTGACACATTCGTTAAAATACTACACACATACATGTAAACTATGTCTATTGCAAGCATATAGCTGAAAATAGGTAGTATAAGTACTTGTTAATGACCACATTTTATTATGGGACCAACTCCAAATTCGCCAAACATAGTGAAGATTTTCAAAAATATGGGAACTCAGATGGCAGCGCAATGAGGTCAGGTCCAATAAGCTGCTGTTTTTGCGAATACGACCTGACCAAGGTTCCTGGAAGGCGCTGGATGCAAGCCACTCTAGATCGGTAATTTTGGAAATCCTTGGGAGAGGCCTATGTCCAGCAGTGGACGTTATGCGGCTGAAATGATGATTGCGAATACATTTGGCGGTGGGAAGCAAGGGAACCTATCAACTAATGGTCTAATCGCAACAGTAGATTGGACCTGACTTCACTGTGCCGCCATCTGATCCGCATTGAACGAAACAATACTTAATACGATTAGCTGTTTTCTATTTCGGGTTTGGTGTCAGAAGTGGTTCAAATTAATGAATTTCACCCATTTCGGCAGGTTATGAGCGTTATATCTCATTTGCGTTTATCATCATGAACTTTTAGAACCATATCTTGTCATTGGAGTATTTTCTATGTCTCCTGATCTTCAGCCAAATTTTTGATTTCTTAAACTACTAATTCTGCCTTTTCCCTCACCTTATCTATGAACGGCCTTCATGGTCTTCCTTTTCCTCTCCTTGCCTCTTTTTTATTTCGTGATGTTTTTGATGAAATTATCGTGTCGCCCTTAGGACACCTTAGTCCTACGGGCGTAAACTGCGTCAAGCGCTCCCACGCAACGTGATCAGTCTATCTCTGTCACAAACTCGACGTGCTACAGAGATAACAGAATACGTCGTGTGATGCCGTGTCTCTGTCGCTCGTAGGTGATAGGGATAGACTAACATTTGTTCTCTATATCGATTGCTTTCTTTCCTCTACATATTGGATTTTTTTTCTACTCAGGTCGTGCAACATTTGAACCGCGGGAAGCAGCTATAACAGCAATCAAACGAATTCACTCTCTAGAAAAAGTGAGAATAGGGAGACGTCTTCAGTACACTTGTCAATTTTGTCAAAAAACGTTTGTCACACGGGCTCAAGTCCGTTCACATATAGTAGAACATAAGCCTCACGAATGTGACATATGCCATAAAAGATATAAGAAGTCGTCTCATCTCAGAGAACATCTTAGGACGCATAGCGGGAAACTTCTAGAATGTCATATTTGTCAGCGGAAATTTACTCATTCTTATAATTTAAGAACACATTTGATCGGACACAGTGGCGAGAAACGCTTTCAATGTTGGGTTTGTGGGAATAGATTCATCCAAAAACCGCATTTGATAAGGCATCAGATGATACACTCTGGCGAGATGCCGTATGAGTGTGACGTCTGTCACCGCAAATTTAATCAGAAGATTAATTTGAAGACACACATCACAAAACACCATAGCGAGAAACATTAGCTCTTTTATGACGAGTAACCCTAAGCCCTAGAGTTCAAAATGCACAAGGCATGACGACTGAAAATTTCTTTTTGTAGACAATAAAAATTTTGTACAATCAATTTTTTTCTATTAGATATACGACTGATATACGAAAATCTTAGTGCTTAGCGTCCTTACTTTAAAATCATAGACGTAGAAATTTCTTTGTAGAATTGCGGACTTATTTGAATTTGACACTAGTGACCGCGCCTGACTTGACATAAACAGAGACTGTTAGCATGTCAACCAAGGGCCTGACACGCATTGATAGAGCGAGATATTCTTATTGCGACTTCTAAAAGAAGAAAATGAAAAAAGTGCCGTGATTTGTCCTTATCACCGACAGAACATTTTTTCATGGTCGGGTTATATGCACCCTTTAAGAGAAGAGTACCTATAGCCCGACCATGAAAAAAATATACGTAGTATCAATATGTCTTTCTCTTACCCCCGGTCGCTCGGTGGCAAATCTACACTACTTATATATTCTAAATCTTTGATGTCAACCTATACACGATGTAACTACAATAATTGGTTGAGATGAGACGTAAGTACTGGTACATGCAGGTCTTTAAACTACGTTATCTGTGGAACTATACGAGTCTGCCGAGTGTTCATCCGGCGAGAAACTTATAAAGTTAGAAATTAACATGTCTTCATCCAAACGTTATTATGAATTGGAACTAAATATCATGTGATTCAAAACACAAATCGAATGTGTATGTCTATATATGTATTACGCTAAAGGAATGAAGTTTAAGATAGAATAAATTCCTCAATTATAATTGTGATTCAATACAAATTAACATACAGGTGGCGCTGGAGGGACAAGGGAACTGAAGCAGGCTGAGAGAAACATGAGTGAGGTACCGACAACGTCTCGGAACGATCCAAGGCG
This sequence comes from Acrobasis consociella, assembly GCA_963555685.1. NCBI lineage: Eukaryota > Metazoa > Arthropoda > Insecta > Lepidoptera > Pyralidae > Acrobasis > Acrobasis consociella. Next base: position 7,937,318 of record OY743132.1, on the reverse strand, counting down.
AGAGACACATAAAAACCTGCTTGAATCTAATGTCGGTCATAGCGCTATACTACACAACACTTTACCAACGCCTGACAGAAAAGTGTATGAATGCGATTTTTGTCAACATCAATTCAAGCTAAAGTGCAATCTAAAGTCTCATATAATAAGGACGCATACAGGCGAGAAACCGTATAAATGTAATATTTGTCTACGTCGGTTTGCATTATCAATGTCATTGACCTTGCATTCAAGACGACACAATGGCGAGAAACCGTACGATTGTCATTTTTGTTTGCGTCAGTTTGAACAGTCAGGCGCACTTACGCAGCATTTAAGGCAGCATGCTCAAGAGAAACCACACAAATGTGATATTTGTGAAAGACAGTACTTAACAAAGCAAGAATTGGACAACCATTTAGCAAATCATACGGTTGAGAAACCATTTGTGTGTGATTTATGTGGGGATGCATACGCTGAATCGTATTTGCTTAAATTACATTTGCAAAAACATCCCGGCGAGAGACCGTACGGGTGTTCTGTCTGTCAACGTCGATTTCGACGCAACGAAGACTTAGAAAGCCATGAAAAAATACACAGTCGCGGGGAGCCTCATCAATGCTATCTATGTCCACGTAGGTTCGCAGTACCGAGCGCGTTGGCGCAGCATATGAGGCAGCACTCTGAAGAGCGACCATTTGCCTGTGATATTTGCGGAGGGCGGTATAAAACAAAGCAAGGATTGGAGAAACACTTATTAACGCATATGGTTAGGAAACCATTTGTTTGTGATGTGTGTGGGAATGCATATACTGACCTATATAAGCTTAATCTTCATTTGCAACAACACCCCGGCCAGACACCGTTCGAATGCAACGTTTGTAAGCGGTCGTTTCGAGAAAAAAGGAGTTTAATAATACATCAACGGATGCATACGGGCGAGAAACCTTACGAATGTAATGTGTGTCAGAGCAGATTCACACATGCTGCCTCATTAGCATATCATATAAAAAAACACACTTTTGACAACTCATTTGAATGTCACATTTGCGGAAAGCAGTTAACTACTAAGTCATCACTGTACTCGCATGTAAAGTTTCACAAAGACAAGTCACCGTTTGTATGTGATGTCTGCGGAAAAGTACTCAGCGATGTGAGGCACATGAAGATTCATTTAAGAACACATACAGGCGAAAAACCATATGAATGTGAAATTTGCAAACACCGGTTTGCTGTCAAACACAATTTAACACTACACTCTAAAGTTCACACGGGCGAAAAACCATATACGTGTGACGTATGCCAAAAAACGTTTGCTAGAAAAAGTAATATGGCATTCCATATTATAGCGACACATATTAAAAAGAAAACATACGAATGTAATTTTTGTAAAGCCCGATTTGCCCTAAGCGGCGGTTTGAAGAAACATTTAATGACGCATACAGGTCTTAGACCTTTTGAATGTGAAATTTGTCATTTTAAATTCGCTCGAAAAAGAAATTTGAAATTTCATTTGATTGGACACACGGGCGTGAAAGCTTTCCAATGTAGCATTTGTCAAAAAAGATTTGCTCACAAACGCAACTTGAGAGTGCATGTGAGGACCATTCACAACAAGCAAACAGCAAACGACAATACTACGAAAGCGTAACCAAGCGCAAAAAATTACCCTACCAAAAACTACTAAGGCTTGTAAGCGATACTTCACTGAAGTCTGTTCGCGGAGAGTTGATAAAATTAGGACTTCTTAACTCATTACAAAGGAGATGGCTAAACGACTGCCCTAAGAATGTATAAAGATTTTGTAGTATCCTATAAAACCGAAATATTCTTTAATGAATTATTATGTTTTTATTTTTACCCTAGAACTTCAGTAAAATAATACATAATTATAAGTTTTTTATTTGGGTTTCCTCATTTCCTCCATTGACATCTACCTAAGTGTTGCCAGATTTGAGTTTCTATTTGTTACCTGTACTATGTAAGCCGATTATGAATTTAACTATAATCGAAATAATTAATCATAGGTACCTACCGGTTACCGTTAAGAAACCACTTTATACATTGTAATAAGTAAATAAATAAATATTAGGGATAAATCACTCAGATTGAGCTAGCCCCAAAGTAAGTTCGAGACTTGTGTTACGGGATCCAAGACCCAGGACAATTTGAAAAAGGCCATTTTCCATCTTGTCCTGATCGGGGATCGAACCCGGAGTGGTCACCATGCTAGTCCGCTACCCAGAGGGGGTGGCGGACTAGCATGGTGACCACTTAACTACGCCACGGTAAACGCTCGCCGAGAGGTTCGGCCTAGAAGATTCTCGATGAGAGCATACCCGACACCCGTGCGAAAGCCAACTAGACTTTCTTGAACGAGTCCCTTTGACTCGTGTGCAAAAACCAACAAGCGACCGAGAATATAATAGAATATAGCAGATTTTATAAAAAAAAATCAAAAATAAAATCGATAGATAATCGATATTATGCGGGTAATCTGGCAACACTGGTGTTCGTTGTACCGGTTGCGTCAGTTGCGTTTTCAAGTTTTCAAAGTACTTTTTTCTTTTTACTTTGACCCTTGTTTGTTTACAAGACTATTCTATGTGATCGACTGCCTACTGACCTTTAGCTATTATTCTACACGGATTTACCTGCCTATCGAACATGATTAGGAGTTAGCAAAAGCGTTTGTAACCAATCGATCGGGGAAGGGATTGCAATGATTTTATTTTTAAAATTGTTGTCATTTCAAAAGTTCCTGAAACTTTTTTCACATGAAATATTAATATACAGCTATTTAGAATTACAATACACTAGAAGCGATATTTATACATTGCTAGGGCAGTTGCCCATACTTCTATTTAGCCATCTCCTTTCGGCCCTCATTATTTAAAACTGATTTTAATTATATGTATACAATTTCAAACAAATATTAACTGTACAAAACATAAAACAACTTGCAAATACTCAATTGACTCATTTGAAGCGCTTTCCAGAACGGAATGGCAATATGTGGCCGCCGCATCCGTTCGCCCGATCGGGCCGCAGTTGAAATCAACTGCGTGCCTCGTACCACGCAAACGGAGAAAGCGGAAGACAAGCGACGGCCGCCATACAACAGTTTGCGATACCTTAACGAGAGTCGCTAGTTGGAGTCAATTCTCGGAGAACAGACTTTAGACATAGTTTAAAAATCTAAAAGCCGACTTCGAAAAAAAAAGAATTTATCCAGTAAATGCAAGCACTTCCTTAAATGTGAATTGTTTTTACATAATTCAATTTTCCAAAGGACTTTTCGTAATTTGGTTTAACTTAAGGGTGAAAACGGAGTTTTATAAAAACCTACTTCGTATACCAATTATTAAGATTAAAATCTTCAATAACTAAGTGACTTCTTTTTGGAAAAATTTACACTTCTTTTATTTCTTATTACTTAAAATAAGCAAGAACAACTAATATTTGTAATGGCGTTTCATTTTACTATTCTGTTTCTATACATAATATTAATACTGAGACAAAACGTTATCATGTTAAAGTTTATATGTACAATGTCAAACCCCCTCGAAATTTGAATGGAAAGTTATCGACTAGTTCCACCTTCATTCTTGCAATCTATCCAGCATTGGGAAGATAAGAGGTAAAAAATAAATTTAAAAACAAACATACAAAATATGCACAAAACACATAGCCCCTTAGTAAACCTATCTAATATGACATTTAGATTGCCGCATTGTTCTAATTGGAGTTTTTGTCTGGAACTTAAGGAGTTCAGAGTGATTCTAGTGGACTTTATAATATGAAATTGATGGTATAAATACTACAATACTACATAATACATGAACAATATGTGAAGTATTAAAAGCGGACAGTCAAAGTGCGTGTGCGGTCTGTGGTGAGCGTCTTTAGGAGCCGTCTGGCTACGAAAACCAGTGGACTCGTATAGATTTTTCGCTAAAAGCTCCCTTGAAGCAATCAAACGACCTACACTAACCTTTGATTGAAACTAGTTATTAATACAAATAAAGGAAAGAAGAAATAAAGATAGGCTTAAACCACAAAATAATTATATAAATATTGTTCTAATTCTAAGTACTTATTTTAGAATTGTTGTGTATTAGCTTACTAAGCTTTTGAGTCTTATTCAATAATAAACCATTACGTAAGGATTAATAATTGTTTTATTTCTGTACATATTGATGAAAGAGTGAATACTTTCGTGTACATACACGATTAATGTAAAACGTAAATTTTATCGGTTTTTAGTTGTTAAAAAGTGGCTTTCGATATTATTTATTATTGTGCAAATTTCCACTTTTGGTCGCGATTTAGAATGGCACTACACTTTCTTTGCGTTAAAGTCCTTCATCAAAAAAATATAATACTTTAAATTTTTATTTAGATTTATGGTTAAATATTAAATACATTGTAGTATTTTCTTCTACACAGGTTCGCCAACAGGAGTACCGAATACGGAAAAAGATGATAAAAAACCAATAACCAACAAAACGGTCAGGGCTTGTAAAGTTTGTCAAACAATAGTGGAACGTCCCCAATTTAAGGCTCATATGAGAGATCACAAGCTTCACAAATGTGACATTTGTAATAAAGCGTTTGGCACCAGGTGTGGCATGAAACGACATAGAATCACACACACTGGCAAAAAACCTTTTAAATGTAAGGTGTGCCATCGTAGTTTTAATACGAAGGGTTACTTGCACACACACAGTAAAATACACACGGGTGAGAAATCATACCAATGTTCGGTTTGCGGTAAAACTTTTTATAGGAGCACCCATTGGAAAACTCACTTGGTGTCCCACAGCGGCGAGACGCCTTTCGAATGCGAAATGTGTCATCGCAGATTTAATCTTAGAGGAAATTTGATAGCGCATATTAAAAGAACACACGCAACACACATGTTCGAGAAACTCAAGAAACCACGACAAACTGTGTGAATGGAATGTTTGTTAGCAAGGGTAGGGTGAAACTCCGAAAGATTCGTAAAAAAATACAAAGAAACGTATTTTTTTGTAAGGAATTTATTTCTTGAAGATTCGATTTTTTAAACATTTTTAAAAGTGTTAACACTTTTGGATAGCATCTGTTTTGCCACCGCGACTGTGAGTGTAAGGGTTAGCTGTACAATGCATTAAAATCAGAGTGCACGGCGCCGCAATGGCGAAATCCGTTGCCGCGGCCCCATAATTGTAATCGCTCTTACAGAGTCGCAATTTTGCAATATTTTTGTAACTATATAAGGTACAAAAATATTGCAAATCGAGACAAATTTTTTGTTCTCCCATAAAAAATGAATTTTAAATTAATAAAAAATGTGTTTGAGCGTTTTTTAGTGGAATGTTATTTGACTGAACTTACACCAAAAATTCAATTTTTTAAAATCAATAAATTCACTTATTTTTCAAATGTATTTCTTTTTTGTCACTCAGGTTCGTCTACAGAGTTACCCAACATGGAAAACGATGAAAAAGCAACAATAAAGGTTAAGGGTCGAAAAGCGTGTAGAGTTTGTCAAGAAATAGTAGAACAGGTTCATATGAAGGCTCACATGAGAGGGCACAAGCTTTATAAATGCGATATTTGTCTCGGAGGCTTTGGTACTTCGACCACCTTAAGAATACATAGAATTACCCATACAGATAAAAAACCTTATAAATGTAAAGTTTGTCACCACAGTTTCAATACAAACAGTTATTTGAACATGCATAGAAAAATACATACTGGCGAGAGAACACACCAATGTAGTGTATGTGGAAAAACCTATAATCGGAGTACCCAATTGAAAATTCACTTAGTGTCGCATAGCGGTGAAACGCCCTTTGAGTGCGACGTTTGCCATCGTAGATTTAATGTAAGGGGAAATTTAATAGCGCATATAAAAAGAATGCACACAAAACTCATGGGCGAGAAACCATGAGAAACTTCTGTATTAATGTAATATTAGTGTTTATTCATTTAAACGCTTCTTTTTTGTGTGTTGATGGATTTTTGAAACGAAGTTTCTTTTTTGACGGTATAGACTTGGCTACTGGGAACTTTTTTTGGGGCAGTAATTTTTGTAAGTAATTTCGTTCTAACCAAGTGTTCCTCGAGACTCGGCTTTTTAGAACGAAGTTCCTTATCGCACGTTGCGAAAGGGGGCTAGACGGAAAAAATTAAGACCGAAAAAAAAGTTGTAACGACACTTTTTGCTATATTTGTAAGCCTTGCGGCGTGCACGTGTTTCTCTGTCTATCTCTCTCTCTCTCCTAATTAATCGAAAGGAACTTCGTTCCATCCGGGTGTCCCTCGACACCTCTCAAGTTTTTTTCCTTTATATTTGAAGATCAGCCCAAGAGTGGCTACTTCGACGGTTTTATCGCAGTGTTAACCCAAAGTTAATCTAATTAATTATTTAAATCATAGTAAAAAGTGATTAAGATTAGTTAATTATAATCAAATTTAAATTTATTATGATTTATAATCTTAATTATAACTTGTTAATACGGTATTTTAATCAATAATTGTTGGCTAAAGCACTTAAATATGAAAAATACTATGAAATATATTTTATATAAGATTTCTTTCTTTACGATTCGGTTTTTTACACACTTATACTTAGCGTCGCGGCTCAAACCGATTATCGAATAGAAACTGCAACGTTTATTTTTGCGTTAAATTCCTTTAATATCAAAAATATATGTGTATTACATGGTAAATCACTTCAGTAATAAAACTAGAATTAAGGTTTAATTATATGTATTTTTTCTCACCCAGGTTCGTCTACAGAGGTTAAGAGACGAAACACGTGTAGAGTTTGTCAAGAAATAGTAGAACAAGTTCATATGAATGCCCACATGAGAGGGCACAGGCTTTATAAATGCGATATTTGTCTGGGAGGCTTTGGTACCTCGACTACCTTGCGACTACATAGAATTACCCATACCAACAAGAAACCTTACAAATGTAATGTCTGTCATCGTAGGTTCAACACACCAACTGGTTTGAACTCACATAGAAAAATACACACGGGTGAGAAACCATACCAATGTAGTGTTTGTGGGAAAAGATTCAATCGCTTGGACCGTTTGAAAATTCACTCAGTGTCGCATAGCGGCGAGAAGAATTTTGAGTGTGACGTTTGTCATCGTAGATTTAATGTAAGGGGAAATTTAATAGCGCATATACGAAGAATGCACACAAAATACACGGGCGAGAAACCATGAGAAACTAAATACAGTATTTGTTAGCATAGGCTAGCCTAAACCGCGAAAATTTTATGAAAAAATTACTAAGAAACATTATTTTTTATACAGGATTTTCTTCCTTCGGTTTTTACAAAATCTTACATAGCGTCGCGTCCTAAAACGTTTATCGAATCGAAACAACATTATTTATTTTTGCGTTAGCCTGTCGTCTGCGCAAAACTGCGAAACAATAGTAAAACAATGCATGTCAGACACATTCTGCTCTGTTGCCAGATGAGAGGTTAAACTCCTTTGGTATCAAAAAGATATTTATATCGTATAGTAAGTAATTTCTAATAAAACAAAAATTTCAGTTTTAAATTTTTTTCTGTGTTTTTCTCACCCAGGTTCGTCTACAGAAGTAACGAATGAATACGATGAAAAAACAGCAGTAACTGAGGTTAAGGGACGAAATGCGTGTAGAATTTGTCAAGAAATAGTAGAACTGGTTCATATGAAGGCCCACATAAGAGGACACAAGCTTTATAAATGCGATATTTGTCTCGGAAGCTTTGGTACTGCGACTATATTAAAACGACATAAAATTACGCACACAAACAAGAAACCTTATAAGTGTGAAGTCTGTCAGGGCAGGTTCAATTCATCAACTAATTTGAACAGGCATAGAAAAATACATACTGGTGAGAGACCGTACCAATGTAGTGTTTGTGGAAAAACATTTCATCGAAATTGTAATTTAAAAACTCATTTAGTATCACATAGCGGTGAAACGCATTTTGAATGTGACATCTGTCATCGTAGATTTAATTTAAAAGCAAATTTAATAGCGCATATTAAAAGAATGCACACAAGACACATTTGCGAGAAAACATGAGAAACTATTGTATTATTAGTGTTCATTCGTTTAATTGGTTGTTTTTATCTTCTTTGCGTTTCGATGGATTTATTTCCTTTATATTTGCGATTTAGACGAGATCAGTCCACTTTGACGGCTTTATCGTTGGCCTCAAATAATCAAGTGTGGTGGTTCATGCCAGCACGCTGTTAAAGGCGGCACCGGCTCTTTCGAATATATGGGCTTTGTGGCGTGCCAACAGAACGCTCACCATTTTACTGAGGGAACGCTAAGGTGGGCTAGAACACTATAAAAATATTGAAAAATACTAAAAAATATATTTTATGATTACTTTCTTTACGATTCTGGTTTTGTACACACTTTTACTTAGCGTCGCGGCTCAAACCGATTATCTAATAGAAATTACAATGTTTAATTTTGCGTTAAGCTTCTTTAATATCAAAATTATGTGTATTTTAGAATAAAAAACATCAGTAATAAAACCCGAATTTAATATTTAAGTATATATCTCTATTTTTTCTCACCCAGGTTCGTCTACAGAGGTACCCAATGAAAAAACAGAAGTAACTAAGGTTAAGGGACGAAACACGTGTAGAGTTTGTCAAGAAATAGTAGAACAGGTCAATATGAAGGCTCACATGAGAGGGCACAAGCTTTATAAATGCGATATTTGTCTCGGAGGGTTCGGTACCTCGACTACCTTGCGACTACATAGAATTACCCATACCAACAAGAAACCTTATAAATGTAACGTCTGTCGCCGCAGGTTCAACACACCAACAGGTTTGAACTCGCATAGGAAAATACACACGGGTGAGAAACCGTACCAATGTAGTGTTTGTGGGAAAAGATTCAATCGCTTGGACGGTTTGAAAATTCACTCAGTGTCGCATAGCGGCGAGAAGAATTTTGAGTGTGACGTTTGTCATCGTAGATTTAATGTAAGGGGGAATTTAATAGCGCATATACGAAGAATGCACACAAAATACACGGGCGAGAAACCATGAGAAAGTCAAGGCAATATTAGTTAGCAAAAGTTAGGATGAACTAAAAATTACTAAGAATTATTTTTTAAACAGGATTTTCTTCCTTGGGTTTTTTTACTCAATTTTACTTAGCGTCGCGGCTCAAAACGTTTATCAAATAGAAACAGCATAATTTATTTTTGCGTTAAACTCCTCTGATTTCAATATATGTGTATAATTTAATTCATATTTTCACTAATAAAACTAGAATGTAAGTTTTAAATATTTTTATGTGTTTTTCTCACCCAGGTTCGTCTACAAAGATAAAGAATGAAAACGATGAAAAAGCAGCAGTAACTAAGGTTAAGGGACGAAAAGCGTGTAGAGTTTGTCAAGAAACAGTAGAAAAGGTTTATATGAATGCCCACATGAGAGGGCACAGGCTTTATAAATGCGATATTTGTCTCGGAGGCTTTGGGAACGCGTATAGGTTGAGACGACATAAAATTACGCACACAGACAAGAAACCCTATAAGTGTGAAGTCTGTCAGGGCAGGTTCAATTCCTCAACTAATTTAAACAGGCATAGAAAACTACACACTGGTGAGAGACCGTACCAATGTAATGTTTGTGGAAAAACATTTCATCGAAATTGCAATTTAAAAATGCACTTACTATCACATACCGGTGAAACGCTGTTTGAATGTGACATTTGTCATCGTAGATTTAATTTGAAGACAAATTTAATAGCGCATATTAAAAGGATGCACACAAAAAATATGTGCGAGAAACCATGAGAAACTGGTCAAATATAATATTCTGTAGATTTGCTAAAGTGAGCCTTACTTGATAGAGTTCTGACCATTATTTGTAACACATTCCGGGAAACTTCAATTGTTATTTCTGTTGTGTCTTGCTGGGTGTCCTAAAATGTATCAATATTTGAATATACAGATAGAATGATTGACGATAAGTGAGGGATGACACTATTGCTCATAAAGGCCCTGTTTTATCTGGGTATCTATAGTGTTCCATAAGGTTCATACCCAATTAAATTGTTTTTCGTACTTTAAATCTTATCTGTCAAAGATCAATACCGAAGGTAGTGGACCTATCATTTTTTAACCGCCACTGAATGTTTTTAATGCCCGAAAAAAAAGAAGGGTGTTAAGTTTGAAGCCAATGTCGGTCGTATGTCCGTCTGTAGCATCGTAGCTTTCAAATGGATGTACCGATTACGATGCATTTTTTTTCCGTGAAACCAAGTTTCTTCGTGGTGAATGTTTGATGAAAATCAATTCAGCACGGGTTTCTTTGATTTGCCTGGCAAATTAACTTGTAAAATCAATGTTTTATATGCTATGTTAAGTGTAGTTTCGTTTTCTTCCACGACACGGTTAACCTTATTTATTGCTATTTAAGTGACACTACTACTTGCGATAAAGTCCTCGACGCAATTGTATGTTTGTTTGTTTAAATAAATAGTAATATAGTTTTATTTTATACGATCATCTCCTTCACCAGTAACCTGTATGGTGTGCAAACGTCGAAACCGAATTTGAATTATCAGTTTTGGCATAGACAGTGGCGCCTCTATCTGTTAAAGACCTATTAGTGAGATTCTTTAGTGAACTTTATGTTATTGTTAAAGCTGACAAAACAGTTAGTGACTCTCGATATATTGCGGAAAAATGGTTAATAAATTATTAGCACGGCATAAGACGCCATCATTTCAGGCCCAGTAATTCGGTTCAACATCATCATCATATCAGCCACAGGAAGTCCACTGCTGGACATAGGCCTCCCCCAAGGATTTCCAAAACGACCGATCGGATGCGGCCTGCATCCAGCGCCTTCTTGCATCCTTCAACAGGTCGTCTGATCATCTAGCAGATGGGTCCTATGTTGCGCTTGGCGGTACGTAACCGCCATTCAAGAACCTTTCTGCCCCATCGGCCATCGATTTTTCGCGCCATTATATGCCCCGCCCACTGCCACTTCGATGAGCTAATCCGCTTTGTTATGTCAGTGACCTTCGTTCTTCTACGTATCTCGTTAATATCTGATTCGATCGCGTAGATAAATACCGAGCATAGTTATCTGTATAGCCAGTTCAGTAACCTTGAGTCTTCTTATGAGACCCATAGTAAAGGACTACGTTTCAGAGCCATAAGTCATTACTGGTAACACACTGACTCGGTTGTCGACTTATAACTATGACGATCGCTGATTCAGGACAACGAAGCATTCTTATTAATTAAAAATATCGTAAATAATAATTAAAATATTATTGTATCATTCTTACTCAGGTCTAACCATCTTAAGCATACAGGACGGCGAAGAGGTAACAATAGGACAAAAAAGAATTGAGTCTCTAAAACCATTGAAAAGAAAAAGAAAGCTGTTGTTCGTTTGTCGTTTTTGTGACAAAACCTTTATTAAGAGAGTCTACATGAGAAACCACTTGGTACAAGAACACAAACCCTTCGAGTGCGCGGTGTGCCAAAAGAGATTTGGTAACACTTCTGCCTTCCAAAAACACGCTATATTGCACACGGGCGAGAAACCTTTCGAATGTCATGTCTGTCACAAGAGATTCCCCGTAGAATGCGGCTTAAAAGCGCATCTAGTCAAACATTCCACCGAGAAACCGTTTCAGTGTAACGTTTGCGGTAAAGTGTACGCTCGCAAGCCTCATTTGAAGGCACATTTATTAACGCACGGCGAGAAACCTTACGAGTGTCATCTGTGTCGTGGTAGATTTACTCAGAAGCATTCTTTGCGTGTACATATTTTGAGGCACAGCGGCGAGAAACAGTTTGAGTGTGACATTTGCCATCGGAAGTTGGTTAAGAAGCAGACCTTGAAGATGCATATGAGGATCCACACGGGCGAAAGGCCTTTTGAGTGTATTGTTTGTCACCGCAAGTTCGTGGAAGAGAGAACCATGAGAGCCCATTTGAAGAGGCACTCTGCCAATAATTCTCCGAGTAAAATTTATTTATGTTCTTAAAAATATAACTAACGTGGAACGGACATACCCGTAATAAATCGAACCACGGGCTACACTAGATCACTTTAGTACAATGAAATTAAAATAACAGAAAAAGAACAAAAAAAATTGCCATACTACAGTGTGCGGCCCTGGCAATTCGTATGGGAATGTCGTTTTTTTTTTTTGTATTTTGACTGTTTAATTTTATATGTTAAAGTGATCTAGTATAGCCCGTGGTTTGATTTATCACGGGAATGTCCCTTTCACGTTGTATACATAGGTCTTCATAATTGTATCCTTATGTCTGAGGGTTGTAACCATCGCGGGCAACTCCCCTCACAATAGTTTTCTACACCGTAAGGTCTTGCGCCAGTCGTATGGCTCCTTGAGTGTTTGTGTGCGCCAGCCTACGGATAATCTCAGTCCATCTTTTGGTTCCATTGGTTTTTATTGACCTCTACGCCCTGAGACTATCTAGATATATATTTTTTTAAAGTTTGACGCGGATCCTGATTCTTCCTACGCTTATCGCTGTGATGCATGAATCATTCCTTTTCTTAAAGCGTTCTCGCGTTTCTATTCTTAGTTGTGTTGTTTCCGAGCCTGGGGGATTACTTTTCGGATTTTTCTTCTCCAAAGTTATGTAAATTAATGGTTACCTAAGGTTTCCGAAGATGAAGTGAAGATGTGAAAATCAATCATTTAAACGATTTCACAAAACAAATTCGTATTTACTATTTTACCTCCCGCACTAGCGGCCATGCTACGACCGGTGGATGCAACGTCCAATAAAGAATGAAGAAAGAAAGAAAAATTGTTTTTTTGATATATCACATTGAAGGTAATAAAATGATACAGCTGTTTTATTACCTTCAATGTGATATAGCAAGTAAACTATTTTTCTTTCTCGAGGGGATGAGTATGAGGCGATCCGTAATTCACCTCGCAGGCTTTTTCAACTGACTAGGTAGGCGGAATCAATAGCAAATTACACAATTAAATTTGATTTTAGGTACATTCGTATTGACAACCTCTTCCTTTCTCTACAGTTGGTCAAAAATACATTTTTTGATGTCTTTCGACATAATTTAAGCATTTTCGCAATTTATCATTCACTGGCGCGACTTGTAACTATATCAAATAGAAACTACTACACTTTATATTGCGTTAAAGTCCTTTCTCAAATAAATTTACAAAAGCAGATATGATTAAATCATAAATATATTGTACTTCTTTTTTCTACACAGGTTCGCCAACAGGAGTACCCAATACTGAAAAAAATTGTAAAAAACTAATAATCAACAAAACGGTCAGGTCTTGTAAAATTTGTCAAACAATAGTGGAACGTACCCGATTTAAAGTTCATATGAAAGAACATAAGCTTTACAAATGTGATGTCTGCAATAAAGCGTTTGGCACCAGGTGTGGCATGAAACGACATAGAATCACACACACAGGCAAAAAACCTTTTAAATGTAAGGTGTGCCCTCTTAGTTTTAATACGAAGAGTTATTTGCACACACACAGTAAAATACACACCGGTGAGAAATCGTACCTGTGTTCGGTTTGCGGTAAAACTTTTTATAGGTGTGACAATTGGAAAATTAATTTGGTGTCGCATAGCGGCGAGACGAATTTCGAATGCGACGTTTGTCAACGTAGATTTAATCTAAAGAGAAATTTAATAGCGCATTTAAAAAGAGTACACACAAAACAAATGTGCGAGAAACCTTGAGAAACTGTGGTTGTTAATTAGCAAGTGTGAAACTCTCGGAAGATTTATAGAAAATACTGTGTGAATGTAATATAAGTGTTCTCAGTTAAATGGTTGGAATACTGCCGGTGCACTGACAAAGGCGGCACTGGCGCTTTAAAAGAAGCCATGTCAGCGAACCACTATCATTTCGTTGTTTATATAACACTAGCTGCGTCCCACGGTGTTACCCGCACCTAAAGTAGCCCCTATTTGCTAATCCATGGTGTGTCTTCCTGAATACCAAATTTTATCAAAATTGGTCCAGCCGTTTGCGCGTGAAAAAGTAACAAACACACATACACACTCAAAACATTTGCCTTCATAATATTAGTGTGATGATTCCTTCTGTCACTATACAGTATGTTAAAAATCCCTGTGCGTTCCGTTAACCGTTAAGGTAATGTTGGGTGCTTGTATAAGTTCTATTAATTGGTTACTCCCAACCGTGAAATCGCAAAAAAAAACTGCAGCTTTATACTATACATTTTGAATACTGTAGAGTCGATGTCTCGAAGGGCGTAAGAATACTCATAACAGGCACGATAAGTGGTTTGTTCTGGTTGCCATCATTAGATGGCTGTCGCTAAGGTATGATGTCTGTAATCAAGATGAAATATCTGACGCTGAGATTGGTCTACTTTACTACATTCTCAAAATGAAAAACATATAATAAAGCCTGAAAACGTTATTAAAGAGATTCTAAATAAAAGTACATGTACTGTGTGTAAGTACATACTGGCAGGGTCGCCATAAAGATGCTATATAAAAGTACATGTACTGTGTGTAAGTACATACTGGCAGGGTCGCCATGTAGTGTAGGAGGCCACAGTATTGAAACACGGTTGGATTAGGACTCTCTGTATTCATTATATACTATTACTTAAAACTATACATACTATACACTTGATGATATTTTCTCTTGTGAACTTAAACTGGAAATTCAATAATGTTTATTTAATTAAATATGTACATAAACTTGATTACAAAATGTTTCACGGATTCTTTCCTTGTCATTTGGCTTTGCCCGCGATAAAGTCCTCTTTATGTGTATGTTATCAGTATTCTTATCTAAATCTATGTATTTGCTCTTGTTATGTTAAATATTATAATTACATCTTATACAGGAATCTCCCGCGCTAAGAAACCGCAAACAGATAAAAGAAAAACGACAAAAATAAACGAAGAACAGGACCCGCTCGCCATCGTCAATCGTTACGGTTGTCACGTGTGTGGGAAACATTTAAGTCACACGTATTCCTTAAAAAGACATCTCGCGATGCACAGCGGCGAGAAACGCTTCGAATGTGACGTGTGTCATAAGAAATTCTCGGAAAAGAATCACTTAAAAGCGCACGTGAGGACTCACACTGGCGAGAAACCACACAAATGTAAACTCTGTAATCGTACATTTACCGAAAAGAAAACTTTGAAAATGCATTTTAGAACGCACACTGGTGAGCGACCGCACGAATGCCCTCATTGTTTATTACGTTTCAATCAAAATAATACTTTAAAAAGACATATGCTTACTCATACAGGCGAGAAACCTCATAAATGTAATATATGCGACGCTAGTTTTATTCAAAGTGGTCATCTGGTTATTCATATGAGGTCGCATAACGCTGAGAAATCCTTCGAATGTGACGTTTGTCATCGCAAATTTAATCACATGCATCTTTTGAAAGCGCATATAAGAATTCATACAGACGAGAAACCTTATGTGTGTCATATATGTCACACTGGGTTTCGTATTCAGAACAAATTGACTTCGCATATCAAGAAAAAGCATGCGGGTGAAATGTCTGAACTACAATAGTTTTAACCCTTTCATCGATTTATCCGCCAAATATGGTCGTGCCTATTTCGCGAGCGTTGGATGTTTCCGACAATAAATGCTGGTATTGTATTCACATCCCTCTTTGACTGTAGGTATTTTTATTTTAGATTAACTTATGCCTCGCGCTAGGGGCACGACAACTGATATAAAGTCTCGCGGTGAAAGGGAAACTTGTATATATCTTTGCGAGTTCCCGGTTACATCCTCAGCTGCTTCGGAGCCCGGATGCGCTTTTCCATCTCTAAATATAATATACATGTCAATGGTCACCCAAGGATGTCGAAGATGTTGCGAAATCGTGAAGAAATAACCTGAATAGTTTTAAACTATTTAGCTACAGTTATACCGCCCGGAAACATCAATGAGTAGAAGTCTAATTGTTTTTGTTTAATACAGTCATTTAAATGTACAATATGCTATAGTCAATGCGCCTACGACAGTACGATAGTACGGCAGTTTACGACCGGCCGCTTGCCTGACGTCATTTCTCTTTCTTATTGCATTTGTGCGGAAAGTTTAACAACCGACTGCCTATTGATAAACATTACTGTTACTGTTACGGAAGCTACTTTACAAAACAATAATAAAAAACTCGGTTAGGAAGTTTACGACAAAAAGTTAGTGCAAAAAATATTTTTTTGGTTAGGAGTTTACTTTAAATGTATAGAATTTATACTTAGGTGGTCAGTTTTTATAAGCCGTTTTAACACATAAAATAATAATATTCTTTCCATTCCAAATTTATTTACCTTGCATATTATCTTAAAAGCGACTTTAAGGTATTGGAATAGAGTTGATCTTACATTTTTCTAAGTTACGTAATTGAACAATATAAATAACTAGTTTTAAAATTATTATTTTTTAATTGTATATTTGAGTGATTTAAACTATAATTCTTAATGAATAGTTGTTTTTGTACAACATGCAATAATAGATATGTATGAAAATTTACGTTACTCTTTGATAATAAAGATATTCTATTCTACCACGTCCCGAAAGACCTACTCGTTAAACTATCAGCCTAGGCATACAATTCGATGCCGGCCTTCAAGGAACGGTCTAGGCATCCAGTTTGGCCCAAGCTGGCTAATTTAAGAGTGGGCCTTACCCTAGACTTCTCCATACAAACGTAGTCTACGTTTAATTTTGAAACCACATGTCAGATTCCGGTAAAAATTGGTAATTGTAAAGAAATTGCAATTATCTAGGGTTATAACTGGTTTCTATAGTAAAATTATGAACTGGAAAGAAAATATAACGATTTAGAAGTTTCCCATATTAATGGTCAAAAATGATATAAAACACTTTATTCTATGTCAAGTTCATATTTTTACTGTCGGAAACCAGTTATAAACCTAGATAATTGCAATATCTTTAAAATTACAAAATTTTGCCCAAATCGGACATGTCGTTTTGAAATAAAACGTAGACTACGTTTGTATGGAAAGTTGTATTTTGGTCTAGGGTAAGGGGACTCTTAACCAGATGGATGAGCCTGCGACAGATTCACCAGTTGTGTGTGTGCCTGTGTTGCAAAAAGATTTTACAAAAAGTTTTTAAATACAATCTAGACGAGTAATAATCTCGAAAAAACAACATTAAAAATTAAACCTAATGCCACGTACTTAAGGTTATATTTCCTTATTCCTTATGTTTAAATACCTAATGTTCTCGAAAAGAGGTACCAACATTTGTAAGAGTCTTTTGGGAATGGCTTTGCCATTCCGTAGGCATCCTGAAGCTACCTTAAGGCATCTGACGTCATGTGACGAAAATTTAATGTTGACAGCGCTATCAAATAGCTATATTTGTTTATGCCACCTAAAAATAATTTCTTTGGACGTAAAAGTAGTACTGAAATTTTTTTTTGTTAAATATAATATAGGTACTCTTTGTACTATTTGACGTCAAAAAACGTTATGAACGAGCAAAAGTGTATTTTCAATACCTACGTCAAGTCTCAGTAGGTATCTTAATTAAGTATAACTAGCTTACAAGTCATTTGATTGTAATATTTTAATGTTAGGATTTCTAATTTGTATATTTTTAAGATTCTTTTAAAACACCATTATCCACTCTAAACCAAATGACATCTAGTAAAATGAGACTACCTCTCTGTCAATGTCAATTTGATTTGGGCGGATAAGGATCGGTTCTAAATGAGAGAAGCGCAGTGAAAAGAGTTTTTATGACACTCGATAATAAACTTTAAACTATTGACATAAAGTTCAAGACGCAAGAGCTTAGGTATGCTCGCATGACCTATAGACCGCGCGAGCATTTAGTCATGTTCAAACGTTTATGCACTTTATTCAAATAATTTAAAGTTTATTTTTGAGTGTCATAAAAATTATTTTCGCTGCGCTTCTCTCGGTCTGAACTGACCCTAACCGTCTTATTATGAAACACAAGACTAACTTTGTGACTAGGTTTAAACCATTATCCGACTAAATTAAGTTGATATCTAGTAATATGCCTTTGTCTCATCTGAAAATGTCAACTTGATTTGGTCGGATAGTGGTTTAAACCTAGTAACAAAGTTAGTATGCGTTTTATAATAAGACGGTAATGGTTTATACTTAAAAGGCACTTTGTTTCTCTTTTTTGATCCTAATAAAGTAAGTGTTTTTTAATAAATAAGATGAACAGTGCATGGTAAGTGAAAGACACTCCATTTGTTTGTAAAAAGTAAAAAATTAAAATTTTGTACTTTTGTTACTTTCTTGTTGTTAAAACAATTTGTTTCATTAACATTAAATGAATGTTCCTCAATTGTTGTTTTATTTCCATCACCACAACGACATAAAGGGTAGGGCTCGGCGCAAACAGACCGCCAAAAACTACAGGAAAGTGGACGGTGGCCACGTTTTGTGGTAGCCCGTTTGCGCTGAGGCTAAGGATCAGCTCAGATTGAGACGCGTCGTGTTGCGCACATTGGATGAAAATTAGAACTTGTTTACTACACACAACCCTATGCCTTATGCCGTGTGGTTTCCGGCAGAGTATAATAGGGCCAAGTTCTTCCGTGGATGTCGTAGGCGACTTATGAAATAAAAGCTAAACAAGGCTTATAAACATCAGTAAGACCTCTCCAACGTGTCTGGCCAGCGTGGAGAGTGTAGGCCAAGTCCTCTGGCTGCTCTGGCCATGTATGACTCTGGTAGTACAGGACCCTCTGCAGCAGTGGAGACAGTGATGATGATGACTACACACGACACAAAGATTACTAATTTCAGCGAGAGAGCGCAGCCTTGTACGTAAGGGTCAGTTCAGACAGAGGCGCACAGCGGAGAGGTTATTATACACTTATTCTGCGGAAATACGGTCTTATTTTCAATTCAGTAAATTGCTCAGGCATTTTTCTTCCCTCACACCGAAATTTTTAACTTTTTGAGAGCGGCACGAATCTAACGCTGACCGTTATTGCGCAGAAGTCAAAAAGTAATACTGTACCCGTGCGCAGTATCCCCTCTACACATCACTCAGCGCTAAACTTACGTGCCGCTACTTGTAAAACAAGTTCCGTTTCTTGAAAGTACGCGTCACGTCAGTCTGAGCTGACGTTAAGGGTCCCCCGACCCTAGACCAAAATACAACTTTCCATACAAACGTAGTCTACGTTTTATTTCAAAACGACATGTCCGATATGGGCAAAATTTTGTAATTTTAAAGATATTGCAATTATCTAGGTTTATAATTAGTTTCCTACAGTAAAAATATGAACTTGAAATAGAATATAGTGTTTTATATCATTTTTGACCATTAGTATGGGAAACTTCTAAATCGTTATATTTTCTTTCCAGTTCATAATTTTACCGTAGGAAACCAGTTATAACCCTAGATAATTGCAATTTCTTTACAATTACCAATTTTTACCGGAATCTGACATGTGGTTTCAAAATTAAACGTGTACTACGTTTGTATGGAGAAGTCTAGGGTCGCCGGACTCTTAAGTGCAAAAATTACTCCACGAAACGATACTAATCGAAAATTGGCGAAAATGCGGAACTAGTTCCGCATTTTCGCGATGGGCCTAGCAACCCAATATTGAGAATAAAAAATACCAAAGAAACAAAATATTTTTTTAAAAACCGCAAGAAATTCGTTTATTAATAAAGTAGTAAACATTTATTGATATGAATAATAAAAATGATTGATTAAAGACCGTATTGTGATGGGTTGCTAGGCTCATTGCCTATTAACAACTCGACCATACCCTTAATCGGCTTTTACGATCTGCACGGGAAGAAAAGCAGCTGGTACGTTCGAAGTTTTCAATTCTACAAATTCAGTATGGAGAAAGGATTTTAAATAAAACAAAAAAGTAGCTTCATTATATTTTACTGAGGTAAACTCTTTGTAAATAAATAATAATATTACAGTGATGTTATTAATACTTAAACTAGAAATCATGGTTATTATATACCCAGACTATACCCGTCTTATTATAAAACCCAGACTATCTCTGTTACTAGGTTTGAACCATTATCCGACCAAATCAAGTTGACATCTAGTAATATGCCTCTGTTTCATCTGAAAATGTCTACTTTATTTGGTCGGATAATGGTTTAAACCTAGTAACAAAGTTAGTCTGCGTTTTATAATAAGACGGTAAAAGTTTATTTGTGAGGCAAATTAAAAACCCTCAACTTTCAATAGTTTTATATGTAAACGCCATCTAGGGATGAATGGAAGAACTAAGATGTTAAAATAATATCCGTAGCGCCATCTTTTATTTGCCAGGCAAACCCCGACTTTCTAGCGTTAACCCCCAATAACTTTTAAACGGCTGAACCGATTTTTATTAAACATAGCTAAGAACCACCGCAAGGGATCTTGCTTTCGCGTAAAAAAAACAGTATCGAAATTAGTCCATCCGTTTGAGAGCTACGATGGCTCAGACAGACATTAGCATAAAACTTATGACACGTCTTTGTCGGGGTTAAAAACACAGCACACACAGAAATCCACCGCATATCGCGAGGAGGTCGAGAAGAACTATTAATAGAAGATTTGAAAAAATTGCACAAATAAGTCTACACCGTAAGAAAAAAGACGTGAGTACTACAGCGATACTTAAGAGTCCGGCGACCCTAGACTTCTCCATACAAAAGTAGTCTACGTTTAATTTTGAAACCACAGGTCAGATTCCGGTAAAAATTGGTAATTGTAAAGAAATTGCAATTATCCAGGGTTATAACTGGTTTCCTATAATAAAATTATGAACTGGAAAGAAAATATAACGATTTAGAAGTTTCCCATACTAATGGTCAAAAATGATATAAAACACTATATTCTATTTCAAGTTCATATTTTTACCGTCGGAAACTAGTTATAAGCCTAGATAATTGCAATATCTTTAAAATTACAAAATTTTGCCCAAATCGGACATGTCGTTTTGAAATAAAACGTAGACTACGTTTGTATGGTAAGTTGTATTTTGGTCTAGGGTCGGGGGACCCTTAACCCTTCAACCGCGAGCGTCGCATATATGCGACAAACATTGTCGGGCCCATTCCGCGAAGTTCGCATATTTGCGACAAAAAAAATGCTCGTATGGCACATAACTTACGTATCCATATCCGTTTTTGGTTGTAGATAGGTATGTTAGATTTACCATGTCTCGCGCTGGGGGCACGACAACTGATATAAAGTCTCGAGGTGAAAAGGTTAAGTGTCTTATTATTAAACGCGAAGTTCTCTGAGTCTACTTGAACAATCTGGCGTTTGTATATATGTATGTTTGTTCGACGATAACTTGACATCTTCGATCGGAGCTTCATGAAATTGGTTGGACGTGTAGACATAGCCAGTAGAATTTTTAAGTTTAAACATGAGCCAAATGGGTTTAGGGTTACTGAGATATATTCGCGAGTCCACAGTTTGGGGCTAACTACTAGTTACTAGGTTTTTTAAACCATGATTCGTCCAAATCAAGTTAACGTCTCTATTAACATTCACTACCTCATCTTTTGATGTCAACTTGACAACTTACATACTGTTGTAGTGTAGCAACATACGTATTCTAGTTCCTTCAGGTACGAAAAGTTGAATGAGCAGAACGTTGAATTAGCAAATTGTTGAAAACTATACATATTATAATAAACTGATTAATAGTCTTATTCCATTTAAACACAGTCGCTTCCTGCACTACGTGGCGACCCTGCCAGGATGCATATGGTTCAGGAGGCGACTGTATTCAAACACAGTTGGATAGGGCTCTTTATTTTAAGTTTCTCATAATATATAAGGTATACTTACAATTGGAATACGTATGTTGCTACACTACACTGTCGTGTACTTCGATTTAGCGCGGCCACTCGAGCTAGACCTTAAACACTAGTGGCAACATGTTATTTTGTTCAATTTTAAATAATTACGGCCCGAATTTCTAAACAAAATCCAATGTACCTGAACCATTAGGAGTAAGAATTAAAAATATGTCTGATCATTTTCATAGTATTATATACAAAGGCCATTTTTAGCATGACAGTGGGCGAGAAGGTGGAATAAGGAATCAAAATAGTGATGGTTTGGTAGCATGATTTGGGCTAGCGTTGCAGCAATAGATCGATAGTTGCGTCGATAGTCGAACTGCAACGCTAATTTAAGTAGATAAACGTTCAAAGTTAGTAATTCCACGTTTTAACCCTTTCACCGCGAGACTTTATATCAGTTGTCGTGCCCCCAGCGCGAGACATGGTAAATCTAACATACCTATCTACAACCAAAAACGGATATGGATACATTTTTTTTTGTTGCAAATTTGCGACCTTCGCGGAATGGGCCCGACAATGTTTGTCACATATATGCGACGCTCGCGGTTAAAGGGTTAAGATAAGATTGAAAGTGTCTATTGCACGGTATGTTTCCTAAAATGTTTAATATAATTACTGTTATCGTTAAACCTGCGCTGGCAAACGCTACACTCGTACGGTTTCTGCCCCGTGTGTATCTTCGAATGCCTATTCAAAGAACCTTTCTCGCTGAACTTCCTCAAACAAACACTACACTCGTACGGTTTCTCGCCCGTGTGTTTCCTCAAATGCTTAACCAAATTTCCGTTTTGGCTAAAACGTCTCGGACACATATTACACTGGTAAGGATTCTCGTTCGTATGTTTCCTATAATGCGTCCGCAAATTGCTTATTTGATTGAATCTTCTTTGACAGACATTGCATTCGTAGGGTTTTTCGCCCGTGTGTTTCCTTAAATGTATTATTAAGTTGCTGTTATGGTTGAATTTGCGTTGGCATATGTTACATTCGTATGGTTTCTCGCCTGTGTGCACTTTGTAATGCCTGTTAAGTGAACCTTTTTCGCTGTATTTCTTTAAACACACGTCACATTCGTAAGGTTTCTCGCCGGAGTGCGTCCGTAGATGTATCTTCAGGTTTCCGACGAATCTAAATCTTTGTTTGCATATATTACACTCGTATGGTTTCTCGCCGCTCTGTGTCTTTAAGTGACGTAGCGATTCTTGGTTTCTCTTTTTCGCAGTCTGCCTTGTTTGCTGACCTGTAAACAATATAGAAGATATTTGATCAATGATTTCACATTATTATTTTTTAAATACCTTTTATATTGTTTCCTTTCTACAGGGTGATTTAAGTTTTTAAAATTGTAAGATTTAAGTAAATGGAAGCATAAACCAAATTGTTCCCTGTTTAATAAATAATTTAAATATGAATCGCTGTTTTATTTGCTTTGTACAAGACACAAAAATAAAAACAGTACAGAGGCGGACTTATCCCAGCTAGGGATCTCTTCCAGTCAACCTTGAAATAAGAGGACAATTTACAACACAGGGTTTGTAATTTCTGCAACATTCACTAAAAAAGTAATATATTTTTTACTGTACAATAGAGGTTGAATAAAATCAAACCTTTTCTCCGAGCCAGCAACACTTGTTTATCACTGGAGTCGTCGGTGTCGCTGCTCTCAGCCGTCGTGTATTCGTCCGACAAGTTTTGTGTGGACACTGAAACACAGATTAGACAAGAATTACATACAGAACGGAACGGAAACTTCTAAGATCCCGCGCAATATGCGTTCCCGTTCCCAGTCCCCGCGCTCTCTACCCGTTCCCGCCTTGTCGACTTTTACAACTTGGCGCCTGCAGCCGCCCGCTCAAAACCCTCCGCAAAGTGAGAACGGGGGACGTGCGGGGACGGGGAACGGGGACACAAATTTGCGCGCAATACTTATGAGGGAGAGGTGCGGGGACGGGGAACGGGGACACATATTTGCGCGCAATACTTATGGGGGAGAGGTGTGGGGACGGGGAACGGGGACACATATTTGCGCGCAATACTTATGGGGGAGAGGTGCGGGGACGGGGAACGGGGACACATATTTGCGCGCAATACTTATGAGGGAGAGGTGCGGGGACGGGAAACGGAGACGCATATTGCGCGGGACCTTAGGAGATTCCGTTGTGTATGTAATACTCATATTAATTCTGAGAATGAAATAAAAAAAAAATTAAAAATAATTAAGTCACTAGCTGTTGCATGCATGGTCGGATTTTTGACAATCCAATGGAAACCTGTATCATCATCATCATCATTTCAGCCGCATAACGTCCACTGCTGGACATAGGCCTCTCCCAAAGATTTCCAAAGAAGAGACCTGTATGTAAATATATATGATTAACACAGTAAGAGCAGAGCTAGATAGGTCTTTGCGGCGTTCTATCCGCGAGGCCTGAGTCCATCAGTCTGAAATTACGATGATAAAAGTAAAAAATAGATGGGGGCGGAATTTTTCAGTTTTTGCCCCTCTTAAAAAATTTCAATATTCATAGCTGGATGTGGGAATGTTTGTTGAAGAATATTTTTTTTATATAAACAGGGCTTAGCACGAACCTTTATTATTTGTGTCTGTCTGCGACCACGACGGATGTAACTCCTATTTGAAACTAAATAAAGGTTCATGCTAAGCCCCGTTTATATAATAAATTAAATTTAAAAGTTTAAAAACCAATTATGTTGAAGAAGTAAAGATATTATACAGCATTCATACCATTGGTGTCATACCCTGAAACCTGGCTGGTTCCTTCAGACATGTCCGGGTAGCAGTAGTGGTTCAGAGGTGATATACAGTATGTGTTTGACATCGAAATGCTGCCCATGGGATCTAGCATCTGGATGGACTTGGGAGTGATCTGAAATGAAAAATAAATAATAAGTCAATCATCATCAGGTCCTTTTGTCTCCAATGCAGGAGCATGACCCTCTATGTGCTACCAGTGCCATGAAAGAGCAGCCAGAGGACTTGGCTTACACTCTCCACTGGCCAGACGGATTGGAGAGGTCTGATTGATGTTTATAAGCTTTGTTTAGCTTGTATTCCTAAGTCGCCTTCTACGAAATCCACGGGAGGACTTGGAGTGGCCCTATTCTACTCTGCCGGAAAACACACGGCATATATTATAAGTCAATACAATCAGAAGCAAGGAGAGTTTAAGAAGCAGTGGCGGATTTACACATTTGCCGCCAGGAGGCTAATTATATTTAGCCGCCCCTACCCATCCTCTTTCGCATTCTTCATGTGCAGCTTTTTGAGCTTTTTCTGTCGCGAAGAAGCAGAAATAGTCCGCCGCCCTGATTACTTAAGAGTCCCCGTACCCTAGACCAAAATACAACCTTCCATACAAACGTAGTCTACGTTTTATTTCAAAACGAAATGTCCTATTTCGGCAAAATTGTGTAATTTCAAAGATATTGCAATTATCTAGGGTTATAATTGGTTTCCTACAGTAAAAATATGAACTTGAAATGGAATATAGTTATATATCATTTTTGACTATCAGTATGGGAAACTTCTAAATCGTTATATTTTATTTCCAGTTCATAATTTTACTGTGGGAAACTAGTTATAAACCTAGATAATTGCAATTTGCAAAAACGTAGACTACGTTTGTATGAAGAAGTCTAGGGTAAGGGGACTCTTAAAATAAAACCTGGGAGCGCTTGATTATGCCGGCCCTATTCAGGGTAGCAGGGGTGCGCGGAAGGTGAGGGGTGGGAAAAATTCCATAATTATTGCCGCCCCCTAAAATATGCCGCCCTAGGCTCCAGCCTACTCAGCCTGCTGGTAAATCCGCCACTGTTAAGAAGACGTTCACTACTGGACATAGGCCTCTTCCAAGGATTTCCAAAATGACTGATCGGAAGCGGCCTGCATCCTGCAACCTTGCTCAGGTCGTCCGACTACCTAGCAGGTGGGTGTCCTACGCTGCGCTTGCCGGTACGTGGTCGCCATTCGAGAACCTTTTTGCCCCATCGGCCATCAGTTCTTCGCGCTACATGCCGCGCTACTTCAATGATCTAATTGCTATGTCAGTAACCTTCGTTCAATGTTTACTAAAAGTTTAAAAATACTTGAGTTATTTACGAATGAACATACATACATACAAACACCGAACATACATACATAAACACCGGATTGTTCAAGTAGACTTTAAAAACTTCCCTAGGTCTGTTTGCTCCTTCAGTGAGCTACTCAGTTAAGACAGGCCAATCTTATTAGTAACTAGCCAAAGCCATGATTTTTTTGACTATATTAGTAGTTAACTTTTTACTGAATATAAATAAAAAAATGTACAGACATTTTTTTACTGTTTTTTTTAATTATATAAACCAAAAAAGCAATATTACCTCCATATACCGATGCAGGATCTCCGTAAGCACATTGTTAGCTTTGACGGATGTCACCATCATGCTGTAGCACTTGCTGAGCTGTGCGTAGCAGATGTAGCACACGGCTATGGGCCTTCGATCCGCGTGGAGCTGCAACATGGGAGTATCTTTATCAGCCTGCCACTCCAGAAGTTCTGAGTTTGATTTCCCAGCCAAGGTAAGTTGGAATAGCCTTTTTCATAGGTCTTGGGTGTTTATCCAGTTATACATATAAGTATTTATTTAAAACTGTATAGCTAGCAGGAAATACAAGCTAAATAAAGCTTATAAACATCAGTGAGACCTCTCCAACCCGTCTTTCGGGCAAGGAGAGTGTAGGCCAAGTCCTCTGCCCAAGTATGGCTCTGGTAGTACGAGATTATGCTCCTGCAGTGGAGACTAAAAAGACTTGATGATAGTACTAGCTGATCCCCGCAGTATTGCCCTTTCCCCAATTTTTGACCCTTATACTGGGATAAAAAGCATCCATTCTATGTCCTTCCTCAGGTCTTAAACTATATCCACAGCAATCATCTAAATCGGTCCAGTGGTTAAAGCTTGATAACACAGACAGACAAAAGTTGCTTTCACATTAATAGCATCTATGTATTGCAGAACATGTGATATTTTATGCCTCCCGTGGTGACTAATCCAAGTGTGAAAAAAGCCGGGGTTACACAACATAAGCCCTAATAATGCGTAGGGCTATTAAAATTATTACAGCCTTTTTTTTAGACTAGTGTTCTCGCTATTCTATTATATCAGTTTTCCTCTTTTTCTGCAGGTTTGATTGCTCTTCGGCAAAGGCCTCCTCCAGCCTCTTCCACTCCTTTCTATCTCATGCCACTCTGTGCCAAATCTCCTGCCACCTTTTTCTGTGCTCGTCTGTGGTCTCCCTCTTTTTCTGTCCTTATCTTGGATACCACTCTGAGGGCTATTGAACTAATAAGTTTAAAGTCATTTCGTAGGGACTTCTACCTACCATAACATTGGTCATTTTCTCATAGACTCCATGTAGCGGGGTGTTTACTATTGAATAAAGGTTGAGATTTGTGGCCAGGCACATCCGACACACGGCCATGACTGTGTTATATATTAGTATTTATATATAAGTAATTCTTATTATATTACAATACAATAGAACTAGATAAACATAAAAATGTTTTACTTGATAAACAAACTTGATTTTAATTTTTTTGACACTGACAAATAGCTAATGACAGCTTGCTCATTTATGTATTTTCTTTCTATGTTGGCAGCTTCGTTTACTTCAATCAAACCAAAGTAGTGTTGGGATTGGGACCTTGGGACTTGGGTCCTTCCTTACTTTCTCCTTTGTGTTGGGTTGGGTTGGGTACTTGGGTAACATAATTAATCTAAAATTAATTTTAAAGGCTTGTGTGCATAGATTTAGAAGGTTTATGATGGATAAAGAGTATTGTAAAATGTGACCAGAAATGAAATATTTCTGTGTAACTTTTTAACTATGGATAAAGCAGAAAGAAAGAAAATCTTTATTCGGCAGATAAGATCTTATGTACTAGACTAGACTAGACTTATATCTATTAAGAGAGCCGAAAAGGTGGCCAGCTCAGCTTTGTGCTGCGGTGTGAACCACAGCGCTGATTTTCAGCTGGTACCTAGTGATTTAGGTTAGATAGCTAAATAATCAAATTAGCATTATATATAACAAATAACATCGACAATACGATATTGCACAATACTTATGTTATGATTAGAGATGGGCGGTGGGTATATACCCAATCTACCCATTTGGGAATATACCCGGTAGATTGGGTAAATACCCGGTAAATACCCGTATCTACCCATTTGGTGGGTAGATTGAATTTTATGAGTAATTAATTCGCAATTCATATCCGAAAGTGTGTACAAGCGCTGTAATATGCTTAAAATGCAGGTAGACGTCAAATCTGACATTAAAACCACCATACTAATCATACTTTGAAAGTAGCCTCTTTGATTTATTATCATTTTTTTGCTGGGAGGTGCGCAAAGACATACTTATAAGTGTTTCAATGAGCAATCTGACATCAAATGCGATGTCAATATATGGACACCCTCATACATATATAGAGAGTACGTATCTTTGCTTGCTCATACAAGAGCCAAAACTAAGGATGTCGGGGTTGGTCGCGGAACAAAAGATATTCGTATCGATGAGTTCTTCGATCCCCCATCAACTTTTTATAACATTTCACGCAAAATAGTATGCCGGGTATTTACCCGTATCTACCCGTTGTATGGGAACATACAAATTGACAGGTCTAAGTTCATATTTTTTGCTGGCAAATGTTTGTAGACCTAATTACATAGTAAAATGATCAATCAGACATCAAATGCGATGTCAATATACGAGCACCCTCATACATATATAGAGAGTATGTATCTTTGATTGCTCATACAAGAGCCAAAACTACTGATTTCGGGGTTGGTCGCGGAACAAAAGATATTCGTATCAACGAGTTCTTTGATCATCCATCAACTTATTATAACATTTCCCGCAAAATAGTATGCCGAGTATTTACCCGTATCTACCCGTTGTATGGGAACATACAAATTGCCAGGTCTAAGTTCATATTTTTTGCTGGCAAATGTTTGTAGACCTAATTATATAGAAAAATGATCAATCAGACATCAAATGCAATGCCAATATACGAGCACCCTCATACATATATAGAGAGTACGTATCTTTGATTGCTCAAAAAAGAGCCAAAACTAAGGATTTCGGGGTTGATCGCGGAACAAAAGATATTCGTATCAACGAGTTCTTTTATTCCCCATCAACGTATTACAACATTTCCCGCAATATAGTATGCCGGGTATTTACCCATATCTACCCGTTGTATGGAAACATACAAATTTACAGGTCTAAGTTTACATTTTTTGCTGGCAAACGTAATAAGACCTAATATGATGTTAAAATGAGCAATCAGACATCAAATGCGATGTCAATATACGAGCACCCTCATACATGAATAGAGATTAGGTATCTTTGACTGCTAATTTAAGAGCCAAAACTACTGATTTCGGGCTTGGTCTCGGAACAAAAGATATTCGTTTAGACGAGTTCTTCGATCCCCCATCAACTTATAATAACATTTTCCACAAAATAGTATGCCGGGTATTTACCCGTATCTACCCGTTGTATGGGAACATACAAATTTACAGGTCTAAGTTTACATTTTTTGCTGGCAAACGTAAAAAGACCTAATAATGTGTTAAAATGAGCAATCAGACATCAAATGCGATGTCAATATACGAGCACCCTCATACATGTATAGAGAGTAGGTATCTTTGACTGCTCATTCAAGAGCCAAAACTACTGATTTCGGGGTTGGTCTCTGAACAAAAGATATTCGTTTTGACGAGTTCTTCGATTCCCCATCAACTTGTCATAACATTTCCCACAAATTAGTATGCCGAGTATTTACCCGTATCTACCCGTTGTATGGGAACATACAAATTTACAGGTCTAAGTTTACATTTTTTGCTGGCAAACGTAAGAAGACCTAATAAGGTGTTAAAATGAGCAACCAGACATCAAATGCGATGTCAATATACGAGCACCCTCATACATGTATAGAGAGTATGTATCTTTGACTGCTCATTCAAGAGCCAAAATTACTGATTTCGGGGTTGGTCTCGGAACAAAAGATATTCATTTAGACATGTTCTTCGATCCCCCATCAACTTGTCATAACATTTCCCACAAAATAGTATGCCGGGTATTTACCCGTATCTACCCGTTGTATGGGAACATACAAATTTACAGGTCTATGTTTACATTTTTTGCTGGCAAACGTAAGAAGACCTAATAAGGTGTTAAAATGAGCAATCAGACATCAAATGCGATGTCAATATACGAGCACCCCCATACATGAATAGAGATTACGTATCTTTGACTGCTAATTTAAGAGCCAAAACTACTGATTTCGGGGTTGGTCTCGGAACAAAAGATATTCATTTAGACATGTTCTTCGATCCCCCATTAACTTGTCATAACATTTCCCACAAAATAGTATGCCGGGTATTTACCCGTATCTACCCGTTGTATGGGAACATACAAATTTACAGGTCTAAGTTTACATTTTTTGCTGGCAAACGTAAGAAGACCTAATAAGGTGTTAAAATGAGCAATCAGACATCAAATGCGATGTCAATATACGAGCACCCCCATACATGAATAGAGATTACGTATCTTTGACTGCTAATTTAAGAGCCAAAACTACTGATTTCGGGGTTGGTCTCGAAACAAAAGATATTTGTTTAGACGAGTTTTTCGATCCCCTATTAACTTGTCATAACATTTCCCACAAAATAGTATGCCGGGTATTTACCCGTATCTACCCGTTGTATGGAAACATACAAATTTACAGGTCTAAGTTTACATTTTTTGCTGGCAAACGTAAGAAGACCTAATAAGGTGTTAAAATGAGCAATCAGACATCAAATGCGATGTCAATATACGAGCACCCTCATACATGTATAGAGAGTAGGTATCTTTGACTGCTCATTCAAGAGCCAAAACTACTGATTTCGGGGTTGGTCTCGGAACAAAAGATATTCATTTAGACATGTTCTTCGATCCCCCATTAACTTGTCATAACATTTCCCACAAAATAGTATGCCGGGTATTTACCCGTATCTACCCGTTGTATGGGAACATACAAATTTACAGGTCTAAGTTTACATTTTTTGCTGGCAAACGTAAGAAGACCTAATAAGGTGTTAAAATGAGCAATCAGACATCAAATGCGATGTCAATATACGAGCACCCTCATACATGTATAGAGAGTAGGTATCTTTGACTGCTCATTCAAGAGCCAAAACTACTGATTTCGGGGTTAGTCTCGAAACAAAAGATATTTGTTTGGACGAGTTCTTCGATCCCCTATTAACTTGTCATAACATTTCCCACAAAATAGTATGCCGGGTATTTACCCGTATCTACCCGTTGTATGGAAACATACAAATTTACAGGTCTAAGTTTACATTTTTTGCTGGCAAACGTAAGTAGACCTAATAAGATGTTAAAATGAGCAATCAGACATCAAATGCGATGTCAATATACGAGCACCCTCATACATGAATAGAGATTAGGTATCTTTGACTGCTAATTTAAGAGCCAAAACTACTGATTTCGGGGTTGGTCTCGAAACAAAAGATATTCGTTTAGACGAGTTTTTCGATCCCCCATCAACTTGTCATAACATTTCCCACAAAATAGTATGCCGGGTATTTACCCGTATCTACCCGTTGTATGGGAACATACAAATTTACAGGTCTAAGTTTACATTTTTTGCTGGCAAAAGTAAGAAGACCTAAAAAGATGTTAAAATGAGCAATCAGACATCAAATGCGATGTCAATATACGAGCACCCTCATACATGTATAGAGAGTAGGTATCTTTGACTGCTCATCCAAGTGCCAAAACTACTGATTTCGGGGTTGGTATTGGAACAAAAGATATTCGTATAGACGAGTTCTTCGATCCCCCATCAACTTGTTATAACATTTCCCACAAAATAGTATGCCGGGTATTTACCCGTATCTACCCGTTGTATGGAAACATACAAATTAACAGGTCTAAGTTTACACTTTTTGCTGGCAAAAGTAAGTAGACCTAATAAGATGTTAAAATGAGCAATCAGACATCAAATGCGATGTCAATATACGAGCACCCTCATACATGTATAGAGAGTAGGTATCTTTGACTGCTCATCCAAGAGCCAAAACTACTGATTTCGGGGTTGGTTTTGGAACAAAAGGTATTCGTATAGACGAGTTCTTCGATCCCCCATCAACTTGTTATAACATTTCCCATAAAATATTATGCCGGGTATTTACCCGTATCTACCCGTTGTATGGAAACATACAAATTAACAGGTCTAAGTTTACACTTTTTGCTGGCAAACATTAGTAGACCTAATAAGATGTTAAAATGAGCAATCAGACATCAAATGCGATGTCAATATACGAGCACCCTCATACATGTATAGAGAGTAGGTATCTTTGACTGCTCATCCAAGAGCCAAAACTACTGATTTCGGGGTTGGTCTTGGAACAAAAGATATTCGTATTGACTAGTTCTTCGATCCTCCATCAACTTGTTATAACATTTCCCACAAAATAGTATGCCGGGTATTTACCCGTATCTACCCGCTGTATGGGAACATACAAATTGACAGGTCTATGTTTACATTTTTTGCTGGCAAACGTAAGTAGACTTAATTATATGTTAAAATAAGCAATCAGATAACAAATAAGATGGCACCTGTATATTTAATATGGATAGCATCGGTAATTTTAATCTTTGTTATTTTTTTCTTTTAGAGATATTCATTGTTTTATACATTATATAACCTTTTTGCACATTTCTACACATAAATAGTGGACTCACACTAATTTTTAAATAAATATTCCAATCTACCCACCCAAACGGGTAGATACGGGTATATACCCGGTGCATATCGGGTAAATACCCAAGCGTGGGTAAATACCCGGGTAGATGCCCATCTCTAGTTATGATGATACACGTATAAAACATTTACCAGTGTGGTCGCACAGGTCGCACTCGGCCAGTGTGGTCTTTTTACGCAGTAAAAAAAATCTACTTCTATGCTTGTGTGAGCCCAGCCGAGCCGAGACAAAATACAAATGTAAAAAAAAGTTTATGACATTGACACTTGGCAGTGACAGTATTGACATGACAGTTCTAGTATCGACGA
The DNA here is from genome assembly GCA_963555685.1 of Acrobasis consociella. Taxonomy (NCBI): domain Eukaryota; kingdom Metazoa; phylum Arthropoda; class Insecta; order Lepidoptera; family Pyralidae; genus Acrobasis; species Acrobasis consociella. Next base: position 7,904,291 of record OY743132.1, on the reverse strand, counting down.
GCTCGAACAAAATGGAGTTTTACGCTTTTGTTGTTGTAGTTTGCGCTTGCTATCTATTTACATAAATAAAAACCGTATAAAAACTATGCAAAAGTTTTCTAATATCATTAAAAATCTATTTGCCTCAATCTAGTACACAGTATTAAGTTTAGAATGCAGTGTGCGGTGATCGGGTGTTCCAATCAATCTACAAATGAAGCTGAAGATATATCTTTCTACCCGTAAGTAGAAGTACCTAGGCCATTTTCAGGCTCCTCAATAAGTTATGTAGTTTCTGAAAAGAGTTCCACATAAATATCTTTTCTACTGAGAGTACCTAGCCTTTGTGCCTGGCCCTTGCATTGCCTGGCCAGTGGCGGCGCAAGACCTCAACTTAATGTGGGCACGGTAAATTTCGCGAGGCCCTCGATTCAGTGTTGGGAATTAGTTTAACTAAAAAAAAGCAAATAGGAGGCTTGCCCAGCCCATTAATTAATGGTATTAAATCAAGAACAAACATACGTTCTTTCCTCTGTACTCTGAGGTTCCTTTATTCATGCCACTGACACATCAGTATATTTAAAATAAGAAAAACCTTGTGGCGTGTACTTTTGAATTTTCCCTACATTTTCAAATATATTTTCGGTTGTGTGTGAGGCCCTTTGCCCTGCGAGGCCGTGGGCGGTGGCCCACACCGCCCACGCCTTACGCCGCCTCTGCTTGCATCTATCTACCCCACAAGATATAAAGACGTTAATGTGTAAAATACCTGTATTTATGTTGTTATAAATGTGAATTTCCTAACTCAAATAGTATTAATAACATCTTTCCTTTAGCAATAAGCTAAAAATTTTACTAAAAATATTAGTAATTTATTTTAAAAAAAAAAAACCTTTTTTTTTCAGTTTGCCCAAAGATGTGAAGTCGAGAGAGAAGTGGCTGAAGATAATAGATGAGAGTAAAGTAACTAGCGATACGCGTGTATGTGCAAATCACTTTACCGGTAGAGACTTCCTTTCTTCCGGAAAGCTAAGGAAGTATGCGGTACCAGAGATGGTACAGGTAAGAGTTTTTTTTTCATTTAGGTAAAATTTTTCGAAAACCTTGTTTTTTCTGTGTTTTCAGGCAATAAAAATGTACACAAAATAATAATAATAGTTGATCCAAAGTTAAGGTTCCAATTTTGTGTTGTTAATTAACCCGTAAAGACCCGACTGCATTTATAAATGCCCACGTTCATTGTCTTTCTATTGTGTCTGGTATTAGCGGTTGCGAAGGGGTTAAACCTAGATATTTTTTATTTAAAAGAAGCACTACTTAAATTGGGAATTTTGATGTTTAAAGATAAATCTATATCTAAACAGTAAAAAAAGTGTCTGTACATTAAATCTATTTCCAAAAAAAATATTGGGGGCGATGGAGACGTAGTAATAGAGTAAGAATTTAAAAAAAAATGTCTGTCTGTTTGTCTGTATGTCTGTTTGTCTGTTTGTACACGCTAATCTCCGGAAATACTGGACGGATTTGAATGAAACTTTTTTTGTTATATAGCTATTAAGCCTGGGCAACATATATGGTATAAATGATTTTGGAAAATGGAACGCCTGATGCAGACCCATAATGGTCCAGCTAAACTATAATAGATATATAAAAATGCCGCCTTAGTAAAAGTTGTTCAGCCTGATGAGCATTTTCCAGAGACATAAAGTCCACGCGAACGAAGTCGCGGGCTTCGGCTAGTTAAATATAAATACATACATAGAGAACTCATAGAACTTAGCGGAAGATAATAGAAACTTATAGAACTTAGCAGAAGATAATAAATATTAATATATTTTCCAACTATACACACTGTACTCTAATATAATTAGCCCACCTTCGCATCGCTTTACCGGCCCCACCCTTGGTTCAGGCAGAATTATCAGCGTCGCAGTTCGACCAGCTCGTCTGTGACATCATGCTGAGTCAGGACCTTTTCACTATATAGGTCACATCTCACAATACAACAGCACTGCACTACCACAATTAATTAAGATGTACTTTACTCAATACTTACAATGTATATATTATGTACTTTTTAGTGAATAAAGATTTTATCTATCTATCTAAGAAAGAGAGACATTTAAATCACTCCACCGATGAAAACCCAGCTCTTAAATATAAGAATATCATAGATAATATAAAAACATGAAACAAATCTTTTCAGCCTTGCAGAATATGTTTAACAGTTGGTATAAAAATGTATGACTTGATGGAAGATGACTTAAACAGGGCTTATGAAGAAGTAACTGGCCTTTTGGTGAGTTTTTTTTATTAATCTAAAATATACTAATTAAGGAATTAATAATACTGATTAAGCTAGCCCCAAAGTAAGCTTAAACTTGTGTTATGGGATACTAATTCAAAGATGCTACATATTTTATGATAAATACGTATATAGATAGATAAACACCCAAGATCCAGGACAATTTGAAAAAGACCATTTTCCAACTTACCCTGGCTTAGGATTGAACCCAGAACCTCCCAACGGCAGAAGACATGGTTACTAAGCCACGAAGGTCATTGTGAAATATATCTTTACCAGTCTACAGGTATATATTCAAACAAGGGTGGCCAAGTAGGTAAGGCAGGCCTGTGTTACCCCGTTTAGGTATCGAAAATATACCTACATTATTACCATTTGCTCAGCGACCACTTGGCAAATTCAGTGACATGAATCGTATTATGTCTAGAGTAATAAGAATGAAATTGGCTTGCAATGCACTTCTAGGTATCTAAACGAAAAGGTGCCGAGTTCTGTCGCGAGCTAAATTAAACCATATCGCAAACGACATTGCGTAGATATTTCTTTGACTTTCTTTGCTGAGTAAGACTTCTGTACGTGAGTACTGGTACTTATTCTGTGGTTTAGGCACTGGCATAATAGTACTAACAAACATAAAAAAGGAGTAACAAACATACACACACATATATGATTTTAGAGTATCACGGTCACAATTACTGTTATTCATATTACGGAACTTACCGCGACCATGCCTACCCATCTTCATATAAACATTATTATTTATTTTCCTTGTAACTAGATGGCGCTTTAAGGTAAAAATTAAAACATAAAAATCTTTTAGAACTTTTATTTAAATAAAGTAGTACTCTAATTAGTTAAATAAGACTTATATGAAATGCAATATATTTTTTAAAAGTATATTCAACAATTTCTTCGTCACCTTTTTGGCTAGTCGTGTGTGCTGCCATCTCTGAGAGGCCGCTCCGCAACTCCAGTTTTGCGTGCTTACGGCCTCTCCAATCGTTTCTATGGCGTTGGGTATCTGTTACGTTAGTTTTTTGCCCTTCTACCATCTTGTTAATATCTTAATATGGTATGTCATCATGGAAATATCTGTCAAAAAACGATATAAATCACGGTAAGTCCTGGAATACACACACATACAAACTTTCTTCTTTATAATTCAAGTGTGTACTTTCAGCTGTGGCATTCCTGCCCCCAGCTCCCTGAGAAGCTGTGCTGGGAGTGCGCGCACCGCTTGCGCTCCAGCTGGAAGTTCAGAGACAAGGCGCGCCGCAGCCACGACTTGCTGACTGAGCTGGCGACCTCTCACACATATGTAAGGCTCAAGGAAACATTCTAGAAAACTATGGAACATTGCATTGGATGCAGGCCGCTCTTGATCGGTCATTTTGGAAGTCTTTGGAAGAGGCCTATGTCCAGCAGTGGACGTTATGCGGCTGAAATGATGATGATGATGGAACATTGGTTTTTAACCCCTGACGCAAAAGGCTGTTTTATGTTTGACTCCAATGTTTGTCTGTTTATCTGAATCAGAATTTATTGCAAATCTTAACATCTTGTAAAACACGTCTGTGGCATTGTAGCTCTCGAATGGATGGACTGGTTTCGATAAGGTTTTTTTTAACGTGAAAACAAGTTTCGTTGTAGTTCTCAGCTATTATTATGAAAATCTGTTCAGATGTTCAACAGTTATTGGGAGTGAAGGCTTGAAAATCAGGGTTTTTTATTTATTTGGCTGACAAATTAATTGTTTCACCATGCTTTTGCTGCAGCTAGAAAAGATAATTTTACATCAAATAATTAACTATAAGTAATATGTATAGTTTAAAGGGCGTCGCCAAGGGGGGGCAGGGAGGGGCAGCTGCCCCCCCCTAGACTTTGCAAAAAAGTTGCCAAATATAATGCAACCAAAGTCCTAAGTCTTTGAGTTGATTTGCTTGAAGTTCAAGCCTTGAACAATCATTCCCGTACGTCGAAACTCAAATGAATTCACCAATTCCACTCCTAATATTCCGTACGCTCAACTACGCTCTGCTCTACTCTATCGTTGAAGCGGGAGAGGGGGAGTGAGGAAGCAACATGTAACCGCGAGGCGCCCGCGCCCCCCACACAGCCGCCTTTGTTTTAGCGTCTGTCTGTCATTTATTCGTGCGTTAGCGTTGCCACTGCCCGCTTTTACGTTTGTTTTGTGCGCTCGGACTCTGTACTGTCACAGAATATATATGTATATAGTACTAAGATATTGTTGTTATTACAATCGTTGTAGATGTAAGGCTCGTAGTACCAGTGAAAAGCTTCATGTGCTGTCGACTTTACCTACAATTCATACCTACTTTTTACTTTTCTCTACTGATTACTGAATTGTAGTATGTAAAGTCAACAGGAGCACGACCCTCTCTGTACTACCAGAGCCATACTTGGCCAGAGCAGACAGATGACTTGGCCTACACTCTGCACGCTGGCCAGACGGGTTGGAGAGGTCTCATTGATGTTTATAAGCTTTGTTTAGCTTGTATTCCTAAGTCGCCTTCTACGACATCTACGGGAAGACTTGGACACGGGAAAACTTAGGTACCTATACCTATAATCCTTTACTTTTTCAGATAACCACTGACAACATTTTGACCATAGACCGTATAGAGCACAACCTAACAAGCACACTAGTACACAAACACAACCTAGAAAACTCTGTCATAGATTTCGACACGATACCTGATGAAAAACCACCGATATATCTAGAAATAGACTTAAAAGATGAAGAAGGAATAAAGAGTGAAGAAGAAACATATTTAAAAGATGAAATCAATCGTTCGGATGATGAAAGAAGTGTGTCTCCAGAATTATTTAATCAAGAGAATATAATAGTAGAAACAACAGAGGTTGAGAAAGAGAAACGGAAGTTAAAAAAGAGGAAATTAAAAAATGAGAAAGCGAAGAAAGAAGTTTCTAGAAAGCAGAAGATGAGTTTAGATGAGAATTTGTTTAAGATAACAAGTCTTACTGTTGAAGAGCAACATTATGAGGTACAGAAGAGGCAAGAGTCGGCCAAGTTCAGGAATGCGAGGCTAAAGTGTACCATTTGCTTCAAAGTGTTCGCAGAGGAAGATTCGAGGGCTACGCATATGATCAGGCATTCAGATGTAAGTCATGAAATAATGTTACTACGTATTTTTTAAACTATCGCTTTAGCAAAACAATTTGTCAATGGTTTTATATGACCACAAGTGGCATAAAAATTACTCGAGCTCCTCTGTGCTTTAGAAGGCACGTTTAAGCCGTTAGGTCTCGGCTGTCACCTTTGTAGACAATCGTCAAGCTATGCCATATGCTGCCATACAATGATGACAGCCAGGACCAACGGGTTATACATACGTGCCTTCTGAAGCACGGACGACCTCGCTTAATTTTTATGCCACTAGTGATCATCCATCAAAGTGCAGACCACGCCTGCCCATCGCCATATAAACATAATGATTTCTCTTCCTTGTCACTAGATGGTGCTATAAGTAATAACAATAAAATCTTTTATTACTATTATTTCAATGAATTAAATTTTTAAATTCAACACTTCCTTTGTCACTTTTTGCTGGTCGTGAGTGCTGCCATCTCTGTGTGCCTACCCGCAACTCCAGTTTTGCCTACTTACGGGCCCTCCAATAGTTTTTATGGCTTTGGGTGACTGTTACGTTAGTTATTATATTATGTTTGGCGCTAGTAATACGCACTCCCGCCAGTCCACCGACCTTTTACAGTGAAAATATTATAATCCGGTAGATGACAACGTCAAATCAGACACTTTTTGAACGTGACGTCATGCTTTTTTGAAGTCAAATAGTGCTCTAAATATCAGTTTTTCTACATTAATTAATCTAAAATCATATTGAAAATGGATATGGTCAATGAAGAGACACTATTTTGTTACATTTTATTTTATGAACACAGTTTTATGAACACTGAATAATTATAATAATAATAATTTCAGAGCAGAATTGAATGGAAAAGATGGAGGGAGGCCTTTGCCCAGCAGTGGGACACGTGATGGCTCGTATTATTATTTTGTATCTCCTTTGAAAATCACGGGTCTTTTCACCCCGGTCCTTTGAGAGGCTTGCGTGGGGATACAGATCCAACACGTAGAGGCCCTTTGGAGGAGTTGTTGTCAAGTGGCGCTCCCGCCAAAACCTATTCCTGGATATACCTATGAAAGGTGTACCCTTGAATAGGTTTTGGCAGAAGAAAAATCTATTGCATGTAAAAGGAAAAGGTTTAAAGGTTATGCAATGAATTTGGGATGGACTGATACTGGGTTATTGCAATGGAAACGTCACCTGCCATAATCATGATTACTAACTATTGTAGGCAGGTGGTGGCTTGCCGCCCACTAGATGGGCCCCTCAAACGCACCGGCAGTAGTTGCCGGCAAAGGAGCAACACCGGTGCGGTAACCGGCTCTCTGGAGCCGGTTAGATTATTATTATGTTGGTACGCTTTTCAGCCACGGGTCCATAGGGACCAGGTCCTTTGAGGCGTTCATTGAGATGCACTAACGGACAGTCCTCCATAGCTGATTATTATTATTATTTTACTGAATAATTAATTTTTGACCCAGTTATCTACCCAATTGTTAACATTTTTTTTCCAGAAATCAGGTTCATTCGAATGTGACATTTGCCATCTCCGCTTCAAGACGCAGCGCGAGCTGAAGTCCCACATTCCGGGGCACATGAAGAAGTTCCACTGCACCGCGTGTCCGTACGTCACGATGAGCATGTACGTATTGGGGTCACTCGGAAACAAATTTATTTGCTAGGCAAATTTAAAAAAAAGTCAATGTCAAAGTCAACATTTTTTATAAAAAAACGACGGGTTGCACTCTGGGAGTGCCGGCAGAAGTGAAAACTGAATATTAACGTTGTGCATTTTTGATATACGAAACAGCAGGCGCAGGCATACATTTTCGCCGCACCGTAGAAAGAGAGGGGGATACTCCCTCTCCTACGCCGCGCCAGCTGTCTACTCTCCATCCGTCTTACGAATTTTCGATCAGGTCACGTGTCCTGACGCGAGTTTAACATTTTTTAACCATTCCAAAAAAAGTGCACAACGCCGCTAAAGAAGTTTTCACTTCAATAATAAATAAATATATAGGGACAAATCACACAGATTGAGCTAGCCCCAAAGTAAGTTCGAGACTTGTGTTATGGGATACAAATTCAACGATACTGTATTTTATAACAAAAACATATATAGATAAACATCCAAGATCCAGAACAATTTGAAAAAGGCCCAACTTGCCCTGACCGAGGCTCGAACCCGGGGCCTCTGGGTGGCGGACTAGCATGGTGACCACTACGCCACGGAGGTCTTCATGTAATATCAATGTAGGATAAATTTAGCTACCTTTTAATTGAGTAAATATCCTCGCAATCTATCGCAGGTTGACTGGAAGAGATCCCTACATGGGATAAGTCCGCCTTTGTATATTTGCTCTTTCGTAAGTTGTATTTGTGTATGTATTTGTTTTGTTACAATATAGTTATTACAAACAAACAATTTATCTCTTATTAAAGATAATTTTTTTAAATATTATTTTAGTGCAAAAGCTAAAAACTACGAGCGATTCGAAATGACTCCGGCTGGGAAGATTACGCCGTCAGTTCAGTCAACTTTTAAATAGTTTCATATGCTAACGCCATCTAGTAATGGGTGGAGGAACTAAATAGTAGAATTAATCCGTATAGCCAACGTAACGCATCCGTAGCGCCACCTATTATTTGACAGGCAAACTACTAAACTCCGATTTTCAAGCGACAACTTAGGGATGAACTTTCCAATAAAGACGATTGAGTTGGAGGTTGATATTTTTTTTTCAAAAAGAGTGACATCCAAGGGGTCACTGACCGAAGTTTCGAGTTGCGGAAACGAATAGATTTTTTAAATTAAATAAAACAAATTTGTATTTTAGTTTCATTTTTATAGTAGTTATGTATTCATTTTATTTTATTCAATTATGATTATTTAGAAAAACAAAACGCAAAGTACTGCGGAAGCGGCCGGCGAAGCGCCAGAAACTAAATTGCTGCCAGAAAAGTAGGTTAGGTTAGAACTGTGACCCCTTTTAGCGATTTTTATACAAACTTTAAATCACTATATCTCCGTAAGTATTTGTTTCCGCAGGGTGGGGGTTGCGTAGGTAGGTCTCCTCCCACCTCCCCCCACAACCCTTAAATCAACCGTCCTTATTCGAAATTTTTACCCTAATTTTAACACTTTTTTACAGCAATGCAGCGAGAAATCACGAGAAATACCACAAAGGCACCGTGTACAACTGTCCGCACTGCGGGGAGATGTTCGAGTAAGTGTAGTTGTTGCATCCTCTTCCCTGCTTCGGAGTCCGGCGTCCGCTTTTCTGCTTAGGGTTCCGTACCCAAAGTGTAAAAACGAGACCCTGTTACTAAGGCTCCGTCTGTCCTTCTGACTGTCACCAGGCTGTATCTCATGAACCGCGATAGCTAGACAATTGAAAATTTTCACAGATGATGTATTTCTGTTGCCGCTATACAAAACAACCGCTATATACAACAAATAGTAAAAACAATAAAATTAAAATAAAATAAGTGAGGCTCTCATACAACTTAAGTAATTTTGTATAGATAATGGTACGGAACCCTGCGTGCGCGAGTTCAAATCGCATAAGGTCGGTTATTCTTCTCCAAAAATTTTTGTCAAAACTGATTCATTTTTTTATGTCAAATTGTCTATGGTCACCCAAGGATGTCGAAGACGTTTAAACTATTTTCAATTTCTTTTTGCTTTTATTAGAAACTCAGATTAGCTGATCGGTCAACTTGCTTGGGAAGACAAAAATTATTATTCATATTTTTATACTTGTTCCTTGGGGAAAGTTGTTCAGTATCATGTATTGAATCCACGAGAACGAGAATCGAACTGTGTGTCCTCTTTAACCATGCAAGGTGATTTACCAGGCAGCCTGTATATTGTTAGATCTCATACATATATACACGCTGACTTTTCATTGGTTTTGGAAAAAATGTCTCCACGCTGCTGGCTTCTACTGCGTGGAAAACCTCTTTTTTCTTGAGTTTGGATGGAGCAAAAGAAAATAGCTTCTGCCGGTCACAATATCTTTATTGGTGGTAAAGCACTCAAGATTCAGACAGATGGCACTCTAGTGCCGTCTGTCTGAATCCTTATAAACCAAAGCATAGTTGGTTAGAGGTTGGAAATGTGTAGTTTGCTTAGCGAGCCGCTAGTAATTGTTAGTGCAGGCACAACGCGCTAGATGACGCTGTAGGTATTTTGGCTGCTATCGCTAGACAATAAATGTTGTATAGTAAATAAATTCCTCTATCCATATACGTAATTAGAATTTGTGTATAACATAAGAAAAAAGTTGCGAAAATGATTTTCGATCGAGACACGTAGTTACGCCGTAGTTGAAGTCGCGTGACAACTCCGGGCGGCCGGCCAGCGGCGGTACTACTATTGATCTCACGATTTTACTTTCGAGTTTTAGTCATAATTTATTGGTTCTAAATCTTAATTTTCACTAGTAAATTAGGTCTTGCTAACGATCTTATTAAGTGGCCTTCGGCTCCAAAACCAATAAAAAATCACCATGTAGATACTAAATCTTATATGTATGTTCCCAGCAAGGTGTCGACGTACATGAGCCACGTCCGCATCAAGCACCCCTCGGAGTTCGTGTGCGAGCTGTGCGGGAACTCCTTCCTCAACGAGAAGGGGGTCGCCATGCACAAGAAGCTCAAACACCGCTTTGATGACGTCACGGTAAGTGTGTGACGTCCTCTACGTCACTACGAGGAACTACAAACATAAGCGACAGCATAGTTCACAAAAAAATCACGAGATGGCGCTAGCAGTATCCTACAACTCGATATCGGAGTTCGTCCGATTCGCTGCTAAAATACAATCTCCGAGGATACACCTGTGGAGTTGCGTGTCTCGCAACCTAACGCCTGGCGGGAAGATCTTACCAACATCACAGAATTAATATAAGTATTACATACAGAACGGAAACTCCTAAGGTCCCGCACCTCGCCCCCGTTGAGGGGGCGAGGTGCGGAGAACCAGGCGCCCGCAGCCGCCCGCTCAATACCCTTGAAAAGGTAAGGTACATTTATTTTCAAATTTCGAACTGACTCGCCGCCGTGCGGTGTCTGCCAGTAGGTAGCGCGCCGCCCTCATTTTAATAAGTGAAATGGCGGAAAAATAACAGTGTTTATTTAAAACAAAAATTTATTTTATTAGGTAAAGTGTGTTTAAAAACTTACAATATTGGTTAAACAAACTCGTCTTTATTACGCCCTCGCCTTTGGCTCGGGCTGAAATTCCACCTCGTGTGTTATAACCACCATAACGCACTTATATCGTAATGTACTATTATGCGCACACTTTTTTATTGTACAGAAATAAGATAATGGTATTGCCATATCAGGTTCCGCCGGACGGCCCGCGTTGCGAGCCGTGCGACATCCGCTTCCAGAGTGCGGAGGCGCTGAACAAGCACCTCGAACTGTCTCCAAAGCACAGGTACGTCAACACGGAATGCCAACTCATTCTGAGCTTAGACAAAGACAATATATTTACTAACGTAACAGATACCCAACGCCATAGAAACTATTGTAGGGCCCGTATGTGGGCAAAACTGGAGTTGCGGGGTAGCCTCACAGAGATGGCAGCACACACGACTGGCAAATAAGGTGACAAAGAAAGTGTTGAATATGCTTTAAAATATTTATTGCATTTCATATAAGTCATATTTAATTAATTAAAATGCTAATAGTAATTAAAAAAATTAATGTTTTAATTGTTACTTTATAGCGCCATGTAGTGACAAGGAAGTGAAATAATCCTATCCTACTAATATTATAAATGCCCGCGGGTACAGCTAGTTATGTTTATAAGGCGGGGGCGACCTTTGAGGCGTAATGATTAACTAAAGATGCTCGTCCCCAACTCCGGAGGTTCGGGGTTTGATCCCCAGCTAGAACAAGTTGAAAAAATGGTCTTTGTAGGGTTCCGTACCCTAAGGGTAAAAACGGGACTCTATAATACTAAGACTACTGTACCAAGCTGTATCTCATGAACCGTGAAAGCTAGATAGTGGAAATTTTCACAGATAATGTATTTCTATTGCCGCTATCACAACATACCAAAAACGGAATAAAATAAATATTAAAGGGGGCTCCCATACAACAAACGTGATTTTTTATTGATAATACTACGGAAACCTTTTCCTATACGTTTAACACGTGCCGTCATTTTGGCATGACCATGACATGAAAACAGCAATCACGACACCATTCGGAACATTCGAGTTTCCATTAATGCCTTTTGGGTTACAATATTTTTTTAGGTTAGGTTTATCTCAACTTTCATCTATAAATCTTTTAAGTGTTCACTGCAGGAGCACGACCCTCTCTGTACTACCAGAGCCATACTTGGCCAGAGCAGCCAAAGGACTTGGCCTACACTCTCCTCGCTGGCCAGACGGGTTGGAGAGGTCTCATTGATGTTTATAAGCTTTGTTTAGCTTTTATTTTCTAAGTCGCTTTCTACGGCATCCACGGGAAGACTTGGAGTGGTCATATTCTATTTTGCCGGAAACCACACGGTGTAAATATAAATATGTTTATTTAAGTAAACCTCATTGTTTTCGTTTAGGCCTCCGGACAATAAGGCTCAGCGGCCGCCGCGCGGGCCTAACAGGATACGGTACCCAGCTGAAGAAAACGATTTCGTTGCGGGACCCATCCACTGCGAACAGGTGAAGAACATTATTTGCACAATTAGCCGAAGCTCGCGACTTCGTTCGCGTGGACCTCCGGAAGTGAAGTTTAGCTGGACCATTTTTGCTCCGCATCAGGCGTTAAATTTTCCAAAATTAATTATACCCTATATGCTGCCAGGCTATTTATTGATATGAATAATAAAAAGATTAAAATACCGTATTACGTATTTTTTGAAGAACTCTGATATCGAGATGTAGAATACTGTTAGCGCCATCTCTTATGCTTCTTGAATAAAATATGTAACGTGGAAGGGACTTACCCGTATTAAACCGAACCACGGGCTTTACTAGTACTAGATCACTATACTATAATGAAGATAAAATAACAGTAAAAAAAATCGACATTTCAAACAGTGATTTTTTTGTTTGTTTTTTGACTGTTTTTTTGTATGTATTTATAAGTATTTTATCAATATCTATCAATATAGGAATAAGCTAGTAGTAGAAACTTTTTGGTGATGTGTATCTTATACCTTTAAACGAGCAATTCTTGTATATTTATTTATATATTTATAAATTTCTGTGATCTCGGAAACGGCTCTAACGATTTCGCTGAAAACTAGTATATGGGGGTTTTCGGGGGTAAACAATCTATCTAGATTAGTCTTCTATGTTTGGGAAAACGCGTGTTTTCGAGTTTTCATGCGTTTTTCTTTCCACACAGAATATGGTCGCTAATTTCTTCACGCCGGCCGCCGTCCGTTTGGCTCAGCGGTTGATGATGCAGACCGCTAGAAAGAGTGTTACGGATTCGAATCCCACTCGGTGACTTACTTTTGTTTTTTTTTAATGTTCAAGTTTATACATAATTTTTTATTTTGTATTGTTTTTAGACAAGTTTAAAAATGTAACCGAGCAAAGCTCCCAGGTCACCCAGGTACTGTAATTTATAAATCATAAACGTATATGAAATATTTAAGCCTGTTTGTTTCTCTAAATAAATAAATAAAATTTAAATGTATGTATCGTTCTCTTCCAGTGCGACGAAAAGCTACCGAACGCAAAGTTGTACTTCCTCCACTTCCGGCGAGAGCATCCGGACAAAAACCGGACCAACTTCCCGTCCGGGAACCGGCACCGGAGCAAGTCCATGTGCGAGGTCTGCGGCAAAATGTTCCAGGTGACGCTAGTAATGTGTTGGTGGCCAACACTCGTTATATTATTTATTTTTTCATCATCGTCAGGTCTTTTAGTTTCCACTGCAGAAGCACGACCCTCTGCACTACCAGAGCCATACTTAGCCAGAGCAGCAAGAGGATTTGGCCTACGCCTGCAGTTTTTTTAGTTGAGTTAGTATATAACACAAGTCTCGAACTTACTTCAAGGCTAGCTCAATGTAATTTGTTTCTATATATTTATTTATTTTTGTTAACTTATCAGTTTAGGCAGCACCCGGATAAAAATCCGATCAATTTCCGGTCCGGCAACCGATATTTTTAACCCTTGACAAAAAGGGGTGTTTAAAGTCTGATGTCGATGTCGGTCTGTGGCATTGTAGCTTTCGAACGGATGTACCGATTTGGATGTAGTTTATTAACGTGATAAGTAAGTTTCCTTATTGTGGTTCTTAAGAATATTTGATAGAAATCGGTTCAAGGGTTCGAAAGTTGTGGAGGTGAACGCTTGAAAGTCTGTTTTTTAATTCTGCCTAGAAAGCGCTTTCCATCTTTGAGCGTTACATATTCTTACACTAAATTGAAATTTGACGACTTCCGTGGCGCAGTGGTCACTATGCTAGTTCGCCACCCAGAGGTCTCGGGTTCGAACCTCGGTCAGGGCAAGTTTGAAAATGGCCTTTTTAGGGTTCCGTAGCAAACAAGGAACCCTTATAGTTTCGCCATGTCTGTCTGTCTGTCCGTCCGCGGTCCTACTCAGAAGCTGTAAGTACTAGAAAGCTGTAATTTGGCATGGATATGTATATTAATCATGGCAAAAAAGTCGTAAAATAAAATATGGAAACAATTTTTTTTTTAGGGTAGCTGCCATACAAATAAAGAGGAAGTCAATATTTTTTTTCTCTACAAAAACATTGTGTGGGGTATCGTTGAATAGGTCTTTCAAAAATATTGTGAGCTTGGGAACACCATTTTTTGATTTAGGGATCCGTGTCTGAAATATTTAGGTTTTAAGTGAATTTTTTTGTTAAAGTCACGTGTCCCCCCATCTATCTACTAAAGGGTTATATATGGACACGTGAAAAAAATCACAAATATAGTTTATATAATGTAGTTTATAGGAAAACTATCAGAGCTAAGTAGGATTAACAAATTAGAAAGTTATAGGCGATCAAGTTATAAAATGTGTTCGAAAAGGAAAATTTCATACAAATTCAATAGATACTTAGACGTTTTAGTAGCATGAACTCAAAGTTGGCATTTACAACTACGGAACCTACACTGCGCGTGGCCCGACACGCACTTGGCCAATTATTCAAATTGTCCTCGGTCTTGAATGTTCATCTATACATGGTGATTTTTATTGGTTTTGAAGCCGAAGGCCACTTCATAGGCATCGTTAGTAAGACCTAATTAGCTAGTCAAAATAAAAAATCCAGAAACAAAAAATGTTGGCTAAAACTCGAAAGTAAAATTGTGAGATCAATTAGTAGTACCGCCGCCATACATCACCCGCCGGCCGGCCGGGGTCATCGACATTACGCAGCTGCTTGGCCGACGTATAACTACGTGGTCTTGACCGGAAATCATTTCCGCAACTTTTTATCTTATTACATACAGAAATTTGGATAACGTATATGGATAGAGGAATTTATTTACTATACGACATTTTTTTTTCCAAAAACAATGAAAAGTCAGGGTGTATATGTATTTGTTATAAAATACAGTATCGTTGAGTTAGTACCCCATAAAACAAGTCTCGTTCTTACTTTGGGGCTATCTCGATCAGTGTAATTTGTCCATATATATTTATATTATATTAATTTATATTTTATTTATTTTTCCCGTCGCAGAGTCTAGCGCTCCTACTTGACCACAGCCACACGCACACCGCCAAGAAGCAGTTCTCGTGCGAGCAGTGCCACAAGCGCTTTCAGCGCAAATACCGGCTCGTGCAACATCTCAAGCTGCACGCTGACGTGAGGAAGACGTACGCGTGCCCGGAGTGCGGGAAGCGGCTCAGCACCAGCTCTAACCTGGCCAGGCATGCTTTTGTAAGTCTATTTTGGTCCATTCCCAATATGTAACATTGTTACATAACGGGAAAATTCCCGATAAGTAACTGAGCATTTTACTTATTGCAACGGATATTTTTCTCTATAGTTACACTCAAGTTACACTATTACTTATCGGGAATTGTAACGGCGCTCCGTATTCCAACAAAGTCACACTATGTCTATTTACGTACCGTTTCCCGTCATCGAAAGTAAGTCGGGTCAGATCGTGCGAGCAGTGCCACAAGCGCTCCCAGCGCAAATACCGGCTCGTGCAACATCTGAAGCTGCACGCTGACGTGAGGAAGACGTACGCGTGCGCGGAGTGCGCGAAGCGGCTCAGCACCAGCTCTAACCTGGCCAGGCATGCTTTTGTGAGTCTTCTTTTCGGACCTTTGTTTCATAAGTGAAAAATACCGGATAAGAATCAGACTTTGTGAGTCATTTTGCGTGCAATTCCATAAATGTAACATTGTTACATAACGGGAGAATTCCCGATAAGTAACAGAGTTACTTATTGCAATGGATATTACTAATGACACTGTTACATAACGGCACTTTTGATTCCCGTTAAGTCCTTCAGTTCTAATTAAATACTTTTTATAATTTTTGTTACTTGCTATGCAATAAAAAAGATCGTAGTGGTAACACAGCCTACAGTTTTTTTATTTGCTAATCGTTAAATTGGACTTTTTTTTTACTAACCACTAGCTGAACCCGCGGGCTTCGCTCCCTGTGGAAATTTCGGTATAAAGAGTACCCTATGTCCTAACCCGACTCTCAAACTATATGCTTACCAAATTACATCCATATCGGTTCAGTAGTTTAAGCGTGAAGAGATAACAAACAAACAAATATACAAACTGACTTTTGCATTTATAATATTAGTAGGAAGTAGGATTAGTAGGATGAGGGCGCCACTTCTGCTACCATTTCGCCTTAAGAGTCCCCCGACCCTAGACTTCTCCATACAAACGTAGTCAACGTTTAATTTTGAAACCACATGTCAGATTCCGGTAAAAATTGGTAATTGTAAAGAAATTGCAATTATCTAGGGTTATAACTGGTTTCTTATAGTAAAATTATGAACTGGAAAGAAAATATAACGATTTAGAAGTTTCCCATACTAATGGTCAAAAATGATATAAAACACTATATTCTATTTCAAGTTCATATTTTTACTGTAGGAAACTAGTTATAAACCTAGATAATTGCAATATCTTTGAAATTACAAAATTTTACCCAAATCGGACATGTCGTTTTGAAATAAAAAGTAGACTACGTTTGTATGGAAAGTTGTATTTTGGTCTAGGGTCGGGGGACCCTTAAATTATATTATTCTTTATAAGGACTGTCTGATGACACAAGTGCTCCCCAGGTCTTATTTATTTATTTATTTAAAAACTTTATTGCACTTAAAATAACACACATTAAACACATATAATTATAACAGCGGTACAAACGGTGGACTTATCCCAGTAAGGATCTCTTCCAGTCGACCAGAGAAACAGAGGACAGTTATTATTAATAGTAGGTCTTCTTGTAGAAATAAAACCATGAGAGGTACAAAATCGTTGGTATATTAACTTCTTGAAATTGTGTGCAATTAAGTTTTGAAAAATAAATAATATAAAATTGACCGGGACGGTCTGTATGTGACAAGGATTAGATGTGGAGTGAGTGACATGCAAATCTTCATTGTATCAATTGTCCTTGTATGAACGAAGTGCTAATCACAAATTTTGCATCATTGCTTTTAAATTTACGTAGGAGTCTTGTACAAGGACTTTTTTAATTGACCACTAGCTGAACCCGCGGGCTTTGCTCCCTGTAGGAATTTCGGTATAAAGAGTACCCTATGTCCTTCCCCCAGTCTCAAACTATATCCTTACCAAATTACATCCATATCGGTTCAGTAGTTTAAGCGTGAAGAGGTAACAAACAAACAAATGTACAAACTGACTTTTGCATTTATAATGTTAGTAGTTCTCCCATGCTGGTCTGGGAGGAATGAAAAAACTTAGAATGTACCAGCTACTTCTCTTCCCGCGCAGATCGTAAAAGCCGATCGAGGGAATGGGCAAAAATGCGAATCATGTTAACAGGCTATGCGGCTAGCAACCCATCACTGTATTGATTGCTTTTCCATCTTCTCGCCCACCATGACGCTAAAACTGGCTTTTGGGTCTTGCGGCCCTGGGCTCTGCATAGAACCGCAAGAACCAAAATGCTCTGTCTGCCCCATTAGGGATAAAGACGTGATAGTATGTATGTGTATGTAATATTAGTAGCATGAGGGCGCCACTTCTGCTACCATTTCGCCTTAAGTGACCTCACGTTCAATTTCAGACGCACACCGGCCTGAAGCCGTTCAAGTGCGAGATGTGCGGGAAGAGCTTCAAGTTCTCGAGCCAGAAGCGCGAGCACATCGCGTACGTGCACATGAAGAAGCCGTGGCCGAAGCGGGCGCGCGGGGAGCGGAGAGCGGTGAGGAATGTTCTTCATCTTTCTAATAGCTACATGTTCATGGGAGTTTTTTCCTGAGAAACCAAAAATGACAAAGATACAGCCATGGTATAATAAAATAAGGTATTCTCTTCCCGTGACAGCTGATGACGTAGGTGGAACTTGACTACGTCATCAGTCTGATATGTTGCCACTGTGTGAAATTGAATTACCCGAGCGTAATGCATTTTTGAACTTTATATACTAATTTCGAATTAATAATCCATTATATCAATTTATAAAATATTGAATTGATGAATCACGCGAGAATCGCAAGATACTAAATAGCTAAGTTACTTTATATTTTATTTAATATTCATGAACTAATTGAGAAAGTCCATAAATTTACTGAAAAGAACAATCAGTGGCAACACTTTGTGACGTAGTCAAGTTCCATCTCGGGAAGAGAATACCTGTTTTATTATACCATGGATACAGCGCATATAAATTTCGCATGACGACACGGCTGGGTACGACTTTTACTTAAGTGTGACGTCGCAAGCCCCCACTCCGGAACTTTGACGCTCCGTACCTTTGTGAATTTTTACTTTTTTGGTAAACTGAAAAATACGGGTCCATTATTTTTGGATAATCTAAAAGGCGGACTAATTACAATCATACTTTTCGGACCCTGTCGTCACCCCTATTGTCCTAATTTCTCACTTGGACCATTACATATATATTTATATTAGCTTTGCATAAATGTGTGTCTGTATGTTTGCAGGTACACGCGCAGGAGGCAAGCGACGACGACCAACAGCAGATATGGCCGCCGTGCGAGTAATTTATGTATTTAAATAATGTAGTATTTGTAAATACATCAAAATAATAAATAATTTTAAGTTTACCCAGACTTACTCATATACGTTTTTTTTTTATATTCTACTTCCAGGCCTGTGTCACTCCCCGTTTAGGTATCGAAAATATACCTACGTACACGAGTATGATGGGCAAGAAGGCGATGGATTGCTAGCCGCATCGCCGATGAACATGATACGCATTTTTGCCAATTCCCTCGATCGGCTTTTACGATCTGCGCAGGAAGAGAGGCAGCTGGTACATTTTAAGTTCTTCCTTATCCCCCAGATCAACATGAAAGAATATTTTTTGTAAAAGCTACCCTTTCGTTATGTGTTTAACCCCCATATAAATAAAAAATAACAAGTGTTTATTATACCTATTTTAGTTAAAACGTGTTTTGTCCCTTTCCCTCTTTTCAACATTTAACATTGAAGGTACGAGACAAAACATATTTTAACTAAAATTGGTTTAGCAAGAGTTTGTATTTTTTATGAAGAAAGGGGAAGGAGGTGAACGTTAAATAAAATCACTTTAGTATTAAATTACATTTATTTCAAATACTATCGATTCTCTAATAGGCTCACAAAAAAATAAATAAAACTTTATATAATCGTTACTTACTAGTCCTACTACATTAATATGTACATATCCACTATTTATTTTATTCTTATAAGATTTTGGAGATCCAAGGTTATGATGACATTTATAGGCCAGTGGCGTAATTTGTATAAGACATTTTAAAAGTCTGAATAAATAATAATTACCTTATAATTTAATAGGTTATAATAAATTATAAAGAAATATATTTGTTTTGATATTAAGGTTGAACTAGCCGCGGACTCGAACTCACAGGTGGGCGTGGCCAAAAAGCACGCTGTCTCACCTAACATTGTGGCGGGCGAAAGCAGTGAGGTGAAATGCACGACTAATTAAAGTAAATCGAGCGCGTAAAAAAAATACGAACTTAAAGATCTTTGGAAAAAGGGGTTTAATGCAAAAACTACTCAATTACAAATAAAGTTTATTAAAATCTTCGATAATTAAGCTGTTTCGGTGCAGACTTTGTTTTGGAGATTGTACACCTTTTATTACTTAATTACGCCGAAAATAAAAATCAGCAAGAGTAACGAATCTTTGATGGCTCATAACTTTTTAATGGCTTTTTATTTTACTATTTTTTATCCATACCAACAAAATTTAAGAGACAAAACGATATATGTAAAAAATCATCAGGTCTTTTTGGCTCTACTGCAGGAGCACGACCATCTCTGTTTTACCAGCCAGAGCCATACTTGGCCAGAGCAGCCAGAGGACTTTACAACACGGCAAACTTTGGATGTACAATGTCAAACAATGGAGGAAATCACCTTCGCAATTTGTATAGAAAAAGTATCGACTAGTTCCACCTTAAGAAGAAAGTACCTGATTTAACTTGTTGGAAAATAACAGATACACACACATAGTATATTTCTGTCTATATATACATATAAAAGTTAACATTATCTCTACTGCACACACAAACACAGCACACACTTACAGTTAACCCCGGCTATTATGTTTAAAGGCGGCGCATGCGACGAGTTTCAGTCTATCCCTGTCACGAAGTCTACGTGCGAAAGAGATAGTAGAATACGATGTGATGCCGTCTCTGTCATACGTTGAGTTTGTGATAGAGATAGACAAAAACCCATCGTGCGCCCGCGTCTCTTAGCGGACGCCTTAAAAACCGAGCTCTAGCGGATAAATCTAGAACTAAATTGACTCAAAAAATGCACTCACGTTTAGTTTCTGTTTTTTTAAGTTGACTGCCTTAGGCGCGACCACGCAACGTTTTATTCATTTATTTAAAAACTTTATTGAACCAAAAGCAACAATAGGTGGGCTTAAGAGTCCCCTTACCCTAGACCAAAATACAATCTTCCATACAAACGTAGTCTACGTTTTATTTCGAAATGACATGCCCGATTTCGGCCAAATTTTGTGTTTTCAAAGATATTGTAATCATCTAGGGATATACTTGGTTTTCACAGTCAAAATATGAACTTTAAATAGGATATAGTGTGTTATATCATTTTTGAAACTTCTACATCCATCTTCTTCCCAGTTCATAACTAGTGGTTCGCCGCGAACTTAGACCTCGCGATTATTATTCCAAAATATAGTACGTTTTACTGAATGAATTTTAATTTAGAGTGAAACTGTGTTTTTTTTTTCAGATTTTCCAACCTCCTTTCTTCTTCTATTCTGAGCTGCTGAAGTTCCCAGTTCATAATTATACCGTCGGAAACCAATGATAACTGCAATTACAAGTTTTTCCCGAAATCTGACATGTGGTTTCAAAATAAAACGTAGACTCCGTTTGAATGGAAATGTCTAGGGTAAGGGGTTTGTCTATCAAAATTCTGTCCCTCTTTTCAGTCTAACTCTTGTTTGCTTTTCAGTCTCTGTCACAAACTGTACGTGCAAAAGAAATAGCAGAATAGGTTGCGTGACGCCGTGTCTCTGTCGCACGTAGAGTTTGTGACAGAGATAGAATGAACACGTCGCGTGGTTCCACTTGACGCAGTTTACGTCCTTAAACATTTTGGTCGAGATATACACACAAAAATGCATCGTTTATTTTTAATATCACTATTCTTCTTTTAAGGCGAAATGGCAGCAGAGATCGGCGGAGGTGGCGCCCTCATGAAATGAATTGTTTAATTGAATTGTTTAAAGGTAAATATGATGATAATTAGCTATTTGATTTCCAACAATTTCTGGAAGGACTTTTGAATTATTTTAAAAGTGACCGTTAAAAGTGATTGTATTAGTGCGCCTAGTTTTAAAACGAGTTTTCAAAGTATTGCCAATTTAAAAAAAAAATCGTTTAAAACTAGACGGGCAATCAATAATACTTTCAGCGGTCGTCCATGGAATGATTTGAAGGTCTTTCTGGAATTGTTGGAGGTCAAGTTGTTGATTGTCACCGTGTTTGCTTTTAAACAGTTTGTTTCGAATGAGGGCGCCACTTCTGCTGGGGTCTGCTACCATTTCACCTTTAAAAAAGTATATATTTGAGATATAATACGAACTATGAGTATAAGCAAATACCACGAGGTAAATAACATATTATACCAGTTGCTTTATAATGAGGGTTTCCAAAATATAGAACACTAGATGGCAGCACAGTGACACAGCAGAGTAACTGCCTCCGTGGTGTAACGGTTAGAGCGTTCGGCTCATACCCGGAGGTCCCGGGTTCGATTCCCGGCGGGGGCAACGACTTTGTGTTCTTGTCCTAGTTTGGTTAGGACATTGCAGGCTGATCACCTGATTGTCTGATAAGTAAGATGATCAACGTTAAGCCGTCGGTCCCGGGCACTGTTTTTGACATTGGTCGTTACCTAAAACCATGTCAGAGGCCTTTAAGGCGGTTTAAAAACTCTGACACTAGTGTTAGTCACTAACACACACGATAAGAAGATGAAGCACAGTGACGTCAAGTACAATAAATGCCGTAATTGGATACATTTGACTTAGGGCCTGACTTGCTTTGATAGAGATAGTTTTATTGCGATTTCTAAAAGTGGAAAAAGAAAAGAGTGCCGTATTTATCCTTGTCGCCGACCGAGCATTTGTTCATAGTCAGGTTATAGGCACACTTTAAATTGCATTTCCCATGCTGGTCTGGAAGAAACGAAAAAACTTAGAATGTACCAGCTGCTTCTCTTCCCACGCAGATCGTAAAATCCGATCGAGGGAATGGGCAAAAATGCGAATCATTTTAACAGGCGATGCGGCTAGCAATCCGTCACTGTATTGACTGCTTTTCCATCTTCTCGCCCACCATGACGCTAAAAGTGGCTTTTGGGTCTTGCGGCCCTGGGCTCTGCATAGAGCCGCAAGACCCAAAATGCTCTGTCTGCCCTATTACGGATAAAGACGTGATAGTATGTATGTTAAATTGCATATACTTGAAGTGTGCCTATAACCCGACTAAAAACAAAATATACCTAGTATCATTAATATGTCTTCTCTTACGCCGGTCGCTCGGTGGCAAATTGATAACTATATGATTTTAGAGTTTCACGGTCACAATATCGTTTTTTGCCAGATTAATCGCGGTAAGTCCCGTAATACTAATAACAGAAATTTATAACTTCTTGTATTTATTTCGGTTTTGAATTAGGTATATTGCTTATTGATATGAATAGTAAAAATAATTGATTAAAATACAGTATTGTTACGGTTTACTCACGTAGTATAGTCAATCTAAACCTGGTCGGCAATGACGACTTCTTTACGTAAGTGAACCGTTCAACTATACATCATGGAAGGAACATACCCGTAATAAATCAAACCACGGGCTATAGTAGATCACTATAGCATAATATAGAATTAAAATAACAGTCAAAGAACAAAAAAAATGGCATTTCCATACTAAAGTGTACAGTCCGGGCAATTGTATGGGAATGTCGATATTTTGGTATTTTATTTTATTATGCTATAGTGATCTAGTATAGTCCGTGGTTCGATTTATTACGGGTATAGCCCTTCCACGTTTTATTTATAATGATCTAAGACACTAAATTATTACCAGAGACGAGTATATTTAAAATTAAATACAACATATTGACTGACTGAGATCAATAAAATTACTTGTGAGATTTGTAATGAGATTATAACATAACACGAACAGCGCCAAGGCACCTCTGAATCAGATTTTGTGGTGTATAATGACATATACACGTGGTATATTTATAAAATTATTTTTAAAATATTTTTTTAAAGAACTTATTTAAAAAAAAATCTTACAACATTCTGTTTTTAATTGTCGGTCACTAGTGACCGATATTGCGTTGAAAATCTTTTGATACCATTGTGTTTCTGTTTTTAATGTCGGTCACCAGTGACCGTCATGGCGTTTAAGGACCTTTGATACCACAGAGCACGCCTAGTCCTCCATGCTAAGCGCGCACTTCTACAAGACCTTTGACACCATTGAGACTGCTTTTAACTGTCGGTCACCAGTGACCGTCAGCGAGTCTAGTCCTCCATGCTGAGCGCGCACTTCTGCCAGTCGTCCCGTGGCCGCGGCCGCGCGCGCTTGGGCCACGGCTTCTTGAGGTGCACATGTTCCACGTGCGCGCGCTGCTCGCCGGCCGTCGTGAAGCACTTGCCGCACGTGTCGCACTTGAACGGCTTCAGGCCCGTGTGGATCTGTCGACAATATGAGTCTTAACAAACTGGACCAACCTGTCTTTCTTTATATACAATACTATAAATGCGAAAGTGAGATTTTATATTTATTTGTTTCTATGTTTGTTGGTCTGTTACCACTTCACACCTCAACCACTGAACCTATATAGATGAAATTTGGTATGGATATAGTTTGATACCCTGGGAAGGACATAGGATAGTTTTTATCCCGAAATTCCCACGGAGAGCAAAGCCCACGGGCACAGCTAGTAAAACGACAGTCGTTTTAAAGTGTCCCCTACTCTGGTATGATACTAAAGGTGACCCTGCCAGCATACTTATTAAGATCCAACCAGCGTACTTATTAAGATTCTACGAGCATACAAATGAAGATCCTACCAGAATACTAATAAAGATCCCTCCAGCAAACTAATTAAGATCCTGCCAGCATACTAATTAAGATTCTACTAGCATACTATTTCAAATCCTACCAGCATACAAATAAAGATCCTGCCAGCGTACTAATCAAGATCCAACCAGCATACTAATTAAGATCCTACCAGCATACTAATAAAATCCTACCAGCAATGTTCTTATTAAGATCCTACCAGCATTGTAAAGATCCTACCAGCGTTCTTATTAAGATCCTACCAGCATAGTAATTAAAATCCTACCAGCATTCTAATTAAGATCCTACCAGTATACTAATTAAGATCATACCAGCGTACTAATTAAGATCATACCAGCAAACTAAGATCCTACCAGCATACTAATTAAGATCCTACCAGCGTACTTATTAAGATCCTACCAGCATACAAATGAAGATCCTACCAGAATACTGATAAAGATCCTTCCAGCAAACTAATTAAGATCCTACCAGCATTCTTATTAAGATCCAACCAGCATACTAATTAAGATCCAACCAGCATACTAATTAAGATCCAACCAGCATACTAATTAAGATCCTACCAGTATACTAATTAAGATCATACCAGCGTACTAATTAAGATCATACCAGCAAACTAAGATCCTACCAGCATACTAATTAAGATCCTACCAGCGTACTTATTAAGATCCTACCAGCATACAAATGAAGATCCTACCAGAATACTGATAAAGATCCTACCAGCATACTAATTAAGATCCTACCAGCGTACTTATTAAGATCCTACCAGCATACAAATGAAGATCCTACCAGAATACTGATAAAGATCCTTCCAGCAAACTAATTAAGATCCTACCAGCATACTAATTAAGATCCAACCAGCATACTAATTAAGTTACTACCAGCATATTAAAGAGATCTCTCCAAGACTGATCTGCGCCGCTGGTGACAAGAGGGCTGGCTGTTTTTTCGCACAACGAATCAGTATTGCGATCCAACGCGGAAATGCGGCCAGCGTTCTTGGCACTATGCCACATGGGCAAGATTTTTTAGACTAAATTAGTAGTTTACTTTTTTTTGTATGTATATTTGTAAATATGTATTTTTTTATCCTTCTTATTTCCTTAAATAAATAGAGCTATTAAGATCATACCAGCAAACTAATTAAGATCCTATCAGCGTTCTAATTAAAATCCAACTAGCATACTAATTAAGATCCTACCAGCGTACTTATTAAGATCCTACCAGCATACAAATGAAGATCCTACCAGAATACTAATAAAGATCCCTCCAGCAAACTAATTAAGATCCTACCAGCATACTAATTAAGATCCAACCAGCATACTAATTAAGTTACTACCAGCATACTGATTAAGATCCTACCAGCATCGTATTTAGATCCTACCAGCATAGTAATCAAGATCCTAATAGCATACTAATAAAGATCCTACCAGCGTTCTAATAAAGATCCTACCAGCAGACTAATTTCAATCCTACCAGCATACTAAAAAAATCCTACCAGCGTACTAATTAAGATCCTACCAGCATACTAATTAAGATCCTACCAGCACACTTATAAAGATCCTACCAGCGTACTAATTAAGAACCTACCAGCATACTTATAAAGATCCTACCAGCATTCTTATATAGATCCTAAAAGCACCAGCATACTTATAAAATTCCTACCAGCGTGCTAATTAAGATCCTACCAGCATACTAATTAAGATCCTACCAGCATTCTAATAAAGATCCTACCAGCATACTAATTTAAATCCTACCAGCGTACTTATAAAGATCCTACCAGCGTACTAATTAAGATCCTACCAGCATTCTAATAAAGATCCTACCAGCATACTTATAAAGATCCTACCAGCATACTTATAAAAATCCTACCAGCGTGCTAATTAGGATCCTACCAGCATACTAATTAAGAGTCTCCAGCACACTTATTAAGATCCTACCAGCGTACTTATAAAGATCCTACCAGCGTACTAATAAAGATCATACCAGCGTACTAATTAAGATCCTACCAGCATAATAATAAAGATCTTACCAGCACACTTATAAAGATCCTACCAGCGTACTAATAAAGATCTTACCAGCACACTTATTAAGATCCTACCATCATACTTATTAAAATCCTACTAGCATACTAATAAAGATCCTACCAGCACACTTATTAAGATCCTACCAGCATACTAATTAAGATCCTACCAGCATACTAATTAAGATCCTACCAGCATACTAATTAAGATCCTACCAGCATACTAATTAAGATCCTACCAGCATACTAATTAAGATCCTACCAGCATACTAATTAAGATCCTACCAGCATACTAATTAAGATCCTACCAGCATAATAATAAAAATCTTACCAGCACACTAATAAAGATCCTACCAGCATACTAATTAAGATCCTACCAGCATACTTATTAACATTCTACCAGCATACTAATTAAGATCCTACTAGCATACTAATAAAGATCCTACCAGCGTACTAATAGAGTTCCTACCAGCATACTGAAAAGATCCTACCAGCATACTAATTCAAATCGTACCAGCATACTAATTAAGATCCTACTAGCATACTAATAAAGATCCTACCAGCGTACTAATTAAGATCCTACTAGCATACTAATAAAGATCCTACCAGCGTACTAATAGAGTTCCTACCAGCATACTGAAAAGATCCTACCAGCATACTAATTCAAATCGTACCAGCATACTAATTAAGATCCTACTAGCATACTAATAAAGATCCTACCAGCGTACTAATAGAGTTCCTACCAGCATACTGAAAAGATCCTACCAGCATACTAATTAAGATCCTACTAGCATACTAATAAAGATCCTACCAGCGTACTAATTAAGATCCTACTAGCATACTAATAAAGATCCTACCAGCGTACTAATAGAGTTCCTACCAGCATACTGAAAAGATCCTACCAGCATACTAATTCAAATCGTACCAGCATACTAATTAAGATCCTACTAGCATACTAATAAAGATCCTACCAGCGTACTAATAGAGATCCTACCAGCATACTAAAAAGATCCTACTAGCATACTAATAAACATCTTACCAGCATACTTATAAAAATCTTACCAACATACTAATTAAAATCCTACCAGCGTACTTATTAAGATCCTACTAGCATACTAATTAAGATCCTACCAGCATACTTATAAAAGTCCTACCAGCATACTAACCCTTCCGCCTGGAAATATGGTCATATTATTCCTCTACCCAAAAAACCTAATCCATCTGATCCCTCACATTTTCGCCCAATTTCTATCCTACCTATTCTTTCCAAGATACTTGAGCATCATGTCCAGAGACATCTTTCAGTGCATTTAAACCGTCATAAAATACTGAGTCGCTTTCAGTCTGGTTTTCGAACTGGCCATAGTACTACCACAGCACTTCTCAAAATCACCGAAGACATCCGCGCCAACATAGAGAATAAAGCTTTTGTTTTGTTAGACTTCTCTAATGCGTTTAATACGGTAGATTTTGATATTTTGATTGGATTAATGCGTTCTCTTAATTTCTTGCCCATTACTCTGTCTTGGTTTTATTCCTACTTTACGGAACGTTTTCAACTGGTCAAAGTCGACGATCGCCGTTCTGACTGGTGCGAAGTTAAGTCTGGTGTTCCGCAGGGTGGAATATTATCCCCTATTCTCTTCTCTTTGTTCATTGATGGTATTACTGCTTCTCTCTCTTCATCCTTTCATCTATATGCTGATGATTTGCAGATATATGCAGCCGCCCCTGTTCAGAATTTCCTTCATGCTATTAGTGCAATCAATTCTGACCTTACTTGTATTGCTAACTGGTCTCGTCAGTTTGGGCTTTCAGTCAATGCTGCAAAATCCCAAGCCATTATCATAGGTAGCTCCCATTTTATTTCAAAATTAAATGAAGTTGATATTCCAAATCTAGTACTTGACAATATTGTAATTCCTTTCTCTTCTAAAGTCACTAATTTGAATATCATCTTCGATCAAACTTTATCTTGGACTCCTCAAGTGAATGAAATCAGTCGTAAAATGTTTGTTTCCTTACATTCCTTGAGACGTATGCAATACTTCCTCCCGTATCGAACTAAAGTACTCTTGGCACAATCCCTTCTTATCCCTATCCTCGATTATGCAGATGTTGCTTATTTAGATCTTACCCAGTGTTTATTAGATAAACTTGAACGGTTGCAAAATCAGGGCATTAGATTTATTTTCGGGTTGCGTAAGTTTGATCATGTATCTGAGTTTCGCACTCAGCTCAAATGGCTTCCAATAAGACTTCGTAGAAACAGTCATATCCTTTCTCTACTTTATAAAGTCCTTTTTAATCCCCAGTCCCCAAGTTACCTCTCTGAGAGGTTCTCATTTAGAGAGATCGACAGTCGCCTACGTGGTAGTGGTATCCCTCATTTGCTAATTCCTGCTCATGTCTCGCAGTCCTACGGGGATTCATTTTCGGTTCTCGCTGCCCAGTTGTGGAATGCGCTACCTGCAGACGTGAAAAGTGCGCCGTCTCTCGATTCCTTCAAGATCAGACTTAGTATTATGACGACTCCTCAGACATGTAGATATATTGTAGTTTATGTATTTTACTTATGATATTATTTATAGATGTAGTTTGTTTTGGATATATATATATATAAGTTTATGTATTATACGTATGAATATATGTTTATTTTTGTAATAAATATAAGTTATTCCGATATGAACACTTTGACTTCTACTCGTTATGCCCATTTATTGTATCCTTTAGCTGATATTTGGTTGACTGGAAGGGATCCCATTATGGGATAAGTCCGCCTTTGTACCTACAAATTTTATGGTTTGTTATTGTTCTTATGTTTATAATGTTTATGTACAATAAAGATATATACAACAACAACAACTAATAAAGATCCTACCAGCATACTTATAAAGATCCTACCAGCATACTAATAAAGATCCTACCAGCATAATAATAAAGATCCTACCAGCATAATAATTAAGATCCTACTAGCATACTAATTAAAATCCTACCAGCATACTTATAAAGATCCTACCATCACACTAATAAAGATCCTACCAGCATACTAATTCAAATCGTACCAGCATACTAATTAAGATCCTACTAGCATACTAATAAAGATCCTACCAGCGTACTAATAGAGTTCCTACCAGCATACTAAAAAGATCCTACTAGCATACTAATAAACATCTTACCAGCATACTTATAAAAATCTTACCAACATACTAATTAAAATCCTACCAGCGTACTTGTTAAGATCCTACCCGCATACTAATTTAGATCCTGCCAGCATACTAATAAAGATCCTACCAGCGTACTAACAAAGATCCTACTAGCATACTAATTAAAATCTTACTAGCATACTAATAAAGATACTGCCAGCATACTAATAAAGATCCTACAGGCATACTAATTAAGATCCTACTAGAATACTAATTTAGATCCTACCAGCATACTAATTATGATCCTACCAGCATACTTATTAAGATCCTACCGGCATACTAGTAAGACGAATCTGCCAGCATACAAATGACGACCCTGCAAGCATAACACCGGCGACCCTGCCAGTATAAAAAGGCTGTACACACAAACATGTGCCGTCTCCGGTTGTTGAAGAAGGCGAAGTGCTTCCCACACAGCGGGCACTCGTACGAGGGCCGCGTGGCACTATGCACGCGCATGTGGAACTCCAGGTCGGTCTTTTGCGTGAAGCTTTTGCCGCAGCGCTTGCTTAAAGCGCTTCTCGAATCTAATTTCCTAATTGCGACCCTGCCCATCAAGTCGCTTCATCTCTAAATGACTGCCAGCATAGTAATGACGACCCTGCCATCATACTACATGACGACCCTGCCAGCATACTACATGACGACCCTGCCAGCAAACTATATCACGACCCTGCCAGTATACTATACAACGACTTTGCCAGCCAACTGCAAGACGACCCTGCCAGCATTCATATTACGACCCTGCCAGCATAATACCGGCGATCCTGCCAGTCCAAAAAAGGCTGTACTAACAAACATGTGCCGTCTCCGGTTGTTGAAGAAGGCGAAGTGCTTCCCACACAGCGGGCACTCATACGAGGGCCGCATCGCGCTGTGCACCCGCATGTGGAACACCAGGTTGGTCTTCTGCGTGAAGCTTTTGTCGCAGCGCTCGCATTTGAAGCGCTTCTCGCGTCTCTAATTTTCTAATTACAACCCTTCCCATCAAGTCGCCTTATCTCTAAATGATGACCTTGCCAGCATAGTAATGACGAACCTGCCGTCATTATACATGACGACCCTGTCAGCAAACTAAAGACGACCCTGCTAGCATACTGCATAACGACCCTACTAGCATACTACATAAAGACCCTGCCAGCAAACTACAAGACGGATCTATCAGCAAACTACATGACGACCTTGTCAGCACACTACATAACGACCCTGCCAGCATACTTATGACGACCCTGCTAACACACTACTGACGACTCTGCCAGCATACCAATGGCGATCCTGCCAGCACACTACCGGCGACCCTGCCATTATAAAAAGGCTGTACTCACAAACATGTGCCGTCTCCGGTTGTTGAAGAAGGCGAAGTGCTTCCCACACAGCGGGCACTCGTACGAGGGCCGCGTGGCGCTGTGCACCCGCATGTGGAACACCAGGTTGGTCTTCTGCGTGAAGCTTTTGTCGCAGCGCTCGCATTTGAAACGCTTCTCGCCGGTGTGCACCCACATGTGATCTTTTAGGAGGGCCATGCTCTGAAACCAAAAATATAAACTTGTACGGGGACATTACGAATGATCCAGTGCAAACCTCTTTGCCTCCAATCCGACGATCCACGCATGCGCGAAGAGCACCCCACGTGTTGAGTCTATGTCTTCCTTTAACAGTAATTTTTTGGGGTTGTCGGATTTTTTCATTTCATTTTATTATAGATATTGTTTAAGAAAATCGGCAAGACCTGCCTGAAGTGGAGTTAAGCGCGTTGCTCAAGACAGATCGAGATGGAGTCTTTGCAGACGCCCTTCTGCTTCAGATACGGACATAGGACCATAGTCAAGTAAGTCATAGATATTGTTTGTACAACACACATAGTTTCTGGGTATAAACAGTTTACACGCGTAGTAAAAGACTTCATGGCGGGGTAATTGGTGCGGTTCTAGTCGGGGTGCAGGGGGGGAGGGGGGGTGTAAAGCTGTAAGTTACCTCGAACAGCCGCCCGCACTGCTCGCACATGCAGGGCGTCTTCATGGCGGGGTACTTGGTGCGGTTCTTGTCGGGGTGCAGGGGGGGAGAAGGGTGTTAAGCTGTAAGGTACCTGGAACAGCCGCCCGCACTGCTCGCACATGCAGGGCGTCTTCATGGCGGGGTACTTGGTGCGGTTCTTGTCGGGGTGCAGGGGGGGAGAAGGGTGTTAAGCTGTAAGGTACCTGGAACAGCCGCCCGCACTGCTCGCACATGCAGGGCGTCTTCATGGCGGGGTACTTGGTGCGGTTCTTGTCGGGGTGCAGGGGGGGAGAAGGGTGTTAAGCTGTAAGGTACCTGGAACAGCCGCCCGCACTGCTCGCACATGCAGGGCGTCTTCATGGCGGGGTACTTGGTGCGGTTCTTGTCGGGGTGCAGGGGGGGAGAAGGGTGTTAAGCTGTAAGGTACCTGGAACAGCCGCCCGCACTGCTCGCACATGCAGGGCGTCTTCATGGCGGGGTACTTGGTGCGGTTCTTGTCGGGGTGCAGGGGGGGAGAAGGGTGTTAAGCTGTAAGGTACCTGGAACAGCCGCCCGCACTGCTCGCACATGCAGGGCGTCTTCATGGCGGGGTACTTGGTGCGGTTCTTGTCGGGGTGCAGGGGGGGAGAAGGGTGTTAAGCTGTAAGGTACCTGGAACAGCCGCCCGCACTGCTCGCACATGCAGGGCGTCTTCATGGCGGGGTACTTGGTGCGGTTCTTGTCGGGGTGCAGGGGGGGAGAAGGGTGTTAAGCTGTAAGGTACCTGGAACAGCCGCCCGCACTGCTCGCACATGCAGGGCGTCTTCATGGCGGGGTACTTGGTGCGGTTCTTGTCGGGGTGCAGGGGGGGAGAAGGGTGTTAAGCTGTAAGGTACCTGGAACAGCCGCCCGCACTGCTCGCACATGCAGGGCGTCTTCATGGCGGGGTACTTGGTGCGGTTCTTGTCGGGGTGCGCGCGCCGGAAGTGCTGCGCGTACAGCCGCAAGTCGCGCAACTGGACGCCGCACTGGAAGGAATATTAATAGGGTCATGCCTACCCACCGCCTTGTAGTATATTATGCAAATCGTCAATAAAAGACGGATTTTAATCGAGGGCCATAGATGAATCACAAACAAGTGATTCACGGCCCTCGATATAAATCCGTTTTATTCAAGAGTTGCATACTATACTTTATACCACGACTACAAGAAAAATAAAGATTTATATGCGAAAATAGAAATTTAATGAATAAAAATGAAGGTTCAATTAATTACCAAGATAGTGATTAAAAGCATTAAATGCATTTTATTCACTGTTTTCAGTGAATAAAATAAACTTTTAAAGGGGGTATGGTATAAACATAATTATTCTTATCACTTTCCACTGTCAAGCTTTCACGGTTCATGAGATACAGCCTGGTCACAGACAGACAGACGGACAGCAGTCTTAGTAATAGAGTCCCGTTTTACCCTTTGGGTACGGAACCCTTAAAAATGCCATTTTTCTAACTTGCCTTGGCTGGGGATTAAACCCCGAACCTCCGGAGTGAGGAACTAGCATCTTCGTCTAAGGCAAGCCTGCCCATCGCCTTATAATCATAATTATTTCTCTTCCTTCACTAGATGGCGCTATAAGGTAATCATTAAAACATTTAATTTTTTTATCACTATTATTTAAATAAAGTAATACTCTAATTAAATATAACTTATATGAAATGCAATAAATATTTTTAAAGTATATTTAACACTTATTTGCTGGTGTGTGCTGCCATCTCTGTGTCGTCGCACCTACCAGTTTTGCCTACTTACGGGCCCTCCAATAGTTTCCATGGCTTTGGGTATCTTTAACGTTAGTACTTATATAATCTTTGGTAAAAATCTTTGAAAAATGATGTCGCTTGTCATTGATAATGTCCATTTCGAAGGTTAACTGCCTCCTTGGTGTAGTGGTTAGAGCGTTTGGCTCATACCCGGAGGTCGCGGGTTCGATTCCCGGCGGGGGCAACGACTTTGTGTTGTTATCCTAGTTTGGTTAGGACATTGTAGGCTTATCACCTGATTGTCTGATAAGTAAGATGATCCGTGCTTCGGAGGGCACGTTAAGCCGTCGGTCCCGGTCACTGTCTTTGACATTGTTCGTTACCTAAAACCATGTCAGAGGCCTTTAAGGCGGTTTAAAAACTCTAGTGTTAGTCACTAACACACATGATAAGAAGAAGATTTCGAAGGTAATTGCAGAAAAAAATGACTCTAAAAAAAGTATGAAGTCATGGTTGTGATTTTCATACAAAACTCATACAAAATGTTTAATATGACGTTCAGAAAAAAGTATCTGATTTTACTCGTTGGAATGGAAACTAGCCGATCAATTTGAAACTAGACTTTCCTTAACCAAACATAGTTTTGAGTATGTTTGAAAATTCTCGATCTTATTAGCAGTGCCGTAAATAGCCTTTTTTGCGCCCTGTGCGAGCTTCTATAACTGCGCCTTTTTTTTTTTAGATATTATAGGTACCCTAGAGCAATGCTATGTATAGGTCTACTTTATTTCATTCAGGATGATAAAATAAAGCACAAGGAACTTGGTGTTGGTGGACCAATTATCTAATATTCTGGAAGAAAAATCTTTTTTTTTTAAAGAATTGATGTGGGCCAACAAGCAGATGAGCCATCTGATGTTAAGTGGACCCTTCGCCTATTATATCACCCACTGTGTCTCACTCACTAAAACTCAATCGCAAGTTCACTAGTGCAAATGCGTTGCCCACCCTGATCTTGAACTTATCAGGAGCAAACCGAAAAAATAATAGTCCTGCCTGATCTGGCCGTTCTTGCGCCCCCCAGAGTCTACGCCCTGTGCCTGGGCACCGGTGGCACC
Organism: Acrobasis consociella; assembly: GCA_963555685.1. Taxonomy (NCBI): domain Eukaryota; kingdom Metazoa; phylum Arthropoda; class Insecta; order Lepidoptera; family Pyralidae; genus Acrobasis; species Acrobasis consociella. The sequence goes on along the minus strand of OY743132.1, from coordinate 7,870,025 downwards.
GCCCTATTTACGGCACTGCTTATTAGTATTTTACTGTATATATTCAGATCTCAATATAAATTTTCTCAATAAGCTTGATCGTCTCGTTAATAATTGTATTCGTTTTATTTTCTGCCTTCGCAAATATGATCATATATCATCTTTCCGTGCTGAGCTTAAATGGCTTCCTATCCGTGAACGCAGACAAATGCGAATTCTTTGCACTCTCTTTTCAATTCTTTCGAATCCAAATTCTCCTCAATACCTTAAATGCAAATTTCAATTTTTTTTCTGACACTCATGATCGGCAACTTCGTTCTGCCGACACTTTTCTTCTCGCTATTCCTCTACATCGCACGAGCTTTATAGAAAACTCTTTTACCTTACAAGCTTCACGGCTCTGGAATGCTTTACCCGTTGACATTAAGGACATTTCCACAAAATTTTCTTTCAAAAGAAAAGTACACTCTCTTCTTCTTAAATAATGAATCCCCTTTCAGTTTCATCATCATCATTAATGTTTATGTATGTATATGTGTATGTATGTTATAAGTGTAGGTATATGTACCTATGTATATAGGTATATTATTAGGTATCTGTGTGTTGTCTTTATTTAAGTAATTTTGCGCCGCTACCAAATCTCTGTTTATCCTTATGGTTGACTGGGAGAGAACGCTTTTAGCGTTAAGTTCGCCAATTGTATACAATTTTATATTGTGGAACAATAAAGTTTTTTATAAATAAATATATTTTTGGTCAGAGTCAGTTGAAAATAGCTTTTTTTAAATTGTCCTGGGTCTTGGATGTTTATCTATATATGTATTTGTTATAAAATATAGCATCGTTGAGTTAGTATCCCATAACACAAGTCTCGAACTTACTTTGGGGCTAGCTCAATCTGTGTGATTTGTCCCTATATATTTATTTATTACATTTATTACCTGTTCGCAGGTGACAGGCCCCGGTTGGTCAGGCCGGCAGTCCTGGTTGTTCGGGTCCCTGGGATGAATAACCGGCCTCCTCTCGATCTTCCTCATCACCCTGCCATTTTTCTCCGTGTGCATGCTCTGCGAGTCGTTTCTTATGCGGTTGCTGTAAAAAAAATATTAGGATAACAGTTGAAGCGTGGAGTGGTAACAAACACAAAGATACAAACAATTATAAAAATCGCTTTCGCATTTATAATATTATGGATACCCTTCTGTGACTGCCTTCTTAAGTAACTTAAAGTGTCTACTAAGGTAACGAAACGTGCCTTCTGAAGTGACATAACGTGCCTTCAAAAACAACTTAACGAGCTTTCTAAAGCAACTTAACGTGCCTTTGAAAGCAACTTAACGTGCTACTTACGGGTCATTATCGCTGCTGTGTTTGGAGGACAACTTGAGATGTCTCTCGTGCGCGTCTTCTGACACAAACGTGACGTCACACGTCGCGCAGTACGGGCCCTCTAGCGGCATCTGAAATAAATAAATATTTACAGAAAAATGACACCGATTGAGCTAGTTTTTGGCCTTGGACAAGTTGACCAATCAGCTGATCCGAGTTTGTATAGAAAGCTAAAAATTACGTTTCATATTTCGACATGTGTTCCTTGGAGATAGTTGTTCAGTATCACTGACTTAATGCACCCTTAAAATAGTTTCAGTATATTTTGTTAGACCTTATCCGTCTTATTATGAAACTTATACTAAATTTGTTACTAGGTTTAAACCATTATCCGACCAAATCAAGCGTCAACTTGATTTATTCGGATAATGGTTTAAATCTGGTTACTGTTACTAAGTCACAGGTATGGAACTTCAAAGAAACGGAGTAACTAATATACCTAGTACTACTACAAACGAAACAATATGTCTGTGCACACGTCAAATGTGTGAGTTAAACAATCAGGGTCGCCACCACAGAATTTGTTGCTTTGCTTACCTGTTTTCATCACTCGGAAATCTATAAAACTTCCGTTCTTTATTGTTTTCCGTGGATAAACAATGATAATATGTGCAGTTTCTCACCATTATGATTCAATAATCCTAAGTGACTCGCGTAACGTCAACGTGCGACTAGCAAGAACCCTGTTTTACAGACGCTTACACGGCCCAATAACGGGGGAGGGGTTGCGAGGCGCCAGATTGCGGGGGACGGTGCGAGTTTCCGTTCTGTATGTAATACTATTATTAATTCTGTGACATTAGTGTGATTCATTAACGTACCGTCTTCTCAGCCAGCCGGTGTTTCTTCTTCTTGTGCACGTCGATGCCCTTCTTGCTCACGAACGTGTACCCGCACAGCTCGCAGACAAAGTCCGACACGTGCTTGATGCGGATGTGGCCCATGTAGGTCGTTAGCTTGCTGAAATTTGAAATAATACAGTCCAGTTGCGTTGGGTGACAATATGTGAAGGTAACTAATTTATAGACCAAATAAAAGAAAAATTTAACGTGAAAACATATAAGTAAGGAGGTTTAGAACTTAGAGAAAGAAAGAGAGACATGGAGAGCACTCCACCGACAAGAGTCCTGCTCTTAAATATAAGAAGAAGTAACTAATAGGTAATCCTGTGGTACTACAGGCGATAAATAAAAGATGGACTGTAGTTTAGTAGAATAGGGCCACTCCAAGACCTCCCGTGGATGTCGTAGAAGGCGACTTAGGAAATACAAGCTGAACAAAGCTTATAAACATCAGTGAGACCTCTCCAACCCGTCTGGCCGTGTGGGTGTAGGCCAAGTCCTCTGGCTGCTCTGGCCAAGTATAGTTCTGGTAGTACAGAGAGGGTCGTGCTCCTGTAGTGGAGACAGAAAGACTTGATAATGAAGAAAAAATGGACTGTAGTTTTAGGTTATGTGTAATGCCGGTTTACAAGCAATCAAAATTCACGAGACGTGCACACGAGTGAAAACGATGTCCTGTCAGACCGTCGCCGCAATATACAACGGAGAATGGATATACCCATAATAAATCAAACCACGGCCTATACTAGATCACTATAGCATAATAAAATTAAAATAACAGTGAAGAAACAAAAAAGAATTCGACATTCCCATATAAATTGCCCCGGCGGCTACATTAGTATAGAAATGCAATTTTTTTTGTTTATTACTGTTATTATGCTATAGTATATGCGTGGTGGGGACATCTCACATTCTCTCTCGTACGCTTGAAACCTAATAGCAGTGACGTCAAGAGCGATGTGCGTGCATCCTTTTTCTGTTACGTGACAGTTATCGCTCCCGTCAGAACTTACTTATATTTAGGCAGATTAAAAAACTCATGTCGCTTTCTTCGGTTTCAGTTCGGATTATGTTACTTATTGATATGAATAATAAATATATTTGATTACAACACCGCATTATACTATGTCGCCGTGTGGTTACGGCAGAGTAGAATAGGACAACTCCAAGACCTCCCGTGGATGTCGTAGAAGGCGACTTAGGGATTACAAGCTAAACAAAGCTTACAAACATCATGAGACCTCTCCAACCCGTCTGGCCAGCGTGGAGAGCTGGCCAGGCATGGCTCTGGTCAGAGACACAAAAAGACCTGACGATGATGATGATACTATGGGTTTGAACACTCACTCGAATTCGCTCGGACAATGTGGACACTGGTATTTCGTTCCTGAATGCCATTTCTCGTGTTCCCTTGCTACACCCCTGAAACAACCAAAAGTTTAATATACCTATTTCTTCAGTCAAATTTAGAAAAAGTATGATAGCTATATTTGGTAGCATACTATATGAATAGTTAGGGAGAGCGGATTTTTGTGAATGAGACAGTATCTATCTATATAATAATATATATAATAAAGCGGAACCTCCTGGCACAGGCATCTTTGATAGCTTAAAAGGAGACTCCAACACCTAGTTATGTAAGATCATTACTGTTATTAAACATTTTTCATTTTCATTTTCATTTTTCATATAACAGGTATAACGAATAGAAACATATTTTTGGCCCATCGCTTAGATTATTAAAAAATATTGCACACATATTTTTTCTTTTATCTGAGTAACAAAAAATGACAAAGATACAGCGCATTTGAATTTCGCATGTCGACACGGCTAAGTACGATTTTTACTTAGCGGTGACATCGCCCCCACTCCGGAACTTTGGCGCTCGGTATCTTTGTGAATTATTACTTTTTTGGTAAAATGAAAAATATGGGTCCAATATATTTGGGTAATCTAAAAGACGGACTAATTACAATCATACTTTTCAATTTTTCTACTGTACCTGTTTCTCGTGACAAACGGACACCCCTTACAGCTGTACTGCTCCGTGTGTTGCGCCGTGATGTGTTTCCGCAGGGCGCGCCCGGTCTTGAGCCTAGTCTTGCAGATGAAACACTCGTACGCGCCGCTTTGCTGCAAAATGATTGACATTCTTGATTTGTCGCTCCACAATGCATACATAATATGTATTTACATATAGGAGATAATAAGTAACATATATATACTACGCGGAAAGGACATACACGTAATAAATCAAGCCAGAGAGTATACTAGATCACTATATTATAATGATAATAAAATAACAGTTAAAACACAACGAAAAACATAAATTCATACAAATTGCCCGGGAACTTTAGTACGGAAAAACTGATTTCTTTTAGGTTTTTGAATTTTAATTGGTTCTTTTTTACGGTATTCTTGAAATGCGCTATTACTTTATTGAACTGGCTTTCAAGTTTGCTTTAATAAAACAGCAATCACTACACTGTTAGGTACATTCGGATTTACGTGGATGCCTTTTGGGCCTCAATGATCCTACTAATCTTATAAATGCGAAAGTGAGTTTGTATATTTGTTAGTTTGTTACCTCTTCACGCTAAAACTACTGAACCGATTGGATGAAATTTGGTATGGATATAGTTTGAGACTCGGGGAAGGACATAGGGTACTTATCCTGAAATTCCCACAGGGAGCGAAGCCCACGGGTACAGCTAGTAAGGTTATAAATACTCACGTCTGTGTGTCTGACTGCATGTGCGTCGTACCGATCCCTGATGTGGAAACCCCTGTAGCACACCGTACACTTGTAGATGGCGTTCTTATACGCGTCCGACTCCTGCCTCTTGGCTATTTCAGCTATTTGTTGCTCGTACGTCAACGTCGTGATGTTAAAGAGGTTCTCGTCTAAGGCCTCTTGCGTTTTCCGCCGTTTCACGTCTGAGGTTTTGTACCTAAAATAAATAAAAATTGTCGGTAGGAAAAAACGGAATGTTCCGTGTGGTTTCCGGTCTGATATAGAACTGTAGCGACCTCTACGCCACTATTCAAGAACTAGTGAATCAAGAAATGAAGACACGGAAATAGTCCACAAGAAAACTACTAGATGGCGCTGGCGGTATCCTACATCTCGATATCAGAGTTTCTTCTTTACCCTAGCCTTACGCTCGGCGAACGCCTCGCTCAGCGTCTTGTCACATACATATTATCACGCCTGTTTCCCATGGCGGTATGCAGAGACATGCCTACCCATCGTCATATAAACATTATTATTTCTTTTCCTTGTAACTAGATGGCGCTTTAAGGCAAAAATTAAAACACAAAAATCTTTTAAAACTATTATTTAAATAAAGTAGTACTTTAATTAGTTAAATAAGACTTATATGACATGCAATATATTTTTTAAAAGTATATTTAACACTTTCTTCGTCACCTTTTTGGCTAGTCGTGTGTGCTGCCATCTCTGAGAGGACGCTCCGCAACTCCCGTTTTGCGTGCTTACGGCCTCTCCAATCGTTTCTATGGCGTTGGGTATCTGTTACGTTAGTAATTATATTATCTTTGGCAGAGACTATGATCCTACACTTGCTACGATCCTGACAAACCTCTTTCGCTAAATCAACACTTATCAATCTGTTCTTCTTCGCCTTGTCACAGATTAATATAAGTATTACATACAAACCGAAATCCCCTAAGGGCCCGCGCAATATGCGTCCCCGTACCCCGACCCCGCACCTCTCCCCCGTTCTCGCCTTGTCGAGTGTTGAGGCGAACACACACATTGCCGTGTACATGGATGTATAGTTTCGTTTGTGGAAGTAGTAGGCATAAATTATACTCCGCTTCTATGAAGTGGCATACCTAGTGGTCTTGTTCACTAACAATATTATATCACTTACTTATCCATAGTAGAACTAGGGTTGTCATCGTCTTCGCACCTCTTCCTTTTCTTCTCCACCTTGACTTTGACCTTCCTCTTCTTCCTCGCCCCGCCCTTACGCAACACCTCGCTCACCATCTTGTTTACTAACTATAATATATCACTTATCCATAGTAGAACTAGGGTTATCATCATCCTCGCACCTCTTCCTTTTCTTCTCCACCTTGACCTTGACCTTCCTCTTCTTTCTCGCCCTACCCTTGCGCTACACCTCTCTAAATGTCTTGTTTACTAACAATATTATATCACTTACTTATCCATAGTAGAACTAGGATAGTCGTCGTCTTCGCACCTCTTCCTTTTCTTCTCCACCTTGACCTTGACCTTCCTCTTCTTTCTCGCCCTACCCTTGCGCTACACCTCTCTAAACGCCTTGTTAACTATAAATTGTATAATATATCACTTACTTATCCATAGTAGAACTAGGGTTGTCATCGTCTTCGCACCTCTTCCTCTTCTTCTCTACTTTGACCTTGACCTTCCTCTTCTTCCTCGCCCTGACCTTGCGTTCAGCGAACACCTCGCTCAGGGTCTTATCGTCACTATCGTCAAACCCGTCCACGAAGTCTTGGAAGAATATCTCGTTGGAATCATCTTCGTTTTTCACTTCTAACTCTATGGGGATCTGAAAAAATATTTTTTTTTGTTTACGCTTTAACTTTAATGTTTTATTTTAAAAATTAAGTTCAATTTTAATTTAATGCAAATAGGAAATTATGGCACCCCAGTTATTTCTGGCGACGGGCGGAGAGGGGAGGGGAGTGCATATTTAGATAAATAGACAAGACTCCTTAAATAAATGTAAATATGGCGCCCTATGTATTTCTAGCGACGAGGGAGATAAAAAGGAGTAGTAGAGCGGTAGAAGGGACAAGGGGCATATACTCGGCGTCCCCTAAATGTCCCCCCCCCCCCCCCTTTCAGACGTCTGAAAGTTTCGTTTCGTTTTTCGCAGATGTCTAAAAGTTTCGTTTCGTTTTTCGTATGTGTAAGTGGCCAACACTGGTGTCAGATTTTTCAGATTGTCTAAAGGCATCTGGCATAGCTTAACGACTGCCAAGTCTGAAAGTTATTCACGTAGAGAACATACCTCATCAGTTTCCACTTTGATGTCCTCCCTCCGGTCTTCCGGCTTGACGACCACCTCGTCGTCCACTATGACCATGTCAGACCAATCTGGGTCGTATATCCGCTGTATTAAGGGCGATTTTAGCTGGTTCAGCGTGCGGTTTATGGATTTTATGTCTCTTATTGTTATCTGAAACAGAAATAAAATAATTATTTCTCTTTCTTGTCACTAGATGGCGCCGATTCCTATCATTTAAATAAAGTAGTACTCTAATTAATTAAATATGACATAAATAAAATACAATAAATATGTTTAAAGTATATTCTACACTTTCTTTGTCAGTTTTTTGCTAGTCGTGTGTGCTGCCATCTCTGTGAGCCTACCCCGCAACTCCAGTTTGGCCTACTTACGGGCCCTTCAATAGTTTCTATGACGCAAACACAATTTAAAAAATCGGAATCCCATTCAAATCAGCGCTCAGCCAAATCGATTTGTATGGCAGGACGAAATTTTTTATCGATTTTCAGTATATATATATTTTTTTCAATTTCAAGAATAAATCTATAATATTATATAGAGATGGACTTATCAATTCACAAAATGGTCTGGTCCAATGGGCAAAAGAAGGACCAGAAAACCAAGTAAAAGGTGGGTAGACGACATCGTAGAAGTGGCAGGAAAAAGTGGCTGTAATCGGCCAAAAATAGAGAAAAGTGAAAAATTGTAACTAAACTATGGATCATGTGGAAATAAAAGCTATAATAAAAAAGAGAGTGCCTCCGCTGCCGGCGCCGGCTCCTCAAAATATCACTATTGGGAACCGGCGGTTATACTGCCAGTAGCCGAGATTTAAAACACCGGCTGCCGGCGCCAGCACTCAAAATTTGCCGTGAAGTGTAGGTTAGGTTCGTTAGGTTTCCTGTGACCAAAACACGAGACTCAAGCTAAGGGCGAAAGTAACACAGACACAGATCGTGTTATACCAGTGCCGGCAGCCAATTCGGTGTGACGTGTGGAGTGCTCCTCCTCTCGCCCCGGAGCGGCAGCGGAGGCCCTCTTTCGCCTGGACGTGCTGCTGACCAAGCTAAGTAGCCCATCCTGGTGGCTACTCACTGGACCTCGTGCCTAGACCCACGACCCTATATTTTTCTGGATTCTATATTTTTTTTTAATAATCGAAAATTCAAAATTCTGTAGCGTTGAGTGTTCTTTGATTATATGTCTCATTTGCTCTGCTGTGCTTGTATTTAATTTATTATTCCAAGTAGGACACCTATCAGCGTTATATCGGCAACCAGCGCCGGCAGCGGAGGCACTCCCTGAAAAAAAAGTAGGTAAGAACTCACATATGAGGCAGTCTGCAGCACAGCCATCATGAGGTCTCGACTTCTGAGAGCTTTGCTCTTGAACCGGGAGCACCCTACTATTCTGTGCGCGCACTCCCAGCACAGCTTCTGCGGTAGCTTGTCCTCTTCGCTTATCTGTGGAAAGGCATATTTTTAACCGACTTGCAAAAACGAGGTTATCAAGTTTTGGAATCTTTTTAGGGTTCCGTAGCCAAATGGCAAAAACCGAACCCTTATAGATTCGTCATGTCTGTCTGTCTATCCGTATGTCACAGTCTATATAAGACCTATACTGTTGAAACTTGGTAAGAAGATGTATTATGTGAACCGCATTAAGGTTTTGACACAAAAATAGAAAAAAAAACAAAAAAATTTGGGGGTTTCCCATACTTAGAACTGAAACTCAAAAATTTATTTTTCATCAAACCCATACGTGTGGGATATCTATGGATAGGTCTTCAAAAATGATATTGAGGTTCCTAATATCATTTTTTTCTAAACCGAATACTTTGCGCGGCAGACTTCCAAAGTGGAAAAAAGTGTCGTCCCCCCCCCCCCCTCCCCCGTAACTTCTAAAATAAGGGCATTATAAAACTAAAAAAAATATATCATGTTCATTACCATAAAAACTACCAGCGAAAATTGGTTTGAACGATATCTAGTTAGCAGTTTTTTTTTAATACGTCATAAATCATAAATGGTAATTTACCTTTCATTCAATCAACTCAAATATAAAAAAAAAACATACTACAATACTTTTATATTATGTTATTTGCTACTACGGAACCCTTCATGAGCGTGTCCGACTCGCACTTGGCCGCTTATTTTAATGTTCTATATTCCCAGCAGTGGTCGTTCCGAAACGCTAGCCGTCTTATTATAAAACGCAGACTATCTTTGTTACTAGGTTTAAACCATTATCCAACCAAATCAAGTTGACATCTAATAATAGGCCACTGTCTCATCTGAAATGTCAACTTGATTTGGTCGGATAATGGTTTAAACCTAGTAACAAAGTTAGTCTGCGTTTTATAGTCAGACGGATAGAATTCATCTACCCTGTGTATATAAATAAATAAATAAAATAAATATATAGGAACAAATTACACTGATTGAGCTAGCCCCAAAGTAAGTTCGAGACTTGTGTTATGGGATACTAACTCAACAAATACTATATTTTATAACAAATACATATATAGATAAACATCCAAGCCCCAGGACAACTTGAAAAAGGCCATTTTTCCAACTTGCCCTGACCGGGAATCGAACCCGGGACCTCTGGGTGGCGGACTAGCATGGTGACCATTACGCCACGGAGGTCGTCAATAATAATATAAAAATAATGTATGTAGAATGTCAGATACTAACGAAAATCATTTTTTGCTTAATATGCAATAATCGTAATTAATTTAAAAGTAGTGTGTACCCAAAATATTTGTGCTCGTCACTGGTCAAAAGGCATAGTTTTAACAGACTTCCAAAAAGGAGATTATCAATTTGTCACAATCTTTTTAGGGTTCCGTAGTAAACAAGGAACCCTTATAGTTTCGCCATGTCTGTCTGTCTGTCCGTGCGTCCACGGTCCTACTCAGAAACTATAAGTACTAGAAAGCTGTAATTTGGCATGGATATGTATATTAATCATGGCGAAAAAGTCGTAAAATAAAATCTGGAAAAATATATTTTTTTAGGTTAGCTGCCATACAAGTAAAGAGGGGGTCAATATTTTTTTTCTCGACATACACATTGTGTGGGGTATCGTTGAATAGGTCTTTCAAAAATATTGTAAGCTTGTGAACAACATTTTTCGATTTAGGGATCCGTTTCTGAAATATTTTGGTTTAAAGTGAAAATTTTTGTTAGAGGCAAGTGTCCCCCCCCCCTCTATCTGCTAAACGGTTATATATGGCCACGTGAAAAAATTCACAGCTATAGTATATATAATGTAGTTTAAAGGAAAACTATCAGAGCTAAGTAGGGTATACAAATTAAAAAGTTATAGGCGATCAACTTATAAAATGTACTGGGAAAAAGAAAATTTCATACAAATTCAATAGATAATTAGTTTTTAAACGTTTTTTGTGGCATTAACGTTGGCATTTGCAACTACGGAACCCTACACTGCGCGTGGCCCGACACGCACTTGGCCAATTTTATTTTATGTGAGTTCACCGATTATTCGAAGAAATCTGCAAAATTCTTTTTCCTTTGAAATATTTGTCAGGTGGTCCCATAGAAATTTTATTGCGTATTATTATATAGAAAGAGAGACATGTAAGCACTTAACCAACAAGAACCCAGATCCGAAGTAGATACTTACATATTGGCCCGTGACTTGTTCAAACATCTCGTCTAATACGACATCCCTTAAGTCATAAAGCTTGGCATCCACCGACAGGCATATTCTGCACACCTGTGATATAAATAAATAATATACATTAAAAATAAATAATATTATGAATTTATGAGACACATATAATTAAAATGCTAGTTACTTCCTGTCTGGTTAGGATATTGCAAGCTTGAATCATTTGACTATCCGAAAAGAAAGATGATTCCTTCCATACTCGTGTTTCAAAAGGCATGTATTTTTTATTTTATAGTGCGGCAAACGAACAAGCGGGTCACCTGATGGTAAGTGATCACCGCTGCCCAGGGACAAGTGCAACACCAGGGTGTAACAAGCGCATTACCAGGTTTTCAGGAAGATATAAACTCGTTTTTTGAAGGTTTCAATGTCGTATCAGTCAGGGAACATCGCTACAGGAAATTTATTCCACATACTAGCCGAAGCCCGCGACTTCGTTCGCGTGGACTTTATGTCTCTGGAAAATGCTCATCAGGCTGAACAACTTTTACTAAGGCGGCATTTTTATATCTCTTATAGTTTAGCTGGACCATTATGGTTCTGCATCAGGCGTTCCATTTTCCAAAATCATTTATACCCTATATGTTGCCCAGGCTTAATAGCTATATAACAAAAAAAGTTTCATTCGAATCCGTCCAGTATTTCCGGAGATTAGCGTGTACAAACAGACAAACAGACAAACAGACATACAGACAAACAGACAAACAGACAGACATTTTTTTTAATTCTTACTCTATTACTACGTCTCCATCGCCCCCAATATTTTTTTTGGAAATATATTTAATGTACAGACACACTTTTTTTACTGTTTTATTATATGTATATTTGGTCGTACGTGGAAAAAAAACCATTTAATCGTAAGCCGTACGGATAAAGGATTGGTTCTGGTCTACACTTTGGGTTGCGGAAGTCAGACGGCAGTCACTCTGTGTAAAAACCAGTAACCTCGTCAAATCACCTAGATTAGGTAGGGTACCCCAAGCTATGAAGCTTTACAGTTGAGGATACAACCGGGAACATGGGAGGATTACACATTATTAATATGGATAACATTGGAGTTGAGTACTGGAGTAAGCACAATGGCAAAGAATTAATAAAAGCCTCACATAATAATAGTCAAATTTTATACATATTTTATAACTCATAAGAATCAGAATCCTTACCCTCAGTACCGCTGGGGCCTCCAGATCTTCATCAGTAAGCTGAAATAAAGAGAAAGGTAAGTAGAGTACAAATCATACTAATTGCGCTAGCCATAGATAAACATATGGGAAATATCCCGTTGAGTCGACTGACAAACAACTATTTAGAAGAAAGTTTTTTTTTTATCAATTTAGTTTAAAAGATCAAATTAAGTAAAAATAATTTATTTGGGTCTCAATCACTTCATTTTTTTGGTATATTATTAAAGTAATGCTTCAGTTCAACACAAAAGTTTGCGTAGTTAAAAAAAATTAATCGTCAGAAAAAGAGTCGCCTCGCTAATGCAGCGTGTCCGAAATAGCTCCAACGGCATTCTAAGTGTGTTAGCAAATAGGCTAGACTGTCCGATGATGAGGCATTGGATCGGAATTCACGTGTCTCGCACGTGAATGCCGATCCAAAGCCTTACTACCAATGTTTTTTTAATTAATTTGCTTTTCTTTTTGTGTACTAATATAGTTTAAGTTTACTAACACTAAAGGGATTTATAATTATCTGAAATAAAAATATATTATTATTATCATATACCTTTAAACGAGCAATTTTTGTATCTTATACCTTTAAACGAGCAATTCTTGTATGTATATATATTTATAAATTTCTGTGATCTCAAAAACGGCTCTAACGATTTCGCTGAAAATTTGTATATGGGGGTTCTCGGGGGTAAATAATCGACCTAGATTAGTTTTATGTTTGGGAAAACGCGTGTTTTCGAGTTTTCATGCGTTTTTCTTTCCACGCAGAATATGGTCGCTGATTTCGCGTGCCGACCGCCTTGATTTTAGCTCAGTGGTTAAGGATACCGACCGCTAGAAAAAGTGTTACGGGTTCGAATCCCACTCGGTGACTTACTTTTATTTTTATTTTATGTTTAAGTTTATACATAATTTTTTGTTTTGCATTGTTTTTATACAAGTTTAAAAAAAATAGTTAATGTTTGAGATGTAACCGAGCAAAGCTCGGTCACCCAGTTATAAATTTCTGTGATCTCAAAAACGGCTCTAACGATTTCGCTGAAAATTTGTATATGGGGGTTTTCGGGGGTAAGCAATCGATCTAGATTAGTTTTATGTTTGGGAAAACGCGTGTTTTCGAGTTTTCATGCGTTTTCTTTCCACGCTAAATATGGTCGCTAATTTCGTCGCACCGACCGCCTTGATTTTAGCTCAGTGGTTAAGGATACCGACCGCTAGAAAAAGTGTTACGGGTTCGAATCCCACTCGGTGACTTACTTTTTATTTTTTTTATTTTTAAGTTTATACACGCTGAATTTTCATTGGTTTCGGACAAAGAAATGATGTATAGTGAATTAATTCCTCTATCCATATACGTAATCCAAATTTGTGTATGACTTATAATAAAAAAGTTACGAAAATAATTTTCGATCGAGACCACATAGTTATGCCCGTCCAAACTGCCGCGCGCGGCCGATGACCCCGGCCGTTCGGCCGACGGCGCCTAGCGACAGCACTACTAATTGATCTCACGATTTTACTTTCGAGTTTTAGTTAACATTTTTTGTTACTGAATTTTTATTTTGACAAGCAAATTAGGTCTTACTAACGATCCTTATGAAGTGGCCTTCGGCTCCAAAACCAATAAAAAATCACCGTGTATAAAATTTTTTATTTTGCATTGTTTTTAGACAAGTTTAAAAAATTAGTTAATGTTTGAGATGTAACCGAGCAAAGCTCGGTCGCCCAGGTACTTATAAAAACTAAAGCGCGTTGGATTGCGGCCCAGCGCCGCAAAGTAATATGTTTAAGCACAGAATAAGGACTAGTACTCACGTACAGAAGTCTTACTCAGCAACGAAATTCAAAGAGATATTTACTCAATGTCTTTGGCGATATGGTATAATTTAGCTCTCGTCAGAACTCGGCACCTTTAAGTTTCTAGAAGTGAATTGCAACCCAATTTCATTCTTATTCCTCTCGACATACGATTCATGTCACTGAATTTCTCACTCCGGACTGGTCGCCGCGCACATAGTAATAATGTAGGACGTATATTTTTGATTCCTAAACGGGAGTGAAGCAGGCCTGGTACAGTAAGTACTAGTATTTTATTCTGTGGTACAGTCAGCAGGTCTTTGAACTAGCTCTTATCTTTGGATATTTATATATTTTTTCTTTAGATTTCATAATAATTATACACAAAGACAAACAGAATTACAACTCTTACGCTTCGACTCTGCGCCAGTGTGAGTTGAGCCTTACTACCTACCTGATGGCAAGTGGTTACTATAGCCTATAAATATTTACTGTGTATGTAATAGGAAGGCACTTACACGGGCAATGACTGGCACCGCCCCACTCCTGATCCTCCGCAGTCCACCGCTGGTCAAATAAAAGTCTTCTTCCCGGAAGTGATCTGAACATATTGCACTCCGTTCCTTTGGCTCCCAGTCAGCCATGCCAAGGGCTTCGAGCCAGGCTGCTTGAGTTGTTGGCTCTTTTGGGAACCTAAAAATGTTAAATATGAATCATGTTAATAGCCATGTCTAGCAACCCATCTCTATGTGTACCTAAAGTGGCCTTTAACCCATTCGCAACCGCCAATACCAGACACAATAGAAAGACAATGAACGTGGGCATTTATAAATGCCATCGGGTCTTTACGGGTTAATCTTGTGGTTCTGGGCTCTGTCTGCTTAGAGTAAGACTCAAATTCTCTGTGCACAAGACCACTTTCTCAAAATGCCCCATCTGCCCCATTAGGGTCTAGCGGCTCAGGGTAGAGTGCAGAGCCACAAGACCCAAATGACACTTTAAGCTTGTTAATGCGCGAGATGGATGAAAATCAAACCAGCGTGGTTTGCGTAGCCACACCTACTTATAATCTAAACATCATCATCATCAGGTCTTTCGTCTCCACTGCAGACGAAAGACCTGATGATGATGATGCGGAGACAACCCTCTCTGTTCCACCAGAGCCATACTTGGCCAAAGCAGCCAGAGGACTTGACCAACACTCTCCTCGCTAGTCAGACAGGTTGGAGAGGTCTTATTGATATTTATAAGCTTTGTTTAGCTTATATTTCCTAAGTCGCCTTCTACGACATCCACGGGAGGACTTGGAGTGGCCCTATTCTTTAATCAAAGAAATATTAAATTATATATAATCTAAACCTGTAGGATTAATTGGTTAATCATAGGTATGTGGTAATAAGCACTGGGTTTGTAGGACCTTGCGCTTCTCTGAAGCATTAAATCGAAAGCGGTAGATGTCTATAGTACAATTTCTAAGTGGATTATAGTAAGAAAGTGATGTAAACATAACTGTGTTCGTATAACTTCAATTATGAATACTTACATATGAAACGTGATTCCATGGCTTTTAGATATTCTTTTCGTATCGTTAGTACAACTAGGCACACTGCAACGCATTTTGAGTTGATATTTCACTCAATATAACACGAAATTATTGAATTTCACATTAATATTTGCACTGTGTTTTCCGATTACGTTTGTACTAATAATATTGTCGTCAAATCAGTTGACTCATTGTATTTGTTTCTATCTAAAGTCAACATATTTGTTTACGTTCAAACCTGAATTATGTTTGATATTATTTCAATATTTTCACAAATAAACAAATTGTCAAAATCGAAGATCAACATTCAGCCGAAAGCTTTCGCCATCCATATTACTTTTTATTTTTTAAATTATTGTACATGACATAAAGCAAAGGTCATAAAAATAGTTTAACTTTGATATTAAAGTCGAAATAAGCGTAGATAATTTTACCCCGAATAAACCAATAATTTTTTTTATAAATATCTTGCCAATATCTTTTTCAAACGAGAAACCTTTCTTGTTTATCGTTACTTTTATAATCGAATCGACCATTCCTAAAAAGAGAATCGACAGAACATTATACTATACATCACTAGTATAGTGAGTAGGCTAGGCCGTATTTGACATTTGTTTTCTACTCTTTCTTTCATAGGACTTTTAAAGTGAGTAAGACAGAGGGAGCATTACTATTAGTAGTTACTATATTTATGTTTACATTGGCTAGGCTTTTATTAAGCGGCCAATTTACGAATACATAGCTAAATTAACTGTGTTTCCTTCTTTATTACGAATTTCATATGATAAGAAAGAGATAAGACGATTGATACTTTACTAATCTAATTTGTTTACATAAAGTTCTTCTAATGTCAAAAAAAGCTATTCGCATCGCTTTGCAATTATATTATTTTTCAGATATAAATTAGTTTTTTCTTTAAATGTTTTAAATAGGTGTTCTTATAATAAATATCACAAGTGGTCATTACATATTAAAAAAGACAATACTATCAGTTCATTCATGTTTATAACGCGTTGAATTCGCAATGTTATTACCGTTCTTGTCGTGAATGTCGTAATAAATGCAAATAATTTAAGTTTTCACGATGCGGTGCTGTGTGCGGGGCTGTCGAAATGACTCTAGGCACCTCTCGAAGTCGCAGGGCATCACATTCCATGTGTAAGTACTTTGGTTTTGACCAAGTTTCGCCGATAAACGAGGTAATGTTTTCAGCCGGGTTTGCACAAATAACTACACTAGCACGTCTTTAACGAACGGGATAAACGGAGTCAAACATAACAAGGGCCAAACACCGGGTGAATTGCGTCTGGACGTGGAAAATACGAATCAGATTATAAACACTATTCAACAGGATACTAGCCAATCCTGTTCAACAAGATCCCTTACTGAAAAGTTTCACAACACAAGCTGGTATACAATCTGCTGTACTTTGATTAAAAACTAAATTTATCAATTCAAATTACAATGACAAAATATCCTACTTATGTCTAATATAAAAATAAAAGTAAAACAAACTAGAATTCTTATTGGTGGCCACATATGGGCAAGCGCAGTTTAAAACACCTACTTGCTAGGTGGCTGGACAACCTAAGCAATGTTGCAGGAAGGCGCTATATGCGGGCTGCTTTCAATCTGTCATTTTGGAAATCTTAAGGTGAGGCCTATGTCCAGCAGTGGACTTCAGTGGCTGATATGATGATGAAAACTAAATTTGTTTTATTTGACATATAATTAAAAGTGAAATAGTGAGAAGAGGGCTGGCTCATATGTCACGCAGAGGATTGCAGTAGCTATTCAGCGTGGAAATGCAGCCAGTGTTCTTGGCACTATTTCACTTCTAATTATATGTCAAATAAATCAAATTGCCACTTGAACAAGGTTTAGATTTTTTTAATGAATTTAGTTATTAATTTAGTTTTTATATTTCGTTCAATAATTATTACTTGTTTTTAATACATTAATAAAGAAAGTAAACTATATTACTGATCCAAAATCTTTTTAGATACCCCCGAAAGACGTTCCGGGTTTGAACCCTGGTCAGGGCAAGTTGAATAATGGCCCTTTTTCAAATTGTCCTGGGTCTTGGATGCTTATCTATATATGTATTTGTTATAAAATATAGTATCGTTGAGTTAGTATCCCATAACTCAAGTCTCATTCTTACTTTGGGGCTCGCTCAATCAGTGTAATTTGTCCTCATATATGTATGCAGGCTGCTTCCGATCGGTCGTTTTGGAAATCCTTGGGGGAGGCTGAGTCCAGCAGTGGACTTTTTGTGGCTGATGTGATGATCATGTATGTATTTATTTAGGTTCCCGACGGACCCTGCAGTCCGCGCAGCATGGCTCCGAGCGCTGAACAAGGAGGACTGGTCACCCAAAGACCGAAGCTCCGTCTGCTCAGAACACTTCCTACCAAATGACTTGTACGAGACAAGGACTGGCCTGATCAAAGTCAGAGTCAAGGCTGTACCTGTTGTGCCTGTAAGTGGAACGTAGAAATAGAAAATCTTTATTTGGAGCATAAATTTAATAATTTACATTTAGATAGATAGATAGATAAAACGTTTATTTGTGGCTATAGTCACACACATACAGAATAAAAATACAAAAATTACAAAACATAACATGTAAAAACAACGTATTGAGGACATATATCAACAACTTTGTATCTGTGTGCTACAGCAGTCCAAAAAGGTCATAGCTCAGTGATTCGTGCTGCTCAAAGAGTAGCTCACTGATTTTCAGCTACGGCCTGTCAAGTGCATTTGAATCATTTTTTGTTAAAATTAACATAGGCTCAACTTACACTGGCGCAGAGTTGAAGCGACGACGGGATGCGTTCTCTTTTCAACTGTAACGCGCGACGACGACGCGAGTCTATACTTTAAATGTAAAATTGTACTGAAAAATGAATTCCTCATGCTCGATTTATCAGAAAATGACACCACACTCGAGGTGTTAGGTAAATAGGAGCTGATATGATTTCTTTTTTGAAGCGCGGCGGCGTGTAACTTTGAAAGCCCCCCCTGCCTACCCTCCAGGGGGTGGGGGATGGCTACTGGGCTAAATTAGTTTAGGTTTATCTATCTATACATATAATAAAACAGTAAAAAAAGTGTGTAAAGTAAGTAATATTTCCAAAAAAAATATTGGGGGCGATAGAGATATAGTAATAGAGTAAAAATTAAAACAAAAATGTCTGTCTGTTTGTCTGTTTGTACACGCTAATCTCCGGAAATACCGGACGGATTCGAATGAAACTTTTTTTGTTATATAGCTATTAAGCCTGGGCAACATATAGGGTATAAATGATTTTGGAAAATAGAATGCCTGATGCAGAACCATAATGGTCCAGCTAAACTATAAGAGATACAAAAATGTCGCCTTAGTAAAAGTTGTTCAGCCTGATGAGCATTTTCCAGAGACATAAAGTCCACGCGAACGAAGTCGCGGGCTTCGGCTAGTCTATAATAAATCTGTGCCAAGTGAATTCATCAAATACCAAAATTTGCACCTTCCATACATTGGATGACACTACTTCATACTTCATACACTATTGTGGCCGGTGCCTGATGTGTCCGTCAGTGCGCCCGAGTAACGCGCGAAGTCGCTCTACTCCAGACAAGGGTCGACTTGCGCTACTCTAGTTCCATAATACTGTGGCGACATCTTCGCCACTACGAGAAACTAAAAACCAGAAAACAACAATGAACAAAGCGGTTACCATAGTTCACAAGAATTATACGAGATGGCGCCAGCAGTACCCTACATCTCGATCTCAGAGTTCTGGTTGCAACAGACTATATATACAATTTCCGACGATATACCGTCGGAGCCGCGGATCCCCGCTACACCACGCCTGGCTGGAATATCTTCCCTTTGTGGTCGAGCATATCATCTCGCTCCCCTACAATACAAATTTGTATCTTAATATTACAAAATTACAGGTGAATATGCTATAGGCACTGACCTTCATATATACAAGTACGCTGGACCTATGATACCCTTAGAAATGACAGCTCTTTATTGTTCCTATTTGAAGCGCTCCCAATGCGTGGGAAGAGAACTAAATCTGACGTAACTTTTAGTTCCGTTCCCACCCACTGCTACTAATGCCTACGATCAGCGCCAAAAGGGCGAAAATCAAATCGCCTCACTATGGCCCGGCTAATCATAGGTCTAGCGTAGTTGTATATATGGAGGTCAGTGGCTATAGGTGAAAAACGTGACGCGTCGCGTCGATTTGACTCTACACCATGTGAGTTGAGCTTACGACACAGACATTAGAAAGAGACGTTACTTACGTATAGAGTCAGCTACTAGCCGACATGTTGCGACCTCATCCGGAGATTTTGAACCTCTGGATGAAGTCCAATAGACCTCATCCAGTATTGTGAGTAATCCGTTAACTCATTTAATAATGACATTGAATCATCATCATCGTCCTCCCGTATTCCCAGTTGCACTCTCAGCAGTAACGCTTCAGAGCCCGGTGTCTGCTACCTAACCTAGGAGATTTGACGAGGTTACTGGTTTTTACACAGAGCGACTGCCATTTGACCTCTGCAACCCAAAGGATAGACCAGAACAAATTCGAACGGAAAAAATTCTGCATTATATTTAGACAGCCGTTATAATTTCTTCTTTTTTCGTCACAATCTATAACATAATGATATCGTTGACATAGGTTCATGGTCAGAAGATTGTGAGAGACGTATCTGAACTAAACTTTTTATTAAATGCATTTTTTTTTGTTCTTGATTTCTTCATACTTTTTTTCAGCATTCAACCAACTGTGAATTTGGAGAAGCCAGTTCGCAGGTAAAAAAGCATTACGTCTTGCGGCCCTGGGCTCAGTGCTCATTAGCTATAGAGACGTGACCCTACGGTTTATTTTCAGGTGTGCCGCATATGTCTAGGAATGGACTGCAAGCTGTTCCCAATGAGGAAGTACAAGCTTGAACAAGCTTACGAGCACCTTACTGGATTATCAGTGAGTTTGTCTACTTTTTCAATAGGCTCTTTGAGGAGCCCGGTGGCATGGCGGGAGTGCGCATTGCTAGCGCTTTCGCAAGTTAAGCGACACCGGGCGTGGTCGGCACTTGAATGGGTGACTACATAAAAAAATCTCGAGCTCCTCCATGCTTCGGAAGGCACGTATAAGCCGTTGGTTCCGGCTGTCATCATTTCACAGCGGACGTCAAGCCATGTCAGAGGCCTTTAGGCAGCCTGAAAAATCTGACACTGATGATGATGATGAAGTCGCCAACACTGTGGCCACTTAATCATCATCATCATTTCAGCCGCATAACGTCCACTGCTGGACATATTCCTCACCCAAAGGTTTCCAAAATGACCGATCAAGAGCGGCCTGCATCCAGCGCATTCCAGCGACCCTGGTCAGGTCATCTGACCACCTTGTAGGTGGGTGCCCTACGCTTCGCTTGCCAGTACGCGGTCGCCATTCGAGAACCTTTTTGCCATATCTCTGCCTCAAGACTAAAGTCTACAACCATGTGTGTTACCAGCAGAAATCGGAATCTCGGGTGCTATTGCTATCAAAAGTATGGATATGACTAAAAGTCCGATGTATGCTACAAACAGTAGAATAATCTTCATTCGAAATCTTAGTAATGTATTCACATCAGTTACTAAGGTACCGATTCTCGAGAAATCCTGTGAAATTTAGTCATATCCATACTTTTGATAGCAATAGCACCCGTGATTCCTATCTCTGGTTACCAGTGATGACTTGACCACTTACACACACGAAAAACCATAGACAGAATTTTTTTACCCATGCGAAAAACAAACAAACTTTTCTAATCAATCATAATCCATATTGTCTTATTCAAGTTATGCGCCGAAGAGCGTTTGCCGCAACAGCTATGTGCAGAATGCGCTCACCGCCTGCTGAATTGCAGCAAGTTGCGAAATAGAAGTTTGCAGGCGAACACACTCATGTTGGAAATTATCAAGGACCATTATAATGTAAGTATGCTTTGGGGTGCTATTTTTCCAATGAAATATCCCTCAATAGGGAACAGAAACACAAAACGTGTAGTTTTCCAACTCACCGCTCGCGTAAAGTACCATATGTGGTGCCAGTTTTGAAACGTGAAGTCACTAAACGAACGGTTTTTTTCGTATTGCGTACGTAGTTTTTGACCTGCTTGTGGTCACAATACCATGGGCTAGTAATGCCTTTGCTCACCGGGACTTAAACTATAATTATTAATATTGACATTATTTTTTCCAGCTTTCAATACAAAACATAAAAACTATCGATCGGGAATCCAACCAGCTTACGTCTAATCTATCTACGACTCATTTCGATCCAAACCATCACGACCTATACGTAGAATTCGACGAAACGACTTTTAACCTAGAAAAAGACGAAATCGAAATAAAAAACGAGACAGATGACCTTTTCTTAGCTGAAGATGACGGCAAAGTTATTTACAATGACGACAAAGACTTTACACTTACAGATAATGATAAAACTGAAGTGAATAATGAAGTACATGATGAAAAAATCGAATCTGATAATGATAATGTTGATGATAACGATTATGTACAAGATAGAGAATATTCTTCAGATGACAGCTTACCGTTAAAGAAGACGAAAAAGAAAGAAAAGGTCAAAAAACAAAAGAAACAAGTTAAAAAGGTCACAAAAAAGGTTAAAGATGATCAGCCAAAGATAGATAGGAGACGTAAGCCGTTTTTGAATGATGATTTGAATGAAACGTTGTTTACTATCACTGATTTGACGTTTGAAGAACAAGTTGCTGAGATATTGAAGAGACAAGACAGTGCTAATTATAAGAATTCAGTGTTTAAATGTACAGAGTGTTTTAAAGGGTTTTTGGATGAAGACGCCTATAATTCACATATGAACAGGCATTCTGTGGTGAGTGTTAAATTATATCTTTTTATACATACATATCATGTCTTTATCCCTAATGGGGCAGACAGAGTTGCGGCTCTAAGCAGAAAGAGCCCAGGGCCGCAAGACTCAAAAGCCATTTTTAGTGTGGTGGTGGACGAGAAGGGAGATCAGAAATCAAAATACTGATGGGTTGCTAGCCGCATCGCCTACATGATTCAAATTTCGCCCATTCCCTCGATCGTCTTCTACGATCTGCGCGGGAAAAGAAGTCCTTTTATTAACTAAAATACCCCATTTTTTCTTTTGATTTTAAATTTTTCGTCAAAAATCTTAAGTACATTACTGCCTCAATTAAAAAAAAAACGGTTTTTTTCTATTTACGAAAGTCTTTTAAAGTGATACATAAATTTTCCGTAGTCCAGTGCTGTCCCCATTTGAAATAAATCTTTTAAAGTGAAACGGAGATATTTAAAATTGTGTCTTGACCAAGCCCTTGACAATACAATTCGTATTTTCGCCCAATCCCTTGATCGAGAAGAGAAGCAGCTGGTACATTCTAAGTTTTTTCTTTTCTCCCAGACAAGCACGAAGAGCCTGTAAAAACTTACTTAATAATAGTAAATATAGCCCAATCAAAAGGCTATAGATGTGGCCAAATTCTGTGCTAAATGCTAAAAATATATATTTAGACCCCGCTAGATCCCATAGTTGTACAAAGGCCTTCCTCTCGGCTCTGCATTTCTCTCTGTCTTGCGCTTTTGCCTGCCAGTCCTTCGAGTAGGCTTCTAAGTCGTCACGCCATCTACGCCTAGGTTTTCCAGGACGCCGATGTCCGTTGGGGTCCACAAAGTTACAGTTTTGGCCCATAGTTCAGTCGGCATGCGGCTGACGTGACCGACCCAGTCCCATTTTAATTTAGCGGCGTTCTGTATGTAATACTCCTATTAAATCTAAGGCGAAAAAGGGGAAGAGGTGCGGGGACGCATATTTCGCGGGACCTTAGAAGATTTCGTTCTCCAAGGATTCCAGCCACAATAGTAAAACAAAGTGCATCAAAAATGATACATTTAACGCTGAATGTGATAATTCTGTGCTGATGTTACCCAGGAATGCGGCGAATACCAATGTGACATCTGCAAAACCCACTTCAAGCATCCGCACGCGCTGCGCAAACACATAACGGCGCACCACACGCAAAGGTTCAGCTGTAACC
Organism: Acrobasis consociella; assembly: GCA_963555685.1. Classification (NCBI taxonomy): domain Eukaryota; kingdom Metazoa; phylum Arthropoda; class Insecta; order Lepidoptera; family Pyralidae; genus Acrobasis; species Acrobasis consociella. The sequence goes on along the minus strand of OY743132.1, from coordinate 7,846,470 downwards.
AGTGTCCGTACGAGACCACACACAGACAGACCGCCCGGTTACACGAGAGGTGGCATAAAGGAACTAAATATAAGTGTCCGCATTGTTTAGACGAGTTTGTGTGAGTATCTACTCAATTCAATAGGCATGACGAATGGAAAAATATTTTTGGTCCATCGGTTAGATTATAAAAAAATATTGTACACGTATTTTTTCTTTTCTCTGAGAAACCAAAAATGACAAAGATACAGCGCATTGAAATTTCGCATGACGTCACACTTAGGCACGATTTTTACTTAAGTGTGACGTCGCAAGCCCCCACTCGGAACTTTGACGATCCGTGTCTTTGTGAATTTTTACTTTATTGGTAAACTGAAAAATACGGGTCCATTATTTTTGTACAATCTAAAAGACGGACTAATTACAATCATACTTTTCGGACCCTGTCGTCACCCCTATAAAAATATATCTTTAGTATCATAGGAGATATATAATATCTCTTAATAATCGACATTGTTTTGTTGCACAATTGTGGACGTCAAATGGTTACTTACAGCCAAGTTTACTACCGCGTCCTAAGCGCTAGTGCAGAATAAGCGGTAACAAACTGCACTGCAGCATTTTCTTCAAGGACGTCAACTCACTGATTTTACTGTCTGTATTGGTCTTAGAATATTGCCCTGTGGTATTCCTGCTATGCATTGACTAGTATTCTGTAGTAGTTTTGTTGTTCATCATCATCATGAGGTCTTTATGTCTCCACTGCAGGAGCACGACCCTCTCTGTACTACCAGAGCCATACTTGGCCAGAGGACTTGGCCTACAGTCTCCTCGCTGGCCAGACGGGTTGGAGAGGTCTCATTGATGTTTATAAGCTTTGTTTAGCTTGCATATCCTAAGTCGCCTTCTACGACATCCACGGGCACTTGTTGAGTTTGGTTGTTATAAGTCCAAAAATAGTCTTTTTATTCAATCAAGGATAAATCATCTCTTTTGAAGGTTATTTGTTGTGTAAATGTACAAAATACGAGCGCTTAGAAACGTCCACTTCTGGGAGATGCGCCGAAAGAAACACAGATCTGTGTTTGTGTTAGATTATACTTAGCGTTGGTCCTAAAATTGTGCCTTGTGGTACACCATTCTGAGTTTACTTGTAATACTATAACTGTTTCTGTCAAAAGCTTTAGAAAAATTTATGTAATGATGTAAGGAAACTCATAAATAAGAAATTTTATTATAAACATAGTTTAAAAATATAGGGAAGTTTTTAAATATCAATAACAGGTGGGTTCTATATTCGAAAGCGTATGCAAATTCTAATCGCTGTATTCATAAAAAATCTTTAATTCTCAAATCAGTTATACATTGTCTAACAAATATACTGAAACTATTTAAAGATTGAATTCAGTCCATGATACTGAACAACTTTCCCCAAGGAACATATAACGAATTATGAATAATATTTGTTTGCTATCCACACAAACTGGAATCAGCTTATTTTTCATATTTCGATATACATTTGTTCCTTGGGGAAAGTTTATTTATTTATTTATTTTAACTTAATTGCACAATAAAAAAACACGTACAAGTGGCGGACCTAATGCCATATGGCATTCTCTCCCGGTCAACCATTGGACCAAGCGGAAATTATGTGTGGCTGGCGTGATAAAGATTGAGAAAAGTAAAGTGAAGTTGTTCATTATAACAGACTGAATTCTCTTAACATAGTTTTAGTATATTTCGTTAGACCCTGTATGACTTTATCAATGAAGATCTTTTTCTCCATGATATTGCTATTTTTATTCCTCCATGCAAAAAGAGGGGTGTTGAAAGTTTAACGTTTCTGTGTGTCTCTGTGTGAAACCACACGATGAAAGAAGGCTTTTGACATTTAGAAAAGAGTATCTGATGAATCAATAATTTTGCTAATTACAAAGGAAGACAAGGACAAATTGAAAAGGAGACAATGGGCAGCTGGGGCTCTGATGCCAAACGCCTAATTAGGGAGATCGGGCACCGCATAGCGGAGAAATCCGGTGACGTACGCTCTGGATCGTTTCTGGTGCAAAGGATGGCCATAGCAATACAGCGTGGCAACGCGGCTAGTGTTTTAGGAACCTTTGCACCGGAAACGCTAAGGAGTGGATTGTAATTGTGTATGTAAGTGTATTTAGGATATTTAAAAAATGTTAAGTGGTGACAATTTTATTTATTATGAATAAATGATTAACATTTATTTTACTATCCATTATAAAGTAATTATGTTATAAATTATAAATTACATAATTACTTTGTAATTTGCAAAGGTATCGATTTATACAATCTTGAGATGTCTTTTATTGAAATCTTATACCTTTAAACGAGCAATTCTTGTATATTTATTTATATATTTCTGTGATCTCGAAAACGGCTTTAACAATTTCGCCGAAAATTGGTATATGGGGGTTTTTGGGGATAAACAATCGATCTAGATTAGTCTTATGTTTGGGAAGACGCGTATTTTTGATGTTTGAGATGTAACCGAGCAAAGCTCGGTCGCCCAGGTACTATACACTTGTATATTTCAATAAAAGACATCTCAAGATTGTTTACATTTATTTAAACACCTAACCAAATGGATTATACTTTAAAACTAGCGGGTTGTGTCGGGGGTTACTTAAATTTTTTAATCTTTTTTTGTTTGTTACAGCAAATTTACGACGTATATGGGCCACATTCGGATAAAGCATCCCTCAGATTTCGTGTGCCAACTGTGCGGCTATTCCTTTGTTAGCGAGAAAGGAATTATGTTGCACAAGAAGTTAAAACACAGACTGGACGACGTTCAAGTGAGATTTACTTCGTTTTTAGGGTTCCGCACCAAAGGGTAAACACGGGACCGTATTCTTATACTTAGTAGTATTACGGGACTTACAGCAATTTTTAGTTTTTCGTTTCTTTTTTTCTAAGCAGTTTCCCCTTCACTTAACTTAAGAAAGTTAACGAAATAACCGGCTAAGTGCAAGTTGTACTCGCGCACGAAGGGTTCCGTAACATTATCTATAAAAACGGCAAAAAAAAATCATGTTTGTTGTATGGGAGCCCCATTAAATATTTATTTTATTCTGTCTTTAGTATTTGTTGTTATTGCGGCAACAGAAATCTGTGAAAATTTCAACTTCTATCTATTACGGTTCATGAGATACAGTATACAGGCTGGTGTCAGACAGACGGACACCGGAGTCTTAGTAATATGACACCGTTTTCACCCTTTAGGCACGGAACCCTAAAAAGAACAACAAACAGACCAAGCAAAATCATCATCATCATCATTTCAGCCGCATAACGTCCACTGCTGAACATAGGCCTCTCCTAAAAATTTCCAAAATGACCGATCTAAATAAAAGCTTGTAAAAAACTATGTTTTTTTTTACAGATACCAGAAGACGGACCTTTTTGCGAGCTATGTAACGTAAGATTTGTGTCAGCCGAGGCGCATCGGAGACACATAAGCGTTTCTGCCAGACATAACACCAACGACAAGGAGGGACGAGAGTCGAATAAGCCGAAGAAAGGTGAGTAGGATGGATACATGGCTCATTTCTATGAGAAATATAGGTCCTAATGATACTAGATAATCCTTTAAGAACACTTGCTAGTCACTATGTCAGCTGAGCTGCAAAGGAGGCACATAACCCTTTAAATGTCGGACGCCCGCAGCGGGCGTCTGATGTATTGTTTTACTATTGTGTCTGCTATGCCGACATTTGAAGGGGTATGCGTTTCTGCCAGACATAACACCAACGACAAGGAGGGACGAGAGTCGAATAAGCCGAAGTAAGGTAAGTAGGATGGATACATGCCTCATTTCCTCTCTCTCTATTTTGGGTCGGCTCTGTATGTCATCTGTTTCCACTTCTTTCCGTCATTCACCATATTTGCACTGGGCCCTCGTTTCTTCATATCTGTCCTTACACTTTCTATCCACGTCTTCCTTGGTCTTCCTATCACTCTGCAGCCCTCCACCTCCAAATGGACCATCCTCTTAGCCAGATGTTTAGCATCTCTCATCATTTCTATGAGAAATTAGGTCCTGGTGATACTAATCCTTGAAGAACACTCGCTAGTCACTATACCAGCCGAGGCGCATCGGAGGCACATAAGCGTTTCTGCCAGACATAACACCAACGACAAGGAGGGACGAGAGTCATATAAGCCGAAGAAAGGTGAGTAGGATGAACAGTGAACACATAGCTCATTTCTATGAGAAATATAGGTCCTAGTGATACTAGATAATCCTTTAAGAACACTCGCTAGTCACTATGTCAGCAGAGGCGCATCGGAGGCACATAAGCGTTTCTGCCAGTGCAATAAAAAAATGATATGTGCCATACTGTTGGGTTGATGTTGGTGTCCAGTAGGTAGCGTTGTGGTTGGGAGTGGTGATGGAAACACGAGAGCTGTTGATTATATTTATTCCATCTTCTTAAACCTACTCCTTACATAGTGACGACTCTAACTCTATTGATTACAACTACAGCTTATATACTAAATTAGAGTAACCATAACTGACGTAAACAGGTTATCTTATTGGAATCTATCTTACAAAGCAAGTAACTTATAATAAGCATGTATATGCATATTATCACGTTACTACACCAGACATAACACCAACGACAAGAAGGGACGAGAGTCGAATAAGCCGAAGAAAGGTGAGTAGGATGGACACATGCCTCATTTCTATGAGAAATGTAAGTCCAAGTGATACTAGATAATCCTTTAAGAACACTCGCTGGTCACTATATGTTAGCTGAGGTGCAAAGGAGGCACATAAGCGTTTTTGCCAGACATAACACCAACGACAAGGAGGGACGAGAGTCGAATAAGCCGAAGAAAGGTGAGTAGGATGAACATACCTCATTTCTATGATAAATGTAGGTCCAAGTGATACTAGATAATCCTTTAAGAACACTCGCTGGTCACTATATGTTAGCTGAGGTGCAAAGGAGGCACATAAGCGTTTCTGCCAGACATAACACCAACGACAAGGAGGGACGAGAGTCGAATAAGCCGAAGAAAGGTGAGTAGGATGAACATACCTCATTTCTATGATAAATGTAGGTCCAAGTGATACTAGATAATCCTTTAAGAACACTCGCTGGTCACTATATGTTAGCTGAGGTGCAAAGGAGGCACATAAGCGTTTCTGCCAGACATAACACCAACGACAAGGAGAGACGAGAGTCGAATAAGCCGAAGAAAGGTGAGTAGGATGGACACATGCCTCATTTCTAAGAGAAATTTAAGTCCTTGTGATACTAGTTAATCCTTGAAGAACACTCGCTACTCACGCTTGCCGTGTGGTTTCCGGCAGAGTAGAATAGGGAGAATACAAAAATTATTAATATTTTATCTTTTTCTATTCAGGTCGTAAGCCGAGAGACATTGCGAAAGAGAGGGAGAAGCGTGAGAAAGAGAAAGCAGATGACGAAGACAGCGACAGAAGGATGTATCCTAGTCAGATGAGGAAGGCAGAGGGGCCCATACCCTGCGAACAGGTAATGAGCCACTCCATCTCTTGCCGTAAATGTTTTTTGGGAACGAAGTTCCTTATCGCGCGTTGCGAAAGGAGGCTAGCCGGAAAAAATTAAACCAAAAGTTGTAACGACACTTTTTGCTATAGTTGTAAGCCGTACGGCGTGCGCGTGTTTTTCTGTCTGTCTCTGTCTCTCCTAATTAATCGAAAGGAACTGCGATCCATCCGGGTGTCCCTTGACACCTCTCAAATTTTTTTTTTCTCTCTTTATTGTGACACAAACAGATTACAGAAAATATCTTAATAACTAAAAAATTGATACATTATGCAGACATTGAGCGTCAAAACTTAACTATTTATAGAAAAATCTTTATTAATGTAGCTTCAAATAGGTTTTTAGGTTGATCGCTAAAAATATCAATACAAAAAAAATTCTTTCTTTTTAGGGTTCCGTAGCCAAATGGCAAAAACGGAACCCTTATAGATTCGTCATGTCTGTCTGTCTGTCTGTCCGTCCGTATGTCACAGCCACTTTTTTCCGAAACCATAAGACCTATACTGTTGAAACTTGGTAAGTAGATGTATTATGTGAACCGCATTAAGGTTTTGACACAAAAATAGAAAAAGAACAGTAAATTTTGGTGGTTCTACATACTTAGAACTGAAACTCAAAAATTTATTTTTCATCAAACCCATACGTGTGGGGTATCTATGGATAGGTCTTCAAAAATGATATTGAGGTTTCTAATAGCATTTTTTTCTAAACCGAATACTTTGCGCGAGAGACACTTCCAAAGTGGAAAAAAGTGTGTGTTCCCCCCCCCCCCCCTTACCCTTAACTTCTAAAATAAGAGAATGATAAAACTAAATAAAATATATGTTGTTCATTACCATGAAAACTACCAGCGAAAATTGGTTTGAACGAGATCTAGTAAGTAGTTTTTTTTAATACGTCATAAATCGTAAACGGCAATTTACCTTTCATTCAATCAACTCAAATATAAAAATTGAAAAAACATACTACAATTTATATTATGTTATTTGCTACTACGGAACCCTTCATGGGCGAGTCCGACTCGCACTTGGCCGCTTATTTTGTATTGTTGCGTCTGATGGAGTCGACGCTGGCGATACCTTTGGACGATGGCGACGCGTCGACGCCTTTGTCGCCGACAAAATGCGCAAACCATTTGAGTGAATGGACTATATAAGGTCTAACAAAATGTGTTGTGTGAATAATGTAAATTCAGTTCATGATACTGAACAACTTTTCCCAGGAACACGTTATAGAAGTATGAAAATAATTTTTAATTAATTTTTATTAAAAAAAAAACTTGTTTCGCAGTGCGGCCTTCAGCTGGAAGATTCCAGAGCGTACCACGGCCACTTCCGGCGGATGCACCCCGACAAGAACCGCACCAACTACCCCAGCATGAAGTCACCCTGTATGTGCGAGGTCTGCGGAAGAATGTTTCAGGTAACACCCCGTATACAAGCCGACTTTTCAATGGTTTGGAAAAAAAAGTATAGTAAACAAATTCCTCTATCCATATACGTAATCCAAACTTGTGTATGACTTATGATAAAAATTTCAAAAATGATTTTCGTTCGAGACTCCGTAGTTATGCCCGACCAAAACAGTCGCGTGAACTCGCGTGACCCCATGAACTCCGGTTGGTCGGCCGGCGGTGCATAGCGGCGATACTACTAATTGATCTCACAATTTTACTTTCGAGTTTTAGTCAACATTATTTGGTTCTGAATTTTTATTTTGACCAGCTAATTAGGTTTGAGATCCGGGCTCATACATTACATAAAACAATCGGATTGATAACCTCCTCGTTTTCTGAAGTCGGTTGAAAACAAAAACACTTTTTTTGCAGAGTTACGCCCTCCTAAAAGATCACACGTGGGTGCACACTGGAGAGCGTCCCTTCAAGTGCGAGTCCTGTGGGAAAGCGTTTAGGATGAAGCAGCGGTTGGTCGCGCACAGACGGGTGCACAGTGAGGACAAGCACACGTACGGCTGTGCGCTGTGCGGGAAGCAGTTCTCTACGCACAGCAACAGGCAACGGCACATGTTTGTGAGTAAAAAAATTTTGAACAACTTTTTGTGTGTGAACAACTTGAGTGAAAATTAGTTTTTTGGATATGGTAATGGATAAGGTGTTTAATTGTGAGTTGTAGCGTTCATTTTGAGTGTTTTTTAATGTGAACAACTTTTAGCGTATGAACAACTTGAGTGTAAATTGGTTTTTTGGATACGATTTTGGATCAGGTGTTAAATTGTGATTTGTAATGTTCATTTTGAGTGTTTTTGAAAGTGAACAACTTTTAATGTGTGAACAACTCTAACTAAAAAGGCATATTTTAAGTAAAATAAGTTCAGGAAACGGTTGGTATTTTTTGTGAATATGAGGGTTGGCCATTATGCGTTTAGACCTTTGGTACTCTAACGCATTGCTCCCTTCAAGTGTGAGTCCTGTGGGAATAGACCAGTAAAAATAGCGTAACCTGGACATAATGCTATAACCGTAAGTTTCTTTTTGTATGATATAAAGTTATGTTAGTTATAGTTAAAAAAAAACCGAATTAAACAATTCAGGGCTCTGCGTCAGTGTAAAAAAACCAAAAAACTGAAAATTGAACAAATTTTGATTTCATAAGTACAGCATAATTAATAACTTTGGAAAACTACCTCTACCATATTATAACGTGTGCATTCCAGTTGAATAAATCTAAATTAAACAAATTAATCAATTAGCACTATCGTTAATAAAGAAGGTTCGGTATGTTACAAATTTTCAGGCTTATCTCACCAGAAATTATAGATTACTGTCTTTCAACAATTTATTCTAAATATTATATTATGTGTGTTGATAAATTATTAAAAATTAAACAAATTCATTTTATGCATTTCTACATTTACAAATTTTTGTATTTTTTGTAAAGCCAAAATACATAACTATTTTGAAAGTGTTTAACTTATGCCGTCAACATATTTTTGATACTATAAGGAACAAATCAAACAAAAAATATCTATGATTATAATTTTTTTCTATTTTTTTCTTACTTACGTTTTAATATGAACGTTATTTCTTGCACAATAAGGTCGTCATTGGTTTGTGCCTCAACTCCCAACCGTGCTGTAGCGAGTCGCGAGTGATTCTAGTGTACAGTAGTTTCGTCGCGTCGTCTTATGCATTTATTTGTAGTCAATCATTGTCAAACTTTTATAAGCACGTGGGAACTTTTACTAACCATGGATCGGCTAGGGTGGAGATTTATTGAAGTATTGTGTTTATTAGATCGATAATAACTACATTGTTGAGCTTTTATTGGTTTGTTTATAAAGCTTTTTATGGTACATAATAAAGAACACAGACACAAATCAGAAAAGTAAACGTACAACTGCGGACTTATCCCCAGGGTTTGTTACTGGTACCAAATTCACATTTTAAGTACCAGTAACAGAATTTTCATTATGTTAAAATTTTAAGGGTAATACTCGTATAGTACGGGTATCGTTTATGTAGTAATAGTACGTTATAGGTATTGTTAAAATTTAAAGGTAATTTTACCGGTGCGTACCTACGCGTTGTTACCGTTCCGCATGAAACTCGACTGCGAAGAGCCACATTCCCGTACCTACCGAGTCGCGATCGCGACGCACAACACTGCGATGACCAGTGTTGCCTCTCGATAATACACTATCGCTAGTCTATCGATAGACTATCTGTATTTTGAATAAAACCAATATTATCGATAGTACTGATTCTGACGACGAACAAACTATCGATAGTATTGCTTTTCTAATAAATAAATAATCGATACTATGGATAGTTTATGAAAAGCAATACTATAGTTAGTTTATTCGTCATCAGGATCGATACTATCGATAGTTTTGTTGGTTATTAGAGATGTGTTGTTCCTTTAATCTTTAAGGTCTAAACCAATACTGAACTGTTGTGAGTAGTCGATCCGGGTCTTATGATTCTGACCCATTCAATTAATTGATGGGTTTTCTCATGAAAGTTCACGAAACAATCGTTAAAGCCGGGTATTCCTACAAATGTAGGTATTTAATGCTGCCCCGGCCGCAATTTGCATCGCGTGGACGCTGCGTCGGTGAACTCACATGTGACCTCACCAGCGACACAGTATAGAAATAAGCAGTAGAATAGTTTTATTTCGATTAAACTTTGTTTAAAGTAGTGTTCGATACAGCTACATTATCTTATATTAATGCTGACGGGGTAGACAGAGTCCAGGGCCGTAAGACCCAAAGGCTTAGCGTGATCAAAAAATAAATCAATAGTGATGGGTTGCTAGCCGCATCGCCTATTAACATAATTTGACAGTAGCGATTTATTAATAAACAATTAATACAAATAAATAACCCTGCAAAGTCGTTATTTAGTGTCTTTGTTTATTTTCAACCCCCGACAAAAAGAGTAGTGTTATAAGGTTGACGTGTCGGTATGTCTGTGTATCTAGGTGTCTGTTAATGGCATCGTACCTGAACGAAGATTTAATTTTTTTGTTTGAAAACTGACTTTTCGTCATAGTTCTTAGCTATATTTATTAGAAACTAGCCGAAGCCCGCGACTTCGTTCGCGTGGACTTTATGTCTCTGGAAAATGCTCATCAGGCTGAACAATTTTTACTAAGGCGGCATTTTTATATCTGTTATAGTTTAGCTGGACCATTATGGTTCTGCATCAGGCGTTCCATTTTCCAAAATCATTTATACCCTAAATGTTGCCCAGGCTTAATAGCTATATAACAAAAAAAGTTTCATTCGAATCCGTCCAGTATTTCCGGAGATTAGCGTGTACAAACAGACAAACAGACATACAGACAAACAGACAAACAGACAAACAGACAAACAGACAAACAGACAAACAGACAAACACACAAACAGACAAACAGACAAACAGACAAACAGACAAATAGACAAACAGACAAACAGACAAACAGACAAACAGACAAACAAACAGACATTTTTTTTAAATTCTTACTCTATTACTACGTCTCCATCGCCCCCAATATTTTTTTTGGAAATATATTTAATGTACAGACACACATTTTTTAATGTTTTATTATATGTATATAGATTGGTTCAGCCGTTCAAAATTTATTAGGAGTAAATACCTTAAAGTCGGTTTTTATTATTTTTCTTGAATATAAACTTATGGGTATTATGTTGTTTTGTTATTTACTATCTATGATACAACACTGAACCTAAAAAACATGGGTCTCACCTAGATCCCAGTATTTTTCACACGACTTGCAAAGAAGGAGATTACGAATATATAGTCTATAGGGTGCAATTGAAATCATTAGCATTGATTTAACTTATCATCATACTCACCTAAAGGATATTTTGTATGGTAACAATACTGCAATTAATGCAGTAGTTAAAAAGTATCAAAAAGTAAGAAAAATGAATAAAGTATCAAAACACTTCGAGTCGTGCGCGCGTACTGATACCTACGTGCCGCAAGGTCAAAGACCTTGGACGGATACAGCCAAACGGCGCGACCGACCGGCATACAAAAGTAGACCTTAATTTACGTGAATAAGGTTTGAAGTCGAATGGGGACGGGTCGTGTCACACGAAAGCTTGAGGACAATAGGTATGTTTGAAGTAGGAACGAATGTTAGGGTACCAAGACGCAAAGAAATTGATACTATTATAATTAATTTATTTTTCGTATTAGTTAAAAAGTAGTAGTTTTTTTTTATAATTGCAGTAGAGGTATGTATCAAAGAGTCTGACGCATGTTTAGAGGTTTTCTTGAATATGAAAATGACGACTTTTGATTGAAGTTTTATTAGTCTTAAATTACTTTGTATCATGGGTATAGTAGATACTTAAAATATTGCCAACGAATTCAATTCCACCCTGTATATGCATGTATGTATGTTGAATGTATTTGATTTTCTTTATTCCTTAATGTCGCCACGGATTTGAATGTATGGCCACAGAGCAGATAATAGTATTACATACAGAACGGAAACTCGCACGTTTTTGGACCTTGTAAGCGCCTGAAAAATAGGGTTGTTGCTAGTCGCACGTTGACGTTCCCCGAGTCATTTAGGGTAATTGAAATAATATTGGTGAGAAACTGCACATATTATTATTGCTTATCCACAAAAAACAACAAAGAACGAAAATTTTATAGATTTCCGAGTGATGAAAACAGGTAAGCAAAACAACAAATTCTGTGGTGGCGACCCTGATTGTTTAACTCACACATTTGACGTATGCACAGATATATTATTTCGTTTGTAGTAGTACTAGGTATATTTGTTACTTCGTATCTATGAAGTGCCATACCTGTGGAATGGCGTTTCGTTAGAATCCTTACATTTCAAAGTGACATGAGCTAAAAAGTCTTTTTATTGTTTCGTACCTAAAGGTTAGAAATTAGTCCAAACTTAATTGTGTTAAGTTGTTTTATAACTGAGTTTTATTGACCACCATCCGTCTGCGTAATCAGATCCTAGATAAGCATCGTCTTCCAAAAAGTACTCGTCAAGACAAATCAAACGAGACCTACTCGATGAGGTTATAACTGAGTTCCGTCGAATATCTCCCGGTTCCATCATCAGAACAGCCCATTGACATCATAATATTGTATTATATACAAAATTTCAGCTAAATTGATTGAGGATAACTGGTTGAAAATTGAGTTCGAAGATTCCACCCGAACAAACATACTTACATTTATACATACATTGCAAGTTAAATAAAAGCTTGTAAAAACATGTAGCGATCTTTAGTTGTTTTATTGGTCCAATGTTAGTAAGCGCTAGCACGCGTCTAATCGGACCTGCCGTCGTCGTCTTCAAGTCGTCGTCGCGCTCGCGAATTTCATATAAATATTAAGAAAATAATTATATCAAGTCAAACTCAGCGAATTTATCTGTAAATAAAAAATTGTACTTAATTAAAGCCACTTACTTTAATTAAGTACAATTTTTTTATGTAAAATATCAGTATTTTACTCGTAGTTTTGAAAAAATATCACAAAAAAGGGTTACTTTGGGATTTTTTCCAACCGAATGAAGTTTATAGGATCTTGTAACTGAATGCGAATTTGACGAGCCTGGATACTTAACTTATACATACCTTTTTTTAAGAGTTGTAATAGTAGATTGTGCTACAAGGCGTAAAGGTAATACTTTTAAGTCGAGTGCGCTACTTTGAATTTAGAGCAAAACGAAGGATTCCTCAGTTGAATCACGAGCGTAGCGAGTGATTCTACGATGGAATCTTGAGTGAAGCAAGGGATTCGTGTATAACGCCCGAGACAAAAATATTACCGTACGCAAGTAGCACACATTACATCGCCATCCATGAGAAAAACTAGCAAAAAGATACAAAACAGAATATGGAGAAAGTAGAACAACTACAATACCTAATCAAAGCTCCGACAAGAACTAACCTTTATTTAGTGTCGTTTTCATTCAATAAATACTAAGAAATAATTTTTAAGAACAAACTTCTAAAAAAAATGTTTGTTCACGCATAAACTCGTAACTTTGTTTGCGTGGACCTACATATTTTAAGATTTTTATAATAACAATAAATTTAATGTGCACTATCGGCTTAAACTTACGAAAAAGGATTTAAATTTACACAAAATAATTAATTTTAACACAATATAACCTAAAACATCTGTAATTACTTTGAATCGAAGACAAAAATTGCGCTAGTTATTCTTTTTTCCTTTTTCGAAGCAAAGACCATAAACAATTTTACCTACATTCACGATGATATGTATTTCAAATTTAAAAAAATACGAAGTCTGTTCCAGTTATTTATTGTATTAAAACTTAATTCTTTTGTTTTTAGCTGATTTTACATAGATAACATCGTGTTCAAATTTCAAATTGTGTTTTAATCCCGTAAGATTTACTTTTTCACTTTTTAATCCCGAGAGAACTAGCAGTAACTTTAAGCTCCAAATGTTTTGGGATGAAACCATCGTTTTTTGAGCAGATGGGATGAAAAAAACACTTTTGTCTATACCTCAAATGGTTTTCAAAAACTCTAAAGCACGGCCTCTGCGGGTATACCTAGCCTTAAATGTGTCCAACCGCTCTTGTCATTTTTGGTCTAAACCCAATAATTATTTTACTGAAATAATTAATTTTTATGTGACTGTAATTCTACTTTTTTTAACTAAAAAACTCATTGAACCTCATTACATGATACCTAGATGAACCACGCTAGGAATTAATTGGCCATGTGATGAAGTCATACTGAACAAGCTGGCCAGTCGATACTTAGTGACTAGTGTCGTGTAGTGGTTTGAAAATAGTATCTTATACACATAAAAATTAAAGTGTGGTTTTCGTTTTGGTTTTTACTGATTATATTTATGCATTAAAAAGCAACTGAGTTTAACTTCCATAGCGCTTATTATAATACGACATAATAAATAGTAATAATACTTTATTAAATACAAAAAAATTATATTATTTAAAATGTACATAGCACACAGAAAAAGACATTAAAATGTCCAATGGGCGTGGGTGGTCTTATAGCTAATAGCGATAATTTCTTTCAGACAGCTGATGTAGAGAAGTGAAATGCTGCCATTTCCCATAGAAGTCTGATAGACAAGGTCTATGTTAAAAATAAGTCTATCTATGTCAAACATTTTAGTCCAGCTCTCTAACACTACACGGCCTCTGTGCGGGCACTTGCGAGCACGTGTGCAGTGCGAATTGCGTTGAGACGTAACTTGGGCGTCGCATCGTGTGAACGGTGGGTAGAAATTGTGTAAAATGCTATTGTTACGAAACTGGGTTCGAGATTTGGAGTAAAACGCCAAAGTTCGTATGAGGGTTTTTATTCACTACGGAACCCAAAGGTTGACACGTGAAGATGGTCTTCCTGATGTCCAAGTCCAAGTCGCGTAGCATCTGAGGTCCAGGTATCTCGCCAAATTAGTTGCAGGTACTTCCACTTGTCGCACTGAGGTAGGTTTCCTTCGCTTCGGTTCGCTTCGAAGTTATAGCTCATACTGAACTGGCGGGACGTGCACTCGATCGCCTTTTTATAAGCGCCGATACAGCGGTCTACATTATTCTCGAATATTCTCATATCTTGACGAATGTATTTCGATTGACGGGAAACATCGAGACGCCGGTATGTGTGTGTGAGTGCGACTAAGCCGACGACCATTCAAAGAACTCTAGCCTTTATGCTATAAGAATATAAGGCCTAGTTTCGCTTGCATTATCCTGACGTCTTTTTTATACCATTCCGCTCGCGAACATTCCGAGTCTATCTCGCCAGCAGAGTTCTTGCTCGTGAATATTCTACATTTATCTCGTTCGACACACTATGTAAGCGCATAACATATTGAAACTTAAGTTGCACGGCGCAACTTGCACTCTGTAAATACCCAACTACATTTAGTACGACAGCATAAAAACTTCGTTATATATTTATGTATTTAATTTTTTCTCATGTTACATCCCATTAATATGCAATGTCATGGGAAATGGAATATTTCAGCAGGGGCCCATTTTTGGAACGGTATTAGTCCAGGAGCTGTCATGTTGTACGGGTTTGCCGTGACAACAAGAGTGTTACAAGACTTATATTGTTTTTAGAGTTTTAAATTGTTCATTGTGTCACCACGTTAATCCGTAAAGACCCGGACGGCATTTAAATGCCCACGTTCATCGTCTTTCTATTGTGTCTGGTATTGGCGGTTGCGAATGGGTTAAAGTTCAAAGCACAATCAAAACAATCCTACAATTAGCAAAATTCCATATTTACGAGTTATATGTTTTGTAAGCACACGGCGCGATCGGTTGAAAACACGTATAAACTCGTTCGCAGCCGCGCGCTCACCCGGCTGGTGCCTCGCTCTCTCTCCCCGCACCGCACCGCAATCACCGCAAGCATCCCGCTTCACGACATGCTCTCGCGTATTTTAAATCAAATATTTTTTGTTTTAAGTAAGACATTAATGTGTTTAATTTTGATGAAAATGAGATTATAGTACACAAAAAGCTATAATTAAACAAAAATAACACAGTTACTATTTCTGGCTACTGAGAAAAACATTAATTTTAAAACATTAAAAAGTGATGTTTAATTTTGGTCTTTAATGTCTAAAAAGACACAATATAGCTTATAAAGATATAAACATTATGGTTATCATTTTGGCTTAACTAGATATCGAGATCAGGTGAAAACTGTGAAAAAAAATGTATAAACAGAAATGGGGTCAGTTTAATTTTACTATTAAGTGATCGCATTTGAATGCACCTAAAAGTTAAACTAACAAGGTCTTTGGTTATCTATTATGCTTTTAGGGAAAAGTTGAGTAGTGTACAAAATCTCACGATTTTTATATAATACGGTTGCGACCGCGGATAAATTACATAATATATCTAATTAATATTTGATACTCAATATTGATATCCGATAAAATATTGAAAACAACGAGTTTATTATTTATGTCCAGGTTGTGCTATTTTGATCGGTCTAGAAAGCGTTTAGGATGAAGCAGCGGTTGGTCGCGCACAGACGAGTGCACAGTGAGGACAAGCACACGTACGGCTGTGCGCTGTGCGGGAAGCAGTTCTCTACGCACAGCAACAGGCAACGGCACATGTTTGTGAGTAAAAAAATTTTGAACAACTTTTTCTGTGTGAACAACTTGAATGAAAATTCGTTCTTTGGATATGATTTTTGGTTAGGTTTATATTTGTGAGTTGAAGCGTTCGTTTTTAATGTTTTTTAATGTAAACAACTTTTTGTGTATGAACAACTCTAACACTAAAGTCTAAAAAATAAATTTTCTTATTTTCCGAGTATATTTTATTGTATAAGTTGATCGCCTATAACTTTTTAATTTGTAAACCCTACTTAGCTCTGATAGTTTTATTTTCACATTTTATTTTACGACTTTTTTGCCATGATTCATATACGTATCCTTGCCAAATTACAGCAGCAGGACCGCGGACGGAAAGACAGACAGACATGGCGAAACTATAAGGGTTCCTTGTTTACTACTGAACCCTAAACGAACCCAAAACCTCTTTAAGTGGCACGTCTAATGTGTGTATGTTGTTTCAGATCCACACGGGCCTAAAGCCGTTCAAATGCGAAATGTGCGGCAAAGGGTTCAAGCACGCGAGCGAGAAGCGAGCGCACATAACGTACGTGCATCTGAAGAAGCCGTGGCCGAAGAGATCGCGGGGGAAGCGGCGGACGGACGGACGACCGGTAAGACTTTACGTTGATTTAATTTATTTAAACTTAGAATTAAAGCGAATTTTTAAAATTTAGAAAGCATTTTCGAAGAGCGCGCTCATTACGTACGGGCATTTCAAGAAGCCGTGGAAGAGGCCGCATGGGAAGAGAGGAACATTTAATTGAAAATCGAAATTGAGGAATTGACGGACGACCGGTAAAATTTTCCCTCGTATTCATAAAAATCTGACCCCCTAAATTAGTCAGTTGACAGAAAAAAAGAGTGCTAAGTCCTTAAATTTGTAGCGCTATAATATAAGACTGATACTGATATCTAATACAGCTTTATGTGAGACATTAACCTCCTCCATTTTGAAATCGGTTAACAAGAACAAAAAGAGCCACATATGTATCTCAAGAAACCATTACTGAAGAGATCCAGTCACTCTCCAAATAAAACAGCTTCTTTTCTCTTGATTTTGCCAAAGCTTTTGAATACATAACTCACCTGTTTATAATTATATGAGGTATTGATAGCGACTAAAACGATTTATTGCAATGAATTAGTGTAGACACCAGCTCATTTTAAATTACAATGTATGTAACTATAAACATGATCGGGAAAAGAGTTACTATGAAACCGTAACTAAGAAGGGTGTACCGCAAGGCACTATTCTAGGGCCTTCGATACATATGATTGATATTTTTATTTTTGCTTTTATTTTTAGTTCGATCTCCGGTCAGGGCAAGTTGGAAAATGGCCTTTTTAAATTGTCCTGGGTCTTGAATGTTTATCTATATATGTATTTGTTATAAAATATAGTATCGTTGAGTTAGTATCTCATAACACAAGTCTCGAACTTACTTTGGGGCTAGCTCAATCAGTGTAATTTGTTCCTATATATTTATATTTAATGAGAAAAATGTTTCAGTCTATGTTTTTGTTCACAGGGCCCTATGCCGCCGCAGCCGGTGCCTTCGAGTGGAGACATAGAGATGTCGACGATATGGCCGATGTGTGACCCCAAAATTGGTGATATGAACAATATTATCGAGGACAAACCTATGTATTATAACTTGAAGATTTAGTCGAGTTGGTTTGTAGATAATTGTATATTTTTGGTTTTACAGAGTACCCAAGTTTTATAAGGGCTGGACAGTAGCTAGATGGCAGTTAATTATATTTATTATTTTAAATCAAATCGTGATCCCTTATTCGATCATTTTATTTATTTTAATCGGTAGCTATTTACCATTTTTTCTATTTTTACACATGCTAAAAAAATACACGTTTATTTTGTATTCTAGCAATTGAATCTTGGAATCAGAAGAACACAAAAGATCAGAAAAAAGAACTTTTTGTAAAAAAAATCTGCCAATTTTTTTTATTAATGGCTACACTACAGGCTTTCCTATCCTTGTGGTCGGCACCCGCTAGTCGCCCGATGACGGGCTTTGAATGTGGTTACAGTAGGAGATTTTAAGTATGCATTTGTCGGCCGATATCTTTAGGTAAATTGGCTTTTATTATGTTATGAAAAACAATGTACTTGTTTGGGATTGTTTCTTTTATATCGCTTAAAGAGTACTTTCCTTGAATATGGCTAGGATTCATACTCGTAATCATCCTTAATACTTATTGCTTAATGTAACTCCACGCTTTTAGCTATATAGGTACACGCTGACTTTTAATTGGTTTTGGAAATGTCGTATAGTAACTAAAATCATCTATCCAAATACGTAATCCAAATTTGAATATGACTTACGATAAAAAAGTTGTGAAAATGATTTTCGATCGAGATCACGTAGTTACGCCCGTCTAAAACTGCCGCGTGACCTCGATGAACTGCGGCCGGCGGCACGGTAAAGATATCATACAGTAGAACAACTCGGTGCTGTCCTTGAAAAACATACCTACGCCACGCGTGCGCTAGGGCTGCCCCGTATTTCATCTACCTACTTAAGTGACTAGTTTTGTGATTGTAAGGTGAATGAAAAAGGAAGCGTGTTATTTTTATTATTATTAGCATATTTAATAAACATAAATTGCATATTTCAATAATAGCTATATGTAAGTAGCTAAGTTCTCACATTAGTAAGTAGACATGTAGCCTAGGAAACCACTACCTACTTACCTACTAGTTTTTTTTTATCGCGAGCGTAGGTAAAATAGCTCACTCGTGGTCGTGGGTTAAGTCTGTCTTCAATTCAACCTTATCACTTATTTATTTTTAATCCAGGTAATTTACTCAGTGGAGAAACTGAAATACTTACCTATTAAAAAATTAATAAACGACGTACTACCTAGTAGGTACTCCTATAAAAACTACTTTACTGACGAGTTCAAACAACCAAAAACAGCACAATATTGTCTGTGTTTTGCCATATTATTATCCCACAAGAAAAAGAATAATATACCTTCTTAATAAGTGTTCACAAATAGCACGCTGCTTACAACAAAACACCGTTCGCCACTGCGGCGCAATCCCGACTGTTTGTATACCGAGTCACGGAACAAATGTATACCGACCTTCGAGGCGCGTAGGTATAACTTGCGTTCCGACCGTTTGTATGAAGATACAATACTGTCTGTACTGTGCCGGCGGTGTCTAGCGGCGGTACTACTAGTTAATCTCACGATTTTACTTTCAAGTTTTAGTAAATTTTTATTTTGACTAGCTAATTAGATCTAACGATCCTCATGAAGTGGCCTTCGGATCAAAACCAGTGAAAAATCAACGTGTTTTATAGCTACATAGTATATTTATTATAATATAAGCCTTCAAATAGTCATAATCATGTAAAGAGTTCGTGGGCCGTATGCCTGTTTGCCTAATAATTTGTATAAAAAGGATTGTATATGTAAGTACATACTATTTTTGTAGCTCGAAATAAATAGTTGTAGGAAACCCAGTGGAAATAAGTTCAAATAGTTCCTAATATAAGAAATACTCTCCTACTAATACTGTATGCATCTAGATCGGTCATTTTGGAAATCTTTGGGAGAGGCCTGTGTCCAGCAGTGGACGTTATGCGGCTGAAATAATGATGATGATAATATTATACTGTATATACGAATTGTAAAGATGTGCATGATTCCGCTTTCGAGCCTAAATGGCTGAACAAATTTGAATGGAATTTGGCATCTAAATTTATAACGTAGATTGTCAGTCAGACTGAACTTCCCCCATTTGACTGCTGGTTAAAATTTCACCCTGGGGTGATTTCTGTCACGTGTTTTTAACCCAAAAAGAAGGAGGTTTTCAATCTATCGCGATTTTTTTTTTTGTGTATGTTCACCGATTTGAAAAAATCTTTGTTTGTTTTATACATGCCATTTATTAATTTAAATTTAAAAAAAATCGCAATATGTAATGCAATAACAGTATTTATTATTTTATTGTATATACGGTATTCATGTGTGTTTTAGGTAACTGTTATACATAGTGTAAAAGATATATGCGTGCGTCATAAATTTTAACTACGGGCTATACTAGATCACTATAGTACTAGTATAATGATATTAAATATTTATTTCACCCTTTTTTTGGTGGCAACAGAAATACCTCTACATCATCTGTGATAATTCATGGTTCATGAAGTACAGCCTGGTGACAGACAGACGGACAGACAGACTGACTGAGACGGACAGCGGTGTCTTAGTAATAGGGTCCCGTATTTACCCATTGGATACGGAACCCTAAAAACAGAAAAACTATCTTGCCCGGGCTGCACACTTTTGAATGAAAATGCATTGATTGATTTTGTCTTTTATTTTTGAGATATAGATACATTTCCATCCCTGGCGAGGTAGACAGAGCCCAGGGCCGTTAAAGCCATGCTCAGCGTGATGGTGGGCGTTAAGATGGAAAAATTAATCAAAATAGTGATAAGTTGCTAGCCGCATCGCCTATTTTGTACGGCAATGTAGATGTTTTGTTTGTTTTTTTTTACTATTATTTTAAGTGGGGCTCTCATACAACAAACGTAATTTTTTATAGATATTGGTACGGAACCCTGCGTGAGTCCGACTCGCACTTGGCCGGTAAGTTTTTGTCTGATATTTAATATCATTATACCTGCTATACTCCATTTATTTAGGTATTTAAATAAATGTAAACAATCTTGAAATGTCTTTTTATTGAAATGTACACTTTATAAATCAATTCCTTTGACAATAACAAAGTAATTATGTAATTTATTATTTATAACATAATTCATTTGTATTTTGCAAAATTATAAAGTGTATATTTCAATAAAAAGACATGTCAAGATTGTTTACATTTATTTAAATACCTAACCAAATGGAGTACAGTAAAGCCTGTGGTTCTATTTATTACTGATATTTCTTTTACACGTTGTGTAAATGACTCGTGTATATTTGAGTGAAAGTAAATGTATGAAATGAACACGTGCATGAAATAGCAGTAAATTATAATGTACTTAGTTTGGTTCACGTTAAGGGTCAGTTCAGATAGAGAGGAAAATGCCCGAGCAATTTATTTAACTCAATTGAAAATAAGACCGATTTATATAAAAAGGTTCTCGAATGGCGACCACGTACTGGCAAGCGAAGCGTAGGACACCCAGAAGGTGGTCTGACGACCTGACCACGGTCGCTTGGAGGCGCTGGATGCAAGCCGCTCTAGATCGGTCATTTTGGAAATCTTTGGGAGAGGTCTATGTCCAGCAGTGGACGTTATGCAGCAGAAATGATGATAACCATAGCCTAAAGTGTATAAACGTTTGAAAATGACAACATTTTACGTTTAAATGCAAGACGCTCGCTCGCTCGCGTCCTGCACTATCCCAATCCCCAACTATTCCCAACTATAAATTGTGAAAGTGAGTTTGTATTTTTGTTTGTTACCTCTTCACCCACTGAACCTATTTAGATGAAATTTGGTATGGATATAGTTTAAGACTCAGCGAAGGATATAGGATAGTTTTTATCCCAAAACTCGCATATGAGCGAAGCCTACGGGCACAGCTAGTATGCCAATAATTTAAAGTTTATTTTAGAGTGTCATAAAAACATCCTTTCCGCTGCGCTCCTCTGTCTGAACTGACCCTAAGACGCGACGCATTGGTAGATGTTGAAGCAGTTATAATAAAAACATTACTTTCGATCGTGACATAAGGTTGACACGATCGACAGTGATGTTTTTATTTTATGTGTAGCGACCCTTAGCGCCGATTCACACTGGAACGGCAGCGACCAGAGGTGCTATTTTTCAAATGCGGAGTCACTAAACGAACGATTTTTTGTATGGAAAAACCATTCGTTTTGGTCACTCCGCGTTTCAAAAATAGCACTTCAGCAACGCATTTCACTGTCAAACCATATTCACCTTTATTTCTATCTGCGTAATGCATAAAATAGCTTGAGGACTTACTACTTATTTACTTACTCCGTTGGCTAAGTTTGAGGACGCTTTTATTTATAGTTTTTAAGAGTTCTGTCCTTAAAGGGTAAAAAAAACGCTGTTTGTCTGTCTGTCACCAGACTGTATCTCATGAACCGCGATAGCTAGACAGTTGAAATTTTCACAGATGAAGTTTTCTGTTGCCGCTATAACAACAAATACTAAAAACAGAATAATATAAATATTTATAGTTTTGCGGACTTGGGCTGTCTGTTTAGAGCTGCACAATAAAAAAAATTATATAAAATAAAGGTGAATATGTTTTTAAAATGAAAGTTCGCTGCCGCCCGCTGCCATTTAAAGCGCTTATAGTTTAAGTACCTGGGCGACCGAGCTTTGCTCGGTTACATCTCAAATATTAACTAATTTTTTTAAACTTGTCTAAAAACAATGCAAAATAAAAAATAAAAAAAAACTTAAACATAAAAAAAAAAACAAAATTAAGTCACCGAGTGGGATTCGAACCCGTAATACTCTTTCTAGCGGTCGCTATCCTTAACCACTGAGCTAAATCAAGGCGGTCGCGGCGCGACGAAATTAGCGACCATATTCTGCGTGGAAAGAAAAACGCATGAAAACTCGAAAACACGCGTTTTCCCAAACATAAAACTAATCTAGATCGATTGTTTACCCCCGAAAACCCCCATATACAAATTTTCAGCGAAATCGTTAGAGCCGTTTTCGAGATCACAGAAATTTATAAATAAATATATATATATACATACATACATACAAGAATTGCTCGTTTAAAGGTATAAGATTATTGTAACAACAATTTAGCATCACATGTAACAAACAAATCGATCTCCGTATTATTTATTTTATTACATTTTTTACAATCATAATTTATAAAAAATACTTAGGTATATTATACAAGGTATAACAAAATATACTGAAACTATTTTAAGGGTGAATTCAGCCTGTGATACTGAACAACTTTCCCCAAGGAACATATGTCGAAATATGAAAAATATTTTTTGGCTTTCCATACAAACTCGGATCAGCTGATCGGACAACTTGTATGGGAGGCCACAAATTACTTTTCATATTTCAATACGTATTCCTTGGAGAAAGTTGTTCAGTATCATGGACTGATTTCACCTTAACCCTTTCACCGCGAGACTTTATATCAGTTGTCGTGCCCCCAGCGCGAGACATGGTAAATCTAACATACCTATCTACAACCAAAAACGGATATGGATACGTAAGTTATGTGCCATACGAGCATTTTGTTTGTCACATATATGCGACGCTCGCGGTTAAAGGGTTAAAATAGTTTAAGTATATTTTGTTAAGACCTTATTTATATAAGGCCATAATGATAGATGGAAAGCAATGTAATAATAATAATTTATTTTACAAAATTAATGATTTTAAAAAGACAATCTAAAATGGATTCTGAAGAAATAAGTGTAAATGTTTTGTATTTATTATATTAAGAAATAAATAAACTAAATCATAATAAATGAATAATAGTTTTTATTTCACTTATAAACATAACGTGGTCTTATCATACCTACTGAAACTTTAGAAAGTTTATTTGCGAGGCACATAACGTGGTCTTATCATACCTACTGAAACTTTAGAAAGTTATTTAGTAAGCAAATTAAAAAAATCCGACTGTCAAGAACGCCATCTAGTAATGAGTAGCAGAACTACCGATACGACTTGGCGCCATCTATTTTTTGCTAGCGAAAACTGACTTTCAATCATTAACCCCCAATAACTCTTAACCGGTCAAGACCGCATGGCATCATATGATGCGGCTTCCATTGTTTTACTATTGTCTGGTATTGGCGGACTCAAAGACTTAAACGCCTGAACGATTTTCATCAAACACAGCTAAGAATCACCTCAAGAAAACTTGCTTTCACATACCGCATAGAAATCGGTCCATCCGTTCGAGCGCTATGATGACACAGACAGACCGACATTAGTGTCAAACTTAACACCTTATTTTTTGTCGGGGGTTAATTAAATGAAAGAGATAAAATCTATATTTTTTTGTAAGATATTTTTTTTTAAATTAAATACAGGGTTACTTTTTATACACCGGCAACACTTTTGGAGCAAGTTCTGTCAGTGATACTGAACTACTTTCCTTAATAAGCGGCCAAGTGCGAGTCGGACTCGCCCATGAAGGGTTCCGTAGTAGCAAATAACATAATATAAAATTCTTGTAGTATGTTTTTTTTTAATTTTTATATTTGGGTTGATTGAATGAAAGGTAAATTACCGTTTATGATTTATGACGTATTAAAAAAAACTACTTACTAGATATCGTTCAAACCAATTTTCGCTGGTAGTTTTTATGGTAATGAACATCATATATTTTTTTTTAGTTTTATAATTCCCTTATTTTAGAAGTTACGGGGGGGGGGGGGGGGGACACACACTTTTTTCCACTTTGGATGTGTCACCCGCGCAAAGTATTCGGTTTAGAAAAAAATGATATAAGAAACCTCAATATCATTTTTGAAGACCTATCCATAGATACCCCACACGTATGGGTTTGATGAAAAATAAATGTTTGAGTTTCAGTTCTAAGTATAGGGAACCCCCGAATTTTTTTGTTTTTTTTTTCTATTTTTGTGTCAAAACCTTAATGCGGTTCACATAATACATCTTCTTACCAAGTTTCAACAGCATAGGTCTCATAGTTTCGGAAAAAAGTGGCTGTGACATACGGACGGACAGACAGACAGACAGACATGACGAATCTATATGGGTTCCGTTTTTGCCATTTGGCTACGGAACCCTAAAAACAATTACCGAAAAATGAAAAAATAATTCAGGGTCCCATAAAAATCTGCGTTCATCCAAATAGAAATTGTAACATCATCATCAAGTCTTTTTGTCTCCGCTGCAGGAGCACGACCCTCACTGTACTACCAGAGCTGTACTTGGTCAGAGCAGCCAGAGAACTTGGCCTACACTCTCCTCGCTGGCTAGACGGGTTGGAGAGGTCTTACTGATGTTTATATGCTTTGTTTAGTTTATATCATAGATAAATATAAGAAGGAAAGATCGCCAGCTCCATACATTGATTCAAGCATCGTGAAATGGTTTATATTGAAGGAAATGGGAAGACGAATTTTTTTTATCGTATTTCAATAAATTTTTTATAGTAAATAGTTTATTATTATAGACTAAACTTGCTCCAAATATGTGCCGGTATTTAACCGTTTAACCGCGAGCGTCGCATATATGTGACAAACATTGTCGGGCCCATTCCGCGAAGGTCGCATATTTGCGACAAAAAATGCTCGTATGGCACATAACTTACGTATCCATATCCGTTTTTGGTTGTAGATAGGTATGTTAGATTTACCATGTCTAGCGCTGGGGGCACGACAACTAATATAAAGTCTCGCGGTGAAAGGGTTAAAAAGTAACCCTGTATGACAATAGTTAATTTTTTTTTGTCTAATCATCATCGTTATAGTACGCCCAACTTAAACCGCTCATGTAATTCTTTGGTACATTGAAACTTAGTTTCTGCCGGTTTTTTATTGGGGCCTGCAACGGTTTGGGCCCTGGGGGGGCCAGGCCATGTCCGTGGGGGTAGTCAAAGGTCCGCATGTTGTGGTCCTGCCGGCTAGTGGCCACCATGCTGAGCGTGTACAGAGCTTTAGTTAGAAACTCGTAGGCTGATTTTACCTGAAAAAATTAAATTGATTAAAACTAACGTGATATACAATCACTATTATATTTAGTGAACGGGTTACTCTCGTATACCGACACACACAAATAACATCAGTGTGTCGCGAGCCGGTGCGGTGTACGGGCCTGTAGTCACATTCGCCCTGATGAAGACCTCCGGATGAGGAGCTGCCTATACGTGAGTAACCCGTTTACTTAATATAATAAAGTAAAATTAGATTATTAACGACCTCTTAGCCGTGAGGTTTTCGGCAGAGTAGAATAGGGCCACTCCAAGTCCTCCCGTGGATGTCGTAGAAGGCGACTTAGGAAATACAAGCTTATCAATGATTATATACGTCAATGAGAACTCTCCGTCTAGCCAGCGAGGAGAGTGTAGGCCAAATCCTCTGGCTGCTCTGGCCAAGTATGGCTCTGTTAGTAAAGAGAGGGTTGTGCTCCTGCAGTGGAGACTAAAAAGACCTGGTGATGATGATAATGTTAAAAAAAACTAGGTCTTCTGCCTCACCTGTTCATACGCATACAAAATCTTCAAAATATCCCAACTTTGCATATTCTCTTCTACATGCTTATAGAAATCCCCTACACTGTCCTGGGTTCTGTTGATCGAGCTGACTAAATAACCAATTTTATACAATCTATGACTCTTATACGCTTGGTGTACGTCTTTTAAAGGCGCTACCTTGGTGTCTATAGCTCGTTTAGTGTCACTTATCAAGTCTAACAACTTTTGTTTGACTGCCAGTTCTTTGTGTAAGTCTATGTTCGCATCTCCATTCATCTTTTTGTTATGTGCATTTAAATCTTTATCATTGTAATCTAGGTTGGTAAGCTTCTCGTTGTCAACGTTTGTATCTTCAGTGACGGAGCCGTCGGCAGCTTCTATAACAAATCTATACATATAATAAAACAGTAAAAAAAGTGTGTCTGTACATTAAATATATTTCCAAAAAAAATATTGGGGGCGATGGAGACGTAGTAGTAGAGTAAGAATTTTAAAAAAAATGTCTGTCTGTTTGTCTGTATGTCTGTTTGTCTGTTTGTACACGCTAATCTCCGGAAATACTGGACGGATTCGAATGAAACTTTTTTTGTTATATAGCTATTAAGCCTGGGCAACATATAGGGTATAAATGATTTTGGAAAATGGAACACCTGATGCAGAACCATAATGGTCCAGCTAAACTATAAGAGATATAAAAATGCCGCCTTAGTAAAAGTTGTTCAGCCTGATGAGCATTTTCCAGAGACATAAAGTATACGCGAACGAAGTCACGGGCTTCGGCTAGTAAGGAATAAAATAAAATAAATTAAGTAACTGTAATGTTAGAATGAGTTAACGAGTTACTCGCGTTAGAGTCAGCTACTAGACGATATGTTTCGACCTCATAAAGGCGAATGTGACTAGAAGCAGGCCTGAGTCACTCCCCGTTTAGGTATCGAAAATATACACCTACATTATTACTATGAGCGCGGCGACCACTCCGGAGTGGAAAATTCAGTGAAATGAATCGTATGTCTAGAGTAATAAGAATGAAATTTGCTTGCAATGCACTTCTGGGTATCTAAACGAAAAGGCGTCGAGTTCTGACGCGAGCTAAATTAAACCATATCGCTAACGACATTAAGTAGAGATTTCTTTGAATTCCTTTGCTGAGTAAGACTTCTGTACGTGAGTACTAGTACTTATTCTGTGACATAGTGGACTTATATTTTTTAACACCTTGAACGCCATCATTGTAGGTACAATACAACAGATTTACGATTGATTTTGGTCTCGTGACCCCCATGGCGCTCAAGGTGTAGTGTACAGTCAGCAGAGATACCTGACCCCTCCTCCACCTACATCTTGAATTTTCTCATAAACTGCAAATAATATTAACATGAAAATTTGTATTCAGAGATATTTTAATGGAGTCTTTTTGAATATACATTTTTATGTTGGTACGCTTTTTAGCCACGGGTCCATGGGGACCCGGTCCTTTGAGGCCAAAGCCA
Source organism: Acrobasis consociella (assembly GCA_963555685.1). NCBI lineage: Eukaryota > Metazoa > Arthropoda > Insecta > Lepidoptera > Pyralidae > Acrobasis > Acrobasis consociella. The sequence continues at coordinate 7,818,659 of OY743132.1, read as the reverse complement.
ACATGAAGAGGCCTTTTAGTACCTTTTTATCTAAAAAGTGAGATGGCTGCGTCTATGGAGGTTTTATCCCTTGATGTACCATATGCGATGCACCATTGGACACACCTCCATTATTTTCAGTTTAAGAGAAAATTCAAGATATACATAGAGGAGGGGTCAGATCTCTGATGCTGACTATACATCTACAAGTTTAAGCCCTGTGATGAATGAAGTCAAAGTCTTAATATTTTCATACTTTTTTCATGTATATTCTCGCATAAAAAAATATGTGTCATCTAACCAGTTTATCCATAAATATTCAAAAATTAAGTACTAACAGTGAAAACAGAATAAAAATTGATTGAAAAACGAACGAGATATAACGATTTTAAGATAACATGTCTATCTCACTCCCAAAAACGCCATTTTCTATGGCAAATGTATAGACGACGTGGACTTTGACGTCATCTGTCCATATCGGACTTCTCTTTCTAATAAGTATCACATGTTCGTCGCTGATTAAGATATTTTATAAATTCCTTCATATTTGTTTATTTTGATTAATAAGGATTTTATTAAGTAAATAAAAAAAATACGTGCTTCTTCTCTATTACCTGTAGCATTATTAACATCAGTAGTATCAACTATATCAGTCGTATCTTCATACGGAAGTTTATCCTTCTTGCCCCCACTCGTTTGGTTCTCAACGCTCTGGAACCATTTCTCGAACAGCTCCTTGGGCAGTTTATAATACTCCTGGTTGTCTCTCAAAGCCCGACTTCGTGGCGGTGAATATATGCGGTCGGCCCGGGACTCATGGCTTTCTACACTGAAGTCTTGCCCGTATGAATCGTCGTCGAAAGGGCCGTTCGGAGGTTCTATTGCTAGTGTTGTTGTCAGAAAACCTAATTGAAAGTAAAGAAAGTCGAATAAAATCGGTCAAGTGCGAGGCGGGCTCGCGCACGAACAGTTCCGTACATTGTCTTTTAAAAAAAACCACTTTTTTTAAACGTAATATAAAAGCCCAACTTGAATCCTTGGTTTTCAATAATGGTACGGAACCCTTAGTGCGCGAATCCGATTCGCGCACTAAGGGTACGATAATATTCGATTTTTTTATATAGCGAGTTTGCCTAAAAGAAATTGCTTAGCGATAAGGCCGCCTTTTCCGCATTTCCCAGGTTTTAAGATAATTATGTGCTGTATTTATTTATTTTGTGCAATAAAGGGTATTGTATTGTATTGCATATGATATATATGGCGACACGCGGCAAGCAGACTAATATTAGAAACAAATATTATTTTCTACTCTTTTTTTACCAAAATGGTTGAAAACTATACTTATGTATTGTTACGTGTAAACTAAAGGGAGAGGAGGTTGTATTGTGTTCTGCTCAATTACTGTTAGCGTACAAAGACTGGAATTTATTAAATAGGGTATATATCTCCAGGGCCGCGCCGCCCCTGTGTGCGAAGTGTGCGGCGCACACAGGCGCCAAGACAATAGGGGCGCCGAGCCGCCACTGCCACCTAAATTATTTTTGTTACCTAAATTATTGTGTTTTTTTATAGTAAAGTTTCGATACGTAATAAGTAAGTAGGTACAATAGACGCAACATAGGCTTTGTAAATAACAAAACATATATTACGCTTATTGAACAAGTCTCTCAATATTTATATGTTTATTATTATTCACGTTTATGGTTTCATCTCACGCTTAGGATTTTAGTTAAAATTACTTACGAGCTCAACGTAAAAACGGCGGCAGTTCTTTTGAACCACAGATAAAGTACTTTATTTATATTTTGTATTTTGAACCGTAGAGGCGACGAGTTTGTATGAGTAAGAGTGAGTTTGTGAACGCAACCCGATGCGATGCGTGCGACGCAAGCGGGGTGGGGTCACTGGGATTCCCCGATTTTAACGAACGAGATAGCCAAGCCAAAACAAAACAATTGAACAATCATTTGATTGAAAGTGTGTGTAAGGTGCGCATTGAATTTTTATAGTAAATAGTTTGTGTGTTAGGTACTGATTGTTTTTACGTGTTTTCACGATGAGTGATAGTAATCATGATAAAAAAAAAGAAATTATCTGGTTACCAGAATCTAATAAGGAAAAGAAAACAAGAAGAAGAACGTAATAAAAATGCAACAAAAATAAGTAAATATTTTACGGCTCTACCGTCCACTTCGACACAATCATTATAGACAGAAACCAGTCATGTTATCGAAGAATGTGTTATTAAATCTAATTCAAAAACGCTGCATGTAGTGGTATGTACTTTTTATGTAATTTTCTATACAAATAAATATAACTTCTGTTTGGGATATTTTAAAAAATGTTTTTTTTATCAATTTTGAATAGAAAAATTAACTTTTTTTCCGGCCGTTTTAGAGATTAGACGGAAGGAACAGACAGACAAAAATTGTAAAAAATGTTATTTTGTTTAAAACTGGAGAACATTTATTTCAGTCAAAATTAACAATTAAAAATATTCGTTAAAATTTTAAATTCTTTTTTTATGAAGATTCGTTAAAAAAGAGGCGCTTCATAGGTTCCGCACACAGGCGCTGCCGGGGGTCGGCGCGGCCCTGTATATCTCCTCACTAACTAAATTCCCATCACTTTTTTCTATATAGCAAGGTTGCCTGGAAGAAATTGCTTAGCGATTAGACCGCCTTTTCCGCATTTCTCAGTTTTTAAGATAATTATGTGTTGTATTTATTTATTTTGTGCAATAAAGGGTATTGTATTGTATTTTTTTGACTCGAGATGAAGAATGGGTTAAATACAGGGTCTGATTTAAGAACTATGGACCCTAGGCTCAGTCTGTGGGTCGGGCCCCCTATACAGTTAGGCGAGAAATATCATTTAAAAAAACAAACGAATATACAGTTGAATCGAGTACTGTTCTTTATAACAACTATTTAATATTAAATTTATTCTGTAGGTACTGCAATTAAAAGTCAAACGAAGCATGTCTCTGGTTGAGTTTTCACTTTAGTTACATACTTATTTAAAACTGTAAATGTATTTATTGATTTTTTTTAGAGGGCTGGCTCATATCTCGCGCAGAGGATTGCAGTAGCTATTCAGCGCGGGAATGCAGCCAGTGTTCTTGGCACCATGCCACATGAACGACATTTAGCTTTTTAATTTGAGTTTTTTAATTTAGATTTTAATTTAAATACCTATGATTATAATATTACTTTCATAAAATAAATTATGATTGAAGAAAAAAGAACAATATTGTAAATTGATAAACCCTATTCCCTATAGATTTAAAAAAAAAATTTTTTTTCATGTGTATGCCGCAAGTCTGTTTACAGAAGCAGCGTAAGGCATCGCAGTGCAAAGGGCCTCGCGCCTCAAAGACGAAAATAAATTAAAAAAAAAAAAAACATTTTTTGTACAAGTTTAATTGTAACGAACCTATGTTTGTTCTTGATATTTGCAGGTTATTTTATTTAAACTAATTCCCACTACTGAATAGAGGGCCTCGCGGAATGTACCTTGCTCACGTTAAAGTCTTGCGCCGCAATTGCCTATTTGCCTACTTATAGTAGTATAAAAATAACCGGCTAAGTGCGAATCGGATTCGCGCACTAAGGGTTCCGTATCTATAAAAAATAGCGTTTGTTAACCTTAAATTTATTATTTATTTTATTTTGTTTTTAGTATTTGTTGTTAAAGCGGCAACAGAAATATATGATTTGTGAAAATTTAATGTCTAGCTATCGCGGTTCTTGAGATACAGCCTGGTGACAGACAGTCGGACAAACAGCGAAGTCTTAGTGATAGGGTCCCGTTTTTACCCTTTGGGTACAGAACCCTAAAAAATGGCGCGGGCCCCTATGCTGCAGCCTATGTGGCCTGTGCTTAAACCCGTCCCTGGTTAAATGTAGAAGACTTACAAAGAAACAGAGATCCCCCAACCATTTTCTATCCAACCTCCGAAACACGACTGCAAATCGAATTTGCTTAAAATTTCAATGTAATCCACGCGGAACTAAACGCGACACAATATTCAGATTGCGACACGCACCTCATTATGGGAACAAGTATTTTATTTTATAATCATTAAAACACGAGTATTTCATAAATAAAACTGCTGGATTTTTTAATTTAATTCATCAAAGTGTTTTTTTTTAAATATATTTTATTAAACTTTATTACAAAAAATGCAACACCCCCAATACGCTATTTTCCAACAAGTCAAATCAGCAACTTTTTTCCTATAAAAACGTCAAAACAAACAGTTTCTATGGGATTTTGTATGAAATACAGGCAGATGACGTCATAGATTTTTGGAGTCAAATAGCGTTCTTATTATCAGTTTTTCTACTATAATAAATTTAAAATAACGTTAAAATGGATATGTTCAAAGACAAGTGACATTATTTTGCGGCGTTTTATTTTTTTTAGTACAAAATAATTTATTTTTGACTTAGGAAAGTACCCAATTAGGAGATCGGTAGTTCAGAAGTGCGTATTGCTACCGCTTTCGCAAGTAAGGGCCTAAAGTTACGCATGCGCACGCGGCGGGTTCGGTCTATCTCTGTCACAAACTCTAAATGCGGTAGAGATAGCAGTATCCGTCGCGGGTCACCTGTCTCTGTCGCACGTAGCGTTTGTGACAGAGATAGACTGAACCGCGTGCGCCCGCGTAACTTAGCGGAGGCCCTAAAGCGACGCCGGACGTGGTCCGCACTTAGATGGGTGACCACAAGTGGCATAAAAAATTCTCGAGCCCCTCCGTGCTTCGGAAGGCACGTATAAGCCATTGGTCCCGGCTGTCATCATTGTATGGCAGTCAAGCTATGTCAGATGCCTTTAGGCAGCCTGAAAAATCTGACACCAGTGTTGGCCACTTACACACACGAAAAACAAAACCCCAGTGTTTTCGATTTCTACAAATTTAACCCTATCATTTGATACCCCACTCAGGCATATTTGAATACTTTGGGTTGCACACCCCCACTTTCGCCTCCCATAATTTTTAAACCGCTTAACCGATTTCCATCAAAATCCAAGTCAACCAAGGTAGCTTTCAAACAAAAAAAAATCGCATCAAAGTCACCTTTCGCACATGGTACGATGACACATACACGTATTTCAAAAATCACCCGTCTTTTTCGTGGGGGGTTAAAAATCTTCTTATCGTGTGTGTTAGTGACTAACACTAGTGTCAGAGTTTTTAAACCGCCTTAAAGGCCTCTGACATGGTTTTAGGTAACGACCAATGTCAAAGACAGTGACCGGGAAGGCTTAACGTGCCCTCCGAAGCACGGATCATCTTACTTATCAGACAATCAGGTGATCAGCCTACAATGTCCTAACCAAACTAGGGCAACAACAAAAAGTCGTTGCCACTGCCGGAAATCGACGCGACCTCCGAGTATGAGCCAAACGCTCTTACCACTACACCACGGAGGCAGTTAAAAATAGTAATTATCTCTTTCCCAAATCCATACTATACTTCCGTAACGAAGCGAAAATAACTCAGTCTGTTCAACCTTCATGCTTAAACCACTGAACCGATTTAGATTAAATTTGGGGTTTGTTCCCGTTGAGTCACACCAAGATTAGTAACACTGCTACTCACTGGGAAAAAAGTTGCAATAAGTAACACTGTTACTCATTGCAATTCGCTATTTTCCAACAAGTCAAATCAGATACTTTTTTCTAAACGTCAAAACAAACAGTTTCTATGGGATTTTGTATGAAATACAGGCAGATGACGTCACAGTTTTTTGGAGTCAAATAGCGCGTTTATTATCAGTTTTTCTGCAAAAAAAAATTAAAATCACATTAAAATGGATTTGTTTAAAGACAAGTGACATTATTTTGGGACATTTTCTTTTGTTATCAGTACAAAATAATTTATTTTTGACTTAGGAAAATACCCAAATGGTGTGACTCAACGGGAACAAACCAAATTTGGTATAGCAATAGTTTAAGATCTAGGGAAAACATAGGAAAGTTTTAAGTTAATGTCAGGACCTTATGAAAAATGGCCCAACATATGTTAGTCTATAACATAATACAACGTGGAAGGGACATACCTGTAATAAATCGAACCACGGGCTATACTATACTACACGGACTATAATTAAAGTCAAAAACAAAAAAAATAAAATTCGACGTTTCCATTAAAATTGCTCGGGCGCCTACAGACTTCCGTATGGAACTGCCGTTTTTTATTATTTGATTGATATTTTAATTTTATCAAACAATACTCCGTTGGTTAGGTATTTAAATAAATGTAAACAATCTTGACATGTCTTTTTATTGAAAAATACACTTTATAAATCAATACCTTTGGAAATTACAAATTAACTACGTTATAAATTACAAAATTACTTTGTAATTTGCAATGTTATTGATTTAGAAAGTGTATATTTCAATAAAAAGACGTCAAGATTTTTTAAATTTATTTAAATATTTAATCAAATGGAGTATAGTATGATAAAATTAAAATAACAATCAATTTGTTTTTGACTATTATATTATAGTCCTTGTAGTATAGTATAGCCACAGAATACATACTAGTACTTACGTACAGAAGTCTTACTCTAAAAAGAAATTCAAAGAAATATCTACTCAATATTGTCAGCGATATGGTCTAATTTAGCTCGCGTCAAAATTCGACACCTACTCGTTTAGATGCCTAGAATTTCAGTTGCAAGCCAATTTCATTCTTATTACGCTAGACAAACGGTTCATCATAGGTAGGTACCTACACAAAACCGATTGAGTGAGCAGTTCGCCTAGGGTTGTCAAGATACTAACATCGACATCTAGCGTAGGCAATTTCAAACAGGCGTTGGCTGCGCATATATTCACCTACCTTGTTAACTGTAATACATAGGTAATATATTATATCGTATATAAATCTTTTTTCGTAATAATAACCATCTTGTTCATTCATGATACCAATATATCTTAATATACCTATCATATGATAATTCATGATATACTAAATAGGTACCTTTCAGCGTCTTTAGGAAGCGTAAAAAAAGTTAATACTGGATCACTGTATGTGTTTAAACAATTAAACACTGCACAGTATTTTTTGCCTTTTTAGGGTTCCGTACCCAAAGGGTAAAAACGGGACCCTATCACTAAGACTTCGCTGTCTGTCCGTCTGTCTGTCACCAGGCTGTATCTCAAGAACAGCGATAGCTACACAGTTGAAAATTTCACAAATTATGTATTTTTGTTGCTGTTATAACAATAAATACTAAAAACAAAATAAAATAAATATTTAAGGGGGGCTCCCATACAAGAAACGCGTTTTTTTTGCTCTTTTTTGCTCGATATCAATAATGGCAACAGGTAGGCACTTGAAATATTCACAAAATATTCAGCTGTATTATTATTTTAATAATAAATAAAAATTTTAAAATAAAATAAATATTTCATAGACATACAAAGAACTTGATTTTTATAGATAATCGTAAGGAACCCTTCGTTTGCGAGTCCGACTCGCACTTGGCCGGTTATTTCTTTTTCTTTCCATGACAATGAAGTCGGTGAATTTGTTGAACAAACCACGCGTGCGTCACTGCTCACTGCTCGCTAGCGACCCTAGTGAGTCGTCCTTGATGGATTAGCCTCCATATAGAGGCCGCAATGCATAGGTATATTTTCGATACCTAAACGGGAAGTGACACAGGCCTGGTATAGCTTGTGGTTCGATTTGTTACGGATATGTCACTTCCACGTTGTATGTATGTAAAATAAGCGCAGAAGTGCCATTTTTAAAACGCGGAGTCATCTAAACGAATGGTTTTTACAAAAAACCGCACGTTTAGTGACTCACCGTTTGAAAAATGGCACCACTGGATGCAGGCCACTCTAGATCGGTCATTTTGGAAATCCTTGTGAAAGGCCGTTGTCCAGCAGTGGACTTTACGGCTGAACTGACGATGAAGATGTAAAATAAAACAAACAAGTAAAAATAAGCTCCTGGCTTTAATATATTTCCACTTACAAACATCCGTATAAAAGCAAACGCACAAATACAACAATAGAAAATGAAATAAATACATTTAATGTACTTACTTACATTTAAACAACTTATTAATTAAAAATTTAAAAGAAGCACTGAGTGCTATCAAAGTGATTAAAATAAAGTTTCATATCGAATTACCGCACGAGCGGTGAGGGTGTAAAATATGGTGAGTTTTTTTCGCAAAAATTATATAAAAAACGTAATTTTTTTAAACATCTGATTGTTAACATTTAATCTTACACTAACATGATGATTGGATCTTTACTCTATACGTGTCAAGCAAAATTGAGCGCTGCGCAATGATGGTAAAGTGTAATTTTGTTTGACATCAAGCATGACACTACGTGATATTAAAGTTTCGGAGCCCTATTTTTGAATGCGGGAGTCACACGATTCTATAAGAGCGCGCGTTCAAGTGCTGCATATTTTGATCGTTCGAGTTTGCAATGAGTGGTTAACTCGTTGCAAATATATTTAGAGATTTTATTTTATTTCTCAAAAAGGATACAATACAACATTCACTTACAGAGAAATATAACTAATTATACTTATGTCACTAAAATGTCGGCGAGCTTAGCTTAAAGTAAACACAACAGTTTATGTTAAAAACAATAAAAAAAATACAAAAAAAATATTGGTAAGAAAAGTAAACGACTATAAATGTCAAAAAAACCATTTCTATCACGGAGGGTTCGTCCCGTTTAATTATTCTATTAATATTAAAAAAATATATAACCATTGACACATTGCCTATGTTTTCTGCATGAAGGAATATTACACTTCGCTGAAGCGACGGTTTCAGAAATACGATGTACCGGTTTTTTGTGACTTTCAACGCGAGCGTACAAGTCTTGTATTTTGCCGACTCCCGCGTTCAAAAATGGGTCTCCCTAATAATGTTAGGCGACTTTTAGTGGCCTATCTTTATAAGCAAAAAGGAGAGGCCTCTGGCCAGCACCGAAACATTAAAAAAACTTATTCTAGTGAGCGACGAGGACAGAGTCTCGCTCTTTCTCTTCATACTGCTGATCGATCTCTTCATCTTCGTTAAACTCCTCGTCGTCGATTTCCGCTTCCTGTAAGTAAAGTTTGTATGAAGATAGATCGTTTAATATATAAAAAAAAGTTGATGCTCTTCCATGTTGGTCTTGGAGAAAAGAAAAAACTTAGAATGTACCAGCTTGTTCGATTTATTTCGATCCCCGGTTAGGACAAGTTTAAAAATGGCCTTTTTCAAATTGCCCTGGGTCTTGGATGTTTACCTATATATGTATTTGTTATAAAATATAGTATCGTTGAGTTAGTATCCCATAACACACGTCTCGAATTTACTTTGGGGCTAGCTCAATCTGTGTGATTTGTTCGTATATATATATATTTATTTATTTATTGTCGTTGAAATGGTAGTCGGCGGGACACAGCGCGACGAACCGATGGCCGATGGGGCAAAAAGGTTCTCGAATGGCGACCATGTACAGGCAAGCGAAGCGTAGGACACCCACCCACAAGGTGGTCTGACGACCTGACCAAGGTCGCTGGAAGGCGCTGGATGCAGGCGGCTCTTGATCGGTCATGTTGGAAATTGGCGAGGCCTATGTCGAGCAGTGGACGTTATGCGGCTGAAATGAAGATGATCCCATGCTGGTCTGGGAGAAATTAAAAAAAAAACTTAGAATGTACCAGCTGCTTCTCTTCCCACGCAGATCGTAAAAGCCGATCGAGGGAATGGGCAAAAATGCAAATCATGTTAACAGGCGATGCGGCTAGCAACCCATCACTGTATTGATTGCTTTTCCATCTTCTCGCCCACCATGACGCTAAAAGTGGCTTTTGGGTCTTGCGGCCCTGGGCTCTGCATAGAACCGCAAGACCCAAAATACTCTGTCTGCCCCATTAGGGATAAAGACGTGATAGTATGTATGTATGTAATGAAGATGATGATGATGACGTACCTGGTACTGCTGGTACTCGGAGATGAGGTCGGCCATGTTGCTGGCCGCTTCCGTGAACTCCATCTCGTCCATGCCCTCGCCCGTGTACCAGTGCAGGAAAGCCTAGAAGCAAACAAGTCAGCATACATGTAATATAAATTAATTAGCTGGCAATTATTTCGCCCAACGAATAAGCATTGCCATCCAACGTGGCAATGCTGCCAGCCTTTTGGGCACTCTACCGCAGGGCAATGATCTGGAAGACGTTTTCTATTTGTAAGGTTTTTCTTTTTTATTATTATTATTTGTTTAGTTTAATTTAGAGTATAATTTCGATTTTAATTCAGTTTTTAATTTAGCATACATTACAATTAGGTATTTTCCTAAGCCCAAAATAAATTAATTTGTACTGATAACAAAATAAAACGTCGCAAAATAATGTCTCTTGCTTGAACATTTCCATTCTAAAGTGATTTTAACTTTACTATGCAGAGAAACTGATAAATAAGAGCGCTATTTGACTCCAAAAAACTATGACGTCATCTGCCTGTATTTCATAGAAAATCCCATAAGATAGAATGTGACCAAAAACTAAATATTTCTGTGTAACTTTTTATGGGTTGTATTTGTACCTACTACACTAACTATGATAAAGCAGTACGATACCATCTTTCCAGTATAAGATAACTTATAAATTAACACAGTTTACAATTTGAAAAATCAAATTTTCGTGTAACTTCGTTGGAGCCAGGGTGACAATGGGTGACATGTTTTGTATGAAAACTTGTCTCATTGTCAAATTGATGCTATCTCTTTTGCTCTTATAAAAATGACACTTATCATATTATCTGTCGCACTCGGCTAGTGTGGTCTTTTTACGCAGTAAAAAAAGTCTTTATTCCTGACCGGGTAGACAGAGCCCAAGGCCTTAGGCCCAAAGACCACGCTTAGCGTGATGGTGACCGTTAAAATGGAAAATGGAATCAAAATAGTGATGGGTTGCTAGCCGCGTAGCTTATTGACGTGATTCAAATCTCGCTATCCACTCGATCTACTGGAGACATCTGGAGATACCTATGGAAGAAACTAATGTTTCGCATTTCGTCGATGAAGTCGGTTGTTTTTTGTTATTCTACTACTAAGTAGGCATCACAGGTAAGCGGCCTTATTGTGATGGTTATAACTTTCCTCAGCTTGATATTTTTTTTATTTATTTTTTTAAGTTTTTTTTATTTTATTTTTTTCGTTATACCTTCCGTCTATACATAGCGGTGAACTGCTCGGAGATCCTTTTGAACACCTCCTGAATGGCGGTGGTGTTCCCGATGAAGGTGGCCGACATCTTCAGCCCGCGGGGGGGGACGTCGCACACAGAGACCTTCAGGTTGTTGGGGATCCATTCCACGAAGTAGCTGAAGAGGGGGGAGGGTTAAGTATAGTGATAATTGATAGCATAGGGTGGCGTACCGAAGGGGGGAGGGGCGGGGGGGATATTGTGTATAGTTATATAAGTGTATGTATAGTTAGTTTATCTGGGGATTTTCCAAAAAGTGCCAAATCATTTGTTTAATGAGAGAATTAATACACTATATGATTAAGGGGCTACCTGAATTTCTCGGGGTCCAGTGCCCATTTGAAATTCTAAAAACTCATTTTCTATTGAATTTTTATTATTTATTTATGTTTTTTTTTATTTTATTTTTATTTTTATAGGGACAAATTACACTGATTGAGCTAGACCCAAAATAAGTTCGAGACTTGTGTTATGGGATACTAACTCAACGATACTATATGTAATTTGTATGTAATTTTCCTTTTCCGAGTACATTTTATGAGTTGATTACTTATAACTTTTTAATTTGTAAATCCTTGTTAGCTCTGATAGTTTTCCTTTAAACTACGTTATATATGCTACTGCTGTGAATTTTTTCACGTCCATATCCCCCCACCCTCCTCTATCTCCTAATGGTTAGCACCATTTAGGAGATGGAGGGGGACGGGGAGGACACTTGACTCTAACAAAAATTTGCACTATTAAATCACTTTTTTCCTCATTATTAATATACATACCCATGCCAAATCACAGCTTTCTAATTCTTATAGTATCTGAGTGAAACTGCGGACGGACAGACAGACAGAAGGACATGTCGAAACTATAACTTTTTACTACGGAACCCTAAAACCGAGATGTTCTCACCTGGTGTTCTTGCTCTGCACAGCTAGGACTTGCTGGTCCACCTCCCGCATGGACATCCGGCCGCGGAACATGGTGGCCACCGTGAGGTAGCGCCCGTGCCGCGGGTCGCACGCCGTCATCATGTTGCCCGGGTTGAACATCTGGGGGGGAAGGGGGGGCGGCTATAGCACGACAACTTCATGGTATCATCGGTGCATCGCATACGTCACGGACTCCCGCGAGTTCCGAAAAGCGCACACCTGCGCCTGTGTGTGAGTCATAAGACCGCCCGCCTTGTAGGACTCGCGCCCGCCGTACTCATGCACTTCTGGTTCTAACATCGGACCGTCGTCACGTCATACGTAATCTTAATATTTCGGACTTGTAATTTCTTGGACTAATTAAACTACTTAGTGATAAAAATCTATTGGTTTTTTGCACCCTTCGGCTGTAGCCTTTCTAACTAATTCATCATCATCAGAGATCGATATTTCAGTGCATATTTCCTAACCTAAACTACGAGGAAGCACGTAACATAGAGTGAATAATACCACCTCTAAAAATTAATGAATTATTATTGGATTTTTCAGAAATTAATTATACATATAGTTCGGTACAAATTATTGATTTGTAGAATATTATTCCAATTTTTAGTTTAGTTCTAAAATTGTGCAAAATTAAAAGTATTTTGTTTCAATTATCGACATAAAATAAAACTAAATTGGCTTTGTTCTAGTGAATATTAGGTAAATTAAAACATCTGCTTCAAATATACAAATCTGCTACATACGTGTTGTTATATTTTATGTTAAAACTTTAGAGGTGGTATTATCCACTCTATGTTACCATAGATCAAAGATTAAAGTAATATATTGTCTTTGATGTTACGTACTACCTCGAAGTTAAGGTAAATATGCACTGGAATATCCGATCTCTGATCATCATTCTCCCGTTTTCCGGAGTTATTGGCGGGAAGTCAAGGGATTCAGTTGGAGTTAACTTTAAATTGTTTTGCAAATTGATTCTAGTGGACTTTATAATATGAAATTGGTGTAGTTTGGTGTTATAAATCCTCATTCTGATGGACAATATGTGAAACGTTTAAAGTGGACAGTCATAGTGCGGCTGTAGTGATATATATTTGCGGACTGCGGTGGTCGACTTTACGCGCCGTCTGCCACTCAATCGGCTGAAAACCAGTGAACTCGTTGTTGTCGCCAGATGGCGCTTTATGGTAACAATTAAAACATTAAAATCTTTATTCTTATTTGAGAATCACGGGTCTTTTCACCCCGGTCCTTTGAGAGGCTTGCGTGGGGATACAGATCCAACACGTAGAGGCCCTTTGGAGAAGTTGTTGTCATGTGGCGCTCCCGCCAAAACCTATTCCTGGATATACCTATGAAAGGTGTACCCTTGAATAGGTTTTGGCAGAAGAAAAATCTATTGCATGTAAAAGGAAAAGGTTTAAGGGTTATGGAATGAATTTGGGATGACTGGGTTATTGCAACAGAAACGTCACCTGCCATAATCATGATTACTGACTATTATAGGCAGGTGGTGGCTTGCCGCCCACTAGATGGGCCCCTCAAACGCACCGACAGTAGTTGCCGGCAAAGGAGCAACACCGGTGCAAGCGACTCAGGGGTGTCGAGAGGTGTGCTGCGCTTTCTCCGAAGTTACTCGCGTCGTTATGCCCTTTAACACTTCCACCGCTGGAGCAACAGCTCTAACGACTCCTCTCTGCACAGCCAATTAAGGCAATGCAGAGCTGAGAGCCCTGCGAGCCCTCTTGGGTGTCCACCCCGACCGATGAAGACGCGTCGGGGACGAGGGATCTAACCGGCTCTCTGGAGCACTCGGGTCCGTGGTGTCGTTACTCACCAACAGCTCGCCACAAGCTGCCCTGCGGGTTTATTCTTATTATTATTAAAATAAAGTAACACTCTAATTAATTAAACAGAAATTATATGTAATGTAAAAAAATTATAATAAGTATATTCAACACTTTTTTGTCACTTTTTTGCTAGTCGTGTGAGCTGCCATCTCTGTGTGCCTACTTGCAACTCCAGTTTTGCCTACTTAAGGGCTTATAGTTTCTATGGCGCTGGGTATCTGTTACGTTAGTAATTACATCATCTCTGCCTCAGCCAAAGGAAATCCAGGTGGAATCCTGGTATGATGATGATGTTCTTAAGGCCCGGTGCAAGTTTCTTGCCCGTGGCATGCCATTTTATTGCAGCAATAGATAACTTGCATGGTCTAAACGAAATGTCAGCCATACAAATCTTATATACGTACGTATACTTGACCAGAGCAGCCAGAGGATTTGGTCTACTCTCTGCGTTGGTCAGACGGGAGAGGTCTCGGGAAGGTTCAAATTCAAATTTCAAATTTTTATTATTATCTGTTTAAAAACTACAGTAAAAGTAAATTTTAAGGTTTAAATAAGATTGTGAGAGACTGGTGTGTCTGAACTAAGCAGAGCCTGTATGTCAGTACACCAGCCTCTCCCCACTGGGAGCTAAGCAGACTAACAAATGGTAAAGTATACATATGACTAACAATGTGATAATTAGTTATTACTAGCCGAAGCCCGCGACTTCGTTCGCGTGGACTTTATGACTCTGGAAAATGCTCATCAGGCTGAACAACTTTTACTAAGGCGGCATTTTTATATCTCTTATAGTTTAGCTGGACCATTATGGTTCTGCATCAGGCGTTCCATTTTCCAAAATCATTTATACCCTATATGTTCGCCAGGCTTAATAGCTATATAACAAAAAAAGTTTCATTCGAATCCGTCCAGTATTTCCGGAGATTAGCGTGTACAAACAGACAAACAGACAGACATTTTTTTTTAAATTCTTACTCTATTACTACGTCTCCATCGCCCCCAATATTTTTTTTTGAAATATATTTAATGTACAGACACACTTTTTTTACTGTTTTATTATATGTATAGATGTATAGATATTATCTTTGACCACACTTACTTGACTCATGAGTTCAGGGACGGTCTGCGCTCTGTAGTCGAAGCAGTTCTTAGCTGTCAGTGGAGCAAAACCTGTGGAAAAACAGCTTTATGACTTCAATGGTTCGGTCATTTGGAAAAAGTGAAGACTGGCATTATGACGAACAATGAACTCAAAGTAGGCGAATGCCGACTTTGAGTTCATACATACATACATACTATCACGTCTTTATCCCTAATGGGGCAGACAGAGCATTTTGGGTCTTGCGGCTCTATGCAGAGCTTAGGACCGCAAAACCCAAACGCCACTTTTAGCGTCATGGTGGGCGAGAAGATGGAAAAGCAATCAATACAGTGATGGGTTGCTAGCCGCATCGCCTGTTAACATGATTTGCATTTTTGCCCATTCCCTCGATCGGCTTTTACGATCTGCGTGGGAAGAGAAGCAGCTGGTACATTCTATGTTTTTTTTTCTCCCAGACCAGCATGGGAGCCCAGACCAGCAGTTCATGCCACTAAAAATGTCTGAAAACTAATTTTCTATTTAATTTATACGAAATTCTCCCTACCAAATTTCACCTTTATAGTACTTATAGTCTCTGAGTGAAACCGCGGACGGACAGACAAACAGACATGGCAAAACTATAAAGGTTTCGTTGTTTACTACGAAACACTAAAGGCCTCCGCTAAGTCACGCGGGCGTACACTGCAGGTTCAGTCACAAACGCTACGTGCGACAGAGACAGGTGGATTCTGCTATCTCATTCGAATTTAGAGTTTGTGACAGAGATAGTTCTTAATCCGCCGCGAGTCAAAGTCAATTTTTTTTAATTCAATATAGGATAAATTTATCTTTTACTGAAGGTCATTTTTTATTATTATTTTAATGCAAAAGCTAAAAACTACTAGCGTTTCGGAAGACCACTGCTGGGAAGATTACGCTGAAAGAAACCCAGTTCAGTATTGGTCCCTACCCAGCCTGATGGGCTTTGTTACAACTACAATACAGATTTACATTTAAATTATACAATTACAATTTGCAGTCAACTAACCGCGTCACTTAGCGGAGGCCCTAAAAAAGTAGGCAGAATCTGACCTGGCATGAAGAAATGCAGCCGGGGGAAAGGCACCATGTTGACGGCCAGCTTGCGGAGGTCGGCGTTCAGCTGCCCGGGGAAGCGGAGACATGTGGTGACGCCGGACATCGTCAGCTACAATACAATACAATACACTTATTGCACAAAAAAAATACAGGACACAATACGCTATTTTCCAACAAGTCAAATCAGCAACTTTTTTCTAAACGTCAAAACAAACAGTTTCTATGGGATTTTGTATGAAATACAGGCAGATGACGTCATAGATTTTTTAGTCAAATAGCGCTCTTATTATCAGTTTTTCTATAATAATAAATTTAAAATAACGTTAAAATGGATATGTTGAAAGACAAGTGACATTATTTTGCGACGCTTTATTATTTTATCAGTACAAAATAATTTATTTTTGACTTAGGAAAGTACTTAAAAACTAGGAAATGCCCAAAGGGCTGCCTTATCGCATGTCACGAAATGTCAAAGGTTTGTTTCGTTTGTTTCAACGCGTTGCTTAACGAGTGAATTTTTTTTTGCTCATTAGATAGATTATTATAAAGTATGTTATAAGTATTTTTCTTTCATTAGCAAATAATGCATTAAAATTTCGCGAGACGTCACGATTGGCTACAATTTTTAATCGACGATGACGTATATCACTCCCACTCCGAAACCTTCTACTTGCGAAATTTTGTCTATTTTGCTAAACGAAAAAATAAAGGTCCTTTATTTTTTTATAATCCAGTTGACGGATAAAATAAAATAATATATTTTTGACCCAGTCGTTCTAAATATTTTTTTGCTAAAAACCGACTACAAACTAACAGTCGATTTTGATAAAATTACTACAGTACCATCTGACAAGTAACTCTTTTGAAACAAAAAAAATAATTTTCCAAATCGGTCCAAGCGTCTTCGAATAATCGGTAAACATACCTACAAAAAAGATCGTGAAAAGTAGCTACTTACAGAGATGAGGTGGTTTAGGTCGCCGTAGCTGGGGTTGCTCAGGCGCAGGGTTCTGAAGCAGATGTTGTACAGCGCCTCGTTGTCGATGCAGAACGTCATGTCCGTGTTCTCCACTAGTTGGTGCACTGAGAGGGTGGCGTTGTATGGCTCTAGGACTACCTCGCTGACCTGGAAAAGGGGGGGGGGGGGGAGTTAGTTAAAGATTACTTTTATTCAGGAGATATTTAAAATTTATCTTGATTAAGGCCTAGGTCTTTTTGTCTCTACTGCAGAAGCACGACCCTCTCTGCACTACCAGAGCCATACTTGGCCAGAGCAGCCAGAGGACTTGGCCTACACTCTCCTCGCTGGCCAGACGGGTTGGAGAGGTCTCATTGATGTTTATAAGCTTTGTTTAGCTTGTATTTCCTAAGTCGCCTTCTACGACATCCACGGGAAGATGTACTCATGGCTACCTAAGGAGTTTTTTTTTACGGACAATTCACACAGATTATGCCGGCGCCAATGTAAGTTCAAGACTCGAACCTGGGACCTTCAGTGTGACAGCGTGGCGCTATGACCACTAGGCAGGCAACAAAGGTTGACAAAAAGAAAAAGAAGTGTGTTGGGTGGGATCCTGGTGTGATGTTCTTACCTTCGGTGAGGGAAAAACGCTGAATGTGCTCATGATCCTATCAGGAAACTCCTCTCGGATCTTGGCCAGGAGCAGTGTGCCCATGCCGGAGCCCGTACCTCCACCCAGGGAATGTGCCAACTGAAAGCCTAAAAGCGAATGGTAATTAAATAAATAAATATACACGGACAAATTACACAGATTGAGCTAGCCCCAAAGCATGCTTACCCGTCGCGTCGTGGTATAATAAAATAAGGTATTCTCTTCCCGTGACAGCTGATGACGTATGTGAAACTCGACTACGTCATCAGTTTGATATGTTGCCACTGTGTGAAATTGAATTACCCGAGCGTAACGCATTTTTGAACTTTATATAACAATTTCGAATTAATAATTCATTACATCAATTTATAAAATATTGAATTGATAAATCACGCGAGAATCACGAGATACTAAATAGCTAAGCTACTCAATATTTTATTTAATATTCATGAACTAATTGAGAAAGTCCTTTAATTTAATGAAAAGAACAATCAGTGGCAACACTTTGTGACGTAGTCAAGTTCCATCTCGGGAAGAGAATACCTGTTTTATTATACCATGATAATTAAAACATTAAAAAAGTAGTACTCTAATTAATTAAATATGAGTTATATGAAATGCAATAAATATTTTTAAAACATATTTAATGCTTCTGTTGTCACTTTTTTGCTAGTCGTGTGTGCTGCCATCTCTGTGTGTCTACCCGCAACTCCAGTTTTGCCTACTTACAAGCACTCCAAAAGTTTCTATGGCGTTGGGTATCTGTTACGTTAGTATGTAATTATATTATCTTTGCCTTAAAGTAAGTTTGAGACTTGTGTTAAGGTATACTAACTCAACGATACTATATTTTATAACGAATACACATATTTTTTTTTTTGTTTTTTCGTTTGTGTAAGTGGCCAACACTGGTGCCAGATTTTTCAGGCCGCCTAAAGGCATCTGACATAGCTTGACGACTGCTATACAATGATGACAGCCGGGACTAACGGTGCCTTCCGAAGCACGGAGAAGCTCGGGAAATGTTTAATACCATTTGTTATACACAGTGATTTTTTATTGGTTTTGGAGCCAAAGGCCACTTAATAAGGATCGTTAATAAGACCTAATTAGCTAGTCAAAATAAAAATTCTGAACCAAAAAATGATGACTTGATGACTAAAACTCGAAAGTAAAATCGTGAAATCAGTTAGTAGTACCGCCGCCGGCCGGCCGCCCGGAGTTGATAGGACACGCGAGTTCACGCGACAGTTTTGGACGGGCGTAACTACGTGGTCTCAATCGAAAATCATTTGCGCAACTTTTTTATCTTATGTTATACACTTTGGATTACGTATATGGATACAGGAATTTATTTACTATACAACATTTTTTTTCCAAAACCAATGAAAAGTCAGCGTGTATGATAAACATCCAAGACCCAGGTGAATCTGAAAAAGATCATTTTCCATCTTGACCGGGGATCGAACCTGGCTGGAGAATATTTGTTTGTGTTTGTATGTAGTGAATCGTGTCTTAAATTAATATAACCTACAGATCATATTGTGAAGTAGAGTACAAACCTTGGAGACAGTCGCAATCTTCGGCCTCTTTTCTGATGACGTCCAGAACTGAGTCCACTAGCTCGGCGCCCTCTGTGTAGTGGCCTTTAGCCCAGTTGTTCCCTGAAAATTGATATTCATTATCAGGTATTTTTTTGTGTCCACTGCAGGAACACGACCCTCTATATACTACCAGAGCCATACTTGGTCAGAGCAAAGGACTTTGGCCTACACTTGGGTTTGGAGAGGGTTTACTGATGTTTATAAGCTTTGTTCAGCTTGTATTTCCTAAGTCGCCTTCTACGACATCCACGGGAGGACTTGGAGTGGCCTTATTCTAAATGTATTTTCTACTATGTCGGAGACCACTCGGCAAATTGATATCAGTAAATGTATTATCATGCTAAAAGTGGCCTTTGAGACTGTACTGTAAACATGTATTGTATGCCCCTTAAAAAAAATCAAGTCGGTTCAGGCATCTTCGAATAATTGATGAACATACATAAAATAACCGGCCCATATAAAAACACGTTTTTTGAACGTAAGCCCAATGTAAGTATTTTTTTTATTCTGCGTTTAGTATTTGTTGTTACAGCGGCAACAGAAATACATCATCTGTGAAAACTTTAACTGTCTAGCTATCACGGTTCATGAGATACAGCCTGGTGACAGACAGACGGACAGCGGAGTCTAAAAGGAACCTAAAAAATGTCACGATGAATTAATCTCATCATCATCATCATTTCAGCCGCATAACGTCCACTGGACATAGGCCTCTCCCAAAGATTTCCAAAATGACCGATCTAGAGCGGCTTGCATCCAGCGCCTTCCAGCGACCTTGGTCAAGTCGTCAGACCACCTTGTGGGTTTGATGAATTGATAACCTCCTTCTTTTTAGCATACATACGTACATATTATCACGCCTGTTTCCCACAGGGTAGGCCTAGGCAGAGACTATTATGGACCTTCCCTTTGGAAGTCGGTTATAAAGGTTGTACCTGCGCCGCTCTGTCCGAAGACGAAGTTGTCCGGCCTGAACAGCTGCCCGTACGGGCCGCCGCGGACCGCGTCCATGGTGCCGGGCTCCAGGTCCACCAGCACAGCCCGAGGGACGTACCTTCCTGCAATCACGTATTTATAAGCAGAAATCGGATAATCCAGTGCATATTTACCTAAACTTTGAGATACCTAGTACGTAACATAGAGTGGCTGATACCATCTCTAAAAAATAAATATTTTTTTTGATACTGTAATTTAAAAATCATGATTATTATTGAATTTTAAACTTCGAGGTAGCACGTAACATAAAATGTATAATACCATCTCTAAAAAATAAAATATGTTTTTTGATACCGTGATTTAAATATATTATTGGTTTGAGGAATATTATTCCGTTTATAGAGTCCCTTACTAAAATTGTGTCAAATTAGAATATTCTTCAAATCAATAATTTGTACCTAACTATTTATTATTTCTGTAAAATACAATATTTTAAAATCACGGTATCCAAAAAAAAATCTTTAATTTTTTAGAGGTGGTATTAACCACTCTATGTTACGTACTACCTCGAAGTTTAAGTAAATATGCACTGGAATATCCGATCTCTGATTACAAGGGATGTGGACTGGGTCAAAAATATATTATTTTATTTAGTCCGTCAACTAAATTATCCAAAAATAAAGGACCCATAGTTTTTCGTTTAGCAAAGTAGTCAAAATTCACGAAGATACAGCGCTTCGAAGTTTCAGAGTGGGGATGATTTACGTCACCGTTGGTTAAATATCGTAGCCAATCGTGACGTCATGAAAAATTTAAATGCGCTGTATCTTCGTGATTATTTGCGAATGAGAGAAAATAAAAAATACGTATACCATACATTTTAATAAACTATATTTTTGTCTATATCCCTATTGGCTTGTCAACTAAAAAATATAAAAGGGTTAAAGGTGCCTTTAATCGAAAATATAGACAATTTGAAGAAAGTGATTGAAATAAAAATTCTACGTGTTATTAGGATTTTTTATGTAATTTTTTACATGCAGCAATAAATGCATGTAAGCACAAAGTTTAAATTTTTCCTATGCCGGCGCTACAAAAACAATGACATCTGTCAACTGTCAATGTAACATATGTATAATATAGTGGTGCTATTTTTGAAACGTGGAGTCACTTAAAAAACGGTTTCTTTATGAAAAAACCAGTCGTTTAGGTGACACCGCGTTTCAAAAATGGCGCTTCAGTACAGTACTGAGAGTGAAAATTGCCAACTTTACCCAAAAAATCTTTATCGTGACATCACTTCCTCAAATACGTTTGACCTTGCTTGAAAATGAAGGTCAAAAGGATTCTTGCAAATATCTAAATAAGTAAGCCCTGATTTTCTATATTCAGCGGAAAGGTTTGCAAATCAGATCTTTAAAAAAATTACTTCACATGCCAATTGTGTAGTGCCGATGCGCGTCGCGAGTAAGTATTTGCAAAAAGCCGATAACGATTATTTTTTTTTTAGGGTAGCTGCCATACAAGTAAAGAGGAAGTCAAAATTTTTTTTTTACAAACACTTTGTGTGGGATACCCTTGAATAGGTCTTTTAAAAATATTTTGAGCTTGGGAACACTATTTTTCGATTTAGGGATCCGTGTCTGAAATATTTAGGTTTGAAGTGAAATTTTTTGTTAAAGTCAGGTGTCCCCCCCTCTATCTGCTAAACGGTTATATATGGACACGTGAAAAAAATCACAGCTATAAAGGAAAACTATCAGAGCTAAGTAGGGTTAACAAATTAAAAAGTTATAGGCGACCAACTTATAAAATGTACTCGAAAAGGAAAATTTCATACAAATTCAGTAGATACTTAGACGTTTTAGACGTTATTAGTGGCATGAACTCAAAGTTGGCATTTACAAC
Organism: Acrobasis consociella; assembly: GCA_963555685.1. Classification (NCBI taxonomy): domain Eukaryota; kingdom Metazoa; phylum Arthropoda; class Insecta; order Lepidoptera; family Pyralidae; genus Acrobasis; species Acrobasis consociella. Next base: position 7,796,416 of record OY743132.1, on the reverse strand, counting down.
TACGGAACCCTACACTGCGCGTGGCCCGACACGCACTTGGCCAATTATTGTATATAAATTTACAGCTACAAAATCTTCTCAATACATTGCAGGACACGGCTGTGGACGTAAGGCGATTAACACTGCACCGCGCCCTGCTGCGTAGTGCGGGGCCGCCGTACAAAAACGACGCGCGGGGACGCGGTGTCAGTGTGTTGGACTGTGCGTGTGTTCTATACAAACGGAGATACTTACAAGCAACGTTAGAACACGCATTCACGCGCTACGCTGCGTAGTGCGGGGCAATGTGAGAATCGCCTAATTCAATTGTCATTTCTATTGTGTCTGTTAAATGGATTAAGATGTCTGCTATGCTTACCACTGGCAGCTTCATGGTAGTACACATTCAGCCTCTCAAACTGCAGTATATTCTCTCCGCGGTAGACGCCGTTGGGGTCTATGCCGTGCTCGTCCGATATTATCTCCCAGAACTGAAAGAGAATAACAAAAATAATCATTAACCTGCCTATAATAGTCAGTAATCATGATTATAACTGCCTCCGTGGTGTAATGGTTAGAGCATTCGGGTCATACCCGGAGGTCGCAGGTTCGATTCCCGGCGGGGGCAACGACTTTGGGTTGTTGACCTAGTTTGGTTAGGACATTGTAGGCTGATCACCTAATTGTCTGATTAGTAACATGATCCGTGCTTCGGAGGTCACGTTAAGCCGTCGGTCCCGGTCACTGTCTTTGACATTGATCGTTACCTAAAACCATGTCAGAGGCCTTTAAGGCGGTTTAAAAACTCTGACACTAGTGTTAGTCACTAACACACACGATAAGAAGATCATGATTATGGCAGGTGCCGTTTCTATTGCAATAACCCAGCATCAGTCCATCCCAAATTAATTCCATAACCCTTAAACCTCACCCTTTTTCATGCAATAGACTTTTCTTCTGCCAAAACCTATTCAAGGGTACACCTTTCATGGAATAGGTATTGGCGGGACCGCCACATGACAACAACTTCTCCAAAGGGCCTCTACGTGTTGGATCTGTATCCCCACGCAAGCCTCTCGGTGACCCGTGATTCTCAAAGGAGATAAAAAATAATCAAAATGCTTGAACCTGGAGCGTTGGACACATAGAAAAGACGGAGGACGCGGACGGGGCGCAGACATGTCTTTTTCGCAACGGCAAGCAACGGTTTCATACAAAATGTATAGAAACGTCGCGGAGTAGAACACACTGAAAGGACGGGGCAAGGACGGGGCGCGCGTCTTTTCTGTGTGTTCTGCTTTGCGACGTTTCTATACATTTTGTATGAAACCGTCGCGGAACAGACATATGTCTGCGCCCCGTCTGCGTCCTACGTCTTTTCTATGTGTCCTGCGCCTGGTGGTTACAAGTAGCGGCACGTAAGTTTAGCGCTGAGAGAAGTGTAGAGGGGATACTGCGCACGGGTACAGTATAACTTTTTGACTTCTGCGCAATAACGGTCAGCGCTAGAGTTTCGTGCTGCTACCTGTACTCTATTGTATATTAAACAATACGTTAGTAGTACAAAAGTGGCGTACTATTTCTATGTTGAACCAAATTAGACTTTATCATCATACGTTAGTGCTCAAGGTTGCCTGACACTAAAACGCGGATGCGCAGTAACATCTTTCGTTCCGCTTTTGGAGTAACCCTTGACATGTTGAGGGGGTGGCTTTGACTTGCCGTATGGTATATGGCAGAGTAGAATAGGGCTACTCTAAGTCCCGTGGATGTCGTAGAAGGCGACTTAGGAAATACAAGCTAAACAAAGCTTATAAACTTCAATGAGACCTCTGCCTCTGGCCAGCGAGGAGAGAGGTCCAGTCCTCTGGCTGCTCTTTCCAACCTTGGCTCTGGTAGTACAGAGAGGGTCGTGCAGTGGAGACCAAAGACCTGATGATGATAAATGAACTACCTCAAACGATACCCTTATGAGTCGTGCCATATGATTTGGTACACACAAACGTTTTAAATTTTTTAATCAAAAGTTTGTCGAGGTGTCGGGTGGCCAAAGGGCTAGCAATAAGCAAGTTTCCTGGGTCAAAAATAAATTATTTGGCATTGTTAAAAGAATAAAATGTCACAAAATAATGTCACTTGTCATTGATCATATCCATTATCAACGTGATATAAGATTTAATAATGCGGAAAAACTGATATTAAGAGCGCTATTTGACTCTAAGAAACTATGACGTCATTCGTTTTTATTTCATACAAATTCCATAGAAAATGTTTGTTTTGACGTTTAGAAAAAAGTGTCTGATTTGATTTGTTGGAAACTTCTTTATTACTTCACCCAACGAATAATTGGCTTATTCGCAAAACGTCTATTTCGCAAAATGTCCCCTAGTCGTAAAACGTCTCTTTCTCATAATGTATCTTTCGCAGAACGTCTCTTTTGCAGAATGTCTCTTTCGCACAATGTCTCTTTCGCAAAATGTCGCGACAGGGACTTAGAATAAAATTACGATTTTCAGAGCAACATCGTATATTAATCATACTTTAGTACTCAAATTTACTTAAGTATTGCAATTGCAACTAAAAAAATACTTATTCAAAATTTGGATTAAAAAAATCAATACTGTTAGTAACCATACATTAGATATTAGTTACTACATAAGCACAACTATATTTTCATTTAACCCCTTGCGAATCAAAATATTATTTTTCATATTTTTGTAAATGATTAAAAAAGTAATTTAGTATTAAAATGTCAAATAAATAAATTTCTGCATTGAAATTTAATTTAGTTATCAATTATTGTGAATAAAATATATTTTTAATCATTTTCATAAATGATAGTGATAGATACTTTTTTATTTGCAATACTTAAGTAAATTTAAGTACTAAAATTATGATTAATAAATGATGTTGCTTTGAAAATCGTCATTTTATTCCAAGTCCCTGTCGCGACATTTTGCGAAAGAGACATTGTGCGAAAGAGACAATCTGCGAAAGAGATATTCTGCAAAAGAGACATTATGAGAAAGAGACGTTTTACGACTAGGGGACATTTTGCGAAAGAGACGTTTTGCGAATAAGCCGAATAATCTAAGTCCATTAATACGCGAGGCGTTTTTAAGGATTTTTGGATTACATTTGTACATAATTTTTTGAAAGAAAAAATTATCGTGACCTTTTTTTTAAACTCCCCTCACTCTTAGATGAGATTTGATGAGTCTTTGCTTAACTCCCTCTCCCTCTTGATCACCTCACTTAATTAATGGATGCCCCCTTTGGTTCGCTCTTTCGGGAGGTCTACGGCCCTGGTCCTCAGGTAAGGCATTCCAGAGATTATTTATTTATCGACCGTGGTGAAATAAGCACAAAATATTATTTCATAAATACATAATAAATTTAATTCAATATATAGTATTTATTAGCATTATAAGCAGAGGATATATATATATATATATATATATATATATATATATATATAGATATACCCGTGGGCACTTTGCAGATCCATCGTGCCGTACGACTAGTATTTGTTGGTTCCGTTTACATAGTTGGCTCCGGGTGCCTTTTCTAGATCCAATGCTAGTCAGCCATGCGCATGTTGTTCCGACTGGAGCCAAAAGTGTCAACTAGAGTAATAATAATAATTACGAGATTTTTATACAAATCCACCTTTTTGGCATTCAACACTGTTACATCCGATTCAAATCAACCAATCAGTGAGCACCGTTGACCTCATTGGCTACAATCTGCTAGTAATAATATTATTACAAGCTTCTATTCAACTTGCAATGTTTATGCAATCAATGTAGTGTTGCCAAACAATAGATATCATTTTTCAATTAAAAAATGCCAAACTATCGACAGTGGTTTATCAGTATGGATATCTGTTTTAGAGCAATACTATTGATAACCAACAATACCATAATTGGTATTTATAGTATCGATCCGACGAAAATCAAACTATCATGAGTATCGATAGTATGCGTTTCATAAAATATCGACACTATCGATATTTTTTGTAATATCGATAGTATCGATAGTTTATGTATTATTAAAAGCAATACTATCGATATTTTGTTCGTCATCAGAATCGATACTATCAGCAGTATCGATAAACAATCAAAAGTATCTCAAGACTCACTGTCGGTTTTATTAAAAATACCGATAGTGAGTCAATTGACTGTCAATAGTGGACTATCGAGCGGCAACACTTATCCAATGCTTATGGAGTAAATGAGCCGTTCTGATGATGGAACCGGAACGAATTCAACAACCCTCAGTAAATAAAATAACATAGCCCTTAGATCACTTATTACAGGATAAGCCTTACCTGCGTGTTTCCCTCTGCCAAGGTATAAAATCAACTAATCTAATACATTTATAATGTAAGTTGCGAAATCGATTATGACCATTACGTAAATCTGTAAAGTATCGAAAGGACGGTGCAAGTGCTCAGTTAGAATTGCTATGTTAAACAGTTTCCTTGTGTGATAAGTTTTTTATTCTGAGGCCAAACTACTTATTGAAACGAATGAAATAAGCCCAAACTCGATGGAGTTGCGTCGTTTAATTACTGAATTGCATCGACCACCTTCCGTCCTCCGAGATCAGACCCTTGGCATCGTCTGCACTAATGTGCTCATTAAGACAATTCAAACGAGTCCTGCTCCATGAGGTTATGTTGTTTTATAACTCAGTCCTAGTGAATACCTCCCGGTTCCATCATCAGAACAGCTCATTAACTTCATAATATTGTATTGACAAGTATGCAAAATTTCAGCGAAATCGATTGAGAATAGCTAACCAATATTCGTAGGTAGATATCTCATACTTTGCAAGTTAGTAACTAAAAACAAAAAATACATATAACCTTCTTAAAGATTGCATAACCTTTCACGGGCAATGTTTTTTATTTTATTAACGTTGTTTTGTATTTAGAAGTAATTCTGAAAAATGGTATCAATGAGTTTATCTTCTAGTATTGATTACGGTAAAAAGAATCCAGTCTAGTTTGCGACTAATTTCCATGCCTAACGATTTTCTCGCTTGTTTACTACCAAACTACAGTAAAAATATTAATAATGGCATAACACAAACTTGCCAAACCCATTTCATTTTTCGATATTATTTTTTCACTATCCTTCGAGCCGAGACTAAATGTATCAATTACATTAGCAAGGTTCGATAATTAAGTTCAAATTTGAAATACAATTAGTCGATGACGAAGGCGCACACGCTCCGAAACTGCGCACTTCCCGCGAGACTACCATTTTATGATTTACAACCTTCCTATTTAATTCCTGTGCTTTAGATTTGAATATAGATTAGCCACTCAACTGTCCTAAGAAGTGCTTACATTTTTTGAAAGACGTGTTAATTTGTGACTATCTGATGCCTTTAACCTCGTTTTCGTGGACAAGAAACCTTGTTACATACCATTAAAAATAAAAAAATATTACATTTGAGTTTGGAATCGGTTACTTTTATATGATTTTTCATTGTCTTTTCTTATTTTGGCGCTAATATATTGAACAATATTTTGCGATATTAAAATGGAATGGGGTGATATAGAGAACCGAATCGCTGTGATTGCATTACACAAAGTAGGTTTGAGCCAAATGCAGTTTTTAAAATTCTCCATACGCTTGGTATTAGTCAAATGTTTGTGTACCGACACAGGTATGACACTTCATAGAAACGGAGCAGCATAAATACCTAGTACTACTACAAACGAAACAATCCGTCCGTACACACGTCAAATGTGTGAGTTGAACAATCAGGGTAGCTACCACAGAATTTGTTGCTTTGCTTACCTGTTTTCACCACTCGGAAATCTATACGATTATCTGTTGGTTGTATAGCTACAAGGAACAACTATTGAACAGGTGGATGACATTACCTTCTTGGGAATACAACTGGATAGTGCCCTTACCTGGGAAACACAGGTTGATAAAGTGTGCGGTAAATTGGCAATCACTAGCTTCGCGCTCAGACGACAATCGGATGTGGTACCTAGAGAAGTGGTGAGGTCTACCAACTTTGCGATAGTACAGTCTGTCCTGCAGTATGGCCTAGAGGTCTGGGGGTGCGCCGCGGAATGGCAACGAGCGTTTCGTATGCAAAAGCGAGCAGTCCGCGTGATAGTCCACGTATCAGGGCGAACAAGCGTCAGACCATACTTTGAAACCCTTGGAATCTTCACGCTGCCATCCCTTTTCATCTTACAGGTAGCCACATATGTCTTTAGTAACCAAGACGTGTACCAAAGACCGAGAGATGTGCACGACATTGCGCTCCGTGATGTTGACCGACTGCACCTGATACCACACAGACTAGCTAAGACTGACAGACTGACTCATGTAATGGGGCCGTCTGTCTTTAATAAGTTGCCACCTGATACAAAACAGGCGACCACATTGACAAGCTTTAAAGTCAAGCTAAAAAAGTGGCTTCTTGAGCATACATTCTACAGTATAGAAGAATTTTATGAATGTCGCTTATAATTCCAATTTAATGTGTTAATTTTCATTCGATTATTTTGTAATTATATGATTATTATTAGTTATGTGTGTATGCGTAATATATTTATTTGTATGTTTAATTTATTTTATTTTATTATTCATTTTTATTTTTGTATGACGTGAATACTTTTTATGAATAAATATGATTATGATTATCCGACCTCCGTGGTGTAATGGTTAGAGCGTTTGGCTCATACCCGGAGGCCACGGGTTCGATTCCCAGCGGGGGCAACAACTTTGTGTGGTTGTCCTAGTTTGGTTAGGACATTGCAGGCTGATCACCTGATTGTCTGATAAGTAAGATGATCCGTGCTTCGGAGGGCACGTTAAGCCGTCGGTCCCGGTCACTGTCTTTGACATTGGTCGTTACCTAAAACCATGTCAGAGGCCTTTAAGGCGGTTTACAAACTCTGACACGAGTGTTAGTCACTAACACACACGATAAGAAGATTATGATTATGACTTTAAAATTTACGTTTTTTATTGTTATCCGTTGATAAACAATGATAATGTGCGCAGTTTCTCACCATTATAATTCAATAATCCTAAGTGACTCGCGTAATGTCAACGTGCGACTACCAATAACCCTGTTTTTCTGGCGCTTACACGTCCCAATAACAGGGGAAAGGTTGCGGGGACACCAGATTGCGGGGGACGGTGCGAGTTTCCGTTCTGTATGTAACACTATTATTAATTCTGTGGTACCGGACTATAATAGGTACAATGAGACCTCCTCTTTGTGACAGTAAAAGATCTGGCCGTCCACGTAGTGTTCATACGAAAAAGGTGGTGAAAGCAGTAAGGGAAAGAATTCGAAGAAATCCTGTCCGAAAGCAAAAGATTTTATCACAGGAGATGAAGATAGCACCTAGAACCATGTCGCTTATTTTAAAAGATGACTTAGGACTTTCTCCCTATAAAAGACGTACTGGTAATTTTACAACTGATAATTTAAAAAAGAATAGAGTAGTAAAAATCGAAAAATCTACTGAAGCGGTATGCAATGGGTGGTCGCAGAAAAAAATTGTTTACGAATGACCATTTTTTTACCATTGAGCAACATTTTAACAAATAAAATGACTGTAGATATTTATGCCCCAAGCTCTAAGAAAGCTTCCCAATAAGTCGACAGAGTGCAGCGGGGCATTAGCCGACTTTAGTGATGGTTTGGTGGGGTGTTAGCTATGAAGGAGTGACTGAGCCATACTTTTGTGAAAAAGGTATCGAAACATCGGCATAAGTGTATCAAGATACCAACCAAGATATTAACAACACTGTGTTCAATAACCAAGAATGGTTCTTCCAGCAAGACTTGGCACCGGGTCACAAAGCTCGGTCAACGCAGTCTTAGTTGGAATCGAACGTTTCCGACTTCATCAGAGCTGAAAACTGGCCGTCGTCAAATCCCAATCTTAATCCGCTGGATTATGTTTTGTGGTCAGTTTTAGAGAGTACGGCTTGCTCTAAACGCCATGATAATTTGTGAGTCCCTAAAACAATCCATACGATTGGCAGTGAAGAATTTTCCCATGGAAAGAGTGCATGCTTCTATTGATAACTGACCTCAACGTGTAAAGGGCTGTATTGCAGCCAATGGAAACCACTTCGAATAAGCTTTTTATATTTTAAATTGTTTTATATTTATGTATTAAAAGCGAACAATTTAAGCTCAAGCCGAAAGTAACACAGACACAAAAACAACTTTGTTGTGGATTGTAGGTTAGGTTCATTAGGTTTCCTGTGACCAACACACGAGCGAGCGACTGAAGCTTAGGGCGAAAGTAACACAAACACAAACAACTTTATCGTGGGTTGTGGGTTAAGTTTGTTAGGTTTCCTGTGACTAACACACGAGCGAGCGAACAACTCAAGCTTAGGACGAAATTAACACAGACACAAAATCAACTTTGTCGTGGAGTGTAGGTTAAGTTATATAACATCCACCCATCCATCCATCCATTTCAGCCGCACAACGTCTACTGCTGGACATAGGCCTCTCCCAAAGATTTTCAAAATGACCGATCTAGAGCGAAGTTATATAACAATATAAGTATAAAAGAAGACTAAATATATTGAGAATTGAAAAAATTTGATTTGATATTATGATATTATTAACATCGAAAAAATTAATGTTATTTGTAAGAAAATTTGTTTTGTTACTATAAAATTCTTCAGAATAAATATTGTGAGTATGGAATAAATATTCCGTATAACGAAAATCTATAAAACTTTTGTCTGTAAAAGAATGCACACCCAAACTATGCACACTTCCCACAAGACTACCATTTTATGATTTACATCCTTCGTGCTAATTCCCTGTGCATTAGATTTAAACATAGATTAGTCACTCAACTGTCCTAAGCATTTTTAATTCTTTTAATGATGTTTTTATTTGTATTTATACTAACTAATGCCTGTGACTTCGTTTGCGTGCACAAAAATGCTTATCAGACTAAACAACTTTTGCTGTGGCGTCATTTTATTATTTCTCATACTTTAGCTGAAAATTTATAGTTCTGCATCAGGTGTTCCATTTACCGAAATCAATTATACCCTGTATGTTGCCCAGATTTATACCAATAAAGTTTCATTCAAATCTATCCAGAATTTCCGGAGATTAGTGTGTACAAAAAGACAAACAAACAGAGAGACATTCTCTTTAAAATTTTACTCTTTCACTGTGTGTCTATCTGCTTGTTGTTTCTTTTTGGAAATTTAGTCAATATACAGACAATTTTTTTACTATTATATGTCTTGCATAATTTAAATATCGTTGTGTGCGTTTGCTTTTCATATTCATAATAGAATTAGGGCTCCATATCTAAACGATGTCAATCTCATCAGAGCCGGTATTTTCTTTTCAAGTTTCGAAAAAATATTCATCCTCCATACAAATGCCACCACCAAGCAACTCGACGTAGCCATGTCGTACTGAAGGCCAAGCCATACCCCTTCTTCTACTGTTTGTTACCGCTCCACCTAAGTGATTTTCACGAGGCCACATCACAGGTCAAGTGATGTAAGCCCACAGAGCGAACTGCGTGGCGAGGGCAAACCCCAAGTCATCCACACCAAGTGTTTCTTTTTAATTTTTAAAAATCAAAGATTGCTGCCGAAAGTTACTAACTGCTTGCGATTTGGCTGTAAATCTATATCCAGGGGTTTTTTGGGCGTAATCCGAATTTGATTTTTTTAATGTCCAAAATCTGGATCTGGCATCTGGATGAAAAAAAAATCATAGTCAATCATTACGTCTCGCTGGCACTTCGTAGAGATCTGAAATTTTGTATGTGGAGGTGAAGCACTCCGCTTAACTCGAAATGCAATTATATTTCGTAAACAAAGCGTCTGGACTTCTGAATTTTGAATTTACTGACTCTAAAGAAATTGGTAGGCTTGTATGTTGTGTTCAAAATTATTTGCATAATTGCTTTTGTTGAAAAGTACTTTTTCAATCGTACTATATACCATTAGTACCATTACGCAAGAGCGTAAGGCAAGATAGCAAGTTTCTTTGTGTGCATTAAGTCATAAACATGTTTAGATGTATAAATAATGCGAAATAATAAGGTTATCATATTCAGTATAAAAATATGAGTTTTTATTATTGTTATGACTTTTTAAACTTATTACTTGCATTAAAAAGCAAGGTAATTATAAAATATTTCATAAAAAATTTATAGAAAAAAATTACTGTAGGTTTTAACAATCACCCAATAGGTTTTAAAGTTGGCAACACTTTTGGAGCTTACAAGGCATAAGATTTAAAAATATATATTGCCATGCCTAAGCTAACCGTTATATTAAATATATACGAAATGGAACCACACAAGCATTGGTTTTAAATAAAATTCGGAGCTAGGAAGTATCGATGAGTTCATAAAAGTATATAGGAGCTTAAAACGCACAAGTTTAGTGAATATAAAATCTGCTGGATCAAACCAAGCATTCAAATTTCAGCTATGGCTTAACTCACCGTCAATCACTATATATATAAAATGGAACAACATACGTATTGGTTTTGAGTAAAATCGGAGGCAGAAAGTACGAAAGAGTTCATACAAAAACATATGATATATATATAAAACGGAACAACACAAGCATGGGTTTCGACTAAAACGTGGACGCAGCAAGTGCGAATGACTTGGCAAAAAAGAACCGTTACGGATCCAAGTTTTCTCGGAGGTTGAATACAAAAAATGACGAGTAGAACTTTATTTCTACGAATATGTTGGACAGAATCCATTACTAGAATGCGACGTTGCCACACCGCTCGAAGAATATGCGAAGGGAGTCAAGTTATCGGCCGCCAAAGGTGGAATCAACAAAGTTCAGGACTACTGCTGGATCTACGTAGTGCCCAAACGTCTGTTTATATATATATATATATATATATATATATATATATATAGATATACCCGTGGGCACTTTGCAGATCCATCGTGCCGTACGACTAGTATTTGTTGGTTCCGTTTACATAGTTGGCTCCGGGTGCCTTTTCTAGATCCAATGCTAGTCAGCCATGCGCATGTTGTTCCGACTGGAGCCAAAAGTGTCAACGAGAGTAATAATAATAATTACGTCAATTTTATACAAATCCACCTTTTTGGCATTCAACACTGTTACTTCCGATTCAAATCAACCAATCAGAGAGCACCGTTGACCTCATTGGCTACAATCTGCTAGTAATAATATTATTACAAGCTTCTGTTCAACTTGCAATGTTTATGCAATCAATGTAGTGTTGCCAAACAATAGATATCATTTTTCAATTGAAAAATGACAAACTATCGACAGTGGTTTATCAGTATGGATATCTGTTTTAGAGCAATACTATTGATAACCAACAATACCATAATTGGTATTTATAGTATCGATCCGACGAAAATCAAACTATCATGAGTATCGATAGTATGCGTTTCATAAAATATCGACACTATCGATATTTTTTGTAATATCGATAGTATCGATAGTTTATGTATTATTAAAAGCAATACTATCGATAGTTTGTTCGTCATCAGAATCGATAGTATCGATACTATCAGCAGTATCGATAAACAATCAAAAGTATCTCAAGACTCACTGTCGGTTTTATTAAAAATACCGATAGTGAGTCAATTGACTTTCAATAGTGGACTATCGAGCGGCAACACTTATCCAATGCTTGTGGAGTAAATGAGCCGTTCTGATGATGGAACCGGAACGAATTCAACAACCCTCAGTAAATAAAATAACATAGCCCTTAGATCATTTATTACAGATTAGCCTTACCTGCGTGTTTCCCTCTGCCAAGATATAAAATCAACTAATCTAATACATTTATAATGTAAGTTGCGTAATCGATTATGATCATTACGTAAATCTGTAAAGTATCTGTTTGTCGTAAATCTGTAAAGGACGGTGCAAGTGCTCCGTTAGAATTGCTATGTTAAACAGTTTTCTTGTGTGATAAGTTTTTTATTCTGAGGCCAAACTACTTATTGAAATGAATGAAATAAGCCGAAACTCGATGGAGTTGCGATGTTTAATTACTAAATTGCATCGACCACCTTCCGTCCTCCGAGATCAGACCCTTGGCATCGTCTGCACTAATGTGCTCATTAAGACAATTCAAACGAGTCCTGCTCCATGAGGTTATATTGTTTTATAACTCATTCCTAGTGAATACCTCCCGGTTCCATCATCAGAACAGCTCATTAACTTCATAATATTGTATTGACAAGTATGCAAAATTTGAGCGAAATCGATTGAGAATAGCTGGTTGGAAATTGAGCTACAAGATTTGACCCAAACCAATATTCGTACGTAGATATCTGATACATTGCAAGTTAGTAACTAAAAACAAAAAAATACATATAACCTTCTTAAAGATTGCATAACCTTTCACGGGCAATGTTTTTTATTTTATTAACGTTGTTTTGTATTAAGAAGTAATTCTGAAAAATGGTATCAATGAGTTTATCTTCTAGTATCGATTACGTAAAAAGAATACAGTCTAGTTTGCGACTAATTTCCATGCCAAACGATTTTCTCGCTTGTTTACTGCCAAACTACAGTAAAAATATGAATAATGGCATGACACAAACTTGCTAAACTAATTTCATTTTTCGATATTATTTTTTCACTATCCTTTGAGCCGAGACTAAATGTATCAATTACATTAGCAAGGTTCGATAATTAAGGTCAAATTTGAAATACAATTAGTCGATGACGAAGGCGCACACGCTACGAAACTGCGCACTTCCCGCGAGACTACCATTTTATGATTTACAACCTTCCTATTTAATTCCTGTGCTTTAGATTTGAATATAGATTAGCCACTCAACTGTCCTAAGAAGTGTTTACATTTTTTGAAAGACGTGTTAATTTGTGACTATCTCATGCATTTGACCTCGTTTTCGTGGACAAAAAAGCTCGTTACCATTAAAAATAAAAAAAATATTACATTTGAATTTGGAATCCGTTACTTTTATATGATTTTTCATTGTCTTTTCTTCTTTTGGCGCTAATATATTGAACAATATTTTGCGTGATATAGAGAACCAAATTGCTGTGATTGCATTACACAAAGTAGGTTTGAGCCAAATGCAGTTTTTAAAATTCTCCATACGCTTGGTATTAGTCAAATGTTTGTGTACCGACACAGGTATGACACTTCATAGAAACGGAGCAGCATAAATACCTAGTACTACTACAAACGAAACCATCCGTCCGTGCACACGTCAAATGTGTGAGTTGAACAATCAGGGTCGCTACCACAGAATTTGTTGCTTTGCTTACCTGTTTTCACCACTCGGAAATCTATACGATTATCTGTTGCTATACAAGGAACAACTATTGAACAGGTGGATGACATTACCTTCTTGGGAATACAACTGGATAGTGCCCTTACCTGGGAAACACAGGTTGATAAAGTGTGCGGTAAATTGGCAAGCACTAGCTTCGCGCTCAGACGACTATCGGATGTGGTACCTAGAGAGGTGGTGAGGTCTACCTACTTTGCGATAGTGCAGTCTGTCCTGCAGTATGGCCTAGAGGTCTGGGGGTGCGCCGCGGAATGGCAACGAGCGTTTCGTATGCAAAAGCGAGCAGTCCGCGCCATAGTCCACGTATCAGGGCGAACAACCGTCAGACCATAGCAGTCCGCGCCATAGTCCACGTATCAGGGCGAACAACCGTCAGACCATACTTTAAAACCCTTGGAATCCTCACGCTGCCATCCCTTTTCATCTTACAGGTAGCCACATATGTCTTTAGTAACCAACACGTGTACCAAAGACCGAGAGATGTGCATGACATTGCGCTCCGCGATGTTGACCGACTGCACCTGATACCACACAGACTAGCTAAGACTGACAGACTGACTCATGTAATGGGGCCGTCTGTCTTTAATAAGTTGCCACCTGATATAAAACAGGTGACTACATTGACAAGCTTTAAAGTCAAGCTAAAAAAGTGGCTTCTTGAGCGTGCATTCTACAGTATAGAAGAATTTTATGAATGTCGCTTATAATTCCAATTTGATATGTTAATTTTCATTCGATTATTCTGTAATTATATGATTATTATTAGTTATGTATGTGTATGCGTAATATATTTATTTGTATGTTTAATTTATTTTATTTTATTATTCAATTTTATTTTTGTATGACGTGTAAATACTTTTTATGAATAAATATGATTATGATTATGATTTTAAAATTTACGTTTTTTATTGTTATCCGTGGATAAACAACGATAATGTGCGCAGTTTCTCACCATTATAATTCAATAATCCTAAGTGACTCGCGTAATGTCAACTTGCGACTACCAATAACCCTGTTTTTCTGGCTCTTACACGTCCCAATAACAGGGGAAAGGTTGCGGGGACACCAGATTGCGGGGGACGGTGCGAGTTTCCGTTCTGTATGTAACACTATTATTAATTCTGTGGTACCGGACTATAATAGGTACAATGAGACCTCCTCTTTGTGACAGTAAAAGATCTGGCCGTCCACGTAGTGTTCATATGAAAAGGGTGGTCAAAGCAGTAAGGGAAAGAATTCGAAGAAATCCTGTCCGAAAGCAAAAGATTTTAACACAGGAGATGAAGATAGCACCTAGAACCATGTCGCTTATTTTAAAACATGACTTAGGACTTGCTGCCTATAAAAGACGAACTGGTAATTTTACAACTGATAATTAAAAAAACAATAGAGTAGTAAAATCGAAAAATCTACTGAAGCGGTACGCAATGGGTGGTCGCAGAAAAAAATTGTTTACGGATGACCATTTTTTTACCATTGAGCAACATTTTAACAAATAAAATGACTGTAGGTATTTATGCCCCAAGCTCTAACAAAGCTTCCCAATAAGTCGACAGAGTGCAGCGTGGCATTAGCCGACTTTAGTGATGGTTTGGTGGGGTGTTAGCTATGAAGGAGTGACTGAGCCATGCTTTTGTGAAAAAAGTATCGAAACATCGGCATAAGTGTATCAAGATACCATTCTTGAGAAGGTATTTAAGTCCCTTAACAACACTATGTTCAATAACCAAGAATGGTTCTTCCAGCAAGACTCGGCACCGGGTCACAAAGCTCGGTCAACGCAGTCTTAGTTGGAATCAAACGTTTCCGACTTCATCAGAGCTGAAAACTGGCCGTCGTCTAATCCCAATCTTAATCCGCTGGATTATGTTTTATGGTCAGTTTTAGAGAGTACGGCTTGCTCTAAACGCCATGATAATTTGGAGTCCCCAAAACAATCCATAATATTGGCAGTGAAGAATTTTCCCATGGAAAGAGTGCATGCTTCTATTGGTAACTGACCTCAACGTGTAAAGGGCTGTATTGCAGCCAATGGAAACCATTTCGAATAAGCTTTTTATATTTTAAATTGTTTTATATTTATGTATTAAAAGCGAACAATTTAAGCTTAAGCCGAAAGTAACACAGACACAAAAACAACTTTGTTGCGGATTGTAGGTTAGGTTCATTAGGTTTCCTGTGACCAACACACGAGCGAGCGACTGAAGCTTAGGGAGAAAGTAACACAAACACAAACAACTTTGTCATGGGTTGTGGGTTAAGTTTGTTAGGTTTCCTGTGACCAACACACGAGCGAGCGAACGACTCAAGCTTAGGACGAAATTAACACAGACACAAAATCAACTTTGTCGTGGAGTGTAGGTTAAGTTATATAACATCCACCCATCTATCCATCCATTTCAGCCACACAACGTCTACTACTGGACATAGGCCTCTCCCAAAGATTTTCAAAATGACCGATCTAGAGCGAAGTTATATAACAATATAAGTATAAAAGAAGACTAAATATATTGAGAATTGAAAAAATTTGATTTGATATTATGATATTATTAACATCGAAAAAATTAATGTTATTTGTAAAAAAAATTGTTTTGTTACTATAAAATTCTTCATAATAAATATTGTGAGTATGGAATAAATATTCCGTATAACGAAAATCTATAAAACTTTTGTCTGTAAAAGAATGCACACCCAAACTATACACACTTCCCACAAGACTACCATTTTATGATTTACAACCTTCGTCCTAATTCCCTGTGCATTAGATTTGAACATAGATTAGTCACTCAACTGTCCTAAGAATTTTTAATTCTTTTAATGATGTATTTATTTGTATTTATACAAATTAATGCCTGTGACTTCGTTCGCGTGCACAAAAATGCTTATCAGACTAAACAACTTTTGCTGTGGCGTCATTTTATTATTTCTCATAGTTTAGCTGAAAATTTATAGTTCTGCATCAGGTGTTGCATTTACCGAAATCAATTATACCTTGTATGTTGCCCAGATTTATACCAATAAAGTTTTATTCAAATCTATCCAGAATTTCCGGAGATTAGTGTGTACAAAAAGGACAAACAAACAGAGAGACATTCTCTTTAAAAGTTTACTATTTCATTGTGTATCTATCTGCTTGTTGTTTCTTTTTGGAAATTTAGTCAATATACAGACAATTTTTTTACTATTATATGTATTGCATAATTTAAATATCGTTGTGTGCGTTTATTTTTCATATTCATAATAGAATTAGGGCTCCATATCTAAACGATGTCAATCTCATCAGAGCCGGTATTTTCTTTTCAAGTTTCAAAAAAATATTCATCCTCCATACAAATGCCACCACCAAGCTACTCAACGTAGCCATGTCGTACTGAAGCCCAAGCCATTCCCCTTCTTCTACTGTTTGTTACCGCTCCCCCTAAGCAATTTTCACGAGGCCACATCACAGGTCAAGTGATGTAAGCCCACAGGGCGAACTGCGTGGCGAGGGCAAACCCCAAGTCATCCACACCAAGTGTTTCTTTTTAATTTTTAGAAATCAAAGATTGCTGCCGAAAGTTACTAACTGCTTGCGATTTGGCTGTAAATCTATATCCAGGGGTTTTTCGGGCGTAATCCGAATTTGATTTTTTTAATGTCCAAAATCTGGATCTGGCATCTGGATGAAAAAAAAATCATAGTCAATCATTACGTCTCGCTGGCACTTCGTAGAGATCTGAAATTTTGTATGTGGAGGTGAAGCACTCCGCTTAACTCGAAATGCAATTATATTTCGTAAACAAAGCGTCTGGACTTCTGAATTTGGAATTTACTGACTCTAAAGAAATTGGTAGGCTTGTATGTTGTGTTTAAAATTATTTGCATAATTGCTTTTGTTGAAAAGTACTTTTTCAATCGTACTATATACCATTAGTACCATTACGCAAGAGCGTAAGGCAAGATAGCAAGTTTCTTTGTGTGCATTAAGTCATAAACATGTTTAAATGTATAAATAATGCGAAACAATAAAGTTATCATATTCAGTATAAAAATATGAGTTTTTATTATTGTTATGACTTTTTAGACTTATTACTTGCATTAAAAAGCAAGGTAATTCTAAAATATTTCATAAAAATTTCAAAAAAATTACTGTAGTTTTTTAACAATCACCCAATAGGTTTCAAAGTTGGCAACACTTTTGGAGCTTACAAGGCATAAGATTTAAAAATATATATTGCCATGCCTAAGCTAACCGCTATATTAAATATATACGAAATGGAACCACACAAGCATTGGTTTTAAATAAAATTCGGAGCTATAAAGTATCGATGAGTTCATAAAAGTATATAGGAGCTTAAAACGCACAAGTTTAGTGAATATAAAATCTGCTGGATCAAACCAAGCATTCAAATTTCAGCTATGGCTTAACTCACCGTCAATCACTATATATATATAAAATGGAACAACATACGTATTGGTTTTGAGTAAAATCGGAGGCAGAAAGTACCAATGAGTTCATACAAAAACATATGATATATATATAAAACGGAACAACACAAGCATGGGTTTTGAATAAAATGTGGACGCAGCAAGTGCGAATTAGTTCGCAAAAAAATAACCGTTACGGATCCAAGTTTTCTCGGAGGTTGAATACAAAAAATGACGAGTAGAACTTTATTTCTACGAATATGTTGGACAGAATCCATTACTAGAATGCGACGTTGCCACACCGCTCGAAGAATATGCGAAGGGAGCCAAGTTATTCGCCGCTAAAGGTGGAATCAACTAAGTTCAGGCCCACTGCTGGATCTACGTAGTGCCCAAACGTCTGTTTATATATATATATATATATATATATATATATATATGTATAGTAACTAGCTGTGCCAGTGGGCTTCGCTCCCCGTGGGAATCTCGGGATAAAAGCTATCCTATGTCTTTATTGCCTGGGTATCAAACTATATCCATATCAAATTTAATCTAAATTAAATAGGTTCAGTGGTTGAAACGTTAAGTGGTAACAAACAATCAAATATACACACTCACTTTTGCATTTATAATATTAGTAGAAGTAGGAAGGATTGTAACAAAAAAATCTTAATTAAAAAAATTATATTTAATAATTATATTATTATATTATATTAATTATTATATTTAATTGCGAGTAAAAAGACATTACTTATTTTAATTAAATTTACAATTTAATATTTTCATAATGATTTTAAATAGCAAGCATGTACATTGAATCCATACTAATATATAAAGCTGAAGAGTTTGTTTGTTTGTTTGAACGCGCTAACCTCAGAAACCACTGGTCCGATTTGAAAAATTCTTTTGGTATTAGGTAGGTCGTTTATCAAGGAAGGCTATTGCATCACGCCCGCGACTTCACTCGCGTGGTTAACGCGGGCGAAGCCGCGCGCTGCCTCTAGTTATGGAATAAGAAGGCTTTTTATTTATTTTATACATTATTTTTATAATATTATTGTAAAGCAATAATGCATTGCCGTGACGTAACGTAGGCCGGTGGAACAACCTTCAATCTTAGATATAAGGTAACCTGATAGATAACGATACGATAAGGCGTTATAAACAGGTGACAACTCACTTCAATTATTGAGAATTTGGAGATTATCTTCACAACATTGGAATGTTGATGGATAATGTGCGTAGCGTAACACACATAGCGCGACGAACCGATGGCCGATGGGGCAAAAAGGTTCTCGAATGGCGACCACGTACCGGCAAGCGAAGCGTAGGACACCCACCTACAAGGTGGTCAGATGACCTAACCAAGGTCGCTGGTAGGCGCTGGATGTAAGCCGCTTTAGATCGGTCATTTTGGAAATCTTTGGGAGAGGCCTATGTCCAGCAGTGGACGTTATGCAGCTGAAATGATGATGATAAGAGTTAATAAATATAAGGTCTAACAAAATATACTGAAACTATTTTAAGGGTGAATTCAGTCCGTGATAGTGAACAACTTTCCTCAAGGAATATTTTTCGAAATACGAAAAAGAATTTTTGGCTTTCCATACAAACTCGAATCAGCTGACCGGTCAACTTATATAGGAGGCCAGAAATTACTTTTCATATTTCGATACATGCTCCTTGGGGAAAGTTTTTCAGTATCATGGACTGAATTCACCCTTAAAATAGTTTCAGTATACTTTGTTAGACCTTATATACAACGTGGAAGAGACTTACCCGTAATAAATTCAACCACAGGCTATACTAGATTACCGTAGCATAATAAAATTAGAATAACAGTCAAGAATAATAATACTTTATGCAATAAAGAATTTTGAAGTTTGAAGAATATAAAAATATAAAATTTCGACATTCATAATAAGTTTTATAATGAGTATGTCCCTTCCACGTTATAATGTCGCAGCCATCTGTTTAAATTAGCCAGTTAACGCCTAGGTCGTTCCTTGAAGGCCGGCATTCAATTGGATCGTTTAGGCGCATAATGTCAAAAGCGCAAAATGGTAACCGCTCGCAAAATGGTAAAAGGGCAAAATGACAAATGAGCGTAATGATAAAAGCGCACAATGGTAAAAGAGCAAAATGGTAAGAGCACAGATTGATAAAGATTTCAGTGCTATAGTATATGAGTTGCCAGAACTATATTAACATCATATTGGTGAATTGTGACTCCCTATCAAGTAATAAAACACAAATAAAATGAGAACAGCTTTGCATGTTTTTTTATTTTTCAAAATTATATAAGTAATCAACATTCATGATTACAACAACATTGAAGTCCTGGCAGCTCATATACTATAGCACTGAAATCTTTACCATTCTGCGCTCTTACCATTTTGCTCTTTTAGCATTGTGCGCTTTGACCATTTTGCTCCTTTGTCATTTTGCGATATTACCATTTTGCTCCTTTGTCTATTTTCGATTTTACCATTTTGCTCCTTTATCATTTTGCTCTTTTACCATTTTGCGAGTGGTTACCATTTTGCGCTTTTGACATTACGCGCCTAAACGCAATTGGATGTCTAAGCCCATTGTTCATTTATCTAGAATTTCTCTACTTGGCGTATTGAAAGTCAGCCCTTTGAATATGACTGACCAAGTCATAGTCAAGTAATTCAAATTTAGTTCAGATTTTTTCCACTGCGGCGAGTAGCGCACTAAAACAAATATGGCGTCAACAACGTAAACAGCTGTGACTGTAAATGTCATTTTTCTTTCATAAATCTCATCAAAACTCATTTTTCTAAATTTCTTGTTTACTAGTTATGCCGGCCAACACAGCCACAGAATACATACTAGTACTTACGTACAGAAGTCTTACTCTAAAAAGAAATTCTAAGAAATATCTACTCAATATTGTTAGCGATATGGTCTAATTTAGCTCGCGCCAGAATTCGACACCTACTCGTTTAGATGCCTAGAATTTCAGTTGCAAGCCAATTTCATTCTTATTACGCTAGACAAACGGTTCATCATAGGTAGGTACCTACACAAAACCGATTGAGTGAGCAGTTCGCCTAGGGTTGTCAGATACTAACATCGACATCTAGCGCAGGCAATTTCAAACAGGCGTTGGCTGCGCATATATTCACCTACCTTGTTAACTGTAATACATAGGTTGTTTTTTATTTATTTATTTATTTCAAACAATAATTTACAATCAAATGTATGCACAAACAACGCTATATAATATATATTAGGTAATATATTATATCGTATATAAATCTTTTTTCGTAATAATAACCATCTTGTTCATTCATGTTACCAATATATCTTAATATACCTATCATATGATAATTCATGATATACTAAATAGGTACCTTTCAGCGTCTTTATAAAGCGTAAAAAAAGTTAATACTGGATCACTGTATGTGTTTAAACAATTAAACAATGCACAGTATTTTTTACCTTTTTAGGGTTCCGTACCCAAAAGGCTAGCAACCCATCACTGTATTGATTGCTTTTCCATCTTCTCGCCCACCATGACGCTAAAAGTGGCTTTTGGGTCTTGCGGCCCTGGGCTCTGCATAGAACCGCAAGACCCAAAATGCTCTGTCTGCCCCATTAGGGATAAAGACGTGATAGTATGTATGTATGTATGTACCCAAAGGGTAAAAACGGGAACCTATCACTCAGACTTCGCTGTCTGTCCGTCTGTCTGTCACTAGGCTGTATCTCAAGAACTGAGATAGTTAGACAGTTGAAAATTTCACAAACTAAACTAGGTATGTATTTCTGTTACCGCTATAACAATAAATACTAAAAACAAAATAAAATAAATATTTAATCCTTATAGCTCTAATATTTAATAATAAATTAGCTCCCATACAAGAAACGCGGTTTTTTTTTTGCTCTTTTTGGCTCGATATCAATAATGGCAACAGGTAGGCACTTGAAATATTCACAAAATATTCAGTTGTATTTTTATTTTAATAATAAATAAAAAAATTAAAATAAAATAAATATTTAAGGGACATACAAAGAACTTGATTTTTATAGATAATCGTAAGGAACCCTTCGTTCGCGAGTCCGCCTCGCACTTGGCCCGTTATTTCTTTTTCTTTCCATGACAATTAAGTCGGTGAATTTGTTGAACAAAACGCGCGTTCGTCACTGCTCACTGCTCGCTAGCGACTCTAGCGAGTCGTCCTTGATGGATTAGCCTCCATATAGAGGCCGCAATGCGTAGGTATATTTTCGATACCTAAACGGGGAGTGACACAGGCCTGACACAGCTGCGTGGATGTCGATGACCTCCGCCGGCCGGCGGACGGTGTATGGCGGCGGTACTACTAATTGATCTCATAATTTTGCTTTCGAGTTTTAGTCAACATTTTTTGTTTCTGAATTTTTATTTTGACTAGCTAATTAGGTCTTACTAACGATGCCTATGAAGTGGCCTTCGGCTCCAAAGCCAATGAAAAATCACCGTGTGTATGGACAAATAAATATTAGATTATTTTTTACTTCAATTTAATTTATTTTTCTCAGAATAAATAAAGGTTTCTATGTAGGTATGAACCAATGTTGTTCGAACTTAATCTTTTTTTAACTATCATCATCATCATCATCATTTCAGCCGCATAGCGTCCACTGCTGGACATAATTTTTAACTATAATATACATGTATAATGGGCAAAAATGCAAATCATGTTAACAGGCGATGCGGCTAGCAACCCATCACTGTATTGATTGCTTTTCCATCTTCTCGACCACAATGACGTTAAAAGTGGCTTTTGGGTCTTGCGGCCCTGGGCTCTGCCTAGAACCGCAAGACCCAAAATGCTCTGTCTGCCCCATTAGGGATAAAGACGTGATAGTATGTATGTATGTAAGTATGAACAAACAGGTTGGTTATACATAATATACAAACCTATATAATATACAAACGCTGTGTAGGCGACGCACCCTGTGTGCGTCGCCTACACAGCGTTTGTATATTATGTCTAATTTGGTATATGTCGTGGCCAGCTCATAGAATTGAACATTTCATAATATGGCCGACCTGTATGCCGAACAACAATACGGTACTTTATCTCAAATATTTTTATTCTTTACTAGCTGTGCCCGCGGGCTTAGCTCCCCGTCGGAATTTTGGGATAAAAATGTCCTTCCCCGGGTCTTAAATGATAGCCACACCAAATTTCATTTAAATCGATTTTTTCCAATCAAGTACAATCAAGTAAAAATGGTAAATTTCTTTCTTAAAAAACATTGATTTTATTTTTATGTAATTTTTTGACTGACTACTTTTTGCTCTCACTCACCCTAACGCAAAGCTGAGCTTACGCCTCGAGGACTGTACAGTCATGCGAAATTCAAATGCACTGTATCTTCGTCATTTTTTACTAATAAAAAGAAAAAATACGTTCCTACACGAATTTTTTTAATAACCTACCAAATGTAGATTTTTTTTGTTTACATCCGTATTTGTACGCCTGTGGGCAGGAAACAGTGCTATATTTTTATCTTTTGTAACTGGTTTTTCCAAATAAAGAAGTTTTGATTTGATTTGGAGAGAGGTCGTGGACCGCACATTTTGTTGTTGTTGTTATAGCACGTTATATGTGCCCCCCTCTCCCCCATCTTATACATCTCGAAAACGGCTCTAACGATTTCGCAGAAAATTTGTATATGGGGGTTTTCGGGGGTAAACAATCCATCTAGATTAGTTTTATGTTTGGGAAAACGCGTGTTTTCGAGTTTTCATGCGTTTTTCTTTCCACGCAGAATATGGTCGCTAATTTCGTCGCGCCGACCGCCTTGTTTTTAGCTCAGCGGTTAAGGATACCGACCGCTAGAAAGAGTGTTACGGGTTCGAATCCCACTCGGTGACTTACTTTTGTTTTTTTTATGTTTAAGTTTATATATAATTTTTTATTTTGCATTGTTTTCAGACAAGTTTAAAAAAAATTTGTTAATGTTTGAGATGTAACCGAGCAAAGCTCGGTCGCCCAGGTACTGTAAGATTAAATCCCTTACGTAATTTATAGACGCCACTAAGACGTTTAGTTTTAGAAGGATCTGGGCTTCCTGCAGGAGCTGGGCTGGTTCGAGAACTGAGGCCGGCGTCAGCTCCCCACTAATTGCGGGAAATTGTCCTCGAGGGAAGTAAGAAAGTCGTTTAGTCGCCTTCAGCATCTTGAGAAAGTGGTCCTCTGGGCCATTATTGACGAACTCTGTGGTGTAGTGGTCTCATTGCTAGTCCGCCACACAGAGGTCCCGGGGTCGATTCCCAGTCAGGTCAAGATAAAAAATGGCCTTTTCCAAATTGTATTTGTTATTAAATATAGTATCGTTATTTACTTAAATAAAAGCTTGTTATAATTTTTCAATCAAAGAGGTCAATTCCTCTGATTTTCTTTTGCCTCTTCCTTTTTCGAAGTCTTTAAAAAACATATACATTTGAATAGGGATGTGGAAAGGGTAAAAATTAATTATTTGGTGCATTTAATAAAATAAAATGGCACAAAATACATATGGCAATAAATAAAAACTTTAGATCATATCTATTTTTAAAAAGATTTTAGATTTATAATAAATGCAGAAAAACTAATATTATGAGCATTATTTGACTCCAACGGTTATTTCTATGGTATTTCATACAATTCCCATACAAAACATTTGTTTTTACAAATTTAGGGGAATTTAATGAAAATTATATTTAAATTAATAAATAAACAAGAAAATTTACTAAAACTAAACTACAACCTAAATTACTTATAAATTTTCTTCATCTTCTTTTTTTAAAAGGTTATGGTTAATTATTTTTGTTCTGATGTTAGAAAAATCTGTCTGACTTATTTGACTTGTTGTCATCTAGAAGATTGTAAACCTCCTCCTTTTTAACTAGGTTAAAAAAGAAGGTCCAGACTTTAAGGCCAATAATTTAGTGTTTGTGTGTTCCATTAAAAACTAAACACTTTAATTCCATTTTCAAGTTCCAAGGTTTGCTAGAAGTACCTTCGAAATCAGATGATTGGTGAGTCAGTAACAAAATTAAGGACTGTAACTAGGTATGTCTGTTGTTTATGGGACAATAATATAGTGTGGGTGTTGCCTTATTCGTCACCACACATCAAAAGTGATCTCAGCATGACTCATGATGTTTTGATGATGAAACACAATGTGAAAGCTATTGAAATTTGGTGACTGCCTTCTTGCTATAATTGTTATGTTATTTGCTATAATTTTTAGTTATTCCCCATTACATAGTTATAATAAATCTGAAGGCGGCGACAATAATGCCTTGGGAATGCAGTTGTTATAGGAATGTTTGACCTTTAGTCGCCTCTTTCAATAACCACAGGAAAAAATGGAGTTGTCACTAGGCCGAAAGCCGCACGGATCCGACATGTGACTCTCAACGACCAATCCGCCTTTCAAGACGAATAATAATAACATTGGTCCCCTTGAGAGGCTTCGAGGCTTGGATATACAGTAGCATGAGATGTCTATACTTCAGTACCTATCCCGTTTATTAACTCCTAATTAGTAAAATAAATAACCCTACCTTAGATCCTATCTGGTTTCCGCACTGCCCCACTTGAACGTGCACAATCTCTGGCATTTTGTATGAGTTTTCACCGAATACCTACTAAGTATATCACCTTAGTTCTGTATTTTTACACTCACCTAGCGACTTTAAAGGTAGGTAGTATGTGACGGTTTACTTTATCAGGTCAGGCCTTATCACGATTTCAATGGAGATAAGCGATATGTATGGTAGTTCAATAACTGTCACTAGCGTCAATTGCTTGTCTTAATGTTCTTGCGCGTTTTCTTCAAAAGGTGTTGGTTTAACCACAGGAGTGCAATTCTCATCTTCTAATACTAACAACTTGCAACGCAAAACTCGAAACGACACTGCGTGACTGCGCTGCGTGCGTGCGTAGTGCGTAGAAAGTAGTGTTGCGATTGCAAGCAATAGTATAAATTATCGATACCTACCTAGCCTATCGATACTATCGTTCCTTTGGAAAAAAGTTACGTACAATATCAATAGGACTATCGATAGTAAAGGTACTATGTTGATATTATTGTAATAATAATAGTAAATTTAACTATCGACACTTTTTCATACAAATAGTAGTTACAGTATCGATACTATCAATAGTATTGTTGGATATTGCCATTAGTAGTTATTTAATTTATCAATAGACAACACTAGTTGTCATTTTGTCATGTTTGTAGTATGGCAACTCAGTGATTCATTCCTTCCGTTTCAAGTTCGAATTGAACACTTTTCGTTAAGCTGGCATCGCGACGTGGTCAAACCATGCTGTTATCGTAATAGAGATAAAATAGTCGTAAAATCTCCAATTGTCGTGTTAAATTACTTTTCGTGCACAAGGCAGTGTAGCAAGATACTATAAATTTATAAATTCAGTTGTAACGAACGATTGCGAGGTGACAAAAGAATCTGTGTATGTTTCCAAGAACAGCAGTAGAAAATTGGTAAAGTATATCTGGGCCCAGCAATGTACAGCGCTGATTGATCTGCTCAAGAGGGAACAGAACTTCGTCCTTAGAAGATCCAGAGGTAAGTCATATCGCAATTATTTGTCAGAGTAATAACCTTTTCGAAATATTCAGCAAAGTCTCGTTCGGTTTATGAAGAGACTCAAAATTTCATACAGTCCATTAATTGTCGTTTATCGCACATTTTTGGTCCTTCGAGCCGGATTTTATTGTATTAGTACCTTTGTCGTGAGTCTTTGCATGATCGAGCGTGATTTTGCATGAATTTAACTTTATTTTTGAAGGTACTTGCTGAATTGCCTTGTGTTTTTGTCGTTAGCCGTGTGGTTTCCGGCAGAGTAGAATAGGACCACTCCAAGTCCTCCCGTGGATGTCGTAGAAGGCGACTTAGGAAATACAAGCTAAACAAAGCTTAAAAACATTAACAGGTATTTTGTCATTCGTTACGTTTGTTGTACGCCATCTTTTCTCGTTGTCGTTTTCGCTAGGTTGGCAGTACAACTTACACCAACTTCATTATCGTTCGTTTTCGTATGTTGCCAGCAAAAATTTCATTCGTTCTTTTTCGTTTTTGCTTGTTGTCTATCAACTGTCAAAATCATTGAAACGTCAATTTGACTGTCAAAGTCATTGAAACGTCAATTCGGCTATCAAGTGACGTTTAGTAAACATAACCTTGTTATCGTGTTTATTTTATTAACGTAATTTTCGGTTTTTTAAATAAACATGAGTGATAACGATAGCGATTTGGAAGTGTCAGTTGCAATAGATGCGTTCCGCGTTGCCCGGGATTATTGCGTAATGCGGTTAGAACACATAGAATCTTCGGACCTGCAAGGTTATAATGAGTCTGATTTTATGGACATCGAAAAAGACTTCCACAGCGCCCAACTGCGTATTTTGCGGCCGCTTTCACAAGTGCAACGAAAAGCGGAATATGCAGTTACAATGGAATTTGAGGATAGACTAAGGTCGGTAAAATCTAGATTAAGACAGAATCGTCAAAGTGTCAGTGATACTAAGCCTGTTGTGATGCAAGATAATATAGCTAGACTGCCAAAGATCTCCCTTAAGCCTTTTGATTCGAAACTGGAGAACTGGGTATCTTTCAAACAACTTTTCGATTCGTTAATTCATCAGCGAACCAATATTTCTGATGTTGAAAAATTACATTATTTATTGTCGAGTGTCCAGGGTTCCGCTTATGAATTAATTAAAGGCTTTCCCTTGTCGAATGATAATTATGTCATTGCTTATGAGACTCTGTCTAATTATTATGATCGGAAGAGACAAATTGCGGTTTTATATTATGAAAAGATGTTGAACTGCGAAGCAGCTAAAAACAAACATGATTTAGAAAGAGTTTTTAGAACATTTAACGAAAACTTAAATATTTTGTCAAAATTTAATCTTCCTGATCAGAATTTCATGCTGTATTATTTATTATGGTCAAAATTGGATATCGCTACTCGTGAAGCATATGAATTACAACTTACTTCTAATGTTGACGTTCCGATGTTTGATGATTTGAAAAATTTTATTGAAAAAAGAAGTAAAGCTTTAGAAAATTCAAATATTAAGCTGTCAAATGTTAAACCAGTGACTAAAAATAAAGCAGCATTTATCGTTTCGAAGCCGACCTGTGTCTTTTGTACTGGCCAACACAGTCTTAGCAGTTGTAGTGATTTTCTAAAAATGGACAATAACAAACGTTTTAATTTTGTAAAGGAAAAGGGTCTTTGTATTTTATGTTTTTCGAATAATCATCGAGTGAAAGTTTGTCGTGCCTCTCGTTGTGGTGTGTGTAGTCGCTCACATCATACTTTATTACATTTCACTAAAAATACAGAAACACCCGTTCCTACAGATACTGGTAATGCGTTGGCTGGCAGTAGCTGCAGTAGTAATACGGTTCTAACTTCACTAACTGGGGAAAATACCATTTTATTTTCGACTATAAAAATTTTAATTAAGGATAGTTTTGGTAACTTCCGTCCAGTGCGTGCACTTCTCGATTGCGCTAGCGCGTGCAATTTTATTTCGGAATCCTGTGCTAATGCATTAGGATTGGATTTTCGTCGTGGCCAACATGCTGTGTCCGGCATTGGCAACTCTGTCGCTAAGCCACTCGGCTCACTCGTGTGTGAGATTAGGCCTCTTGGCAAACAAACCTTTTCGTCGAATGTCAGATTCGAGGCTCTTGTCTTACCATCAATATGTGCTGACCAGCCGATTTAACTTGTCGATCCGTCGAGGTGGTCACACATCAACAACTTATCACTTGCTGATCCTGATTTCTCCCGTCCAGGGCCAGTGGACATACTGCTTAGTGCAGACATTTTCGCTTCGTCATTGTTACCTGGCCTTCGGCGAGGAAAGCCTGGACAACCCACCGCATTAAATACCGTGTTCGGGTGGATTATCATGGGCGAGTGTGACAGGAGTCAGCTCAAGTCGAATCATCGTAATAATAATAAACATTGTCTTTTCGTATCGAATCTCGACAATTCCTTGAAGAAGTTCTGGGAATTAGAAAATGTAAGCTCTCCGAGCAAACCTATTTTGTCGAAGGAGGACCAACTCTGCGAGGATTGGTTCGCCAAAAAATATTGTCGTAATAAGGAAGGCAGGTTTGTTGTCCCCCTACCTTTTGTCGATCCAACAAACAGACCTAATTTCTTCAACTCACGCGAAATCGCTTTGAAACGTTTTTTCTCATTGGAACGCAAGTTCAATATTAATCCAGAGTTTAAAAGATCGTATTTCGAATTTATGGAGGATTATGAGACTCGTGGTCATCTAGAAGAGGTCGATCCTCCTGCTACTAGTGAGGGCCAGTTCTATTACATTCCACATCATGATATACTGCGCGACTCCGTCACAACACCTCTGCGCGTTGTCTTCGACGCTAGCGCCAAAGACACCAGAGGATTTTCGTTAAATTCCACCCTCTTATCTGGTCCTAAGCTCCAAACTAATATTTTTGACCTTCTCGTTCGTTTTCGCTGGCATGCTGTCGTCTTCACAGGCGATGTAATGCAAATGTATAGGCAGATATTGGTGTTTAGAGAGGATGCTGATTATCAGCGAATTCTTTGGCGACCCTCCGCTTCCGGTCCCGTACGTGATTATCGTCTTAAAACAGTGACATATGGTGTCTCTGCTGCACCGTTCCAGGCTCTTCGCACCATGGCTCAACTTGCCGTTGATGCCACACACACCTACCCAGATGGTGCAGCTGTTCTCGCTCGCGATATCTATGTCGATGAAGTCGTCACGGGGGCGGACTCTATCGAACAGGCTCGCTCACTTCAGACGGAACTCACTACCATTTTGTCGTCGGGTGGTTTTCATCTGAGGAAGTGGACCTCCAACAGCCGTGAATTCTTAGCAAGCCTTCCATCCTCTGATCTCTACTCACAGGATTTTATAAATTTCGAAGAAATGTCTGACATTTCGCTTAAAATACTAGGATTGCGGTGGCAACCTCAATTAGATTCGTTTCGTTTTCGTGTCGTAGACACTCATCAAGGTCGTTGGACGAAACGCACCATTCTTTCGGAGATAGCCCGGATTTACGACCCGTTAGGCTTTCTTTCGCCAGTAACCTTTCTTGCCAAGTACCTAATGCAGTTGCTTTGGATTTCCGGTGTCTCTTGGGATGACGATGTTCCGGAAAATATTAGGCTTGAATGGCAAAAGTTTAAGGCTCAGATGTCGTCATTGAGTTCAGTGAATGTTCCACGTCGTATTGTCGGAGAGTTCAAGCAACTCCAGCTTCACGGATTTTGTGACGCATCTGAACGTGGCTATTGTGCAGTTATCTACTGTCGCACATTGAGTAAAAATAATGATATTGCTATACACTTGGTTTGCGCTAAATCTAGAGCTGCGCCGTTACGCAGGTTGTCAATTCCACGTCTAGAATTAGTCGCATCATCTCTATTGTCGGACTTGATGGCATCAGTGGTAGAGGCTTTAAAACCTTTTTATGCAATAGGCGAGATTTTCGCTTGGTCGGATTCCAGTGTCGCGTTGACTTGGATCAAATCGTGTCCATCCAAATGGAAGACATTCGTTGCCAATCGCGTAAGCCATATTCAGGATATAATTCCTCCCGACTGCTGGCATCATGTCCGAACTACTGACAATCCAGCAGACTGTGGTTCTCGTGGGCTTCTACCTAACGATTTGGTGAACCTTAGTTGTTGGTGGAACGGACCAACTTGGCTCAAGCACCCTATTGAACAGTGGCCTAGGTCAGCGCTATCTTTAGATAGAGATATTGTTAATGATGAACAAAAGATAACTGTTCTCGTAACGTCCAATAATGATAATTTAGTAGGAAACCTTTTAGAGAGGTTTTCATCTCTGAAGACACTTCAAAGTGTCTTAGCTTATTGTTTTCGGTTTACAGAAAATTGCAAACAAAATCTTATCGAAAATCGTGTCGTTAGTTCATTACAACCATTTGAGATTGACAAAGCGCTCAAGTTTCTAGTCAAGTTTGTACAAGAGAAGGAATTTTCGTCAGAGTTGGAGTATTTAAAAAAGGATTCTCCCAATTCACTTCCTAAGAGTTTTCGCAAATTATGTCCTTTCGTTGATGAGGCGGGTCTTCTCAGGGTGGGCGGTCGCCTGGCTAATGCTAAAATTTGTTTTGAAGCCAAGCACCCGCTTCTATTACCCCGCAGCCATCGTCTTACTACCTTGATCATTCAGGAGTATCATACTCGCTTTATGCATCCTGGTGCGCAAACTCTTCAGAATCTCCTTGCACAAAATTTCTGGATATTGTCGTGTAAACGCGCCATTCGATCGGTAATCTCAGGCTGTATTAAATGCTTTCGTGTTCGTCCTCAACTTGCCCCTGCTCCTCTAATGGGAAATTATCCATCGTATCGTGTTAATCAAATTAAATGTTTTTCGAGCTCTGTTGTCGATTACGGTGGTCCTTATAACATAGCTCTCGGACGTGGTCGTGGTGCTAAGACCTTTAAAGGTTATATTTGTGTTTTCGTGTGCACCGCTACGAAAGCTATCCATATCGAACTTGCATCCGAATTGACAACTGAGGCCTTTCTCGCCGCTTTGCGACGTTTTATCGCTCGCCGTGGTCGATGCAACCGTCTTGTTTCCGATCAAGGCCGAAACTTCATCGGTGCAAGCAACTATCTGGGGACCTTTATGCAAAATGCTGCTGAGTCTCAGCAGCTTAAATTCTCGTTCAGTGCTCCTGGAAGTCCGCACCTTAATGGATTGGCCGAAGCCGGAATCAAATCGGTCAAGACACATATTGCTCGCGCTATCGGCACACAGCGTTTGACTTTCGAGGAATTTTATACAGTGTTGACACAGGTAGAGTCGATGTTAAATTCGCGACCATTGACGCCTCTTAGTTCGGACGCTAATGATCTCGTAGCATTAACTCCGGGACATTTCCTAACTTTGGAACCTCTTTCGATTTTGCCCGAAGAAAATCTCGTAGACTTAAACATTAGCGTTCAGCAACGGTGGAAACTTATCCAACAAATCCATCAGTCCTTCTGGTACCGATGGCAAAGTGAGTACATACATACACTACAGCAAAGAGCAAAGTGGGACAAAACCAGTTGTAATATCAAAGTAGGAGCAATGGTGCTCATAGTTAATGAAAATTTAGATCCATTTAAATGGCCACTAGGTCGTATCGTTGCCCTGCACCCAGGTACAGATGGCATCTGTCGTGTCGTCACGGTTAGGACTGCCACTGGGCAGTACAAGAGACCGGTTGTAAAAATTTGTCCTTTGCCATTGGCAAATGACGATTAGTTTTTATTTTTGTATCGATCACATAGCCCTGACTAACACCAAGCTATGTGCAAATTTTCGTTCTAGTAGTAGTTATCGTTTATTTTAGCTGTTTCTCAACAGCATCTTTTCGTATTTTCGAATTTCGTTATCGTTAATGGGTAAATATCACGGCATTCTTGCGCTTGTCGTCGTATTAAGGTGGGCGGAATGTTGGATATTGCCATTAGTAGTTATTTAATTTATCAATAGACAACACTAGTTGTCATTTTGTCATGTTTGTAGTATGGCAACTCAGTGATTCATTCCTTCCGTTTCAAGTTCGAATTGAACACTTTTCGTTAAGCTGGCATCGCGACGTGGTCAAACCATGCTGTTATCGTAATAGAGATAAAATAGTCGTAAAATCTCCAATTGTCGTGTTAAATTACTTTTCGTGCACAAGGCAGTGTAGCAAGATACTATAAATTTATAAATTCAGTTGTAACGAACGATTGCGAGGTGACAAAAGAATCTGTGTATGTTTCCAAGAACAGCAGTAGAAAATTGGTAAAGTATATCTGGGCCCAGCAATGTACAGCGCTGATTGATCTGCTCAAGAGGGAACAGAACTTCGTCCTTAGAAGATCCAGAGGTAAGTCATATCGCAATTATTTGTCAGAGTAATAACCTTTTCGAAATATTCAGCAAAGTCTCGTTCGGTTTATGAAGAGACTCAAAATTTCATACAGTCCATTAATTGTCGTTTATCGCACAAGTATCTAAATTCAATAATAAATAAATAAATATATAGGCGTGAAAATATGTATGTATGTATGTATATAGGGACAAATTACACAGATTGAGCTAGCCCCAAAGTAAGTTCCGAGACTTGTGTTATGGGATACTAACTCAACGATACTATATTTTGTAACAAATACATATGTAGATAAACATCCAAGACCCAGGACAATTTGAAAAAGGCTATTTTCCAACTTGCCCTGACCGGGAATCGAACCCGGGACCTCTAGGTGGTGGACTAGCACGGTCACCACCACTACACCACGGAGGTTGACAAAATAATAATAGTATCGATACTATGTATAGTTTACCTTTCATCAATAGTATTGCAAACTATTGACAATCGCTACCGATAGTATCGATACTATCGACATTCCTATCGATATTATGACGGTTTTTCGAGGTCAACTATCGATAGTCAAACTAACGATAGGTTTATGCAACGCTATAATAGTGAGAAGCGTGACAGCGCGGTGAATTAGCAGGAGTATTTTGAAAAAAAAGTTAAAAATTTACTAAAATGGTTGTCTGATTATCTAAAGTGCCATTAAACGCGGTTAGAAACTGAATACCAAATTTTTCCCCAGTTTTTTCCATACAAAACATCGTTAGTTTGGTGACTCTGACTCCTCATTTCAAAAATGACACCGCTGAAGGCTGTATAAGTTAGATTTCCTTTCCTGCCTCTTTGGTAAAAATGCGAAAAATCTGTCACTGTCGTTAGATTTCTAAGCTGTCAAGTGTCAAATGGAAGCAAGCGAAAAAAAAGCAAATCGTTGGTCTGCCTGTCTGTTGCAATTTGTTTGTTTACATTTTCAAAAAATCTATAATAAATTCAATCACACATCATCAATGAAAGTCAAACTTATAGTAATTCAAAACAATAAATCCTCTTAAAATCATGGAGTCGAAATAAAAGCCATACGTGTTAAAATAATCCAGAAAACTCAAACATAACCCAAGTGCCTGATGGATCGAAAATGAGACTGTTAAAAGCGTTCTTAACGCTTAATATTGTTCTAGCTGCATTTATTGGGGATTACATTGTGTTTAAATCTAGATATTCAGACTCTCAAGTGTTCCGAGCTTTTACAGACAGCGCGGTTCATGCAACACTAGGATGCTTATCATCTATACTGTTTTTGAGCCAAGAACTAAGTATAAATAGTATTGCTAGCATGTTTAACGTGGGCTTCTGCACTCTGTTGTCATCTTTCATCGATGTGGACCATGTTTTCGTCGCCAGATCATTCTATTGGAAGGTAAAATGTGTTTTACTATCTTCTAGGTTATAATTATTATTTACTATCTGTGGCCGTGGGTTTCACTCCCCGTAGGGATTTCGGGATTAAAAGTATCCTATGTCCTTCCCTGGGTATCAAACTAAAGTCTAATTTTTTATTCCGTAGAATTCTGACATTTCATAAGTGTTACTACTAAAAAAGTTCTCCAACTAAAAAGGGAACGCGTATAAGGCCGATAAAAAATTTAATTCTTGATTAATTCTAATGTTTTACCAAGATAATGCTACACTTTAAACTTTCTGGTATATTTAAAATGTTATAACATTTTTTAATACCGAATTATCAAAGTTATATTTTTAAGTAATTTTAAGTCAGCAGGTTTCTTTCCCTTTCAGGCAGTTTCTTTCCCTGGCATCACTCCCTACTAACTCATGTATCATCAACCTTTTTAGCCAAAAGCTTAATAAAAAATTTTTTCGTAATCCATGAAGCACAAAAATTTAAAAATAAAGTATGCGGCCATCAGCTGTCTCGGCACGACTGTCACATTGATTGTTATATTTGTTATGTATCTGTCAAGTATTTTCTTGTTGAAAAAAACTTTTTTCTTAACTGATTTAGATTAAATTTGATATGGAGATAGTTTAAGAACCTGGAAATGACGTATAAGCCATTCACCCACAAATTGACCGTGGTGGAAAGCAAATTGGATTTATTTGTATGTAGGTATGTTTGTTAAATCAAATAGTTTTCACAGTTGTTCGTATTTTATGTCGGTTATTCAACTGTTCCTGATGAAAATATTACTCGTTGTAAATCCCCTTTTGATTTGGAGCACCGCACTTAATTAAATGGTTACATTCACTAACAAATAAAATGTGTAGACTCAGATGTTCACACTCTTATTGAAATCTGGAATTTAATAAAAAAATGTGCCCGGCCAAAAAGGTTTATGATCTCTGATATGTCAAAAAAGACAGCTGTCAGAATTCTACGGAATTAAAAATCAGACTTTATATCCATATTGATTTTCATCTAAATAGGTTCAATGGTTAAAGCGTAAAATAGTAACAAACAAATATACAAACTCACTTTCGCATTTATAATATTAGTAGATGAGCTTGGAGCTGATATGTCTATTTACATAGAGCTCAAAGAACGTAAAGGTTGGCTGGAAGAAATCGCTTTAATGATAAGCCCACCTTCGTACCTACTATATTTTATAAATACTTTTGATAATTGTCATACTTAGTTGGTGCAATAAAGAACTTTAATCTTATCAGTCTTTCCACAGTTCACAACATTTTATTGGTCCTTATTCACTTGTCCAGTTTTTTTAGATGCATTTATGAAAGGTGCAGTGACCACTTCTTTAGATTAGGTAGTGGCCTTCAGGCTCTGAAGCGTTACCGCTGAGGATGAAACCGGGAACATGAGAGGATGGTGGTATTATACTGAACTGTCTGTTTATCTGTTTGTACATGCTAATCGCCAGAAATACTGGACGGATTTGAATTAAACTTTTTTGTAATATAGCTGCTAAGCCTAGGCAACTTATAGGGTATAATTGATTTTGGAAAATGGAACACCTGATACAGAACCATATTGGTCCAGCTAAACTATAAAAAATAATAAAATTATGCCTTGGCAAAAGTTGTTCAACCTGATCAGCCAGAGTCATCAACCTGATGAGCATTTTCCAGAGTCATAAAGTCCACGCAAACAAAGTCGCGGGCTTCGGTTAGTTCACAATAAAAAGTAAATCCCAGCACTAGCTAGCTGCTAAACCATAGGTGCTCTTCGTGGACAAAAATGTAAAAATAAAAAGTCCACAAAGAGCACCTGCAAATATTAGGTGCTTTTCGTGGAATAGGCCAGGTGATATTCGTCAGGTGCTATTCAAAGGGGTGCTCTAAGTGGAATACTTCAACTTTTAGAGTGTGTACTACTGAGGTATGGTAAAATCATATTTGACGGACCGTAAACAATACGTGGAAGTGACATATATTAATAATGACTCGCACGAGACGCAAGCAGTACGATCTGACATTCGAACTACCAATTGTTCAATCCCGCAGGGAAGCGTGCTCGGGTGCATCCTCTTCCTGGTATACATTAACGAACTGCCCAAATTATTTCCCAATAACTTGTGTGTCATGTTCGCCGATGACATTTCACTACTTTTCCAATGTTGCACATCAACTGAGGCTAACGCGACCCTATTAGATAGCATTACGAAATTAAAATCCTGGCTTGACAAAAAAAATCTAGAAATAAATATGAAAAAAACTAAAATAATTCAATTTCACCCATGGCAAAAAAAAGCGCTCACCTTAAAATTATCTTTTGAAAATCAAGAAATCACAGAAGTAAATAATTTAAAACTCCTAGGCGTAACAATAGATTCTTACATTGACTGGAAAAAACATGTGACAAGCATCAAAAATAAACTATCAAAATTTGTATACGCACTAAGCATTCTAAAAGTAAGCACAAATTATGAAACTGCTCTGACAGCGTATTACGCCTACGCGTACTCCTGGCTAAAATACGGTGTTATGCTTTGGGGCAATAGTGTCCACGCGGACGACCTACTCCTAATGCAAAAAAAAATGCTTACGCATACTGTGCAACTTACCGTACAGACATAGCTGCAAGACGTATTTCATAAAACATAATATCTTGACACTACCACAGGTA
This sequence comes from Acrobasis consociella, assembly GCA_963555685.1. Taxonomy (NCBI): domain Eukaryota; kingdom Metazoa; phylum Arthropoda; class Insecta; order Lepidoptera; family Pyralidae; genus Acrobasis; species Acrobasis consociella. Next base: position 7,759,648 of record OY743132.1, on the reverse strand, counting down.
TGGCACTTCATACAAACGGAGCAGCATATATACCTAGTACTACTACAAACGAAACAATCCGTCCGTGCACACGTCAAATGTGTGAGTTAAACAATCAGGGTCGCCACCACAGAATTTGTTGCTTAGCTTACCTGTTTTTATCACTCGGAAATCTATAAAATTTTCGTTATTTATTGTTTTCCGTGGATAAACAATGATAATGTGCGCAGTTTCTCACCATTATAATTCAATAATCCTAAGTGACTCGCGTAATGTTAACGTGCAACTACCAATAACCCTGTTTTACTGCCACCTACACCTCACAATAACGGGGGAAGGGTTGCGGGGACACCAGATTGCGGGGGACGGTGCGAGTTTCCGTTCTGTATGTAATACTATTATTAATTCTGTGACACTACCCTCAATTTATATCCTTGACATATGCACATTCGTGAGAAAAAATAAACACATATTTACGCAAATGAAAGACACACACAACATAAACACACGACATAAATATAGACTGGCACTACCGTCAAAAAAAAACCTGGACATATTCAATAACGGACCATATGTGAGTGCAATCAAAATATATAATAAACTCAGTGGCGGATTTACCAGCAGGCTGAGTAGGCTGGAGCCTAGGGCGGCACATTTTAGGGGGCGGCAATATCAAATATTTCCCACCCCTCCCCTCCCGCGCACCTCCGCTACTCTGAATAGGGCCGACATAATCAAGCGCTCCCAGGTTTTATTTTAAGTAATCAGGGCGGCGGATTGATACGTACTTATGTCCACTTCTTCACCGCAGAGCTGCACATGCAGGATCCGAAAAAGGATGGGTAGGGGCGGCAAAATATAATTAGCCTACTGGCGGCAAATGTGTAAATCCGCCACTGAATAAACTACCAAAATCACTACAATTAGAACATAATGACAAAACTTTTAATAAAAAACTAAAAACATTGTTATTGACAAAAGGTTATTATTCTGTCAAAGAGTACTTAGAAGACAAATTACACAACTAGTTTAAAGAATTCTCAAGCCACAGCCATTGATATACTGACATTTATATTTATCTTTTTTTTTCCTCTTTTAAAAATTTTTTTTATTGCAATATTATTGTTAAGATATTTTTAAATGTTCGGATTTACAAAAACTACATCTCATTAAAATTAAATTAAAATGTAATCAAACTTAACTGAAATGAACGGCAAATATTTATATATATTTATAACATAAAAGTTCTATGTATCTCTGCTGACATTCAATGTAATCACTAACAATTTTTGACATATCCTGAATCTAAAACCACTATTATTATATAAACTCAACTCAACATACTTTTAGTTCGCAACACCCTGTCAGGGTTCATGTACTTATTAACCTACTAACCATGTAATGTATGAGTGCATGTAAGCGAAAATAAAGAAATAAAGAAATAAAGAAAGAAATAACCAATGGACCCTGACCGGGGGGTCAGGGCAAGTTGGAAAATGGTCTTTTTCAAATTGTCCTGGGTCTTGGATGTTTATCTATACATGTATTTACTATAAAATACTCTATAACCTAATAAATAAATAAATTACTTCTGTGTCATCAAACCCGGGACTCTGGGTGGCGGACTAGCATGGTGACCACTACACCACGGAGGTCGTCAAACTGATGCTTAAGGCTGATGTGTCTATTTCACTCACTGTTGAATTTTTTATTAGTCACTTCACATATTCACAATATATTTAATTGACCACTATGATTGTTTTAGAGTATTTTTTTTTGTAGCCAATTGCAAAAAAAAAAAAATTTAACTTTATATACTTTTCCAGGACATAACGAACAACAAACAACGAGGAATCTTCCACTGCACCACGTTCTGGGTCATCCTCACTTCAATACTCCTCACATATAGCTACATATACAAGAAAATCAACATATATATGTTAACCTGGATGATGATAATAGCATACACCAGCCATCACATTCGAGACGCGAACCGTAGAGGCCTCTGGCTGTATCCATTTGGACATACCCCCTCTTTACATTTGTATGTATATGTTTTTCTACTTGCTATATTACCAAATATATTCTCAATGGTTCATGTGTATATGAAACCAGAGATTTTTAAACATACAGTAATAAGTTATAATATGTTTGTTTAGTTTATACATATATTTTGATATAATACATTATGTATCAATCAGTATGTATGTATGATGATTTATAATTTCATATTATACGTATGTTTAATTATACAATGTCCTTTTTTATTAAGTACAAATATTTTAAGGGGTGATTCAGTCCATAATTTTGAACAACTTTTCCCAGTAAATTTTTATCGAAATACGAAAAAATAATTTTTATTTTCCATAGTAATGATATCACGTGACTACTTCGATTTCTATGAAAACCAAAAAATAATTTTTCCTATTTCGATATACATTTATTGGGAAAAGTTGTTCAAAATGATGGTCTGATTCACCCCTTATAATATTTGTACTTAAGGCCATACCCAAATTTTCCGGGGTCCAGTGGCGCCGCCATTTGAAATAAATCATTTAAAAGGAAACGGAGATATCATTCAAAATTGTGTCTTGGTCAAGTTCTAGATACCCATTCAAAGTATTTTTTAAACTACTTTTTGTAGTTTAAAGTGAGAACGTGAAGCTTTTCGACGCACATTTGCGAAAAACGGCCACTTTTGGCTAATGTGCGTAGAAAAGCTTCACGTTCTCACTTTAAACTATAAATAATAAACAGTAGTTCATAAAATAGTTTTAAGGGTTATCTAGGGCTTGACCAAGACACAATTTTAAATGATATCTCCGTTTCCTTTCAAATGATTTATTTCAAATGGCGGCGCCACTGGACCCCAAAAAATTTGGGTATGGCCTTAATAAAAACGGATATTGTATAGAATGTGGAAGGGACATACCCGTAATAAGTCGAACCACAGGCTATTATTAACAGTTAAAAACTTAATAAAAATCGGCATGTCCATAAAAATTGTGCTCGTCCAGGCAATTTGTATGGAAACGTCGAATTTTGTTTTTAACTGTTATTTTATTATCATAATACTATAGTGATCTAGTTTAGCCCGTGGTTTGATTTATTACGGGTATGTCCCTTCCACGTTGTATGTGTATGATTTAGAACAAAGTTAATTTTTTTTTTTGCAAAGAATGCTATGCAATGTGGAAGGGAGATACCTGTAATAAATCGAACCACGGGCTATACTAGATCACTATAGTATAATAATATTAAAATAACAGAAATTAAAAAAAAAAGAAAAACATTCCCAAAATAATTGCCTGGGTGGCTGCACTATTTCGCAAGAAGGGCATTTTTTTATAATTTTGACTATTATTTTAATTTTATAATAATTTAGTGATCTAGTATAGCCCGTGGTTCGATTTATTTCGGGTATGTCCCTTCCACGTTGTATAAAAAATGCTCCTATAAGGATGGCATGATATAAATTAGCAGCGGCTGCATAGCAGTAACTCTCTTTAATGTAGACAAATATGATAGGTTAGGCTACGATAAGGCGGACATGTATTTAAAAACCAACACCTAAAAAAAAGAACAAACAAAATTAATTCTAGACAAAAAAATGTGATAAAAGAAAAAATCTACTTCTCATACTGATTTCAATCATGTAGGCTCTATAAAAAGAGGGGGGGGGGAGGGCTTTCGAACCTCTCATGTTTTAGGGCCGCGCTACATTGGATTGGCATGGCACGGCATCGGAAGCGACGCGTCATTTCAAAACAAGCTATTATAACGGCCGCCGGCGGGCTCGCCACGTTCAAGCGGTTATGCATCTTATGTCACTAGAGATAAAGGTTATAACAGCTTGTTTTGAAATGACGCGTCGCTTCCGATGCCGTGCCATGCCAATCCAAGTAGCGCGTCCCTTAACCCCTTGTATGCCGGAATATCAAACACAATAGTTAAACAATGCATTCTCGCGTAGATCTACGCAACGGCATACGAGAGGTTAAAACAAGGGGATTTGAAAAAAATCATGAAAAACAAGCAATTTTTGGTTAAAAAGTTGGTAAAAAAAACCCATCACGTAATTAATGGACGACCCCTTTGTATGAGAAGTGGGACTTTTCAGTATTTTGATATCTTTGTTAGGAAATATATTATTATTATCAAGGGCTTGTTGTGTTGTCCTATACAAATTCCGTTTGGTCAAGCGCTGATTTGTATGGGCAGATTTTTTCGTTCTGGTGGGTAAAAAGTATAATATATCCATTGAAATAATTATTTATTATTTTTTTATATTTTAATTAGCAATATAAGAAAATAAGCTGTGATGGAAAAAAATAAAAAACATATTTATAAAAGTTTATCATTTATTTTTTTACTTACATACCTCACTAAACGTAAGTACTTACATTAATTTAATTGTAATGTCCCATAATATTGGGAATACAGTTACACAATCACGTCGATATTCCAAACGGGTAGACAAAGACCAGAGCCCTAAGAGTCCCCTTACCCTAGACCAAACTACACTTGGCCACACAAACGTAGTCTACATTTTATTTCGAAACGACATGCCCTATTTCGGCAAAATTTTGTGATTTCAAAGATATTGCACATATCTAGGCATATAACTGGTTTTCACAGTCAAAATATGAGCTTGAAATAGAATATAGTGTGTTATATCATTTTTGACCATCAGTATGGGAAACTCGTACATCCTTATATTTTCTTTCCAGTTCATAATTTTACTGTGGGAAACCAATTTTAACCCTAGATACATACGAGTAACAATTTCTTTAAAATTACAAATGTTTACCGAAAAAAAAACGTAAACTACGGTTGTATGAAAAAGTCTAGATTAAGGGGATTCAGATCCAAGGCTACCGTGAAGGATGGAGGTGAGAACTTTCTTGGGAAAATAAAAATCTAATTCAATTTTCGAGTTGCAAAAAATTCGAGAAAGTTCGCCATCTTGGATTGATATTACCCTAAAAATTGTTTCAGTATATTTTGATAGACCCTATATCCATTAAGCAGTGCCTCTTTTTATATTTAGGTAAATAGGTAAAGAGAATCTTACATGCTATTAGTTCATTCGCTCAAATAGTGTGCTGTAGACCTACAAGCTATTTTGGAAATTATATACTTAAGAGTCCCCTTACCCTAGACTTCTCCATACAAACGTAGTCTACGTTTAATTTTGAAACCACATGTCAGATTCCGGTAAAAATTGGTAATTGTAAAGAAATTGCAATTATCTAGGGTTATAACTGGTTTCCAATAGTAAATTATGAACTGGAAAGAAAATATAACGATTTAGAAGTTTCCCATACTCAAACTGGTCAAAAATGATATAAAACACTATATTCTATTTCAAGTTCATATTTTTACGTCGGAAACTAGTTATAAACCTAGATAATTGCAATATCTTTGAAATTACAAAATTTTGCCCAAATCGGACATGTCGTTTTGAAATAAAACGTAGACTACGTTTGTATGGAAAGTTGTATTTTGGTCTAGGGTCGGGGGACCCTTAAAGTAAATCCTCCAAATTACTGAGTGTTAATTTTTAAATGTAGCTGTGGAGATCAATGTTTATAACGAATACAAATAGTCGGCGCAACGCACCAATATTTTCTGCGAGTGTACAATCACAGAATAAGTGCTAAACTCACGTACAGAAGTCTAACTCAGCAAAAGAATTCAAAGAAATATCTACTCAATGTCGTTAGATGGATTAATTAACTCGCGTCAGAACTCGGCACCTCGTTTAGATACATAGAAGTGCATTGCAAGCCAATTTCATTCTTATTACTCTAGACATACGATTCATGTCACTGAATTTACCAACTCCGGAGTAGTCGCCGCGCGCATAGTAATAATGTAGGTATATTTTCGATCCCTAAACGAGGAGTGACACAGATCTGGCACAGTGCAGGTGGCGTCTTTGAACGAACTGCCGTCGAATTGTTGGGGCCGTTGTCGAAAGCGTGCTCATAATTTGGGCAAATGAACTTTACAAGTACAGTCGGCATCAGAGATACCTGACTCCTCCTCCACCTACATCTTGAATTTTCTTAAACTGAAAATTGAAATTTCTGAAACACGAAAATGATTTTAATGACGTCTTCTTGAATACATACACATTTTCATTTTTATTCTCAGTTTAAGAGAAAATTCAAGATATAGAAAGAGGAGGGGTCAGGTATATCTGATGCTGACTGTACATGACTATGGCTACATTGACTGCATTATTCCCCTGGCCAGACGACCTATTCTCCTGGCCAGACGACCTTCTCGATCCAGTCCAGGTAGCTGGACACCCTGCTGTAGATAGCTGGGATGCCGCTCTGCGCGCATCTCTTGCCAAAAGACGTTACTCCGATCACGTAGAAGATGCACTGGTTCTCCTTTGAAGCCACCTGCAGCGGGGAGCCGGAGTCACCCTAAAATAAAACCATGTTCAGTTCAAATGCCATCTATCTTTCTCTATCTATCAAATTGATATGGGACCAACTTGGAAGTAAAGGCTTTCGAATAAAAGAGAATCATCAAAATCGTTGATAAAGATATTGCGTAACCTACATAAAAAAAAACAGTCAAATCGATAACCTCCTCCTTTTTTTAAGTCGGTTAAAAACAAGAGACTAAATTCATTAAAGACTTTCATTTTATTAAAATATTCTCATTTTATAAGTATTTTTTTGCATGCCAGTTCCTGGTAAAATGTGGGAATTTTCAATAATATGATATTTAAAACCTGTACGTGTACCACATTAAAGATATTTATTATTTACTAGCTGTACCCGCGGACTTCGCTCCCCGTGGGAATTTCGGGATAAACCCTTATGTCTTTCCCTGAGTTTTTTGTTGTTGTTTCCCTTAATCAATATCCAATTCTTTCATCCAAATCGGTTCAGAAGTTTAAGCGTGAAGAGTACCAAACAAACAAATATACAAACTCACTTTCGCATTTATAATATTAGTGGGATGTAGGATAGGACTAGTAGGATTTTATTTATGAACTAGCTGACCCGGCGAACTTCGTACCGCCTAACAGTCAATGAATGTCGTGTTACTTTTTAGCTGAACTAATTTAGGCTTTGATGAACGTAAAACAATGATACATTATAATAACAGTGCCTAAACTTTCGAGACATAGACAATAGCTCAAAGAGTATATAACCACTACGTATGAATAGCATATCAAGAAAAATCATAGACAATCTATAAATAGACATTTACACTTTTGTTTTCCGTTCCTTTCCGATGATTTTATGTTTTTAATGTAGAATAAATCTTAGGTATTATTTTCGGGAATTAAAAATTAAATAATTTTCGAAAATTAATGTCTAAAACTATATCCATACTAAAAATCGGTTCAGCAACCAGGCCATAAGCTCCAAAAAAAATAATAGTTGTTACACTATTTGACAGGATTGGACAACAAATGTTTGACATGTAATAAACAAATCAGCATCTATTGGAATGATTAATTATTCATTACACATATCGAGTTTTCATTGTTTTTAAGATGTATTCTGCTATTCGGGACGGAAACAAATCCAACAAATCAAAAACCATGGCAATCGGTCCAGCCGTTCTCGAGTTATAAGTGTTGTAACAAACACGACTTTCTTTTATATATATAGATTTATACCTCCTCCTTTTTTAAAAATACAGCGCAGTAATACCTGGCAGGTATCCTTCCCCCCTCTCAGCTCGCCGGCACACATCTGTGAGTCCACAAACCCGTTCCAGTTGCGGATCTTGCCCAGCAGTGGACCGCACACCCGGTTCTCCAACAGGGTGAGGGACACCTTGAGGAGTTCGTCGGAGGTCTGTCTAGTTTCTGTAATATTACAATAAAATAAAATCAATATACACGGACAAATCACAGAGATTATAGCCCCAAAGTAAGTTCGAGACTTGTGTTATGGGATGCTAACTCAACGATACAATATTTTATAACAAATACATATATAGATAAACATCCAAGATCCAGGAGAATTTGATAAAGGCCATTTTCCAACCTAGAAACTACTGAACTGATTTTAATGAAACTTTACAATAATATAGCCTATACATCAGAATAACACATAGTTTACAATTTATAAAGATACTGCGCAGACGAAGTCGCTGGCATCAGCTAGTAAAACATAGTATCGTTGAGTTAGTATCCCATAACACAAGTCACATAGTATCGTTGAGTAAGTATCCCATGACAAGTCTCGAACTTACTTTGGGGCTAGCTCAATTTGTGTAATTTGTCCCTATACATTTATTTATTTACTCACCAGCATCCACCACCCCCCAGCCCGTAGCCACCGCCTTGTTATGCCCCCCGAATCCTGGCTGCGTCCACAGACACGCCGGCCTGATGGCACTCTCAAACTCCACGTCTGTGGCCAACTCCAGCAGGGCTATGTCATTGTACTTCATCGGCGGCTTGTACTCGGGGTGCTTGTGGATCTTTCTGATGGCTACCTGAAAATTCGCGAACACACCTTGTATAAGGTTGTAAGATTGATAGGATGAACGTGTATGTTTAAGGAAGACGTAGCGACAACTAATCCAATTTAACTAGTAAACCGACTAAGTAGGTAAACGATAATGGATCTTATAATGTATACTATACAGGCTGTAAATCTGTAACCTTTCCATATTCTATCTATATATGTATTTGTTTTAAAATATAGTTGAGTTAGTAAGTATCCCATAACATAACACAAGTCTCGAACTTACTTTGGGGTTAGCTCAATTAGTGTAATTTGTCCCTATATATTATTATTATTCTCAGACGAACCTATACCGATCATACTAAACAACTTTCCTCAAGGAACATAGGTCGAAATATAAAAAATAAAATTGGACTTTCCTTACTAAATCGGCTGATTAGCAATTTTGTACGGGCTAATTTTTTTATCATTATCCGACCTCTGCTCTTTGGGAGAGTTTTATCGGTATCGGTACGTCTGAGAATATGGCAAGGTTACAGATTTACACAGCTTGTATATTCTAGTCTTGTTCATCTAAGCCCTTCTTCCGCCCACTCCTGAGCATAACGTATCATTTTTCTAAACTAAAAAACGACTTCAACCCCAAATCACACAATCGATTTTGATGAAATTTCTATTGTACCACTTCGTAAGTATGCCCTTTCAAACAAAAAAGTATTTTCCTAATCGGTCAAGGCGACTTCAATTAATCAGTGAATATACTCGTACATAAAAAAAGAGCGCGACGAATTGATAACCTCCTTTTTTGGGAGTCGGTTAAACATTCATCGACGACTCATCCCTAATAGGAGATGCTACGTACGTATATTCAGGGAACACTATCCCTTAGGGATGCCCTTTGAGAGTGGTGTGATAAAGGGAAAACCTTTCCGCCAAGCAGTTGTTGTAGTATCGTAAGAAAAAATATTTAGCAACAAATCGCACAAACTCTAATATCGAGATGTAGGATATTGCTAGCGCCATCCCGTAGGTTTCTTGTGAACTACGTTATAACGCTGTTGTTGATGTAGTTTCTCGAAGTGATGTAGAGGTCGCGACAATTTAATATAAATAATTTACACCGTAAATTACATAGCGCGACGAACCGACGGCCGATGGCAAAGAGGACCAAGACAACCTGATCAAGGTCGGTGAAAAGCGCTGGATGCAGGCCGCTCTAGATCAGTCATTTTGAAAATCCTTGGGCTTATGTCCAGCAGCGGACGTTATGCGGCTGAAAAAACTCTGATATCGAGATGTAGGATACTGCTTGCGCCATCTCGTTGTATTCATGTGAACTATTTCGTACTTTCTTGAATTAAACAACTTACGTCGACAGGATTGGCTCCATCATTGACGTTGGGGTTTATGTTGTGGTCCCCGAGCCTCACGATGACTGGCTCTGGGTCCCGAGCGTTGGGGTCCCTGGTGCAGTGACCCGCAGTCAGTACGAACTTCTGGCTGATGAGCGAGCCGCCGCAGTTGAAAGAATAGCCGTTCTTGAAGTTGGTGTAGCCGATGGCCGCCTGCCAATCAAAATAATTAAGAAAAGTAATGCTTTTGTCGCACATTGTGTTGCTAGGCAACGACTAAAAATAAATAATTTCCAAGATTTTTAAATGACAACTTTATTGTACACCAAAACAAAAGACTTGTGTTGAATTCTTTACAAGAGCTATATATGATCATCATCACCATCATCACCACCCAATGTGTATGTGTGGTATGTGATGTAGAACTTGCCGTGCGGAACAGTGGATGCCTACCAAAGATAATATAATTACTAACGTAACAGATACCCAACGCCATAGAAACATTAGAAACTATTGAAAGGTCCGTAAGTAGGCAAAACTGGAGTCGCGGGGTTGCCTCGCATAGATGGCAGCACACACGATTAGCAAAAAAATTACAAAGGAAGTGTTGAAATAATTTGAGTTTGGCGATGGGTAGGCATGATGCCTATCTATGATTATTTCTCTTCCTTATCACTAAATGGCGCTTTAAGTAATAATTAAAACATTCCTACCGTGTGGTTTCCGGCAGAGAGAATAGGACCACTCCACGTCCCGTGGATGTCGTAGAAGGCGACTTAGGAAATACAAGCTTAACCTCCAGCGGCCCGCAATGTTACATGCGTGTGACATCACTTTAAAATTATCAAAGCTTATACACAACAGAAAGACCTCTCCAACCCGTTTGGCATGCGAGGAGCGTGTAAGCCAAGTCCTCTGCTCTGGCCAAGTATGGCTCTGGTAGTACAGAGAGGGTCGTGCTCAAGGGCGTCGCCAAGGGGGGGCAGGGAGGGGCAGCTGCCCCCCCCCCCCCTAGAGATTCTAAAAAAGTTGCCAAAATATGCAACCAAAGTCCTAAGTCTTTGAGTTGATTTGCTTGAAGTTCAAGCCTTGAACAATCATTCCCGTACGTCGAAACTCGAATGAATTCAGCAATTCCACTCCTAATATTCCTTACACTTATTCAAATTCAAACTCCTTTTTATTCTATTTTTCTAATAAATGTTATTATAACTTATTTATAAGTTTTTTATTGCATAGTCAAGAGCTCGTGCTCGTGTAGCTTTACACATTGGACTCTGTACTGTCACAGAATATATATGTATATAGTACTAAGATACTGTTGTTATTACAATCGCTGTATGATGTAAGGCTCGTAGTACAAGTGAAAAGCTTCATGTGCTGTCGACTTATTCCTACAATTCATACCTACTTTTCTCATTCATAGAGAATGAGAAAGGTATGAATTGTAGTAGGTAAAGTCAACTTGCCCCCCCCTGCACCATCGGCTGGCGACGCCCTTACTCGTGCTCCTGCAGTGGAGACAAAAAGACCTGATAATTATGGTATTTCAAATGGCACTGGACCCCGGAAAACTAAACTGTCGACACACGGAAGTTGATTCTCACCATATGCGGGAACTCCCCTCTATTAGCTGCCTCTCCCCCCACGATGAGTTCCACCCCGGTGTAGTCGCACTTGGCTGATGATATGGACATGGATTCCGGGTTAGGAAGCAGCGGGATGAAGGGGACCGTCTCTGTCACGCTTCGGCTGTACTGCTCGCACTCTGGAAATTTAAATTTGAAAAATTTATTAGAGAATTATTCGTTTTAAGTTACTGTATACTAACAAATTGGATCTTAGATATCTGAAGTAAAGAATTGAATTGAATACGAGAACTAGCCGAAGCCCGCGTTCGCGTAGACTTTATGAAGATGCTTATCAGGCAGAACAACCTTTGCTAAGGCGTATTTTTTTATATTTCTTATAGTTTAGCTGGAACATTATGGTTCTGCGTCAGGTGTTCCGTTTTCTAATTTTTTAAAAATACATATATTCAATGTGCAGACACATTTTTTTACTGTTTTATTATATGTATACAATTATTAAACAATTTTCTCTCTCATGCTAGTCTGAGAGAAAAGAAAGCCTACCGTTTAGCAGACTAGAATTGGTTAGCTTAAATTAGCGTCGCATAACTGTCGATAGTAGATCTCGAAAGACGGTGACAATATATCGCTAGGACTATCGATACTATCGATAGTATCGATCGTATTGATAGTCAATAGTTTGCAATACTTTTGATGAAAGGTAAAACTATCGATAGGTAGTATCGATACTATTTAATTTAGATCGATCAAGTATCGATACTTTAACTACTATTTGTATGTAAAACTATCGATAGCTTAATTGACTATGGATATTACAATAATAACGATATTAGGTATACTTTTGATATTTCTTTAAAAAAATAGTACTTTTACTATCAATACTATCGATAATATCGATAGTTAACCTGTTTTATTCCATTGTTGGGCATAGGTCTCTCCCATCCTCTTCCACTGATCTCTTTCTTGTGTTAGGCATTTCAGAAGGGATGGACAAGCCTTATATCGATAGTATTATTTAATAACCGGCCAAGTGCGAGTCGGACTCGCGCACGAAGGGTTCCGTACCATTATCTATAAAAATCACGTTTTTTGTATGGGAGCCCCCCTTAACAATTTATTTTATTTTGTTTTTAATATTTGTTGTTATATACAATAGAAATACATAATTTGTGAAAATTTCAACTAACTCGTTATCGTAGTTCTTGAGATACAGCCTGGTGACAGACAGACGGACAGACAGCGAAGTCTTAGTAATAGGGTCCCGTTTTTACCCTTTGGGTACGGAACCCTAAAAACTATTAATACTATCGATAGTATAGGTAAATATTTATTGAGCAGCAATGCAAAGACCAGGGTCTACAGCTGACAGAGCCCCTTACAGTCGGAAGGCAGGGTTCAATCAAACAATTCTAGAGGAACCCTGAATACTCACTTCTTTCACTAACTCTCCTGCTGTCTGTCCCGCCGGACGTCCCCCATATTGGGGACTCACTGAAAAAACAAAACGATAATCAAATTATTTAGTTGTTCGAGGGTCACGGGCTGTAGTAGATGGAAGGAGTCCCACTAACAAGAGCATAAAATAAAACAGTAAAAACGTGTGACCGTATATTAAAAATTGGGACGATTGCAGACATAGTGATAGAGTAAAAATTTAAAAGAATATCTGTCTGTTTACATACAAACATACATATTTTCGCCTGTTTCCCATGGGGGTAGGCAGAGACTATGGATTTCCACTAACTACGATCCTTGCAAACCTCTTTTGCTTCGTCAACACTCATAACTCTTTTCATGCATTTTGTCTGTTTGTTCACTCTAATCTATGAAAATACTGGGCGGATTCAAATAAAACTTTAATTTTTTCTATTTAGTATAGCCGAGCCTGGGCAACTTATGGGTATTATTTGAATTAGAAAAATGGAACACCTGATGCAGACCCATGATGGTCCAGCTATACATACAAACAAACTATCACGTCTTTATCCCTAATGGGGCAGACAGAGCATTTTGGGTCTTGCGGTTCTATGCAGAGCCCAGGGCCGCCAGACCCAAAAGCCACTTTTAGCGTCATGGTGGGCGAGAAGATGGAAAAGCAATCAATACAGTGATGGGTTGCTAGCCGCATCGCCTGTTAACATGATTTGCATTTTTGCCCATTCCCTCGATCGGCTTTTACGATGTGCGTGGGAAGAGAAGCAGCTAGTACATTCCAAGTGTTTTTATTTCTCCCAGACCAGCATGGGCTGAACTACAAGAAATATAAAATTACGCCTTAGCAAAAGTTGTTCAGCCTGATGGGCATGTTTGTTCACGCGATCAAAGTCGCAGGCATCAGATCATCATCAGGTCTTTTTGCCTCCACTGCAGGAGCAGGACCCTTTCACGGGAGGACTTAATAAATAAATAAATAAATATATAGGGACAAATTACACAGATTGAGCTAGCCCCAAAGTAAGTTCGAGACTTGTGTTATGGGATACTAACTCAACGATACTATATTTTATAACGAATACATATATAGATAAACATCCAAGACCAAGGACAATTTGAAAAAGGCCATTTTCCAACTTGCCCTGACCGGGAATCGAACCCGGGACCTCTGGGTGGCGGACTAGCATGGTGACCACTACGCCACGGAGATCGTCATGATCGTCGGACTTGGAGTGGCCCTATTCTGCTCTGCCGGAAACCACACGGCAGTTATTGTTACTTACTTATCTCTTCTCGGAGGAGCCGTTTGCAGTATGTTGGTGCTGTCACGGCAACAGACGATGGTGGTACCAAACGCGCTGTACTTGCAGAATGTTGGGTTTATGCCGTTTTTCCTAAAAAAAAAGAATAGGCAAGACGATTGAAAAAATATTTTTGGTCCGTCGGTTAGATTATTAAAAAATATTGAACACGTATTTTTTCTTTTCTCTGAGAAACCAAAAATGACAAAGATACAGCGCATTTAAATTTCACATGCCGTCACGGCTGGGTACGATTTTTACTTAAGTGTGACGTCGCAAGCCCCCACTCTGGAACTTTGACGCTTCGTATCTTTGTAAATTTTTACTTTTTTGGTAAACTGAAAAATACGGGTCCATTATTTTTGGATAATCTAAAAGACGGACTAAATACTATCATACTTTTCGGACCCTGTCGTCACCCCTATTAGGTAATAATTTGAAATATATATAGGTTTTAGTTAAACAGTGGATAGCTGTAAGTACAAGTTTATTTGCTACAAGCTGTGCCCGTAAGCTTCGCTCCCCGTGGGAATTTCGGGATAAAAACTATCCTATGTCCTTCTCTGGGAATCAAACTATATCCATACCAAAATTCATCTCAATAGGTTCAGTGGTTGAAGCGTAAAGTGGAAACAAACAAATATACAAACTCACGTTCGCATTTATAATATTAGTAGGATTAGTAGGATCGGCAAATTAAAAAACCCCCGACGACACCATCTAGTGACAAGTGGTGGAACTACACAATATATTGATATCGTAGCGCCATCTATTATTTGTCAGTTAAATTACAAAATCCTGAATTTTAAGCGTTATCTCTCTCTCTCTCTCTCTTTCTCTCTCTATCTAAGCTTTTTTTGTGGGGGGCTAAAAACAAAGAACTTACTGAAAATCCTCCTTCGCCGACCGACATTTCTCAGCGTTAGTGCATATGCCTACTGTATTCGTGTACTGGTCTACGCATGAGTCACCCTCTGCAAAAAAAAAACAAAAAAGAAACTGTCTATTTTCATTTCATTTATTTATTTCGATACGAAATCATTTGTGTTGAAATTTAGTTGACAATACAACACATAAAACAGTTAATTGAATTACAATAAATAAAAATAAAAGAGGATTACATATAGGTATAATAATCATAAATTCATGTGTACGTATGTCAATGAGAAATAAAATCTGCCAGATGACAACAAATCAGACACTTTTTTTGCAGAAAATAAGCCTACTGGCTGGAGACGCGCGGCCAGTTCGAATTTTGAAAAAAAAAGAAAAAGCAATAAGCAAGTTTCCTGGGTCAAAAATAAATTATTTGGCACTGTTAAAAGAATAAAATGTCACAAAATAATGTCACTTGTCATTGATCATATCCATTATCAACATGCGGAAAAACTGATATTAAGAGATTCATACAAACGCTCGTACGTGATTATGGCGTTGTAACAGATCTTTCTTGGAAAGTTTTGAACTAACAGGAATCTTGTGCGCTATATCTAGGTTTCTATTAAAATTAAAAATAAAAATTTGGAAAAACAAATTCAGTATAAGTCTCCAAAAATCTGCTTTTTTGTACAAATTTTACCCGAACTTCGGCCGATCATATAGTACTCATGAATTGTAAAAGTAAAGAAAATATTTGCATAGAAACCTTGCAAATGTAATGAAGATTCTAAATGAAAAACATTTATTTCACACACTCGTAAGACTTACTGAAAAACACGTATCACCTGGAACAAGTTTTATGAAATTTCCGCACCCTACGAAAAGTTAATATTCGTTCAATAAATAGTAAATAATAATACTAAATTCGTACAATATAATGCAAACTGAGCGCTCAGGTGCTATCTCTCTCTTCTTACTTTCCTTTTTTTTTCTATCATTGCGCTGGATGAAACACCAAGCATTTCCAACCATGCTCGCGTTGACGAGAGACGGACCGGGAAGGGCCGCCTTAAGAGCGCTATTTGACTCTAAGAAACTATGATGTCATTCGTTTTTATTTCATACAAATTCTATAGAAAATGTTTGTTTTGACGTTAAGAAAAAAGTGTCTGATTTGATTTGTTGGAAACCTCTTTATTATGGCTTAAAGGTAAATAGCAAATAGTGCGGTTACAGAATATAACTTCACTATTTGCGATTATAACACACTAGTGTTTTACGAGCTGCTGTATAAAACGTGGAAGGGACATACCCCCGTAATAAATCGAACCACAGGCTAATAGTAGACGACCAACAAAATATACTGAAACTATTTTAAGGGTGAATTCAGTCCGTGATACTGAACAACTTTCCCCAAGAAACATATAGCGAAATATGAAAAATAATGTTTGGCTTTCCATACAAACTCAGATCAGCTGATCGGTCAACTTGTACGGGAGGCCAAAAATTGTCATATTTCGATACGTGTTCCTTAGGGAAAGTTGTTCAGTATCACGGACTGAATTTACCCATAAAATAGTTTCAGTATATTTTATTAGACCTTATATAATTTCAACATTGACGACCTCCGTAGTGGTCACCATGCTAGTCTGCCACCCAGAGGTCCCGGGATCGATTTACGGTCAGGGCAAGTTGGAAAATGGCCTTTTTTAAATTGTCCTGGGTCTTGAATGTTTATCTATATATATATTTGTTATAAAATATAGTATCGTTGAGTTAGTATCTCATGACACAAGTCTCGAACTTACTTTGGGGCTAGCTCAATCAGTGTAATTTGTCCCTATTTATTTATTTATTTATTTATAACATTCTCACGTGATTCTCACAAAAATTGCCCGGGCGGCTGCAAACTTTCGTATGGAAATGTATTTTTTTTTAGTTTTTGACTGTTATTTTATTATCATTACACTAAAGTGGTCTAGTATAGCCCGTAGTTCGATTTATTACAGGTATGTACAAGTCATAACATAGCGCAAGGTAGCACCAATAAACGAGAAAGTAAGAAGCAACCGGTTGTCTTGGTTTGGACATGTAATGAGAAGAGAAGATCAATACGTAACAAAAAGAACTTTAAACAAGAAGGTAAGTGGAAATAGGGGAAGGGGAAGACCAAAAAAGAGGTGGATGGAATGCGTAAAGCAGGATATGGGGGTAGTAGGAGTAGATGTTAGTATGACGGGAAACAGAGGACTGTGGAAAGAGAAGACATACTGCGCCGACCCCAGATAATGGGATAAGGTGAGGCAAATGATGATAGACAAGTCATAACATAAGTCTCAAACTTATTTTGGGGCAAGCTCAATCTGTGTAATTTATCCCTATATACAATATCCTTTTTTATTAAGTACAAATATTTTAAGGGGTGATTCAGTCCATCATTTTGAACAACTTTTCCCAATAAATGTATATCGAAATACGAAAAATATTTTTTCGATTTTCATACAAATCGAAGTAGTCACGTGATATCATTACTATGAAAAATGAAAATTTTCTTTTCGTATTTCGATATACATTTATTGGGAAAAGTTGTTCCATATGATGGACTGAATCACCACTTAAAATATTTGTACTTAATAAAAAAGGACAATGTATATACGGGCGACCGAGCTTTGCTCGGTTACAACTCAAACATTAACTAATTTTTTTTAAACTTGTCTAAAAACAATGCAAAATAAAAAATTATACATAAACTTAAACATAAAATAAAAAGTAAGTCACCGAGTGGGATTCGAACCCGTAACACTTTTTCTAGCGGTCGGTATCCTTAACCACTGAGCTAAAATCAAGGCGGTCGGCGCGACGAAATTAGCGACCATATTTAGCGTGGAAAGAAAAACGCATGAAAACTCGAAAACACGCGTTTTCCCAAACATAAAACTAATCTAGATCGATTGTTAACCCCCGAAAACCCCCATATACAAATTTTCAGCGAAATCGTTAGAGCCGTTTTCGAGATCACAGAAATTTATAAATATATATATATATATACATACATACAAGGATTGCTCGTTTAAAGGTATAAGATTATGTCCCTTCCACGTTGTATATCTAAAACCGGAGAAATTAGATCCATTTTAAGAGCAAGTGTATTAATCTTTTTTTTTTAAACATCGTTATCTTAATATCTAAACTGACGTACCATTCGTCTGAGCCGCGACCACTCCCAGCAGGAAAAAGACCACAAAATACATCGTGAATGCTAATTCAGTCCATCGCGTTGAGGAAATCTGCAAATTAATAATGATTGGATTTGAAGAAATAAATTATTGCACGCCATTTTGAGTTCAAGGCCCCTAGCTGTGTCTTTAATATACGTGGTCGTGGTTATAAAGTAAACAATCCCACCGCTGGGCAAAAGTCTCCTCTCTTTTTAAACATTTATACATACATACTATCACGTATGAATGACCCAAAATGCTCTGTCTGCCCCATTAGGGATAAAGACGTGATAGTATGTATGTATGTATGTATACTATCACGTCTTTATCCCTAATCTGGCAGACAGAGCAATTTGGGTCTTGCGGCTCTAAGCAGATAGAGCTCCCAGGGCTGCAAGACTCAAAGGCCACTTTTAGCTTGATGTGGGCAAGAAGGTGTATGAAGAAATCAAAATAGTGATGGGTTGCTAGCCTTCTCGATTCTTAACGATTCTAATTTTCGCCCATTCCCTTGATCGGCTCTTACGATCTGCGCGGGAAGTGAAGCAGCTGGTACATTCTAAGTTTTTCCTTTTCTCCCAGACCAGCATGGAAGAGTCTTTTTAAACATTTATGAAAAACACAATTTTTTTTTTACTAATCCCTCTGGAATGATTATAATATATATACCTTACCTAAGGTGCCGTGTGGTTTCCAGCAGAGTAGAATAGGGCCACTCCAAGTCCTCCCGTGGATGTCGTAAGGCGACTTAGGAAATACAAGCTAAACAAAGCTTATAAACATCAATGAGACCTTTTCAACCCGTCTGGCCAGCGTGGAGAGTGTAGGCCAAGTCCTCTAGCTGCTTTGGCCAAGTATGGCTCTGGTAGTACAGAGAGGGTCGTGCTCCTACAGTGGAGACAAAATGACCTGATGATGATGACCTAAGGGTAGGGCTACACCTGTTAGCACTGAACAGCACTTTCGCATGATGCTATCCCTTTCTGTCGCGCAGAACCGTCATTTGCCAAAGCGAGAGAGTGACGGTTCAGTAGTTGAAGCGTGAAGAGGTCTTCTTCTTATCGTGTGTGTTAGTGACTAACACTAGTGTCAGAGTTTTTAAACCGCCTTAAAGGCCTCTGACATGGTTTTAGGTAACGACCAATGTCAAAGACAGTGATCTTACTTATCAGACAATCAGTTGATCAGCCTGCAATGTCCTAACCAAACTAGGACAACAACGCAAAGACGTTGCCCCCGCCGGGAATCGAACCCGCGACCTCCGTGTATGAGCCGAACGCTCTAACCACTACACCACGGAGTCAGTTAAGTTAGTGAAGAGGTAACAAACAAACAAATATACAAACTCACTTTCGCATTTATAATATTAATAGGATTAACCGTAAATATCTAAAAAAATAGCTCGTTGAAATGGCAGTAGGCGGGACACATAGCGCGACGAACCGATGGCCGATGGGGCAAAAAGGTTCTCGAATGGCGACCACGTAAACCACGAAACTGTTTTTCCGCTCATCACCAATGATTCCAACTTGCTGGGGATCGAACACGGAACCTCCGGGTATAAAACCTCATTATTATTTACTTAACTTCTTTTCTCGGAAACGGTAAATCTTGCACGCAGAGAGTTTGTGTGCCCAAAAACAATTTAGCTTTAATTTTTGAGATTTTTGTTTTGTTTTACCGTGTTTTCGTCAAACGAAGCTCGGTTGCCCAGGTACTAAAACTTTATATAAGTACGTGTAAGTACATATTATTTATATACAACTCACCATTGAAAAACACACCTCCAACTTGTAAAACAAGCGCCACTCAACTGAGTTCGAATAAAAACAATAAAGATTCTGCGTACAGCGCGATCTTGTCAAACCTGTTACATTAATGTAACACAGATGAGGTAACGCGCAGAATGGTAGGATTTATATCAGCGCCATAAGGGTCAGACTCAGTTTAGAGAGGAAAATGCTCCTCAATCTATATCTATACAATCTATAGATTGAGTTCGTAAATTGCTCGAGCATTGAAGAATATACTCACATGTGAAGATATTACTCGTGAAGTAACTAGAGAGAATGTGCTAAATTATAAAGTTTTATGTAGGTACCTATAATGATAGTTATTTAAAAAGGACAATAAAATCTACGCTCCCCCGTCACTTTCAACAGGTTATAGCCTAAGGAGTATCTTGCGGATCACCCCGCATCTCATCTCCCTCGAGTTTGGAAAATCCAGTACTAGGATTAGGAATATTATCATAATTTGAGAGGGATTGGTATACATTGTATAGATATACTATAGATATAATAAAACAGTAAAATCAAATGGGTCTGTACATTGAAAATATTTTCAAAATAAAAATTTGGGGCGATGGGGACATAGTAATAGAGTAAGAATTAAAAATATATATCCGTCTGTTTTTCTGTTTGTACACGATAATATCCGGAAATACTGGGCGGATTCAAATGAAACTCTTTTTATTATATAGCTGTTAAGCCTGGGCAACATGGTAGGTATAATTGATTTTGGAAAATGGAACACCTAATGCAGAACCATAATGGTCCAGCTGAACTATAAGAAATATAAAAATGACGCCTTAGCAAAAGTTCTTCAGCCTGCGATGAGCATTTTCCGGAGACATAAAGTCGCGAAGTCGCGGGCTTCTGCTAGTTGGAAATAAAGACCGTAATAACATTGGTAGCCTAAAGTGTATAAACGTTTGATTATGAAAAAATGCTCGCAAGTACCTACATACACTTACTCGCGTTTTGCAGTTTAGCTGATATAGTTTATTTTCGAGTGTCATAAAAAATCCTCTCCGCTACGACCCTTTCTGACTGATCTACCATAGGCTTATAGCAAAGAGCATAAATAAATAAAATAAATAAATAATAAATAAATATATAGGGACAAATTACACTGATTGAGCTAGCCCCAAAGTAAGTTCGAGACTTGTGTTATGGGATACTTACTCAACGATACTATATTTTATAGCAAATACATATATAGATAAACATCCAAGACCCAGGACAATTTGAAAAAGGCCATTTTCCAACTTGCTCTGACCGGGAATCGAACCCGGGACCTCTGGGTGGCGGACTAGCATGGTGACCACTGACACACTCTTCACACACACGAAAAATAAAAAAATCGCACTCTTTAAACCAGTTACATACACGCTGACTTTTTATTGGGTTTGGAAAAAAATATGTCGTATAGTAAATAAATTCCTCTATCAATATATGTAATCCAAATTTCTGTATGTCATATCATAAGATAAAAAAGTTGCGTAAATGATTTTCGATCGAGACCACGTAGTTATATGCCGGCCGCCAGCTGCGTAATGTCGATAACCCCGGCCGGCCGGCGGGCGGTGTATGGCGGCGGTACTACTAATTGATCTCACATATTTACTTTCGAGTTTTAGACAACATTTTTGTTTCTGAATTTTTGCCTATGAAGTGGCCTTCGGCTTCAAAACCAATGAAAAATCACCGTGTATAAAAGGAGACTTCTATTTTTGCCAACGGGACCCTAGTATTGAGACTCCGCTGTTTGTCTGTCTGTCTGTCACAGGGCTCTATCTATTGAACCGTATAGCTAATAGACACTTGAAATTTTCACCTATTATGTATTATGATCACCAGGTTTTTTTTGTCCCCACTGCAGGAGCACGACCCTCTCTGTACTACTAGAGCCTTACTTGGCCAGAGCAGCCAGAGGACTTGGCCTACACTCTCCTCGCTGGCCAGCCAGACTTTTTGACCCAGTACACATCCCTAGGTATCTACTTATTGGATCTGCGCCAGATGTCCACTCTATAATATTTAACTACTCTTTGGTCGTCTAATGAACAATAATAAAATGTAAATTGATACATAAGTCAGCTGCCATCGCTTAATATATATGTATATAAGTAATTTGATGTACACGCGGATAACCTCATAGATACACATAGGTGAGCGGGTATACAACGTAGGGTGTATACGTAAATAACCGGCCAAGTGCAAATTGGACTCGCGCACGAAGGGTTCCGTACCATTTTAATCACCAGCCAAATTTTTGGAGCAAATACTGTCCATGAACTTTTTAACTTAAAAATAATTAACGAAAATGTTCGGCTTCCCATACAAATCAGCGCTCGGCACAACGGTTTTTGTATGGGAGGACGACATTTTTTATTGAATTTCAATATATTTTTTTTATTGAAAGTAGTCTGGAATGAATTTCCCTGTATATAAAATCACGTTTGTTGTATGAGAGCCCCACTTAAATATTTTTTTTTATATTGTTTTTAGTCTGTTTTTAGTATTTTTTGTTATAGCGGCAACAAAAAATAGATAATTTGAGAAAATTTAAACTATCTAGCTATAACGGTTCATGAGATTCAGCCTGACGGACAGACGGACAGTGGAGTCT
This sequence comes from Acrobasis consociella, assembly GCA_963555685.1. Taxonomy (NCBI): domain Eukaryota; kingdom Metazoa; phylum Arthropoda; class Insecta; order Lepidoptera; family Pyralidae; genus Acrobasis; species Acrobasis consociella. The sequence continues at coordinate 7,737,027 of OY743132.1, read as the reverse complement.
TAGTGACAGGGTCCCATTTTACCCTTTGGGTACGGAACCTTAAGAAAAATAATTACGTGATAGACTTCATCACTATAGTTTAATTGTCGTGTGGTTTCCGGCAGAGTAGAATAGGGCCACTCCAAAGTCCTCCCGTGGATGTCGTAGAAGGCGACTTAGGAAATACAAGCTGAACAAAGCTTATAAACATCAATGAGACCTCTCCAACCCGTCTGGCCAGCGAGGAGTGTAGGCCAAGTCCTCCGGCTGCTCTGGCCAAGTATGGCTCTGTTAGTACAGAGAGGGTCGTGCTCCTGCAGTGGAGACAAAAAGACCTGATGATGATGATGAGGATGCCTAAGTAATCGAACCACGAGCTATAGTGTCTAGAATCTAGACAACTCTAGATCACTATAGTCAAAGATAACACAACGTGGAAGGGATATACCCGTAATAAATCGAACCACAGGCTATACTAGATCACTATAGTACAATGAAATGAAAATAAAAGTAAGAAACATTAAAAAAAATAACCGGCTAAGTGCGAGTCGGACTCGCGCACGAAGGGTTCCGTACCATTATCTATAAAAATTAACTTTTTCGTATGGGAGCCCCCCTTTATTATTTATTTTATTTTGTTTTTAGTATTTGTTGTTATAGCGGCAACAGAAATACATAATTTGTGAAATTTTCAAATGTCTAGCTATCGCGGTTCTTAAGATACAGCCTGGTGACAGTCAGACAGACAGACGGACAGACAGCGAAGTCTTAGTAATAGGGTCCCGTTTTAACCCTTTGGGTACGGAATACTAAAAAACAGTAGGTTTTTGAAAAAAAAAATTGTACATGTTTTTTTATGAGACCAAAGCTCTTATTAATACAAATGAAAAAAGCCCAAACTCCATGGAGTTGCGTCGTTTTATTACTGAGTTCCATCGCCCATCGTCTTCGTGATCAGATTCTAGACATCGTCTACCATAAAGTGCTCGTCAAGACAAATCAAACGAGTCCTACTCAATGAGGTTATGTTGTTTTATAACTAAGTTCCGTCAATTAATGTCTCCCGGCTCCATCATCAGAACAGCTCATTGACTACATAATATTGTATTGTCATCCCACTTACACAAGTATGCAAAATTTTAGCTCGATCGGTTGAGGATAACTGGTTGAAAATTGAGTTGCAAGATTTGACCTAAACAAACATTCATACATCCTTTTTCAAACTATCCTGGGTCTTGGATGTTTATCTATATATGTATTAATTATAAAATATAGCATCGTTGAGTAAGTATCCCATAACACTAGTCTCTAACTTACTTTGGGGCTAGCTCAATCAGTGTAATTTGTCCCTATATATTTATTTATACATACATACATACATACATACACACAAGATACATTGCAAGTTAAATAAAAGCTTGTAAAAAGGAAATTCTACACACATAAATAATTATCTAAACCAGGTTTAAGTAGTACTATATTACGGTATTTTACTCAATAATTTTTATTATTCAAGTCATAAATAACATAATCCGAAACCGAAAACAAAATAACTGTTTTTTATCTGCCCAAAAATAAGTAAGTCATAAGCTTTTAAAATCTGATGGAAGGGGAAAGTCTCAAGCAACAGAATAACCGGCCAAGTGCGAATCGGATTCGCGCACTAAGGGTTCCGTACCATTATCTATAAAAAATCACGTTTGTTGTATGGGAGCCCCCCTTAAATATTTATTTTATTTTGTTTTTAGTATTTGTTGTTATAGCGGCAACAGAAATACATAATTTGTGAAAATTTCAACTGTCTAGCTATCGCGGTTCTTGAGATACAACTTGGTGACAGACAGACGGACAGACGGACAGACAGCGGAGTCTTAGTAATAGGGTCCCGTTTTTACCCTTTGGGTACGAAACCCTAAAAAGGATGCACGTACAGCACTCTTGACGTCACGCTATTGGGTCTCGCGCGTGCGAAAGAGATAGTAAGATATCCCCACCACTCTTGTATTTGAAATGTTAATTACTACTTCATTAATTCTAGCTGTTTACAATAAAATATATCTTATCAGTGTTATTTTTTGTTTTATCTATGCAACACACATAATAAAACGTTAAAAATATGTGTCTGTTCATTAAACATATTTCCAAAAAAAAAATATTGGGGCTATGGAGACATAGTAATAGAGTGAGAATTAAAAAAAGTCTGTCTGTTTGTACACGCTAATCTCCGGAAAAACTGGATAGATTCGAATTAAACTCTTTTTGGTATAAGCTGTAAGTCTGGGCAACATTAGGGTATAAATAATTTTGGAAAATGGAACACCTGATGAAGAACTATAATGGTCCAGCTAAACTATAAGAAATATAAAAATTACGCCTTAGTAAAAGTTGTTCAGCCTGATGAGTATTTTCCAGAAGCGTAAAGTCCACGCGAACGAAGTCGCGGACTTCGGCTAGTTTAAAATAATAACCAAAAACATACACAGTAAAATATTATAATTTACTAACGTATGTATGTATTTATATTATTTTATATATATATACGAACTCGTCTGATTGTTTTAACAATTATTGAATATAAACAAACAAACTACACTGGAAATTCCACTCGTAAGATGATGTCAAGTGTGACGGGTTTCCTTGTAAAGTACTTAAGTAATGTATTGATATGTACATACATACATACATACATACTATCACGTCTTTATCCCTAATGGGGCAGACAGAGCATTTTGGGTCTTGCGGATCTAAGCGCAGATAGAGCTCAGGGCTGCAAGACTCAAAGGCCACTTTTAGCTTGATGTGGGCAAGAAGGGGTTAAAGCAATCAAAATAGTGATGAGTTGCTAGCCGCATCACCTGTTAACATGATTCGAATTTTCGCCCATTCTCTCGATCGGCTCTAACGATCTGCTGAGCTGGTACATTCTATTATTTTTTTTCTCCCAGACCAGCATGGAAGAAAAGAATTTGAAGGAAAAGGAATTGAAATGTAAATACTAGAACCAAATATTGTTTGGTTCTTTATTGGATTATTGATATTCTTTATTATTCTTTCTTGGATGTTTATCTATATATGTATTTGTTATAAAAATATAGTATCGTTGAGTTAGTATCCCATAACACAAGTCTCGAACTTACCGTAGGGCTAGCTCAATCAGTGTTATTTGTCCCTATACATTTATTTACTTATTTATTATAAAACTAGTGGCTCTATGAGCTGTAGACTTCGCAAGTACCCCAGTCATAGAAATATTATGATCAACATTATTTAAGCCGCATATCGTCAAACATATTACTACATAAAAATTTGTCTGACATATTATAAAAAATTTCATAAAAGAAAAATAAAATATGCAGATAAAAAATATGATTCCGGCCAGGATCGAACTGGCGGCCTTCTGCGTGTAAAGCAGATGTGATAACCACTACACCACGGAACCCGGTATGAGCTCTGACGAAATTATCAATTATAACCGTAAGGTAGATATTTTTAAATAACGTTAAGTAAAATAGCAATGCTCAAAAAGTTAGACCAAATTTAAAAAAAAACCTGACAATATCATTGATAAGAAATAAAACGTTAAAAGAAAAAGTGAACTTTGCAAATAAATCGTAAAAAATATAAGTGAAAATCAGTTTGATAACAAAAAATATCACAGAGTACCTGCTAAATATCTAGATAAAGTAAAGTACTTTGTGATAATACGTAATATAGTAAACTAATATAATTTTAAAAAATTGCAGAGCCATCTAGTGACGAGTAGCAGAATTAGTGATATTATGATTAGTATCAAAAGTTTCATGAAGATGGCGCTATATTAGCCATATGTCAGATCTTAGATGGAGGCCGCAATGTCACATTATTAATTTACCTTCTTTAAATACATACTTTTTTATTTATATTTGGATTTTGAAAAACGAAAGAGCCATGCACTCTATGTATTTTTTTTACGTGCTACTGGTTTTTTTTGGGTTTTTACAATTATAACCTACTTACTTTGTCTGCGATTAATTTTTGTTTTGGTACCTATAATTTTTGTACTTATGTGTGTTATAGCAGCAAATAAATGAATTTATCTATCTTACTACATAAAATACAACACAGAGTACTGAATAGTAGATTTCCAAGTAATATTTAGGTAGTTAGGTACATCATACATGATTCATCTAGCGATGACTCATACAGTAAATTAAAATTACTTCATTCTTTCTACTAAGTATATAAAAATAAGTCGGGTTTTCCTTCCTGACGCTATAACTCCAGAACGCACGAACCGATTTCCACGGTTTTGCATTCGTTGGAAAGGTCTCGGGCTCCGTGAGGTTTATGCAAAGAAAATTCAGGAGGCGGTACGAAGTTCGCCGGGTCAGCTAGTATTTACATTAAATATACTAATTCATGAGCATGTTGAATCTGTCAAAATATTTGTATTTTCTTTACTAAATTTAGTTATTTCGACAGATAGTCAGTGTCAGTGCTTATTCTAAACTTAGTAGTATAATCAACTAAGTTACTATAATAAAGTTTCTATCTCTATACTGTTCATGTAGGTATGTAAACAGCAACCAGCGCACTATTTACATATTTATTTTATAAATTAACAAGAAAACACCACAGCACTCCATGCTGTCCATACAGACAGTCGAAGGATTTAACTCCTATTCGAAACATTACCTGACAAAAAAGATTCGTGCTATGCTAGTCCCGTTTATTATGCGAAATCAAGTTTAATAAGCGGCCAAGTGCGAGTCGGACTCGCCCATGAAGGGTTCCGTAGTAGCAAATAACATAATATAAAAGTCTTGTAGTATGTTTTTTTAATTTTTATATTTGAGTTGATTGAATGAAAGGTAAATTGCCGTTTACGATTTATGACGTATTACAAAAAAACTACTTACTTGATCTCGTTCAAACCAATTTTCGCTGGTAGTTTTCATGGTAATGAACATCATATATTTTATTTAGTTTTATCATTCTCTTAATTTAGAAGTTACGGCGGGGGGACACATTTTTTTCCACTTTGGAAGTGTCTCTCGCGCAAAGTATTCGGTTTAGAAAAAAATGCTATTAGAAACCTCAATATCATTTTTGAAGACCTATCCATAGATATCCCACACGTATGGGTTTGATGAAAAAATAATTTATGAGTTTCAGTTCTAAGTATGGGGAACCCCCAAAATTTACTGTTTTTTTTATATTTTTGTGTCAAAACCTTAATGCGGTTCACATAATACATCTACTTACCAAGATTCAACAGTATAGGTCTTATAGTTTCGGAAAAAAGTGGCTGTGACATACGGACGGACAGACAGACAGACAGACAGACATGACGAATCTATAAGGGTTCCGTTTTTGCCATTTGGCTACGGAACCCTAAAAACGTAAATAAATATAATTTTTTTTATTAGTTTTAATTTTAGGTTGTATTTATTTAGTACCATAACTAAATATCTTAATTCATGATAAAAATTAAAAAAATGTTCAGTAGATAATAAAAAATAATATATACTAAATTAAACTATATTAAACTATAAATATACCTACATAAGAGTAATCTATAATAATTATATATAAATTAAAACTAAATTATGTCTAAACTAAACTTAAGGGTCCCCCGACCCTAGACCAAATTACAACTTTCCATACAAACGTAGTCTACGTTTTATTTCAAAACGACATGTCCGATTTGGGCAAAATTTTGTAATTTCAAAGATATTGCAATTATCTAGGTTTTTAACTGGTTTCCGACACTAAAAATATGAACTTGAAATAGAATATAGTGTTTTATATCATTTTTGACCATTAGTATGGGAAACTTCTAAATCGTTATATTTTCTTTCCAGTTCATAATTTTACGATAGGAAACCAGTTATAACCCTAGATAATTGCAATTTCTTAACAATTACCAATTTTTACCGGAATCTGACACGTGGTTTCAAAATTAAACGTAGACTACGTTTGTATGGAGAAGTCTAGGGTCGGTGGACTCTTAAACTAATATATATTTTTTAATAAACATAATTAAAACGTAATTAGTCCATCTTTCCCCGCCATCTTTTAAACTTTCCCCTTTAATACATGTTCAGTTTTAGGAATCACGGGTCTTTTCACCCCGTTTCTTTGGGCTTGCGTGGGGATACAGATAGATAGATAAACACATTTATTTGCTGCTATAACACTCATACAAAAAAACTACACAAATCAGACACAAAAATTAAATAAACTTGTACCTACCTGCACAATTTTCAATGTGTGTGCTACAGCAATACAAATAGGCCACAGCTCAGTGGTAATATTGCCCGGGAGCAATACACTGATTTTCAGCTGTGACCTGAAGAGATGCGTGGTGCGATAATAGTGACGTGAAAAAAGACAAATGAGGCTGTGTGTGTGTAAAATACATAAATAAGCAAATAGTGTAATATAATACAAAAGTTTAAATATATGACGGCGCATTCACATACGCCATCTATCATATTGGACGACGCGTCTACAAATGTCACCTTTCAAATTACAACCGTACAAGACTGACAGGTGTCAGTCTAGCGAAGCGTCATATGGATGGTTAGCGCGGCCATGTTGACAAGGCTCTTGCCGTGGAGACCGACCGCGCACCACGCTTTTGACGAATCGCTAATAATCGGTGTGATCAATTATTATTTCGTTTAAACTTCGATTACTTATTGTTCAGAATCATTATAAGAAGTGGATATTGTAATTATCTCAAGATAAAATTATAAGACAGTGATTTCGTGATAAGTTGTTTCAATCGATTTAAAATAACGCCCATATACCCACGTATAACCATGGCTGATCCTGACGATACTTCTGGTGTTCCTACATCAGAAGTGGGATACAATGGGCAACAACGAGAAGAAAAACAGACGTCGGACGAAAGCAGTGCTATAAAATTATTGACTACTATGGAAGCGTTACTGGCTCGAGTATTGGAAATTCCTCAAAGTTCAACCGTGAGTTCGAACCAGGTTACTAAACTTGTAAAATTTGACCCAGATGATTCGGACGCAGATATAGAAGGCTGGTGTGAATTCACAGAATTGATTGTTAACAAAAAATCTCTAGAAGGCGTCGATTTACTACTAGCTTTAACCAGTGCGCTGAAGGGCCGTGCTTCAAAATGCCTTACTAGATTAAATCTAAAAGAATTGACATGGGATGTGGTTAAGCAGACCCTGTTGGCGAAATTTTCTAAACCAAAGCTTCCCCAAGATCATTTTGATGAAATCTTACGTTTCCAAATCGGATTGAAAGAAACAGCCCCTGAAGCTGCTATGAGATTATGGAATATGATTGAACGTATTCCGAATACTGAAATGGCCGAAGAAATAATAACGGGATTTGTAGTGTCAGTGCTATGCCAGAAAGAGAATCTGATTCGTCGCGAATTAGGTGCACATGTCATCACTACGCGGGCTCATTTGTTTAGAGTACTTGGCAGTATCTCTTTAAAAAGACGACAAGAAGGTCAAACAAATGAAATTTTTGAACCTGACGTTAAACGACCTCGTTTAGCGGATACTAAGTTTACCGGCAAATGCCATTGGTGTGGAATACCTGGACATCGAATAACCGAATGTAGAAAGCGACGAGATGATCCTGGAACATCCAAGCGGAGTGATATCCCTACTTCATCGCATACGCTGGAAAAAAACAAAACCGTATATTGCTACGCCTGTGGTAAGCCCGGGCATTTAGCCACAGTTTGCCCTGACAAGAAGAACGGCGACCGAGCTTCAGCAAAAGAAGTGAATGTCTGCGAGCAGCGTGCATCGAGGGGAACCCTGAGAACGTCATCTGGTGAGCCAGTCTCCTTTTTATTTGATAGTGGTTCTTCGTGCTCGCTATTAAAAGAAAGTTATTGTAGTAAGTTCGGGGGTACTGTGCGCACGTGTCCTGTGTATCTTACGGGTATAGGGGGTGATGAAATAAAGTCCATGACACAGATTTTGACTGATATAACAATAGAGACGGTTGCAGTTACTTTAACTTTTCATATAGTACCTGATTCCTGTATCTCGGAACCTGTGATCATAGGCAGAGACATTTTAGAGTCCGGTGTTAAAGTTGAGATAAATAACGATACTTTGAAGTTTGCTTATAAAAAAGAAATCAACGTTTGTTTTTCTAGGACGGATTTTACTCAAGTCGACACTGATCTAGTAGGCGAAGATAAGGAGGCACTTATAGAATTGCTTAGTAAATATTCGGACTGTTTTATTGAAGGTATTCCTACTAGGCGCGTAAAAACGGGAGAATTGAATATTAAACTTGTTGATCCGCATAAAATAGTTCAAAGGTGTCCTTATAGGTTAGCACCGATAGAAAAACAAGTGGTAAAAGAAAAGATTCAGGAACTTCTAGATGCAGGTGTTATTCGGGAAAGTTCTTCTCCGTTTGCGAGCCCTATCCTTTTGGTGAAAAAAAAGGATGGATCAGATAGAATGTGCATTGATTATCGCGAGCTCAATTCCAATACTCAACCTGAACATTACCCTCTGCCTCGGATAGAGGACCAGATCGACCAGCTGAGCGGTGCTTATTATTTTTCGTCTCTTGATATGGCTTCAGGCTTTCACCAAATCCCAATACATCCTGATTCGGTAGAAAGAACTTCATTCGTTACGACGCTCAGTACGAATATCTGACCATGCCTTTTGGGTTGCGCAATGCACCTTCAATATATCAAAGATGCATAACTAAAGCCTTAAGCCATATAAAGGATAAACCTCTCATCTACATGGATGATGTTCTTTGTCATTCTGAGAACGTTCCTGAGGGATTGCGCCGTCTTGACGAGGTTCTTATGGCTTTGTCTGAAGCCGGCTTTTCACTTAACCTTAAAAAATGTAGTTTTTTAAAACAAAAGATTGAATATTTAGGATATTCTATTCAATGCGGCGAAGTACGACCAAATTCTCGTAAAATACAGGCTCTTGTGGATGCTCCTCAGCCTAAAACAGCTACACATGTTCGCCAATTTTTAGGTCTTGCGTCTTACTTTCGAAAATTTATTCCCGGCTTCACAAACATTGTTGGTCCGTTATACCCCCTTACAAAACTGAAGGGACCTATTAAATGGAATGCCAAACACGAAGATATTCGAAATAAAATCATCCGCATTCTTACATCAGAACCTGTTTTGGCGATCTTTGACCCTGAACTTCCAGTTGAATTACACTGCGATGCTAGTTCAGAAGGTTATGGGTCAATTCTTATTCAAAAGAAAAACCAGTTTCCACATGTTGTAGAATATTTTAGCCGACGTACGTCAGAGACAGAGTCCCGTTACCACTCGTACGAACTGGAAACATTGGCGGTGGTACGAGCGGTAGAACATTTCCGACATTATCTCTATGGTCGACACTTTAAGGTGTTCACAGACTGTAATTCTCTTAAGGCATCAAAATCAAAAAGAGATTTGACTCCACGCGTGCATCGGTGGTGGGCATTCCTACAAGCCTACGATTTTGAAATAATTTACCGAGAAGGACATAGAATGGAACACGCAGACTATCTTTCTAGAAATCCTGTCTCTGACACGACTTCTACGGTGATTGAAACACCCGTCACCAAATCAGTCCAGTTTGTAGAACTACACCAAGGTTGGTTATCTGTAGAACAAAAACGCGATAGCGAAATCCAGGACCTCATTGCGAAACACAACAATGATGATTTCCCGGATAATGTAGGCCAGACATATGATGTCAGAGAAGGTGTTCTTTACCGAAAGGTCATTCGAAATAAGATTGTCTCATGGCTTCCGGTTGTTCCTCGCTCACTGATATGGACCCTCATTAACCATGTTCATAGTGAACTCCAACATTTGGGTAGTGAAAAGACACTAGATAAATTGTACGAACAATATTGGTTCCCACAAATGTCCAAGTGCGTGAGAAAATTTATTGAATCTTGTATTATTTGCAAGGCATCTAAGGGTCCATCGGGTGCTCAAGCAGTTCAGCTTCATTCTATTCCTAAAGTTTCCGTGCCATGGCACACAATTCATGTGGATTTTACTGGTAAGCTGAGCGGAAAAAGTGATCGCAAAGAGTACTGTTCAGTAATAATAGACGCTTTTACGAAATATGTTGTATTGGAACATACAACTTCGGTAGATGCAGCTAGCGCAGTCCGAGCCCTTAAAAAAGTAGTTTGCCTTTTTGGGGCTCCAAAGCGTATCGTTGCTGATCAGGGACGATGTTATGCTAGTTCAGAATTTAAAGACTTTTGCGCGCGTTATGATATTGAATTGCATTTTATAGCTACGGGCTCCAGTAGGGCAAATGGGCAAGTGGAGCGTGTTATGCGAACACTTAAAAGTTTGCTTACCATAATCGAAAATGACCCTAACAAAGTATGGCGTGACGAGTTAGAAAATGTTCAATTAGCTCTTAACAGCACTAAATCTACCGTCACAAAATTTACACCGACAGAGTTAATGTTTGGAATTCGTGCACAGTCTTTAGGATTGTCAAGAATTTCTTCAACCAGTTCCGAGTTACACAAACGGTTAGATCTCGATTCTATTCGAAAAGAAGCGTCCGAGAATATAAATAAGCGGCCAAGTGCGAGTCGGACTTGCACATGAAGGGTTCCGTAGTAGTATTTTTTTAATTTATATATTTGTGTTGATTGAATGAATAGTAAATTGCAGTTTATGACATATTAAAAAAAAACTTCTTACTAGATCTTGTTCAAACCAATTTTCGCTGGTAGTTTTCATGGTAATGAACATAATATATTTTTTTTAGTTTTATCATTCTCTTATTTTAGAAGTTACGGGGGGGGGGACACACTTTTTTCCACTTTGGAAGTGTCTCTCGCGCAAAGTATTCGGTTTAGAATAAAATGATATTAGAAACCTCAATATCATTTCTGAAGACCTATCCATAGATACCCCACACGTATGGGTTTGATGAAAAATATTTTTTTGAGTTTCAGTTCTAAGTATGGGGAACCCCCAAAATTTATTGTTTTTTTTCTATTTTTGTGTCAAAACCTTAATGCGGTTCACATAATACATCTACTTACCAAGTTCCAACAGTATAGGTCTTATAGTTTCGGAAAAAAGTGGCTGTGACATACGGACGGACAGACAGACAGACAGACATGACGAATCTATAAGGGTTCCGTTTTTGCCGTTTGGCTACGGAACCCTAAAAAGGCGGCAGCTTCTGACACTGAACGATTTAATCGAGGACGTGCTTTGATCAAACCATTTTCAAAGGGGGAATATGTCTTTATTAAAAATAGTGAGCGAAATCAGACGAAGCTCGATAGAAAATTTAGAGGCCCTTTTGTCATAACCGCGATTCTAGACAATGATAGGTATGAACTTAAGAGCATAAGTGGTTCACATCGCCTTTATAAATACGCGCACGAGAATTTGCGAGCAGTACCCCAAGAACATGAAGGTTTACTAGAGATATCTACCAGCTTAGTAAATGATGAGGAGGCCGAGACGGCGCCAGTAGACGTAGAACTCAATTCGGGTCCTCTCGATAATAGCTGTGATACATGGATAGCAAACTCGGATACCGTTACTGCTGATTCTGATACTATCACAGCCAATTCCGAAACTGTCAGTGCAAATTCAGATACTCTCAGCATCAGCTCAGAACATGAGCTAATTGAACATGAAGTTATGATACACGCTGAGCAGAATGATCAGTAACTATTGGTAAGCTATTCTATGTTCTTACTAGATTTTATTGCACGACTGTGCTTGTCGAAAACTTGAAATAAAATGTAAAGCAAAAGTTAAGCGGGACAAAAGGACAGTGTCGTACCGGGTCATACCTGTATGGTTGATTGTAAGGACACACTCGTCTAGTCTAGGCTCTTTGACAAGATCATCTTGCTCTGAACACAGTATCGTACCGGGCCATACTTGCGTAGTTGGTTGAGAGGACATACTTCTTCTGTGCAGATTGACAGTGTGGGTATTATAAAACGTGTCGTGCCGGGCTAAACCTGTGTGGTTAGTTGGAAGGACACACGTACGTTTATTTACAGAGTTTATTTTTGGGCTATAACTTTGGGACTGATTGTTCACGGGCCTGTCAGGTTGGACGAGCGGATGATCGAATTTACTAAGGGTTGATACTTGATAACTCTGTTACAGGATTATTGCACTAAGCGTTCGAGGACGTCCGCAGGTCAGTCTGGCCGTGACGGCGCATTCACATACGCCATCTATCATATTGGACGACGCGTCTACAAATGTCACCTTTCAAATTACAACCGTACAAGACTGACAGGTGTCAGTCTAGCGAAGCGTCATATGGATGGTTAGCGCGGCCATGTTGACAAGGCTCTTGCCGTGGAGACCGACCGCGCACCACGCTTTTGACGAATCGCTAATAATCGGTGTGATCAATTATTATTTCGTTTAAACTTCGATTACTTATTGTTCAGAATCATTATAAGAAGTGGATATTGTAATTATCTCAAGATAAAATTATAAGACAGTGATTTCGTGATAAGTTGTTTCAATCGATTTAAAATAACGCCCATATACCCACGTATAACCATGGCTGATCCTGACGATACTTCTGGTGTTCCTACATATACATATATATAGCATTGCTGTTGCGTAAATATTGTCTTGGCATTGTCATTACCATGGTACAATAAAGTAAGGTATTCTCTTCCCGAGATGGAACTTGACTACGTCACAAAGTGATGCCACTGATTGTTCTTTTCGGTAAATTTAAGGACTTTCTCAATTAGTTCATGAATATTTAAAAAAATATTAAGTAACTTAGCTATTTAGTATCTCGCGATTCTCGCGTGATTTATCAATTCAATATTTTATAAATTGATGTAATGGATTATTAATTCGAAATTGGTATATAAAATTCAAAAATGCATTACGCTCAGGTAATTCAAATTCACACAGTGGCAACATATCAAACTGATGACGTAGTCAAGTTCCACCTACGTCATCAGCTGTCACGGGAAGAGAATACCTTATTTTATTGTACCATGGTCATTACTCGTATCACATATAGATCCAACACGTAGAGGCCCTTTGGAGTAGTTGAGGTCATGTGGCGCTCCCGCCTAAACCCATTCTTGGATATACCAAAGAAAGGTGTAAAATTGATTAAGTTTCGGCAGGAAAAAGGTTCTTGCAAGAAAAAGGAAAGGTTTATGGGTTATGGGATGAACGGATGCTGGCTTATTGCAATAAAAACTACGGCATCTGTCATAAATAAATAATATGATATTACCATGCCGTGTGGTTTTCGGCAGAGTAGAATAGGGCCACTCCAAGTCCTCCCGTGGATGTCGTAGAAGGCGACATAGGAAATACAAGCTAAACAAAGCTTATAAATATCAATGAGACCTCTCCAACCCGTCTGGCCAGCGTGGAGAGTGTAGGCCAAGGCCTCTGACTGCTCTGGCCAAGTATGGCTCTGGTAGTACAGAGAGGGTCGTGCTCCTGCAGTGGAGACAAAGACCTGATGATGATGATGATGTGTGACGTAGTTATTATTTTGAAAGAAACAATATTTAAAAAGACCAAACTCTTTAATTTAATTTTTAACAATTATACAATGAGAAATTAGTCACAGATAAGGGTCGTAGGTTCACAGCCACGAGATTCGTTGTTCCAGAAGAGATTTCCAAAAGTACTCAGCTTTGAAGCAGCCCGGCGTCCAGTGGTGGTCGAAAGAGGACGAGGCTCCTCACGCCTTCTTATTTATATGGCCGCGCGGGGTGAAGAGCGGGGTAAGGAGGGAAGCACCAGTATGGACTTCGTGACAGATGATGTTATTACTAGACCCCGTTATCAAATTGCATTGCCATTACTTTCTTGGAGGGGTTTATCGACTATTGTAATATAGTGAGATACTATTTACTAGCCAAAGCCCGCGACTTCGTCTCTGGAAAATGCTTATCAGGCTGAACAACTTTTGCTAAGGCGTCATTATAATATTTCTTATAGTTTTGCTGGACCATTATTGATCTGCATCAGGTGTTCCATTTTTCAAAATCAATTATACCCTATCCGTCTTATTATAAAACGCAGTCTAACTTTGTTACTAGGTTTAAACCATTATCCGACCAAATCAAGTTGACATTTAATATTATGCCATTGATTCATCTGAAAATGTCAACTTGATTTGATCGGATAATGGTTTAAACCTAGAACAATGTTAGTCTGCGTTTTATGATCAGACGGTGAACATTTTTGTTATACATATAGCTGGTTAGTAGCCTGGGCAACCAGGCTTAACAGCTATATAACAAAAAAAGTTTTATTATTTACGAGATTAGCGTGTACAAACAGACAAACAGAGAAGCAGACAAACAGACAAACAGTTACACAGAAAAATGAACAGACATTTTTTTTAAATTCTTACTCTATCACTATGTCTCCATCGCCCCAATATTTTTTTTGGAAATATTTTTAATGTACAGCCAACATTTAGATTTTTAATTTAGTTTTTATATTTAGTTCAGTAAATATTTATTTAAATGTACAGACACATTTATTTTACTGTTTTATTATATGTGTAGATATAGATATGACACTGACAACAATGAGTCAAACATAATCACAACTAACTGATAAAAATGTGTCCTCAACTATGATTTGGCTGAAATTTTGCGTACTTGTGTAAGTCGGATGACAATACAATATTATGAAGTCAATCAGCTGTTCTGATGATGGAGTCGGGAGATATTCGACGAAACTCAGTTTTAAAACAACATAACCTCATTGAGTAGGACTCGTTTGATTTGTCTTGACGAGCACTTTATGGTAGACGATGTCTAGGGTCTGATCACGTAGACGAAAGGTGGTCGATGGAACTCAGTAATAAAACGACGCAGCTCTATCAAGTTTGGGCTTATTTCATTTGTCTGAATAAAGTACTTCGGCCTCCTAATAATACTTGTACAAAAAAATTATTAAGTATTTTCAAAACTTAAAAACTTAAAACGTAAACGTAGTTTTGGGTGAAGTTTGTTTTTAGTTTTGAAAAATTATTTTTAGACTTGTAACTACATACATACATACATACATACTATCACGTCTTTATCCCTAATGGGGCAGACAGAGCATTTTGGGTCTTGCGGTTCTATGCAGAGCCCAGGGCCGCAAGACCCAAAAGCCACTTTTAGCGTCATGGTGGGCGAGAAGATGGAAAAGAAATCAATACAGTGATGGGTTGCTAGCCGCATCGCCTGGTAACATGATTTGCATTTTTGCCCATTCCCTCGATCGGCTTTTACGATCTGCGTGGGAAGAGAAGCAGCTGGTACATTCTAAGTTTTTTTTTATTTCTCCCAGACCAGCATGGGAGTGACTTGACTTATAACTAACCTCTTGTGAATAGAGCATACACATGTTACTTTATTTATTAAGGGTAAATAAAAATAAATTTATTATGGGTTTACAGATACCGTAGGCACAGAATATGTACTAATAATAATAATAATAATTAATCTTTATTTGCAGGTATAGACCCTTATTAATACAATATGATATGATATGATATAGTACAATACAATATGATAAAATACATTGTCACTTTATACGTAAAAGTATAATATAAATTCGCAAAAAGCGTCTATTCATTAAAAAGTTCGATAGGTCCACATGTAGCCTATCTGTCATGAGAAAAAATAATAAAATAAAAAACGAATACTCATGGTATAATAAAACAGGTATTCTCTTCCCGAGATGGAACTTGACTACGTCACAAAGTGTTGCCACTGATTGTTCTTTTCAGTAAATTTAAGAGAACTTTCTCAATCAGTTCGTGAATATTAAATAAAATATTTAGTGATTTAGCTATTTAGTACCTCGCGATTCTGGCCTGATTCATCAATTCAATATTTTATAAATAAAATTATTTATTAATAATTTAAATAATACAAATACATATATTATATTGAGATTAAACTAAATAACTAAAAACTAAATATAACTAAGTATTGATAAAAACCAAACTAGATGTAAAAACAATAAATTAAATTTTTATAAATTGATATAATGCATTATTAATTCGAAATTGGTATATAAAGTTCAAAAACGCATTACGCTCGGGTAATTCAATTTCACACAGTGGCAACATATCAAACTGATGACGTAGTCAAGTTCCACCTACGTCATCAGTCACGGGAAGAGAATACCATTTTATTTATACCATGCTAATACTCACGTACAGAAGTCTTACTCAGCAAAAGAATTCAAAGAAATATCTACTCAAAGTTGCTAGCGATATGGTTTAATTTAGCTCGCGTCAGAACTCGGCACCTTTTCGTTTAGATACCTAGAAGCGCATTGCAAGTCAATTTCATTCTTATTACTCTAGACATACGATTCATGTCACTGAATTTCCCACTACGGAGTGGTCGCCGCGCGCATAGTAATATTGTAGGTATATTTTCGACAGCTAAACGTAAGTACTAGTTTATTCTGTGCCTAAACGGGGAGTGACTAGCGTTGAAAAAAGCGGGAAAATTCCCCGTTTTTTTCAAAGTCCTTCGTTTTCTTCAACTTTTGTTCGAAAGTTTCAAAAAAAATATTTAAGGAATTTTCCATGTTTTTTATCAATAAAACGGAAAAAACGTAAAAAAACGAAAAAACGGAAGAGTATTGATGTTTTTTTCACAGAATATTTTTATTATGTTTCGGAGGGTAAAATGATTTGATTTTGTTGTCATACTTGTCATGCGCTTATTGATTATTTCAATCGTTTTTTTTCAAAAATTCCGATATCTTTCGGGAATATTTCAATGCAACAAACGAATAAAACGGTAAAAAACGAGATATGGTTTCTTTCACTGAAAAAAACAATTTGTTTCTTTCGGAATTTTCAACGCTAGGAGTGACACAGGCCTACCGCGGGGTCGTCGGCATGGTATAGTGCGTGTGACCTTTACCTCACTCAGGCCGGGGCAAAGGGCACAGGAAATAAGAAATCTTATTAATTACCGCCGTACGGACGTGTTCGTGTAAGGGCTTAAACGATTTCTTAGGTGGATAAGGTTTGAGGTTAATAGTAAATAAATATATTGGGACAAATTACACTGATTGAGCTAGCCCCAAAGTAAGAGACTTGTGTTATGGGATACTAACTCAACGATACTATATTTTATAACAAATACATATATAGATAAACATCCAAGACCCAGGACAATTTGAAAAACGCCATTTTCCAACTTGCCTTGAACGGGGTTCGAATTCGGAACCTCTAGGTGGCGGACTAGCGTGGGGACCGCTACGCCACGGAGGTCGTCAATGTTAGGGATACTAACTCAACGATACTATATTTTATAGCTAATACACATTCTTCTTCTTCTTCTTATCGTGTGTGTTAGTGACTAACACTAGTGTCAGAGTTTTTAAACCGCCTTAAAGGCCTCTGACATGGTTTTAGGTAACGACCAATGTCAAAGACAGCGACCGGGACCGACGGCTTAACGTGCCCTCCGAAGCACGGATCATCTTACTTATCAGACAATCAGGTGATCAGCCTACAATGTCCTAACCAAACTAGGACAACAACACAAAGTCGTTGCCCCCGCCGGGAATCAAAACCGCGGCCTCCTACACCCATAATAATAATTATATACCTCTAACAAAATATACCAAAAAAAATCTTATTTTAAGGGCGAATTCAGTCCATGATACTGAACAACTTTCCCCAAGGAACATATCGAAATATGAAAATTTTTTTTTTACCTCCCATACAAGTTGACCGATCAGCTGATCTGATGAAAGCAAAAAAATATTTTGCTAGTCCTTGTATATATATAAAACTGTCGAGTCATACAAAATAAGTGATTAGTCTGGTCATTTGTAGACAATGTTCTTTTGTATACTATTTCTATTATTATGGGTTATTGAACTGTACATAAAAACCTGTAGGGCCATGCATTGAAAGTGGCCTTTGGGTCTTACGGTCAAGGGCCCTGTCTAGCTTGTAAAGAATAAGGATGTGACCTGTGTGTATTGTATTTTGAACTTCCTAGCTCATATTTATCACACTAATCCTATCCTACTTAATATTATAAATGCGAAAGTGAGTTTGTATATTTATTTCTTTGTTTGTTACCACTTCACGTTTCAACCACTGAACCTATTTAGATGAAATTTGATATGGATATAGTTTGATACCCAGGGAAGGACATAGGATAGTTTTAATCCCGAAATTTTCACGGCCCACGGGCACGGCTAGTATTATATAAAGGCGAAAGTTTGTCAGTGTGTTACTTTTTCACGCGCAATCGGCTGGACCAATTTTGATACAATTTGGTATGCAAGAAGCTGACATCCTGGATTAACACATAGCCTACTTTTCTGCGGGTCGCAGTTAGTTCAAGATAATTTTTCAAAACTAAAAACCGTACTACCAGAGCTATACTTGGCCAGAGCAGCCAGAGGACTTGGCCTACACTCTCCTCGCTGGCCAGACGGGTTGGAGAGGTCTCATTGATGTTTAAAAGCTTTGTTTAGCTTGTATTTCCTGAGTCGCCTTCTACAACATCCACGGGAGGACTTCGGAAACCATACCTTAATATATTTTATAATAAAAACCTTTATTTGAAGTGATACCTTTGACAAATGTATACCAAAAATCTCTCCTTTGAATGTCACCGCCCGCTATCAGGTGAATGCCCTAGGGAAGAGGGCGATGGCCGTAGCCAGTAGGTTAGTCATTTATTAGAACTTCGGTATAAAAACTATCTATACTTACACTAAAATTTAATTTAAATCGATTCAGCCGTTCTTGAATTATAAATAGTGTAAATAACAAGACTTAAATGAGTGTTTCTGGTTTTTTCAAATTTCAATTCCCCTAGAGGGATGAAGTAACGTGGGGAACGGAAACGGGAACGGGAACAAGAACGTGAACAGGAACGGAAACGGGAACCGGAATGGGATCCTAAATGGGGACGGGAACGCAAACGGTATTCTAACATTTGAACATAGTAATTCATATGTTATTACAAAATTAATAACGTAAAAAAACCTATTAAAAACAATTTTCGACTTCTACGCGGACGAAGTCGCGGGTTAAAGCTAATATGATGTAAATGTAAACCGCATAAAAGGGACATACCTATAATAAATCAAACTACGGGCTGTACTAGATCACTATAGCAAAATGAAATTAAAATAAAGATGCTGCGTAGTTTCCGGCAGAGTAGATTAGGGCCACTCCAAATCCTCCCGTGGATGTCGTAGAAGGCGACCTAGGGAATACAAGCTGAACAAAGCTTATACACATCAATGAGACCTCTCCAACCCGTCTGGCCAGCGAGGAGAGTGTAGGCCAAGTCCTTTGCTCTGGCCAAGTTTGGCTCTAGTAGTACAGAGAGGGTCGTGTTCCTGCAGTGGAGACAAAAAGACCTAATGATGATGAACTAAAAAGAATTCGACATTCCCATAAAAATTGTCCGAGCGGCTGCACACTTTATATGGAGATTCCAACATTTTTTTCTGTTATTTACTGTTACCTACTTAATTTCATTATACTATAGTGATCTAGTATAGTCCGTGGTTTGATTTATTACGGGTATGTCCCTTCCACGTTGTATATCTTATACCTTTAAACGAGCAATTCTTGTATATTTATTTATATACTAGCCGAAGCCCGCGACTTCGTTCGCGTGGACTTTATGTCTCTGGAAAATGCTCATCAGGCTGAACAACTTTTACTAAGGCGGCATTTTTATATCTCTTATAGTTTAGCTGGACCATTATGGTTCTGCATCAGGCGTTCCATTTTCCAAAATCATTTATACCTTATATGTTGCCCAGGCTTAATAGCTATATAACAAAAAAAGTTTCATTCGAATCCGTCCAGTATTTCCGGAGATTAGCGTGTACAAACAGACAAACAGACAAACAGACAAACAGACAAACAGACAAACAGACAAACAGACAAACAGACATACAGACAAACAGACAGACATTTTTTTTTAAATTCTTACTCTATTACTACGTCTCCATCGCCCCCAATATTTTTTTTGGAAATATATTTAATGTACAGACACACTTTTTTTACTGTTTTATTATATGTATAGATTTCTGTGATCTCTTAAACGGCTCTAACGTTTTCGCTGAAAATTGGTATATGTGGGTTTTCGGGGGTAAATAATCGATCTAGATTAGTCTTAAGTTTGGGAAAACGCGTGTTTTCGAGTTTTCATGCGTTTTTCTTTCCACGCAGAATATGATCGCTAATTTTGTCGCGCTGGCCGCTATCCGTTTGGCTCAGCGGTTTAAGATGCAGACAGCTAGAAAGATTGTTATGGGTTCGAATCCCACTCGGTGACTTACTTTTGTTTTTTTTAATGTTCAAGTTTATATATAATTTTTTATTTTGTATTGTATTTAGACAAGTTTAAAAAAAAATAGTTAATGTTTGAGATGTCACCGAGCAAAGCTCGGTCCCCCAGGTACTTGTATATAATAGTCGTACTGTACGTACTTACACGTAGCAACGATCGTGTTTCAAGACGTCATAATACCGAGAGTGACGTCATAACGTGAAGGGTAGCTAAAAATAGAGACTGCCCTTTACAACTTAATATATGGTTTCAACTGCCCGCAATATAGCTATGGTGTTAAGGGGATGCTCTTCTTTCTCATAATGTGTTAATCATAAAAAGGTTTGTCATAATGACTTTCTCATAATATTTTTATCATAAAAAATGTTTCACATAATGTGTCATTATGATAAATTATGATTATGAGAAAAAGCATTATTTCAAACTATATTATTACAAATATTTGTTTATGAATCATTAAAGACCCGGGCTCGCACTATCACACACTGCTTTGAATAGAGAATATGCACGCAATTTTTTTATTTGCTTAATAAAATCCTTATTAACCACAGTAAACAAATATGAAAGAATTTATGAAATATCTTAATCAGAGACGAACCTATGATACTTTAAAGTTTCAATTAGAGAGAGAAGTCCGATATGGACTGGTGACGTCATAATTACATGTCATCAATACGTTTGCTACAGAAAATAGCGTTTTTGCGAGTGAGATAGACATATTTTCGTAAAATCGCTATATCGTTTTTCCACCAATTTCTATTCTGTTTCCACTGTTAGTACTTTACTTTTGAATATTTACAAATAAACTGGTTAGATAACACATATTTTTTTCATGCATATTCTCTATTATCGTCTGTAACATAAATGATTAGCCGTTTGCGTGGAATTATGTCTCCGGAAAATGGTCTTCAGGCTGAACAACTTTTGCTAAGGTGTCATTTTTATATTTCTTATAGTTTAGCTAAGCCTCTCCTAAGAATTTCCAAAATGGCCGGTACTTCACCATTTGAAGGTAAATACAGTAGAATACATAGTTAACATTCAAGACCCAGTACAATTTGAAAACGGCCATTTTCCAACTTGCCCTGACCGGGGATCGATCCCGGAACCTCTGGGTGGCGGAGTAATATGGTGACCACTGCGCCACGGAGCATAGATTTCTTCTTCTTCTTATATTTAAGAGCTGGGCTCTTGTCGGTGGAGTGCTTTCCATGTCTCTCTTCCTTCCGCTAAGTTTTTAACATCTTTATATGTTTTCACGATTTAAAAAGAAAATATTCTCCGTCTTATTATAAAACGCAGACTATTTTTGTTACTACGTTTAAACCATTATCCGACCAAATCAAGTTGACATCTAGTAACATGCCACTGTCTCATCTGAAAATGTCAACTTGATTTGGTCGGATAATGGTTTAAACCTAGTAACAAAGTTAGTCTGCGTTTTATAATAAGACGGTCTATGTCTATGCCACAAAGGAATTAAAAAAATCAAGAGACGTACGTATAATTTTGTATTCTTTTCTAATAAAATATGTGAACCGCCATTTTGCATCAATTTAATCGATATTACATTTCCTTTAACGTTGTTGTTAGTATAATTACATTACGATCATTAATTTTGAATGTTTTTCGCATCAAATTAGGGACATTGGGGCCTCCATTGTGCCTAATGGCCTTCTATAATAGGCCCAAGGCCACACGCAGGATCTACGCAAGTTTTCTTTACGTAAAAACTGTTTGAATAGGGACGAGGATTAAAAAAAGTTTTTGGCTCATTAGATAGATTTTTAGTATGGTAAGTTTAGATAGATCGACAGATAGTTTATTCACAAAAACTGCATCACATACAAATAAACTTACAAACTATAACTTATCCTAAAAAGTTTTTTATTTACATGCACTATTAAATTATAAGGGCAACTTGGAAAATGGCCTTTTCAAATTGTCCTGGGTCTTGGATGTTTATCTATATATGTGTTTGTTATGAAATATAGTATCGTTGAGTTAGTATCCCATAACACAAGTCTCGAACTTACTTTGGGGCTAGCTCAATCAGTGTAATTTGTCCCTATATATTGATTTATTTATTTATAAATGTATGTGCTGCAGCAGTGCAAAAAGGCCAAAGGTTTACGTATTTTCCCTTTCCTCTCATTAGCAAATAATAACGAAGATACAGCGTATTTAAATTTCGCGTGACGTCACGGTTAGCTACGATATTTAACCAACGGTGACGTAAATCACCTCCAGAAGCGCTGTATCTTCGTGAATTTCGACTACTTTGCTAAACGACAAAATATGGGCCCTTCTGCCGTTTTTTACTTCATAATCATTTTAAAAATAAATACTTTATAATCACTTTAAAAATAAACAACAAACTTGATTTTTTTATAGATAATTACCTGCACCCGTGTGTGTTAATCCAGGGTGACAGCTTCCTGCGTACCAAATTTTATCAAAATTGGCCCAGCCGTTTGCGCGTGAAGAAGTAACAATTACTAAAAACTTTCGTCTTTATAACACTACTAGCTATATGCCCGTGGGTTTCGCTTCCTGTGGGAATTTCGGGATAAAAACTATCCTATGTCCTTCCCTGGCTATTTAACTATATCCATATTAAATTTCATCTATATATAGGTTCAGTGATACTTAAGAAACAAACAAACAAACAAATATACCAACTTACTTTCTCATTTATAATACTAGCTGTAACTGCGGGCTTCGCTCTCCGTGGAAATTTCGGGATAAAGAGTACCCTATGTCCTTCCTTAAGTCTCAAACTATATCCATACCAAATTTCATCCAAATCGGTTCAGTATTTTAAGCGTGAAGAGGTAACAAACAAACAAATATACAAACTCACTTTCGCATTCAAATATTAGTAGGATAGGATGTGACTGTGTAATGACAAATCCAAATTTGGTTAGAGCTCTTTAGTACAGTCAATAGCGCATCAAATTACTTATATTCACTGCTTATCACAAAGCTAAAACAAAGCTTATAAACATCAATGAGACCTCTCCAACCCGTCTGGCCAGCGAGGAGAGTGTAGGCCAAGTCCTCTGACTGCTCTGGCCGAGTATGGCTCGAGTAGTACAGAGAGGGTCGTGCTCCTGCAGTGGAGACAAAAAGACCTGATGATTAATGCCTGTCACTGCTCCATTAAGGTGCGAGAAGGGTACCTTATATTGCTATCTGGTGTACCGTGTCTCATTACCGATAATATACTTATCAGATTGAACACCTGCATACTATTTTGTTTGATAATTATTGTATTGATAAAATATAGAGTTGCTGACGTTTAGAACTGTCTACTTAATGCTATTTTTGACGGAGTACAAGATGCTCGTTTAATAATTTATCTAACGAAGACCTCCGTGGCGTACAGTGGTCACCATGCTAATCCGTCACCCAGAGGTTCTGGGTTTGATCCCCGGTCAGCGCAAGTTGGAAAATGGCCTTTTCTGGATCTTGGATCTATTTATGTATTTGTTATGAAATATAGTATCGCTAAGTTAGTGTCCCATAAGTCCCATAACACAAGTCTCGACCTTACTTTGGGGCTAGCTCAATCAGTGTAATTTTTCCCTATATATTTACTTTATTTATCTTTAAATACAATAAATTTTTGGGGCCCGTGCTGCCCCCATTGGCTAAAAACGGCCACTTTTGACAAATGTGCAAAGAAAAGCTTTACCTTCTGACTTTAGTCTATAAACAGTAGTTCATTGAATAGTTTAAAGAATTATGTTATTTCATTACATACTGAAGACAAAATTTTAAAGTATTCTTTCAAATATTGCAAGGAGCACTGGACCGCGAAAAATTCTTGTATCCCCGTAGTGAAGAAAACTCTTAATAAATAATAATACCAAACTAAAACAATATACATTGTCCTTTTTTATTAAGTACAAATATTTTAAGGGGTGATTCAGTCCATCATATGGAACAACTTTTCCCAATAAATGTATATCGAAATACGAAAAGAAAATTTTCATTTTTCATAGTAATGATATCACGTGACTACTTCAATTTGTATGAAAACCGAAAAAATATTTTTCGTATTTCGATATACATTTATTGGGAAAAGTTGTTCAAAATGATGGACTGAATCACCCCTTAAAATATTTGTACTTAATAAAAAAGGATATTGTATAATAATTAAACTAAAACATAACCATGCAGATAAAACGAATCAGGCAGCTATTATTTTATTTAAGTAACGATTGGTGAAACAAAATAGTATAAGTAAAGATAATTATAGGAAGATATAAATATTCGTATTTTACACCATTATCGAGTTTTTTTTGTGCTATAAGCACAGAATTAATAATAGTTATTGCTATAAGTACAATAATTCTAATAAATGACAAACACTATAAAATACAAATGAACACCGACTCACGTCTATATTTTTTATAGACAAGATAAAGCTCAATGTTGCAAGCCTACTGAAATAGATGGAAAATCGGGAATAGTGAAACTTCCACAACTAAGTAGTTAAAATACTAGTAGATATACAAACATCAATTTGCTGGAAAACACAGTTTAAGCAATAAAGAATTTTGAAGTTTGACGTTTGAAATTTAACTAATAAAATTATACTTCTGCCATCTCTAAACGTTTATAAGCTTATTTAAATCTTTAACAGATTAGTGGTGATAAGCAAAAAATGGTAAATTAGCCATTTTGATGTTAAACAATTAGAGTGATGTACATATATGTTATAGTGATATTAATTTAAAAACGTAGTTTACTTATTTATATAAATTTGTGAAATGTTGGGGAAATATAGTATATCATTTGTTATTGGTAAGTTTACATCGTCATCAGGTTTTTTTGTCTCCACTGCAGAAGCACGACCCTCTCTGTACTAACCGAGCCAAACTTCGCCAAAGCTGCCAGAGGTCTTGGCCTACACTCTCTTCGCTGGCCAGACGGGTTGGAGAGGTCTCATTGATGTTTATAAGCTTTGTTTAGCTTGTATTTTCTAAGTCGCCTTCTACGACACCCACGGGAGGACTTGGAGTGGCCCTATTCTACTCTGCCGGAAACCACACAAGGAAAGTTTACGTTTCATAGCAAATTAGATACTTTCCGGGGTCAAAAATAAATTATTTGATATTGTTATGAAAATAAAATAATTTCACTTGTCATGATTCATGTTTGCGTGACGTTTTATCCATTTTCAACGTGATTTTAAGTTTATTATTGCAGAAAAACTGATATTAAGCCCGTTATTTGACTCTTTTTCGTGTCATTAGTCTATAGTTCATATAAATCCCATAGAAAATATTTGTTTTGACGTTTAGATATGACACTTAGACTTATTTTTTATGTTCCTAACACCCATTGTACCTGTTATTGACAAAATAAATGATTAGGTATGATTATGATAGAAATAACCGGCCAAGTGCGAATCGGATTTGCGCACTGAGGGTTCCGTACCATTATCTATAAAAACTCGCGTTTGTCGTATGGGAGCCCCCCTAAAATATTTATTTTATTTTGTTGTTATAGCGGCAACAGAAATACATAATTTGTGAAAATATCAACTAGCTAGCTATCGCGGTTCTTGTGATACAGCCTGGTGACAGACAGACGGACAGACAGCGAAGTCTTAGTAATAGGGTCCCGTTTTTACCCTTTGGGTACGGAACCCTAAAAAGTATCTGATTTGAGTGGTTGGAAAGTAGCGAATTGTAGTTACCTTATATAATATTTATTGTCGCCCATCCCCGGCGTTTTACAATCTAAGTTTTTTGAAGGGACCTCTGGATCTGGAAAAATCCAAACAACATTCATCATCATCCGGAAGTATTTTCCGGTCGCATCCTCAGCAGTGATGCTTCGGAGCCCGGGGTCCGCTACCTAACCAAGGAGATTTGACGAGGTTACCAAACAACATTAAAGTAATAAACTTTTGTCTACTTCCAGCCATCCTGTCCTTCACTCGGCTAGCTCACACACAATGGACGTGTACTCTGGATGAGCAATGCAGCGTCTCTGGCAGTTTATGTCTGGAGGGCGCCTGTGTCTGCCCCACCGGCCAGCAAGTGGTGCTGGGCGGCGCTGTGTGTTCTGACAGTTAGTATTTTGATGATAGCACTACTTGTTCTTCTTCATCCTAGTACTTGCTACACGGGCATTTGCCGCTTTTGTGGGATCGGAGCACCTATTTTCACCTATATTAACTGTGTGAACTGGGAACTGGGAACTCTTAAATATTCACTTCTCCCACTACCCAAAGGTTGACTGGAAGAGATTGCTATGCGATAAGAGCGCCTTTGTATCATAATTCTGTCTTATTTTTTTTTCTGTTTTGTATTTCCTTTTGTTTATGGTGCAATAAAGAGTATTTCTATTGTATTGTAACTCCACCTGTCACAGCTCAGTAAAGGTGTGTTCCCACATGTTTTCAATGTGGATTTTTTGTGAAAGCAATTTTTTCTATATTTTATCTAATTTCCTACCTATGTTAGATGAAAATATTTTAAATGGTTCTACCGTTTAAAATATGTTGTAGAGTGAACTCTTGATAGTCGGGGGTTTTTAATTTACCTGGCAAATACACATCTATTTATTAACCCCAAAAAAAAAGAGGGGAGTGATAAGTTTGACGCTAAAGCGCTCGAACGGATGGACCGAAGTAAAAATCATGTCTTTTCATAATCGTATCCTCATGCCTGAGGATAGTTCACATCGGTAGCAGCCCCCATCACAGTGGTTTAGCCCCATCATAGTGTACGGTCCTGCGCCAGCACCTTGAAACCATGAAAATTGTAATCAAGAAATCATGTTAAAGGGGTGACGACAGGGTACAAAAAGTATGATTGTAATTAGTCCGTCTTAATGGACCCGTAATTTTCAGTTTACCAAAAAAGCCAAAATTCACAAAGATACGGAGCGTCAAAGTTCCAGAGTGGGGGCTTGTGACCGCGACGTCACCGCTAAGTAAATTGGACTCAGCCGTGAGCCGTGACGTCATGCGAAATTAAAATGCGCTGTATCTTTTCTGTTGCTGTCATTTTTGGTTTCTCAGAGAAAATAAAAAATACGTGTACAATATTTTTTAATAATCTAACCGATGGATCATAAATATTTTTCCATTCGTCATGCCTAATCTTCATTAGCGTTAGCTTCACTGTATCTCCTATATATTATATGTATAATATGTCTAGTTTATCCCTTTTTTTACATAATTGTAGATGATATTTATTGTATGAGCGAGAAAAAACACCGGGACGTCGATAAAACTATATATTACGGAACTTTTAAAAAACGAGTTTATGTACAATTAATTAATAGAAAAACAGCGGAGAAAATATTTTACATGGAAGCCGAAAAACAAAAATATAACAATTGACAATCACAAGAAAACTTTTGACTTTAGAATTATTTGACAGTCAAAAAGGCGGGAAGATTATTCTACAAAAAACAATATTAATGTGCCAGTGTCACACTTCCTCTCAGTGACATTTACCTAAGGGCTACACATGTGAAAATTAACATATGTACAGTAAAAAAATGGAACTATTTGAGCGCGTCGCTAACATTCCCCACCCCAGTGCTGGCACAGCACTCATCACCAATTGGAATTCGAGCGACGCGTGCCACTGACCGCTTCCACACACCGGTCATGGTCTTCACGTCTACGACCCTGACTCTTCCGTCTTTGCCTAGGAACTATTAAACCCCTGGGCCAAGTGTTCCGAGGATTATCAGGATCGACTACTACCACTAAATCTCCAACTTTTAAAGGCGGTGTCTCCAGATTCCATTTCCTTCTCGGCAGCAAGTCTGGCAAAACCTCCTTTACCCACCTGTGCCAAAACATATCAGCAAAACGTTGAGCTTTGCGCCAATGCTTGCGAAGCTTTAAATCTTTGTCATCGAACGAACCAATAATAGGTAAATTGGATGAGCTGCCAAGAAGGAAATGATTTGGAGTCAGCGTTTCTTGACTATCGGGGTCAACTGAAACATGCGTCAGTGGACGACTATTAACCATATTCTCTACCTCGGCCAACAGAGTAACAAGGACTTCGTCATGTGGCGCTCGTTCCGTCATGATGACGCGGAGTGAATTTTTCACGCTTCGAATCAGCCGTTCCCATGCCCCACCCCAATGAGGGCTGGCCGGGGGTATAAAATTCCACCGCATGGAATTATTAGCACCAACAGCTTTCAAGGCATCTATATCAAGCCCCCGTGCAGCTGACTGAAGTTCTTTATCAGCCCCTTTCAGATTGGTTCCATTATCTGAATAAAGATTCGTAGGCCAACCACGGCGTGCTGCCATGCGACGTAAAGCCATAATCAAGGAGTCGGTTGTGAGCGATGGAACTACCTCAATATGGATCGCTCGAACTGTAAGGCATGTAAATAGGACTCCATACCTTTTTTGACGACTTCTACCGACTGTCACCTCCATCGGCCCGAACAAATCTAGGCCACAAAAGGAAAAAGGTCGCTGGTGGTGAGCCAGGCGAGCTTCAGGTAGGTCACCCATTCTAGGCACCTCCGGTTTGCATTTCTTCAAACGGCAAAGCATGCAGTGTGATACTACACTTTTTACTGTAGGTCTTAATCGTATAATCCAGTATCTTTGCTTCAGGTTGTTTATCACCAGCTCCTGGTTCCCGTGAGCAGCTTTAATATGGTGGTACCTGACAATCAGCCGAGCGACAGGATGTTTACCATCTAATATGATTGGCCTTTTCGTTTCCAGGTCCAAATCGGGCGCAGCGTCGATGCGGCCGCTGAGGCGAAGCAAGCCATTTTCATCCAGGTAAGGTGATAATGTGAGTAGTTTGCTCACTTTAGAAATGTACTTACCTTTAGTTAAGGCAGATATGTCTGCAGCAAACGAGTCAGCTTGCGCTTTCTTGAGCAGCAGATTTTCAGCTCTTTCCAACGCGTCGCAATCCACTTCTCCACTCAATTTGCGACATTTATCTATAAACTTTAAAACAACGGCAGTAGCTCGGAGCAAGCGGAGCCAGCAGGAGAAGCGACAAGGATCTGGAACCGACAAGCTGACAACTGACTCGTCTACCAACATAACACAATCAGTATCTGTTACTTTACTAGGATAATTTATGTCTGATGGCCATGCAGTACTGTCACCATACAAAAATGTTGGACCTTTAAACCATTTGCAAGGAAAAAGTGTGGAATCAAACTCTTCTCGCGTAGCTATGTCAGCCACATTTAATTTAGTAGGTATATACCTCCATTCGCTTGCCTTTGTAAGCTCGTCGATTTCACCTAACCGGTTGGCTTCAAACGTTTTGTAAGTCCGTTGGTTATTTTTTATCCAATGTAGCACGGTCGAAGAATCACACCAGAAAAAACGATGTTCGGGTGCTATTCTGTGTTCTTTAACAATGGTGCTAGCAAGGCGTGCTGCTAGCAAAGCTGCTTGAAGTTCAGCCTTCGGGACCGTCAGTTGCCTTACAGGTACCACGCGACATTTACTTGCAACAAATGCCACGTAAGTTTTGCCATTTTCAACCCAGCGCCAATACGCTACCGCGCACATTGCTTGGTAGACGCATCACTAAATACGTGCAGTTGTAAGTGAGAATATTTAGTACTTACATTCGTAGCAGATAGCGCGATCGTAGCATCACTGCCATCGCTCGTAGCGGCGCTACGACTTTCGTAGCATTTCTCCGTAGACGGTGATGCGGTTCGTAGAAGTTCGCTGGTTGTAAACGCTGAGGCGGGAGAACACTCACCGACTAGTTCACGCCCCATGCTCTGCGTACTGTAACACCTAGGTATACGCATACTATTAATTTCCTGTAATAGATCAATCCATTTGCACCATTTCTTAAAAACTTCGTCTGGCACGATGTCATCCCATCCTATATTCAGACGCCAGGTGTCTTGCAACATTATTTTCCCTTGTATTGTAAATGGTGATAAAAATCCTATAACATCAAAGATTGACATTACCACACGCAACATTATACGCTTGGTAGGTCTTTCCAAGCCCTGAATAATATTTTTAGGTATGCGTTTCAGCGACGTGTCGAAACCCAATGTGTCGTCGCCTGG
Organism: Acrobasis consociella; assembly: GCA_963555685.1. Taxonomy (NCBI): domain Eukaryota; kingdom Metazoa; phylum Arthropoda; class Insecta; order Lepidoptera; family Pyralidae; genus Acrobasis; species Acrobasis consociella. The sequence continues at coordinate 7,706,643 of OY743132.1, read as the reverse complement.
GTACCAGACGAGACCCAGTGTGCGCTCACCTTGATATTGATGGTCGACTTTGAACTTTAAGGCAGCTGTACCTAAAGTCTCTTTGGGCACGCTGTCCAAAACTGCAGTGCTATTACTTGTCCAATTACGGATGTGAAAACCACCTTCTTTGTGAATATGAGAAATATTTTTTACCATATTAACCTATCAAACCCCGACGGTTCACATGTGAACCCGTTAACAATAGAAATCTATTGTGTCTGCGATTCCGGTCGTTGACAGGTTAATCGCTGTTAAGTCGTCTGGCAAACTATCTATATAGTCATCCATGTAATGTGAGTGTAAAACTGCATGCACAGCATCCGGCAGTGACAACTCAAAGCGACGTGCATTAAGATTTTTAACAAATTGAGCAACAAATGGTGAACAATTGGCTCCAAATACTAGTGATGTCATAACATATGTGTTGACTGGACTGCTAGGGCTGTCACGCCACAAGAATCGAAAAGCGTGCTGATCCTCAGGTCGAACTTTTACTCTTAAATACATATCTGCTATGTCACCCGAAACTGCTACAGTATATTCCCTAAAGCGCAGCATAATACCCAAAAGTGATGACAATAAATCTGGTCCAGTGAGTAAAAATTCATTTAAACATTTACCATCAACAGCAGCGGCAGCATCAAAAACTAGCCTAAGTTTATTTTTGTTAGGGTTGTCAACCCCGAAATGAGGTAAGTACCACGACCTAGGTGCAGGACGAGTATCTAGTAATTTTTTTTTGCATAATCATTTTTCAATAAATGATCTATCCTTTCCTTGTACCTTTCTGCGAAACCTGCATCCTGTTTCATCTTCTTTTCAATACCAATTAGTCTTTTCAATGCAGTAGGATAGGAATTAGGCATAGGGCTATGGTTGTCCTTCCAAGGCAACCCAACATGCCAACGGCCGTCAGATTGTACAGCTGTCTTTTCCAAATGAGAGATGGCCCTTATATCATTGACATTTTGACGTGGCTTACCTGCAACTCCTAGGGCGTCGACTGCAAATGACCTTCTCACCTCCTCGTGGAGCTCCCGCAGTGAAGGCTCGTCGGCGGAGGCGGCAGCGGACGGCGGCGGCGCGCCGCTCGCAGACACAAACAGGGTTGTATGCGACAAACATGCCGCACTGGAAGAGCGCTCACTGTATGCAGGGTGCAGCTTGCCATGCATGCACCAGCCCAGGGGAGTGAGTGTCGCGGACGGCTCATTAATGTTCCCTAACCTAACTTCCAGAGGAAACAATAAATGATAATTATCCATTCCTAACAATATCTCAGGTTTTACATCTTGTGAACATAAGTTATTTTTTATGTCTATTAAATTTTTATACCGATTAAAATCTACTATTGAAAAATACTGAACTGGTAAATCTAAATTATCAACACATCTTAGTCTAATGTTATGCAACTTATTGTCCATGCCAGATAGATTCACATTAGCAATGATGGATTCACATGTTAGATCATTACCCGACCATGCTCCGCGGACATGCATTGTTTCAGAACGGCCAGTAAGTCCCACACGTTTGGCTAGTTCACTACTACATAACGACACAGTCGACCCGCTGTCGAGAAGGGCATTTGCACTGAACACACCACAGTTTGTATGAAGGCGAACCGGAACAACTTGAAGCAACACTTTATGTGTGTTCATGTTGATGTATGTCACGGTTTCTTCAGCAGTCTCATCACAGGCTACAGATGTCGTAGTTGGCTCCGTCAATTGGTGATGAATCGGTGCTTGATGTACTCTACTTGCATCAAAATGCAGTAACTTGTGATGTGACTGACCACAGCCATCCTTATCACACACTGCTGCAGTACATTCTTCTCGCTTGTGTCGTGAAACTAAGCATTTATAGCAAATACCATTACGTTTTATATATTGCCATCTGTCCTTACGTAATGCTTTGATGAACCTCTTGCACTTTGTGAGTATATGATTTGATACTTTACAGTACATGCATTTTTCACTTTGGCCTGTTTGTACCAAAATGGTTTGTGGTCTGTAACTACTATCCTGTTGCTTATATTTATAATCATTGCGGTGTCCCATTATGAATGTATTTGTAGTAGCTGACACTTTAATTGCTTCTTCCTTTAAAAATTCTGCTATGAGTTCTAATCGTGACTTACTTCCATTAGAGATATTTGGGAAACTGTAGTCGGACCACTTTGATAAAAGTACTGTAGGGAGTTTTGACAAAATAGTAGACGCAAGGTTCATGTCTTGCAAGCACTCTTTACGACCAACAGCTTGTACAGCAGCAACATAATTTTGTATTTTTACAGAAAATTGTACAATGTCCTTATGGTATTCTGTTGACATGGACTGGATTTTTCTCATATCCTGTGTCATCCTTGAGATGATGTAATCTGGGTTACCAAATCTTAGCTCCAATGTGGACATTATTCCTTCAGGTGTTGCAGCTGTGATGAGGAGCGATGCAACAGCATCTCTAGCTGGGCCGCGCAGACACTTTCTTAACCTCCAGAGATTTTCCTGCGGGCTGAACTTGCACATTTGCGTAGATTCCTCATATGCTTGTCTAAATAAAAGCCAATCCATTGGGTCGCCAGAGTAGATTGGGAGATCTCTCGGTGTGCATATACGGCTTAATAAGTTGGAGTTCGTACCATTATTTGCTGCAGAAGTGGTGGCTTGCTTCAACGCTGTTGCCAACTGCTCGATGGTGCCATGTAGTGATTCCAGCACGCCCGAAGAAGGACCATTAGCGGGGACGTGCGGTACCTGTTCCATCTCGTGCTGACTGTGTTCCAGCCACTTCTCCACCTCGGTACGAGGACACTCACTCTCGCGATTGCCTTCACGTGGACTGTATTCTTCTTGCAAGTCGGCTAGGTCAGCTTCCAGTCGTTTATCAATAAGATCCATTTGTAACCTAGCCTTTTGTTCCGCTGCTTCCAACAGCAACTTTTTGCGTCTCGCTTCAAAAGAAGACGACGTGGAAACACGTCGCGTTGTGGAGTACTCTGATGCAGCATCCTGCGGTTGCAGCGGCTGAGCCGGCTGCAACACGCCCAAAACAGAACTCGACGGTTGCGCTTCCATTGCACTTGGTGAAACTCGTTTTTCACCCAATGTAGTAGCTACACTGCAATCCTTTTTAACCACTTGCAGATCACAGCCAGCTTGTTCCGTTTGCTGTTCCCGCTCACGACGCGCGGCGCCCCGGGTGCCTACCATTACGTTTGCTGGTATTACTTAGTTAAATCCGGCTCGAAGGAAAGTATTGTAGGTGATATTTATTGTATGAGCGAGAAAAAACACCGGGACGTCGATAAAACTATATATTACGGAACTTTTAAAAAACGAGTTTATGTACAATTAATTAATAGAAAAACAGCGGAGAAAATATTTTACATGGAAGCCGAAAAACAAAAATATAACAATTGACAATCACAAGAAAACTTTTGACTTTAGAATTATTTGACAGTCAAAAAGGCGGGAAGATTATTCTACAAAAAACAATATTAATGTGCCAGTGTCACACTTCCTCTCAGTGACATTTACCTAAGGGCTACACATGTGAAAATTAACATATGTACAGTAAAAAAATGGAACTATTTGAGCGCGTCGCTAACAATAATATTTATGATATATCAATATTTTCTTATATAAACCTATATCAATATTTTCTTTAACACTCGTCTTATATATTTTTTTTTTCTAATTTGATTCGCACTCGTACCTAACTTTCCAGGCCATTGCTGAAAATCAGTGCATTGCCTTCTAGGCAATATTATCATTGAGCTTTGACCTATTTGTCTTGCTGCAGCACACACATGGAGTTGATTTATTGTTGTGTATTTATTTGCAAGCCTGTGTAATGTAACTCATGTATGTATACTTTAATTTTTGTGTGTGTGTCTCGGTAGTGACAAATAAACAATTTATCTATCTATCTATCTATCTATCTAATCCTGAATCCTCTTTCAGTTGCTCCGTATCACGCGTCCTCCTGTATCGAGGACTTCCAGTGCTCGAGTTTGTTCAACAGCTTCGAGTGTCGGCGGGCAGACCCTGAGGAAAGTGGTGAGTGGAAGGGATGAATTAAATCACGAGCATAGTGCTAGTCAAGACAAAACTTTATCTCACCGTTTCCTTTCAAGTGATTTATTTCAAATAGCTGGACCCCTGAAAATTCAGGTAGTTCTTTTCACATTTTCGCTCATTCCCTCGATTTTTACGATCTGCACGGGAAGAGAAGCAGCTGGTACATCTTAAGTTTTTGTTTCTACCAGATTAGCATGAAAGACCCTCGCTCTCACTTGTAACTGACCACATAAATCCATTTTGAATGTTATTATAGATTAATATTGCAGAAAAGCTGATATTTTACAAATATATTGTGTTTGCAATCCATACTTATAAATAAAGCTGAAGAGTTTGTTTGTTTGTTTGTTTGTTTGTTTGTTTGTTTGTTTGAACGCGCTAATCTCAGGAACCACTGGTGCGATTTGAAAAATTCTTTCAGTATTAGATAGATCGTTTATCGAGGAAGGCTATAGGCTATATTGCATCACACCCGCGACTTCTCTCGCGTGGTTAACGCGGGCGAAGCCGCGCGCTGCCTCTAGTGCATCTATAAGGAAGCTTCCAACAACTTAAATCCGATACTTTTTTTAAACGTCAAAACAAAAATTTTCAATAGGATTTTTCATGAAATAAAGACTAATGATGTCATAGTTTCTTGGAGTCAAATTGCGCTTTTAATATCAGTTTTCCCGCATTAATAAATCTAAAATCCAGAGATATGGGACTAAATATCTCTGCTAAAACAGCTAAAATCACTTTAAAAATGGATATGATCAAGTGACATTATTTTTTGACGTTTTATTCTATTAACAGCAGCAAAACAGTAGGTACCAAATATTTTTTTATGACCCAGGAAACTTCCTTGTATGTCGGTTACCAGATTTGATTTCAAGAAACCATGACGTCACTGTTTAGTATTTCATATAAATCCGATAGAACTGATAAGACTTGTTGGAAACAAGCAGATTGTTTGTTATTTCTTTTTTCTACTTAACAATCTCCTTTTAGAATCACTTGAGAATTGAGAGGCTTGCGTGGGGATACAGATCCAACACATACAGGCCCTTTGGAGAAATTGTTGTCATGTGGCGCTCCCGCCAAATCCAATTACTGAATACACCAAAATAAGGTTGATTAAGTTTCAGCAGGAAAAGGACCAATTGCAAAAAAAGGAAAGGTTTATAGGCTTATAGTACCTATAAGTTCGCAAACCCTGCCAGGATTCATTTACTTACCTACTAACCATCTTCTGTATGAGTGCATGTAAGCTGTAAATAAAGAAATAAAGAAATTTAATGCCTTTTTTCCAGAAGGCAACTGTTTCTGTCAGTCAGGCAACCACTATCTCCACGGCCGTTGCTGGCCGACCATAGACTACGGTGGCACCTGTTCTACTGACGAAGAATGTCTATCTCCAACGATGAGGGACCCAAACAGCTTAGTCTGTGATGGGACATGCCAGTGTGCTGCTGGGTACTACTTGCGGCAGAGGGGGGAGTGCAGGAAGATTGCGTCGGGTAAGATGCTAAATTTTGTCAGTTGAGTATGAGCTGTGGTGGTCCAGTGGTTTAGCGTAGTGACCTGTGTCAAGAGTCCCCGGTTTCGATTCTCACCTAGCCCAACTTGGACTGTTTTAACGAGGTGACAAAGTGTAAAATATCTTAAGAAAAATACTAGCTTATTTGCTAATGTAGGCAAATGAAAAAATTACCGTCTCATTCTAGTAATAAGTGGCGGTAAACGGCTAGTGATAAGCTCCTCCGTGCTTCGGAAAGCACGTACAAGCCGTTGGTTTCAACTGTCAATTTTATGGCAGTCGTCAAGCTATGTCAGATGCCTCTAGGCAGCTTAAAAAATATTTGTTGTTGGCCACTTCTTATATTTAAGAGCTGGGCTCTTGTCGGTATATTGCTTTCCATTTCTCTCTTTCTTTCGCTAAGTTCTTAACCATATCGTTGGTAGTATAAGAAGAAGATAAATACGTTACTCATGTGTTTTTTCAGCTGTTGCAGAGGGCTGCGTAATCAACGCTGATTGCCAGTTCGCCGGAGGAGTCTGCGATTCCACCACTTTCTTGTGTGTCAATGAAAATGGTGAGAACTTACCTTTTACTATACCTAATGGGGCAGAGAATACCACTCCAAAGATAAAGCCACTCCATTTCCTCCCTTAGATGTCGTAGAAGGCGACTCAGGAAATACAAGCTAAACAAAGCTTTATAAACATCAATTAAACCTCTCCAAGCCGTCTGGCTGCTCTGGCCAAGTATGGCTCTGGTAGTACAGAGAGGGTCGTGCTCCTGCAGTGGAGACAAAAAGACCTTATGATGATGACGATGATGCTGAATGGGGAGACAAAGGCCTTTGGGTCTTGCCGCCCTGGGGAGACAGAGCTCAGGGTCACAAGAGTCAAAGGCCGCTTTTAGCTTGTTGGTGGGCGAGGTGGAAAAAATTAATCAAAATAGTGATAAGTTGCTAGCCGCATCGCCTATTACGGGTTTTTGCCGAAAAATTCATTAATAGGCGATTTGACATATATCACACATAGAAGCGAAAAATTGTGACTATATTACATACAGAACGGAATCTCCTAAGATCCCGCGCAATATACGTCCCCGTCTCCCGTCCCCGCACCTCTCCCCCGTTCTCGCCATGTCGCATTGCCGTGTGCACGGATGAATAATTTCGTTTGTAGTAGTAGTAGGCATAAATGATTCTCCGCTTCTATGAAGTGTCATTACCTGTGATTACAGATGCCAGCTCAAGAACGTCCCTACCGACATCAAACTCGACAAGCAACATTGCACCTTACGACAGTATTAACAGAGCTCACTTCGCCTCCTGCAACATGCTGACCCCATGCCCTGAGCCCTACGTCTGCTCGGCGCACGGCGCCTGTATATGTCCACCTGGATATTATGATGGAGGGTCTATCTGCTTTGCTGGTAAGAAAATAGAGTCATAGGCATTATCATGTCATTATCATATCATCATCATGTCATCATCTGGTCATCATGTCATCATTACGTCATCATAGCATCATCATGGCATCATTATGGCATCATTATGGCATCATATTACCATCATGACTTCTGTTAGAGACAACATAAATCATCTCGTATAGACAAAACTGTATTTAATATTTTAGTGTGGCAACTTGTGCCCTAGTATTAAAAAATTGGTTGTTTGTAAAGTAGGTTTACGATCGAGATGTTTACGTGATAACGTCGTTTCACGGAATGACTGGCAGCGCTCGAGATGAGACGGGAGATCGGTCCGTCTCTCTCTCGTTATACCTGCGATCGCGCTCGTGAGGTTTTGGTGTGACACAAGTTTCTGAACATGTCACCCGACTAAAACGATTTTAAAGACGTTATCACGTCAAAAATAAAATTTCATTGTAGTTCTCTCTGCTAATTTTCCCGCCGGTGAACAGTATGTGCTCCTTTGTGCCTTGCCAAAATAAATTCAATAAACGCAAGTAAACTACCAAATAATAAGTTTTATTTAAATATAACCAGACCAGCTCCCGGTCTGTAACACTTCATAATGTAATCATCACCATATCATCAAGCCCTCATCACGTCATCATCAGGACATCACAAAGTAGTAGCTTTTTTGCTCAAAGAATATGTCTCGCTATTCAGCGAGGAAATGCTGCCGGCATATTGGGTAAGTAACCACGAAGTGGTGCGTTACAAGTAGTGATGTGCCGTTCCCAAATTCCCATTTCCGGGGAACGTTCCTCATTCCCGTTTACGGGAATGTTCCCGGGAACATTCCCAGTTTCAGGGGAATGTTCCCGTCTTAATTTTATTTTTTTATCATATGAATGTTTTCTGCTATAGGTAGTTAAGTATTCTTAATATGTATATTCATCAGCAGATCAAATATCAAAATAATTCATTTTTAACTTATTACCCAGAAAGTCGGCACGTTCAAAGGACCAATTTCATATTTTTAAATAATTGTATAACATATTAATGACCATAAAACAATAAAAATGTTTTTTTTCTCGATTAATAAGATGTATATCCTATGGAAACGGATCTCGTTCCCGGCATCAAGGAAACGTTCCCGGCAACAAGGGAACGTTCCCTAGAAATTTGGGAACGTTTCCAGGGAACGTTCCCATATTTTTTGGAAATGTTATAGATTATTGGAAATATTTGAATTATAACCATATTAAGAAATGCTTTTACATAAGTTTAATACATTTACATTGATAAAAAAATTGTCTGGTAAATAAAATTATAACTTTCCCAGACATTTTCAATTATTGGGAACGTTCCCGGGAATGATTTTGGAAATCTAGGGAGTGTGGGAACGTTCCCGGGAACGGCACATCACTAACAAGAAATATATTTTATAATTGTTATTTTTGTTCTCTCTCTTAGCGAGTAGAGTGTAGGTCAAGTCCTCTAGCTGCTCAGGCCAAGTATGGCCCTGGTAGTACAGAGAGGGTCGTGCTCCTGCAGTGGAGAATAAAAATACCTGATAATGATGATAAAAAAAACCTTTTTTTTCAGAATTAGGATCGTCGTCCACTGAAGAGCAGTGCCAGGGTCTTTTTGCCGAAGTAATTAACGGCATATGCACGTGCCCAGCCAACTTCTTCTTCGATGAAGACATGAGGAACTGTGTGAAAGGTATGTTGTGAACATGTATTTTTATTTATTTAACTTCATTACAATATACATGTAAATGGCGGACTTAAGGCCAGGGGCCTTTTCTACCAGTCAACCAACAGGTGAATATGTATGTAGTAGATAAGTAGATAGATAACTCCTTATTGTACCCCAAAAGAAAAAATAACAAAGAAATAATTTTACATTAAATGAGTACAATTGTAGAGAGTGGAGAAGGCAGTGGTAATGGCGAAGCCAATTGAACGTTGTTCATATGGTTTTCCTGGTGGACTGTGAATAGTTAGATGCTGGAGAAGGTGGGAAGCCTGCCGGGAGCTGAATAATACAACTTGTATTCTTTGTCCAAATTTCCAAAATGAGCACTAACGAATTAAAGACACACGAACAAAGTGCATTTACCTTAATAGAGACAGTAAGAAAAGTGCCGATGGACACATTCTTAAAAATAAGTACTTTATAAAACTAGGTCTAAATATACTTAAAATAACTCATTAGTCTGAGTTTAGGCTAGATCGTAATATTATTAGCTTGTTTATTTACAAAATAGATACGTTAACTTATAAAATTATTGTATCGTTTTTCTTTTCCAGTCGCTCGTAACAGAAATGACGCATGTGTATTAGACACCTTCTGCTACACCTTTGGAGCCGCCGCGCGGTGCGGTGAGCCTCAGCAGTGGGGGTTGAGAAGCTGCGAATGTGACCCTGACCGGGCCGTGTGGGATGAAGACAGGCAGATATGCAGACTGTTTGCATGTCAGTAAAAACGCTTGAGTAAAGTTCATTATCATCATAAGGAGCTTGGGAGCTTGATGGCCCGGTCATTATAAGCGCTTTCGCCAAGTAAAGCAACGCGCCGGGCGTGGTCCGCACTTGGATGGGTGACCATAAAGAGCATCTTTTTCTTATCGTGTGTGTTAGTGACTAACACTAGTGTCAGAGTTTTTAAACCACCTTAAAGGCCTCTGACATGGTTTTAGGTAACGACCAATGTCAAAGACAGTGACCGGGACCGACGGCTTAACGTGCCCTCCGAAGCACGGATCATCTTACTTATCGGACAATTAGGTGATCAGCCCACAATGTCCTAACCAAATTAGGACAACAACACAAAGTCGTTGCCCCCGCCGGAAATCGAACCCGCGACCTCCGGGTATGAGCCAAACGCTCTAACCATTACACCACGGAGGCAGTTATAAAGAGCATGAAGACAAGTTTAAGCTGTTCGTCCCGGCTGTCATCATAGTATCGCAGTCGTCAAGCTATGTCAGATGCTTTTTGGCAGCCTGGAAAATCTGACACCAGACATTCAAGCTTTCACTCCCAATAACTTTTGAACGGCTAAACCGGATTCCATCAAACATAGCTAAGAAGCATCTTGACAGTGGTATTTAATTAAAAAAACTGCATTTAAATCTGTCCATTCTTTTAGGAGCTACCGTGCTACATACAGAAGCACAAAAACGTCAATTTTATAACATCCCTCTTTTTGCGTTTACGTTCCTCAGACTTTATCTTACACAAAAAAAATCTCAAGTTTTGCGCTTTACATTCATTTTTATTTATATATAGATAGATTGCCCTTGTAATTTTAATTTCTTTTAATTTGTCACCAGCCATCGGGGAACAGTGCGAGGTCAACAGTGACTGCTTGGCGGGAGAACTGGAGATCCAGTGTGTGATAGGAGCTGAAGGAGTTGGGTACTGCGTCTGTCCTGAAGGCCTGGTGGAGTATGAGGGGCTATGTCTTAGCACTGGACTTGGTAAGATTGTTACAACCGCCCCCTCTAATTGGGTAAGGTTGTTACAACCTCCCCCTCTAAAGGTCAACAGTAACTAAGATACAGTTATTGATAGGAACTGAAGAAGTAAGATACTGCGTCTGTCCTGAAGGCCTGGTGGAGTACGAGGGGCTATGTCTTAGCACTGGACTTGGTAAGATTGTTACAACCGCCCCCTCTAATCGGGTAAGGTTGTTACAACCTCCCCCTCTAAAGGTCAAGAGTTACTGGAGATCCAGTGTGTGGTAAGAGCCGAAGGAGTGGGGTACTGAGTCTGTCCTGAAGGCCTTGTGGAGTATGAGGGACTATGTCTTAGCACTGGACTTGGTAAGATTGTTACAACCGCCCCCTCTAATTGGGTAAGGTTGGTACAAACTCCCCCTCTAAAGGTCAACAATTACTGGAGATCCAGTGTGTGATAGGAGCTGAAGGAATGGGGTACTGAGTCTGTCCTGAAAGCCTGGTGGAGTATGAGGGGCTATGTCTTAGCACTGGACTTGGGTAAGATTGTTACAACCTCCCCCTCTAAAGGTCAACAGTTACTGAAGATCCAATATGTGATAAGAGCAGAAGATATTGGATACTGCGCCTGTTCGGAAGGTCTTATTTATTTACATTAAAAATTAAAAAAATTACAAATGAAACATTATAATAGTAAACACAGTAGGTACATACTTAGTACTGGAATAGGTAAGCAGTAGCGTGCATTTCAAACAGACATATAGAAATCTACCCTGTCGGATACTAGCGAAATATGTATTTTGCCCGCTCTCGTAATTTAGGTAAGATTAGTGTCTACCTTGTCAAAAATATTTGTGCACGTCACTGTGGGTAAGATTGCTACAACCTCCCTCTCTAAAGATCAACATTGATTGCTACAAACTCCACCTCTAAAGGTCAACATTGAGATTTAGTGAGTAATTTTCAAAAAAGACTATGATTTAAAAAATGAATTACCATCTTATAGCCCTTGTCATGCATGTTTTGAGACCTCCCCTATAAACCATTCACGTTGCTAAATTCATGACAGCAGGGCGATGTCACACTCTGGGAGTTATCAGAAGCGATCGAAAAAGCTATAGACATAGTTTTTTTTTTTAAAACCGTTGGAATTGTTTTGTGCAACAATGTTTTTTTAAACCTATTTACACTGATGAACAGTTCTGCTCCCTAAATCTTCTGTTTTTTACAGCCCTTGGAGACGCATGTCAAGCGACCCCCGAATGTACTGCGACAGAAAATACGGTGTGCTCCAACGGCGTATGTTCCTGCGGAGACGGGTACCAGGCTGTTGACAACTTCTGCGCCCCTAGTAAGTAATGCACACCACCCGACCACGAATGTAGCAAAAACTGACGGAGGAATAAATATATAAAGACAAATTACACTGATTGAGCTAGCCCAAAGTAATTTCGAGACTCAAAGATACTATATTTTATAACAAATACTTATATAGATAAACATTCAAGACCCAGGCCAATTTGAAAAAGGCCATTTTGCAACTTGCCCTGACCGGGGATCAAACCCGGGACTTCTGGGTTGCGGACCAGCATGCGATGACCACTACGCTACGGAGTTCGTCAAATATAAGGAACTATATAAGAAATGGTTAAAAAACTCAATCGTCTCCGTAAGCGCACCACGTTTCTTATAAACACAGACATAACAAATGTACAAGCTACGCGTAGTGCAGGGTCCAAAAGTAATTATACCTGTCTTTAAGTTTAATTAGCTGTAAGTTATAATTTTAATTTTTGCTAATAAATATTATTATGTTCGTAAATATCTGTATGCCTCTCTTACATAAACATAAATAAATATATAGGGACAAATTACACTGATTGAGCTAGCCCCAAAGTAAGTTCGAAACTTGTGTTATGGGATACTAATTCAACGATACTATATTTTATAACAAATACATATTAATATAGATAAACATCCAAACAAATACATATAAACATAAACATCTCCTCTCACATGCCTACTGGAAGAGATCTCTTTTGAGATAAGTAGTGTTGTACAACTTTTATTTTATAAATTCTCCGTATACATTTTTCGTATGCATAAATTGGTAAATAAATTAAAAAAAAAATATGTTCGTACGCTTTTCAGCCACTGGTCTATTATTAATTAACACATTTAAACCGAAACTTGCGCAGCATATTGTCGAACATTATTAACTTTGGTGTAGGATTTTTAAAACAGTTTACATTGTCTACACCCAATATATAATATATTCATTTTTTATTTATTTTTCCAGTAATTGGCGGTACTTGCAGCGAAGACAGCGACTGTGTGATCGCAAACACTTTATGTCACGAAGATACGAACACCTGTCAGTGTAGCGAGCAGTTTGTAGACTACGGCGACGCGTGTTGGCCTAGTGAGTGTACTTATTTATTACGGTGGAATCCTGAGTGAAGCGAGGGATTCATGTATACATACATACATACTAGTTATCACGTCTTTATCCCTAATGGGGCAGACAGAGCATTTTGGGTCTTGCGGTTCTATGCAGAGCCCGGGGCCGCAAGACCCAAAAGCCACTTTTAGCGTCATGGTGGGCGAGAAGATGGAAAAGCAATCAACACAGTGATGGGTTGCTAGCCGCATCGCCTGTTAACATGATTTGCATTTTTGCCTATTCCCTCGATCGGCTTTTACGATCTGCGTGGGAAGAGAAGCAGCTGGTACATTCTAAGTTTTTTTTTATTTCTCCCAGACCAGCATGGGAGCATTCATGAATATTATTTTATAACGCCCGAGATAAAAATATTACCGTACCCGAGTAGCATACTTTACTTTTCGTCTCCATTTGTGAGAAAGACAAAATACAAAATAGAATATAAAGAAAAGGAGAACACCTACCCGGCAAAAAAGAGGGGTGTAATTAGTTAGACGCTAACGTCTGTTGGTCTGTCTGTCCGGCATCCTCGCGCTCGAACAGAGGAACCCAATTTAATGTGGGTTTTTTCGTGAATGCAAGTTCCGTTGCGGTGGTTTTCAACTATGTTTATAGAAAATTGGTTCGTATATTTCAAAGGTTACGGCTTAAAAATCGTTTTTTTTTCAATTTGCCCGGTAGATAGGTAAACTTGTGTTAAAACTAAAACATCCACTAACTCTTTTTAATATTTCCCGTTCCACAGGTGTCTATGGCGTCAACTCTCAATGCAACGTGACAGCTCAATGCTTGCCGAGTTTAGGAGAAAACTCTGTGTGTCTGTCTGGCAGTTGTGTCTGCGATGCTGAATACCATTATAGAGACGGAGGGTGCTGGGAGAGAATCGGTAAGTGGGGCCACATGTTTGTTTGTGCCCGCGGGCTGATCGTTTTCTACAACCATCCTTTTTACAAAGAATAATTTTTCAAAACTAAATACAGGCATCACCCCAAAACTACACAACCGATTTTTAAAAAATGTTTGTATAATGGGCAACACGCTAGACAGCTAATCCGGAGGTTCTGGGTTCGATCCCCAGCCAGGACAAGTTGGAAAATTGCCTATTTTTTAATTGTCCTGAGTCTTTGGTGTTTATTTATACATATATCTATTATAAAATATAGTATCGTTGAGTTAGTATCCCATAATACAAGTTTTAACTTACTTCGGGGCTAGCTCAATCTACTTATATTTAATATAATCACTATACTTATATATTTATTTTATAATTGCCCTTCTCACTTGAGATATTTCGCGATATTTCCGAACCCCTATCAAGCCTTACATAATTGATGGCCGTTTTCTGTTAAGTGCCATGGGCGTTTAGACATGATCTCCAATGCTTAAGAGTCCCCTTGCCCCTTACCCTAGACCAAACTACACTTTTCTACACAAACGTAGTCTACGTTTTATTTTAAAACGACATGCCCGATTTGGGCAAAATTCTGTAATTTCAAAGATATTGCAATTATCTAGGGTTATAATTGGTTTCCTACGGTAAAATCTTGTGCTCAAAAAAAAATCATTTTTGACCATCAGTATGGAAAACTTCTACATCCTTATATTTTCCTTATATTTTATTCCGTTTCATATTTATACGTCGTCAACCAATTATAACCCTAGATAATTGTAATTTCTTTAAAATTACAATTTTTTACCAAAATCTGACATGTGGTTTCAAAATAAAACGTAGTATGGAAAAGTCTAGGGTAAGGGGATTCTTAAATTTCAATTGTATATTTCCAGGATTGTTCGAAACCTGCTCCAGAACCAGTGAATGTTACCTACCCCAAGGGTCAGACCTTACGGAATGCCGCAACAGTTTGTGTCAATGCGCCTTTGACTATGAGTACTCCGAAACACTACACACTTGCTGTAAGTCACTCTATCTCTGTAAAAATAACACATACTTAATATGGGTGCCGCCGTGTGGTTTCCGGCAGAGTAGAATAGGACCACTCCAAGTCCTCCAGTGGATGTAGAAGGCGACTTAGGAAATACAAGCTGAACAAAGCTTATAAACATCAATGAGACCTCTCCAACCCGTCTGGCGAGCGAGGAGAGTGTAGGCCAAGTCTTCTGGCGGCTCGGCTAAAGTGTGGCTCTGGTAGTACAGAGAAGGTCGTGCTCCTGCAGTGGAGACAAAAAGACCTGATGATGATGGTGATGAATCTAAACTATGAATCTATGATGGGCCAAAAATATTTTTCTTGTCATCATGCCTATTACATACATGTATTACTCACGTCTAGATAGGGCATTTTGGGTCTTGCAGCTCTAAGCCGATGAGCCCAGAGCCGCAAGACTCAATGGTTATTTTTAGCGAGAAGGTGGAAAGTAGAATCAAAGCAGTGATAATAGGTATAGGTAAGTCAAATGACACCGAACCAAGAAAACCTTCTACGACATCCACGTGAGGACTTGGAGTGGTCCTATTCTACTTTGCCGAAAACCACACGACGTGTTTTAATCTATCTCTGTCACAAACTCTAAGTACGAAAGAGATGGTAGGTAGAATTCGTCGCGGGTCACCTGTCTCTGTCGTACGTAGCGTTTGTGACAGAGATAGACTGAACCCGCAGCGTGTGCACGCGTCACTTATACTAAGATTTTTGAAGTGAAAACTTCTTTAGCGGCACTGTGCACTTTTTTTTGGATGGGTAAAAAATTTTAAACTCGCGTCAGGACACGTGACCTGATCGAAAATTCGTAAGACGGCGCAGGGCGCTTGCGCGAATGTTCGTGTGTGTTTATGTTACAGCGTGCTACGCGCATCCATGGATGGTGACAGCTGATGGCTCGACCGTCTGTGTAGTGGCCATACGGCTGTGTATTTGAAAATGATTTTGTTGAAAATAAATTTGGTCTTGCTTGTGACATTTGTGACAGACTGTGGTTCAGAAAAGATTTGAAATATTTTATACTGATAATTAAAGCAATTCGTGCAAAATTATTCCCTAACCATTCCAAAATATCAAAAATGCACAACGTTAATATTCAAGTTTTCACTTCTGCCGGCACTCCCAGAGTGCAACCCGTCGTTTTTTTTTCTTCTTTCCAGACTAGTATGGAAGGAACGATATAATTAGTTGTATAAAACGATCCTTAAAGGACTGCCTCCGTGGCCTAGGGGTCAAGGAGTTCGCCTTGTGATCCGGATGTTGTAGGTTCGAATCCCACTAGTAAGCATACTTTGTGAAAAGATGTTTCCAGTCTGGTCAGGATATTGCAGGCTTGAATCACTTGATTATCCGAAAAGAAAGATGATTCCGTGTTTCGGAAGGCACGTATCCCGAACGCCATCTAGCGTTTGATCGTCAAACTACCCATAAGGATTGGTTATGGTGTAGTACCCTTTGGGTTGCGGAGGTCAGACGGCAGTCGCTCTGTGTAAAACCAGTAACCTCGTCAAATCTCCTTGGTTACGTAGCGGACCCCGGGCTCTGAAGCACTGCTGAGGATGCAACCGGGAATACAGGAGAATGATGATGAAACCTCTTCACATCTGTACCTCTTTTTCCAATAATCCTTAACTTTTTTTTTCAGTATCGTCAGCCAGTGGCATCTCCGCGGGAATAACTAGTATAATAACGGTGATGTATTTATTATTGAGGCAATACTGACAAAAAAATAAAATGAGCTATTACTAGACTACTGCAATTTTTATTTCCCGCCTTTTTCTACTCGAGCATGACGCCAATCCTGAACATTTATACCTATTTATACTTACGTAGTAACTTATTACTAATCTGTGCTTATACTCCATTTGGTTAGGTATTTAAATAAATGTAAACAATCTTGACATGACTTTTTATCGAATTATATCTACACTTCATAAATCAATACCTTAGCAAATTACAAAGTATCTAATTATGTTTTTATATAATAAATTACATCATTACTTTGTAATTTGCAAAGGTATTGATTTATAAAGTGTATATTTCAGTAAAAAAACATGTCAAGATTGTTTACATTTATTTAAATACCTAACCAAATGGAGTATAAGCACAGATTAGTAATAAGTTACTACGTAAGTATAAATAGGTATAAATCGAAAGGAAAAGGATCGAACGAAGTCGCGGGCTTTGGCTAGTTAATATAATTATATTTTAGGAGTTATAACGGGCCATTGCCCGAACCTAACACTGCTTTAATGTATTTTTAATATTGGCGAAGAACTGTATTTTAGAATTTTCATGTTAATCGTTTTTTGATGGCAATTTATGCAAAACTATTCTAGATTTTGACTGTTGAATATTTTACAGTATTAAATTTACAAACATATTGGGTATTTCCTGGGTCGAAAATAATTTATTTAGTACTGGAATATATGTGGATTAAGGAAATAAAACATCAAAAAATAATGTCACTTGTCATATCATATCCATTTTCGATGTGATATTAGATTTATTATTGCGTAAAAACTGATATTAAGTGGGCTATGTTACTCCAACTGCCTCCGTGGTGCAGTGGTTAGAGCGTTCGGCTCGGTCGTGGGTTCGATTCCCGGCGGGGGCAACGACTTTGTGTTGTTGTCCTAGTTTGGTTAGGACATTGTAGGCTAATCACCTGATTGTCCGATAAGTAAAATTATCCGTGCTTCGGAGGGCACGTTAAGCCGTCGGTCCCGGTCACTGTCTTTGACATTGGTCGTTACCTAAAACCATGTCAGAGGCCTTTAAGGCGGTTTAAAACCTCTGACACTAGTGTTAGTCACTAACACACACGATACGAAGAAGACTCCAAGAAACTATGACGTCACCTGCCTGTCATCATCATCATTTCAGCCGCATAACGTCCACTGCTGGACATAGGCCTCTCCCAAGGAGTTCCAAAATGAACGCTCTAGAGCGACTTGCATCCAGCGCCTTCCAGCGACCTTGGTCAGGTCGTCAGACCACTAGCCTGTATTTCATAAAAATCCCATAGAAAATCTATGTTTTGACGTTTAGAAAAAGTATCTGATTTGACTTGTTCGAATTATCATCTTTTATTTGAACTAAACTGTATTGATTGCTTTTCAAACTTATCGCCCACCATGACGCTAAAAGTGGCTTTTGGGTCTTGCGGCCCTGGGCTCTGCATAGAACCGCAAGACCCAAAATGCTCTGTCTGCCCCATTAGGGATAAAGACCTGATAGTATGTATGTATGTATTTGAACTAAAACATCACATACGATACGACTATCATCATTATCAATAAATAAGAACTAGGTTCTTGTCGGTGAAGTTTTTTCCATGTCTCCCTATTTTCCGCTATAAGCTTGACCTCCCTATACGACACAATATTTGCCTTTTCTTTTACTTTCAATTCAATTCAATTTGTTTATTCAGTAACAATAATACATTGCGTTCGAATATAATATGTACACCTTAATATCTAATTACTTATTTTAACAATCCAATTTAAAGTGGCAAATCCGTTTTTTAACTAATTAAATAATTACACACACATATATAGAAATAGAAGCAATTAGAACTCTTCAACATTATAGCAGCACTTCTCAAGCAGTCATCTTCATCCATGAACGACCTTCTTGGTCTTCCTTTTCCTCTCTTGGCTTCCACTTTCCCTTCCATTATGTTATTTATGAAGTTGTCAAACGTACGATACGACTATAAAGATGTAGATATACGACTGTACCTATGTTATTTTCAGAGAGTTATTTACTATAAATTAAATATATAAAAAAATATAATAAAATAATGTATTAAAAAATTAGCCAATGCCCGCGACTTCGTTCGCATGGACTTTGTCTCTGGAAAACGCTCATCAGTCTGGACAACTTTTGCTAAGGCGACTTTTATATTTCTTATAGTTTAGCTGGACCATTATAGTTGTGCATCTGGTGTTCCATTTTCCAAAATCATTATTTTATACTCTAGATGTTGCCCAGGATTAACAGCTATATAACAAAAAAAGTTTCTTTCGAATCCGATAATTCCGAAGATTAGCGTGTACAAAAAGACACACAGACAGTATTTTTTTTTAATTCTTACTCTATCACTATGTCTCCATCGCCCCAAATTTTTTTTTTGGAAATATATTTATTGTACAGACACACTTTTTTAGTGTTTTACTATATGTATAGATTTAAACCGTTTAGGCCGTTTCTAATTTTTTCTTTTTTTAATTTCTAATTTAATTGTTTCCGCCGGAATATGGATATCAGCAAATTTTTTAACAAGGTACTTACCCACTTTATTCGATTTGTAAGTGTTAAGTAAGAAAAATACAATTTTACATAATTTGTGTTGGTATTACTTTCTAACACATATAATTTATGACTATACTCCATTTGGTTAGGTATTTAAATAAATGTAAACAATCTTGACATGTTTTTTTACTGAAATATACACTTTATAAATCAATACCTTTGCAAATTACAAAGTAATGATGTAATTTATTATATAAAAACATAATTAGATACTTTGTAATTTGCTAAGGTATTGATTTATGAAGTGTAGATATAATTCGATAAAAAGTCATGTCAAGATTGTTTACATTTATTTAAATACCTAACCAAATGGAGTATAGTCATAAATTATATGTGTTAGAAAGTAATACCAACACAAATTATGTAAAATTGTATTTTTCTTACTTAACACTTACAAATCGAATAAAGTGGGTAAGTACCTTGTTAAAAAATTTGCTGATATCCATATTCC
This sequence comes from Acrobasis consociella, assembly GCA_963555685.1. NCBI lineage: Eukaryota > Metazoa > Arthropoda > Insecta > Lepidoptera > Pyralidae > Acrobasis > Acrobasis consociella. The sequence continues at coordinate 7,687,018 of OY743132.1, read as the reverse complement.
GGCGGAAACAATTAAATTAGAAATTAAAAAAAGAAAAAATTAGAAACGGCCTAAACGGTTTAAATCTATACATATAGTAAAACACTAAAAAAGTGTGTCTGTACAATAAATATATTTCCAAAAAAAAAATTTGGGGCGATGGAGACATAGTGATAGAGTAAGAATTAAAAAAAAATACTGTCTGTGTGTCTTTTTGTACACGCTAATCTTCGGAATTATCGGATTCGAAAGAAACTTTTTTTGTTATATAGCTGTTAATCCTGGGCAACATCTAGAGTATAAAATAATGATTTTGGAAAATGGAACACCAGATGCACAACTATAATGGTCCAGCTAAACTATAAGAAATATAAAAGTCGCCTTAGCAAAAGTTGTCCAGACTGATGAGCGTTTTCCAGAGACAAAGTCCATGCGAACGAAGTCGCGGGCATTGGCTAATTTTTTAATACATTATTTTATTATATTTTTTTATATATTTAATTTATAGTAAATAACTCTCTGAAAATAACATAGGTACAGTCGTATATCTACATCTTTATAGTCGTATCGTACGTTTGACAACTTCATAAATAACATAATGGAAGGGAAAGTGGAAGCCAAGAGAGGAAAAGGAAGACCAAGAAGGTCGTTCATGGATGAAGATGACTGCTTGAGAAGTGCTGCTATAATGTTGAAGAGTTCTAATTGCTTCTATTTCTATATATGTGTGTGTAATTATTTAATTAGTTAAAAAACGGATTTGCCACTTTAAATTGGATTGTTAAAATAAGTAATTAGATATTAAGGTGTACATATTATATTCGAACGCAATGTATTATTGTTACTGAATAAACAAATTGAATTGAATTGAAAGTAAAAGAAAAGGCAAATATTGTGTCGTATAGGGAGGTCAAGCTTATAGCGGAAAATAGGGAGACATGGAAAAAACTTCACCGACAAGAACCTAGTTCTTAAATTTATTGATAATAATGATAGTCATATCGTATGTGATGTTTTAGTTCAAATACATACATACATACATACTATCACGTCTCTATCCCTAATGGGGCAGACAGAGCATTTTGGGTCTTGCGGTTCTATGCAGAGCCCAGGGCCGCAAGACCCAAAAGCCACTTTTAGCGTCATGGTGGGCGAGAAGATGGAAAAGCAATCAATACAGTTTAGTTCAAATAAAAGATGATAATTCCAACAAGTCAAATCAGATACTTTTTTCTAAACGGCAAAACAAACATTTTCTATGGGATTTTTATGAAATACAGGCAGTATGTCAGACGACCTGACCAAGGTCGCTGGAAGGCGCTGGATGCAAGCCGCTCTAGATCAGTCATTTTGGAACTCCTTGGAAGAGGCCTATGTCCAGCAGTGGACGTTATGCGGCTAAAATGATGATAATGACAGGCAGGTGACGTCATAGTTTCTTGGAGTCTTCTTCTTAACGTGTGTGTTAGTGACTAACACGAGTTTCAGAGTTTTTAAACCGCCTTAAAGCCCTCTGACATGGTTTTAGGTAACGATCAATGTCAAAGACAGTGACCGGGACCGACGGCTTAACGTGCCCTCCGAAGCACGGATCATCTTACTTATCAGACAATCAGGTGATCAGCCTATAATGTCCTAACCAAACTAGGACAACAACACAAAGTCATTGCCCCCGCCGGGAATCAAACCTGCGACCTCCGGGTATGAGCCGAATGCTCTAACCACTACACCACGGAGGCAGTTGGAGTAAAATAGCCCACTTAATATCAGTTTTTACGCAATAATACATCTAAAATCACATTGAAAATGGATAAGATATGACAAGGGACAATATTTTTTGATGTTTTATTTCCTTAATCCACATATATTCCAGTACTAAATAAATTATTTTCGACCCAGGAAATACCCAATATGTTCGTAAATTTAATACTGTAAAATATTCAACAATTAAAATCTAGAATAGCTTTGCATAAATTGCCATCAAAAAACGATTAACATGAAAATTCTAAAATATAGTTTTTAAATACAGTTTTTCGCGAATATTAAAAATACATTAAAGCAGTGTTAGGTTCGGGCAATGGCCCGTTATAACTCCTAAAATATAATTATATTAACTAGCCAAAGCCCGTGACTTCGTTCGCGTAGACTTTATGAAAATATGCTCATTCGGCAGAACAACTTTTGCTAAGACGTCATTTTTATAGTTTGGTTCAAAATCAATTATACCCTTATGTTGCCCAGGCTTAACAGCTACATAAAAAACTTTCATTTGAATCCGTTCAGTATTTTCGGAGTTTAGTGTGTATAAACAGACAAACAGACGCAGATTTTTTTTTTACTTTATTGCTTGCAGACGCAAAATTCTTACTCTATTGCTGTGTCTCTACGCCGAAAATATTATCTTTTGAAAATATATTCAATGTATAGATCACTCTTTTACTGTTTTATTATATGTATAGATTTTCTTTGTGTTTATAAATAAAAATAAGTTATTATCAAATATTATAAAGTACAATAAAATATAATAAAGTACTTCATTCAAGTGAATGTTTTTCATTCTTGAAAACAAGTCATTATTATAATTAAATTTAAATAAAAAAAAAAACAACGGACTTAATTTTCTTTCCTGAGTTTATTCCATATCTCCAAAATTGACGACCTCCGTGGCGTAATGGTCAACACGCTAGACCGCCAACTCGAAGGTCCTGGGTTCGATCCCCAGCCAAGGCAAGTTATAAAATATAGTATCGTTGAGTTAGTATCCCATGACACAAGTCTCGAACTTACTTTGGGGCTAGCTCAATCTGTGTAATTTGTATATTATATATTATTTAGTTATTATTTATTTATTTTATTTATTTATGCTCTTTGCTATAAGCCTATGGTAGATCAGTCAGAAAGGGTCGCAGCGGAGAGGATTTTTTATGACATTTATAAAAAATTTACCGGCCAAGTGCCAGTCGGACTCGCGCATGAAGTATTCCGTACCATTTTATATTTGCGTCCGACGTTTGAAGGGATAAAAAATCACGTTTGTTGTATGGGAGCCCCACTTAAATAACTACAACGTAGAAGGGACATACCCGTAATAAATCGAACCACGGGCTATGCTAGATCACTATATATAGTATAATGATAATAAATAAGTCAAAAATTGAAAACAAAACGACATTCTCATGCGAGTTAACCGGGCAGCTGCAAATATTTGTATGGAAATGTCCTTTTTTAAGTTTTGACTGTTATTTTAATTTCATTAGGCTGTACTGATCTACTATAGGCCGGGGTTCGATTAATTAAGGGTACGTCCCTTCCACGTTGTATACATACCTACACTCGAAAAACATAACCCTCCTTCTGGCGCAGTCGGATGAAAATACCCACATGAAAGCAGGAGGACATAACCTTGGTGTCGCAAGCCTGTAACTTAAAGATAACACAAATTACCATAAAACATTGTAAGTAGCTTCAAAGGCTTTAAATATTCAGCATAATTTATTTCTACCGTAGTACATCAAAGCCATGTTTTGCTATTTGACCGTTGGCCAAGGTACGTATAACACCAATAAATTCTATACGAACGACCTTTGCCATAACACGAACAAGTTTAAATTAAAAAAAAAGAAAGCATCCAAACAACAATCTAACTTCAACTTTATTACTTATAACTTATGGTGTGTTTTGGCTTAAATGTCGTTGGAGTTTTATTTTTTAATCGCCCTTGTTTCTTGGCACGTGCGTGCCTGCCCTTCTTGGTTTAATTCGAAATTTGAATTGGAATTTTGGGAGAAATGCCAAACTGCCAACCTAACGGAGTGGAGGGTTAAGGTGAAGTTACAAGGATTTTCAGAATCGTGAATTAATAATCTATACAGTATTTAAACAGTAAAAAAAAATGTGTCTGTACATTGAATATATTTCCATAAAAAATATTTCTGGCGAAGGAGACAAAGTAAAAGAGTAAGAATTTGAAAAAAAAGTCTGTCTGTTTGTACACGCTAATCTCCGGAAATACTAAACGGATTCGAATGAAACTTTTTTGTTATATAGCTGTTAAGCCTGGGCAACATATAGGGTATAATTGATCTTGGAAAATGGAACACCTGATGCAGAACCATGATGGTCCAGCTAAACTATAAGAAATATAAAAATGATGCCTTAGAAAAAGTTATTCAACCTGATGAGCATTTTCTGGAGTCATAAAGTCCACGCGAACGAAGTCGCGGGCTTTGGCTAGTAATAAAATAAACTAATATTTAGGTTCAAAGAAAAATTGTAGGTGTGTTCGAATTCATCAGGTTTGATGAAGGGTTCCGTAGTAAACAAGGAACCCTTATAGTTTCACCATGTCTGTCTGTCTGTCTGTCTGCGGTTTTACTCAGAGACATAAGTACTAGAAAGCTGTCATTTGGCATGGGTACCTATGTATATGAATCATGCTAAAAAAGTGGTAAAATAAATTATTGAAAAAAAAATTTTTTTAGGGTTTATAATCACTGATTTTTTTCTAGACTTACCCATTGTGTGGGTTATCGTTGAAATATTGGGAGCTTGGGAACACCATTTTTCGATTTAGGGACCCGTTTCTAATTTTTTGTTAGAATCAAGTGTCCTCCCGTCTATCTAGAGAGAGAGAGACAGACAGAGAAACACGCGCACGCCGCACGGCTTAAAGTGGTTTGTGACTGCATATTTATTTATTTAATGTTTTTAAATCATCGACTTCCGTTAATACATTATCTTATCTTATACCTTTAAACGAGCAATTTTTGTATATTTATTTATTTATATGTTTATATATTTATAAATTTCTGTGATGTTGAAAACGGCTAACGATTTTGATGAAAATTGGTACATGCCCCCATGTACCAACCAGTTTTCGGGGGTAAATATTAGTCTTATGTTTGGGAAAACGCGTGTTTTCGAGTTTTCACGCGTTTTTCTTTTCACGCATAATATGGTCGCTAATTTCGTCGCGCCGGCCGCCATCGGTTTAGCTCAGAGGTTAAGGATGCAGACCCGCAAGAAAAAGTGTTACGGGTTCGAATCCCACTCGGTGACTTACTTTTGTTTTTTTTGTATGTTCAAGTTCATATATAATTTTTTATTTTGTATTGTTTTTAGACATGTTTAAAAAAATTTAGTTAATGTTTGAGATGTAACCGAGCAAAGCTCGGTCACCCAGGTACTAATGTCCTTAAGTGAACGAAGCAAATGTGACTACGTTTCAACTTCGGCAAAAATTCTTTCGTATCAAAATTTCAGATTTCCTGTTTGCATTTGATCTCACCTAATGGTCGTATTTCTCAAACGATTCTCGTGAAATATTGTGAGCAGGTTTGGTTCGATATTTATGTAGAACTTTTTCCTCAAACCAGTTTTTATAAATTTTTCAATACGCCGAAATATGTGGTTTGACTGCAACTAGGGTTACCATTTAGGAATTTGAAAAATCCTGGCAAAAAGCCGGACATTTCGATAGAAATCCGGACTTTTTAAAAAAATATAAAAATTAATACATTTACCGAAAACTACTTTTACGTAAGATAAGAATAGTAATAGTTTAACGTAAAATAATCAAACTTAACCCAAGTCAATTCAATTCAATTCATTTATTTCTTAAACAATGGAAATTGTGTTAGAAATTACAAATATATAAAAATAAATTAAAAATTAATACATAAAAATTCAATAATAATTATAAAATAAAGTTAAAAACGATAAAAAAATAATTTGAGAATGTCGAGTAAAGTTTTAGAATTCGTCAATAGTGTAGCAGCACTTTTTCAAAAGAAGATCACGCAACTTAGACTTAAACACTTGATAACTACTAATATTCTTTAGTTCCACAGGTAATCTGTTGAACAGTTTAATGGCTTGGTGCTGTGGTAAGTTTGATTATTTCACGTATAACTATTTTTGTTTTGATTGAAGAAAATATGTTTGAACTATTTGATTGTTTGCAAATTTCACGGTAGAAGATTTTTTGTTAAAGAAGATTTTATATTTTGTTTTTTGATAAATAAGAAGTTCGTTCGATTTGATATATAAAAAAAAACGACGGGTTGCACTCTGGGAGTGCTGGCAGAAGTGAAAACACAGCAGTATGGCCACTACACAGACGGTCAAGCCATCAGCTGTCACCATCCATGGATGCGCGTAGCACGCTGTAACATAAACACACATGAACATTGGCGCAAGCGCCCTGCGCCGTCTTACGAATTTTCGATCAGGTCACGTGTCCTGACGCGAGTTTATAATTTTTTACCCATTCCAAAAAAAGTGCACAACGCCGCTAAAGAAGTTTTCACTTCAAAAAAAAACGTTTTATTACTCACATTCTATAACTCCGGACAAATAAAGGACCGGACAAAGTCCGGACAGCAGTTTTGAAGTCCAGACATGTCCGGACTAATCCGGACGGAAGGTAACCCTAACTGCAACAAACAAGTGTTGGAACTTTTTTGTCACTCCTTTTATTTTATTTTTTTATTTTTTATTAAGACGCATCTTTTTTGTCCGATAACCTTGTACGAGTCTACAGCTTAGGGCCACTTTTAAATGACTTTCTTTAAAGTTCTTTTTTTTTACTGACTTCTAAAAAGCAGGAGGTCATCAATTCGTCGCGAATTTTTTGTATGTTCACTTTATTCGAAGACGCTTGGATCGATTTGGAAAATTATTTTTTAGTTTGAAAGAGTATACTTATTCTCATAGAAAATTTATTAAAATCGGTTTGGAGGGCATACTAACTACTACATAAGAAATTTTACCAAAATAGGTATTGTAGTTTGGGGGTGCAGGCGGTTTTTTAATTTAGAAAAAATATTATTAGCTACGGTGTGCTACGAAAACCAATGCCTTTAATCTCTCTCTGTCCAAAGACAACTTTACATCCTTGTAGGTTGAAACATTAATTTGATCTTTTAGTCATACTTATATTATAAAGGCAAAAGTTTGTGAGTGTGCGTGTGTATGTTTGTTTCTTTTCCACACGCAGCGGGCTAGACCAATTTTAATAAAATTTGGTAACATTATAATTCTTTAATATAATATTACGCAAACGGGAAAATATTCCCAGTGAAATGTAATTGTCCAGAGGCGGGGAGCACTGGAGTACTGTGATACAGGCTCTGCCTTCATCAGGCTCCAGTCTCCTCCAATCTGCACTATAAAAACCCTGTATTTATTGTTTTTATTGTAATAAGTTATATGTTGTGTAGATTGTTGGCGAAAATAAACTGCTTTTTATCTTAACACATAGGCTACTTTTTCCGCAGGTAACACCCCGGGACGCAGCTAGTTGTTTTATGAAACTAGATCCAGGTCTTCCTTTGCATCTTTTTCAAAAATAGAAGATTTTTCCCCAAGTTACTTCGCGCCAGATGTTACTTGTCATACATACATACATACATAATATCACGCCTGTTTCCCGCAGGGGTAGGCAGAGACTATGGACTTCCACTTGCTACGATCCTGACAAACCTCTTTTGCTTCATCTAAACTCATCAATCTCTTCATACATGCCCTTCGGTTACGGGTACTTTTTACCTCTCCTTTTTTTAGAACGTCTGCAATTTGGTCGCAGAAAGTTCGCCGAGGCCGACCTTTTCCTACTGTTCCCTTCACATTCGTCATATAAATATTTTTCGTCAATCTCTTTTCATCCATCCTTTCTATATGCCCAAACCATCTTAACATCCCTTTCTCTATTTTTGTCACAACATCCTCTTTTACTCCACACCGCTCCCTTATGGCATCATTCCGTATTCGATCTTTCAAAGTAACACCACACATACTCCTCAGCGCTCGCATTTCAACTGCATTTATTCTACTTTCATGCTTTCTCTGCCATACCCAACTCTCACTACCGTACATTAAAGTAGGTATCAGTACTCCTTTATGAACAGCGAGACGTGCCTTGTCTGATACCTTCCTACTGCTCATAAAGGAATGCAACGCTCCATTCACTTGGTTACCCGCATTCACTCTTTTTTCAACATCACCCTCGTGCTTACCATCCCTTGTAAACATACATCCCAAGTATACAAACTCTTTCACTTGCTCAACTTTCACCCCATTTATTAAAATATTGCATTCTGTTGCACTATCGTCCTTTTCAAACACCATAACTTTGGTTTTACTGACATTAACTTTCATACCCTTTTTCTCTAATGCATCATTCGTAACAGCTATCATCTTCTGTAATTCCTCCTCTGAGTCCGCAAGTATTACTTGGTCATCGGCATAGAGAAGGCATTTGATTAATAACTCATCCATTCTAACACCACATTCATCATCTTTCAAATCTGTCAAACAACTGTCCATGAATAAGTTGAACAGCCAAGGCGACGCTACACATCCCTGTCTAACACCTTTTTCGATGTTAAACCAGTCTGTGTATTCGCCGTCAATTCTGACACAAGCACTGGAATTCCTATAAAGAGATTTCAGTGCTCGGATCAGATGGCTGCTCAGCCCATACGCAGACAATGTTGACCACAATTCATTTCTCACTACTCTGTCATAGGCCTTTTCTAAATCTACGAAGATGCAATAGACTTTTCGACCTTTGGCCAAAAGCTTCTCTAAAATGCATCTTAAAGAAAAGACCTGATCCGTGCATCCCATACCCTTTCTAAATCCCGCTTGTACATCCCATAACTTCTCTTCGGTATTTTTCACCACCCTTTCTATCAAGACCTTTGCATACAATTTGCCGACAACGCTGAGAAGACTAATGCCTCGATAATTTTTACAGTCTTGCTGTGAACCTTTTCCTTTATACAGCGGTACAATTACCGCATTGCACCAATCTTTTGGCACCACACAGTTTTTAAAACAAAGATTGAAAAGGTGACACAACTGACTTGCTACTATGCCCTGCCCAGCCTTCAGCATTTCGACAGTAATCCTATCATACCCTCCAGCTTTTCCCATTTTCATACTATTTAATGCTTTCACTACTTCATCCACACTTATTTCCTCATCATAATTTTGCATATCACTCTCTTGTGCGTTATTTTCAGGCTCCGGTACTCTCATTTCATCTTTTTCAAACAGTCCTTCAAAATATTCCTTCCATCTATCTACTACACTCTGTAACCCAACTAATAATCTTCCATTCTTGTCTCTGATCTTGTTTAACTCAGAGGTCGTATTTTTACCTCTAGCTGTTTTAACGCTCTTCCAAAAATATTTAATATTACTTTTAAAGTCTTGAGACAACCTTATATCAAAATCATCCTTTTGTTCTTTTTTCTTCTCTTTTACTATCTCTTTCACAATCACATTCATCCTCTTATATTCTTGCTTTGCTGCAAATACATCACTATCCCTTGCATTCTGATTTCTTCGATCAGCTCGTACTGACAACCAATCCTTCCATGCTTTCTTCTTCTTTTTTACAGCGTCTTGTACTTCCTTGTCCCACCATACATTTACCACATCCTTGCCTTTTCTTCTTTTTGTCATACCGCATACATCAATAGCGGTATCAATCATTCCCTCTTTTAATACTGTCCACACGTTTTCTATCTCACATTCGTCCTCTATTCCTTTAAATTTTTCTATTAGTATTGATTTATATTTCTTTTTTGCATCTTCCTCTTGTAATTTCTCAACTTTTATCCGTTCCAACCTGTTGGAGGGGTTAGATATAAAATTTCGCCATTTTTTAAAAATGTTTCTAGTTTTACAGATTACCAAATAATGATCTGTAGAAATCCCTACTCCACGGTAAGACCTTGTATCAGTCACATTCTTTTTCATTCTTTCGTCCACTATTATAAAATCAATCATACTCTTCACTCCGTTTTCCTCCCTTGTGTACATGTGAATCTTTTTGTGATCAAACATAGTGTTTGTCACACAAAGATTCTTTTGCAGACATACCTCAAGCAAACTTTTCCCATTTTCATTTTCCCTTTCATCGCCAAACAAACCCAATACCTTTTCATAACCATCTCGCTTAATACCAACCCATCCATTAAAATCACCTAGCATAACTATCTTCTCATTGTCTTTGCAACCACTCAAAACATCATTCACACTATCCCAAAATTCCTTTCTTTCTTCTTTATTTCTTTTAGACTTACCTTCTGTAGGCGCATACGCTCCCAATATAAATATTCGATTCAACCCAACTTTCATTCTAATCCAGACAAGTCTTGAACTTACAAATTCATACTCACTCACACACTCTGTCATTCTTTTGGAAAGGATGAGGCCAACTCCTTGACAGCCTTTGGCGGTTTCTGGTACTCCTGACCAATATGCCGTAAATGAACCACTCTCAGTGGTTCCGCATCCTTTCCGTTTCGTCTCATTTACACACAGCACATCAATCTTTCTTTCACTCATCATCTGATATACCTCATCTATTTTACCATTCATTCCTCCTCTTATATTCAAAGTAGCCAAGCGGCTGTCCAAAGACCGCTTTTCGCACCTGCGGAAAACGGGACGTGACGGGTTGCGAACCGCGTCGCCGCCATACTGATTGCTTAAATGTTTCTGGATCATTGCGTTCCCACGAGTAATGGGGATCTATTCGGTCGCACCTGACAGAGCCCCTTGTCAGGCGAAGGCTAGCCTTGTTCTGGGGGCGCCCGACCCCAGGGTAAAACAGCACGCTCGAGACTAGGCTCGCCCCTAGCCACGCATCCCTCGGCACGGCAGACCTTGGATTGGCATGGAAAAAGAAGGCAGGGAGAAAGTAACATATAAAGAGATATAAATATATAAGGACAGGATTAATTGGGATTGGGATAGGACAAAAGGTTAAGGGATACTACTGACTCGGAAGACAAAAGGAGTGAGTCCACAGCAGCTCGGGAGGCCGGGTCCGCGTACCCGTATGACATATCCATTAAACTACCGGACTGGTAATTTAGGAATGGCACCCCTGACCAGTTACTTGTCATACCTTACTAAAGTCGCCGATACTACATGCAAAGGTTGCCGACACTGCCGTATGTTTTTAATAAATGAGGACTGGCCAGCACGACTTATTTCTTGGTATATAGCCTTCTTAGAGTTCAACCACTTTGTTAAAAAAAAACTTGAGTCATCGTTCTTTAATTAAAAATAAGTTTTCATGTTTACAATACATAAGTAATTACTTATTTACATTTTTGTAAACGTTTTAACTTTCAAGAATCACTAACGTAAGGTGGATTAATTGAATAAGGAGGAGCGTCAAACTTTTAAAGAAATCTTCACGTTTCTGGGGACCGAGCTGAGGTGCTATTTTTCAAACGCGGAGTCATTAAACGAACGATTTTTTGTATGGAAAAACCATTCGTTTAGGTGACTCCCCGTTTCAAAAATAGCACTTCTGGTGCGCAGAGTTTTTGGCGGGAAGTCAAGGGGTTCAGTTGGAGTTTGCTTTAAATTGTTTTGCAAATTGATTCTTGTGGACTTTATAATATGAAATTGGTGTAGTTTGATGTTATAAATGCCCATTCTGAACAATATGTGAAATGTTTAAAGTGGACAATCATAGTGCGGCTGTAGTGATATTTATTTGCGGACTGTGGTGGGCGTCCTTAGGCGCCGTACGCCACTCAATCGGCTATAAAATTGAATACCAGTGGACTCGTATAGATTTGTCGCCAGAAGCTCCCCTGAAGCTATCAAAGGACCTATACCAACCTTTGATTGTATATGTATATTTACTTCACATCAAAATTTAAAAAAAAAGAGCTGGTGCGCATTTTGGCCAAAGAAAGTCTGACTATCTTTGTGTTTTTTTTAGTAATTGGATAATTCGTAAATTAAATATCCATTATATATTATATATGTATAGGCAAGCGAAGCGTTGGACACCCACCCACAAGGTGGTCTGACGACCTGACCTCACTGTCGCTGGAAGGCGCTGGAAGCAAGCCGCTCTATAACGGTCATTTTGGAAATCCTTGGGAGAGGCCTATGTCCAGCAGTGGACGTTATGCAGCTGAAATGATGATGATGATATATATTAAACTAGCTGTACCCGCAGGCTTCACTCCCCGTGAAAATTCCAGGATAAAGAGTACCCTATGTTCTTCCCCGAGTCTCAAACTATATCCATACCGAATTTCATCCAAATCGGTTCAATAGTTTAAACGTGAAGAGCTAACAAACAAACAAATACACAAACTCACTTTCGCATTTATAATATTAATAAAATAAAATAAATAATTAATTAATAGTAGCAAAGCAATAGCATTAGTAGCATTTATAATATTTATATTAAATAAAACATCAAACGTTAATCACATAGACCAATCTTAAAACATAACCCTCCATTTTAGCCGTATGGTTAAACTTTAATACGGTAGGTAACCTAGCTCGTGAGTGAAAAGGTCGGAAAATTAAAAGAAAATTACACGCTACATGTCTGACGACGTAGGTGTTGAGTTTCTTTGCTATGGCCAGTGGTTCCCAAAGCCAAAGATGATGTAATTACTTACGTAACAGATACCCAACGCCATATATAAACTATTGGGGGGCCCGTAAGTAGGCAAAACTGGAGTTGCGGGGTAGGCACACAGAGACGGCAGCACACACGACTAGCAAAAAAGTGACAAAGGACGTGTTGAATATGCTTTAAAAATATTCATTGCATTTCATATAAGTCATATTCAATTAATTAGAGTACTGTAGTAGTAGAGTAGTAACGATTTCTACTGGCGAAGATCTGCTGTCTCAAATTTCCCATAGCCGCCTTGAAAAGTGGATCGACCGTAATTGGAATTAATTTCACCCACAACAGCAAAAAGGCATGGTCTACTGTCCGGAAACTAACAAATGAGGCACCCGCCGTAGCCAAACCAAGTAAAGTTACAGCTAATCAGATTGCCCACCAACTCATTCTGAACGGCAAACCTCCAAATCGCACTCGCTGTCCACCATCTCCAGACGAAACTGTAACTACCAACAATAGTATAAGTAAAGATATAACGCTCAATGAAATGATAGACACAATTCAAACTTTAAAAACAGGTAAAGCCTCTGGTTTGGACAACATTTCCGTAGAACAAATTAAACACCTTGGTCCCGTTGCAATTTCCTGGCTCCTCCAAATGTACAACAATATACTTCAGTCTGCCCAGATTCCTCGTCTTTGGAGAAAAACTAAAGTAATTGCTATCCCTAAACCAGGCAAGCCACTTGATGACCCAAAAAGTTTCCGCCCAATTTCACTACTATGTCATACTTTTAAGCTCTTTGAGAGACTCCTATTGAGCCGCTTGACAACAGCTGTAGATTCAAAACTAATTCTTGGCAAATCTTGTACTAGCCAGACCCTGAAACTCACTCAATTTATTGAGGACGGCTTTGAGAACCGCCTTGTCACTGGAGTGGTATTTGTCGATCTTTCAGCGGCGTATGACACAATAAACTTAAGACGACGACTCATGACAGGTGATATGCAATTTGTTAAAGTCCTAAGTGAACTTCTGCATAATCGAAGATTCCAGGTTCACCTTGCATCAGACCAAAGCAGATAGAGACTACAAAAGAATGGATTGCCGCAGGGCAGTGTGTTGGCTCCGATGCTTTTTAATATTTATACGAACGATCAGCCGCTGCCTCAGAATACAAAAAGCTTTATTTACGCTGACGATCTGGCATTGGCCACTCAAACTTAGTCATTTGAGGAATCTGAAACAAACCTGACTGCAGCACTCGACACCTTGGATAAATATTACACAGAAAATTGCTTAAAACCCAATCCATCCAAAACTGAGTCATGTTTGTTTCACATACTCATTCGGCATCACGCACGATGAACCTTCAATGGCGTGGTATCTCCATCTCCCATAACAGCTACCCAAAATATTTAGGTGTGTCGCTAGATCGTTCCCTGACCTATAAAGAAAACTGTCTTAATGTCAGACAAAAAGTCTGTTCAAGAAACAACTTGCTCTACCGCCTCACCACCTCCAGATGGGGTGCTGCTCCCAGTGCTTTGCGCACAACTGGCTTGGCCCTCTGCTTTACGGCAGGTGAATATGCCCGCCCAGTATGGAGTAGATCATGCCACGCCCGGCAGGTGGATGTAGCACTCAATGAAACATGCCCGATAATAACTGGTTGTTTGATGCCAATTAACTCCGCTTGACATGTTATATCCGCTTGCTGGCGTGGCCCCACCTTGTGTCCGCAGAGAGGCTACCTGTGCCGCTGAACGAGGAAAGCAGGAGTTAGATTCCCGACATCCACTCTACCAGCATGAACCAGCCCCTAAAAGACTAAAAAGCCGCCATAGTTTCTTGCAAAGCACAAAGTCCCTGGACTGTGATATCAGAGAAGCCAGGATAAAACTCTGGGAAAGGGGCCACACTGTACCCAATTTTATTTTACCAAAAGAGGAACTGCCACCTGGACATGATTAGCCCTGGCCTGCTTAGAAATCGCTCAATAGGCTGCGTACCCAAGTAGGTCGATGTGGAGAGCTTTTGTCCAGGTGGAAGATAACTGATAGCTCTCAAAACGTGTGCGAGTGTGGCTTCTCCCCACAAACTATGGCGCACCTGCTTTCCTGCCCCGGGTGCCCTACTTCCTGCACCCTGGACGACTTATATGTGGCTACTGACGACGCCATCAGAGTAGCTCAATATTGGGCTGATAGAATATAAATGAAAACGGGTTGACCATCGACACGCCAAGAAGAATTAGAGTACTACTTTATTTAAATAATATGAATAAAAGATTTTAATTATTGCCATAAGGCGCCATCTAGTGACAAGGAAGAGAAATAATGATGTTTTGTAAGGCGATGGGCAGGCCAGGTCGTCCGACTACCTAGTTGGTGTCGTACGCTGCATTTACCGGTACGTGTGTATGTTGTGGCATTTGACCTAATGGTAGGTTTAACTTTATAGGTCAACTGTGTTTTTTTTTATAGTTAGTAACTACGACTAGGTCGTAGAACATTCCAAAGAAGGTTGACGTCAGGCAAGCGGCTGATCGTAAAACCAAATCGTTTAAAATATTGGAAAAAAAGACGTGATAATAATGTATCTGAATAAAAAAAAAGTTTTAGCGCGTTCCTGGTTGTATCAGCTGTGCTGCTTTGAAGCCCGGGGTGCGCTTTCTGTTCTCCAAATATAATATGCATGTCAATAAATATAAAATAGAAATCATTTATTCACAGACAATTAAAGTCCATAAAAACTAACATACAAATTTTATATGTAAAATAAAGTTGAAAAAAAATCAAGTCAATCTAACCGAAATCGATAAGTAGCTGGAACATCCACATTTGTAAATCAATTAGCCAAGTTTCTAGCAACTCAAATCAGAAACTTTTTTCTAAACGTCAAAACAAACATTTTCTAATAGACAGGACTTATGACGTCATAGTTTCTAGGAGTCGAAAACCGCCTTAATATCAGATTTTTCGCAATAATAAATCTAAAATCACTTTGAAAATCATCATCATTTCAGCCGCATAATGTCCACTGCTAGATATAGGCTCCTCCTAAGGATTTCCAAAATGACCAAGCTAGAGCGGCTTGCATATAGTACCTTCCAGCGACCTAGGTCAGGTCGTCGGACCACCTTGTGGGTGGGTGCCCTACGTTTTGCTTGCCAGTACGTGGTAGTCATTCGAGAACCTTTTTGACCCATCGGCCATCGGTTCGTCGTGCTATGTGTTCCGTCCACTGCTATTTCAATGAGCTATGCCGCTGGGTTATGTCAGTGACTTGAGAAACTCCGAGCATAGCCCTCTCCATAGCGCGTTGCACGACCTTGAGCCTTCTTATGAGACCCAAAGTAGGGACCATGTTGAAAATGGATATGATCAATGACAAGTGACATAATTTTTCTATTACTGTACTAAATAATTTCTTTTTGATGAATGAAACTTCCTAATTCTTAAAAAAAAGTAATAGAACCGATAAAAAGTTTGGGCACCACCGCCCTCCATGTTTGTCTATGCACACGCTGTCATGTCACAGTCCCCCGTTTTCCCGCCTTTCATGTGATTAAAGAAAGGTTAAGAAATTGCTTTTCGCCGATGAAGAGAAATTACTTCGTGTTTAATTTTGTATGAAAGGATTAATGTTATAAATGTTAGGAAAGTTTAGGCAAATAAGATATTTCAATAAATCATTGGATCCATTTTTGAAGCGCGGAGTCACTAAACTAACGGTTTTTTAATGGGAAAAATCATTTGTTTAGTAACTTAAAAATAGCATTCCAGCTCTTGAACACAATATGACATGGCACATGAAACAATTTGAAACCATTCGTTGTCGTAGGTATCAAAAATGGCAGTCCAGCTTTTGAACACAATATGACATGATACAACTTGTTTCTTTTAAGCTAAGTATGCATTTGGTTTTTGAACTTATAAAAATACATACATATTTTCACGGCATACATATTATAAATTCTTTTAAAATAGTTGACTGCAAATTGTAGTTTAAGCATAAGTGCATATTTGTATTGTAAAAAAAACTTGAATAAAAAAAAAATTACTTTGACTACACGATCTTTGAATTATTTTTTATTAGCGTAAGTATAGATGTATTCCACCCACAATATAGGACTGTATCTTTTATTATTTAATATACATAGTTTTTTTTGTTAAAAGTTGTATTTTATTGGCACTTTATGTTGTATCCGGAAGGCACAAACAAACATAAAACAACAAGCTAACAAAATAATAAGCGGCCAAGTGCGAGTCGGACTCGCCCATGAAGGGTTCCGTAGTAGCAAATAACATAATATAAAAGTCTTGTAGTATGTTTTTTTACATTTTTATATTTAAGTTGATTGAATGAAAGGCAAATTGCAGTTTATGACATATTAAAAAAAAAACTACTTACTAGATCTTGGTCAAACCAATTTTCGCTGGTAGTTTTCATGGTAATGAACATCATATATTTTTTTTTAGTTTTATCATTCTCTTATTTTAGAAGTTACGGGGGGGTCACACTTTTTTCCACTTTGGAAGTGTCTCTCGCGCAAAGTATTCGGTTTAGAATAAAATTATATTAGAAACCTCAATATCATTTCTGAAGACCTATCCATAGATACCCCACACGTATGGGTTTGATGAAAAATATTTTTTTGAGTTTCAGTTCTAAGTAGTTATGGGGAACCCCCAAAATTTATTGTTTTTTTTCTATATTTGTGTCAAAACCTTAATGCGGTTCACATAATACATCTACTTACCAAGTTTCAACAGTATAGGTCTTATAGTTTCGGAAAAAAGTGGCTGTGACATACGGACGGACAGACAGACAGACAGACAGACAGACATGACGAATCTATAAGGGTTCCGTTTTTGCCATTTGGCTACGGAACCCTCAAAACTATGAAAAGGTATCAACATTATCAACTTTCAACATTTCTTAGTAACTTGGTATGTACTTTCTGAACGTAATTACGATGATGGTGAGTGGTCACACAAACAGCGATGTTTTATATAAAAAAGTTTTTTTTTAAATACTTAATGAAAAAAATTTCACGAGAATCAGTTGAGAAATGCAACCTGTAGGCGAGAAATGCAGGCATCCGAAATCCCAGATTCGGACCCATGACAGGAAATAATTTTTGCCGAAAGCTAAAATACAAATTCGCTCGCTCGGTCAATATTTTTACTAATATTATAAATGCAAAAGTGAGTATACGTATTTTTTTTAAATAAGATAGATTTATTGAGAAAAAAGAAATAACAACAAAAAAACTTAACTAAACTAAACTAAATTAAACTAAACTATAAAATAAACTAATACTAAATTAGGTTAAATTAAAAAAATCTCATCTTGTCCATGCGGCATGGTTGCAAGAACGCTGGCTGCGTTTTCTCGCTGGATAGCAATGCTGATCCGTTGAGCGAAAAAAAAGCCAGCCCTCTTGTCACATGCAGCGGCTATACGTATTTGTTTGATTCTTACCACTTTACGCTTCAACCACTGAACCTATTTAGATGAAATTTGATATGGATATAGTTTGATACCCAGGGAAGGACATAGGATAGTTTTTATCCCGAAATTCCCAGGGGAGCTAAGCCCGCGGGCACAGCTAGTAATTCATAACTTTTCAAAACTAAAAACCGACTTCACCCCCAAACTACACGGCCGATTTTGATAAAATTACTATAGCACTATCTCGCAAGTATACCCTTTCAAATAAAAAAAGAATTTTCCGAATCGGTTCAGGCGTCTTCGAATAATCGATGAAGATACATAAAAAATCGCGACGAATTGACCTCCGTTTTTAGGGTTCCGTACCCAAACGGGACCCTATTACTAAGACTTCGCTGTCTGTCCGTCTGTCCGTCTGTCTGTCACCAGGCTGTATCTCAAGAACCGCGATAGCTAGACAGTTGAAAATTTCACAAATTATGTATTTCTGTTGCCGCTATAACAACAAATACTAAAACCAAAATAAAATAAATATTTAAAGGGGCTCCCATAAAACAAATAAGTTTTTTTTGCCCTTTTTGCTCGATATCAATAATGGCAACAGGCACTTGAAATATTCACAAAATACTCAGTCGTATTTTTATTTTAATAATAAATAATAAATAAATTAAAATAAAATAAATATTTAAGGGGAGCTCCCATACAAAAAACTTGATTTTCATAGATAATGGTACGGAACCCTTCGTGCGCGAGTCCGACTGGCACTTGGCCGGTTATTATTTTGGAGATCGTTTCAAAAGAACTTTAAAGTCATATACTAGTGGCTCTGTGAATTGTAGACCTCGTGAGTGACTCCCAACCCGTTGGACAGGGTGGCCAACTTGGAGGTATACATCTTTTTTTTGCCGCCATTTTGTTTTGGCGGTAAATATGTCAGTTGTTGCATAAATATTGTTTTGTGTATATACGGCAAATTTATTATGGAGCGTTTTTCGACGGAACAACGTGTTTTAATTATTAAAATGTTTAACGAAACATCAAAAAGAATGTTTCCCGGTCGATTAATTTCGTGAAACGGTGACATTGATTGGTCCCCAAAATCGTCTGATTTAACAGCTCCTGACTTTTTTGTGGGGCTATCTAAAGGGACGTCTATGCTAACAGGCCAATGAACCTTCAGCAATTAAATCAAAATATTCGAGACACAGTCACTGAGATAACGTAGGAAATGTGTGAAAATGCGATGAAAAGGGTTCACATCTGTGATGCTGCTAGAGGTGGACATTTGTCTGACATTATTTTCCATGTTTAACTGCCGGCCCTAAATATTATATTTAACAAGGAATACTTGATATATTTTATATTTCATAGAATAAAAAAACAAAACTAAAGTGTATACCTCTTATTTGGCCACCCTGTAGTTTATCGGACAAAAAGTTGCGTCGTAATAAGAGTATGTAACAAAAAAATTCAATAACCGGCCAAGTGCGAGTCGGACTCGCGCACGAAGGGTTCCGTACCATTATCTATAAAAATAAAGTTTTTTGTGTCCTTAAATATTTATTTTATTTTAATTTTTTAATTTATTATTAAAATAAAAATACAACTGAGTATTTTGTGAATATTTCGAGTGCCTATCTGTTGCCATTATTGATATCGAGCAAAAAAGGGCAAAAAAATCGCGTTTGTTGTATGGGAGCCCCCCTTAAATATTTATTTTATTTTGATTTTAGTATTTGTTGTTGTAGCGGCAACAGAAATACATAATTTGTGAAAATTTTAACTGTCTAGTTATCGCGGTTCTTGAGATACAGCCTGGTGACAGACAGACTGACAGACAGACAGACAGCGAAGTCTTAGTAATAGGGTCCCGTTTTTACCCTTTGGGTACGGAACCCTACAAACTAGTTTGTTGTAACCTTGGCGCAAGGAGGCTTTTTAAGGTGGAACTAGTCGATACTTTTTCTATACAAATTGCGGAGGGGATTTCCTCCACTGTTTGACATTGTACATCCAAAGTTTAGCAAGATATCGTTTTGTCTCATTATAAATCTTGTCATTATAGATACAGAATAGTAAAATAAAAAGCCATTAAAAAGTTATGAGCCATCAAAGATTAGTTTTTCTTGCTTATTTTTACGCAACGTTCGGTAAAAGTCACAGCACAGCACACTTATCAACTCGGAAAGGGATCGACACCGTATCGCCATGGTATCGCCTTTCGCCGCGCGGTCAACCAGGCGTCAACCTGACGTAGGCACGTAACCAAACAGGCTCAGCTTCGGTACGTCGACTCGCGGTCGACTCGACTACGGCTGGGCGATGCCGCGCTTACCGCTCGCCGGCCGCTCTGGTCTGGCTGGCACTAGACCGAAACGGATCATTTTAAACGTAAAGTGTAGCGCACAGTTATGTCTCGGTTCACAATACGCGAGTTGGCAACCGTAGCCATCAATTTTTGTTTATCTACAAATAAATAAAACGCGGGTGTGAGGAAACGGAGAGACGTCAGCTCGCATACGGAGAGGCGTAAGCGCGCGGACGACGAGCCGCAAGCGCGGGGACCGCTAGTTGACCGACCAGCAAAGCGGTTCGTGAGCTGGTCCCGAGGCGAGGCGTTTACGTTACGAATCCGAATAGTGTGCGTTGAAGTAGGAAGCTTCATACAAAGAATACTGAGCTGCTCGAGTTGATACGTTTACGTTCCGTTTACGAGTTGATAAGTGTGCTGTGACCTTAAATAAGCAATATAATAATTATTAAAGATTATAATAAACTTTATTTGTTATTGATTAAGGCAGTAGTTTTTGCTTAAATCCCCTTTTCCCAAATGACTTTACGTATTTTTTTACGCGCTCGATTTCCTACTTTGTCGCTCCGTTTCACCACACTGCTTTCGTCGCCACAATGTTAGATGAAAAAACATGCTTTTAGGCCACGCCCACCTGTGAGTTCGAGCCTGCGAATAGTTCAACCTTGGAGATCTCCCCACGGAGGCTACTTTTTCGCTCAACGGATCAGCATTGCTATATACAGCGAGGAAACGCAGCCAGCGTTCTTGCAACCATGCCGCATGACAAGATGTCATTTTTTTTTAGTTTAGTTTATTTAGTTATTTAGTTCAGTTTTATTTATCTTTATCTCTATTCTTATTTCTTTTTAGGGTTCCGTAGTAAACAAGGAACCCTTATAGTTTCGCTATGTCTGTCTGTCTGTCTGTCCGTCCGCGGTCCTACTCAGAAACTATAAGTACTAGAAAGCTGTAATTTGGCATGGATATGTATATCAATCATGGCGAAGAAGTCGTAAAATAAAATACGGAAAAAATTTTTTTTTAGGGTAGCTTCCATACAAGTAAAGTGGAAGTCAATATTTTTTTTTCTACAAACATATTGTGTGGGGTATCGTTGAATAGGTTTTTCAAAAATATTGTGAGCTTGGGAACATCATTTTTCGATTTAGGGATCCGTGTCTGAAATATTTAGGTTTAAAGTGAATTTTTTTGTTAAAGTCACGTGTCATCTATCTGCTAAACGGTTATATATAGACACATGAAAAAAGACGTGTGGCACTCGGGGACTGCCGCGGTAAAGGTATTGCAAACAAGGAAGGACGGCAACGTCGCAAACGGACGACGGAGACGAAGCGGCAACCTACATGGTAGGCGGAGTGGGGAGAGCGTGAGGTTTTTTCGTTACGGAATTTCTGGATTCGATCCCCGCGCTCAAGGCCCGCGATAGAAGCTATATGCAATAGCTTAAAAATCACAGCTATAGTACATATAATGTAGTTTAAAAGAAAACTATCAGAGTTAAAAAAGGTTAACAAATTAAAAAGTTATAGGCGATCAACTTATAAAATGTACTCGAAAAAGTTAAATTTCATACAAATTCAATAAATCTTAGACGTTTCAGATGTGTTTAGCAAGTACGGAACCCTACACTGCGCGTGGACCGACACGCACTTGGCCAATTATTTAATTTAGCATAATTTATATAAGTTTATTTTATAGTTTAGTTAAGTTTTATTTATCTTTATCTCTATTCTTATTTCTTTTTTCTCGATATAGCATTCTACATTGAAAATTCAAATAAATATAGCTATTTCTATAAATAATAGTTTGTTGTCGCCAAACCCCATATTTCGGCCTTTTTAAAATTTAAGTTATAAATAAAATAAAATAAACCTTCTTTATTACATTCACCAAATGAATATTAATATAATAATAATTTTTTTGTTAAGTTTAAGTTTTTAATTTAGATGTTATTTAATTTAGTTTTTAATTTAGATGTTAATTTAGATTTAATTTATTAACTTTGTTTTTCCTAAATTGAAATAAAAAATACCTAATTAAAAGGGAAGGGAAAGTGGAAGCCAAGAGAGGAAAAGGAAGACCAAGAGGGTCGTTCATGGATGAAGTAAAAGAAAAGGCAAAAGTTGTGTCGTATAGGGAGGTTAAGCATTTAGCAGAAAATAGGGAGACATGGAAAATACTCCACCGACAAGAACCTAGTTAAAAAGATGTAAAAACCTATAAAGAGATTTCCGCACGCCTAATCGACGCCTTCGGGGGATCCAAGGGCTGGTGCGCATTTTGGCCAAAGGCTTAGCTTGGCCATTCAACGCGGAAATGCTGCCAGCCTCTTGGGCACCCTACCCTGCAAGTGCAGCGATTTAGGCTCTATTTTTTATATAATTTGATGCTTTTTATTATAATTATATATAGTTTAGTTTTTATTAATACTAAGTTATATTTAGTTTTTAGTTATTTAGTTTAATCTTAATGTTTCCTGTTTTATTTTTATTTTATTTTATTTTATTGTAATAAGATACACATAACAAACTGTCACCAAAGTTACACATTATATACATATATGTTTAAATATTATAGCTAAGCAAAAGCTCAAAACATGTGTATACAACAAATTCAAATTTAAAAACAGTTGACAGCTTAGTATAAAAAATAAATATAGGGAGCACAATTGCTGCTAAAAATTCTTTGAAGTAGTTAGTTCTTATATAACATATCTTATATAACCTGTTTTGAATTATATTGTTTATGACCGTAATAAATACACATGAGAGTTCTTAAATTTATACATACATACATATATACTATCACGTCTTTATCCCTAATGGGGCAGACAGAGCATTTTGGGTCTTGCGGTTCTATGCAGAGCCCAGGGCCGCAAGACCCAAAAGCCACTTTTAGCGTCATGGTGGGCGAGAAGATGGAAAAGCAATCAATACAGTGATGGGTTGCTATATAGCCGCATCGCCTGTTAACGTGATTTGCTTAAATTTATTGATGATGATAATGACAATTAAAAGTAAATCATTAAGTTACAAAGGTCGCTGTGATTGGCTACCCGCTTTGCCGCCTTAGTATTTCCCGTAAGTACGTGTTAAGCTACGTGGAAGCTATTACAAGCATGCAATGGCGATTTTAATGCCTGTGCTTGGTCATAGATATGTCCACTACTCTTTAATCTATTGATGACCTCCGTGGCGTAGTGGTCACCATGCTAGTCCGCCCCCCAGAGGTTCCGGGTTCGATCCCCGGTCAGGGCAAGTTGGAAAATGGCCATTTGCAAATTGTCCCTGGGTCTTGGATGATTATCTATATATGTATTTGTTATAAAATATAGTATCGTTGAGTTAGTATCCCATAACACAAGTCTCGAACTTACTTTGGGTCTACCTCAATCTGTGTGATTGACCCTATATATTTATTATCTATGGTGAAAAAAATAGAACATAAAAATACTGACTACATCAAAGATTTAGAATATACAAGTAGTGTAGATTTGCCACCGAGCGCCCGGGGGTAAAAGAAAGACATATTAATGATACTACGTATATTTTTTCATGGTTGGGTTATAGGTACACTTCAAGAATATGGAATTTGACGTGTGCATATAACCCGACCATAAACGAATGTTCGGTCGGTGATGAGGATAAAATACAATACTTTTCTTTTTCTTCTTTTAGAAGTCGCAAAGACTATCTCGCTCTATCAAAGCGTGTCAGCCCTTGGACTACATGCTGATTTTCTTTCTTTCTTTTTTATTTTTACATAAAAAGGTTGGAGAAAAACGTTAGAAGCAGGCCGCTTCCGATCGGTCGTTTTGGAAACTCTTGGGGAAGCCTATGTCCAGTAGTGGACTTCCTGAGGCTGATATGATGATGATGAATAAAACATACATACACGAAAACGAAATAGACGGTAAATGGAAAGATAACAGGTCCTTCAGTGAAAAAAGGTGCTTTAATAAGAAAAATGAAGATCAGTTTAGACAAGAAATTTCACGCGTAGATTGGTCAAAATTAGGAATCAACAACGCTTTCATACAAACTTTACGTAGCATTTTTAAGAATTGCTTTAAAAAAAAAAAGAAACTTTGTCAGAAAAACTTGGAATGGTCAATTGGATCACAAAAGGTATACGAATATCAAGTTAAATGAAGCGATTCTTGTGCGTGCTTGATAGAAATAGCAATCATTCGAGCATTTATGACTGTAGAAATCGTTATCTTAGGATATACAAAAGAGTTATAATATATGCAAGAAGACTGAGTGTGCAAGCTGAGATAACAAACAATATAAATTCAAACAAACGAGTGTGGGAAATAGATAATGAGCGCCTCAATAAGAATAAATCTATCACTAGGAACACAGTGACCCTAAAAAAAAAAGATGGTCAAATAATAACGGATTCGCAACAAATAGCTGATACCTTTTCTAATATATTTGATCACGGCAACCAACGATCTTCCGGGAGTATAAATAAAGTAACTAAATTTCTTAATAATTATGGTAACAAAACATTAAAGCAATGTAAATATCCACAAGTAACCGAATCTGAAATAATTGATATTGTTAAAAAAATGGAAAATAAAAAATCTACTGGTTATGATGACATGCCAATATCTGTTATAAAAAAATATATTGACATCTTAGCAAAACCTTTAACAAATTTCTTAAATAATTGTTACGAACAAGGGATATTTCCTGATCAGTTAAAAATTGCTAAAATAATTCCTGTACATAAAAAGGGGTACAAATTTGACGCACTGAATTACAGAGCCATTGCCTTGTTGCCGATACTTTCTAAAAATTTTTAAAAAATTATTAAATTAAGATTAGTCACACACTTGAAAGCCACCTTTTTGCCTACATCAAGCTAAAAGTGGCCTTTGAGTCTTGCAGCCCTGAGTTCTATCTGCTTAAAGTCGCAAGACTCAAAATGCTCTGTCTGCCCCATTAGGGATAAAGACGTGATAGTATGTATGTATGTTTGTTGAAAGCCAACAATATTTTGAATAAAAGGCAATTTCGGATATCAGGAAGGTATTGGCACCGCTAATGCTGTGGAAACGATTTTACACGATGTGACTTGTAAATTAAACGCAAAAGTTGCTGGAATTTTTCTACAACTTAGTTCGGCCTTTGACTTGGAAGACCAGAATATTCTTACAACCAAATTAGAGTTTTTTGGTATTCATGGCAAAACCTCGAATTTATTGAAAAAAGGTAAGAGACGCTAAGGGAGAGTTTCTTAATTCAACAAGGACATTAAAAATGGTTAAAGTAACAAGAGGAGTTCCACAAGGCTCAATTTTAGGACCAATATTATTTATAATTTCTATCAATAATTTAATTAACTATATGACATCTGTACAACCTGACATTGAATTAGTAATATTTGCTGACGATACGAATGCTATAGTCTGGGATCATGATATTGACGCTCTTAATAGAAAGATAAACACTACACTGTCAGTTTTTCATAACTGGTTTACAGCTAATAATCTGAAACTTAATACAACCAAAACTAAAGTAATGTCGTTCAAAACGACAGCCTGCAATAGGGACATACTTAAAGTAAAGCTTAATAATGAGGAGATTAAACCAGTGCACGACGTAAATTTCTTGGTATTCAAATTAATGAATATTTAAATTGGAAACCCGAACTACAAGCTGTGGAAAATAGCATTAGCAGTTCTTGCTGTGCACTTAGAACTTTACGCGATGAACTGAAGACGGATCAATTGAAATATTTATACTATGCCATGGTTGAATATAAACTGCGTCACAGTATTCAATTTTGGGGTGGAAGCTATGATTACAAAATTAAAAAAGCCTTCGTTGCGCAAAATAAAGCGAAACGTACTATGATCCGTATATCAAAGAGTGACTCATGTGTGGAACAAGGAACAACTTTAAGAGTCTTCAAATTTTAACCGTTCCTTCTGTATATATTTTTGTGCTGTGCAGTAGACGGAAGAGGAAATGTTAAGGGAAAGGACCAGACAAAAAGATATTAAACAAAAAATGAGTGCAACACTAGAAATTGTTAAGAGCGGCCAACCCGTCTTACTTTTCATACAACGCGCTTACAACTTTCATAAAACGCTCTTACGTGATTATGGCGTTGTAACAGATCTTTCTTGGAAAGTTTTGAACTACCAGGAATCTTGTGCACTATATCTAGGTTTCTATCGAAATAAAAAATTTAAATTTGGAGAAACTAATTCAGTATAAGCCTCCAAAAATCTGCTTTTTTGTACGAATTTTACCTGAACTTCGGCCGTTCATATAGTACTCATGAATTGTGAAAGTAAAGAAAATATTTACATATAAACCTTGCAAATGTAGTGAAGATCCAAAATAAAAACCATTTATTTCACACACTCGTAAGGTTTACTGAAAAACACGTATTAGCTATTAATAGTTAATATTCGTTCAATGAATAGTTGATAATATTACTAATTTCGTTCAATAGAATGCAAACTGACCACTTAGGCATTATCTCTCTCTTTTCGCTTTGCTTTTTTTTCTAGCATTGCGCAAATAAACAACAAGCATTTCAAACCATGCTCACGTTGTCGATAGACGGATCGGGAAGGGCCCTCTTAAACACAGTCCGCGATATCAAACGGTGGTCTTATTAATAAATTGCCAAATCATCTGAAGGCAGTACGAAATCTTTCTAAGTTTAAAAGTGAACTGAGAACTCTTCTGAAGAAGTGCTGCTATAGTGTTGATGACTTTTAATTTAGAGTAAATGGATGCATATTTATACACTAGAGGCAGCGCGCGGCTCCGCCCGCGTTAACCACGCGAGAGAAGTCGCGGGCTTGATGCAATATAGCCTATATCCTTCCTCGATAAACGACCTATCTAATACCGAAAGAATTTTTCAAATCGGACCAGTGGTTCCTGAGATTAGCGCGTTCAAACAAACAAACAAACAAACAAACTGTTCAGCTTTATATATAAGTATGGATTGTCCATGCATTGAATATTAAATTGAAATTTGTAACTGCCGAACATTATTTGCATAAAGTTAAATGTACTATTGAAATGTATTAACGGAGATATGCATGCATGTAAAATGAATATTGTTTTTTGTATTTTTGTGTTGATATTCGAATGCAATGTTTTATTGTTTATGAATAAATTGAATAGAATTGAATTGATGGCGTAACCTCGGGAAACTGGGATTCATTTTTATATAGATAAAACTAAACTAAGCTATAAAATTACGCTAAATTAAAAAAAAAATTATCTTGCCCATGCTGCATGGTTGATTTATTTACTTATTATTTTATTTTAATTTATTTATTCATTAAAATACATTTTACAATAACGTAATTTTATTAAGACATAAGACACGTTTCACTAAACAGACAAACAAAATAAATATCCTAAATAAAACGAAATATAACTATTAATAAAACTACAGCTAAACCAAATATAAATACTTAATTAAAAATAGAATTAAATAATATAAAAAATGGACCCCAAATCACTGCGCTCGTAGGGGCCCAAGAGGCTGGAGGCAATCCCCCGTTGAATGGCCAGGCTCAACCTTTGGCCAAAATGCACGCCAGCTGTTGGATCTCCTAAGGCCAGGCCTGTGTCACTCCCCGTTTAGGTATCGAAAATATACCTACGCATTGCGGCCTCTATATGGAGGCTAATCCATCAAGGACGACTCGCTAGAGTCGCTAGCGAGCAGTGAGCAGTGACGCACGCGCGGTTTGTTCAACAAATTCACCGACTTAATCGTAATGGAAAGAAAAATAAATAACCGGCCAAGTGCGAGTCGGACTCGCGAACGAAGGGTTCCTTACCATCTATTAAAATCAAGTTCTTTGTATGTCCCTTCCCTTATTTATTTTATTTTAATTGTTTTATTCATTATTAAAATAAAAATACAACTGAATATTTTGTGAATATTTCAAGTGCCTACCTGTTGCCATTATTGATATCGAGCAAAACAGAGCAAAAAAACCGCGTTTGTTGTATGGGAGCCCCCCTTAAATATTTATTTTATTTTGTTTTTAGTATTTATTGTTATAGCGGCAACAGAAATACATAATTTGTCAAAATTTTCAAATGACTAGCTATCGCAGTTCTTGAGATACAGCCTAGTGACAGACAGACGGACAGACAGCAAAGTCTTAGCGATAGGGTCCCGTTTTTTCCCTTTGGGTACGGAACCCTAAAAAGGCAAAAAATACTGTGCAGTGTTTAATTGTTTAAACACATACAGTGATCCAGTATTAACCTTTTTTTACGCTTCCTAAAGACGCTGAAAGGTACCTATTTAGTATATCATGAATTATCATATGATATGTATATTAAGATATATTGGTAACATGAATGAACAAGATGGTTATTATTACGAAAAAAAAGTATATACGATATAATATATTACCTATAAATTACAGTTAACAAGGTAGGTGAATATATGCGCAGCCAACGCCTGTTTGAAATTGCCTGCGCTAGCTGTCGATGTTAGTATCTTGACAACCCTAGGCGAACTGCTCACTCAATCGGTTTTGTTTAGGTACCTACCTATGATGAACCGTTTTTCTAGCGTAATAAGAATGAAATTGGCTTGCAACTGAAATTCTAGGTATCTAAACGAGTAGGCGTCGAATTCTGACGCGAGCTAAATTAGACCATATCGCTGACAATATTGAATAGATATTTCTTTGAATTTCTTTTTAGAGTAAGACTTCTGTACGTAAGTACTAGTATGTATTCTGTGCTAAGGCGTCGATGAGGATTGTAATAGAGCGCATTAGAAACTTATTAGTTTCTCTTTGCACTAGATATTCACCGAGGGATATCATTCCGTTTTTTTTAAATAAACAATAACAAGATTGCATCAACCAGTTAGGCATACACACGATAGCCATAACCACAACCGGTTTGAATGGAATTTTTCAATCAACCATATGGATAAACAGAGAAAATATTATGAATCTTATTCATCTAAATATAATACTTAATACTGTACAATATAAATCATTATCATCAGGTCTTTTTGTCTCCACTGCAGGAGCACGACCCTCTCTATACTACCAGAGCCGTACTTGGCCCAGAGCAGCCAGAGGACTTGGCCTACACTCTCCTCGCTGGCCAGACGGGTTAGAGAGGTCTCATTGATGTTTATAAGCTTTGTTTAGCTTGTATTCCTAAGTCGCCTTCTACGACATCCACGGGAGGACTTGGAGTGGCCCTATTCTATTCTGCCGGAAATCAAACGACATAATAAATAAATACTTAAACGAAATTATGATTTTGTAAATAAAAAGCATTTTCTAACATGGTTTACCTAACATACATACATACTATCACGTCTTTATCCCTAATGGGGCAGACAGAGCATTTTGGGTCTTGCGGTTCTATGCAGAGCCCAGGGCCGCAAGACCCATAAGCCACTTTTAGCGTCATGGTGGGCGAGAAGATGGAAAAGCTATCAATACAGTGATGGGTTGCTAGCCGCATCGTCTGTTAACATGATTTGGATTTTTGCCCATTCCCTCGATCGACTTTTACGATCTGCGTGGGAAGAGAAGCAGCTGGTACATTCTAAGTTTTTTTATTTCTAATAAAAATAAAATTATTCTTATTCTTATTCTTATTCTTATTCTTGTTCTTGTTCTTGTTCTTGTTCTTGTTCTTGTTCTTGTTCTTGTTCTTGTTCTTGTTCTTGTTCTTGTTCTTGTTCTTGTTCTTGTTCTTGTTCTTGTTCTTGTTCTTGTTCTTGTTCTTGTTCTTGTTCTTGTTCTTGTTCTTGTTCTTGTTCTTGTTCTTGTTCTTGTTCTTGTTCTTGTTCTTGTTCTTGTTCTTGTTCTTGTTCTTGTTCTTGTTCTTGTTCTTGTTCTTGTTCTTGTTCTTGTTCTTGTTCTTGTTCTTGTTCTTGTTCTTGTTCTTGTTCTTGTTCTTGTTCTTGTTCTTGTTCTTGTTCTTGTTCTTGTTCTTGTTCTTGTTCTTGTTCTTGTTCTTGTTCTTGTTCTTGTTCTTGTTCTTGTTCTTGTTCTTGTTCTTGTTCTTGTTCTTGTTCTTGTTCTTGTTCTTGTTCTTGTTCTTGTTCTTGTTCTTGTTCTTGTTCTTGTTCTTGTTCTTGTTCTTGTTCTTGTTCTTGTTCTTGTTCTTGTTCTTGTTCTTGTTCTTGTTCTTGTTCTTGTTCTTGTTCTTGTTCTTGTTCTTGTTCTTGTTCTTGTTCTTGTTCTTGTTCTTGTTCTTGTTCTTGTTCTTGTTCTTGTTCTTGTTCTTGTTCTTGTTCTTGTTCTTGTTCTTGTTCTTGTTCTTGTTCTTGTTCTTGTTCTTGTTCTTGTTCTTGTTCTTGTTCTTGTTCTTGTTCTTGTTCTTGTTCTTGTTCTTGTTCTTGTTCTTATTCTTATTCTTATTCTTATTCTTATTCTTATTCTTATTCTCCCAGACCAGCAAGGGAGTACCTAACATACTATATGTATTATATATGTACCTCTATATTTATCGTGGCGTTACGTTACCCATTATAATATGGCGTGGGGGAGCCTAATTTAACTCCTGAATACAGGGTGTTCTGAAATGTATTAATATTTGACGACCTCCGTGGCGTAGTGGTCACCATGCTAGTCCGTCATCCAGAGGTCCCGGGTTCGATTCCCGGTCAGGGCAAGTTGGAAAATGACCTTTTTCAAATGGTCCTTGGTCTTGGATGTGTATCTATATATGTATTTGTTATAAAATATAGTATCGTTGAGTTAGTATCCCATAACACAAGTCTCGAACTTACTTTGGGGCTAGCTCAATCAGTGTTATTTGTCCTTATATATTTATTATTTATTTCTATTTATTAGTGTGCAAGTATTTTTAGATGGGTATTTTGGTAAGGTTTTTGAATTTATTGTTCTCATTTATTTATTCCTACAAGGTGGTCAGATGGTAAAAAGCGCTGGATGCAGGCAGCTCTTTGAGCGAGGCCTATGTCCAGCAGTGGACGTTATGCGGGTGAAATGATGTTGATTTTGTTTATTCGCCATGTGGTTTCAGGCAGAGTACAATAGGACCACTCCAAGTCTTCCCGCGGATTTCGTAGAAGGCGACTTATTTAGGAAATACAAGCTAAACAAACCTTATAAACATCAATGAGACCTCTCCAACCCGTCTGGCCAGCGAGGAGAGTCCTCTGGCTGCTCTGGCCAAGTATGGCTCTAGTAGTACAGAGAGGGTCGTGCTCCTGCAGTGGAGACTAAAAAGACCTGATGTTGATTATGATTTTGTTTATTCACAGGAAGGTGTTATTATAATAATCTATACATATAATAAAACAGTAAAAAAAGTGTGTCTGTACATTAAATATATTTTCAAAAAAAATATTGGGGGCGACGGAGACGTAGTAATAGAGTAAGAATTTAAAAAAAAATGTCTGTCTGTTTGTCTGTTCGTCTGTTTGTCTGTTTGTATACGCTAATCTCCGGAAATACTGGACGGATGCAAATTAAACTTTTTTTGTTATATAGCTATTAAGCCTGGGCAACATATAGGGTATAAATGATTTTGGAAAATGGAACGCCTGATGCAGAACCATAATGGTGCAGCTAACTATGAGAGATATAAAAATGCCGTCTTAGTAAAAGTTGTTCAGCCTGATGAGCATTTTCCAGAGACATAAAGTCCACGCGAACGAAGTCGCGGGCTTCGGCTAGTTATAAATAAATAAAAATATAGACGGAAAAATTCAATTTAAGTACACTTATTGAGTTAGCCCTAAAGTAAGCTAAAACATGTGTTATTGGATGGGATACTAACTTAACGATACTATTTATTATAATAAAATACTTATAAAGATGAACACCCAAGACCCAAGACCATTTGAAAAGCGTCATTTTCCAACTTGCTCTAGCCGGGGATCTAACCCGGAACCTCCGAACGGCGGACTAGCACGGTTACCACTAGACCACGGAGGTCGTCAAAAATATTATAATAAAAACTAGGGATGCAACGATATGACTATTACGATACCAATACAAATGATGAATACATCGTAATGGCCAAATACGATAACGAATTACGATACGAATGCATTACGATATTTGTTTAATACCATTTTGATGAATTTATTGGAAGCGTTGTTGTATGTTATTATTGTAAGACTAAGTAAAGTAAAAGTATAAAAAAAGTTATGCATTTTTAATCAATATATTTATTAATTTTATCAATTTTCATCATTAACTTATATTTTAAATTATTACTATTTGTTACATTTACTGACTATTAATTAATTTTAATTGTAGTCGTAATTTATAACTGGCAAATTCTTATTCAGAAAACACAACATATTTAAGTTTTTTTCCTTATGTCGGTTTCTCTCATCACTGTGTATCAGTCCTGCCTGCCTGCTTAAAACTGTCAATGCCAAAAGTGACGGATGCGAAGCGTTCAGTCATTGACGCGTTATGCGTTTCGTTTCACCCGAAACAGTAAAAATTTAAAAATTTTGAAGTAAATGTATCGTAAAAATATCGTATCGTAATATTTACGATAACGAATGATCGTAAAGGTTTACGATAATCGCCGATATACGATTATCGTATCGGTATCGTTGCATCCCTAATAAAAACTATACATACTAGGTTTTTTCTACTATAATTACTTTTTTTATATAATACGCTAATATCTACAAATATCGACACTAATAGTTTTTACAAAATGTAAAACATTCATAACAAGACCGTATAAAAAATTTAGTGTCTCTTCCTGTTTACAAACGTCTCGAAATTACCCACAAAACTAAACTGCACATAAAAAACTAGTAACATGACGTAGTATAACGCGACGAAATTGAAAATACTATTCAAACAACTCTTGCTTTTACGCACACCCCGTATTACCTGCTAAGACATGCAACCCCAAACCTTGTAGCGTCAGTTTCGCGGCGAACACAAGGCAGCCAACATCTAACCGTAACTAAACAAAATAGTTCCAAACACAGTGCTAAAACAACCAATAAAAAACTAAATAAAGTTTGTCTCTGGTCTAAGGAATCTAAATGCGAAATTTAAAAAACAAAATAACGCACTCGCTTCCCGCACTTTTGTGTTCTAAGTTTGAATAATGTGTGATTTATTTGGCGATTTTTATCGCGGTTTTATGATGAATAAAAATCGGCCATTTGTCAAAGTAAATTACATATTGTTGTATTTAGGTTTTAACACCATTTTATTAGCAAAAACAAAATCATTGTAAGTAATTACTGTGTTGTTTGTATTATTTTTAATATGTTTATATTTTCTTTACGTATTTTTTTGGTTAGTTTGTATTAAGTATCTATTAATTTTTATTTTAACTGTAAAATTAAATATACTCTTTTTCTACTTATGTAATCAAAATTGTGAGCAATTTTTTTAAATAAATAAATAAAAGTACGTCCGACTTAATTTTATTATCTAACTCAATAAAAATGAAATGGTGTTAAAATGGGTATAATTACTTATTTTATTAAAAATAATATGATATAATAAATTCCTTTGTTATTTATTAACTGGTAACAAAGGTTACATAAATAAAAGAAAAAATCAGTAATTAAACCATTAAATATTTTATACAGCATGTACATTTTCACGCTGCTTAAATACGCACATATATTTTAACCTAGATATATAAATATAGTATTATTTAAGAGGACTTTACATTGTTTTAGACGTCTTTTTACCTTATAGTAATATTAAGAGTTAATTAAGCATTACTACCATAAACCTACCTATAACTTAACATAATCAAATTAAGCTTATTCGAGTAACATTAAAAAAAAATTAAAAAAATGTAGTTCTGTTAAAATGTTTTAATAGTTAAAGCTTTTTTATTATAAAGTCCTCTTATCTTTATATAATTATGATTCTATAAAATATTTAGTTAGTTTAATAAAGATATTTATACAAGATGTTTTGCAGCTTTTATTGATATATTAAGATCTTTGTAACTGTTTTTTTTTTTGTTATAACACACACAAGAAGTATTTCTTGTTATAAAAGAAAAATCATATTTTCGATCATATATCATTTGTCTAAAAGTTCTTTAAAAACATCTTGTATAATAAAACTTATAAAGTTAACTTAAGGTACATTGTGTTTTAAAGGTTTTGTTTGTTTTTGCTAAAAAAACAAATTAAAGTATAGTAACAACAAATTCGTTTCCGATTGAATTTATTATGTTTTTTAATACGCCCTTTAGTTTATCTCTTGATACAATTAAAAAGACAACTAACATACGGCCTATCTGATCTTAAATAAGTAGTTATAATATTTTGCCTTGTTGTATGGTTTTTGTTTATAAATTGTTAGCTTCTGGTAGACTAAGAAAGAGAACCATAGTTCCGTCGGGAAAAAGTTATACATTGAAGTGGTTAATATAAAAATCATTAGATATTTATTAATAAAAATTCTACTTAACAAAACTTAAAAAGTAATTGAGTTTTGTTAAGTAGAATTTTATTAATCAAAAAGTAATTATTGCTCAAATAAATTTTAAAAAATTATTTATTTATATATCTTTGAATGAGTAAAAGAACATGAATATAGATAATAAAAACAAAACTAAGCTATAAAATAAACCGAAAAAATTATAATAAAAAAAATAATAGTTCTATCAAGTTATATCTGATTAGATTTTTTTAATAATGTTTAGTTTTCTTTTTCTTGTTAGGTTCCAAAGTACGTATAGTTTTTATAGTACCTATAGTTACATAATATTATCATATCATCATTTGAATGCATATAGTTTTTTAATATATTCTCCGTTTACTATCTCTTTACGAAAACAACTGGACCAATTTAGAAAATTCTTTTGAAAGAGCATACTTGTCAAGTAGTCCCATAGAAATTTAATCAAAATCAGTTGTGTAGTGTAGGGGTTAAATCAGTTTTTAGTTTTGAAAAATTATATAAAGTGTGCTATAATTGCAATAAACAATTTATCTATATATTTTATGTTACCATGCTGGTCTGGGAGAAAAGAAAAAACTTAGAATGAACCAGCTGCTTCTCTTCCCGCGCAGATCGTAAAAGTCGATCGAGGGAATGGGCGGGTTTTGAATCATGGTAATAGGCGATGCGGCTAGCAACCCATCACTATTTTGATTCCTTGTCCATCTTAATGCCCACTATCACGCTAAGCGTGGCCTTTGAGTCTTACGGCCCTGAACTCTGTCTGCCCCGTCAGGGATATAGACGTGAAAATGTATCTGTATCTATCTATTTTAATAATATGTCGTATTTTTCCCACATACATGCTGGTCGATTTTTACAATATCAACGTTATCGTATGTTTTTGCTAGACTGCCGGATCCGGAAATCCTTATAAAAAAATATTATTACTACATAGTCATTTCCTTTTGTTTCGTTTAATATATTTATTTAATTATAACAAACAACAACTAAAAACTTAACTAAACTTTTAAAAAAATCTTCCTATTTTTCTTTATTTGACCGGAATAAGTGACAGTAAAATATTTTTTTAAGTTACAAGTAACGGAATGTTACGTAATAAGTTACAATGTAACAGTAAAATTAGTTTAAGTTGCACAAATGGTAATGGTGAGTAAAAATGGGACCTTTACTAGTTTTCTTCTCGTATTACTCATTTATTATGAGGGAAGTATAGCACGCTCTAGTACAAGTAAAGTAGATGAAGATAACGTTTTTCCACTCCTATAGGTTATTTTTTGTATGTTATTGACACAATAAAATACCAAGTATTTTCATAGGTTTACCTTTTTTCAAAATATGCAAAAAAAATTGGTTTTTAATTATAGCAAACTTTGAATAAAGAAAAACCTATAAATATAGTCTTTTATTGTGTAAATAACATAAAAAAACATTGACATCAGACAACATTTAATAGTGAAAAAAACGTTTTCTCTTTTTGTATACGAGTGCGTGCTATATTTCCCTCTTATTTATTGATTACTTTAATCTTGCATATTTAACTAAAATATTTATGTATATACTAGCTGGTGCCCGCGACTTCGTTCGCGTGGGTAAGTTATCCTATGTTTCAAGTTGGATCAAATTGCACACTGTGTGTAAATCAAATTTAAAATCGGTTCAGTAGTTTAGGAGTCCATCGCGGACAAACAACGTGAGACGTAATTTTTATAAATAAAGAAGGATATATAAGTAATCAATAAATAGTCACTAGGGGTGACGACAGGGCCCGAAAAGTATGATTGTAATTAGTCCGTCTTTTAGATTATCCAAAAATAATGGACCCTTATTTTTCAGTTTACCAAAAAAGTAAAAATTCACAAAGATACTGAGCGTATCAAAGTTTGGGGGCGCGGAGTGGGGGCTTGCGACGTCACATTTAAGTAAAAATCGTGCTTAAGTGTGACGTCACGCGAAATTTCAATGCGCTGTATCTTTGTCATTTTCGATTTCTCAGAGAAAAATAAAAATACGTATCCAATATTTTTTAATAATCTAACCGCTGGACCAAAAATATTTTTGCATTCGTCACGCCTATTACATAAATCACTTTAGTGCGTCTATTTCCATACAATGACATGAACAAGAGTTTGTAAAGAGTCCCAATTTTGCAACACCTATGATATTTAGTTGTAAATTACATAGTGGGTGTAAATGTACGAAGTACTCAAACCGTTAAGGCTTGGCTCTACGTTTTTATTTTTCAAAATCTGTCAAAATTGATTCAAAAGTTGTCCGTTCTTTTCCGCTAGGTTTGTAGTAATGTCTAAATGCAATGCAGATAGAGTTAAAAATATATAGAGGTTACAGTATGAAAACCATGACGTAATGAAAAGTATCTCTATTATGTTAACTTTTTGTGTAACATGTTATGTTTTTGTAAAGAATTGAAAAAGGTCATGTCACGTAATCTATTAGTTACGTTGTGTTTTTGAAACTGAGACTTATCAAGCCTACTAGTTCAATGAACCAGAGGTAATTAATTAGCTTTCAATAAGAAATCTGAGCAATGACTAACATTCTGGAGGGAAGTCTAAAATGTTCGAATTTCATAATGAAAGATCAATATTTATTAGTTTGAGCCAACTACACGTGCAGAAAAAGATCACAATAGGTTTTTTTCAAATATATCTTTATTATCATAGGATATTTATAATATCTTTTAATAATCGTCATTGTTTTGTTGCACAATTGTTGACGTCAAATGGTTACTTACAGCTAAGTTTACTACCGCTTCCAAAGCGCTAGTGCAGAAGAAGCGGTAACCAAATGCACTGCAGCATTTTCTTCAAGGACGTCAACTCACAAATAAATTAATACTTAAAGTTAATATGGACAGAGAATACATTGTTTGTTATGTCATATCATAATTTAAATTAATTTTTTAGAATGTCAAAATTTTAAAATAATGTCAAGTTGTAGATTTAGTTTGTACAAAATGTGCCAAATTATGAACATTTGCGAGTACTTATATAACAAACCTTTAAGAGGGACTCGCGCCAAGCTCAAGCCAGACTTTTTTGTCTTTAAGGTAGTCATCGGTCCTATAATAAGCCTTCTCACAAAGTACTTTCTTTACATAAGTTTTAAATTTTTTGTCTGGCATATCAAGAACCGATTGTGGCAATTTATTATAAAAAAGTATACAGTTCCCCATGAACGTCTTACTAACTGTTTTGAGCCTATAAAACGGGGCAAATAATTCATTCTTATTACGTAAGTTTTTATCGGTCATATCGCTTACTTTATTGTATAAGGAAATATTTTTCCTTACAAACATTATGTTTTCAAATATATAGTGCGATGCCAATGTAAGTATATCAATTTTCTTGAATAATTCTTTAAGTGAGTCTCTTGGTCCTAACCCATAAATAGCACGAATTGCCCGTTTTTGTAAAATAAAAATAGTCTGAATACCGGCTGCACTCCCCCACAATAGTATGCCGTACAACATAACACTATGAAAATAACTAAAGTACACTAGTCTAGCAATTGCTACATCTGTCAATTGTCTTATTCTCCTAACAGCATAAGCCGCAGAGCTAAGCCTATTAGAAAGTTTAGTTATATGAGCACTCCATTGAAGTTTTGAATCTATTGTAATTCCTAAGAAGGTAGTACTTTCAACAAGATCGAGTTTTTCACCATCTAGCATTATGTCAACGCAGCCCTGTCTCACATTGGGAAGAGAAAATCGAATGCATTGGGTCTTTTTCGCATTTAGCATTGTCAGAAAACCAATCAGAAATGGAAGACAAGGCGCTGTTCACTGCGCAAGCGTTTGTGCTATGTCGATCTATTTTAAATATAAGTGAGGTGTCATCAGCAAATAGCACTATGCCAGCCTGTTTATCAATCATATAAGGCAAGTCATTGACATAAACCAAGAAAGGGAAAGGTCCAAGAATTGAACCTTGCGGTACGCCTATTTCAACATTAGATCCGTGCGATTTTATGCCATTTAAATCAACAGTTTGATGCCTATCTGTTTAATAAGATTCTATTAGTTTAATTGAATTATCATCAAACCCGTATTGACGAAATTTAAGCAAAAGTGTCGGATGATCTACATAATCAAATGCTTTGGAGAGATCACAAAATGATCCAATTCCATCATTTTTGTTCTCCTAATGCATCGTATATATGTGTAACGAGTGCCACTCCCGCATCGGTGGTCGATTTCCCGCCAGTAAAACCGAATTGTTGGCTATGGAACAGGTTGTAGGTTTTGAAGTGAAGCAGCATTTGATTGAGCATTATCTTTTCGAACACCTTACTCAAAACTGGCAGGATAGATATCGGTCTGTAGTTGTCAGGGTCTGTTTTTTCTCCTTTTTTAAATAAGGGTATTAGTTTACTACATTGCATTAGGTTAGGAAATATGCCTTTATCAATACATTCGTTATATATAAAAGCTAAGTCAGCAGCTATGATATTTATAATATGGCTTACTACAGCAACTGACTTTTATTTATTTATTAAATTTTAAATGACCATTATGGTACAAAAGGTGGAATTAATACTAATGTATTGTCTACCGGTCAGCCTTTAGATAAAACAGAAATAATTTATTTAAATTTTAAAATATACACGGTAATTTCTCATTGTTTTTTGGACCAAGGGCCACTTTATAAAGATCGTTAGTAAAATTTAATTAGCTAGTCAAAATAAAAATTCAAAAACAAAGTAAAATCGTGAGATCAATTAGTATTACCGCCAGGCACCGCCTCCGTCCGGCCGGCCGGAGTTCATCGAGGTCATGCGGTAGTTTTGGTCGGACATAACTACGTAGTCTCGATTTGTTTATCTTATGTCATACACAAATTTGGATTACGTGTATAGATAGAGGAATTTATTCACAATACGGTTTTTTTTTCAAAACCAATGAAAAGTCAGCATGTTGTACAAAATAAGTAAGGGATAAATACGTAACTATATAAAAGGAGCTGCATCATTCAATTCTTTATATTGAAATAAGTAATATTTTTCAAATTGAAAAATAGTTGCCATATTTGTGCGCTATATAACACACGAGGCGGAATTTTCTTGCGCGAGCTGAAAGCGAGGGCGTGATAGTGCCGAGTGTTTAACCAATATACGCACGTATATC
Organism: Acrobasis consociella; assembly: GCA_963555685.1. NCBI lineage: Eukaryota > Metazoa > Arthropoda > Insecta > Lepidoptera > Pyralidae > Acrobasis > Acrobasis consociella. The sequence continues at coordinate 7,647,293 of OY743132.1, read as the reverse complement.
ACACGAAGTTTTTCAACACACGTATATCTAAACTGATTTTTATTTTAACCGGTAAAGACCCGCACGATATTAATAAATGTCCACGTTCATTGTCTTACTATTGTGTCTGGTATTGGCGGTAAAGGAGCGGTTAAGTAAACTCAACCATAAAACTGTGATGCACACGGCTGCTTTCCCACCGTAATACTTATCAAAATCAGCGCGGCTGGCCAACCATTACTAGCTGGTGCCACAAGGCAGTGAGCGAGTTCGGAATTTGAAAAAAAAATATTGCTGTTGCATAATATAACTTCACTATTTGCGTTTGTAACGCAAGCGTGTTTTATGCGCTACTTTATATATGTCTAAAGCCGACGAAATTCAATGAGATCCACTTTACGAGCAATATGTTGATCGAGGGAATGGGCAAAAATGCAAATCATGTTAACAGGCGATGCGGCTAGCAATCCATCACTGTATTGATTGCTTTTCCATCTTCTCGCCCACCATGACGCTAAAAGTGGCTTTTTGGTCTTGCGGCCCTGGGCTCTGCATAGAACCGCAAGACCCAAAATGCTCTGTCTGCCCCATTAGGGATAAAGACGTGATAGTATGTATGTATGTATGTTGAAAAAATAATTAATATACAACATGCAACAACAACAACAACATGGAACAAACAACATGGAAGGGACATACCCGTAATAAAGCGAACCACAGGCTGTACTAGATCACTATATTATAATGATATTAATGTTGATATTAATGCTGTCTGCTCCCCCACCAAGCAAGTCCTTCCTTACATCTATCACTACAGTGCAGATCAAATAATTAGCAAAGTGTGTGTCGGGCCACGCGCAATGTTGGGTTCCGTAGTTGTAAATGCCAACTTTAAGTTCATGCCACTAAAAACGTCTTAAACGTCTAAATATCTATTGAATTTGTATGAAATTTTCCTTTTCGACTACATTTTATAAGTTGAATGCCTTTAACTTTTTAATTTGTTTACCCTACTTGGCTCTGATAGTTTTCCTTTAAACTACATTATATATGCTATAGCTGTGATTTTTTTCACGTGTCTATATATAACCGTTTAGCAGATAGACGGGGGGGACACGTGACTTTAACAAAAAAATTCACTTTAAAGCTAAATATTTCAGACACGGATCCCTAAAGCTTTCAGCTTTCTAGTACTTATAGTTTCTGAGTAGGACCGCGGACGGACAGACAGACAGATAGACAGACAGACAGACATGGCGAAACTATAAGGGTTCCTTGTTTACTACGGAACCCTAAAAACCATATTAATCAGTCAGCCAGTCAGTCAGTGGTAAAATATGTACGTGTATATTTCTCGCAATCTAAAAGTAAATAAATCCGAAGAGTATTGTCTATAGATAAGTTTATTTGGCTATTATAAAATTAATTTATTGCCACAAAACTTTTAATTAAATAAAAATAAAATATTATTAATCGATACTGTATGTACATTACTTGTATAAAAAAAAATCGATTCCGACCATGTCTGTCACGTAATCAATCTATGCCACGCTATGCTTTGACACTTCCTTTGACATTATGACAAGTGACACAGTGTAAGAAAGTTACTCGCACGTTTGTTTACAGACTGTTCGACCCATATATATTCGTGATATTATTTTACACTGTGACAATAATTTTACGAAATCAAATGTCATTTTTTTTGGGAAGAGCGACGCGTCCTTGCTTCGTGAGGCCCATCGGCCATCTGACAATTTGATGTATAACTGTCAAAAATCTGTGCAACAAGAACAGTTTATTTAAATACACTCGCGAAAAAGCGAGACGACATGTACAATATTTTTCAGGAAGGCAAAAGGGCTTAAATGACTGAAATCTTAAGCCACGCAAAACTGATCAATTATAGAAAAATGGCTCTAAAATTAAAATTAAAGCAACAAAAAAAAATTTGTACCACAATTTTAAAGATCACATAATTACTAATCTGCATAAAAAGTTTCAAAGCTGAAGTCTCTCTCGTTTGTGAGTAATTAGACCATATATGTTTTGGTAGAGGTGTTTTTGATGAGCAAGTTTGTGTTACAAAAATTAACAAATCGTGTATCCACAACCACAATTATGCTAGAAAAGCGTTCTAGTATGCTATTAGCAAATATCAGTTCTAAATTTCTGATATTTGCTGAGAAATAAGAAATAGATAATGCCCATTTTCACGGTGCGTCCCCTTAAATGGACCGACAAAAAAGAAAGACGTTATTGATATTCGAATGTATGTTTTTTATGCATGTTCCCTGAATACTCGAAGATGCCTTGACCAATTTAGAAAATTCTTTTTGTTTGAAAGGGCATACCTACTTGCCAGGTGGTTTGAAATGGATTATTCTCACTAGTTCCATCAGAAAATAGTTAAATGGATCTAGTAAGATTTTTCTTTACTCAATAGTTCCATTGAACTACTGAGTCAATGGAACTACTGGTAAAAAATCTCACTAGTTCCATGGAACTTTTTGCCGATGGAACTAGTAAGAATGATCCACCTTTACTTGCTTATATATTGTGAGACTCGGTCGTCCCTTCGAGTATGTGTCAATTCACTTATACATTTACATCCTTTATATTTAGCGAACAATTAAAACTATTGCATGATAATTTAAGTTACCTATGTAGTAAATAGTTACATATTTATAAAATATTTTTACTAATTATATACTTACTTACCTATCTACTACTTTTGTACATACATATACATATTTCGAAATACATTTTATATATGTATATTTTACAGAGCGTTCTATCTTTTTTTCTTGAAAAGACTCATTTATACATCTAGATACAAAAATACAAAATTGAAAACCAGTGCGTATTTTTTAATTTACTACGAATACAAAACCCTAGTAAATAACAATGTTTCACACAATACAACAAACATATATACATACATGATATATGAGTCTATTCAAGAATGAAATCTTATTCCCTTTTTCCAAATTTTACAATTTCTAAATTATTTTGTTGTTTATCTTACACCACCAAATGCGCGGGAATTCTATCGAACCGCCAATTCCAAATTCGAACACCATAGACAACGACGTAGAGCGTAATCCGCCGGCCACCGCGGTTGCCGGCCAGCATTGTAAAAAAAAAGATTGTGTAAAAATAAATGTACGTGTCTCGGGTTTTCAAGATGTGCCGATCCCAAGCAGCTGTGTTGATCCTGCCGTTGCTCTTAGCGTGGCTCACTGGGGACTCCTCTGAGGCCCTCAGTTCTTTTGGAGTCTCAAACACTCGCCCACCATCGCCGTCGCCGACCACCCCGCCTGGTAACTTTTTTTAATTAATGGGACACCCTAGCCGCACTACACAGTGAGCCACTGACACCTCACACTTTTCAATAATAGTTAACACTGAATGCAAAATTTTTGACAATTCAATTGGTTTGTTATTGTTAATGTGTATGTTTTACAATTGGTTGACATTACAGACGACTGTTGTCCCATTATTTAAAAAATGCCAAGGCGTGAAAGGCACTGAAATATTGTCTTTTGTTACACTGGATGATATGCATTATTATGACAATCATGTCACTTTGAATACCTATTGTAGGCTATTTTACTTTTTTGTTTTTAATAATGTTTTGAAGTAGTTGATGTCGTTTGTGGTTATAAAGGTCAATTACTTTTCTCAATTTTTTATTACACTTAGTTAAAAATTAATAAACTCTAAGAGTGAAATACTCTTTTGTTAAGTCTGCGAAAAAAAAACCTTTTGAATAATTGACTCTAATAATTATGGCTTCGGGATAGATTTTATCAATTCTAAAAGCCGAGTTACAAACTATGATATTTAGTATTAATGTAAATTTTAGTTTTTATTTAAAAAATAATATTAAGATATCGCTTATCTCTAACAATATTTGTGAATTTTAATTGTTTTTTTAGATGTTAAGACAAGTAATTAATTACAGTTTTTATATCATTCACTGTGACATGATTGTTCCAAAACCTTAGTCCAGTATAAAGTTTCTACTTACTTAAATATAAATACAAGAAATCTATTCAAAACTCTAGGCATTGGTTGTTTTTAAAAAATCAAATCGACAATGTTACAAAATATAATGCATTTGATTGTATTTATACTAATTAATCAATCGGATGGAGCTTTCAGTCCAGTTTTTGGTGGCACTCGAACTGAGAGTCCTTTAAGCAGACTCACCACTACTCCGTCACCGGGTAAGAAGCGTTAAACAATCGATTTAATACAAAATTTCAATCCGCAAAATCGCGTTTGGACTGCGTTGAGGATGAAATGTAAAATCACTATTGTAAATATCAAAACACCATTGTTACTGTTAGCACGTAAATAGCTAATGTTTCGTGTGTTTATCTGATTCTAATTTATAATATTTATTAATTTTACTTTCAGGTCAGATTTTATATATGTGTTTTGTTTAACAAAGTTTTATTTACCAAATTCTACATTAACATATTAAAAAAATACGTAAATGTCTCGAACACAATGTATTTCAGTGTCTTCATTTATCAACATAACACTAAACGACCTTCAAATAAACACTAACACATTCGTCGTCAATGCGGCTGCTTGAAAAAAATCACTATCAATATGTTAACAGTTACATAACTTGACCATGATAAGGCCGCTGGACATTACTAACTTTCCACAATGTAGAAAGTTATTTTCACTCGCAAAAACACAGATAAGAAGCTGAATGTATCTTTATATTAAGCTGCCACTAAGCACACGAACCAAGGATTAATTACGCAATTATTAAGCACATTTTCAACTGTCAAAATTGGCGCGAAACACACCATAGACAAATCTATAGAACGTAACTATTACAGTGACCATGTGTAAATCTTTAATAATGACTGTTCTGGCCGTAATTTTGGCTGTTTGGCTCAACGTTGAGTCAACTGAAGCGTTTGGAATTTCGTCTTTTGGAAAGGCGAATACCGATCCGCCAAAGCCCCCAACGACGCCGCCATCGCCTGGTAAGATTTTTCTATATCGTGGGACAAGCATCGCTTTTCATACACTGTCATACACAAACATTAGAAGGTAAAAGCATTTTGATGGCTGCACTTTTAGGTTTCTGCCGTCGGTGTTAGACTGGTTTTCTTTCTAAATGAGAGAAAGTTACAAAAAAAATTGCTTCATTGACAAAATGAAACAATTTGATTGCTGTTTTTTCATAGCCCGAGATTCTATAATTCATTGATGGAAAACCAGGTTTATTAGCTGTAAAATGTTTAACTAGTAACTGTTTGTCGTCCATTTCGTTTGTTTTATAGCATAGCCATTTCATTGTATGGTAGCAAGTGAGTATTTTTACTACTTAGATCGTACCTGGTACCTGAAGAAGATGGCGAAATAAAATGGAAATTTTCGCTTAGATTGATATGTAGATAGGTATCATAAAAATAACCTAATTGTTTATATGGTTATTAATTAATACATTCATATGTATAAAGATTCAATAACAGCTCAGATAAGAAGACTTGTCCTGGTATATAAAAGTCCTGCCATATTGTATCATATTGCGTCAAAATTATTTAATTAGGTACCTATATAATGCCTACGGCAACACCACATCTTGAAAATGCGCGAATAAGTATTTAAACCGAAAGTACCTAAACAAACTTACCAAGTTATGCTGAACTATAGAATCGCGAACATTTCAAATTAATTCCTACACTCGTGGCGTTTCGATACGATTTCGGTGTAATTTAATGTACATATTTTCGAAAATAGTTCAATTGATTATTTATACACGTACACCTACATTAAATTGGTTTAACTGGCAAAAATTACATGAATTTTTGGAAAAGTAAACAAAATTATTCGTATCAATAGCATCGGATTTTCGAAATTCAAAATTTAACACTGACACATTCGAAATTGGAGCCGGAATTACAAGACACACATAGAACGTAAACTTACACGTTTTCCAAGTAATAGACAATGATGCTTTTTTGGCAATTCGAGATGTGGTGCAAACGGCAAGCAGCTTCGGCCTTTTTGGCTCTGTTACTGGCTGGATGGTTGACTGGGGAGTCTTCGCAAGCACTCACTACCTTCGGAAAGAGCAACACTGATGCGCCAAAAGAAACTGTGCCAACTCCTCCACCAGGTAAGAAATCCAAATGACATAATGGAACTGGCTGGTTAAATTTTTCATATCACGTTTGTGACTTTGTAACTGGCCGCAAATAAAAGATTGCATGTTTTAAAAAGTTAAATAAAATGAACGTTCTTTGTACAAAATTGTTTGTTTTTTATTTTATTTAAAAAACTAACATTTTGGAAATAGATAACTTGGTTTTTTTTCTCTTATTTACCAATTCTACTTTATTTTTACCTTGGTCTTCTGATAAAATATAAGTACGTTTAGATTTATTTACAGTTATGTCTACTTCTTCTTTCTTTATTAAGCACTTATAAAGTTATGCATATTTTTTTATATTAATAAATAAATTCTTAAAAAGTAAATCTTAATTGTCTTCTTTCAATTTGGTAACATTTTTGGACATAATTATGAAAAATTAACTAAAAACTAACTTAAACATTTAAATTAAGAATAAAATTAAAATAATTCGTTTTTATTATGTACTAAATTAAAGGTATCATTCAAAACCATTATGTCATTTAGATGTCACATTAGATGAGTGTTGCCATGTTTTCTTGCATTTCACTACTTTCATCTGTTTCTGCACTTAAGTTTTCTCACATTTTCTAAATTAAATCTTACTAACATTATTCTGATTCTTATGTAACTACCTCTAACTTACCTAAGGTGTAAAAAATTGCACATTTTTCCTCTGCGCAATGTTTTATAGCAAGTTTTTCAAGAAGTATTTAGCAGAATACAAAAAGAAAGAAAGTTCTGGGAGAAAAAAAAATTATACCAAATATAACTAGCTATTTACTTCCCGCGCAGATCGTAAAAGCCGATTATGGGAAATGGAGAAATTGCGAATCATACTAAAAGACGATGCGGCTAGCTACCCATCACTATTTCGATTCCTTTTTCCACCCACCATCATGCTGATAGTGGCCTTTGGGACTTGCGGCCCTAGGCTCTGTCTGCTTAGAGCCGCAAGGCCCAAAATGCTCTGTCTGCCCCATTAGGGATAGAGACGTGATAGTGTATTGACGACAAACCTCCCATACTAAATTTTATCAACAGATTGGTTGTTTAAATTATGTAATATATTTTTTGGCAAATATCAAATATGCCACATGTTTTTTGGGGATTCGGTATCATGCATTGAGCTTGCTCTAAAAAATTGTGCACTGGAGACAAAGTCTTCCTGTATTTGTTTATAAGGTTATTCACATACTTTATTTCATAACTCAGTACTTTTCTAGTTCTTTTTATGAGTATCAACTCATTTTTTTTTTCAATACCTGGTCTATTTTTTAAGATATTTTTTATTTCAATCGAGTGATTTTTTTAAAAAAGAATATGTTTCGAACATATATTTTCACAGCTTCATAATTTTTGTGACTTCTAAATAAATAAAAAATTACACAAGTAAAATTAAGCCAACAAATTAATTTGGGACCAATTGGGTACTTATAGAAATAAAAAAAAACCTACATACAAAAAAAATTTTTTTCTAAACTAAAAACCGACTTCACCCTTACTACACAACCGATTTTGATATAAATTCTACGGGCCCACCTCAGAAGTGCACTTTTTTGAATAAAAAAAACGACGGGTTGCACTCTGGGAGTGCCGGCAGAAGTGAAAACTTGAATATTAACGTTGTGCATTTTTGATATACGAAACAGCAGGCGCAGGCATACATTTTCGCCGCGCCGTAGAAAGAGAGGGGGATACTCCCTCTCCTACGCCGCGCCAGCTGTCTACTCTCCATCCGTCTTACGAATTTTCAATTAGGTCACGTGTCCTGACGCGAGCGTGTCCTGACGCGAGATTAACATTTTTTACCTATTCCAAAAAAAGTGCACAACGCCGCTAAAGAAGTTTTCACTTCAAAAAGATCGGTGAACAAACATAAAAACATAATTTTTTTTTTTAATTAAATATTATTTATTTAATTTGGCAGGATCACCTAAAACTGTATTATTATTATCGGAAATAGTATACATAACATGTTTTCGACTTGATCATTGTCAACGGATATCTGGTAGTGCTTTCTCTCTTATCTTGTGGTACCACGGAAGACCAGCGTCATGATGTAAAGATACATCATTGCCATATGCTGAGTGGTGCCATTTTGGTGTAAAAATAGTTTTATTTTTATAATGGATAATGTAACTCCTGTTTTGCACCAAATAAAGTATTTTTATTTCTTTCTTTCTTTCTAAAAAAACACAGTCGAAAATAGAATCTACTTCTTTGAAGTCGTTTAAAATATTACGTTCGGGTAAAAAAATTCTATGTCTATGGTTCGGTTTGACATATAACCTTTTTAGAAGTCGAATAAAAATAGTTTCGCTGTTTATACAACGTCATTACGTCATTACTACACGTTGGAGCAGCCTGTAATTTACCCGTACAACTTAATCATAGAAATCCATCATTTTGACACAATAAATGGTGTTCGAGTTACGTCCGGTGAAAAGGTTACTGACTTATGTGTAGATATACCTATCGATTTGTAATACGATATGATTGAAAGGAAAGTAGGAAATAATAAACCGGCCTAGTGCGAGTTAAAATCGCGTGGAGAGGGTTCCGTACAATGTCAAAGTCAATCACATTTGAAATCCTTACATTAAGACGCAGTTAACTACTCTAGCGCTGTGTAGAGTACCTTTAGTGAATTTTTTTTCGTAAGCGAACGTATTATATTGAGTTTACCGCTAAATTCTGTTAGAATTCTTATAGGTTTTCCTGTAAGACTACAGGAAAACTTTAGGCTTTTTTAATTTTTTTTTAAAATTTTAGGCTTATTTGTTTCGGAGATCAAGACGGGGCGGTAAATTTTCGTCTTCTTTCATGAATAAAATCAAAATTATTTATTTAACAATAAAAACAAATATAAATCGAGAACCTCACAACACCCCTCTTATTTGATATATGTCAAAGAAAGGTTAGCAAAACCTTTTTTTATTTTTTTATTTGACTCCCGAAATTTTACCCTTAATTAAAAAAATATTTATTTTGCACATCTGTGTTTAGGTCATAGGATTACACCAACCTATCAAATTTTACCTGATTTGGGGGTGAAGTCCATTAAACTTGCAATAAACTTTAAATCAAGTCTTTCAACTCAGTTTTCAACCTCAACCGATTAAGCTAAAACTTTAAAAACTTGAGTAAGTCAGATGAAAATACATAGCATATTATGTAGTCAATGAGCTGTTCTGACGATGGAGCCAGGAGATATTCAACACGTTTATAAAACAACATAACCTCATTGAGTAGGACTCGTTTGATTTGTCTTGTCGAGCACTTTATGGTAGACGATGTCTAGGGTCTGATCCCGGAGGTGGAAGGTGGTCGAAGAAACTCAGTGCTAAAACTAACTGCCTCCGTGGTGTAGTAGTTAGAGCGTTCGGCTCATACCAGGAGGTCGCGGGTTCAATTCCCGGTGAGGGCAACGACTTTGTGTTGTTGTCCTAGTTTGGCTGATCACCTAATTGTCTGATAAGTAAGATGATCCGTGCTTCGGAGGGCACGTTAAGCCGTCGGTCCCGGTCACTGTCTTTGACATTGATCGTTACCTAAAGAACCATGTCAAAGGCCTTTAAGGCGGTTCAAAAACTCTGACACTAGTGTTAGTCACTAACACACACGATAAGAAGAAGTGCTAAAACGACCTAACTCCATCGCGTTTGCGCTTATTTCATTTATCTTAAGTACTTTGGCGTCTCAATAAAAGCTAGGTTTTTTACTAGGGACGTATAGTTTTCCAACTCTCCGCAAAATACCATTTGATCCACGGATTTGATCGTATTTTAGAAACCGTAAAAAGTGCTTGTCGGACTCGTGCACGAAAGGTTCCGTACCATTATGGATGTTTATCTATATCTGTATTTGTTATAATATATAGTATCGTTGAGTTAGTATCCCATAACACAAGCCTCGAACTTACTTTGGGGCTAGCTCAATCAGTGTAATTTGTCCCTATATATTTATTTATTTATTATCTATTAAAAATCACGTTTGTTGGGAGCCCCACTTAAATATTTATCTTATTCTGTTTTTATTATTTGTTGTTATAGCGGCAACTTAAATACATCTGTGAAAAATTAAACTTTCTAGCTAGTGCGTAAGTTGTCAACACTGGTGTCAAATTTTTCTGAAGGCATCTGACATAGCTCGATGACTGCCACCATAGACATGTAATATCTTCAAATCTTAAACATGGAATTGTATGATCTTAAATCTATGACTGCCACAATGATGACAGTCGGGAGTAGTCGGGACCGACGGCTTATACGAGCCTTCCGAACTTGAAATTTTTTTTACCACTTGTGGTCACCCATCCAAAATCAGACCAAACCCGGCGTTGCTTTACTTGCGAAAGCGCTAGTAATGCACACTCCCGCCGAGCCACCGAGCTTCTGACGTCACACTCAACAAGAAGAAATCCATTTCTTACTTTCTTGTAAAAGTTTGTAGAAGCTCTACAAATTCGTAGCAAATCCGTAGCGTCGTAGACAAGAGCTTAGCTCGTAGCATTGCTTTGTAGCACTGCTACGCTACTACAGTATTTTTGGCACAAAAACAAACACAATTTGCTTAAAAAAGTAAAAAAGCAAAAGAGACGAAACGAAAGAGTTTTTAATTAAGGTCCAGTGTTGCCCTCATACGAAATGAAATGGAGGTATCATTTAAAATTGAGTCTTGACCAAGTCCTTTATAACCCTTCAAAGTATTTTTTGAATCTTTATAGTTTAAAGTGAAAACGCTTTAACGCTGGCACTAGCCAAATGTGGCCGTTTTTCGCAATCTAAATCCTTGGCCAATGACCAAAAAATAAACGTTTATTATTTGTTCTGTATAGACTTGTATAAAATATGACGTCATTCTTTTTTGAAGTCAATAGCCTCTTGATATCAGTTTTTTTACATTCATTAATTTAAAATCACGTTGAAAATGGATATGATCAATGAAAAGTGACACTATTTTGTAACTTTTTATTTTGTGAAATACGGTTCAGTACGCCGAATAATTTATTTTTGACCCAGTCATCTTAATATAAGAACGCACGATCGAAAACATATAACACCTTCCTTTTCTCGTTGGGGGTTACAAAGGACTTATAAAAGGTACAATTTTTTTATAAAATATTGTTGCTTCTACTTACCCCTTTTAGGGTTCCGCACCCAAAAGCCAACATCGTATGTCTGTCTGTCCATCGGATCATTGTATTTAATTCATCATCACACTCATTATAAAGGCTAAAGTTTGTGACTGTGTGTGTATGTGTATCTATAACGCGCAAACGTCTGGACCAATTCTGATAAAATTCTATTCGCAGGACTCAGACATTATATACTTTTTCCGCGGGTAACACCGCAAGGCGCAGCTACTACACTATAAATAACTTCGCGCATTAACAAGCACATGAAAATGACCACATATTTCATTCCCGCCATTTGCATCGAATATATTATCTGTATCGATCCGCCATCTTGGAAAGCATATTCAAATGGGGCAATTAACTCTACGTTACGCGTAAAAGCTTTTTGGTTGCATAAATAAAAAGGTTATGACGTCGTTTTTTTTTTGTTTTTATAATATTTCTGTCATAGATAAAGTTTCTTTGCTATTTATCAAATTAATGTATATGTATATAGTAGGTACATTTTATATTTGATGTATAACATATTATGTATTTTTAAGTACTTATATCTTATACCTTTAAACGAGCAATTCTTGTATATTTATTTATATATTTATAAATTTCTGTAATCTCGAAAACGGCTCTAACGATTTCGCTGAAAATTGGTATATGGGCGTTTTTAGAGGTAAACAATCGATCTAGATTAGTCTTATGTGTGGGAAAACGCGTGTTTTCGAGTTTTTATTCGTTTTTCTTTCCACGCAGAATATGGTCGCTAATTTCGTCGCGCCGGCCGCCATCCGCTTAGCTCAGCGGTTAAGGATGCTGACCGCTAGAAAGAGTGTTACGGGTTCGAATCCCACTCGGTGAATTACTTTTGTTTTTTCTATGTTCAAGTTCAATTTTTATTTTGTACTGTTTTTAAACAAGTTAAAAAAAATGTAGTTAATGTTTGAGATGTAGCAAACCGAGCAAAGCTCGGTCACCCAAGTACTAGTATTTATTTATGATAATTTTTAAATAGGTACTTATTATATCTTTTATATTTTATTTTGAAGCCAAATATCTTCTCTGTTTTTTCTAGTACTAAGAGGAAGAGAAAAACACTCCCACATCTTTTATAGTCTTCTCTACCCAAAGGTTGACTGGAAGAAATCGCTTTAGTGATAAGCCCGCCTTTGTACCTACTATATTTTAAATTTACTTTTGATTATTGTCATACTTAGTTGGTGCAATAAAGAAATTTTATCTTATCACTGAAGATATTATTTGAATGTCGCGACGTATAGATGTATAGGCCCAGACAAGTCACTTCACTATTGTAAGACAGTCGTCAAGCTGCGTTAGCCTTTGATCAGCTTGAAACATCTGACATCTGTGTAGGTCTTTTATACACACAAAAGACAACAAAACAAAGCTTTTGCCCGACGATTCGAGTGGACAGTATCACAACAAAAGATTGTTTGTTTGTAAGAATTTTATTGTTCCCATGCTGGTCTGGGAGAAATAAAAAAAAACTTAGAATGTACCAGCTGCTTCTCTTTCCACGCAGATCGTAAAAGCCGATCGAGGGAATGGGCAAAAATGCAAATCATGTTAACAGGCGATGCGGCTAGCAACCCATCACTGTATTGATTGCTTTTCCATCTTCTCGCCCACCATGACGCTAAAAGTGGCTTTTGGGTCTTGCGGCCCTGGGCTCTGCATAGAACCGCAAGACCCAAAATGCTCTGTCTGCCCCATTAGGGATAAAGACGTGATAGTATGTATGTATGTAAGAATTTTATTGAAAAAACACAATTACGTACAAAAACAATAGAATAAATTCACAACGGCAGAAAGAAAAGATTATGTAAAAGTACACAATATATAATTATGTTCCTGACTGAATGGGGTACCCTACGCCATGCCTATCCAACGCCTTATAAACAATTATTTCTCTTTCTTGTCACTAGATGGTGCTTTATGGTAATAATCAAAACATTTGAATCTTTTATTCCTATTATTTAAATAAAGTAGTACTCTAATTAAATAAATAAAACTTACATAAAATGCATTAAATATTTTAAAGCCTATTCAACACTATCTTTGTCACGTTTTTGCTAGTCGTGAGTGCTGCCATCTCTGTTTGCTACCCCGCAACTCCAGCATTGCCTACTTACGAGCCCTTCAATAGTTTTTATGGTATTGGATATCTGTTACCTAAGTAATTATATTATCTTTGACAATATATAACTATATATGTTCTAGACTGAATGGGGTTTCCTACTATTGAGGAACACTATTTATAGAATTTATTTTCCAGATAACGTTCAACCGATAGTTTAAAATGTAACTTGGAATGAAAAATGTTAAGAGTCCCCTTACCCTGGACCAAACTACACTTTTCGAGACAAACGTAGTCTACGTTTTATTTCGGAATGACATGCCCGATTTCGGCAAAATTTTGTAATTTCAAAGATAAGATAGGCATATAACTGGTTTCACAGTCAAAATATGAACTTGAAATAGAATATGTTATATCATTTTTGACCATCAGTATGGGAAACTTCTACCACCCTATATTTTCTTTCCAGTTCATAATTTTACTGTAGGAACCCAATTATAACCCTATTCGGTATCATATTACCTAAATGATAAATTAAAATGACATATAGAGATATTAGAAATTACAAATTATAAATAAAAATAATAATATAAAATATGTACAAATGTCAAATAATAATATAATAAATTATGTTACATTGATGAATATGCATAAACATAAATATTGAAAACAAAATTTAAATACATATATCTTTAAGTACAAATACCTATAATACAATACAATCCAAATATATTATTAAATGATGCACAAAAAATACGTACATAAATAATTAAATGATATAAAAACAAAAAAAATTGAATTTTAACTAATTTACTTCAAGGTACTATACTAACAGTGACGATTCCTCCTCTCTCCTATTGCAGCGCCCTTTGGGGTGTAGTGGGTTGGGCTAGTGGCAAAATGAGTCCGCATGCTGATCGGTATGCATATTGCGTACAGCAATGGTTCATTATGCCACGAACTAACTACCCATAAGCTCTCTGCTAGTGGCTCCTCGTAATTGTTGTGTACGCAATGGCCACACCCTGGTAACCACGTCGATCCGTGGGCTAAACCTAGTGGAGGGGGTCGCAGTACTCCGTACCTGCGGCTAACTCAGGTGATCCTCCGACATGTACATAAAGCCTGCATTGGCATGGTAGGCGTGCGACGTCGATAGACAATAGCAGCCGGCTGCCATGGCGTTGTAGCAAGGTGATGTGATGCGCCTTAAAGGGCGTCAACCAGGGATCTTTTTAATGGTTGGTGGCCGTTTCACTGCATTCTGGCTATCACCGATCGTTCCGGGTCGCCGGACCATCGAACTATGATAGTTGGAACGAGAGGGTGTGTTTGTAACAGCGCAACTACTTACGCACTTGAAATTATTCACGCGCAGATGAACCTTGGCAAAATTTCGGATCACGATTTAAAAGTCCTATGGCGATGGGGATGTGGTGGTGGGGACTTGGACAACGGTATGTCTGGTTCTTAGCTGTGTCTCTGCACATAGGCGGTCAGAAGAGAGTGGTCGCTCCTGGAATCGACTGAAACGAGATAACGGGTTCGGCAGCACATCTGACGACTAAGCAGTCCTATTTAGGAACGCTCTGCTTACCCCTGCACAGGGGAAGGGCCTAGAAAAGGTGGCCCAAACATAGTTCGTTTGCTGAAGCGTCACCTCTCCGCATGCCATATCTCACCGGCGAACTGGGAAGAGCTTGCTGAACAGAGAGTAAATTGGCGCAACTCTGTTAAGGACGCTGTTACTAAATATGAAGAAAATCGAATTCGGGAACTCGATTCCAAGCGCTTCCTTAAGAAAACTCAACCAAAGCCTTCCTATACATATACATACAATTCCTTAGGTCAGTTGCATTGTGCGTCCTGCAACCGCACCTTCAAAACTAAATTTGGCTTTGCGAGCCACATACGCTCGCATCTACGAACTTAACCCAAGGTTCGCCGTTGACGGACACGTCAAGGAGGACATCATCATTATTGCAGCGCCCATCAGAGTCCTTAAGTGATTATGGAATCATCTGTACTTATTTGTCATTTAAGGAAGCAATAAATTATTGAGTATTGAGTCAATTATTCTAATTTCTTTAAAAATATTTTTTTTCACCGAAATCTGACATGTGGTTTCAAAATAAAACGTAGACTACGATTGTATGGAAAAGTCTAGAGTAAGGGGATTCTTAAAAAATAACATGTAACTGCGTAATGTTGTAGCTTTTTGTTCGACATATAACCTCGTACTGTTATATCTTTTCGATATTTTTCAACGCATTTGGGTATAATAACTCGCTACGCTAGCCTCGACTGCTGTATGATATATATATTTGTTCCCCTGGCTTCCGCCGTAAAAGCCGGCAGTAAATCTGCCCTGGTTTATGTTTAGCCTTGACTTGGCTTGTACTTGAATACCTTAGCATAAACTTAGACGTTGCGGGTTCCTGTCTTTATTTCACTTTTCCGTTTTTCATTTCCATTTTTATGGTTCCTTAAGCAAAGGGTTAAAACGGTTCCCCATTACTAATACTCTATTGTCCGTGTGTCTGTCACCAGCCTGTATAGACTAAGTATAAAATATATATTTAAGTAGGGCTCTCATACAACAAAGGTGACTTTATAGATAATGGTACTTAAGGGCGGCCAACCCGCCTCACTTTTCATACAAACGCTCGTACGTGATTATGGCGTTGTAACAGATCTTTCTTGGAAAGTTTTGAACTAACAGGAATCTTGTGCGCTATATCTAGGTTTCTATCGAAATTAAAAATTAAAATTTGGAAAAACAAATTCAGTATAAGTCTCCAAAAATCTGCTTTTTTGTACAAATTTTACCTGAACTTCGGCCGATCATTTAGTACTCATGAATTGTAAAAGTAACGAAAATATTTGCATAGAAACCTTGCAAATTTAATGAAGATTCTAAATAAAAAACATTTATTTCACACACTCGTAAGGCTTACTGAAAAACATGAACCCTTCGTGTGAGAGTCTGACTCGCACTTAGCCAGTTTTTTTCCTTAAGGGCGAAATGTCTTCATCATCTTCACCATCATCATCATATCAGCCACATCTTTAATCTGAGAGCCACAGAGAGTCGACAATGTGTGCTGCCATCTCTTTTTGCTTACCCTGCAACTCCAGTATTGCCACAGTATAGGCCCTCCAGTAGTTTCTATTGCGTTGGGTATCTGTTATGTTAGTAAAATTTATTTATTTGATCTCGAAAACGGCTCTAACGACTACGCTGAAGTTTTCGGCGGTACACAATCGATCCAGATTAGGTTTATGTTTGGGAAAACGCGTGTTTTCGAGTTTTCATGCATTTTTCTTTTCACGCAGAATATGGTCGCTAATTTTATCCTGCTGGCCACTGTCCGTCTGGTCCAGCGGGTTAAGACGCGGATGGCAAGAAAAAAGTGTTACGGGTTTGAATCACGCTCGGTGTCTTACTTTTTTTTTATATGTTCAAGTTTATATATAATGTTTTAATTTTAACTAAAAAATTATTACCTAAACACCATCATGTTATAATAAATAGTAATAATCGAGCAAAGCCCGGTCGCCCAGGTACTGTATTACTTAAATAAACATAAAATCGGACCTTCTAGTTCATTTGTAAAGGAGCTATATTGTGTTTCATGACAATACAGAATAACAGTCATGAATTCACAAACAAGATGGCGGCGCATTGATATGAAATGATTTATTGAAATACTTGGACACGCAAACTTTGACAAAATATTCAACCTTCCTTTTTAGTGTGTACCTACCTAAGTATATATAGATATTTGAGAAAAACTCTCTTTCTTTATAAAGCTGTGCCCATTTGCTTCGATCCTGTGGGAATTTAGAGATAAAAAATAATCTTTGTCCTTCCCTGGGTATCAAACTATATCCATATCAAATTTCATCTAAATAGGTTCAGTGGCTGAAGCGTGAAGTGGTCACAAACAAACAAACAAATATACAAACTCATTTTGGCATTTATGATATTAGTAGGATAGTAGGATAGGATACGATAGTAGGATTATTATTTAGTTCTCTTCTTTACCATATATGTTAGTGTAAGTAAATGTATATATGTGTGTATTGAATAAATAGATATATTTCCTTTCGTGAAAAGAAAAAAAAAGGAGATATTTATTCTGTTATTTATATTCATAGGCATATAATGTAATTGTATAATATATAGTATTATTTTATAATTTGTAAGACATTGTATTGCTTTTTGTGCCGCATAATATTTTCTATTTATCCCTATGGTTGACTGGGAGAAAATGCTTTTAGCATTAAGTCCGCCATTTGTTAAAAATATATTTGTACTATGGAACAGTAAAATTTGATAATAAAAACTGTAAAATTTAAAAAAAAACAGTAACAATAATAAAATGTTTTTCAGTTATTTTTTTTAACAAATACATGCGTTTTTGGCGGGAAGTCAAGGGGTTTAGCTGGAGTTTGCTTAAAATTGTTTTGCAAATTGATTCTAGTGGACTTTATAATATGAAATTGGTGTGGTTTGGTGTTATAAGTGCTAATTCTCATGGACAATATGTGGAATGTTTAAAGTGGACAGTCATAGTGCGGCTGTAGTGAAATTTATTTGCGGACTGCGGTGGGCGTCTTTAGGCGCTGTCCGGCCGTCCGCCACTCAATCGGCTTAAACCAGTGGACTCGTATAGATTTGTCGCCAGAAGCTCCCTTGAAGCAATCAAAGGACTTACACCTTTGATTGTATAGTTAGGGATAGGGTAAGAGTTAGGAATTAAGAAGTGAAAAAAATAAAGATTGGCTCTAAAGGACTAGTATCCAGAGACGTAAAATAATTTCATTTCTAAAAAAAATACTTACGTATAATTTTGTTATAATAAATTAGGTAGATATATCATAAGTTATAGAAATATCAATCCAAAATAATAAAAAGGCAAATACTTCTTTCTAAACGTCAAAACAACAATTTTTTATGGGAATTGTCTGAAATAACTGTGACGTCATACTTATTTTTAACACAGTTCCACTATAACGTGTCACAAGTGACTTGACTTCTATGGATCTGAAAGAATTATAATAGTGTTCTTATGGATTCGTCATGTCTGTCTGTCTGTCCGTCCGTATGCGGCGTATGTCACAGCCACTTTTTTCCGAAACTATAACTATACTGTTGAAACTTGGTAAGTAGATGTATTCTGTGAACCGCATTAAGGCCATACCCAAATTTTCCGGGGTCCAGTGGCGCCCCCATTTTAAATAAATCATTTATAAGGAAACATAGATATCATTTAAAATTGTGCCTTGATCAAACCCTAGATAACCCTTCAAACTATTTTAAATATAACAGATAACCCTTCAGACTACTGTTCATAGTCTAAAGTGACAACGTGAAGCTTTTCCACGCACATTAGCCAAAAGTGGCCGTTTTTCGCAAATGTGCGTAGAAAAGCTTCTCGTTCTCACTATAAACAATAAAAAGTAGTTTAAAAAATACTTTGAATGAGTATCTAGAGCTTGGTCAAGATAAAATTTTAAATGATATCTCCGTTTCGTTTCAAATGATTTATTTCAAATGGGGGCGCCACTGGACCCCGTAAAATTCAGGTATGGCCTTAAGATTTTCACACAAAAATGAAAAAAAAAAACAATACATTTTTGGGGTTCCCCATACTTAGATTATGCGTGCGGCGACCACTCCGGAGTGGGAGATTCGGTGACGTAAATCGTATGTCTAGAAAAATAAGAATGAAATTAGCTTGCAATGCACTTCTAGGTATCTTAACGAAAAGGTGCAGAGTTCTGACGCGAGCTAAATTAAACCATATCGCTAACGACATTGAGTAGATATTTCTTTGAATTCCTTTGCTGAGTTAGACTTCTGTACGTTAGTATTAGTACTTATTCTGTAACAACTTTCATACTAATGACTTTTGACCCGGGTTAGTCAAAAATGACTTAAACTTTCACTACGACCTTTGACCTTTGACAAGTTGCTTCTACAGTTAACTTATTTGACGACCTCCGTGGCGTAATGGTCAACACGCTAGACCGCTAATCCAGAGGTCCTGGGTTCGATCCCCAGCCAGTGCAAGTTGGAAAATGGCCTTTTTCAAATTGTCCTGGGTCTTGGATGTTTATCTATATATGTATTTGTTATAAAATAGGTATAGTATCGTTGAGTTAGTATCTCATGACACAAGTCTCGAACTTACTTTGGGGCTAGCTCAATCAGTGTAATTTGTCCCTATATATTTATTTATTTATTTATTTTTGTACATTAAGAATACACTCCTTGCATTTGTCCTACATTCTAAAAATAAAGCAGTATAATATACAACAATGCGACACAAAAAACTAAACTTGACATTACCAACATGGCTGACGCACACAACTAGCACGAGCAAATTAACATAATTATATTTTGAAAGCCAAGGAATAAAAGTTAAAATGCCAGAAATTGCTGTTTGCAGTCTTCGGATTGCATTTTTTAAATTGCACGTATTATTCTTTGTGAAATATATTTATTGTTGTGTGAATTGACTCCGATATATCACGCGAGCGAAAATTGGAGGGAAAATAGTTTTTTTTTTTAAATTTACAAGCTTCTTTGTTTTTTAAACATGCCGTTTTGTTATAAATCTTGGTCTTGCTTTAATTAGGTTTCATTACAGCGATTTCTTCCAACCAACGTGTGGATAAATGAGACTATGAAAAGAAAAAGTAAAGTGAGAATTACAAATTGAAAATGTAAAAGAACAATCTATATAAACATACATAAACTCTATAATTGTGTTATCTAAGTAAGTACATATGGACACTTTCGAGCCGGGTAAGCTCCGGGGCGGTCTCTACGATTAGTTTAAAATTTATTCTTTTTCTTTTGATCTCTTTTAATTTTATTTAGTTTTAGTTTAATTTATTATTTTAAGTTTATAAAAAAAGTACATAAGAGCAATCTGCATGTCGTTTCATTGTTTTATGTTGCAATGCCCTATAACAGAAACTATGCAGCGTAATGCAATACATGTACAATGTGCATTGCAATAAAGAAATAGGAAAATTGAAAATAAGACCTTTATAAAAATGTGGGCACCTAATTATAATACAGGAAACCAACCTAGTTTCTGGATTAGTCGACTAAACGGAACATTTACGCACTAAGTATAAATAGTCCATATTCCGGTAACCTACTTTGATGGCCGTCGGATAAGTACCGGAAGCTAGACTTACACCTCCCTTAGCCAATTTACTGTGACCTTTATATAGGGACGTATTTATCACAACATAGGTGGCCCGGGGTCGTTTAGTGTGAAGGGTTGGCATCTATATCTATCAACTATACGGTCAGGGCAGCGTATTGCCATAGTGTGTACTACTACAGACAGGGGTTGCTCTGGAATCGCACGCAATATGCTCTTGAGCTGGAGAGCATACTGCATGTCAGTATAGAGAGAGAGACTGAAATCAAATACACTTTGCTCTAATCTGTAAGAGCAAAAAACATACGAGTACAGACAATTTAGGCTGCTATGGTATGTAGAATGGCATGCTCCAATATGAGCAAATTACATGTGAGTGCAGCACAGCCAACGAGTACCTACAGACTATGCGCGCGGCTGTAAATATATCGAAGAATCAACCAAATGCAAAGAAACATTAAGTAATTGATTTAACTATGTAGTAATTTACCTTTTTTAGGGTTCCGTAACCAAATGGCAAAAAACGGAACTCTTATGGATCCATCATGTCTGTCTGTCTGTCCGTCCGTACGTCACAGCCACTTTCTTCTGAAACTATAAGAACTATACTGTTGAACTTGGTAAGTAGATGTATTCTGTGAATTGCATTAAGATTTTCACACAAAAATAGAAAAAAAAACAATACATTTTGCGGGTGCCCCATACTTAGAACTGAAATTTAAAAAGAAATTAAAACCATACGTGTGGGGTATCTATGGATAGGTCTTCAAAAATGATATTGAAGTTTCTAGTATCATTTTTTTTCTAAACTGAATAATTTGCGCGAGAGACACGTCCAAAGTGGAAAAATGTGTGTACCCCCCCCCCCCCTCTCTAACTTAACTAAAACTAAATAAAATATATGATGTTCATTACCATGCAAACTACCAGCGAAAATTGGTTTGAACGAGGTCTAATAAGTTTCGGTAAAAACTAAATCGGTCGGTAAAAGTTACAACGAACTACAAGAACTTTTATATAATGTTACTTGCTGCTACGGAACCCTTCATGGGCGAGTCCGACTCGCACTTAGCTGCTTTTTCGCTATTGGTTGTTTTATTTAAATACCAATTGAATAATGATGAATATTGTGAAATATAGTATGATTACTACCGTAACAGATACCCAACGCCGTAGTAACTTTGAAAGGGCCCATAAGGAGGCAATACCGATGTTGCGGGGTAGGCACACAGGGATGGCAGCACACACGATTAGCAAAAAAGTGACAAAGGAAGTGTTGAATACGCTTTAAAAATATTTATTGTACGTCATATAAGTCATAGTACCTGGGCGACCGAGCTTTGCTCGGTTACATCTCAAACATTAACAATTTTTTTAAACTTGTCTGAAAACATTACAAAATAAAAAATTATACATAAACTTGAACATAAAAAAACAAAAGTAAGTCACCGAGTGGGATTCGAACCCGTAACACTCTTTCTAGCGGTCGCTATCCTTAACCGCTGAGCTAAATCAAGGCGGTCGCGGCGCGACGAAATTAGCGACCATATTCTGCGTGGAAAGAAAAACGCATGAAAACTAAAAAACACGCGTTTTCCCAAACATTAAACTAATCTAGATCGATTGTTTACCCCCAAAAACCCTCATATACCAATTTTCAGCGAAATCGTTGGAGCCGTTTTCGAGATCACAGAAATTTATAAATATATATACAAGAATTGCTCGTTTAAAGGTATAAGATTTAATTAATTAGAGTACTACTTTATTTAAATAATTTAAATAAAAGATTTTAATGTATTAATTATTACCATAAAGGGCCATCTAGTGACAAAAAAGATAAATAATCTTATACCTTTAAACGAGCAATTCTTGCATATTTATTTATATATTTATATGTTTATAAATTTCTGTGATCTCGAAAACGGCCCTAACGATTTCGCTGAAAATTGGTATATGGGGGTTTCCGGGGGTAAACGATCGATCTAGATTAGTCTTATGGTTGGAAAAACGCGTTTTAGAGTTCTCATGCGTTTTTCTTTCCACGCAGAATATGGTCGCTAATTTCCTCTTACTGGCCACTGTCCGTCTGGTCCAGCGGGTTAAGACGCGGACGGCAAGAAACGAGTGTTACGGGTTCGAATCCCGCTCGGTGACTTTTGTATTTTTGTAATATGTTCCAGTTTATACTAAATACTTTTTAATTTTTATTGTTTTAGACAAAAAATGTAGTTAATGTTTGAGATATAACCGAGCAAAACTTGGTTGCCCAGGTACTTATATTTGGCCTCCGGCCCGGAATACTATAAATTTTAAAATACGCCACAGCCTTCTCTATACTTCACTGGAAAGTACCTTGAGAATATGTTATAAATATAGGGCAACCTAGACCATAGAAATTGATGATTCCACACAAGATGGCGGCCGTTTCCCGCCACCGCTGCCGTGCCGGACGCAGCGCTATCTGTTGCTATTTGAATTTGAAATGAGAACGTTTCGATCTTTTCAAAATTTATACTAATGGCGGCGAAATAAGGTTTTATTTTCACGATGTTACATTTTGTTTAATAGTTCTAGAAATTATTTTTATTCAATTTTCACATAGCAACATGATGTAAACTGCAAAAAAAGTTAAATAATTTTTTTTCATAATAAGTAAAACTCTTTAATTGGAGGTATTGTGGCAGTTCAGTCTATCATTCGGCACCGCCGGCCAGTTGTAAAACTTTTTACAAACGCATCCCAAAGAGGGTTGACGTGAGGCAGGCGGCATTTCTTCTCGATTTCGCCAGTCTTCGGCATCCTTGGGTGACCTTTATAGTAAATTTAGAATACGGTAGCCCAATATGGTCACCACACTACAAAGTACATGCTGATAATATAGAGAGAGTTCAAAAAAAGTGCTTACGATTATTGTGTTATCGTCAACATTTGGAACGTACCACTCTTAATTATGAGGCAAGACTGTCAAGATTTGACGTACAAAAGTTAGAGTCTCGAAGAAAATATTTTGATTTTATTTATTTCTTTAAAGTAATTCATTCTTTAGTTGATGTTCCTTCTTTACTTTTTCAAATATCTTTTAACACTAGGTATAGTGCCCGCAGATCAAATCAAAGCGGAATTTTTGCTCTACAAACATATAAAAATAATACCTCATTTTATAACCCTATTGTGAGGATGGCCCGTCAGTGCAACGAGATTGCGTTGACTTACCCAGAATTTGATGTTTTTGATCCTAAGCTAGGCTCATACATTAGGACACTAAAGGAAATCCTGTACTGTGCTACAGGAGAATAAGCATGTAAAGTAAACTAATTGTAATATTTCATTTGATAAACTTGTTTTCTCTTAGTTTGTAAGATTCTCCTTTAATAATTGTTTCTTTGTAGACACACATGTTTTGGATTGCGACCAGTTTTTAATGTTTTTTCTGTGGATTTTTATAATAGTTGTAATCTGTTTTGTGTGATAATAAAATAAAATAAAATAAAATTTGGAGAAGAAAAAGCGAGAAAGTGCACCCCGGGCCACAGAATAAGTATCAAAATACGTCATACATTTAAAAAAAAACACGTGTACCATATTTTTAATAATCTAACCGATGGACCAAAAATATTTTTCCATTCGTATTTGTACAATTCGTTTGCAGTTCGCAGCAACCTTTCCTATCTTTATTTCGGTCTCGATAATTTGCATACGGTCGCACGCGAGCGCTGGTCATTGTTTGTATGTTTGTTCAAAACAGACTATACCGTATTTGGGCTCTATCTACTGCGTTAAGGATGAAGACGTGATAATTTATCTTTAAAAGATATCTTTAGTTTGTTACAATAAGACCCAACGCAGACGACAGACTATCTGTGAAGCACTTTTTAGTCTGTGAAAATAGAACCCATGCAATCATATGCAGTAACGCATACGACGCTTATTATTATTACGAATATCATTACACAAGTATAAAATTTAGTATTATAATATACTTGTGTAATAATATTACACAAGTATATAATACTAAATTTCAGCTCGATCGGTTGAGGCTAACTGGTTGAAAATTGAGTTGCAAAATGTGACCTAAGCCCGTAGAACCTGTGACCTAGCCTGTGGTTCAATTTATTACAGGTATGTCCCTTCCACGTTGTATATAAAGTTACATACAAGATATATACATTGCAAGTTAAATAATATTGCATAATGATTTGTCTTTATTTATTTATATTATATATTTTTTTAGAAATTTACAAAGTAACGTAGCAAATTTTGAAATTATGAAGCTGTGAATCTGTGAAAACACGTAAATAAAATACTAAAATCTTATCAATCTTTTTTGTGTGCTAAAAGTAAGTATTAAAAGTGATTTATGATGGTAAGAGTTTATTAAAATATTTTTATACACCAAGTCGCTACGTGTAACAGCGTTTATACTTACATTACGCTACTGCGCAGCGGCGTGGGCGCATGGATATAAATGAATTTTCAGGGGTCCAGTGCTGCCTCCATTTGAAATAAATCATTTGAAAGGAAACGGTGATATCATTTAAAATTTTGTCTTGTTGACCCCTTAGATAACCCTTCAAACTATTTTATGAACTGTTTATAGTTTAAAGCGAGAACGTAAAGCTTTTCTACACAACACATTTGCGAAAACGGCCACTTTTGGCTAAAGTGCATTGAAAAGCTTCACGTTTTCACTTTAAACTGTAAACAGTAGTTCATAAGACAGTTTGAAAGTTTATCTAACACTTGGTCAAGTCAAAATTTTAAATGATATCACCGTTTCCTTTCAAGTTATTTATTTCAAATGGGGGAGCCACTGTCCCCCGGAAAATTCAGGTAGAAGGCGAAATGGTACTAGCAGAACTCGGCGGAGGTGGCGCCCTAATTTGAAATGGATTGTTTAAAGGTAAATGGGGTATGATTGGCTGTTTGATTTCCATCAATCTCTGGAAGAACCTTTGAATTATTTTATGAACATACATACATACATACTATCACGTCTTTATCCCTAATGGGGCAGACAGAGCATTTTGGGTCTTGCGGTTCTATGCAGAGGGGCCGCAAGACCCAAAAGCCACTTTTAGCGTCATGGTGGGCGAGAAGATCGAAAAGCAATCAATACAGTGATGGGTTGCTAGCCGCATCGCCTGTTAAAATGATTTGCATTTTTGCCCATTCCCTCGATCGGCTTTTACGATCTGCGTGGGAAGAGAAGCAGCTGGTACATTCTAAGTTTTTTTATTTCTCCCAGACCAGCATGGGGAATTTATGAACGACCGTTTAATAATACTTTCTGCGGTCGTCCATGGAATGATTTGGAGGGTTTCTGAAATTGTTGGAGGTCAAATTGTTGATGACGGTGACACCGTGTTTACTTTTAAACAGTTTGTTTCAAAAGGCCGCCACTTCTGCTGGGTTTGCTACAATTTCGCCTTAACCCCAGACTAAAAAGAGGTCTGTTATGATTTACGCTTATGTTTGGCTGTCTGTCTATGTGTTTTTCTGTGGCATCATAGCCCTCGAATGGACCAATTTCGATGTGGCTTTTCTTACGTAAAAGCAAGTTCCCTTGCGGTGGTTCTTAGCTATGTTCGATGAAAATCCGTTTGGCTGTTTAAAAGTTATTAGGTAATCGCTTGAAAGTCGGGGTAGTTTGCCTGTCAAATAATAGATGGCGCTACCGATGCTACTATTTAGTTCCTCCGCCTATCACTAGATGGCGTTTACATAAGAGATTATCAAAGAAATTACATATAATGTATTTTTTTTGACAAAACATAGCTATAACATACACTTCTCCTTCCAGCTCGTCCCTGCTCAAGACAAGTGGACTGCGCCGGCATCAGCAGCAGTTCCTGTGTCCGGACATACTATGACCCAGCCACAAAGTGTCTCTGTGGGGATAACACTTCCCCAGTCAACGGGCAGTGCGAAGCTGGGAGCACCAAAAGTGAGTCTTATTTCTTTGGCATACAGTTGATTTTTGCTAAGATCAATGTTACTACTGCTGCCATCTATCGTCTGCCCCTTGTGACTGAAGACAAACGGACTGCGCTGGGATTTACAGCAGTCCGCACAGACTTTGAACCAGCCCATAGATTTAAGTCTTTGACCCAGCCACCAAGTGTCTCTGTGGGGATAACACTTCACCAGTCAACGGGCAGTGCGAAGCTGGGAGCACCAAAAATGAGTATTATTCCTTTGGCATACAGTTCATTTTTGCTAAGATCAATGTTACTACTGCTGCCATCTATCGTCTGCCCCTTGTGACTGAAGACAAACGGACTGCGCTGGGATTTACAGCAGTCCGCACAGACTTTGAACAAGCCCATAGATTTAAGGTCTATGACCCAGCCACCAAGTGTCTCTGTGGGGATAACACTTCCCCAGTCAACGAGCAGTGCGAAGCTGGGAGCACCAAAAGTGAGTCTTATTTCTTTGACATATAGTTCATTTTTGCTAAGATTAATGTTACTACTGCTTCCATCTATCGTCTGCCCATTGTAACTTAAGAAGTTTATTTCTGTGGTTTTACAACCATCCGTTGCCCATCGCCATATAAACACAATTATTTTTCGGCCTTGTCACTAGATGGCGCTTTATGGTAATAATTAAAACATTAAAATCTTTGATTCCTATTATTTAAATAAATTAGGTAGTACTCTTATTATTTAAATATGACTTATATGAAATGCAAAAAATATTTATAAGCATATTCAACACTTCTTGACTCACTCTTTTACTAGTGTGTGCTGCCATCTCTGTGTGCCTACCCCGCAACCCCAGTTTTGCCTAGTTACGCGCCCTCCATTAGTTACGGCATTGGGTATCTGTTACGTTAGTAACTGTATAATCTTTGGCTGTAGTTTATAGCGTCATACTAAGATATCTATATTGTGGTCATACTGTCCCTCGTCTGAAGTGCTATTTATCAAACGCGGAATCACCCAAACTAATTCGTTCGTTTAGTGACTCCCTGTTTGGAAAATAGCATCTTTGAGCCCAATCATTAGTCCCATCGTGGCAGTCATAAAATATCTATACATATAATAAAACAGTAAAAAAAGTGTGTCTGTACATTAAATATATTTCCAAAAAAAATATTGGGGGCGATGGAGACGTAGTAATAGAGTAAGAATTTTTTTTTAAATGTCTGTCTGTTTGTCTGTTTGTCTGTTTGTACACGCTAATCTCCGGAAATACTGGACGGATTCGAATGAAACTTTTTTTGTTATATAGCTATTAAGCCTGGGCAACATATAGGGTATAAATGATTTTGGAAAATAGAACGCCTGATGCAGAACCATAATGGTCCAGCTAAACTTTACGAGATATAAAAATGTCGCCTTAGTAAAAGTTGTTCAGCCTGATGAGCATTTTCCAGAGACATAAAGTCCACGCGAACGAAGTCGCGGGCTTCGGCTAGTCTAAAAATAAAATAAAAACATAACCTTCCTTCAAAGCGATCGCGTAGCATTGTTATACATTGTAACCGTTCGTGATTAGAGAATTTATTTTTACCAAAAAAGGCAACATTGCGTGCGTACACCCTAAGGTCAATGTTTCGTCTCGTTCACTCGCACCTTAATTACGCTCTCTCTTTCTAAAACCGGAAATTAGATAGCCGCCGTGAGGTCAAAGTCTGAATATAAAGTAGGTGAGAAGAATACGTTATAGTATAGTATATAAATAGTTACGCGAGCTTTAGATGTAACGAATTTTTGCATAGCTCAAAACTGAATATATGTTTACAGCTAAAATATTTTTTTTAAGTTTTAAAACCCCATATTTTCGCCATTTTGACAAGTTTCCAAGAACTGAATTGAAAAAAGAATACGGATGTGGACAAAAACTATTTTTTGGCCATTCTTTTTTTGCTTTTAAATAGTATGGTACATGTATTTTTTTCTTTTCTCTCATTTGCATAATAACGAAGATACAGCGCATTTAAATTTCGCGTGACGTGACGATCAGCTACTGTTTTAACTTTAACCAACGGTGACGTATATCAACCCCACTCCGAAACTTCAAAGCTTGTATTTTTGTGAATTTTTACTATTTTGCTAAACAAAGATACTTAAAACGGGTCTTTTATTTTTGGATAATCTAGATGACGAACTAAATAAAATAACTACAACAATATTCTTTACTAATTAAAAGTAAAAAAAATACAAAAATAAAAAGAAAGAAAAACAAACCCAAACTAAACTATATCTTAAACTTAAAACTATTTGCAAAATTTAAACAACTTATAAATAAAAAATAAAAAATTCTAAAATGTTTTTAATACCTATTTTTGTTAAAATGACATGAAACAATATATTTTCGCGTGACACTCTCCAAGTTTTCTACACGAAAATTCTTGAGCATGAATCTATGTAATTTAAATGTTAATTATATGAGTTTCTGATGGTCGGGGAGATTGGGGTAAGGTGGCCGTATGTACCTGTAATTAAGCCTGACCTTTAAGGTAGAAGATCGATGGCACAGCGGTGAGGACGATTTGTTGCAGTACTTCTCCGAATGAGCTTATAGTAAGCAGTGGGGTTACTTCAAGTAGAGTTGAGATTGAGGCCGAAAGAGTATTGATGACTGAACAAGCGAATTTATCACTCAAGGCAGTTTCTGACTGGGCTGATGCCAACCTTGTTAAATTCAACGCATCCAAGACCCAGGCCTGTCTCTTCTCTACCAAAAAAAGCCCCTTTACCATGACTCCTACCTTCCAGGGCATATCCATTCCCTTAACCAACAAATTGGAACTCCTTGGGGTGCTTATTACATCAGACCTTAATTTCGGTCAATATATTGAGTCCAGAGCCAAGATTGCTGCAAGGAAACTGGGCATACTATCCAGAGTCAGGCAATACTTCACACCCGAGCAGTTGCTTAACCTTTACCCTGCTCAAGTGAGGTCTTGTATTGAATACTGCTCTCACCTGTT
Organism: Acrobasis consociella; assembly: GCA_963555685.1. NCBI lineage: Eukaryota > Metazoa > Arthropoda > Insecta > Lepidoptera > Pyralidae > Acrobasis > Acrobasis consociella. Next base: position 7,617,800 of record OY743132.1, on the reverse strand, counting down.
GGATGGATCAGCCCAGTATCAGCTTGATGCTTTGGACTCTATCGATAATCGTGCCCGGAGAATCATAGGAGACGAGAACTTAGTCTCTGAAAGACTGCAAAGTCTTGAGCATCGTCGTGGAGTGGCCCGCCTATCTGTCTTTTACAGGCTACACTTTGGAGAATGCTCTCAGCAGCTTCATAATTTAATTCCACTTTCGCTGTTCCATTATCGAACTACCAGGAATGGGTCAGGGCTCCATCCCTATGTAGTACAAGATCCAACCACTCGTACAAAACGCTTTGCGTCTTCTTTCCTTATACGTACGGCTAGGCAGTGGTTCCCAAACTTATTTAGTCTACTGCCCACTTTGAGAATAAATATTTTTTAGCGCCCCCATTTTTTCACCTATTTAAAAACCACTATAACTTCAAATTAAATTAATTAATTATTGTGACCTGTATATGTATATTATGTAAATATTTATTCTCAAAGTGGAGGAAGATATTTATGTGGTTGTTGTTGAGAGTCGAGAGCTCTTGCAGTCGTTGTTTAAGAGGCCTCCTAAATAAAGCTAAATAAAGCTTCTAGCAAAAAAAAAACATTTTCTTTCTGGGTCTCTTACCGCCCTTGAGACCTGCAGCGCCCACAAGGGGGCGTTATCGCCCACTTTGGGAAAGACTGGGCTAGAGACTGGAATGCTCTGTCCTCCCACTTATTTCCCGAAAGATACAATTAGGATGTCTTCAAGAGAAGAGTGAATAGGTATTACTTGAGTATGCGTGATCTATCCCTGACCGTTTCGTCGCCTTCCACCAAGTGAGAAGCGGTCAAACGCTACTAAGTTTTAAATAATAAAAAAAAAAACTCCAAAAGCGGTACGCAAGAAGGACGTTATTGCGTATCCGCGTTTTAGTGTCAAGGAACATTGAGCACTAACGTATGATGATAAAGTCTAATTTGGTTTGACGTCACTATCGTACGACTAACTGTTTTTTTTATGGAGTATTAATTGCTTTTTTTACAGACTTCCAAAAAGGAAGAGTTTTATCAATTTGTCGCGGTCTTGTATTATTTTGTCATATATTAACAGATTATTCGAAGACGCCTGAACCGATTCGAAAAATTCTTTTTTGTTTGAAAGAATATACTTGCCAGGTGGTCTCATAGAAATATTATTAAGATCGGTTGTGTAGTTTGGGGGTGAAGTCGAAAAAGTAAATAATTGGCCACGCGCAGTGTAGGGTTCCGTAGTTGCGAATGCCAACTTTGAGTTCTTGCCACTAAAAACGTCTAAAAACTAATATCTATTGAATTTGTATGAAAATGTCGTTTTTCAAGTACATTTTTTAAGTTGATCGCCTATAACTTTTTAATTTGTATACTCTACTTGGCTCTGATAGTTTTCCTTCAAACTACATTATATATAGTTTGAAGGAGCACCAAAAACCACGCTCCTTGAGCTTGAGAGAACACAAAGAGCTATTCTTAAAGTGTCATACTTCCTACCATTTGACTACCCTACTGAAGAACTGTATAGGAGGACTAAAATCTTGACTGTGCGTCAGCTTTTTATACTTAGTCTAATACTGAAACAACATAAGTCAACCAAATATAGTATTGAGTTATCACAAGGCAAAAGACGTTTTAATCCAATCAACCCTTTTGAAATCAATTTTCACAAGGAGTTCTCGAAACGTTTTTATTGTTATCTTGGTGGATTTTTGTATAATAAACTAAATAAACGGCTATCAATTTATGCTTTAAAAGAGTATTCTTGTAAAAAGGTGGTGGGTGAATGGCTTCAGGGACTTAATTACGACGAGACAGAAAAGCTTCTGGCAGTGGATAAATAAATAATTAATAAAGTACAAGATATATTAACACACATAGAATTTTTATTACATATTTTGATACACAAAAATAACTAAAATACTATTACATACACATAACTAATACAAACTACATTACAATTATAGTACCCATATATCCTATCCTAGGTATTAATAGCTACTCACTGACTTACTCAATTGTTCAGTTCTTTAACACTAAGCGTATGCAACTGTTTAAATATAATTTATTGTACACAAATGATCAGCTGTATTCAAACTATAGGAGAGAAGACCTGGCGTCCTGAAACACAGACGTTCAGTCTAGTTTAGGCACCAGTCTCTCACAATATTTAATGTGTCAACTGTTTGTAAGTTCACTGTATATTGTTTAGCTCATAAGAATATTGTGGTGAGAAAATAAACTTATTATTATTATTATTATTATTATATACTATAATTGTGATTTTTTTCACGTGGCCATATATAACCGTTTAGCAGATAGAGGGGGGGGACATTTGACTCAAACAAAAATTTGAACTTTAAACCCAAATATTTCAGGAATGGATCCCTAAATCGAAAAATGGTGTTCACAAGCTTACAATATTTTTGAAAGACCTATTCAACGATACCCCACTCAATGTGTTTGTCGAGAAAAAAAATATTGACTACGTCTTTACTTGTATCGCAGCTACACTGAAAAATTTTTTTTTCCATTTTTTATTTAACGACTTTTTCGCCATAATTAATATACATATCCATGCCAAATTACAGCTTTCTAATACTTATAGTTTCTCTGTAGGACCGTGGACAGACAGACAGACAGACAAACAGACATGGCGAAACTATAAGGGTTCCTTGTTTACTACGGTACCCTAAAAAGTGAACTTTTGATCTTCCGTCCTTCTGGGCTCTATCTGCATAGAGATAGAGCCCAAAATGCTAAAGACGTGACAGTATCTTGATCATCATCATCATCATCTCAGCCCCTCTTCCCCTCACTGCTGAGCATAGACACAGAACCTGCGGCCACGTGGTTCGACAACGTTGTCCTACATATCGGACGACGAGGAATTTTGATTCCTTGCTATCCGACATGTCGGACTATCAGGATGTTTTTATTCCACTTAGTTAGACCATCGGACCAAGAGAACATTTAAAATTCCGAATGAATATAAGTATAGAAAAATGCATTTTGGGCCAATCTCGAAACTGAGAGGCTTCGCTCGCTCGGTCAATTAATTTCGTGCCTATAACTATGCTCAACAGTGTTGAAAACCTACTTGTTTTTAAAGTCGGTTAAGAAAGCTCGCGCTTTAGCGTGTCCCTTATCACAAGGTATACTTACAGAAACACTAATTAGGCGTTTCGTTTCTCTATAATCTTTGGGTTCGTGCTTAGAAGAAATAAGAGCGCAGTTTAGTGCGATAGCATCGAAGTTTTATGAAAAAATGTTTAAGGAATTATTATAATAAATAAAGAAGTAGATTTTGCATGCCGATATTATATTGTAGGTAGGTTTAGCTCTTTTTTACCGACTTCCGAAAAAAGAGGAATTTTCCAAATCTGTCACATTTGGAAAATTCTTTATTTGTTTCAAAGGTTTTTTGTTTAATACCTTAAAGTAGCTTATATAGCTTACTTGCTGTTCTCGTGGGCCCCGTGGGAATTTCGGAATAAAACTACCCTATGTTCTTCCCTGGGTATCAAACTATATCTATATCAAATTTCATCTAAATAGGTTCAGTGGTTGAAGCATAAAGTGACTAAACTTTGGCATATGACATCTAGTGGCGGACGACTACTCGAATCCCATCATCACCAGGTATTTTTGTATCCACTGCAGGAGCACGACTCTCTCTCTGTAGCCAGATGTCTGTACTACCAGAGTAGCCAGAGAACTTTGGCCTAAACTCTCCTGGCTGGCCAGACGGGTTGGAGAGGTCTCATGATGTTTATAAGCTTTGTTTAGCTTGTATTCCTAAGTCGCCTTCTACGACATCCACGGGAGGACTTGGAGTGGCCCTATTCTACTATGCCGGAAACCAGACTCCAAATTTATGGCATCAAGTATGATACAATAAACAATACTAGAGAGCATAATGCAATGCAAGTCGTAGAGATGGCGCTTGTGTTAAACACACACATAGAGGCGCAAAATATGAACCTCCTTATGGCGGCTTGGCCGTAAAAGACCAGAAGTGCCATTTTTGAAACGCGGAGTCACCTAAACGTATGGTGTTTCCATACAAAAAAACGTTCGTTTAGTGACTCCGCGTTTAAGAAATAGCACCTGAGTAAAGGCTCTAATGTAACCTCACATTGTCTCTTCCAGGCCTCTATCACGTGTGCGGTAACAGCGATGAGTGTAACGAGGGGCTGATCTGCGGCTCCCCCAACGTCACGAGCGCCTCCCCCCCTCACATGAAGGTGTTCTCCCCCCAGGACAAGATCTGCCTGTGCGACTCGGAAAACGGATTCAAGGAGAAAGACCATACGTGCAGTGGTAAGGTTCTTTACAAGCCTACATACTACATACATACATACTATCACGTCTCTATCCCTAATGGGGCAGACAGAGCATTTTGGGTCTTGCGGTTCTATGCAAAGCCCAGGGCCGCAAGACCCAAAAGCCACTTTTAGCGTCATGGTGGGCGAGAAGATGGAAAAGCAATCAATACAGTGATGGGTTGCTAGCCGCATCGCCTGTTAACATGATTTGCATTTTTGTCCATTCCCTCGATCGGCTTTTACGATCTGCGTGGGAAGAGAAGCAGCTGGTACATTCTAAGTTTTTTTATTTCTCCCAGACCAGCATGGGAATACAAGCCTACGGCGAAGAAAAAGAGGGTTATGGTTTCGTTGCTATGTATGTATGTTTATCTGTTCCCTCGTATCTACAAAGATATCCATGACGCCTTGACAAATGAGGTATCATCATCAGGTCTTTTTGTCTCCACTGCAGGAGCACGACCCTCTTTGTATTTCCAGAGCCATACTTGGCCAGAGCAGCCAGAGCACTTTGTCTACACTGTCCTCGCTGGCCAGAAGAGGCCTCATTGATTTTTATAAGCTTTGTTTAGCTTGTATTTTTTATGTCGCCTTCTACGACATCCACGGGAAGACTTGGAGTGGTTCAATTCTATTCTGCCGGAAACCACTCTGCTTATTTTTGAATTGCCAATAGTGAACCAATTTTAATGATTCTATTTTAATTAAAAGCCTGGTAAAATAATAAACTTTGGGGATATAGAAGAAACCCATCCAAGACAAGTTTATTTGCCAGTTAAATTAAAAAACTCCCGACTTGCAAGCGTTCCCCCACAACTTTTGAACCGCTGAGACGATTTCCATCAAACACAGAACCATCTCGAAGTCAGAGACCGCATCAAAACTGGTCCGTACGTTTAGGCGTTTGACACGAACAAACACACAGACACGAAAAACTTATTCAGTTATAATTATAGCTCTTTTATTCGGGGATTAAACTTAAAAATTAGGTCGGTTGCGTTTTCTTTTTAAAAAAATTGGTTGTTTGTAAAGTAGGTTTACGATCGAGATGTTTACGTGATAACGTCTTCTGGCAGCGCTCGAGATGAGACGGGAGATCGGTCCGTCTCTCTCTCGTTATACCTGCGATCGCGCTCGTGAGGTTTTGGTGTGACACAAGTTTCTGAACATGTCACCCGACTAAAACGATTTTAAAGACGTTATCACGTCAAAAGCTTTTTTTTGTCAAAACTGTAATTATTTATTCTCGATTTCAGATGCGGACATCATAAAGACATCGACATTTGCAGTCCTCCTCGTGATGTGCATAAGAAAAGCCATTAGTTATTAGAGAGCGCTGTTTTTCACGTTAGTGTAGTAAGCAAATGAGCATGTGAGATAAATTTGATGTTTAGACAAGTTTTAGTTAATTTTAGACGCTTTATGTGTGTTGGCGATCAGCCAACCTCTTTTATATTTTTCTTGTAATCTTTTTATAATTTGAATTTGTCATTTAAGAAAACAAAAGCAGTCGTCATATTTTTTTTTTACAAGTGGTTCTTAATTTTCTACAATGTGATTTTACGTCGTATGATCAATAAACTAAGCTGGTTTCACAGCTTCGCGGGAGATCCGTACGGGTCGCCGCGCCGGTACGATTTATTTAAATTTTTTTGAATGGTTTTTACAAAACCATAGACGTTTTATGGAAGTTTTGTGCATAAAACAATTTTGTTTTATGCTTATACGACGGTTTCGATAATACAGCCAATTGAGAGTCCCTCAATCTTAAACCTTTAAACGAGCAATTCTTGTATATTTATTTATATATTTATTAATTTCTGTGATCTCGAAAACGGCTCTAACGATTTCGCTGAAAATTGGTATATGGGGGTTTTAGGGGGTAAACAATCGATCTAGATTAGTGTTATGTTTGGGAAAACGCGTGTTTTCGAGTTTTCATGCTTTTTCTTTCTACGCAGAATATGATCGCTAATTTCGTCGCGCCGACCGCCATCCATTTCGGCTCAGCGGTTTATGATGCTGACCTCTAGAAAGAGTGTTACGGGTTCGAATCCCACTCGGTTACTTACTTTTGTTTTTTTTTTATGTTCAAATTTATACATAATTTTTGTATTGTTTTTAGACAAGTTTAAAAAAATGTAGTTATTCACGAACCACGTCGCTGTGAAACGATGTACCGGCACAGAATAAGTACTAGTAATTACGTACAGAAGTCTTACTCAGCAAAGGAATTCAAAGAAATATCTACTCAATGTCGTTAGCGATATGGTTTAATTTAGCTCGCGTCAGAACTCGGCACCTTTTCATTTAGACACCTAGAAGTGCATTGCAAGCCAATTTCATTCTTATTACTCTAGATTGTACGTAGTATATTATTACTCTGTGCTCTAGACATACGATTCATGTCACTGAATTTCCCACTCCTGTGTGGTCGCCGCGCGGATAATAATAATGTATCTATATTTTCGATACCTAAACGGGGAGTGGCACCGGAAGGCCTGGTACCGGAAGGGCTCCCGGAAACACGCATGAAGCGCTAGTATATCGTTTCACAGCGACGCGGATCGTGAGTGCTATTTTTCATTTAGGGAGTCACTGAAACATAAAACTTTAGTTTCCAACTCTCCGCCCGCGTAAATTACTTACCATTTAGCCGTATTTTTGAAACCGTCATGTCGGCAAAAACAATATTGTTTTGTGCAGATAAATTCGAAAAAACGTCTATAAATTCTAACAATTTTACTATAAATAAAAAAAGCAGCGTGAATCGGAACGAATTCTCCATGAAAGGTTTCTTTGACATTTGTAGTGATCTTGAACCACTTGCACCCATTTGGAAATGCTTATAGAAATTAGTGGAATCATTATTTTTTCCTTATATTTTCTGATGTAAGAATGGCTAACTATAACCGATACAATTTGGCATCTGCAGTAAATCTGGTACTGTAGATTATAATGTGTGTAGACCACAACTAGTGATGTGCCGCCGAGAATTTCGAAATTACTTTCCTTGAAAATTTCCGAAACTTCAACATTTCTCCAAAAAAATCTTGATGATTTTTCTGAAGAAATTTCTAATAGAAAACCACAACACATCACGGATGCAGTGCAGTTATATATTGTTACTACAGATTGTATCGTGTGTAGCTACCTTAAGTTAATGTGCGACGTAGAACTCAAATCTTATTAAAAAACAAGGACTAACTTTAGTACATGGTTTAAAACATTACATAACCACAAAAAAACAAGTAGATAATGATTCTCCCACACTAAAACATTACCTTACAATTTTAAGAATTGTTAGGTGTTATGACTGCTCCTACACTGATGGAAAATGTTAACAAACATTTTACAAACATAACATCGCTCGCTAAAACGGGCCCGCACTCTCCCTTTCCCCGCTTTCTTTCTTTCTTATCGTGTGTGTTAGTGACTAACACTAGTGTCAAAGTTTTTAAACCGCCTTAAAGGCCTCTGACATGGTTTTAGGTAACGACCAATGTCAAAGACAGTAACCGGGACCGACGGCTTAACGTGCCCTCCGAAGCACGGATCTTCTTACTTAACAGACAATCAGGTGATCAGCCTACAATGTCCTAACCAAACTGGGACAACAACACAAAGTCGTTGCCCCCGCCGGGAATCGAACCCGCGACCTCCGGGTATGAGCCGAACGCTCTAACCACTACACCACGGAGGCAGTTTAACATTGTGACCTGAATGTTTAACGTTTGGTGGCCGGGACGCGTATATCCAGAATCTGTTACGAGCCAACGCAGTACGAGTTGAGCCGCAACATGTTCTAGACTCATTGTATGAGCGTTTATTTATTTTAAGCGTACAATATCTGTTACGGTTTAACTTCAGCCAAACTCTAGTATCTATTCCTTATCGTTTATTACAATGTTCCTTTTTTATTACGTACAAATATTTTAAGGAGTGATTCAGTCTATCGTTTTGAACAATTTTTCCCAATATATCGCAATACCAAAAATTCTCTGGGTTCTCATACAAATCGAAGTATAGTCACGTGATATCGTTACTACGAAAATGCAATTATTTCGTATTTTGAAATGCATTTATTGGAAAAAGTTTTTCGAAATGATGAACTGAAAGGATTAAATATTTGTACTTAATCTCTTTAATTATTTGTACTTAATAAAAAGTATATTGTAAAGGTTATTTTAAATTAGGTGTGAAAAAGATATCTAGTACTAATGTAAAATGTAGAAACGTCATCTCAAGGGGGTATTGTGGTTTGCCGCTATAGAAGATATAAGATAATTAACTATTACGAGTTTTAATTTGTAAACAATAGCACGCGTCAAGGTCACAGTTCACTATGCAAGCAATTTGTCACACCGCACAAAGATGAAAAAGCATTAGTATTGCGCAATACGTCTATCTCATTCTAACGCGAGCAAAATTCAAAGTATGTTGCGGCTCAGCTCGTAATACCTAAATGGCGTTGAATGCGCGCATATTTTGCATTTACGATTGCTTGGAAGATTCAACAAAACTATGTCACGTAATGACTCTTTTCCGAAAATTAAAATGGACACAATTAAATAGCTTACATAACTGATATCTTTCGGAGTTGTTTGTATAGTAATATTTTTGTACCTATTAATATGTATACATATAAACTCCACTACAACTTGACAATATTTTGAGTAACGACGCATCTACTTAAATACTAATTAAGAACATTACTTATATATCAGTCTACAAACCTTTGGTTTTTTCTATACTGAATGCGTGTAGGTGGAAGAATATGTAATGGAATGAATAACAAAACCAACTTTCTTGCAAGTCGGCTAAAATAAATGGCAGTGTTGATCCGAAACAGATTTTGTATGGGATTTCAGCGCGCAGTTATGCACAATATCTGTGAACTGTCAACACCGGGCGGTGTTGAACCATCACAGATTTTGGATATACGCGGCCGGGACTGAGAGCACATGTTAATAAGACCTGTCAGTGGCAACTTGTTATGAATAAATCATGGTTAAACCAAGCCCTGAAGTTAGTCCTCATTTTAGTTAGTTAGTTTTATTTTTCGTAAAAATCACGGCTAAGAATAGTATTAGAAAGACCAATCGAAATTAAAAATAAGTAACACAAATGAGTTTTATCACGCCATCCACACTTATTATCTATTTAGTCTGTGGTTTGAAAGAATACCTTAGGAGTGGTCCAGTCCACCAACTGTGGTGCGATTTTTCAAACGCGGAGTCACTAAACGAACGGTTTTTTGTATGAAAAACCATTCATTTAAGCAGTGTTGTAAATAGGGCGGTGCCACCGGTGCCCAGGCACAGGACGTAGACTCTGGGGGGCGCAAGAACGGCCAGATCAGGCAGGACTATAATTTTTTCGGTTTGCTCCTGATAAGTTCAAGATCAGGGTGGGCAACGCATTTGCACTAGTGAACTTGCGATTGAGTTTTAGTGAGTGAGACACAGTAGGTGGTATAATAGGCGAAGGGTCCACTTAACATCAGATGGCTAATCTGCTTGTTTGCCCACATCAATTCTTTAAAAAAATAGATTTTTCTTCCAAAATATTAGATAATTGGTCCACCAACACCAAGTTCCTTGTGCTTTATTTTATCATCCTGAATGAAATAAAGTAGACCTATATTATTAATTCTGTGCCTATACATAGCATTGCTCTAGGGTACCTATAATATCTAAAAAAACAAGGGCGCAGTTAAAGAAGCTCGCACAGGGCGCAAAAAGGCTATTTACGGCACTGCGTTTAGGTGACTCCGCGTTTAAAAAATCGCACACCTTTAACCGCGAACGTCGGATTTATCCGACTAACGTTGTCGGGCCCATTCCACGAACGGGATATTTCCGACAAAAAAATGCCCGTTTGGCACATAACTTACGTATCCATATCCGTTTTTGGTTGTAGGTATTTATGTTAGATTTACCATGTCTCGCGCTGGGGGCACGACAACTGATATAAAGTCTCGCGGTGAAAGGGTTAACTACAATTAACTTACAATTAATAAATCAATAAGTAATAATAATGCTTGCTCATAAAATTACATATTTCGGTAGAATTTTTTAAGATACGTGAAATACCATAGATAATGCTCTTTATCTTCCTAAGCTTTTTTCTTTGCTTACAATCTTTAAAAATAAACTATTCTTATGTGAATCTGTCCTTTATAATAAGAAAAATAAGAGAAATATTTTAGGTAATTATAGTTTTAAAGTTCAAAGTTTTAAACTTAAAATTCACTTGATAACACATATCAACATACGTATTTTGTATTCATTAGAATTAGAACATGTTTTTATATGCACTGTTTGTATGATATGTACCTAGTTGTCTCATCGTTAAAATGCTATATAATCTATCATGATATATATTTTATCGTACAATATTGTAATTCGATTAACATTAAAAATATTAATAAATTTGTTACCGTTTTTGCGGAAAAATTCAAAATATTTTAAATACCTACGTAATTTTAGAAATTCATTAACTATCTTTAAAGTAATTGCACTAATTATAATTGTTTTAGCGTTAGATCATCTAGTATTAGAAAAATTATTTGTTTTACTATTTAAAATTTAATGTTGACGTGTGCTGCCATCTGTGATAGGATAATACTAACTATGACAGAGAATTAGAAACTTAGAAAACTGTTTCGAAATCACCAAAAATAGTTTATACCTACCTTTGTTCCATTTGGTTAGGTATTTAAATAAATGTAAAGAATCTTGACATGTCTTTTTATTGAAATATACATTCTATACATCAATACCTTTGCAAATTATAAAGTAATTATGTAATTTATAACATAATTACTTTGTAATTAGCAAAATTATTGATTTATAAAGTGTATATTTCAATAAAAAGACATGTCAAGATTGTTTACATTTATTTAAATACCTAACCAAATGGAGTACAGTACTTGCACTAAAATATTTGTGTAAAATATTATTTCTATATTAATCATGCATTTTAAAATATACGCAGATTAGTACTCAAATTTAAAAATTTAAAATAAAAAAAGTTATCTCGCTTCAACCATGAATGGACTAGTGTAATTGCATTTATGTTATTAATTAAATACTTAAAATACGTACACTTTAGTGATTGTAATGTAACTAATTGTAAATATTTTGTTTATGTAACTAATTGTAATGTAATGGAGCACAGTTTACAATTAAAATTTAAAAAGCAAGGGGTCTTTCATTTATTAGTTAAGTAGTTCTATTTGTACGTCATTATATTTACTTACCATACCATCATAGAGTACTATAATACACGCTGACTTTTCATTGGTTTTGGAAAAAAAATCGTATAGTAAATAAATTCCTCTATCCATATATGTAATCCAAATTTCTGTATGTCATAAGATAAAAAAGTTGCGTAAATGATTTTCGATCGAGACCACGTATGTAGTTATACGCTGCGTAATGTCGATGACCTCACAATTTTACTTTCGAGTTCTAGACAACATTTTTTGTTTCTGAATTTTTATTTTGACTAGCTTATAAGGTCTTACTAACGATGCCTATGAAGTGGCCTTCGGCTTCAAAACCAATGAAAAATCACCGTGTATAACTGAAAATACCATAATGGCGTTTCAGTGATGTTTTTAAAAACGTTACTGTAGGTACTACCACAGAATAAATACTCAATTTAAATCACGGAATAATTAATCAAAACCAGTCCGAAGTACTAAATACGAGTGTACTTAAGTACTAAGTACGAGTGTACTTAAGTACTAAGTACAGTGTACTTAGTACTAAGGACTGGTTTTAATTATTCAACATGTGGTGCAAATTTAAATAGGTACTTAAATTAATAACAAGCTACTATCGCTAGCAATTATTATTATATAGTACGGTCATGCCTACCCATCGTCATATAAACATTATTATTTCTTTTCCTTGTAACTAGATGGCGCTTTAAGGCAAAAATTAAAACATAAAAATCTTTTATAACTATTGTTTAAATAAAGTAGTACTCTAATTATATAAATAAGATTTATATGAAATGCAATATATTTTTTAAAAGTACCTATATTCAACACTTTCTTCGTCACCTTTTTGGCTAGTCGTGTGTGCTGCCATCTCTGAGAGGACGCTCCGCAACTCCCGTTTTGCGTGCTTACGGCCTCTTCAATCGTTTCTATGGCCAAAGATAATATAATGACTAACCTATGGCGTTGGGTATCTGTTACGTTAGTAATTATATTATCTTTGGTGATGAGGAATGACTTACCTAGAACCAGATAATGAGTGTAGATACCTTCATTGTCACAGAATAAAGATTTTTCTATACATATAATAAATTTTGCATTTACAAATACAGATACAGATAAAAGGACACGCTTAGTATGATATGGTGGGCGTTAAGATTGCTAGCCATGATTCAAATATCGCCGATTCCCTCGCCTCGATCGGCTTTTACGATTTGCGCGGGAAGAGAAGCAGCTGGTACATTCTAACTTTTTTCTTTTCTCCCAGAACCGCATGGAAGCATATAATAAATAATTGTTTGTATAACAAATGTTCTGTCATTACATAAAATATGGATATTGATATATTTATTTTTACTCTGGATATAACATAAGTATATATTGTGAAAAAAATACTCCTATAATTATGAGGTATTTAGGGCTAGGTAAGGTACGCCATCTTTAATTAAGCACGAAAATAATTTTGTCTTAACTCCATCTATTAACGAATAGCTGAGGCTTTTCTTATTATTATGGGTTTTGGTTTTTTTTCATTGGGGTCTTTACTACTCGTCAACAGATGGCGTTGTATAATAGTGTGACACTAAACGCCTGACATTTAATTTGATTAAAATGTTTAAGATATTAGGAACATAAATATTTTATATTATATACAAAATTTTCTCTTGTTTATTTAACATATCGTAATAATTTGGATTTTACTTGAATTTTCTTTATCAGGCATTATTATTCCTTTAAAAAAACGACTGTCAGCTGTCTGTCATTTTAATTGACATTGACATGTTTATTTTCCTTCTTTCCTGCAAAGTATGGTGTAAAGTGATTTTTTTTTTATTTATTTTATCAAAATTTTTAAAGAAACATAAAAATGGCTAAGGATCCGCTTACCGAAATGCTGGAATTCTTGCAGCCCAACGCTCGCTTGGACTTGAAACACGTTTCGGTCGACTATCTCCTCGGATTATCCGGAAAACAGGAAGGCGTGGACACATTGCTTCAGAACGAGCAAGTTATCCAAAGTATCATCGAATTAATTGAAGATAAAGTCGAAGATATATCCAAAATAGCTCTACTAACATTAGTGAACCTAACAGCGCAATCTAAAGGAGTTTCCGAGCTATTAAAATACAAGCCGAAAGATCACAAAAACATCATAAACTTACTTATAGGTTATGTTTTGAATCCAGAAGCTAGATACGCAGATATCGCCTGTATGATTCTTTCAAACATAACACGGCTTGAAGAAGGCTTGGAAATCTGCTTAGACACATTTAAACCACATTTAAACGACTTATTAAGTGCATTTGTTAACTTAAACTTCAATAAAAAGTCCTCAAACTTGCATTACTTAGCACCTATGTTTAGTAACTTGAGCCAAAGTGCGCGTATAAGAAAGTGGTTATTAGAAGCGAATCCTTATGTACCTTTGATAAAATTATTACCGTTTTGCAATTTCGAACATTCCACAGTACGAAGAGGTGGAGCAATAGGAACTGTACGTAACTTATCATTTGACACAGAAAATCACGATTACTTACTAAGTTCAGAGTTAGATTTACTAACATATTTACTACATCCGTTGATGGGTAACGAAGAATACGACGACGAAGAAATGGATAAACTCCCTATTGCATTACAATACTTGCCGAAAGAGAAACGAAGGGATCCAGATGTGGATATCCGCAAAATGATTTTGGAGACGCTAGTAAAGTTTTGCACAAAGAGGAAAGGACGAGAGATGTTAAGAGACAACGGAGTGTATTATATTTTAAGAGAATATCATAAATGGGAGAAGGACCCGCAAGCTTTGCTCGCGTGTGAGAATGTAGTAGACATTTTAATACAGAAGGAGGAAGAAGTTGGAGCAGAAGATCTATCTGCTGTAGAAGTACCTGATGATATGAAGGAGAAGTTCGAAAGAATGGATCAGGATTATTTGCAATCTGTTGAATAAATATTTTTTTTTTTTTTTGTATTTTTATGTGGGTTGCTGCGTTTTATTACAGGGTTTCTATGACCATCTACTGGGCCCATTATCAGATCAGCTTCTTGTCACCTACATTAACATATTTTATACATACATACATACATACTATCACGTCTCTATCCCTAATGGGGCAGACAGAGCATTTTGGGTCTTGCGGTTCTATGCAGAGCCCAGAGCCGCAAGACCCAAAAGCCACTTTTAGCGTCATGGTGGGCGAGAAGATGGAAAAGCAATCAATACAGTGATGGGTTGCTTAAAACTTGGAAGTGGCATTTTAACTTGCAAAATTTGACCCAAACTAAATAATAACGGGCCAAGTGCAAGTCAGATTCGCACATGAAGAGTTCTGTACCATCTACAGAAAAATCATGTGTTTGTTGTATGGGAGCCCCACTTGATATTTACATTATTTTCTGTCTTTGGTATTAGTATAGAAGCAGAAATACATTATCTGCGATAATTTTAACTGTCTAGCTGTTATAGTTCATAAGATACAGCATACCTAGTGACAGACGGGCCGACAAACAGAGGAGTCTCAGTAAAAGGGTCCCGTCTTTACCTAACCCTAAAAATCAACAAATGACAAGCTTAATAACAGCTTGCAGGTACCCAAATAAAAAAATTATGCCAAAAAATTATATATGTGTGGTTTCCGGCAGAGTAGAATAGGACCACTCCAAGTCCTCCCGTGGATGTCGTAGAAGGCGACATAAGAAATACAAGCTAAACAAAGCTTATAAACATCAATGAGAGCTCCAACTCGCCTGGCCAGCGTGAAGAATGTAGGCCAAATCCTCTGGCTGCTCTGGCCAAGTAAGGCTCTAATAGAACAGAGAGGGTCGTGCTCCTGCAGTGGAGACAAAAAAAGACCTAAAGATGACCTAAATAAAAAACACCAAATACTTATTCCAAAATAAGTTTATTTCTAACACAATGGTAACATTTATTTACAAATGTACTAACAATAAACAAAATAACCTAATTCGACAAACCGACTGCGTCGTCAAAGTAACAGAAAAAAAAGTTTTCAAACTATTTTGAAAAGCTTCACACTGTTTTTATATTCAGATGTGTCATTTTTGAAATGCGGAGTCACCTAAACTTATAGTTTTTCTGTACAAAAAATCTTTTGTTTAATGACTCCGCGTTTGAAAAATGGCACCAGCACCACAGATGCTATTTTCATTACTTATGGGTTGTCATGGCACCGGCGATAGTGTTTATCGTAGTGTGTCGAAAAATCGATAGTTTCAAATGCCAAACTATCGATAGGCCTATCGATACTACGAACTGCTCCGTACTGCCTCCGTGGTGTAGTGGTTAGAGCGTTCGGCTCATACCCGGAGTTCGCGGGTTCGATTCCCGGCGGGGGCAACGACTTTGTGTTGTTGTCCTTGTTTGGTTAGGACATTGCAGGTTGATCACCTGATTGTCTGAAAAGTAAGATGATCCGTGCTTCGGAGGGCACGTTAAGGCCATACCCAAATTTTCCGGGGTCCAGTGGCGCCGCCATTTAAAATAAATCATTTAAAAGGAAACGGAGATATCATTTAAAATGGTGTCTTGGTCAAGTTCTAGATACCCATTCAAAGTATTTTTTAAACTACTTTTTGTAGTTTAAAGTGAGAACGTGAAGCTTTTCTACGCACATTTGCGAAAAACGGCCACTTTTAGCTAATGTGCGTAGAAAAGCTTAACGTTCGTACTTTAAATTATAAACAGTAGTTCATAAAATAGTTTTAAAGGTTATCTAGGGCTTGACCAAGACACAATTTTGAATTATATTTCCGTTTCCTTTTAAATGATTTATTTTAAATGGCGGCGCCACTGGACCCCGGAAAATTTGGGTATGGCCTTAACGTGCCCTCCGAAGCACGGATCATCTTACTTTTCAGACAATCAGGTGATCAACCTGCAATGTCCTAACCAAACAAGGACAACAACACAAAGTCGTTGCCCCCGCCGGGAATCGAACCCGCGAACTCCGGGTATGAGCCGAACGCTCTAACCACTACACCACGGAGGCAGTACGGAGCAGTTCGTAGTATCGATAGGCCTATCGATAGTTTGGCATTTGAAACTATCGATTTTTCGACACACTACGATAAACACTATCGCCGGTGCCATGACCCCGGAAAATTTGGGTATGGCCTTAAGCCGTCGGTCCCGGTCACTGTCTTTGACATTGGTCGTTACCAAAAACCATGTCAGAGGCCTTTAAGGCGGTTTAAAAACTCTGATAGTGTTTGTGAAAGCTGTTTTAGAGCAATACTATATTTATCAGAGCAATACTATTGATAACTAACAATACTATGGATAGTATTGATCCATGACGACGAGCAAACGATCGATAGTATTGCTTTTCATAATACAATAGTTTCTATAGTTTGTTTGTCATCAGGATTGATACTATTTAGAGTAATGCTTTCATATTACATAAACTATAGATAGTATATAAAGTAAAGATAGTACATAAACTATCGATAGTGTATGAAACGCAATACTATCGATAGTTCGTCGTCAGAATTGATATCGGTAGTATCGATTTTATTTAAAACTAGCTGACCCGGCAGACTTCGTACTGCCAAATATAGCCTGTCAAAATGTACGTTTGTATGGGAAAAAGAAAAGGGCTGTTTTTAGGGTTTTTCCGGCAATTATTCGAATTTTTCTCGCCGTAAAAACCATCTTTGAATTTCAACGAACATTTAAAAAAAAGATTAGGCCAAATAGGTCCAGGCGTTGTTGAGTTATGCGCTTACCAACACATTTTGCGATTCATTTTTATATTATAGATATAGATAGGCTATCGATAGAGGACTATCGAGGAGCAACATTCGTTTATCGAGCGCGATTACATTGGGCTGGCACTAGACTGCCGCGCGATATACTTTATCTGGATTTATCGATGGTGCCATGCTGACTGTCAAGCTTAAATGGAACAAAGCAATGTATACGATTAGTATAGATACATTTTTCCGCTGCATATAATTTAGAATTAGGCCAACAATGTTATATATCCATTATTATATAAATAAAACAAAATCGGGTTAGTTACAATTACACCATTTAGGACTAAATGGCTGGGCCGATTTAAATGAAATTTGGTACATATATAGTTTAAGGTCAGGGGAAGGACATAGGATTTTTGGGATTAGGAGCTTTTGGGAGCGGAGCCCACGGGCACAGCTAGTTTAACAAGCTGAGCTTACGTCTCGTAACTAAATGCAAAATAACAAATGATGCATCTATTTAACATTGAGTTATAGTTCTAACCCCACCTATTGTGGGTTTAGAAGAAAAATACAACAAATAGACATATTACATCTAACAATACTGTACCTAGAACACCTACTTACCTATACAACGTGGAAGGGACCCGTAATAAATCGAACCACGGGCTACACTAGACCACTATCCTACTAATATTATAAACGCGAAAGTCTGAAAGTATGGATGGATGTTTGTTACTCTTTCACGTAAAAACTACTGAAGAGGTTTTACAGTGATTAGCTTACACATCAGAATAACACATAGGCTACAGACTGCGCAGACGAAGTAGCGGGCATCAGTTAGTAGTATAATAAAATTAAAATAACACTCAAAAACAAAAAACATCGGCATTTCCATACAAAAGTGTGCAGTCGCCTGGGCAATTTGTATTGTAGAATATTGTTTTTTTTATTTTTATTTCATTGTCATTATAATATAGTGATCTAATATAGCCTGTGGTTCGATTTATTACGGTTTTGTCTGTTCCACGTGGTATTTATTGTAAAAATAAAGGATTTGTCATATTCGAATTTCAATAGTACCATGTATACCCGGGTTACGAAAAATTATAGTTGCGAAAATGATTTTCGATCGAGACTACGTAGTTACGCCCGTCCAAGAAGGCCGCGTGACCTCGATGAACTCCGGCCGGCCGACCTACGGCGCCTGGTGGCGGTACTACTAATTGATTTCACATTTTAATTTTTTCGAGTTTTGGTCAACATTTTTTGTTTCTGATTTTTTATTTTGACTAAAAGTAGTTAATTAGGTTTTAATAATGATACCCTAGAGACTTTTCTATACAAACGTAGTCTACGGTTTATGTTTAAACCACATGTCACGATTTCGGTTAAATTTTGTAATTTTAAAGAAATTGCAATTATCTAGGGTTTTAATTGGTTTCAGACTGTAAAATTATGAACTGAAAATAAACTACATATAAGGATGTAGAAGTTTCCCATACTTGATAGTCAAAAATGATGTAACACACTACATTATATTTCAAATTCATATTTTGGCTTGTGAAAACGTTATATGCAATTACAAATTTTGCCGAAATCGGGCATGTTGTTTCGAAGTAAAACGTCGTAGATTTGGTCTAGGGTAAGGGGACAAACCCGGTATGAAAATACCTTTTAGGTAAATCTTTGAGTATAAAGAGTGAAAAATATAAATGTTGAGCTTAGCTTTCACAGCCTAAAGTACAGAATTGGTCAGATTTTAAAGGTAAATGGCATTTTGTACTTAAAATACACGCTTAATTTTCATTGGTTTTGGAAAAAAAAATTGTATAGGAAATTAATTTCTTTATCCATATACGTAATCCCAAATTTGTGTATGACATAAGATAAAAAAGTTGCGAAAATGATTTTCAATCGAGACCAATTAGTTATCCCGTCCGCCCGTCCAAAACAGCCGGGTGAGTTCGATGAACTTCGCCGGCCGGCCGGCGGCGGTACTACTAATTGATCTCACGATTTTACTTTCGAGATTTAGTCAAAATTTTTTGTTACTGAATTTTTAATTTGACTAGCTAATTAGGTCTTACTAACGATGCTTATGAAGTGGCCTTCGGCTCCAAAACCAATAAAAAATCACCGTGTACACTGTGAGAGGTTTTTTTTTAACAATAGTTTTCCAGTTTACAATAGTTTTCTTTACCTTGTGTTGCCAACACTGATGTCACTATTATTATTGTTATAAGTAGGACTAGAGAAAATTATTAATTACACCTTTATGACAGAATATTAAGGTTCAATTTTCTTTACCGCGAATGTCGGATTTATTCGAAAGTGAATTTTCTTACTGAAATTACAAAAAGACCTTGAATTCTCTAAGACAATCCCAAAATGGGGACGAATTTTTTTGACGTATTTATCCGACATTTGCGGTTAAAGGGTTAATATGTATTTTTTACATAACGTTCCTACTATCTACGAATTTTACTTATTATACAACGTGGAACGGACATACCCGTAATAAATCGAACTATATATACTAGATCATGATAGTATAATGAAATTAAAGTAACAACCAAAACACCAAATTTTTAAATGAAATTTGGTGTTTTACATACATACATACTATCACGTCTTTATCCCTAATGGGGCAGACAGAGCATTTTGTGTCTTGCGGTTCTATGCAGAGCCCAGGGCCGCAAGACCCAAAAGCCACTTTTAGCGTCATGTTGGGCGAGAAGATGGAAAAGCAATCAATACAGTGATGGGTTGCTAGCCGCATCGCCTGTTAACATGATTTGCATTTTTGCCCATTCCCTCGATCGGCTTTTACGATCTGCGTGGGAAGAGAAGCAGCTGGTACATTCTAAGTTTTTTATTTCTCCCAGACCAGCATGGGAGCCCAGACCAGCATGGGAGTTTTTGGTGTTTTGGTTGTTACTTTTCCATGTGTGCAGCCGCCCGGACAGTTTGTATGGGAATGTCTATTTTTTAAAGTTTTTTATGGATATTCTTTTATTCCCATCATACTGCAGTGGTCTAGTATAGCCCGAGGTTCGATTTATTAGGGGTATGTATGTCCCTTTTACGTTCTATATTTTTATAAATCATTTTAGGTCAAATGTTTGCTTAAACTCTTTCGTTTGGAAACATATAGTTACCTATAAACTATATCTAATCCGGCCTGAGAACTGTTGAAACCGTCACCCATCCAAAATTCAGACCACGCCCCGGCTGCTTAACTTGCGAAAGCTAGCAATGCATACTTCCTTATCTCAACTAAATGGATACATACATGAAAGTATTAAATTCAATGTTATATGGTCACACGAAATGTGACGAGGGGCCGTCCAAGTATCACGCCACGCAGAATTTCGACTTTTTTAACTCCCTGTCCCCTTTTTCTTATTTATTTAAAACTTACTGTTTTAAAGAATTATGACTTTTTGAACTCCCCTTGTTCTCATCCACTTAAAACTTACGGATTTAAATTTGTTTAGCATGACCATAATTAACCCGTAATATATGGATGACCCCTGAATACAGTACAAATGTCAAAGTGTAAGCCGTCCAGAAAAGACTTGGTTAGCTCTCAGACCGATTTCTACAAACATTTAGATTGTAAACATATATATTTTAACATTTAATACTGGACAAACAACACTGTATTTCACATACATTTATAGCACTACATACATATAAGATTCACCAAAATATACTAAAACTATTTTAAGGGTGAATTCAGTCCGTGATACTGAACAACTTTCCCCAAAGAACACGTATCGAAATATGAAAAGTAATTTGTGGCCTCCCATACAAGTTGACCGATCAGCTGTTGCAAGTTTGTATGGAAAGCAAAAATTGTTTGTCACGTTTCGACATATGTTCTTTGGGGAAAGTTGTTTACTATCACGGACTGAAATCACCCTCAAAATGGTTTCAGTATATTTTTTAGATCTTATAATAAAAGTAAGTAAACATAGGCGTATGGAAACCATTTTTAATTCTGTCTACTTCAAATTACGAACTGCAATGAAATTTATACAGCCAAAGATAGTATAATAACTAACGTAAACAGTACTATTATTGTATTACTAACTCAGAGGCGGGTACAGGTCAGGGGCAGGGGGTAATGATAACCCCCCCCCCCCCCCCGAAAGATTTGTGGATTAGGTACTCGATTTTGGCTGGAGCATTTTTTTGTTCACAACCTTTTCGAATGAGATAAGAGCTTTCTTTACTACAAGAATGACAAAAGGTTTTAAAGTCAAAGTCATATGCAATTTGATTCTGTTCTTATTTCACTTGGCACTGTCATTTTTATTTTATGTTTCCAAATAAATTGTATAAATGTTAAAAAATTCTTTTTGGAACTGTCAAACCAAAAATAATGACTTCTTGGCATGAAGTTAGCTAACTTCATGCTTCTTGGTCTTTAGACGCTGACTTTGTCTATTTGTTAAATTTTCTTTTTCTTAAAGATCAGGGCCGAAGGCCGTAGCCAGGGGGGTGTTCAAGCTCCCCGCCCCCCCCCCCCCCCCCCCTCGAAATCTCAGAATCAGCCAACCCAACATGGGAAGGCTCTGGAAGCCAACACATTTCTGGCTCCTTACACTTCCTGATAATGCTTTAACATTATTAACTACTTGAAATGTTTTGGCTCAAAAAAAAAGTAATAAAGATGGCGTCTTGACAGTTTTTTTTTAAGTTTTTAATATCTTCATGTCCTTTAGCGTACATAGCACCCTTAATCCTTGTAATACGTCTTTATAATCTGGCTAAAACATACTCCTTTTTTGGGGCAGTCGCGTAAAAGTACTATCGATGGCTAGAATGATTTTGAATTAATTGTAACTATTAGTTTTTTTTATACTAAGCCTTAAGTGGCCTTTATCGTTTTTTGGTGGCCTTTAGAGTCTTGCGGCCCTGGGCTCTGTCCGCTTAGAGCCTTAAGACACAAAAAGCTCTGTCTGCCCCGTTAATGTAATACGTACTTAATTGAGTAATTGTTCGTGAGATATTACTTGTTCTTTTAAAAGGACATTACGTTGACTGTATAAATAGAAATAGAAGTGCCACTGACTAATGGCATCGAGAGAGAGCACACGAAAATAGAAAGATAATTATTTTAATTGTTTATATTTGTTCTTTACAGACGACAGATTTATTAACCAGAAGAATGAATTAGATGTGGGGGGGGGGATACGAAAGGCTAAGGTTACATTAGAAGCCGAGCTGGGCGGAGCGACGGTTAGCGGAGTATACGAGTAAATCATTCAATTCGGTATTTTTGGCCTTTGAGTCTTGCGGCCCTGGGCTCTCGTGCGCTGCCCCATATCTCGTGATAGTATGTATTGTTCAAAAACAAACACAATCAAATACCCAATTGAGAAATTGGTAAATTTGCTCATGCGGAAACAGACACAATCCTGTGTGAAAGACGCAACCCCCTTCTAAAAATGTGCCTGCTATACCATTAGGCCCCTAGCACCCCCCCCCCCCCCCTCACCGAACACCCTCAAACCACCATCCCAGCTCTTGTCATTTAGTTCTCCGGGGGCCGGTAAGTCTTGACGCCTTCCATGCGAGCCTTCCTGCGCTCGGAGGGCGTAGCACCCTTGATCTTGGTGATTATGTGGGCTCCCTTCTTGGCCAGGTCGGGCCTGTACGAAGTAGTCACCTCCTGAAGGTGAGAAACAAATAAATTATATATAAAAATTAAATTTAAAAAAAATTGTTTTATTAGATTCTTGGTTGGCTGGAAGATATCCCTTTCTGGCCCTTATACAAAATAATATTTTTTTAAGACTGTTCCTATTTATTTTTTATGGTAGAATATAGAGACTACAAAAAAAAATTTGAAAAAATAAATGTACAAGTTTTTATTGTGAGAGTGAGACCAAAGTAATAATGAACTCACACCGTCCCAACTCTCTTCGCACGTTATAACTGATAGTACCAACAAACTTACATCGTCCCAACTTTCTTCGCACGTTATAACTGACAGTGCCAACAAACTTACACCGTCCCAACTGTCTTCGCATGGTAAAACTGATAGTATCACCAACTTACATCGTCCGAACTCCCTTCGCATGGTAAAACTGATAGTACCACCAACTTACATCGTCCGAACTCTCTTCGCACGGTACAACTAATAGTACCAACAAACTTACACCGTCCCAACTATCTTCGCACGTTATAACTGATAGTACCAACAAACTTACATCGTCCCAATTCTCGTCGCACGGTATGACCGAAGGCACCGGCTGAACCTCCACCACGGGCCGGTAGTCATCGTCCATCACGTACATCTGGTTGTCCAGCATTATGCGCTTCGGACAGACGGTCACGTGGTACTGGAACAAGGACATTTACAGTTTTAAGTCTTTCGTAGTACTTCCAATCTCTTGCCAAGCATAAGTATTAATATTGTTATTTACCCGCTCATTACCTCCATTGCTTGGTAGTTGTGTACCTATCTAGTTATAATGTTATATATTATTCTAAAATGTAATTTGGTTTTTCGAACTGTTTACTTTGATACTCTTACATACTCTTATTTTCGGTTTTACTCAATAGAAATAATAATGTTGTATGTATAAACTCTTTGAAGTAATAAACGTTTTTTTTTATAAGGCCCTTTGCCCGTAGCAGTAACAAACACACACACACACACACACATACACAACCTTCGCCTTTATAATATTAGTGTGAAGTGTGATTATCCTACTATCCTATCCTACTAATATTATAAATGCGAAAGTGATTTTGTATATTTGCATGTTTGTTGGTTTGTTACCTCTTCACGCTTAAGCTACTGAAACGATTTGGATGAAATTTGG
The DNA here is from genome assembly GCA_963555685.1 of Acrobasis consociella. Classification (NCBI taxonomy): domain Eukaryota; kingdom Metazoa; phylum Arthropoda; class Insecta; order Lepidoptera; family Pyralidae; genus Acrobasis; species Acrobasis consociella. The sequence goes on along the minus strand of OY743132.1, from coordinate 7,593,690 downwards.
TATGGATATAGTTTGAGACTCGGGGAAGGACATAGGGTACTCTTTATCCCGAAATTCCCATTGGGAGCGCCCGCGAGTACAGCTAGTACCTTATATAAGTAACTAAATATACAAACTCACTTCCGCATTTATAATATTAGTAAGAAGTAGGATAGGATAACAAAATATACTGAAACTATTTTAAGGGTGAATTCAGTCCGTGATACTGAACAACTTTCTCCAAGGAACATATGTTGAAATATGAAAAACAATTTTTGGCTTTCCTTACAAATTTGGATCAGCTGATTGGTCAACTTGTATGGGAGGCCAAAAATTACTTTCTTACCCTAATATCGATGTCATTATTGTATCGATAGTTTTTCATACAAATAGTAGTTACAGTATCGATACTATCGATAGTTTTACCTTTTATCAATAGTATTGCAAACTATGCCTCCCATGCTGGTCTGGGAGAAATGAAAAAACTTAGAATGTACCAGCTGCTTCTCTTCCCGCGCAGATCGTAAAAGCCGATCGAGGGAATGGGCAAAAATGCGAATCATGTTAACAGGCGATGCGGCTAGCAACCCATCACTGTATTGATTGCTTTTCCATCTTCTCGCCCACCATGACTAAAAGTGGCTTTTGGGTCTTGCGGCCCTGGGCTCTGCATAGAGATATATGATTAATGGCAACAGGTAGGCACTTGAAATGTTCACAAAATACTCAGTTGTATTTTTATTTTATTAATAAATAAACAAATAAAATAAATATTTAAGGGGGCTCCTATACAAAAAACTTGATTTTTATAGATAATGGTTGACGACCTCCGTGGCGTAGTGGTCACCATGCTAGTCCGCCACCCAGAGGTCCCGGGTTCGATTCCCGGTCAGGGTAAGTTGGAAAATGGCCTTTTTTAAATTGTCCTGGGTCTTGGATGTTTATCTATACATGTCTATGTTATAAAATAGTTGAGTAAGTATCTCATAACACAAGTCTCGAACTTACTTTGGGTTGCTTTGGGGCTAGCTCAATCAGTGTGATTTGTCAATATATATTTATTTATTTAATGGTACGGAACCCTTCGTGCGCGAGTCTGACTTGCACTTGGCCGGTTATTTTAAGGGGTGATTCAGCCCATAATTTCGAACAACTATTCCAAATAAATGTATATCGAAATACGAAAATAAAAATTCATTTTCGATAGTAATGATATCACGTGACTACTTCGATCGATTTGTATGTAAACCTAATATTTTTTACGTATTTTGATATACTTTTATTGGAAAAAGTTGCTCAAAATGATGGACTGAAGCACCCCGTCATCATCATCATCATATCAGCCACAGGAAGTCCACTGCTGGACATAGACCTCCCCCAAGGATTTCCAAAACGACCGATCGGAAGCGGCCTGCATCCAGCGCCTTCCTGCAACGTTGCGCAGGTTGCAAGCACCCCTTAAAATACTTGTACTTAATTAAAAAGGACATTGTATATTCGTAATAATTCGTATTCGCATTCGCTATTGTGGAAAATTTGACATTCGTAACATCTCTAGTTGAAACGTGCAAACTTACTTTCCACAATCACTAATATTACAAAGTAGAAAGTGTGTGTATGTGTTTGTTACTTCTTCACGCGCAAACGGCTGGACCAATTTTAATGAAATTTGGTATGCAGGAAGCTGACACCCTGGATACTTAACGTATCCTATATAGGATACTTTAGGCGCGGGTAACACCGGGGGGCGCAGCTAGTTTTACATATTTACTAGCCATTTTTAAGTAATTTCTACGAATTATGCATTTTGTACGAAATTTTTCAAATAGGTACATTTTATAAGTTTGGAGGCTGTCTCTTTCTAACCGACTTCCAAAAAAATACATACATACATACTATCACGTCTTTATCCCTAATGGGGCAGACAGAGCGTTTTGGGTCTTGCGGCTCTATGCAGAGCCCAGGGCCGCAAGACCCAAAAGCCACTTTTAGCGTCATGGTGGGCGAGAAGATGGAAAAGCAATCAATACAGTGATGGGTTGCTAGCCGCATCGCCTGTTAACGTGATTCGCATTTTTGCCCATTCCCTCGATCGGCTTTTACGATCTGCGCGGGAAGAGAAGCAGCTGGTACATTCTAACTTTTTTCATTTCTCCCAGACCAGCATGGGAGAAAAAGTAGATTGTTATCAATTCGTCGCCATCTTTTTTTTATGTAGGTACTACGTCCACCGATTATTCGAAGACGCCTGGACCGATTTGGAAAATTCTTTTTTAAGCTATTGCATAGCTTCTATCGCGGGCCTTGAGCGCGGGGACCGAATCCAGAAATTCCGTAACGAAAAAACCTCACGCTCCCCACTCCGCCTACCATGTAGGTTGCCGCTTCGTCTCCGACGTCCGTTTGCGACGTTGCCGTCCTTCCTTGTATCGAACCACCTTAATGCAATAGCTTTACCGCGGCAGTCCCCGAGTGCCACACGTCTTTTTTTTGTTTGAAAGGGTATAACTTCCGAGGTGGTTCAAATTTTAGCCCGAGAGACCCACTTAATATTTATTTTATTCGTTTTTAGGGTTCCGTAGCCAAATGGCAAAAACGGAACCCTTATAGATTCGTCATGTCTGTCTGTCTGTCCGTCCGTATGTCACAGACACTTTTTTTTGAAACTATAAGACCTATACTGTTGAAACTTGGTAAGTAGATGTATTATGTGAACCGCATTAAGGGTTTGACACAAAAATAGAAAAAAAACGAAAAATTTTGGGGGTTCCCCATACTTAGAACTGAAACTAAAAAAAATATTTTTCATCAAACCCATACGTGTGGGGTATTTATGGATAGGTCTTCAAAAATTATATTGAGGTTTCAAATATAATTTTCTTCTAAACCGAATACTTTGCGCGAGAGACACTTCCAAAGTGGAAAAAAGTGTGTCCCCCCCCTAGTAAGAAGTTATTTTTTAATACGTCATAAATCATAAACGGCAATTTTACCTTTCATTCAATCAAATCAAATATAAAAATTAAAAAAAACATGCTTCATGACTTTTATATTATGTTATTTGCTACTACGGAACCCTTCATGTGCGAGTCCAACTCGCACTTGGCCGCTTATTAGTATTTGTTGTTACAGCGGCAACAAAAATACATCATTCGTGAAAATTTCAACTGTCGAGCTATCGCGGTTCATGAGATACAGCCTGGTGACGACCAGACGGACAGCGGAGTCTTAATAATACATACATACGTACATAATATCACGCCTGTTTCCCACAGCGGTAAGCAGAGACTATGGACCTCCACTTGCTACGATCGTGACAAACCTCTTTTGCTATAACTAAACTCATCAATCTCTTCATACATGCCCTTCGGTTACGGGTACTTTTTACCTCTCTTTTAAGAACGATATTAATAGAATCTTAAAAATCAATAACTGCGTAGAGAGGATTCGTCATGCGCTGAAATATATAGGTATATAAATATCAAGGCCCTAGGAAATGCATTTCAGGGCTCCAGGCGAGCTGCATCGATCGGACTGGATGCGCCGACAGTATTGAATTACCTAGATAGGTAGGTACTTGATTCACGGAAACTTACGTAATATAAATGATTTATTTACTCCGTACTATAGGCTGAAAACAGTCAGTAAGTCGTTTATGGGAAACTGTATAAAGTTTTATAATAAATTGCCACAATCGGTTCTTGGTATGCCAGATAGAAAATTAAAAGTTTATGTAAAGAAAGTACTTTGTGATAAGGCTTACTACGGAACCGATGATTACTTTAGAGACAAAAATGTCTGGCTTGAGCATGGCGCGGGTCCCTCTTAAAGGTTTGTATTTATACATTCACAAATGATTCTGTACATGTTTTAGTACAAAATTTACAAATTTACATTAATTTTAAACTTGACATTATGCTTAATTAATCTTATACCTTTAAACGAGCAATTCTTGTATATTTATTAAATATATATATATTATTTATAAATTTCTGTGAATTCGAAAACGGCTCTAACGAATTCGCTCAAAATTTGTATATGGGGGTTTTCGAGGCTAAACAATCGATCTAGATTAGTTTTATGTTAGGGAAAACGCGTGTTTTTGTGTTTTCATGCGTTTTTCTTTCCACGCAGAATATGGTCGCTAATTTCGTCGCGCCGACCGCCTTGTTTTTAGCTCAGCGGTTAAGGATACCGACCGCTAGAAAGAGTGTTATGGGTTCGAATCCCACTCGGTGACTTACTTTTGTTTTTTTTTTATGTTTAAGTTTATATATTTTTTTTTATTTTGCATTGTTTTTAGACAAGTTTAAAAAAATTGTTAATGTTTTTGATGTAACCGAGCAAAGCTCGGTCGCCCAGGTACTAAATTAATTATGACATAACAATGTATTCTCAGTCCACATATCTAATTTTAATATCAGTATAATTGTAAGATGACGTTTTTGGAGAAAATGCTGCAGTACAGTTTGTTACCGCTTCTTCTGTACTTGCGCTCAGGAAGCGGCAGTAAACTTAGCTATAAGTAAATTATCTGACGTCAACATTTACTTTATAAGAAATCGAAAGAAAAAAAAATGGCAATTATCAAGTGATACAAATATCCAAAGGTAAATAAATGATTTTGACTTTGATTTAATCGCTAACATTTTGCATACGATGAAAAAATATTGGTGCAGTAATTATATGCCGTGTGGTTTCCGACAGAGTAGAATATGCCACTCCAAGTCCTCCCGTGGATGGCGTAGAAGGCGACTTTGAAAATAAAAGCTGAACAAAGCTTTAGAACATCAATTAGACCTCTCTAACCCATCTGGCCAGCATGTTTGGTAGATAAGTACTAAATATAATATGTATCCATGGTAAACTTTTTTTTTAAAATTGACATCTTCCTAAGTAATTATTTTGTATTTTAAGAAAACGTTTTAAGGGTCCTCCCCGCGCTAACGACCTTGAAAACACAAAAAAATTAATTTCTCTTTCTGTAAGTGAGATTATTAGAAACCCTCCTACAACTTTTTAGCTAGTATCCTGAAGTTTCATTAGAACCTCGAAAATCATTGAAATAAAATACCCTGAATTTTCCTTTGCAAAAAATACTAAAAACGGCCATTTTTGACTTTTTTTGTAAAGGTTTCTAAACCGGATAGTATTTCAATGACTTTCGAGGTTCTAATGAAACTTCAGGATACTAGCTAAAAAGTTGTACATAATCTCACTTACAGAAAGAGAAATTAATTTTTTTGTGTTTTCAAGGTCGTTAGCGCAGGGAGGAGCCTTAAGCTATTGCATAGCTTCAATCGCGGGCCTTGAGCGCGGGGACAGAATCCAGAAATTCCGTAACGAAAAAACCTCACGCTCCACACTCCGCCTACCATGTAGGTTGCCGCTTCGTCTCCGTCGTCCGTTTGCGACGTTGCCGTCCTTCCTTGTTTGCAATAGCTTTACCGCGGCAGTCCCCGAGTGCCACACGTCTTTTTTTTTCTTATGTCGGCAGTATGGTGGATCTAAAGAAAATGATTGCCCAAGTGCGTGTCGGGCTACTAGGCACGCGCATTGTAGAGTTCCGCAGTTGCGAATGCCAACTTTAAGTTCATGCCACTAAAAATTCTAAAAACTAATTTTGGAAATTATCATTTTCCGCGTATTTTTTTTAAGTTGACTGCCTATAACTTTTTAATTTGTAAACCCTACTTAGCTCTGATAGTTTTCCTTTTATCTTCGTTATATATACTTTAACTAAAAACCGACTTTAATATCAAATTATACACAACAAATTTTGATAAAATTTCTAAGGGAAAGAATTTTCCAAATTGGTCCAGGCGTCATTTAAATACACGTAAAAAACACGAGGGTGGAAGGCTAGGCCACCCACCAGTAGAATATACTAGATTGGAAAACAGTAAATGAAATCCCCTCCTCCTGCAGAAGATTTAAGTTTAGTCGCTAATTTCGTCGCGCCGGCCGCCATCCGCTTAGCTCAGCGGTTAAGGATACGGACCGCTAGAAAGAGTGTTACGGGTTCGAATCCCACTCGGTGACTTACTTTTGTTTTTTTAATGTTCAAGTTTATATATAATTTTTTATTTTGTATTGTTTTTAGACAAGTTTAAAAAAATGTAGTTAATGTTTGAGATGTAACCGAGCAAAGCTCGGTCGCCCAGGTACTTTAATTATTATATGAGTAATATCTCAAGTAAATCATCCGACCTCCAAAAATTTTCATTCCCCCCACCCCCTAATAATTGTAATAAACCCCATGTAATGTACATCTATACCCCCCTTCCTAAATAATTTACATTAAGGGTTAGGGTACATCTGTCAGCATGGAACAGCACATTCGCATACTGTTATCCTTTTCTGTCGCTTAGAACCGTAATTCGCTAGAGCGAGAGAAGCACACACAGCACGGCCGGTGCAGAAGCGTTCCGCCGCAAACCCCCTCCCGTGTTGTTTCCGGCGGAGTAGAATAGGTCCACTCCAAGTCCTCCCGTAAATGTCGTAGAAGGCGACTTAGGTAATACAAGCTAAACAAAGCTTATAAACATCAGTGAGACCTCTCCACCCCGTCTGGCCAGCGAGGATGGTTTAGGCCAAGTCCTTTGGCTGCTCTTACCACATATGACTCTGGTAGTACAGAGAGGGTCGTGCTCCTGCAGTGGAGACAAAAAGACCTGATGATGATGAAGCCCCAAACCCCACGTCCCACCAAATTGTAAACATTAATCCGACGCGCTCAAACGCTAGCCAGCTTCAAATATTACTTTCTATCCTTATTAAATTATAATTATTTATTTATTTATTCAGATATCAAAGATCCATAATATGTTAGTAATACAAAAGATTTATGCAACTATGTTAGTGAGTTATGAAAGGTAAATAAATATTCTTTCCTCTTAGATTCCACTTAGATTATTCATTTTGTACTGTTAATATAATTTTTTTTTTTCTTCTGTGTAAGTTGCATGTATTTAAGGAAGATGTAAATGTATGTTTATAATAATTATGTATATAAGTATGTTTATTATATTGACCCCCGCACTACCTAATTACCCATCACAATTTTTTTCTACATAGGTTGCCTGAAAGAAATTGCTTAGCGATAAGGCCTTTGTTTGCGCATTTCCTAGTTTTTTAATATAATTATGTGCTGTATTTTATTTTGTGCAATAAAGGGTATTGTATTGTATTGTAACCGGCACTGCCAAATAAATAAAATATTACTTACATCACATTCGACGTCATTGACGACATGCGTGGCGTCAAACGGGCAAGTCACCTTCTTGCAGTTGGTGTGCTGCTTGCGGCACTTCTGCAGGTGGATGTGCATGCGGTAGTGCTCCACCTGATGCGCAGCATTGTAGGGGCAGGTGATCATCTGGTGGGGGTTCGGCTCGGCCATGGTGGTTCTGGAATAAATGATTCTTTAAGATGTGACAAAACCCAGACACAATAGTAAGACAATGGAAGCCGGGTGGAATTCCACCCAGCGACAGCGGAAAGGATATTTGCGTTAGGCTGGAAATCATTTGCTGATATTCATAGGCTGATTTTATACAATATGATAAAATCCAATCCAACCCTGAGATCCAACCCACCTAATGAGGTGCGCCTCGAAATGGTAGTGCTTTGAGGAATACCTCAAATCTGCAGCTTCATACAAAATTAAATACGTACCATATCAAAATGTATGAAGCTGCAAATTTTTATTGCAATTTCAGGGATGGGAGAAAACAATATATAGAAGATCGGACAGGGTTTTTTTAACATATTGTATACATTGCCTGTTTTGCAAAGAATTCAATTACAATTTATTTATTGCTTTTCACATTGAGTCACTTCTGTAATAGGTGCAACATGATCCCTGATAGGGCTTCGCAGCAGAAAAAATTGGAACAGCATATGCATTTTTACTTCAAGTATTTTTAAGTTATATGTCCTGTATTTATTTATTTGCTGTGTAGTTGGGGAAAAATCCCGTTTTTATTTTTAAAAAATAATTTCATTTATTTATTTTGTGCAATAAAGAGTATTGTAATGTACTGTATACCAGAAGTAAATTGAATGCAACAGGCGAAAAACTTTCACTGTAATTTTACTTGTGTAATTAGGCAATGGGTAGGCCACGTCAGTGTATAAAGTTTTAAACTGGGATATTCAAACAGTAAACCTTATTTGACTGTCACTCCTTAGTATTTTAGTTTCATGTAGGGTACACCTACGTAAAACTTTTTAGAAACAATGTTGAAAACAATGTCAACACAATCATTTTTTTTAAATACGAATGACAAAAACCGGAATGAAAATGAGATAAAATGAGTCTATTTTTATTTTACAAGGTGTGGTGAAATTGGGAACAGAAATTAACAATTACAAAAACAGAAATATTTGTGTACTTACGATGTTGTAGAAGTTGCTTCAAAGAGCTTCAGGTCCGTTGAATTGACCTGATGGCGAATTTAACAACGCGGGGCAGAACTAAATTTATTTATCAGGATCAGAAATCGGCCTAAAAATTTTGCAAAAAATGCAAAGAACACGACACGTCCTACCGACCAAAAAACAGGAAACAAACCGAGTGAATGAATGAATGAAAATTAAATGACAGCAGGACAGGCAGGAGTGAGGAGACAGTAGAACGACAATGAATTTTCAGCTGTGGGTGCGTTCGATTGAAATTCACAAAATGAGTGAAAATGTGATTGTTCTTTCTTTTCTATGATTCCTCAACAATCATCAAGAATCAATATTTAAAATATTCAATGAAATTTTTATTGTGAATTTACCAATTAACATACATGTCGATAGATAACTGATGGATTTTTGTAAATATTGTAAATTGGGACTCAAGGCAGGGACGGGGACTCTCCGCTCGTCTTCCCTCTGGCTAGACATCCCACTGCTTACTACATTGATGCTAGCTAATTTGTGCAATATAAAGTGCATTGGTTTGTAGCGGGAGAAAGGTGATATGCTCGACCGCCAGTACCGCCACAAAGGAAAGAACTTCCAGCCAGTGGCGTGGAGGTCGCCAGTCGCCACGCCACACATTGATTTATTACCGCATTTACACATTCGTGCTCGTTATTCGCCTCGCGATTCGCGCGAATGTGTTGCCGCATTTACACATTCGTGTAAATTATTACACGAATGTGTAAATTAAAAGATCTTCTCCCTCTCCCACAAGCCACAAGTCCAATATTTCGGATTCGGGCGTGTTCTATCGATACCAACCAATACCAAGCAAAGCGCTAAATAAAGATGAACGAATGAAAAGTGTAACTGTCAGTAGTTCACCTTGTTCAGTAGGCACTAGGCACTGCCAAACTATAGCCATCTTTGTTACACTTGTACTAGAGCAATAGAGATGGCCATAACTTCGATGACAGTTTGACATTGACAGTTTTGACGTTTTGACAGCATTGACAGCATTTGATTGAATGAATGAATGAATCTTTCAATCATACAAAAAGAAAAGAAACGATAGAAAAATTTTGTGTTTGTTGTAGGTACCTACCTAGTATTTTATTTAATTAAATTTTTCTAACAATAATTATATTTTAGCTACCGTGATAAGCATTTCTTTCTGTTTATAACCAGACAAAATGGAGGAAGTTTTCCAGGACCCGGTCCAACTGTCCAAAGGCATCAACTTACAGTAAGTAAAGTACCTACCTACTTATTTAAGTAAAAAAAATAAGTTTGTTTATTTCTGAAGCCTCGCATACTGGACAGAAAAGTTTATTTCAAGCGTTCACCCCCAATAACTTATGAACCGCTGAACCGATTTTCATTAAATAACTATATGAATCTCATACTCAGCTTTCATATAAAAAAATAGGGGCCCCTTAGTGCATATAAAATGGTCGTATAAGTGATGTCACATGTGACATTGCGGGCCCATAGAGGTACTTATTATATCCTCTTTTCCCAGGGGTAAAAAAAAATGTCACCATATCAGCCGTGTGGTTTCCGGCAGAGTAGAATAAGGCCACTCTTAGTCCACCCGTGGATGTCGTAGAAGGCGACTTAGGAAATACAATACAAGCTAAAAAAAGCTTCTAAACGTCAATGAAACCTCTCCAACCCATCTGGCCAGCGAGGAGAGTGTAGGCCAAAGTCCTCTGACTGCTCTGGCCAAGTATGGCTTTAGTAGTACAGAGAGGCTTGTGCTTCTGCAGTGAAGACAAAAAGACCTGATGATGATGATGATGATGATATAAGCATTATATATGGTTAATTTTTTTCTAGAGAGCTGATGACAGGCACTGAGTTCAACATTGACATGGATTTCAAGAAGAAACAGAACGGAATGTCAATCAATATGGATGACGACCTCTTTCCAGACATGGATGGAGATGACAGGTATGTAGTACCTATCTATTTATTTAAAACTTTATTTACCAGTAATAATACAAAAGACTTTATTGCACCAAAAGACATTTTCAATTTTTTAACACATATAAAATAACAGCATGTACAAGCACAAGCCACACAACAGATTTAATGTTTATAGCGTTATCTACCAATCAACCTTTGGGTATTACTCATTATCATCCGTGCGTATTTTCCGTTGCATCCTCAGTAGTAATGCTTTAAAGCTTGGGGTCCACTACCTAACCAAGGAGATTTGACGGGGTTACTGGTTTTTACACAGAGGGTCTGACCTCTGTAACCTAAAGGGCAAAACAGTACCAATGCTTGGGTAGTTTGATGATAAAATGCTTGATGGCGTTCAGGACCCACAGTTTATATGTGCCTTCCGAAACACGGAATCATCTTTCTTTTCGGATAATCAGGTGATTCAAGCCTGTATATCCTAACCAGACTAGAAACTTCAAGAGGTCCCGGGTTCCATTCCCGGTCAGGGCAAGTTGGAAAATGGCCTTTTTCAAATTGTCCTGGGTCTTGGATGTTTTCTATATATGTATTTGTTATAAAATATAGTATCGTTGAGTTAGTATCCCATAATACAAGTCTCGAACTTACTTTGGGGCTAGCTCAATCTGTGTAATTGTCCCTATATATTTATTTATTTATTTATTGGTACTGGTTTGCCCTTTGAGTAGATGGCAGACGACGACGGAAGTCAGATGGCAGTTGCTCTGTGTAAAACCAGCAACCTCGTAAATCTCCTAGGTTAGGAAGCGGACCCCAGGCTCTGAAGCATTACTGCTGAGGATGCAACTGGGTTAATACACTCGGATGATGGTGATGATGTGATGCTTATTAATTACTAATAGTATATTGTGCCATGTGGTTTCTGGCAGAGAATAGGGCCACTCCAGGTTCTTCCGTGGATGTCGTAGAAGGCGACTTAGGTATAACAAAGCTTATAAACATAATGAGACCTGTCCAACTCGTCTGGCCAGCGAGGAGAGGGTAGGCCTAGCCATCTTGCTGCTCTGGCCAAGTCTGGTAGTGCAGAGAGGGTCGTGCTCTTGCAGTGGAGACTAAAAGACCTGATTATGATGATGATGATGAGTGCACGCTAGGTTAACAAGGGTCAGTTTAGATAGGAATGAGAGGATTTTTTGATTTCTATCATGAACAACAGACTTTATCGAATCCCCTGGAGGATTGAGCTATGGAATACTGGTAGACGACCTTCCAATTGAGTGGTAGACAAACTAGATAATATACTTCAGTGAATAGCTTCGAAAATAGACTGGACAAAAACAAGATCAGATATTTCGTTAGAGCCTGTATAAGTGTATACTGTTCATTACAGTGACACAGAAGACATCCTCAAAAACATAGAGGACTCTGCGGACAAGCTGATGCTGTCGTCTCCAGAATACCTGTCATTTGATGAGCTGGCAAAGAAGATGGTGGACTGCATACCCAGTGGGGAGGTGAAGATCCTCATCATCGAAGAAGGTTGGTATCTGCTTTTGTATTTTTTATGTATAAACATTAGTCATCCTTGGGGGAGGCCTATGTCCAGCAGTGGACTTCCTGTGGCTGATATGATGATGATGATGATTAGTCATCCAGGACGCCATAAAACCGGCCAAGTGCGAGTCGACTCGCGAACGAAGGATTTATAATTAACTAGACACAGCGCGCGGCTTCGCCCGCGTTACCACACGTGTGAAGTCGCGGGCGTGATGTAATATAGTCTATAGCCTTCGTCGATAAACGACCTATCTAATACCGAAAGAATTTTTCAAATCGGACCAGTGGTTCCTGAGATTAGCGCGTTCAAACAAACAAACAAATATAAGTATGGATTAAGAAAGCAATACCACAGAATAAATACTAGAACTTGCAACACATTTTTTTTATATTTTTATTTTCAGGTGATGGCCCTCTAGTACCAGTAGATGCAGAGGTGACTCTACACTATGCAGCATACTGGGAGAAGTCCAGTATTCCATTCGATTCTACCCTCACCATGAACAGTGGTGCTCCTTTGGTGAGTCAAGTCAAAAACTTCAAGTTTTATTAAGCTTGTCTTCTTCTTATATTTAAGAGCTGGGCTCTTGTCGGTGGAGTGCTTTCCATGTCTCTCTTCCTTCCGCTAAGTTCTTAACCTCTTTATATGTTTTCATGTTTAATTAAGTTTGTAATCGGAGCTAATGTGGTATGGACAAAGAGAATATCTTCCTGCCAGGCCTTGTGTTGCTGGGAACAGCGACTCCACATGTTTATCGTCAGGGGTTGTATACATACTGACTTTTCATTGGTTTTAGGAAAAAAAAGTCGGATAGTTAATAAATTACTCTATCCATATACGTTATCCAAATTTGTGTATGATATAAGATAAAAAAAAATGACCTCTCCAACCCGTCTGGCCAGCGAGGAGAGTGTAGGATACGTCCACTGGCTGCTCTGGCCAAGTATGGTTCTGGTAGAATAGAGAGGGTCGTGCTTCTGCAGTGGAGACAAAAAGACCTAATGATGATGATGATAAGATAAAGAATTTGCGAAAATGATTTTCGATCGAGACTACGTAGTTACGCCTGTCCTAAACTGCCGCGTGACCCCGATGAACTCCGGACGGCCGGTCGGCGCCCGGCGGGGCGGTTCAGCTAATTGATATCACGATTTTACTTTCGTGTTTTAGTCAACATTTTTTGTTTCTGATTTTTTATTTTGACTAGCTGATGATACTAAAGATCATTATGATGTGCCGCCCGGCTCCAAAAGTTCCAAAACCTATGTAAAATAACCGTGTATATGCAACCAATCGCAGCTGGTACTCTGATATCGAGATGTAGGATACGTCACGCGCGCCATCTCGTATTCATCTTCTGATTGTTGTGGCAATCACAGACAGAACGACCACAATTGTGGCCATTGCAGAAAAGTTATGATGCGACCTATACCATATGATGGATATATATATGATGTTAAATAAAAGACGTGTATGTACTTAGCCACTGCGTTTATTAGACTGGCCAAGCTCGGCATAAAACTCGCGTACCTACATTTATAATAATGTAACTACCCTATATATAACACTCTCGTTATGAAAATCAGCCATAGTCGCTTTTAGGATGAGTGACCGCGCTTAAGTTAAACAACCTCAGCCGTAGTCGAAATTTGGATGGGTCACCCATCTAACTATTGATGACCCAATCTGAATCTTGTTTCATATCTTGAAATATTATTTCAGACTATGCGCCTCGGCAGACAGCGCATCCTACCAGGCCTGGAAATAGGCCTGACCACGGTCCACGGCCCCACGGCCCGCTTCCACCTGCTGCTAGAGCCGGCGGCCGCGTGGGGCCCGCGGGGGGCGCCGCCGCGTATCCGCCCCGAGAGGGCCCTGTTCGTGATATCGTTGTACAGCGTCAGCGATTTCTACGCCGCTAATAGGTATTTACACACGTACACGTAAACCCTTATACAGGCACACACTCTCTCTATCAAACACACACTCTCTCACACAATCCTGAACTCACGTGTGTGAGTGCGGGATTGCTGACACCCACACATCACACACACACATCAATGTGTGAGTGCGCCGCTAATCACCCTTGACAAGGCGAGAACGGGGGACGGGGACGCATATTGCGCGGGACCGGAGTTTCCGTTCTGTATGTAATCTTATGTTAATTCTGTGGTTTAGGTATGAAGCTAGGCCTTCCAACTAAAAGCGGCTTGTTCACAAACAACCTACATACAATCACGTCTTTTGCCCGAATGGGGCCAACTGAGCATTTAGTCTTGCGGCTCCAAGCAGATAGAGCCCAGGGCTGAAAGGCTCAAAGACCACTTAGCGTTATGGTGGGCAGAAGGTGAAAAAGGGAATTAAAATTTATTACCATGATTCGCATTTTCGCTCATTCTCTTGATCGGCTTCTACAATTTTAGCGAGAAGAGAAACAGCTTGTCGTTCTAGGTTTTTTTTTTGCTCCCTGTCTAGCATGAAAGGATAAAAAGGAACATGAAAAATATTTTCCTCTTTCCAGATTTAACGATCTACCAATGGAGGAGCAAACCAAGTTCGAAGTGACCATCAAAACTGTCAACGCCCTCCACAATGAAGGGAAACACCTGTTCTCAAAGAAGAAGTACCGAAAAGCCATCAAAAACTACCAACAATCCATGTCAGTACTCAGCATCTCACGACCAAAAGACCAAAAAGAAGAAGACGAAATTAAAAAGTTAAAAGTGACAGCTTATGTCAACTTAGCGGTGTGTTACTGCAAGATAGACAAACCTAAATATGCCATAATTATGTGTGAGAATCTAGATAGAATTAGCAATTTAGATAACCACTGTAAAGGACTATTTTACTACGGACGGGCCCATCATATGCTAGGCAAAAACGAAGAGGCCCTAACCTATTTCAAGAAAGCTTTGAAATTGGAACCGAAGAACAAAGACATAGGCAAAGCACTGGCCGATTTGGATTCGGATTTGAAAAGTTCCGCGAAAAAGGAAAAAGAAATCTGGCAGAATGCGTTCCAGTGTGAGGAGAAAAAAGAAAAAGTTGTCTATGATGTCGATGAGGATTTTCAAAATGGCGTCCTAGATATGTGTAGAGATTTGGCGGGTAGGACGGAGTATGCGAAGTTTGATTTGCCAAATGGTTTGAGAAAAAATGAGGTTGATTGTATAAAGAGTTTAGTGAGTGATTTCGAAGGGTTGGTTGTACAAGAAGATGGAGAAGGGAAGAGAAAGAGAGTTAGCATTATTAAGAAGTTATCTATGTAAGTTGTGGAAGAAATAAATACAATATATCATTCGGGCAGACAGAGTATTTCAGGCTTTGCGGCTCTAAGCACACAGAGCCAGGGCCACAAGGCTCAAAGGCCACTTAGTGGTGGGGGAGGAGGTGCAAGATAATTTTTCAAAACTAAAATCCATGTTCACCCCAAAACTACACGACGGATTTTGATGAAATTTCTATGGGACCACCTGACATATATTTCAGACAAAAAGAGTTTTCCAAATCGGTTCAGCCGTCTTCGAATACATAAAAAGAAGATTTCGACGAATTGATAACCTCTTCCTTTTTTTAATAATAATAATAATAATGATCTTGAACAAACGCACATACACAGGAGTTGGTCCAACGCATGGCTTAAACGAGGAGAACTCTTTCCAGAAATGGAGGCATTTATGCTTGCGATCCAGGATCAGGTTATTTGCACCAGAAACTATAGAAAGTATATCATAAAAGATTGTAATTAAGTAACAGATCTGTGCAGACATTGCAATAGCGCCAACGAAACCATACAGCACATTACCGGAGCCTGTAAGAGCCTGGTTCAAAGTGACTATAAGCACAGACACGATCAAGTAGCAGCACTAATCCATCAACACATAGCATACGAATACAAATTAATTGACACCAAACAACCGTATTACAAATACTCTCCAAACAAGATATTAGAAAATCATTTAGTTAAAATTTACTGGGACCGCACAATAATAACAGACAAAACCATACATTACAACCGACCCGACATCACAATTCACGATAAATCCAAAAACACAGTATATCTAGTAGACATCGCCATCCCTAACACACACAACTTACAGACAACCTACACTGAAAAAATGAGTAAATATAAAGACCTTGCTATAGAAATTCAAACACAGTGGCGAGTGGGAACCGTCAAAATAGTGCCCGTCATACTCTCTACAACCGCAGTCATGCCGCAAACGTTACTCACTAGTTTACAAATACTGAATATATTTACAAATACTGAATATACCTACGTACATCATACACACCCTACAGAAAGCTGTCATCTTAAATACCTGTCGTATCGCTCGTAAATTTCTACAGTAAGTAAGTAGATTCATGATTCAAAAGATCATGGTACAGATACACCAACCGGTAATAAATAAATCATTTCGCACTTGGCTATGGCCCGTGCTCTTATTCACCTCTTCTGGTAAAGAGAGAAAAATGTACAAAATATCAAAATAATAATAATAATAAAATCTTTATTTCGGATTTCTCCATAATGACACAAATTGTCGGTTAGTAATAGATATTGGTTACTAGCTGTATGACCTAGTAACATATTTCGTATTTTCTCCCATCCCCCCGATTGGCTTCTACGATCTGCACGGGAAGAGAAGCAGACTCCCGGCTCCAAGCTTTCTAAAATTAAAAAACAACTTTAGTTGTCTATGGTGGCTCAGATACGCGACCGTTTTGCAACTAAATACTTGCGCTTATGAAGCGGCAGTAAACTTAGCTAAGTAAATTATCTGATGTCAATATTTACCTATTTTAAGAGTCGATTTCACCAAATAGGACTTTATTCTACTTTAGACTTATTATATCATCATAGACGTCATTGTTTTTTTTTTCTTGTACATACATCCATCTTGTTTGCCTCGGTAAATAGTCGTCAAAGAGTCAGCTGTTACACTAGGGCCGCCATATTGAAATCTTATCCATGGTATAAGCTCAATACTCCGTGAAAATTGGCGGAGTAGTGATTTACTCGAGAATAGCCGTATAATCCTAGTATAAGTCTATGGTGAAACTTTTTACGTTTCACCATAGACTTATACTAGGATTATACGTATAGTTAACCTGAGAATAAATGCGTAATTCTCTGGATAAAATTTATTCTTGTTTGGTGAAATCGAGTCTAAGAAATGAAAGAAATAAAAAGAATGGCAATCGTTAAGTGATTTTTGACTTTTTGAATGGTCAATGGTGCTCAAAATGCAAAAAAAATTGTGAAAACAAAAGAAAAAAATGTATTTTCCTAAAGTTGATATTTTTTGTAAGTTTTTGTTAATTTCAGATATTTAAAGTTTACAGAACTAGTCCTTCAGAGAATAATTTTTGACTTCTTTTATAAAACCTCATAACGTTAGGTAAATACAGTACACAGTATATACACTAGGTATATGTATATTGTATAGTTAAGATTTAATTGTAAGTAAAATAATAAATGTTTCAAATTTATTTTAATTTATTTTTATTTTTATAAGCATTCCCCGTTGCATGCTCAACTGTGTTATTTGAATTTCATTCTACTATAGTGATCTAGTATATAGCCTGTGGTTCGATTTATTACGGGTATGAACCTTCACACACGGTTCAAACTCCACAAACCACTAGTAGTATTTAAAACCATTGAATTATAATTTTTATTTCAATCTGTAGAACGGATTCCTATTATGAACTCATTTTTTTTAAAACTTTATTGGTTGGTGCAATAACGGGTTTCCTTTCATCCCTTCATTTAAGGTAGGGCAAGGCAAAAAGTTAGCTAGACAGGTTCACGAATTGGAATTTGAAATGCGCAGCATAGGACACCCACCTGCTAGGTGGTCAGGCGACCTGAGCAACGTTGCAGGAAGGCGCTGGATGCAGGCAGCTTCTGATCGGTCGTTTTGGAAATCCTTGAGGGAGGCCTAGGTATGTTATGTGTAACATCCTGTGGCTGATAATGATGATGATGATCTAGGCTGAAAACAAATATTAATTTCCTTGAACAAATCGATGTCCTGAAGAATAAATTCAATAAACATTATTGCACATTCCGGCGTTGGGTAATTTTTTTCTAGAGAAATACAGTGAATGGGTTGCATGACAGGGAAACAAAACGCAATGACACGTCACGTGGCAACATGACATGTGCGATGTCAACAAAACGCTAACGTCAAAATCATGAACGACTGACGTGTAAATTCTTCGATATTTTTTTGGTTTTTGAAAACGTTTGCGAAACAATTCGCTTACGTTTGTATTATCAATACATCGATTCGATAAGCTATTATCGCTTATGTCCACGTAGTGCGTCGGTATTAACAGGTATAAATTAATTTTCCATACTTTTCTGTTACGGTTACCAAGTTTATACTAACTTTCGTATCGAAGTTTTGATTTCCACAACATAATTTTATTCCTTGGAGTGCTTCTCGCCGTAATTAAAAAAGATCACATTTAAAAAGTAATCTTTCGTGTTCTTAATAAAAAAATTGTTTTATTGAAGTATTTTAACATAAAAGGTTATTTTTAGGTGAAAAATGTATCGTTTTATATTCGTATTTGCTGCTGTGCTTCAGTGTGCGATATCTCAGCAATATCAGCAGAAAGTAGCCCCCGGGGTGCCTCCACAAAACTATCAGGTAAGCATATTTATTTTGTCTTAAATTCGTAATAAATATGGAAGCCCAAAAAGAGATGGTGGTCAGATAACCTAACCAGGGTTGCTGGAAAGCGCTGAAAGCAGGCTGCCTTTGATCGGTCATTTTGGAAATCTTTGGGATACACCTATGTCCAGCTGTGGACAATATGGAATGGAGGATATAAAAACATTTCTAGCTTACACTGCTTCCAATTCTTACCCTATTGTTTTTTGCTTGGGTTGTTTTTAAAATGCATAAACATTTGAATCAAGTAATAAAGACAATTTACATTTTGTATTAAAACAGTTATGGAAGAAAAGTGTCTTATAGAAAAGGATTTATGTCCATTACTTACTGACAACCTCCTTGGTGTAATTGATAACATGCCTGTCTGCTACCCAAGAGGTCCCAGGTTCGATCCAATCAGGTCAAGATGAAAACTGATCCTTTTCTGATTGGCCTAGATATTAGATGTTTATCTATGTATGTATTTGTTAAATATAGTATCGTTGGAGTTAGTATCCCATAACACAAGTATCGAACTTACTTTGGGGCGTGCTTTTGTGAGATTTATGCTTATAAATTTTTTAAGCTATTGCATAGCTTCTATCGCGGGCCTTGAGCGCGGGGACCGAATCCAGAAATTCCGTAACGAAAAAACCTCACGCTATAGGTTGCCGCTTCGTCTCCGTCGTCCGTTTGCGACCTTGCCGTCCTTCCTTGTAAAAATTCACCGACCGAACGGAACCACCTTAATGCAATAGCTTTACCGCGGCAGTCCCCGAGTGCCACACGTCTTTTTTTTTCTACTAATAAACCGAAGGGTAAAATATTTATTTAAAACAATTGAAAAATTATTAATATAAAATTATTAATTATAATAAATTATTTGCATTAAGTACTTCTTACTTCCCTTGAGGACAAGTTTCTCGGTATAATAGTGAATATGCATGAAAAAAATTGTGTTATCATAAATATTCAAAAGTAAAGTACTTAAATTAAAAACGAATAAAAATTGGTTGAAAGACAACTGTGCTATAACGATTTTACGAAAATATGTCTATCAGCTATTTTCTATGGCAATGTATAGATGATGTGTACTTTCAGTTACCAGTCCATATCGAACTGTTCTGTTTTAACCAACGATACTATATTTTGTAACAAATACATACATAGATAAACATCCAAGACCGAGGAAAATTTGGAAAAGGCCATTTTATATCTTGCCCTGCCTGGGGTTCGAACCCGGGACCTCTTGGTGGCGGACTAGCATGGTGACCACTAGGCCACGGAGGTTGTCGAAATGGTCGAGATGATTTGCTTTCTTCTTCTTCTTATTAAAGAGCTAAGCTCTTGTCTGTCTCTCTCTGTCCAAGTCAACTCCTTTATATCCTTGTAGGTTGAAACATTGATTTGATCTTTTAGTTGTTTTATAAAACTATCTCTATACAATGTCCTTTTCAATTAAGTACAAATATTTTAAGGGGTGGTTCAGTCCATTATTTGGAACAACTTGTCCAATGAATGTATATCGAAATACGAAAAAAATTAGTTCTCACACAAATCGAAGTAGTCACGTGATATCATTACTATTGTAAATGAAATTTTTTTTCGTGTTTCGATATTAATTTATTGGGAGTAGTTGTTAGTAATGATGGACTGAATCACCCCATAAAATATTTGTACTTAATTAAAAAGGTCATTGTATAACTATAAGGTCCTCTGGCTGCTCTGGCCAAGTATGGCTCTAGTAGTACAGAGAGGGTCGTGCTGTGGAGACAAAAAGACCTGATGATATATATATATATATAACTATCTATATCTATATTGTTTTATTTATTAAGTATTAAAGTCACACATCTTTTAACAGAATTACCAACCCCCACCACCCCCACCACAGCCGGTACATCAGCAGGTAATACTTTTAGTTTTACTTGTAACAAGCAGACTAAAACTGACTTTGACTTTTAGGACACTAAAAGACAAAGTCACATTGTTTTAGTTCGATATGGGACAAATTTATATCATACTAGTTGCGCCCTGCGGTGTTACCCGCGCCTAAAGTAGCCTATGTGTTAATCCAATTAAAAGGTGCGGGGACAGGCAAGGAGATTTATTTTATTTTATTTGTAAGGAAGATTATCGACTACAACAACATTAAAACATTACATTTTTAAAAACATGAAGCCATTTACAAATCTCCACTTATAGCAGTTACATAAGCAATAAAGGAACCGACATATTAGCGATAGTCTAAAAAGTTATTAATGCGAAAATACAATATAGTAACTTATTAAGTCCCATAACACAGTACATAATAAGTTGCATTTAATGCGTAAATATAACTTATCTTATACCTTTAAACGAGCAATTCTTGTATGTATGTATGTATATATATATATTTATTTATAAATTTCTGTGATCTCGAAAACGGCTCTAACGATTTCGCAGAAAATTTGTATATTGGGGTTTTCGGGGGTAAACAATCGATCTAGATTAGTTTTATGTTTGGGAAAACGCGTGTTTTCGAGTTTTCATGCGTTTTTCTTTCCACGCAGAATATGGTCGCTAATTTCGTCGCGCCGCGACCGCCTTGATTTAGCTCAGTGGTTAAGGATAGCGACCGCTAGAAAGAGTGTTACGGGTTCGAATCCCACTCGGTGACTTACTTTTGTTTTTTTTTATGTTTAAGTTTATATATACCTATTTTTTTATTTAGCATTGTTTTTAGACAAGTTTAAAAAAAATTAGTTAATGTTTGAGATGTAACCGAGCAAAGCTCGGTCGCCCAGGTACTTATATACCATAACACAGTACATTAGAGATTTTAGGAGATTCCTTTCTGTATGTAACTCTTATATCAATTCTGTGTCTCTGTGCTGCCATCTGGTGTATCATATTTTTTAAAACCTTGAATTGAACCCGATTACTTGAATTGAACCAGATTATTTGCATTGACTAGCCAAAACAATAAACAGGCAATCGCTAAGTCAAAATTCTGCATAACGCAGTGTGTAGATACTGACTTCGGTAGCCATTTACAGCTGACAATGTAGATATTTTTGAAATGTGCTAAATTAGATATAGAAAAAAAATTACTTGCTCTTTTTTAAGTAACATTTGTTATATATGTTAAATACAAAATAATCGCAAATTGATTGGCATTTCATTTGTGAAAATTGGATTAGCGTTCAAATGGATCACACATTGATATACACATACAAACATACGTACATATACATTGCTAAAATCATTACCCATCCTCGTAGCTTTGCGGTATTCGGGTAATCATAATCATAATCATTCTTTATTTGCATAAATGTAGTTAAATACATAGGATGTTAAAAAATATACATATTGCCAGTACATTTTACCTTGGAAAGGTGTGCAAAATTTATTTATAAAGTAAGATACTGTTAATAAATAAGAAATACAATTAATAAGGATGGAAACTCAAAACCGCACTTTATTTTTCTCTAGCCTCCCCAACAACAACAGTACCAGCAACAGCAGTACCAGCCCCCACCTCAGCAGCAGTTCCAACAGCCCCCTGTGCAGCAGGTGCCGGTCCAAGTACAGCAGCCACCAGGTCAGCCTCAACAAGGAGGCCATGCCCACCATGGAGGTAAGTGTACCAATAGCCGTACCACCTCAGCAGCAATACCAACAACCCCCAGTCCAGCAAGTGCCGGTCCAAGTACAGCAACCACCAGGTCAGCCTCAACAGGGAGGCCATGCCCACCATGGAGAAAAGTGTACCAACAGGAGTAAAGGCCCTCCCCCCCCTCAACAGCAGTTCCAACAGCCCCTTGTCCAGCAAGTACCGGTCCAAGTACAGCAACCACCAGGTCAGCCTCAACAAGGAGGCCATGCCCACCATGGAGATAAGTGTACCAACAGGAGTAAAGGCCCTCCCCCCCCCTCAACAGCAGTTCCAACAGCCCCTTGTCCAGCAAGTACCGGTCCAAGTACAGCAACCACCAGGTCAGCCTCAACGGGGAGGCCATGGAGGTAAGTGTACCAACAGTAGCACCAGCCCCCCCCCCCCCTAAGAATGAAATGGGCTTGCAATGCACTTCTAGGTATCTAAACGAGAGGGTGCCGAGTTCTGACGCGAGCTAAATTAAACCATATCGCTTACGACATTGAGTAGATATTTCTTTGAATTTCTTTGCTAAGTAAGACTTCTGCACATGAGTACTAGTACTTAATCTGTGGTAAAAGACGCAAAAAAGTATCAAATTTTGTGTACATGTGTATTCAACTATTCAACATCTTGTTACAGATCCTCAACTCCTGAACGTCGCCAATATTAATCAGGAAAGGGAGTAAGTCAAATCAATAACTTTATTTCATCATCATCATTCTCCTCGCCATACATACATACATAATATCACGTCTGTTTCCCGCAGGGGTAAGCAGAGATTATGGACCTCCACTTGCTACGATCCTGACAAACCTCGCCATTTCCCTATTTAAGGTCGGCTCTGTATGTCAGTCAACTGTTTCCCCTTCTTTCTGTCATTCACCATATCTGCACTAGCCTCTCGTTCCTACATATCTATCCTTACTCTTTCTATCCACGTCTTCCTCGGTCTTCTTATCCCTCTGCAGCCCTCCACCTCCAAATGGACCATCTAAACTTTATTTAAAAAAAATACGAATCTTTGCTAAACTGTTTTTAGTTAAAGTATGTTTTGTCTTGAAATGTCAAATGCTTGACCCTGACATGTTGAGAGTAGAGTACTACCTCAACGCTCCGCTGATGAGGCGTGCAATATTAAAAAGACTGATGAGACAAGACATGTGTCAACTAAAGTAGGTTATTCTATGTACACTATCATTCAACAATAAGACCAAATGGATATATAGAGGCACGCTAAAACAAACCTAATAATTAAAAACATACATATCTGTTCTGTGAGGTTGTTAGCAGGTGGTTAACATATCCTTTACGAAATTATACAGATATAGAAACATTATCACGTCCTTATCCCTGATGAAATAGACAGAACCCAGGGCCGTAAGACCTAAAGGCCACGCTTAGCGTGATGGTGGGCGTTGAGATGCAAAAAGGAATCTAAATAGTGATGGGTTGCTAGCCGCATCGCCTATTGATTCAAATCCCTCCCATTCCCTCGATCAGCTTTTCCGATCTGGTCGAGAAGAAAAGCAGCTGGAACATTCTAACCCTCACATTCATAAAAAATAACTAACGTTTGCTTCACCTCTTTTAGTTAAAATATGTTTTTATCTCGTTCTTACTACGTCAAATATTGAAAAGAGGGAAAGGATCAAAAGTTGTTTTAACTAAAATAGATTTAGCAAACGGTTGTTAATTTATATGAATACGAAGGTAAGTTTTTTCTTTTCTCCAAAACCAGCAAGAAAGAGAAAATTATGCTCAATCGTTGCCGTGTGGTTTTCGGCAGAGTAGAATAGGGCCACTCAAGTCCTCCCGTAGATGTCGTAGAAGGTGACTTAGGGAATACAAGCTAAACAAAGCTTATAAACATCAATGAGACTTCTCCAACCCGTCTGGCCAGCGTGGAGTGTAGGCCAAGTCCTTTGGCTGCTCTGGCCAAGTATGGCTCCGGTAGTACAGAGAGGGTCGTGCTCCTGCAGTGGAGACAAACAGACCTGATGAAGAATGAATGAATGAAAACCTCTTTATTGCACCAATACACAAAAGAAAAAATTCAGTAGAAAATACTTATACAAAAAATAAATTTGGTACAATGGGCGGTCTTATCGCTTAGAGCGATTTCTTCCAGACAGCCGATGGATGGAGAGAAAATGTAGGCACATCAGAAATGACAGATGATGTTGCTCAATCTTGAAAATTTCTTTCTAACAGCCACATCCAAGAACACATGGACGTGCCCATTGACACATCCAAGATGTCCGAACAGGAGCTCCAGTTCCACTACTTCAAGATGCACGACTCTGACAACAACAACAAACTGGACGGATGTGAACTGATCAAGTCTCTGATCCATTGGCATGGTAAGTGAAAAGTGAATTAAGAATCCCCTTACCCTAGACTTCTCCGTACAAACTTAGTCTACGTTTAATTTTGAAACCACATGTCAGATTTCGGTAATAATTGGTAATTTTAAAGAAATTGAAATTATCTAGGGTAATAACTAGTTTCCTTCGTAAAATTATGAACTCGAAAGAAATTATAACGATTTAGAAGTTTCCCATACTGATGGTCAAAAATGATATAACACACTATATTCTATTTCAAGTTCATAATTTTACCGTCTCAAACCAGTTATTACCCTAGATAATTGTAATATCTTTGAAATTACAAAATTTTGCCGAAGTCGGGCATTTCGTTTCGAAATAAACTATGTTTGTATGGACAATTTTATTTTTGTCTTTGGTAAAGGGACTCTTAAGTTACCTGATATGTGCATTGCAATATTTGATGGTTAGAGCAGCGTGTGGACAATTATTAGCGACCTATTCGACACCTTTGTCAATTATTTTTGGACGATGACCAATCTGAAATTAGTTCTTAGCAGACCCCAGGATTTACAGCTTTATAACTGAGGATGCAACTGGGAATCTGAGATGAGAGAGACTTTTGAAAGTTAATTATTGGGGCGGATTTCCTTGGAGTCGCTATCCTTGCACATAATGAGGGTTTTTAAAAACATGGGACACTAGATAGCAGCACAATTACGTAAGGTCTAGTCAACTGTTGTTATTGGTTAGTTGATAAGTTCTTTTGCTCTGTAAAATCCAATACTGTGCAGCCATCTTTCTGTGTCCCATATTTTTGGAAACAAAAAGAAAATGGCGGGTAAGTGAGGGGGAGATAATTTAGGGTAAACGAATAAAAAAAAAAACGACGGGTTGCACTCTGGGCGTGCCGGCAGAAGTGAAAACTTGAATATTAACGTTGTGCATTTTTGATATGCGAAACAGCAGGCGCAGGCATACATTTTCGCCGCGCCGTAGAAAGAGAGGGGGATACTCCCTCTCCTACGCCGCGCCAGCTGTCTACTCTCCATCCGTCTTACGAATTTTCGATCAGGTCACGTGTCCTGACGCGAGTTTAACATTTATTACCCATTCAAAAAAAAGTGCACAACGCCGCTAAAGAAGTTTTCACTTCAAAAATATCTATATTTATCAATCCGTTTATCACAGATGTGATTATTTACAGATGATATATATTTATACTTATACAAAAGTCACACATTTTGTTTTTTTTTACACATATTTTTGATATTTGTATGTCATGGGAAGTTCAATGTGCTTCATCACCCAAATGATTCAAGGTTTCATATTCACATGTTTTTTTGTGCTTTTGTAAAACATTGTCTAAAATTATGAGCCATTTTGATATTAGCTTTCTCAGAATAAAAAAGTATTATATTAGTATTAGGCTTACTTTTGCAAACTTGCTTACTTTGCAAATTACAAATTAATTATGTTATAAATTACATAATTACTCTTTTATTTGCAAAGGTATTGATTTATAAAGTGTATATTTCAATGTCAAGATTATTTTCATTTATTTAAATACCTAACCAAAAACTAAATAATTGCATTATTTAGTTTAAAATAAAAACGTGTAAAAATCTTTAATATCAAAATGGCGACCATCATAATCATTTGTGTTGTCCCGCAGAACAAGGTCACAAGCAGCACCCGCAAGGCGGCCAAGCGCCTGTCGGAGAGAAAATATTCCAAGATGACGAGTTAGTCAACCTAATAGACCCTATACTAAACATGGACGATCATAACAGAGACGGGTACATAGATTATCCGGAGTTCATCCGCGCGCAACAGAAGAGCCAGAGACAAGAGGGCAAATCGTAGATATTCCATAGACAATGACATTCCTAAAAAGACGTGAGGTGTATTCAGGAGCTTCATTTTTGAACGCGGGTGTCAGCGAAACAATGTATGGTTTTCTAAGTCACCGCTCGCGTTTTGTTGACATGATAAACCATTACATTGTATTTTTGAAACTATCACTTCATGGAAAAATTATTTTCTTTTACGCAGATAACTTAGGATTTTTAATAAGGTTTTCTAAATGTTTTAACTTCATTAGATTAGTGTTACTTACGTTTAGAGTCAGCTACTGGCTGACATGTTTCGACCTCATCCGGAGGTCTTCATCAGGGCGAATGTGACTGAAGACCCGTACACCATAGTAATAATGCCTGTGTCTCACTTTAGCTTTAATCATGAAAATTTAATGTCAATGTAAAAAGCGACGTCAAACGGATGAGACTCCATGATAAAGAACGCGAAGGTTTCTTTGATATTTGTAGTAAACAAGTTTGTTGTAAACGAGTGATTAAAATCACTCTTTGCAATCCTTTGCGTAATAGCGATTCAAAAATGATGTACTTGGAAACGCTCGCACTAATCATTCATTGTATGACTCCTGCGTTCAAAAATAGGTTTCCTGTTATTTGACCTCTGATTAATTAACAAGCGAGTTTAAAGTAATGACATAGAGTTGATTTTATAATGCGTTTTGTAACTGAGATTTAAAATGAGAAAGTCAAAGCATAAATGCTGATTGTAGAATCGGAGCTGTCAGATATAAAAATAATTTTGAACAGAATATAGACATTGTTAACTAAAAATGAAAGTTTTACAATTTTTCTACACCGTTTTGGCTTTTGGTATCGAAATAAATCTTTTGCAAGAACAGAAAATGTTCTATTTAAAATGAGGATTACTAACTTGTATACCGCGGCGGGATACCAGACGATACAATGTTAAATAATGCAATTTTATTTTAGTTTTCTCTAAAAAAGACATTATTTTTAAATACTTTTTTGAAACATACCGGCGCCATACTCATGTTCCTTTAAAGTCAATTAAGAATATCCAATACCTCTTTAGTGCCACAATATTCTATTCCGTACTTGTTTGCGCCAGTCTTCCTTAAAATATTATTATTGGAACGAAGTTCCTTATCGCGCGTTGCGAAAGGGGGCTAGACGGAAAAAATTAATACCAAAAGTTGTAACGACACTTTTTGCTATAGTTGTAAGCCGTGCGGCGTGCGCGTGTTTCTCTGTCTGTCTCTCTCTCTCTCTCTCGAACTTCGTTCCATCCGGGTGTCCCTTGACACCTCTCAAGTTTTTTTATTTAAAATAACTTTCTTTTTTAATAGAATAGAAATAAGTGTCGCCCTGTACTATATAAGGTGACTTTTAATATCAAAATCATTTTTTTGAATCAAGTTCCTAAATAAAATTTCATTAAAACGTTCAGGAAAATACAAGAAAAAAAATCGACGATCGCATGTGCGTTATTTTCTTCCTTAACAGAAGCTTATCTTTAAAATAAAAGCTCTAAAAATCTTCCGGTGTATGATAAATCACTGCTTATATTAGTCACAAACTACTTTATATTTTTATTACATTAAAACCATTTTTTATACTCGTAAGAATTAAAAAAAAAACATTTTTAAAACAGTGGTTATTTTTTACTTTTTTGATTTGTGAAAAATGAATTCTGTGCTAATTTCACGTGCTTCCAAAAGTATTTATTTTCTCGAATATAATTCTTTATTTTTATACTATTTTTTCTAATCTTAAGTATCTCCAAGGGCATTTAATGAATGATATTATTTTTTCTTTATTCTTTTTTGTTCGCCATTTAAATATATTTAAACTTCTTTCCCAGATTTTTCTAGTTTAAGTATTAGTTAAGAAGAAAAATCTGTTTGAGATGTTTATTATAATTGCTTTGCCATTTTCCAATCTTGACTGACTATAATATAGTTCAACTATGTAATAAACTATTCAATATTATACTTTAAAAATATGGGATCTTCCATCATATGTATTTTGTTTTTTTAGCTCCTTACTCATTGCCAGAAATAGGGGTTCAGTATATGAAAATTTGTATAGAAAGTTAAGCGTATTTATGAGTAAAAAGATTCGCATTACATTCAATTTACTATACACGGTGATTTTTCATTGGCTTTGGAGCCGAAGGCCACTTCATAGCGATCATTAGTAAGACCTAATTAGCTAGTCAAAATAAAATTTCAGTAACAAAATTCTTTGACTAAAACTTGAAAGTAAAATCGTGAAATCAATTAGTAGTACCGCCGCCGGCCGGCGGAGTTCATCGAACTCACGCGGCTGTTTTGGTCGGGCGTACTACGTGGTCTCGATCGAAAATCATTTTCGCAACTTTTTTTTACCTTATGTCATACACAAATTTGGATTACGTAAATGGATAGAGGAATTAATTTACTACGACATTTTTTTTCCAAAACCGATGTAAAGTCAGCGTGTATATTTGTTTTACTATAGTTTTAGTCTGTGTTTTATACTATACAACGTATAACGTAAAGCGTGTATCAACTCAAAAAGTAAATGTACTGATAAAAGTGAACAACTTTTACCACAGGACCATCCCTCAAAATGCAAAAAAAAACTTCAGTTCCATACATTTTGTCACGGTAGGTACTTAGGAGCTACAGATTCTTTTGCAATTTCAGGGTTGGTCCCGTAGTAAAAGTTGTTCACATTGATATAGTACGTTTACTCATTCGGGTTGACATCCCCTTTTCGTTACACGTTGAATAACATCGCAGAAAATATACTAGAACTTTTTTAAAAGTCGATTCAGTCTTATGATACTCAACAACTTACCCCAAGAAAATATATCGAAATACTTTCTGATTTCACCCTTAAGGTGAAAAAATACTTTAAAGCTATCTAATGCAAATCATTTTCCTAAATGTTAATTTTTATCGCTTTTAAGGTCTGCGGAGAGTTGATAAATTCAGAGCTTCTTATTACATTTTACATACATGGCTAATTATTTAAATTAATAATGTAACAATTATTAACTTTATAAAATAGAAAACAACACGTAAACACCCAAACGACTCATTCGAAGTGCATACGAACGGAATGGCGATATAAGGCCGCCTCGTCCGCTCGCCCGTTTGGGCCGCGGTTGACATTAACTGCGTGCCTCGTACCACGCAAACGGTGAAAGCGGGAGACAAGCGACGGCCGCCATACAGTTTGCGATAATTAAGCGACAGTCGCTAGTCTGAGACGAATTATAATAATTTATCAACTCTCGGCGCCATTTCACCTTAAAATTGATTCAGTATATTTTATTACGAGTAAAATCGATACAAATTAATCCTTTTTTTACCCTAACGACAGTAATTTTGTATGACTCAGTCACAATTTGTAAATAAAATTAAGAACATAGAAAATTAATTGTCTGTATATTTTGAATAATTTAGAATTTTTAAATCAATCTTAATTATGGAGTGGTTAAATTGAAAAAAAAAACTTGTGGTTTACAATTATAAAAATATGGTTGTAAAAATATCATTACTATTTTTTTTTGTGTTTTGGCTGTAAAAATAAGAATCAAAATTATTTTGATTTTGTCAGCACTTAAAAAATACGAAATTCCGAATAATATTTACAAAAATTAAAAAAATAAAACTTTTTGGTTTTAAATGTTTTTGATGTCTTGATTCCTTGTGTTGTGAAAGAATAATTGAGATTGATTTATTATTGGAATAAATAAATGTTTGTATGTATTTTAAATAAAAGGTTGGCTATTTTCAGTTTTTTTAATAATTTGTGTCGGCAGGTTGATCCAGATATCGTTTTAAATAGGTACCTAATTTGTTTTTTAGAAAACAAACATAGAAATCTTTTGTCTTAACCCTTTCACCTCGAGACTTTATATCATTTGTCGTGCCCCCAGCGCGAGGCATGGTAAATCTAATATAAATACCTACAACCAAAAACGGATATGGATAAGTAGGTTATGTGTCAAACGGGCATTTTTTTGTCGGAAATATCCGACGTTAAGAGTTAACCCTTTAACCGCGAACGTCGGATTTACCCGACGTTTATTTGTTTGTTTTTTTAGAAATCAAACATAAAAATCTTTTGTTTTAAAAATGTAAGATAATCATTGAAATGATTCAAAACATAAGTATTATAACTGTCGTATGACGCAGCGTCATACAGCAGACGCTGATTGGCCCAGCAATTGGGTACTTTCCCGAGTCATAAATAAATAATTTGATAAGTACTCATCATCATCATCATCAGGTCTTTTAAGTCTCCACTGCAGGAGCACGACCCTCTCTGTACTACCAAGTACTATTATGAAAATAAAACGTCACAAAATAATGTCACTTGTCATTGATCACATCCATTGTCAACGTGATTTAAGATTTATTATTGCAGAAAAACTGACAATAAGAGCGCTATTTGACTCCAAAAAATTGTGACGTCATCTGCCTGTATTCCATACAAATCGCATAGAAAATGTTTGTTTTGACGTTTAGAAAAAAGTATCTGATTTGACTTGTTGGGAAGTAGTGAAATGGTATGTGAAGTAACGTCATTATTTATAATACGCTATTTTTCAACAAGTCAAATCAGATACTTTTTTCTAAACGTCAAAACAAACATTTTCTATGGGATTTTGTTTGAAATACAGGCAGATAACGTCATAGTTTTTTGGAGTCAAATAGTTCTCTTCTTATAAGTTTTTCTGCAATAATAAATTAAAAATCACGTTTATGTGTATATTTTCAAAGACAAGTGAAGTGACATTATTTTGCTACGTTTCATGTGCCTATCAGTACAAAATACTTTATTTTGGCTCAGGAAAATACCCATTTTTTTAATCGCAGTTTTTTTAGTAAGTACATGATACGCATAAAATCCATGCCGAAATAGGCTGAAATGTACTAAATATTGTCACAATTTTTTCTCGTTTTTGGACACTGGATCAACTGATTGTTAAGGTTGTGTATAAGGTGGACTGTTGAAGATCGAAATAAATTTATATACTTAAGGTGTTGTGTTTTTTTGGTAGATAATTTTTACTCTATACAACACTTGGGACATACCCGTAATAAATCGAACCAAGGGCTATACCAGATCCCTATAATACAATGAAATTAAAATAACAGTCAAGGTTTTTAATTAATATTTTATATAAAGCAAAAAATACAACTGAAAAGAAATAGTTTTTGGAAACAACAATAAAATTGATTAATTAATGAAGCAGCAATTAGCACAAAAATAAGTGTAGGAGCGTGGTGGGGATATCTCACTATCTCTTTCGTACGCGCAATACCTAATAGCAGTGACGTCAAGAGTGCTGTACGTGCATCCTTTTTCTGTTACTTGACAGTTTCCCCTTCCATCAGATTTTAAAAGCTTGTACCTCATTTTTGGGCAGATTAAAAAAACCATTTGGTTTTCGGTTTCGGATTATGTTATTTATTAATATAATTAATTAAAATAATTGATTAAATTACCGTGCTTGCCTTTAGGTCTACAATTTCCACCTTACCTTGCTTGATTTGGTTCTAGATGTTTCTAGGATGTACAGTGGGCCACATAATAAAAAATAAAAAAAATGTTTTTATTTCACTCATCACAGGAATAAGTCCCTGTGAGGAGTCTGGTGTCTGCACTAGGCGTGAGCCTGTACGACAGATCACCAGGCCCCCTACAGGCCAAATGAGTACAAACTTGTTCCTATCACTTAAAACTAGATTAGGTAATAAGTTTTATAACAAATATGAGATTTTAACAAAAAAGAAAAATATATACATAGAAAATCATACTTACACTAGCTGGTGCCCGCGACTTTGTCTGCCCAGAATTACCACACAATATCTTAATAAATTGTAGCCTATGTGTTATTCTGATGTATAAGATATATTATTGTAAAGTTTCATTAAAATCCATTCAGTAGTTTTTATGTGAAAGAGAAACAAACATTCATCCATACTTATAAACTTTCACGTTTATATTATAAGTAGGATTAGTAGGAAGTAGGATAGTAGGATCTTATTGGTACTTCTAAATTAGTTTAATTGCACAAAATAAATAAATATTTACAGGACACAATAATGATTTAACTAAAAACTAAATAACCTACCTAAATTAAATTATAAAACTATAAATTTTACTGTTCGTGGTAGTTTGGTAGTAGGTATTTCATTTCATCGTGACCCGCTGTATCTTCATTACATAAAATGTGTTGGTGAAGGGCTATATGTAACGTGATGTCAAAGGGTTTAGATAGTTACCCTCGTATTCATAAAAACTACAAACTTTTCCTAAACCTATTTTAGTTCAGTTCAAATCAGTCTTATTATTAAATGCAGACTAACTTTGTAACTAGGTTTAAACCATTATCCGACCAAATCAAGTAGACATTTTCAGATGAGACAACGGCATATTACTAATTGTCAATTTGATTTGGTCGGATAATGGTTTAAACCTAGTAACAAAGTTAGTCTGCGTTTTATAATAAGACGGATTGTTTTATTGGAGTGGCCAACGTATACCAACTTTTATCTTGTACTACTTGTACTACTATGTATTCTGTGCTTCTACTTGCAATGTCGGATATAATGAATAGAGAGATATACCTACTAGATATGTATTCTGTGTTTGCAATGTCAAACATTTAATAGAGTGATAAGGACAAAACATATCTGACATGCTTTGATAGAGTGAGACAGTCTCATTGCGACTTTTAAAAGGAGAAAAAGACAAGTGCCTTGTTTCGTCCTTATCACCGACCGAACATTTTTTCATGGTCGGATTGTATGATCACTTCAAATTGCATATATTTGAAGTGTACCTATAACCCGACCATGAAAAAAATATATGAAGTATCATTAATATGTCTTTCTCTTACCCCCAGTCGCTCGGTAGCAAATCTACACTACTTGTATATTCTAAAAACGTTTATATTTTTTTATGAAAAAAGGGGTTAAGAGACAGTGTGCCAGTGACAGCTGGCCTTGTCTCGCGACATTTTGTAAACGCTATTTCACTAAACGAAGGGATTTTTCCATACAAAAAACCGTTCGTTTGCGACTCCGCGTTTAAAAATGGTGCTCCTGGTTGTAGACAGGGAGGTTACTCCAAAAGCGGTTCGCAAGACGGACGTTACTGCGAATCCGCGTTTCAGTGTCAAGCAGTTAACTGCCTCCGTGGCGTAGTGGTTAGAACGTTGGGCTCATACCCGGAGGTGGCGGGTTCGATTCCCAGCAGGGGCAATGACTTTGTGTTGTTGTCCTAGTTTGGTTAGGACATTGCAGGCTGATCACTTGATTGTCTGATAAGTAAGATGATCCGAGCTTCGGAGGGCACGTTAAGCCGTCGGTCCCGGTCACTGTCTTTGACATTGGTCGTTACCTGAAACCATGTCAGAG
Source organism: Acrobasis consociella (assembly GCA_963555685.1). Classification (NCBI taxonomy): domain Eukaryota; kingdom Metazoa; phylum Arthropoda; class Insecta; order Lepidoptera; family Pyralidae; genus Acrobasis; species Acrobasis consociella. The sequence continues at coordinate 7,559,921 of OY743132.1, read as the reverse complement.
GCCTTTAAGGGGGTTTAAAACCACTGGCACTAGTGTTAGTCACTAACACACGATAAGAAGTGTCAAGCAACACTGAGCACTAATGTGATCATCATTATCATTTCTGCCGCATAACGTCCACTGCTGGACATAGGCCTCTCCCAAAGATTTCCAAAATGACCGATCTATAGCGGCTTGCATCCAGCGCCTTCCAGCGACCTTAGTCAGGACGTCAGACCACCTTGTGGGTGGGTGTCCTACGCTTCGCTTGCCAGTACGTGGTCGCCATTCGAGAACCTTTTTGCCTCATCGGCCATCGGTTCCGCCCACTGGCATTTCAACGAGCTAATCCGCTGGGCTATGTCAGTGACTTTAGTTCTCCTACGAATTTCCTCATTTCTGATTCGATCACGTAGAGAAACACCGAGCATAGCCCTTTCCATAGCGCGTTGCATGACCTTGAGCCTTCTTATGTTGACGACCACCGTGGCGTAGTGGTCACCATGCTAGTCCGCCACTCAGAGGTCCCGGGTTCGATCCCCGGTCAGGGCAGGTTGGAAAATGGCCCTTTTCAAATTGTCCTGGGTCTTGGATGTTTATCTATATATGTATTTGTTATAAAATATAGCATCGTTGAGTTAGTATCCCATAACACAAGTCTCGAACTTACTTTGGGGTTGGGGCTAGCTCTATCTGTGTAATTTGTCCCTATGTATTTATTTATTTATTCTAACGTATGATGATTTGACATAGAAATAGAACGTTACTGTCGTAAGACTAACGAATTACTTTATGCAGTAACCCCTCTGGTGTCGCGAACTCGATACTGTCGTTCGTTTGTCATTGTCGTTATAGGGTAAGCGTGCTTTTTTCTGTTGTTTTTTTTTATTGAGGGCGCTATTTAAGGTGCGAGTTCAGCCTATACTATTGAACCATAAAAAAATAATCGGCCAAGAGCGAGTCGGACTCGCACACGAAGGGTTCCGTTGTCTATAAAAATCAAGCTTTTTTATGGGAAACTTTATTTATAAAAATTTATTTCACATTGTTTATAATTAAAATAAAAATACAACTGAGTATTTTGTGAATATTTCAAGTGCCTACCTGTTGCCATTATTGATATCGAGCAAAAAAGGGCAAACAAATCGCGTTTGTTATATGGGAGCCCCCCTTAAATATTTATTTTGTTTTGTTTTTAGTACTTTTTGTTATAGCGGCAACAGAAATACATAATTTGTGAAAATTTAAACTGTCTAGCTATCGCGGTTTTTGAGATACAGCCTGGTGACAGACAGACGGACGGACAGTGGAGTCTTAGTAAAAGGGTCCCGTTTTTACCCTTTGGGTACGGAACCCTAAAAAACCGTCCTTCCGTACTTTACATCAAATGAAAGATTTTCTAATTAGTTTCTTTTTTATATTTTGTTATTTTTTTTTCGACGTCAGTTTTTCCTATGTAGGTATATGGTAAGTATTACATTGCCCATCCGTCCGATCAAATTATAGGTTTTTTTAATTCGTTTCTTTTTTATATTTATTTTAGACTAACGTCTGTTCATCTTTCACCATAACGTAGTAACTTATTAATAATCTATGACTATATTCACCATATAATTATACCTACTTAGTACCAATGTGTTCAGAAGCAAAAAGCTTTATAAGTGAGACAAGCTTTTCGGGCGCTGCGCGGGCTGCAAGCAGCCCGCGGTCTTTTGTGCGGCTGTTGGGGTAGGCTAAAATATGTTTCCAGTTCAGTAAATGAGTAAGTTTGTATGGAGGAAAATTGTCCTTGTATGGCGGCCATCTTGAATTTTGAAAAAAATAAAAAAACAAATGTCGCTCGTCAAATTGCTCACAACCCCCTACATTTTGGAAAACAATAACGCCCCTTACCCCAACCGTTTTTGCAGGCCGTATCCCTTCCACATGAAGTTTCTGCAGATCCTCAAATGTCAGAATTTTCTGGTACTCACTAGAGTAGATACTCTCTATACGACCACACATCAACCTAAACCCCTACCATCCTGCAACAGGGCAAACAACTATGTCAATCAGTGAGTGAGTGGTAATGTAGGTTTATATATTTAAGTGAGATAGGACGCCGCTTAGCAGACAAAGGTTTCGACCCTCGCTCCGGATGGTATCTGGTTCAAAGAATTGCCATCACAATACAAAGAGGGAACGCAGCTAGTGTGATGGGCACCTTTGAACCAGGTACTATCCGAGGCGGAATTTTTGATTCTATTTAGTTTATACATAATTTAGTTTTAATTTATAAATAATTATTACAGTTTAGTCTTACGTTTATTTATAGTTTAATATAGTTTAATTTAGTATATATTCATTTGTAAAATCGACTGTATATATTTATTTTTTAATTTTTAACATGAATAAAAAATTACTTAGTAAGTACCAAAGTTTGTAAGTAGGTATAATTATATGGTATAGTATTTTATTGCCCTTCGGCATCTCCGTTAAGCTACCCAACATTACCTCAACGGCTCGGACAGGGTTTTTTTTACATATTATTGTATATGTTATTATATTTTCACTATGTTTTCGCTGACGGCTAGTAATATGACTATATGCCGCGTTTTTGTTAAATGTGATGACTGTACGCCCTACTTGAAACTGGGGTAAGTATTGTTTTGTCATTTGATACACCTACCTATAGATATATGTACTAATAAGTATATAAAAAAAATATATCCCATTTAATTACATTATATAGTAGTTTTAAAAAAATATATGTTTTTTTACACGGCCCGGAAAGATGTTTGGATTTAAAAAAACAAGAAAATCTAATTATGGATCATAATCATCAGGTCTTTTGGTCTCCACTGCAGGAGCACGACCCTCTCTGTACTACTAGAGACATACTTGGCCAGAGCAGCCAGAGGACTTTGGCCTACACTCTCCACGCTAGCCAGACGGGTTGGAGAGGTCTCATTGACGTTTTTAAGCATTGTTTAGCTTGTATGCCCTAAGTCGCGTTCTACGACATCCACGGGAAGATATGGAGTGGCCCTATTCTTCACTGCCGGAAACCACACGACAATTTTTTTTGTACACATTTTTTTGTCACAATAATTTTGGATATATTATATATTTACATTTCAGCACATTTTAGAAATCCTTGGGAGAGGCATATTATGTCCAGCAGTGGACGTTATGCGGGTGAAATGATGATGATGAAGACGTTTTAAAAATAATTTTTAGCTTCCGTAGATGTATTCTCAGTCCATATTAACTTTAAATATTAATTTGATTGTGAGTTGACGTCTTTGGAGAAAATGCTGCAGTGCAGTTTGTTACCGCTTCTTCTGCACTAGCGCTTTGGAAGCGGCAGTAAACTTAGCTGTAAGTAACCATTTGACGTCAACAAGTGTGCAACAAAACAATGACGATTATTAAGAGATATTATAAATATCGTATGATAATAAAGATATACCGTCTGGTGTCCGGCAGAGTAGAATAGTGTCACTCCAAGTTCTTCCGTGGACGACTTAGAACGCGATTTAGGAAATACAAGCTAAACAAAGCTTATAAACATCAATGAGACCTCTCCAGCCCGTCAGGCTAGCGTGGAGAGTGTAGGCCAAGTCCTCTGGCTGATCTGGCCAAGTATGGCTTCGGTAGTTCAGAGAGGGTCATGCTCCTGCAGTGGAGACAAAAAGATCTGATGATGAATAAATATATATTTGAATTGAATTGAATTCAGTTTAAAAGACGAGCATTAAAAGTAAATGTACTCAAAATTCAACAGATTTATTTTGTTTTTTCACACTTTACGTCCTTTTTGAACTTAGCAAAAATGTAGCCTTGATAAATATTTACGACTCAGTCTATCCCGTTCAAGATAAAGATGTGTTTTTATTATTTAATTTTCAGGGCAAGTAGACAAGAACCATAAAGCGTACAAGGACAACGAACTTGAAGATGTTCTGGAGTTAGCTCTAAACCATAGCGACCTTAACAAAGACGGTTTTGTCGACTATTCTGAGTATGTGTATAGCAATTATAAAGCTAAATTATCTAAAGATACTGCTGCTCCGGTTGCTCGATAAATAATCTACATTTTTTATATCAAATATACCTTTTAAATAACGCCATCTAGTGTGAAGTCGTTGAACTATTAAAAATGATTGTTATTTTAACGCCATCTGTCGGATAGTTGAAGTGATAAGGTTGGTAATGCCATCTTTTGTCGAGTAGCCGTTCTGTTTTTTTTTTCTTGTGTTTTTATAAAATAGATTTGTGAAAATCTTTGTTGTTTTTTATTTACTTATCCTTTAATCCTGCTCTATTTAAGCTCTATTGAAGAAAATTTAAGACATTTTGACTACTAGGTACTGGTACTTGTAACGAAGAAAGTAGTAATTTCTTAATTTTTATAAGTAGGTATAAGTATTATGTGTGTATCTTTAAAATTAAACTGAAAAATTACTTCCTTTTGATAAAACAATTTCCGGTAAAAAGTAAATACTTAATTTCATAGTACCTAGGTATCTTATGTTTAATATTTATTGTAAGTAAACAATATTCTAATCATTTGCTTTGTCACTTTATACCAAATTCAAGTTCTAGTTTAAATACAACGTGGAAGGGACATACCCGTAATAAATGAACCGCGGGCCTATCGGTCAAAAACTAAAAAAAATCCGCATTTTAATTCAGAAGTGTGCAGCCGCCCGGGCAATTTGTATGGGAATATGTCGAACTGTTTTTTGTTTTTTACTTTTAATTTACTATCATTACTATACAATAGTGATCAATCTAGTACAGTCCGTGGTTCGATTCGAAGGCTATGTCCCTTCCACGTTGTATAAAGTTATTAAGAGGTTAAGAGTAATACTTATATTCCCCTAAGTTATGGAATTTTTGATATTCCCAAACTACTTTAAGACAGGTGGGTAAAAAAAGAAAATAAAAAATCTATTTTTTTTTAAATACCTACATACGGTCGAGAGCGAAAATCCATACATAGCTTAATTCATCACGTATAATCTAATACCTTTAAACGAGCAATTCTTGTATATTTATTTATATATTTCGAAAACGGCTCTAACGATTTCGCAGAAAATTGGTATATGGGGGTTTTCGGGGGTAAACAATCGATCTAGATTAGTCTTATGTTTGGGAAAACGTGTATTTTCGATGTTTGAGATGTGACCGAGCAAAGCTCGGTCGCCCAGGTACTTTATAACTATGAGCGGTAGACATGGGTAATCTCGACTCCGAGGTGCGTTTCGGCTCACCTAATCTGAATCCTCATTCGGTACCGACTCATCTTATTGATTCCTACTCCCTTACCGACTCCGGCTCCATGATCTGCTAAGTCTCGCTATCGGATCTTGGATCGAAAGAATACACACGCCCGTTTTGGTACCGGTTTCAATATGATACCGGGCTCTGTCTGTAGCTGTATTGGAGCAAACAATGTAACAAATATCTGTCTTGTTCTTATTTATAGAAAAAACATTCGCATCTTATTCTATCATAATATCATTTGCCGTTGGTTGGCGGCGCACGATGAATAACCGAAGCCTCCGTCCGATTCCTTCCGAGTCCCGAGTATTTCCGATCTCGACACCCGTGACGTGGTTGAGCCGAAACGAATGACTAGCGGATCGCGAGCGACGCGAGCCGAAAAGCGCCGATGAGCTGGCGGGAGGCGGGACTCGACGGGGATCAAATAACTCGCGAGAGTCGGTAAGATTTGCTCGGAGCTGATTAGGTTATCGGCTCCTGTTGAGTATTCGGCTCATTTGAATCTTCTAGTCCGGAGTTACCCATGTCTAATGAGCGGTAGCGGTTTTATCCCCTCGCTAATTGATCGCGGCCTACTTACTTTTTTTATAATGATTATTTCATTAAGTATATTCTTTGCCTTTATTATTGTGGATATCTATGTATGTTCCACCTTAACATCCGAACCGCTTAACGCAAATGAGATCTCAATATACATACGAGTATATCTCTCAATAGACATAGTCTACAATTTGTGTGCAATGAATATAACAAATTCTAAAGACAACAATTTCGAGACAATTTTTTTTGTTTCTATTTTAAGTGGTGTATCAAATGAAAGGTCTTAATTATAAAACACATTTCGATATATAAAACTCGTTACGAGTGGGTTTAAATTGCATTTAGTTAGAGGGTACCGTAAAAATCTCGCCCAGTAAGGACCATGCGCAAAAATGTATGGACCCTTGTCCAAATACCAATATTTTTGCTCAACAGTGATAAAAACTATGCCAAATGAAAGCATTTGAAGTGTAGATCATTTCATTCTATTAGCACCAAGCCGAAATCGAGCGCCAACATGGTGTTTTTTTACATGCCTTGTTTAATTTATTACCTATAAAAATGTACTTACTTATTAAAAATGTCAAGTATTTTTGATCGGAGTTTCACCTAGCGATGGTATTCTTGAGACTATCTATATATTACACTATTTTTAGGGTTCCAGTGGAGCAAAAGGGTATATCTTTTAACAAAAAACCGTCATTACATAGTTACCCAATGGCGGGCGGGGTATAGGAGAGGGGAGAGAAAAGGAATGTGCATAGCGGCGGGGTGCGGCAAAAAAGGTAGCGTACGCGCAGGTACACAAAGAATAGAGAATTGCTTTTGTTTACGGTTTATGATTTTAGGAATGTATGCTTTCTTGGAATCAAAAATGCATTGAAACTCCATGTTCGCGCTAGATATCGACTTAGCCGTCATAATATAAAATAAAGTGTATTCCAAAACCTTTCCTTTGGTATAACTTTCAACGTTGTTGAGGGGTTGGAACAAAATGTCGCATGGTCCTTTGTGTTTGGTTCTTCTTCTAGAGAAATTTACTTCAAGAAGAAGCGATTAAAATCTACGAATGACCTGTCACTTTTGGGATAAAAGCTGATGTTTTTTCAAAATTGTAGGACCTGACGGCGAGCATGTGGAGACTTCAGTGCCATACAAAGACTCGGACTTCGAAGAAATCGTCGCAGGAGCGATGAAACAAGCCGATAAAAACGACGATGGGTATATAGACTATGCTGAATTTAAACTAGCTACACATCGATAAGTGACTAGCTGTACCCGCGGGCGTCGCTCCCCGTGGGAATTTCGTGATAAAGAGTACCCTATGTCCTTCGACGAGTCTCAAACTATATCCATACCAAATTTCATCCAAATCGGTTCAGTAGTTTAAGCGTGAAGAGGTAACAAACAATGAAATTTACAAACTTCTTTTCGTTTTTCATTTATAATATTAGTAGGATTAACAAAGAGTTTACATACAATCTGGAATGACTACGAATAATAATCTAAAAAAAAATAATTGAAGATTAAACCTAATACTGCGTTCTTAAAGTTTATATTTCCATGATGCTACCTGAATTTTTCGGGGTACTGTTAACTTCAACCTTATTTTTGGGCAGATAAAAAAATATATTTGGTTCTCGGTTTCAGGTTATGTTAGGTACTTAATGCTAGAATCATAAAAATTAAATTAATAAGGTAAATCTCTAAACAATTTTTCTAGAAATGTAGATATATTCAACACTTCTCCGGTCAAGGCCAAACGTCTACTTTGACTCTTTCTTTAAAGGTGGTTAAATTACTTTCACTCAGTCAGTACTTTGTGTTTACTTTTTATTTATTTATACCTTCACCGTAGGAAAATAAAAATAAAAGAGTCATCTGATTGTATGTATAAATTTGTATTATCTAAGTACTTAGCGTTTTTGGCGTTCCCGTAAACTGATAATTGTACTATGTTTCTATTTGTGAAGACCTGTTATTGGCTTTTTGTTTACTATTGTGTATCTTATATTGTAAGTATAGCTGTTGGTCATCCGAATGTATAAAATAAATAAATAAATGATTGAGTAAAATACCGTATTCATTATATTAACTTTGGTTTTAGCACACATTCTGTGTTTTATTTGTGTTTTTGTGTGGTTAAAGCAATAATGACACTAATTTTTAGGGAGTGCTTCCGCTGCCGGTTCTGGTTGCCGAATTGGCTGCCGGCGCTAGTATAACACGATCTGTGTCTGTGTTATTTTCGCCCTTAGCTTGAGTCGCTCGCTCGCTCGTGTTTTGGTCACAGGAAACCTAACGGACCTAACCTACACTCCACGGTAAGTTTTGAGTGTTGGCGCCGGCAGCCGGTGTTTTAAATCTCAACTGCCGGCAGTATAACCGCTGGTTCCCAATAGATATATTTTTAGGAGCCGGCACCGGCAGCGAAGGCACTCTCTAATTTTTATTATTCTGAAAATCGTAATAAATAAAATACTAACATAAAATATTGTTTTTATTGTCAACACATCTATATCTATTCACACAAACTTACATAACTACAGTACATAAATGCAAAAAAAAAAACTATTTACAAAAATATTTAATATATTCTTTTGAACATTATTTGTGCTAAAATGCGGTACCTACATTTGGTACCTCTAGAAAATACTCATCAACATTTTAAATAACTTAATTTAAGTACTTATTAAATAAACCCCCGATCCAAAAAACGGGCTAAAAACAACTTTAAATACTAAACATAATTTCTAAAAATCACACATGAATTCTAACTTCTAAGACATAATACACAATTTTTATTTAAAAAATAATTTTACATCAAAAGTAAGTACGTGTTTATCTAAGCTTAAATAAGTAAAACTTATTAATTTTATTTTTTCATTATTTCCTAAATAACTCGTTTTTTATCAAATCATTCTATAATACATAAGTTCTATATGACTGGGTAATTTCTTCATCATCATTTCAGCCGGATAACGTCCACTGCTGGACATAGGCCTCACCCAAAGATTTCTAAAAGACCGATCTAGAACGACTTGCATCCCGCGCCTTTCAGCGACCTTGGTCAGGTCGTCAGACCACCTTGTGGGTGGGTGTCCTACGCTTTGCATCGGCCATCGGTTCATCGCGCTAAGTGTCCCGCCCACTGCCATTTCAACGAGCTAATCCGCTGGGCTATGTCAGTGACTTTAGTTCTACTACGAATTTACTGGGTATTTTCTTGGTAAAAAATAAATTATTTGTAAGTGTTAAGTAAATAAAACGAAATAATGTCACTTGTGATCATATACATACATTTTCAAATGGTTTTTACATTTACTATTGCAGAAAAACTGATATTAGGAATTTCAAATACAAACGTAGTCTACTTTTTATTTTGAAACCACATGTCAGATTTCGGTAAAAAAATTAATTTTAAAGAAATTGCAATTATCTAGGGTTTTAATTGGTTTCGACGGTAAAATTATGAACTGGAAAGAAAATATAAGGATGTTAAAGTTTTCCATACTGATGGTCAGAAATGATATAATATACTATATTCTATTTTATGAAAATCAGTTATACGCCTACATATGTGCAATATCTTTTAAATTACAAAACTTTGCCGAAATCGGGCATGTCGTTTCGAATTAAAACGTAGACTACGTTTGTATGGAAAAGTGTAGTTTGGTCTAGGGTAAGGGGACTCTTAAGAGTACTATTCGACTCCAAGAAACTATGACGTCATTAGCATGTATTTCATAAAAAACAAAAATCAAAATCAATAATAATGATTTTAATAATGAATTATTTTGAAAGATTATATGTGATTTGTTTCAACGTGTATGTTAAATAAGGTTTAACAAAATATACTGAAACTATATTAGGAGTGAATTCAGTGACAGTGAACAACTTTCCCCAAGAAACATATGTCGAAAAAAGAAAAATATTTTTGGCCTCCCACACAAGTTGATCCATCAGAGCTTATCCGAGTTTGTATTCAAAGCCAAAAAATATTTCTCATATTTCATATTTTAAACATATATTTCTCGCATTATCACTACGCATAGCTCAAAAGGTCGACCTTATTTGTAAAATTGTGGTTCCACGGAAGACCAGTGCTGTTGTTTGCCTTAATTGGCGACCAGCAGCTTATGCTGAGTGGACATCACTTTCAGTGATAAAATGGTTTTAATAGTTTTAGTTAATGTTTAAGTTCGTATATCTTTCAGTGTTAAGTTATAAAATTTTTGTAAGTGTATAATTTATCGCTGAATTAAGATTTTTCTATTTCTATTCTATTTCTATATGTTCCTTGGGGAAAGTTGTTCACTATTACAGACTGAATTCACCCTTTAAATAGTTTCAGTATATTTTGTTAGACCTATAATTTAATATATTTTAACAGTTTGCTCTTTCACTCATGCTAACAATGTAATGTACATAATGACATATTTATACAAATATTTTACAAACAAATCAACTTACAAGCAAAGTTTAGGAATATAATATTAAAACATATACTATATAGCAACCTTATCTCATAGAACATGGTTGTTTTGTTGACGTTAAGAAAAAAGTATCTTTTCAGTTGTTGGAAAGTAGTTCTTAAATCTACTGATTTATGAACTACTTTCTTTTCTCTAGACTTTAAAGCTACTGCTTTATCTCTCTATTTAACTAATTTAAGCTATGCATGATTATTTTTAGCCCCCTAATTCATAAATAATTACAATCGTTTGCTAAACCTATATTAGTTGACCCATGGTAAAACAAGGTATTCTCTTCCCGAGATGGAACTTGACTACGTCACGAAAGTGTTGCCAATGATTGTTCTTTTCAGTAAAAAGGACTTTTTCAATTAGTTCATGAATATAAAATAAAATATTACGTAACTTAGCTATTTAGTATCTCGCGATTCTCGCGTGATTCATCAATTCAATATTTTATAAATTGAATTAATAGATTATTAATTCGAAATTGGTATATAAAATTCAAAAATGCATTACGCTCGGGTAATTCAATTTCACACAGTGGCAACATATATTAAACTGATGACGTAGTCAAGTGTCACCTACGTCATCAGCTGTCACGGGAAGAGAATACCTTGTTTTATTGTACCATGAGTTGACCGAGCGAGCGAAGCGAGAGAGGTCTCCGTTTTAGCTTGGCCAAAAATGCTTTCGTATGTCTGTGTGTTCTACTCTAGAGGTCGCATTTCTCAAGCGATTCCCGTGGAATTTTGGGAGCAGGTTCAATAAACATATAAAAATCGAAAGTCGAGCCATTTTTTTGAAATTTTTCAAAATGGCGTGTTTGGCACAAAGAGCCTAAGCGCCTTTGGATTGTATGGCTCTAACGACAATTTTGTGTTTGTAGTGACAATGAAATAGCAAAGGAATTTTATTTTCTATTATGACATACAATAGACGGATTTTTTCACCAGCATTGTCAAAGGATAAATAGTCCAATTTGTTTTTATAGAGATCTGATTGATTATTTTTGTGATAAAAGCTATCCATATAGAATAGGACCACTCCAAGTCTTCCCCTGGATATCGTAGAAGGCGACTTAGGAAATACAAGCTGAACAAAGCTATAAACATCAATGAGACCTCTCTAACACGTCTGGCCAGTGAGTAGAGTGTAGGCTAAACCGTCTTGCTGCTCTGGCCAAGTATGGCTCTTGTAAGTACAGAGTGTCGTGCTTCTGCAGTGGAGACTAAAAAGACCTGATGATGGTGATGATTTAGTTATTTGACATTGAATTAGTGTATATTAAAAAAAATGGCTTAAGAACTACATACATACATGCTAAGAAACAAGATGAATTTTATCATTGTTTCAATCCTTTGGATCACAGCTGGCTTATTTCTCAATAAATTCATATACTGTTCAAAAAGTTTCGAAGTTTTTTCTATGTTTCAATCCGTCTATTCTTCGTTTCACCAGTCTAGGCTTTGTTTTGCCAGTCTATTCTATATTTCAAGCACTAATCTATGCTATGTTTCACCAGTATATTTTATGTTTCACTAGTATATTCTACGTTTTACTAGTTTATTCTACGTTTTACCAGTCTATTCTATATTTCACCAATCTTTTCTATGTTTCACTAGTCTATTTTATATTTCATCAGCCTATTCTATGTTTCACCAGTCTAAAGGATTCTGGTTGGCATCTTTGAATGTCATGCTATTTTTGCTGTAAAACTGGGAGTACCAGTTTCTGAACACTCTGATAGTTTTGTCTGTTCGGACGTATGTGGGAGCGCTGACGAAGCGCTTGCTGTTCCATATCACGACGTCGCGTTCAAACTGAGAAGAGAAAAGTCCTTAGGTAAATATACCGTCTTATTATAAATCGCAGACTATCTTTGTTACTAGAGGTGTTATTTTTTAAACGCGGAGTCACTAAACGAACAGTTTTTTGTATGGAAAAGCCATTCGTTTAGGTGACTACGCGTTTCAAAAATGTCACTTCAGGTTTAAACCATTATCCGACCAAATCAAGTTGAGTGGACAACAGATGGCGTCACTTGCCATATGTCCCTCCTACTTGACCGACACATATGCGACTGTGGCGACATGCGGCGGGGAAAAGGAGTAATCATTACTACAATATTAACTATTCGATAACAGATGGCGTCACTTACCATATATCCCTCAGACTTGACCAATATAGATGCGACTGGGGCGACATGCGGCGGGGAGAAGAACCTGTGGACCACCTTCTGCATCAAAGGCCCCAGTGGAGTCACGGACTGGGACACCAGGACCGGGCCTATAGGTGTCGATAGGAGAAGGCGGACATGGCCTGGGCCTATCTGAAAGAATATAACGTACATAAGTATAAAAAATCTCTTCCATGCTGGTCTGGGAGAAAAGAAAAAACTAAGAATGTACCAGCTGCTTCTCTCCCCGCGCAGTCGTCAAAACCGATCGAGGGAATAGGCGAGATTTGAATCATGGTAATAGGCGATGCGGCTAGCAATCCATCACTATTTTGATTCCTTTTCCATCTTAATGCCCACTATCACGATAAGCGTGGCCTTTGGGCCTTACGGCCCTGTGCTCTGTCTGCCCCGTCAGGGATATAGACGTGAAAATGTATCTGTGTCTGTATTTAAGTATTAAAAGGAAGTGGGTGCCGTGGAACACTCCGTTCAAAGTTTGCAATGGTCCAAGTCCTCCCGTGGATGTCGTTGAAGGCGACTTAGAAATACAAGCTAAACAAAGCTTATAAACATCAATGAGACCTCTCCAACCCGTCTGGCCAGCGAGGAAAGTGTAAGCCAAGTCTGCTCTGGCCAAGTATGGCTCTGGTAGTACAGAGAGGGTCGTGCTCCTGCAGTGGAGACAAAAAGACCTGATGACGTGAAACACTCCGTTGGAACGAAGTTACTTTTTTCCCCTACCCCCCCCCCCCCCCCCCACCCTTCCTTCCAGTGTCTTCTCGTCAGTGAATTTGTAGGTACCTATTGAGGGAATCTCAATAGGTACAATCTGCAAGGTGGTCGGATGACCAGGTCGCTGGAAAGCGCTGGATGCAGGCCGCTCTTGATCGGTCAGTTTGGAAATCTTTAGGAGAGATCTACGTCCAGCAGTGGACGTTACGCGGCTGAAATGATGATGTAGATGATGTTTATTTATTTATTTATAACGGAACAACAAACAGTTACAAAATACAGTGTAATGTTACCGATCTTACAGGCTAAACAGATTTCTTTTTAAGTACGAGTTAGTATGGATGAAAAGAGATTGACGAAAAATATTTATATAAAAAATGTGAAAGGAACAGTAGGAAAGGGTCGGCCTCGGCGAACATTCTGCGACCAAATTGCAGACGTTCTAAAAAAGGAGAGGAAAAAAGTACACCCGTAACCGAAGGGCGTGTATGAAGAGATTGATGAGTTTAGATGAAGCAAAAGAGGTTTGTCAGGATCGTAGCAAGTGGAGGTCCTTAGTCTCTGCCTACCCCTGCGGGAAACAGGCGTGATATTATGTATGTATGTATGTATGAAAGAGTAAGTAATTTTGAACCAACTGCGTTATTCATTGTACATTAACATATTATTAAAAAAAATGAAACCCTTGTTTCTTTTTTTTAATAATATGTTAATGTTAAGTAAAAAGTTAAAGCTAAGAATATTAAAAATATATAATTAAGAAATTGTTCTAAATAAGATTTAAAAAAAAATACAATGTTAATTACAAATTACAGAAATAGTGTTAGTAATTATATGATCTTTGCCTATGTTATGTCCTTACCTGTGAGACGACCACGTCAATGTGGAACCAGTCGCTCTTGAAGATCTTGTAGTCGTGCGTCAGCTTCATAGTGGCGGTGTGGTCGTCGTTGCGAGCCCAGTCCGCTGCCCACACGTGGCGCCCTGGGATTGGTACATACGAGGTCAAAAATAAATTATAAGGTTCGTAAATAAAACGTCAAAAAAATTTACATATTTGTGGATCGTGTCATCTTAACCTGTCGTCTGTGCAAAACACCAGACACAATAGTAAAACAATGCATGTCAACCGGATTCCGGTCTGCTCACAGATGACAGGTTAAATAGTTTTTTTATTTGATCATATCGTGTTATTTTTAATTGATCATATCCATTTGAAACATGATTTTAGATTATTTACTCAGAAAAATTAACTTTTAACATCCACCACCCCCGGCTACATGCTATCTGCCGGATGCCCCCGACCTTTCTGAGCCCACCAACGGCTACAACAGAGGATGTGCGAGCCGCAATCTTGTCCTTCAAGAAGGACTCTGCCAGCGGACTTGATGGTTTGACGCCACAACATCTTTAGGGTCCCCCGACCCTAGACTTCTCCATACAAACGTAGTCTACGTTTAATTTTGAAACCACATGTCAGATTCCGGTAAAAATTGGTAATTGTAAAGAAATTGCAATTATCTAGGGTTATAACTGGTTTCCTATTGTAAAATTATGAACTGGAAAGAAAATATAACGATTTAGAAGTTTCCCATACTAATGGTCAAAAATGATATAAAACACTATATTCTATTTCAAGTTCATATTTTTACTGTCGGAAATTAGTTATAAACCTAGATAATTGCAATATCTTTGAAATTACAAAATTTTGCCCAAATCGGACATGTCGTTTTGAAATAAAACGTAGACTACGTTTGTATGGAAAGTTGTATTTTGGTCTAGGGTCGGGGGACCCTTAAAGATATGATTTGTGGCATCACCGGTGACGCTGGCACTGCGCTCTTGGAGGATTTGACGCGGCTCGTAAATTTGATGCTATCTGGCAAGATTTGCAACCAGATAGTAGATGTACTATATGGAGCAAACCTATGTGCCCTTCGAAAAAAGGACGGTGGCATTCGCCCCATTGCTGTAGGCATACCATTCGCCGCAGATCGCTATTTGACTTCAAAAAACCATTACGTCACGCTTTTGTAAATCATAGAAAATGTTTGTTTTGATGTTTAGAAAAAGTGTCTGATTTCACCTGCTGTCATCTAGCAGATTTTGACAAATAGCATAGGTACTAGTCAGTAAACAATAGTTTATCAATCTTTATATGTTACACACAAAAGATATTGTTTTTACATTTTAAGGTT
This sequence comes from Acrobasis consociella, assembly GCA_963555685.1. NCBI lineage: Eukaryota > Metazoa > Arthropoda > Insecta > Lepidoptera > Pyralidae > Acrobasis > Acrobasis consociella. Next base: position 7,544,544 of record OY743132.1, on the reverse strand, counting down.
CTATTCTAAAACTAGCCAAGTCAAATGTAGAGATTCTTATAAAGGATTCTACATAACTTAGCAGCCATTTAGATCACAATTATTTTGTCGGATATTGAACTTGCCTCCCATTTTCACATTTATAAAAAAAAACATTTATACACGACCATACAAACAAACAAACAAATTTTATATGTAAAAAAAAGTTGAAAAAAGTTACAACCCATCCACCGAAAAATCAATGAGTTGATTTATGTTGTTGATGGGATATGTTTAAGATAAGTTAGGAAATCGGATGCGGACGATGTACTATAATCTGTTAGCACCTGGGCGACCGAGCTTTGCTCGGTTACATCTCAAACATTAACAATTTTTTTTAAACTTGTCTAAAAACAATGCAAAATAATAAAAAAATATAAACTTAAACATAAAAAAAACAAAAGCAAGTCACCGAGTGGGATTCGAACCCGTAACACTCTTTCTAGCGGTCGCTATCCTTAACCGCTGAGCTAAATCAAGGCGGTCGCGATGCGACGAAATTAGCGACCATATTCTGCGTGGAAAGAAAAACGCATGAAAACTCGAAAACGCGCGTTTTCCCAAACATAAAACTAATCTAGATCGATTGTTTACCCCCGAAAACCCCATATACAAATTTTCAGCGAAATCGTTAGAGCCGTTTTCGAGATCACAGAAATTTATAAATAAATATACATATATATATACATACATACAAGAATTGCTCGTTTAAAGGTTTAAGATTTTCTGACCTATAAAGTCCTGCAGGACTGGATACTTCTCTCCCAGGGTAGAAAGCAGCGACGGAGAGTGCACAGCGTTCAGATGGGCCACGTCCGCGCCGTTTTCCGGAATTTCCTGGAAATATTGTAGGTTAGGTGATGTGTCCTGCGGGGTTACTCTAAAAGTTGTACGCAAGACGGACGGTACTGCGTATCCGCGTTTCGCTGTCAAGCAACATTGAGCACTAACGTATGATGATAAAGTCTAATTTGGGTTGACATAGAAGGACGTCACTATCATACGACTATTTACATACAACATGTCCATCGTCACAACGTATTATTTTGTTAAGTAACCCCACTGCAATGAGATGGGTTGACGATATAGGTCAAAGTCGCGAGTCACACCTGGATGAGAGCAGCACAGGACCGAGATGGGTGGCGTAGACGAAGAGAGGCCTATGCTCAGCAGTGGGCGATAGAGGGGCTGGGATGATGATGATGAGGTAATTTTCAAGTCGTGTGGTTTTCCGGCAGAGTAGAATAGGGCCACTCCAAGTCCTCTCGTGGATGTCGTAGAAGGCGACTTAGGGAATACAAGCTAAACAAAGCTTATAAACATCAGTGAGACCTCTCCAAACCGACTGGCCAGCGAGGAGAGTGTAGGCCAAGTCTTTTGGCTGATCTGGTCAAGTGTGGCTCTGGTAGTACAGAGAGGGTCGTGCTTCTGCATTAGAAACTAAAAGACCTGATGATGATAATGATGAAAGTTGGTTAGGTGATGTCAATCTTCTCTGACGTCACCCACGATGGTAAACAATCCATAAATGGGAAATAAACAAATACTAAAGATTTCTCGGTTCTCTACATTTTTATGACTACATTTGTATGGAAAAATCTGATTCTGCCAAGGGTTAGGGAGCTCTTAAGCTATGCATTTGTTCTTGTTAAGTATTTTTAAACCGAGAACCGGGAAGAACCGGAATTCCCGGCTCCAACCCGGTTTTTGTCCCGGTTCCGAAATAACAAGAACCGATCCCGGTTCAACAAGCCCTATTTATTACTCTATCGAATAGTGAAAACAGCTCCCTGCATGCTTTATTCGCACCCCAAATTCGAGCTACATCGACTAGTGAAAGCAGTTACCCGCATGCGTGCTATGGCATGCATTTTCTCTCAAATCTCCTACACCCCGAATGCGTGCCAGAACGGGGTCTCTAATGATTCTTATAAAAACATTTGTAATAGAGTTTGAAATAATGCTTTTTCTCATAATCATAATTTATCATAATGAAATTGAATACAATGTCCATTTTAATTAAGTACAAATATTTTAAGGGGTCATTCAGTCCATCACTCCTAAGTCCTAACAACTATTCCCAGTAAATGTTTATCGAAACACAAAAAAAAATTTCATTTTCCATAGTAATGATATCACGTGACTACTTCGATTTGTATGAGAACCTAAAATATTTTTATCGTATTTCGAAATATATTCATTGGGAAAAGTTGTTCAAAATAATGGACTGATTAACCCCTTTAAATATTTGTACTTAATTAAAAAGGACATTGTAAGTATATTTTGTCACATATTTTTTAATATAATTGGATTTGTTATAAATACTGATCGTCATAAATAGAACGAACAATGAGAGTGAGCCTTTACCTGAATATGCGCGCTGACAACAAACTCATTCCGTCCTCTGTACCCCCACTTCTTCAACTCCGGCGCATCTTCCAAAGGCCACAGAGGCTCGCGGCCTTCCGCGTCATGCCAGATCCACACAGCCCCGTCCGCTTCCACTGTCGGCCAGGTCTTGATGGAGACCCCTCGTGGTGCTGCCAGAAATTAACTTCATTTAGGAAGAAAATTACCAGACCGGCTGTCTACTATTTCTTTAGAAAAACGTAAGTATTATCTATGTACTGTTTACTTTTATAAGGTTTTATTTGTAACTAGCCGAAGCCCGCGACTTCTTTCGCATGGACTTTATGATTCCGAAAAATGCTCATCAGGCTGAACAACTTTTGCTAAGGCATCATTTTTAATTTTCTTATACTTTAGCTAGACCACTATGGTCCTGCATCAGGTGTCCCATTTTCCAAAATAAATTAATATCTTATATGTTGCCCAGGCTGTTAAGCTGTTAAGCTATGTAATAATTCGAATCTATTAAATAGTTTCATATGTAAACGCCATCTAGTGATGGACTTAGGAACTAATCTGTATCGCTAACATAACGCGTATGTAGCGCCATCTATTATTTAACATACAATCTATCCCGACTTTCAATTGAAGCGATAACTTTACAACCTTTTGAACGACCGAACAGATTTTCATCAAATAACCACGGCAAGCAAACTTGTTTTCACGTAAGAAAATCGCATCAAAGTTGGCCCATTCGTTTGAGCGCTATGATGACTAGACACAGACTAATAACACGCCTCTTTTTGTCGGGGGTTAAAAACACGTTCGAGAGAGATACAGATAAGTCACCCACCATGCTTAACACACGACACACTGACGCAGGCGCCATCTTCCCCAAACTTATGGAACGAGCACTCGATGCAGTTGCCGCACACCGCGCCCCCGACTGCCAAGTTGGCGCCAAAGTGCGGGCAGTATGCGACCACACAGCTCGGTATGGTATTTATTAATGTTTATTGTTTGTGACGTCAGCAAAGAGAGGCATATGCTCAGCAGCCAGCGGCAGAAGGTAGGCAAATATAAATATATTTGCCAGGCAAATTAAAAGAAAATACCTGACTATTAAAAAGTTTCATGTGTAAACGCCATCTAGTGATGGGCGTAGGAACTAATCTGTAACGCATCCGTACTGCCATCTATTATTTAACATACAAACTATCCCGACTTTCAATTGAAGCGATAATTTGACAACTTTTAAACGACCCAACTTTTAAGCGCGGGAGTGCGCTTAAAAGTTGGGTCGTTTAAAAGTTTACCGGGCCACCGAGCTTCGAGAGAGATACAGATAAGATACCTACCATGTTCAACCCCAGGAACACTGACGCAGGCGCCATCTTCCCCAAACTTCCACTTATGGAACGGGCACTCGATGCAGTTCCCGCACACCGCGCCCCCGACTCCCAAGTTGGCGCCTAAGTGCGGGCAGTATGCGTCCACACAGCGGGGGATACCGTCTTCACCGCGGTACACGCAGAGGTTTTGACCTGAAAATGAATAAGCAATTTTACTGTGTTAGTTTTTGGTAAATATTTTATATGAAACAAAAAATACCGCTGAAAAGAAATATATTTTTTAAAACAGCAAGAAAATTGGTTAATTTATGAAGTAGTATTTAACATTTCAAATATAAAAGTGGGAGCGTGGTGGGGACATGCATCCTGTGCATGCATCCTTTTTCTCTTACTTGACAGTTTCCTGTTTGTCTGTTTGTACACGCTAATCTCCGGAAATACTAAACGGATTTGAATGAAACTTTTTTTGTTATATAGCTGTTAAGCCTGGGCAACATATAAGGTATACATGATTTTAAAAAATGGAACACCTGATGCAGAACTATAATAGTCCAGCTAAACTATAAGAAATATAAAAATGACGGCTTAGCAAAAGTTGTTCAGCCTGATGAGCATTTTCCAGAGACATAAAGTCCACGCGAACAAAGTCGCGGGCTTTGGCTAGTTTATAATAAATTCTCATTCTATCACTATGTCTCCATCGTCCCAATATTATTTTTGGAAAAATATTCAATGTAAAGCCACATTTTTTTATTGTTTTATTATATGTATACCTCTAGATAAACCGTTCAGAGTCTTACCAAGGACATCCACTGGGACGACACCTCCAACCTTCAAGTCCCGGCTCTCGACCAGTGCAAACCACCCGTTGGGGTATGGTGGGGGTATTTTAGACCCCAGCCTCCTCGCATTCCTGGCGCGAGCAATCTTGGCGGCTCGGTCAGGCCCTGGCGGGATGTGTTCAAACCCTATGTCTGTGAGCTCCTGAAAAATATGACCTTCATTACTATACTACTCATAAGGCCCAACGCAGACGACAGACTAGACCGCGACGGACTTTTTAGTCTGTGAAAATAGAACTTATGGAATCATACGCAGTAACGCACACGACGCGCGCCGGACTTTTTGCGCGTCGTATGCGTTACTGCACTGACAATCACAGACTAAAAAGTGCGTCGCGGATAGTCTGTCGTCTGCGTTGGGCCTTATGAGTAGTATAGTAATGACTTAAATAAGTAAGGATAAAAAAATATAGCTGCAGCTGCACCCAGCACTACTGCAGTATTACCCGCAGAAAAAGTAGCCTATGTATTAATCCAGGGTGTCAGCTTCCTGCATACCTAATTTTATCAAAATAATATCATATTTCGCTTTTACAATATAAGTGTGATGTGATCTTTTGGATCCAAAATGAGGGGCTTTCTACCTCGTAAGGAATAAAGCATAGACTTACGATTTTTCAGGCAAATGCCGCATAAAAAGTATACTTACCTATATATGTACATTTACGACTGATTTATTTTTTTATGCAGTTTTTTTTTTATAAATATGAGGGCCAGAATCTGTTAAAACAGTTTGAATAGGTAACTATTCTATTATTTTGTTTTATTTTATTTATTTGGGCAATAAAGGGTATTGTATTGTATTGTATTCTAACCACAGATTTTAACTCACCTTCGTATAAACTATTGGGCACCAAAAACTCTTACACACTACGTAAAAAACAAATAAAAATATCACAGACACTAAAATAACTATAAAATTATCACACAGCACATTCAAACCCGAACGGGCAACACTAAACGTCAGATTCAAATAAAAAAATAAAATGTCACTTTTGACATCTGATTTCAAGATGGCGGTATGACATTTAGAAAATGTCCATTTGTGGTTTTCGATGCATGAATCCATCTGTGTGTTTGGTGAATTGGATGAGAGGTTAAACATTTTACCTGGAACAAATAAAATGAAAAAATTCATTAAAAATGAAACATACATACATTTATCACCTCTTTATGCCTAATGTGGCAGACAGTGCATGTTTCAAGTCTTGCCATTTCATTTCAGACTCAAAGGCCAATCTTAGCATGATGGTGTTCGCCATTTTGAAAAATTTCAAAAAACTGAATATTCAAAAATTTTTGTAAATTCTCGAACCTGCGAGGTTACTCCAAAAGCGGTACGCAAGACGGACGTTACTGCGTATTTACGATTCAGTGTCAAGCAACATTGCGGACTAACGTAAGATGATAGTCTTATTTGGTTAGTCTTATACATAGAAATAGGACGTCTAATTTATTATTTTATAGAGGAACCCAATCTCACAAAAAGGAAATCGGTTGAGATATCCGACCATGGTATAATAAAATAAGGTATTCTCTTCCAGCAACTGCCTCCGTGGTGTAGTGGTTAGAGCGTTCGGCTCATACCCGGAGGTCGCAAGTTCGATTCCCGGCGGAGGCAACGACTTTGTATTGTTGTCCTAGTTTGGTTAGGACATTATAGGCTGATCACCTGATTGTCTGATAAGTAAGATGATCCGTGCTTCTGAGGGCACGTTAAGCCGTCGGTCCCGGTCACTGTCTTTGACATTGGTCGTTACCTAAAACCATGTCAGAGGCCTTTAAGGCGGTTTAAAAACTCTGACACTAGCTAGTGTTAGTCACTAACACACACGATAAGAAGAAGAAGCAGTCCCGAGTAAATATGCAGTAACTTTAACTGGTAATGTTAGGAGGAAAACATCGTTTTTTTAACCCTTTAAATGCCAAGCCTCGATTCACTCTTATTGTGTTAAATAAGCGTAAACAATACAATAAAGAATGTAAATTAAGTAAGAAAATAGTTTCATAAAAAATATTTTTTTAATTTTAAAACAAACGTTTATAGTAGTGCAAGGTCTCATAATTTTTGTGTTCGTTTGTTTTTGTTTTATTTTATTTATAAACAATGTGAAAGTGACGTGCGAAATAAATCAAAATATAGGCTATAAATAAATAAATATATAGGGACAAATTGTCAAGTCAAGTCAAAATCATTTATTTACCTTTGGATATTTGTATCACTTGATAATTGTAATTTTTTTCTTCTTTCGATTTCGAAGGTAAATGTTGACGTCATATCATTTACTTACAGCTAAATTTACTGCCGCTTCCTAAGCGCAAGTACAGAAGAAACGGTAACAAACTGTACTGCAGCATTTTCTAAAAAACGACAACTTACAATTATACTGATATTAAAATTTGGTGGACTGAGAATACATTGTTATGTCATAATTATTAATTAAGCATGATGTCAAGTTTAAAATTAATGTCAATTTGTAAATTTTGTACTAAAACATGTACAGAATGTACTTAAATTATGACATTTGTGAATGTACAAATACAAACATTTAAGAGGGACCCGCGCCAAGCTCAAGCCAGACATTTTTGTCTCTAAGGTAAATTATCGGTTACGTAGTAAGCCTTATCACAAAGTACTTTCTTTACATAAGCTTTAAATTTTCTATCTGGCATACCAAGAACCGATTGTGGCAATATAAGTATTATAAAACTTTATACAGTTTCCCATAAACGACTTACTGACTGTTTTCAGCCTATAGTACGTATAGTAACTTTACGAAACAAGGCAATATTTTTACTTACATACATTATATTTTCAAATATGTACTGAGATAGTACAGTAGTCATAGTCTCTCGATTCTTAACCGTAAATAAAACGAATTGCCCTTTTTTGCAAAATAAAAATAGTCTATATCAGCTGCACTCCCCCATAGAAGTGATAATTACACCAGATTTACACTGAAAGAGCTAGCCCCAAAGTAAGTTCAAGACTTGTGTTATGGGAATACTAACTCAACGATACTATATTTTATAACAAATACATATATAGATAAACATCCATAAACTATAGATCACTATAGTATAATAATATAATAATATTAAAATAACAGTAAATGGGCAAAAATGCAAATCATGTTAACAGGCGATGCGGCTAGCAACCCATCACTGTATTGATTGCTTTTCCATCTTCTCGCCCACCATGACGCTAAAAGTGGCTTTTGGGTCTTGCGGCCCTGGGCTCTGCATAGAACCGCAAGACCCAAAATGCTCTGTCTGCCCCATTAGGGATAAAGACGTGATAGTAAGTATGTATGTATGTAAACCAACGGAAAAAACTTCGTCATACCCATAAAAGTTGCCCGAGCGGCTACACACGTATGTAAATGCCGGTTTTTTTTGTTTTTTGACTGTTATTTTATTATCTATTAATAAATTAATATATATGGGGACAAATTACACAGATTGAGCTAGCCCCAAAGTAAGTTCGAGACGTATGTTATGGGATACTAACTCAAAGATACTATATTTTATAAAGCCCGTGGTTCGATTTATTACAGATACATAGGTCCCTTACATATACGGTGTATATAAATGTAATATTAATAAATATTACACACAAATATTACAGACACGGAATACCGTGCCGTGTCAAAAATGAAGCAAAAATCATAAAATTACTTACATTAAACGAACGAGACGTCGAATTTTGATTAAAAAAATAAAAAAAGATGCTTTTATCACTTCACAATTATGTTTTCGAGTTAACATAAACACATTTCTCCCACTTTGAAATTAATGTTGCGTTTGCAAATATTAAAAATTGATTTCATTGAGTTATACAATTCAATGTCACTGTTGTCGGTGTGACAGTGGCCTAAATTCAATTATATTTTGCGTGAATCGGATGTACCTACGCAATTAGACAGAGAGCTAACGATAAAATGTTTTTTTGATTACACATGTACTATAATACTTAATTTTTTAATTATATTCATACATATTATGTAGATGGTTGTTATGTTAGTATGTAAATGTGCAGGGTGTGGTAAGTTGGCAAACTTATACGTAGGAATTTTTCTTCTGTAATTATAGTAATTTAAATTCTTAACCCAAAAGTATATACAATTTAAATTAAATAAACTTTTAAACTGACGACCTCCGTGGCGTAATGGTCAACAGGCTAGACCGCCAATCCGGAGGTCCTGGGTTCGATCCTCAGCTACGGCAAGTTGGAAAATGCCCTTTTTCAAATTGTCCTGCGTCGTATATGTTTATCTAAATATGTATTTGTTATAAAATATAGTATCGTTGAGTTAGTATCCCATAACACAAGTCTCGAACTTACTTTGGGGCTAGCTCAATCAGTGTAATTTGTCCCTATATATTTATTTATTTATTAAATCTAAATTAAAAGTTAAATAAAATAAACTAAATATGAAAAATTTCCTCAAATGCATCTGATCGAGGCAAAGTACCCAGGACACTGGCAGCGTTGTCTCGCTAAATAGCAAGGTTAATTCTTTGGGCAAGAAAGCTACCAGCTAAGTCTAAAAGTAGGAGGTTATCAATTCGTCGCGTTTTTTTTGTATTTTTACCGATTATTCGTAAACGCCTGGACCGATATTGTTTTTTTTAGTTTGAAAAGGCATACTTGTTTCATGGTCAAATTTTATCCAAATCAGTTGTGTAGTTCGGGAAGAAGTCGGTTTTTAGTTTTGAAAAACTATAGTTTATAATCATTTCAGAACATTATAATTATATTTAGTTAAAGTTTTTATTTATTAATACAAACAAACTAACTATATTTATAAATTACTTATAAATAATAAAGCCATTGCAAATTGCTACCCCGTGGTAACTAGTTCTAGAAAATTTCAACTGTCTAGCTATCACGGTTTATGAGATACAGCCTGATGACAGACAGATAGCCGGACAGGCGGACGGACGGACAGACAGACTGACGGACAGCGGAGTCCTAGTAAGAATAGGGTCCCGTTTTTACCCTTAAGGTACAAAACCTTACAAAGGAAACTAAAATTAATTAAAATAATTAAAACATTCATTTACGGTTCCGACTCGCACTTGACCGGTTTATAATTTGTAGATTCATATTTAATTGTTTTCTATGTAAATGCCCTGTCAAAATGATACATCTTTTTCTATTCAGTAAACTTTTGGAAGTAGAATATGTCAAAAATATGACAATGGGTGAGATGGTTTAAATAATAATTTCGGGATTACTTTTTTTTTGCATTCGCATTGCAATGTTGCTATCCAAAATTGATTCGCGATGACTTCGTGGCGTAGAGGTCACCATGCTACTCCGCCAGATTCCGGGTTCGATCCCCGGTCAGGGCAAGTTGGAAAATGGCCTTTTTCAAATTGTCCTGAATCTTGGATGTTTATCTATATGTATATGTATTTGTTATAAAATATAGTATCATTGAGTTAGTATAACATAACACAAGTTTCGAACTTACTTTGGGGCTAGCTCAATCAGTGTAGTTTATTTATATAAATTTAAAATTTTATTGAAAAAATATTCTAAACAAAAAAAATGTTTCATGCTAAGCTGAGAGGAAAGAAAATACTTAGAATGTACCAGCTGATTCTATTATTGACTACTAGATGAATCTAGTATAGACTGTGGTCCGATTTATTACGGTTGTGTCCCTTCCACGTTGTATAACGAAGTCTGAAGGAAAACTATCAGAGCTAAGCAGGGTTTACAAATTAAAGAGTTCTAAGCGCCAACTTAAAAAATGTAGGTACTCGAAAAACTAAAATTTCACACAAATTCAATAGAAAATTAAATTTTTAACGTTTTTACTTCCGTGAACTCAGCGCTAAACATCATGAGACCTCTCCAACCCGTCTGGCCAGCGTGAAAAGTATAAGCCAAATCATCTGACTGCTCCGGCCAAGTATGGCTCTGGTAGTACACAGAGGGTCGTGCTCCTGCAGCGGAGACTAAAAAGACCTGATGATGAGTCCCGTGAATTCAAAGTCGGCATTAACAACTACAGAACCCACTGCGCGTGGCCCGACACGCACTTGGCTGATTTTAACAATGTCCTTTTTTATTAAGTACAAATATTGTAAGGGGTGAATCAGACCATCATTTTGCACAACTTTTCCCAATAAATGTATATCGAAATAGAAAAAAGAAATTAGGTTTTCATAGAAATCGAAGTAGTCACGTGATATCATTACTATGGAAAATGAAAATTATTTTTTAGTATTTCTATAAAAATCTGCTGGGAAAAGTTGTTCAAAATTATGGACTGAATCACCCCTTAAAATATTTGTACTTAATAAAAAAGGACATTGTATATCATATTAAGCGTGGCCTTTGCGTGTTACTGCCCAAGGCTCTGTCTACATCGTCAGAAATAAGACGTGATAAGGTTTCAGTATAAAAGAAATGGGACGCTTATTAATTACGTTAGCTCTTAGTATTTTTTGATATATTCGTAAATGAGGAAGTGAGTACACGGTGTCACCTGATACTCCACGTGTTTGTATATTAAGTTTTTGTACATAAAAAAACGCAAGATAGTCCGTTTTGGTGGGTCGTTACATTCTAGGTTACATTTGCTCTAAAATCAATATACATTTTAATGTGAGTTTTCTTTTTTAATAATTTATTAAATAACATTTAAACAAAATAAGTAAGTAAATGAAAAGAAAACTATTCCAAAATTATAACTAATTAAAAGTAAACTAGCCTAATTTAAACTGAAAAAAAAATTAAAAATATATAAGTATATATATATACGACGTACATGTACACATGTACATGTATCTTAATAAGTACTTACCTAAAAAAAAAGTTTTTTTTTACTTTAATACGTCGGATGTTTATACATATACATACATACATACATACTATCACGTCTTTATCCCTAATGGGGCAGACAGAGCATTTTAGGTCTTGCGGCTCTATGCAGAGCCCAGGGCCGCAAGACTCAAAAGCCACTTTTAGCGTCATCGTCATGGTGGGCGAGAAGATGGAAAAGCAATCAATACAGTGACGGGTTGCTAGCCGCATCGCCTGTTAAAATGATTCGCATTTTGGCTTTTACGATCTGCGCGGGAAGAGAAGCAGCTGGTACATTCTAAGTTTTTTCGTTTCTCTCAGACCAGCATGGGAGCATACATATATAATTATATATATCCGAAAAACATTTTCGTACCCATTTCGCGAGCGTCGTGTACAATGTGGAAGGGACATACCCGTAATAAATCTAACCACGGGCTATACTGGAACACTATAGCATAATAAAATTCAAATAACAGTCAAAAATAAAAACGACATTCCCATACAAATTGCCCGGGAGGCTGCCTATGAAAATGCCAAAATTTTCTTTATTCTTTTACTGTTATTTTAATTTCATCATACTATAGTGATCTAGCATCCATGCTGCCATGCTGGTCTGGGAGAAATAAAAAAAAAACTTAGAATGTACCAGCTGCTTCTCTTCCCACGCAGATCGTAAAAGCCAATCGAGGGAATGGGCAAAAATGCAAATCATGTTAACAGGCGATGCGGCTAGCAACCCATCACTGTATTGATTGCTTTTTCATCTTCTCGCCCACCATGACGCTAAAAGTGGCTTTTGGGTCTTGCGGCCCTATGGTTCGATTTATTACGGGTATGTCCCTTCCACCTGCCGATCTTAAGGAAAATTATGTTTTCCTTCAAGAACAAAAGTCTCTGACATAGCCTAGCGGATTAGCTCGTTGAAGTGGTAGTGGGCGGGACATATAGAGCCGAACGGATGGCTGGGAAAAAGGTTCTCGAATGGCGACTGCGTATTTGCAGCGAAACGAAGGACCTACAAGGTGGTTAGACGACCTAAGGTCGCTGGAAAACGATGGATGCAAGCTCTAGATCTTTGGTAGAGGCCTATGTCTAGTAGTAGACGTTATAATTAATAAATATATAGGGTCAAATTACACTGATTGAGCTAGCCCCAAAGAAGTTCGAAATTTATACTATATAACAAATACATACTATAGATAAACATCCAAGACCCAGGACAAATTAAAAAAGGCCATTTTCCAACTTGCTCTGACCGGGGATCGAACCCCGAACCTCTGGGTGGCGGACTAGAATGGTGACCACCACACCAAGGAGTTCGTCAAAATGCGGCTGCTATGATAGATAATAATACTGATTGTAGTAAGTGGAAACCCATAGTCTCTGTCTACCCCATGGGAAACAGGCGTGAAAATATGTATGTATGTATGTATGTATGATGATAATATCTACCTTCTTCTTATCGTGTGTGTTAGTGACTAACACGAGTGTCAGAGTTTTTAAACCGCCTTAAAAGGCCTCTGACATGATTTTAGGTAACGACCAATGTCAAAGACAGTGACCGGGACCGACGGCTTAACGTGCCCTCCGAATCACGGATCATCTTACTTATCAGACAATCAGGTGATCAGCCTAGAATGTCCTAACCAAACTAGGACAAACCACACAAAGTCGTTGCCCCCGCCGGGGATCGAACCCGCGACCTCTGGTTATGAGTCGAACGCTCTAACCACTACACCACGGAGGCAGTTAAATCTTATCTTATCTTATACCTTTAAACGAGCAATTGTATATTTATTTATATGTATATTTCCGTGATCTCGGAAACGGCTTTAACGATTTCGCTGAAATTTGGTATATGTGGGTATTCGGGGGTATACAATCGATCTAGATTAGTCTTATGTTTGGGAAAACGCGTGTTTTCGAGTTTTCATGCGTTTTTCTTTCCACGCACACTTTATATGATATAACCGAGCAAAGCTCGGTCGCCCAGGTACTATCTATCTAAATATCTATCTACCTAAGTTTGTCATGTAATTGGTATGTCAGTCAACTCCATCAGAAGATAAGGTGATGGTGAATTAATAAAATAGCGATCGATAGATATCGGCTACTGAAATCAAGGTGATAACAGAATCAGGATTTTCGGCGTAAAGACAAGGTCATTGTCGAATTTATTTATTTTCCGCAGGTAATACTTGACCGACAAGCTAAACAAAGCTTATAAACATCAGTGAGACCTCTCCAACCCGTCTGGCCAGCGTGGAGAGTGTAGGCCAAGTCCTCTAGCTGCTCTGGCCAAGTATGTCTCTAGTAGTACAGAGAGGGTCGTGCTCCTGCTGTGGAGACTAGAACGATCTGATGATGACTGATGAGGGAACTTGACCGAGCGGGCAAAGCGTATCGGTTTCGAGATTGGCTAAAAATGTTTTTGTCAGTTTGTCTGTCCGGCTATAATCTCGTCTACAGGTCGCATAATATTTCTCGAATGCCGAATGAAAAAATTTCTTTGGTCGATGGAAAAAAAAATACGAGTACAATAATTTTTAATAATCTGATTATTAAACCTGTTGTACAATTTGTAACAATTATCTAACCGATGGTTTAGATTATTAAACATTATTTGTAGTTACTTTTCTTTTTTCCGAGAAACCAAAAATGACAAACATACGAGTCCGTATCTTTGCGAATTTTAACTTTTTTGGTAAACTGAAAAATACAGGTCCATTATTTTTGTATAATCTAAAAGACGGACTAATTTACAATCATACTTTTCGGACCCTGTCGTCACCCCATATTCTCGTAAAAATTTTGTAAGACGGTTCGAATTTTTGTTGATTCATCCTCATCAGGTCTTCTTAGTCTTCACTGCAGGAGCACGACCCCCTCTATACTACCAGAGCAGCCAGAGGACTTAGCCGACACTCTCCACGATGGCCAGACGGGTTGGAGAGGTCTCATTGATGTTTATAAGTTTTGTTTAGCTTGTAGGTATATGCTATTAGGTGTTTCAGTTTTTTGAAATTTTTCTGAATGGCGGAAATATGGAGGCTTATTAAGACGCAACTTGTTTGTCTGAACAACTTTTTTATCTGATTAACTTCAACGGATTGGGGTGACTCGCGAAATCTACAGCTTACAAAGCCACTAGTCATATTGGCCGACGCTACCCCGAAATAGGGGCCACCCATATATTACGTTACGCAGTACCCCTCCCCCCTTGTCACATTTACCATGACCCCCATCTCTGTGACGTAATTACTTAAGTACGTTATGGTACGTGGGTACAAGCATTTATTTTGTGGTTATAGGTACTATAAAGCGCAAAAAACTATCGCATCAAAACTACGTTTGAAGCTTAAGTCTGTCTGTGTGTGTTTGTGGCACCATAGCTTTCAAACGGGTGAACCGATGTCGATGCGGTTTATTTGGCTGGCGGTGGTTCTTAGCTATACTTGATGAAAATCGGCTCAGCCGTTTTAAAGTTGTTGGAGCTTAACGCTGAACGCTTAAAAGACGGGTTTTTAGATTGGTGTGGGTTTTTACCCGGCAAATAATAGATGGCGCTACGGATTTCAATTCCACATCATCGGTTCATATAGTACCGCCACTCATCACTAGGGTTCTTTTTAATTTGCCTGGCATATAAACTTGTTCGACCAATAAGGAAGTTTCCAACAACTCATATCAGATACCATCGTCAAAACAAACATTTCCTATGGGATAAAACTATACATCTATTGTAATAAAACAATAAACAAATTGTGTATTTTCATTACACATAATTCCTAAAAAAAAACGTGGCGACGGAGACATAGTATTGGAGTAAGAATTTAAAAAAAATTCTGTCTGTTTGTAAAAGTTGTTCAGCCTGATGAGCATTTTCCAGAGACAAAGTCCACGCGAACGACGTCGCGGGCTTCGGCTAGTAAATAATAAACAAGTTAATGTACTTGCCAGGCAAATAAAAAAAAAAACGATTTTCAAGGGTCCAATAACTTGAAAGCCTGAACCGCTTTTCACTAAGACACGATTTCTGAATTTTCAAATTGAACTCTTTTATCATTTGAGGAAACTCAAGTCAAGTGTGACGACCAGCAATATGGATTAAATAAAATATGCCTCATTAGATAGTTTATTAATAATTGGGCAAGTGCGTGTCGGGCCACGTGCAGTGTAGGGTTCCGTAGTTGCGTATGCCAACTTTGAGTTCTTGCCACTAAAAACGTCTAAAAACTAATATCTATTGAATTTGTATGCAAATTTCTTTTTTCAAGTACATTTTATAAGTTGATCGCCTATATATACCTTTTTAATTTGTATACAGTTTGTTTTTATTTGTACTTTGCTTATATACTTATTTTTTCTTTCAAATAATGACTAAGATAACAGCGCATTCGTCACGATTAGCTACGATATTTAACCAATGGTGATGTAAATCACCCCCACTCCGAAACTTCGAAGCGCTGTATCTTCGTGAATTTCGACTACTTTGCTAAATGAAAAAATATGGGTCCTTTATTTTTGGATAATCTAGTTGACGGAGTAAAGAAAATAATATACTTTTGACCCAGTCTCTATTCTTTCGATCGGCTTTTACGATCTTCGCGGAAAGAGAAGAACGTTCTAAGTTTTTTCTTGTCGCCTTTTCGAAAGGAAAATAAAGGAATTTTGTTTTTTTTTTGTCAATAAAATAAAATAATAATAAAAACTTACCAAATTTAACGCACTTTTAACTTTGTATGGAAACCGTGTATCCCATAGCACGACTGACCTTACACTAAACATGGGATATCTCGCCCGGCCTATATGAGAGAATGGTGTTATGCCGGACGGAGCCTGATCTTAATATAGCGGTTAAATAAAATGAGATTTTCTGGGAACGACATACAATTTGCATAGTTTTTTTTCTATTTAGGCAAACAGATTTTGGGTCTTGCGGCTTGAAGCGGACAGAGCACAGGCTTTTAATGTGATTCTGGGCAAGAAGGTGGAAAATATAATCAAAAAATCGTAGCATTTTTGACGTGATAACGTCTTTAAAATCGTTTTAGTCGGGTGACATGTTCAGAAACTTGTGTCACACCAAAACCTCACGAGCGCGATCGCAGGTATAACGAGAGAGAGACGGACCGATCTCCCGTCTCATCTCGAGCGCTGCCAGAAGACGTTATCACGTAAACATCTCGATCGTAAACCTACTTTACAAACAACCAATTTTTTTTTTCTTGACTAACCAATCGTGTCGGTCATCGTTGAATAGTTTTTTTTAAATATTATGAGTTTTTTTTAGGTTTTTTCTTTGATTTAGGGATCTGGTTCTAAAAATGTTTGTTGGTGTCAGTGTCTACCCTGACTACACTCTCTATCTGCTAAACGGTTATACAGGGTGGCCAAATAACAGGTATACACTTTAGTTTTGTATTTTTATTCTATGAAATATAAAATATATCAAGTATTCCTTGTTAAATATAATATTTAGGGCCGGCAGTTAAACATGGAAAATAATGTCAGACATGTCCACCTCTAGCAGCATCACAGATGTGAAACCTTTTCATCGCGTTTTTCATCACATATTCATACATTTCCTACGTTATCTCAGTGATGTGTCTCGAATATTTTGATTTAATTGGTGAAGGTTCATTGGCCTGTTAGCATAGACACGTCCCTTTAGATAGCCCCGCAGAAAAAAGTCAGGAGCTGTTAAATCAGGTGATTTTGGGGACCAATCAATGTCACCGTTTCTCGAAATTAATCGACCGGGAAACATTCTTTTTAATGTTTCGTTAAACGTTTTAATAATTAAAACACGTTGTTTCGTCGTAAAACGCTCCATAATAAATTTGCCGTATCTACACAAAGTAATATTCATGCAATAACTGTCATATTTACCGCCAAAACAAAATGGCGGCAAAAAAAAGTTGTATACCTCCAAGTTGGCCACCCTGTATATGGACACGTGAAAAAAATCACAGTTATAGTGTATATAACGAAATTTAAAGGAAAGCTATCAGAGCTAAGTAAGGTTTACAAATTAAAAAGATTATAGGCGATCAACTTATAAAATTTACTCGGAAAAGGTAAATTTCATACAAATTCAATAGAAAATTAGTTTAAGATGGCATGAACTCAAAGTTGGCTTTCACGACTATGAAACCCTTGGCCAATTTATTTGAAAGGTGGTCTTACCAGGTGGTCTCATTAGAAATGATATCAAAATAGCTTGTGTAGTATGGGAGTTAAAACGGTTTTAGTTTTGAAAAATTATGATATTTATATTTGTACTTAAATTTGTATCAAACAATGAAAATCACCATAACCCATAACAGGCAAGGAATATAAAGATGATGATTATGATGATCACTGCTTATCGTGCTTCATATTGCATACACCTATCCCCGTATTTTTTCATCCGTTTATTCAAATATAGACATTAAATCAGAGGAGTAGAGTCGATTTTTTATGTAAATTGAGTAATTTGAATTGTATACGATGCAACTTGAGAAAAAGACGAGAAGATATCGCTACCTTGAAGTTAAGCACTCTTAGTAAATAACATGAGATGATGGGTGATCTGATTCAAGGACAGTAAACCTTTTTCATCTTTCCTGGGTTCCCGATTTCATCCATAGCTGTGTACGTTTTAATTAATTAATTTAACATTTTATAGCTTTTACCGCGACTTCGTCTGCGTAATTTACCTTGTAAAAAATTCTACCCACCTGCTGGTCAGACGACCTGTGCAGTGCAATGTTGCAGGAAGGCGCTGGATGCAGGCCGCTTCCGATCGGTCATTTTGGAAATTTTTGGGAGAGGCCTATGTCCAGCAGTGGACGTTGTGCGGCTGAAATGATGAAGTTCTTCCCCGGGTCTTAATCTGTATCCATACTATATTTCATATAAATCGGGTTAGTGGTTGAGTCAGTCCGTGATAGTAAACAAAGGAATATATGTCAAAATATACATACATACATACATACTATCACGTCTTTATCCCTAATGGGGCAGACAGAGCATTTTGGGTCTTGCGGTTCTATGCAGAGCCCAGGGCCGCAAGACCCAAAAGCCACTTTTAGCGTCATGGTTTGTGAGAAGATGGAAAAGCAATTAATACAGTGATGGGTTGCTAGCCGCATCGCCTGTTAACATGTTTTGCATTTTTGCCCATTCCCTCGATCGGCTTTTACAATCTGCGTGGGAAGAGAAGCAGCTGGTACATTCTAAGTTTTTTTATTTCTCCCAGACCAGCATGGGATGTCAAAACAAATATGTCAAAATATGAAAAATAATTATTGGCTTTCCATATAAATTTGGATCAGCTGATCGATCAACTTGTATGGGAGGTCACAAATTACCATGAACTGAATTAACCCTTAAAATAGTTTCAGTATATTTTGTTAGACCTTATCATTATCATTATCATTATCATCAGGTCTTCTCAGTCTCCACTATAGGAGCATGACCCTCTCTGTACTACTAAAGCTATACTTGGCCAGAGCAGCCAGAGGACATTGGCCTACACTCTCCTCGCTGGCCAGACGGGTTGGAGAGGTCTCATTGATGTTTATAAGCTTAGCTTAGCTTGTATTTCCTAAGTCGTCCTTCTACGACATCCACGGAAAGACTTGGAGTGGTCCTATTCTACTCTGCCGGATACCACACGGCATGTTAGACCTTAAACAACGTAAAAGAGACACCTGTAATAAATCTAACCATTTGCTATACTATATCATTGTCATCATCAGGTCTTTTAGTCTCCACTGCAGGAGCACGACCCTCTCTGTACTACCGGAGCCATACTTAGTTAGAGCAGCCAGAAGACTTGGCCTACACTCTCCACGCTGGCCAGACGGGTTGGAGAGGTTTCGTTGATGTTTATAAGCTTTGTTTAACTGCCTTCGTGGTGTAGCGGTTAGAGCGTTCGGCTCATACCCGGAGGTCGCGGGTTCGATTCCCGGCGGGGGCAACGACTTTGTGTAGTCCTAGTTTGGTTAGGACATTGCAGGCTGATCACCTAACTGTCTGATAAGTAAGATGATCCGTGCTTCGGAAGGCACGTTAAGCCATCGGTCCCGGTCACTGTCACTGTTGACATTGGTCGATTGGTCGTTACCTAAAACCCTGTTAGAGGCCTTTAAGGCGGGTGAAAAACTCTGATACCCGTGTTAGTCGCTAACACACACGATAAAAAGAATAGTTTTGTTTAGCTATTATTTCGTCGCCTTCTACGACATCCACGAGAGGACTTGGAATGGTCCTATTCTATTATACTCTGCCGGAAAATACACAGCATAACTATACTAGATTACTATAGTATAATGGAATTAAAATAACAAAAAAATAGGCATTTCCATACTAAGTGTGAAGCCGCCCGGGCAATTTGTATGGGAATGACGATTTTTTGATGGTTTCTTGCCTGTATTTTAATTTTATTATGCTATAGTGATCTAGCCTGTGGTTAGATTTATTACGGTTATGTCCCTTCCACGTTGTAACTAGATAAGACGTTACCTATGCATTCCATGATCGGACACAAATTATCATGATATCTTTATAGCGGCCAAATAATGAACAAACAATGACAGTTAACATTTATATACCTATCTAGTTCATTCGCTCAAATAGTGCGCACCACACCTATATTTTTGAAATGAAATTTGAAATTGAAATTTTTTATTTGCATATGTGACGTACGTCACATATGCAAATAAAAAATTTCATCATCAATATGAGTGTTATAAGTACAAATTTTGGAATCGTACACTTGCTGTTTCCAGCATGCAAAATATTAATATGTTTTCTACAACAAACGATATAGTACCAAGTCAAATAAATGCCAAGATAATACAATACAGTGTCAGATATAAATATAAATATATGTTTACTCGTATAGAAAATTCAATTTGGTTCTAAATATTCATTAATATTATAAAAACATTTTTCAACGAGCCAATCATGTAATTTCTTTTTAAAAAGGCTAGTAGGTAGGGCTTTGAACTCATCAGGTACTCTGTTAAAAATTTTTACGCACATAGTACCGCAGCCTCTAGAGCATATGAAAGTTCTACTAGAAGGCAGGAGCAGGCGATCTGGATATCTACAACTGAAACTACAAAGATCGCCTCGCTTTCTGAACAGGTGCTTATTATTTATGACAAAAACACAGATTTCGTATATGTATAGGCCTGAAAGAGTTAAGAGTTTGAGTTTTTTGAAAAGTGATTTACAACTAGTTTTAGAAGGGACGTTACACATTGCTCTAACGCAATTTTTCTGTTGAAAATTTGAAACTATATAAGGTCTAACAAAATATACTGAAACTATTTAAAGGGTGAATTCAGTTCATGATTCTGAACAACTTTATCCAAGGAACACGTAGGTATCGAAATATGAAAAGTAATTTTTGGCCTCCCATACAAGTTGACCGATCAGCTGATCCGAGTTTGTATGGACATTCAAATAATATTTCTCATATTTAATTTTTTTTTTAATTTACTATTATTTAATTCACTATTAACATCTAATAGTACTATTAATATCTATGATAGTGAATTAATAATAAAAAGGTTGTTTATATAATGGACTGAATTCACCCTTAGAATAGTTTCAGTATATTTTGTTAGACCTTAAATAAAAGTGTAAAAATATGGTCGTTCCTAAACGCTAGTAGTTTTTAGCTTTTGCACTAAAATAATATTTTAAAAAAATGACCTTCAATAAGAGATAAATTTATCCTACATTGAATAAAAAATTTTGACTTCGACTTTGACTTTGACTTTGAGCCACTGCGTCTTTGCCGCGTCGCTGATACATAAGCGTGCACATCATTTGGGCAAATGGACTGTATGAACGCACTATATTCCGTTTGATCCACACTTTAGGCTTATCTCTTGATCCTTGGTCTGAAGTTTTATCTCTGTTTCTTTTCCGTGTGTGTTAGTGACCAGCAGACAAGATTTTTCAAGCTGTATCGTGACCGCTTGAAAAATCTTGACTGCTGGTCCACGGACCTGCTAATATCTCCCTTATTTGCTTACTTAATATATGAAAGTATCTCTGTCGGTCGGGTCCATATTGGCTCACATTAAATTCTAAATTCTATTCTTTATCTTACTACCGATTTGTGTTCATAATAATCACTGTTCAGAATTTAATTTTTTATTCTTTTTTATTCATACATTTTTATTACTACCATCGGAGCCCATAACATTTAGTGATATTTTTTTTACTAATACTGTTACTGCCAAGTAAAGTGGCAATGCTGCCAGCCTTTTGGGCACTCTACCGCAGGGCAAAGATCTGGAAGACGTTTTCTATTTGTAAGGTTTTTCTTTTTTATTATTATTATTTGTTTAGTTTAATTTAGTTTTGACGTGATAACGTCTTTAAAATCGTTTTAGTCGGGTGACATGTTCAGAAACTTGTGTCACACCAAAACCTCACGAGCGCGATCGCAGGTATAACGAGAGAGAGACGGACCGATCTCCCGTCTCATCTCGAGCGCTGCCAGTCATTCCGTGAAACGACGTTATCACGTAAACATCTCGATCGTAAACCTACTTTACAAACAACCAATTTTTTTAATTTAGATGTTATCTGAAATTGTTATTCATTATTGTTTTTTGAAATTAATAAATAAATATATAGGGACAAATTACACTGATTGAGCTAGACCCAAAGTAAGTTCGAGACTAGTGTTATGGTACTAACTCAACGATACTATATTTTATAACAAATACATATATAGATAAACATCCAAGACCCAGGACAATTTAAAAAAGGCAATTGTATATTATTTATTTATTTAACTTTATTACAAAAATTGTAACAGGCGGACTTTAGGCCCAGAGCCTTTTCTACCAGTCAACCTACAGGTGATGCCGAAAAAAGCTAATTTTGGACGACAAGACACATTCTTATTAAATCTAATTAACTAAGTATAATTTTATTTATTTATTAGTAAAGTTTAAATTTATATTTTTTTTTTACATCATAACATTCCATGATCATATTGTTTTAAATAATAATGTTGCTACTAAGAACATTTTCAAATCATAACGTCGTTGTTCAGAATAGTTAACTTTTTATCAGACAATTATCATACTTTTTGTATTAATAAAAATAAAACTTACTTTGAAAATATTTTAACTCACAATGTTGTTTTCCATAATGGTAAATATTGAAAATAATTTTAATTTATTTGTAATGATTGTATGGGTCTCCTTCTTCTTATCGTGTGTGTTAATGACTAACACTAGTGTCAGAGTTTTTAAACCGCCTTAAAGGCCTCTGACATGGGTTTAGGTAACGATCAATGTCAAAGACAGTGACCGGGACCGACGGCACAGGTATGGCACTTCATACAAACGGAGCAGCTTATATACCTAGTACTACTACAAACGAAACAATCCGTCCGTGCACACGTCAAATGTGTGAGTTAAACAATTAGGGTCGTCACCACAGAATTTGTTGCTTTGCTTACCTGTTTTCATCACTCGGAAATCTATAAAATTTTCGTTATTTATTGTTTTCCGTGGATAAACAATAATAATGTACGCAGTTTCTCA
This sequence comes from Acrobasis consociella, assembly GCA_963555685.1. Lineage (NCBI taxonomy): Eukaryota > Metazoa > Arthropoda > Insecta > Lepidoptera > Pyralidae > Acrobasis > Acrobasis consociella. The sequence continues at coordinate 7,521,593 of OY743132.1, read as the reverse complement.
CCATTATAATTCAATAATCCTAAGTGACTCGCGTAATGTCAACGTGCGACTACCAATAACCCTGTTTTACTGCCGCTCACACCTCACAATAACGGGGGAAGGGTTGCGGGGACACCAGATTGCGGGGGACGGTGCGAGTTTCCGTTCTGTATGTAATACTATTATTAATTCTGTGCCGACGGCTAAACGTGCCCTCCGAAGCACGGATCATCTTACTTATCAGACAATCAGGTGATCGGCCTGCAATGTCCTAACCAAATTAGAACAACAACACAAAGTCGTTGCCCCCGCCGGGAATCGAACCCGCGCCCTCCGGGTATGAGCCGAACGCTCTAACCATTACACCACGGAGGCAGTTATTTGGTATGGGTAAGAAAAAAGTAGATATTAAAATCGCTTTGAGCGGCATAGCCGCACCGCGGCACGCTCGCTTCGCTCGCTCGGCTCGCGCGCTGTTGGTTTCACAGTTCAAACCTAACTTAACCTACTTTTCTGGCAGCAATTGGTTTAATTAAACGATTTAAATCTATTACTTGTAACCCCCTACCAAAAATAAGAGGAATTTTATAAGTATGACGTATCTACCGGTGTGTCTGTCTACTTTACTTTTATTTTGTATTAGCTGTACCCGCGGGCTTCGCACCCTGTGGGAATTTCGGGATAAAGAGTACCCTATGTTCTTCCCCGAGTCTTAAACTATATCCATACCGAATTTCGTCCAAATCGGTTCAGTAGTTTAAGCGTGAAGAGGTAACAAACAAACAAACAAACAAATATACAAACTCACTTTCGCATTTAGTAGGAAGTAGGATATAGTAGGAAGTAGGATTAGTAGGATAGTAGGACTAGCCGAAGCCCGCGACTTCGTTCGCGTGGACTTTATGACTCCGGAAAATGCTCATCAGGCTGAACAACTTTTGCTATGGCGTCATTTTAGGGTTCTGTGCCCAAAGGGTAAAAACGGGACCCTATTACTAGCACTTCGCTGTCTGTCCGTCTATCTGTCACCAGGCTGTATCTCAAGAACCGCGATAGCTAGACAGTTGAAATTTTCACAAATTATGTATTTCTGTTGGCGCTATAACAACAAATACTAAAAACTAAATAAAATAAAGATTTAAGAGGGCTTCCATACAACCAACGCGATTTTTTATAGATAATGGTACGGAACCCTTAGTGCGCGAATCCGATTCACACTTGGCCAGTAATTATATTTCTTATAGTTTAGCTGGACCATCATGGTTCTGCATCAGGTGTTCCATTTTCCAAAATCAATTATACCCTATATGTTGTGTTGTCCAGTATTTCCGGACACCATACAACATAGTGTACAAATATACAAGCAGACAAACAGATAAACAAACAAACAGACAAACAGAATGACATTTTTTTAAATTCTCACACTAATTATTATATCTCCATCGCCCCAAATATATTTTTTTAAATATATTCAATGTACAGACACATTTTTTAAAATGTTTTATCATATTCGTATAGTATGTATAGATAGATATTTGTTGTGTCCTTTTTGTACAATAAAGAATTTACATACATACATTATCAAAGAAAGGCAGTAGCCGAGACCCGGCTGATATTATCTACAAGCTCAGCTTGAAAAATCTGTCGCCAGTTTTATTTATTTTATTCGTAAGGAAGATTATCGACTACAACAACAGTATAACATTTTAAAAACATGAAGTCATTTACAAATCTCCACTTATAGCAGTTACATAAGCAATAAAGGAATAAGCAATAACGACATATAAGCGATAGTCTAAAAATTTATTAATGCGTAAATAAAACTTATTAAGTACCATAACACAGTTAATGCTGCAGTTGGATAGGTGAGAGAGAAGCAGAGAGAAAGAATGAAGTTTTGGCCAATTACACACGACGACAAACAAACACAGACTAAATAAAAAAACGACGGGTTGCACTCTGGGAGTGCCGGCAGAAGTGAAAACTTGAATATTAACGTTGTGCATTTTTGATATTTTGGAATGGTTAGGGAATAATTTTGCACGAATTGCTTTAATTATCAGTATAAAATATTTCAAATCTTTTCTGAACCACAGTCTGTCACAAATGTCACAAGCATGATTTATTTTCAACAAAATCATTTTCAAATACACAGCAGTATGGCCACTACACAGACGGTCGAGCCATCAGCTGTCTCCATCCATGGATGCGCGTAGCACGCTGTAACATAAACACACACGAACATTCGCGCAAGCGCCCTGCGCCGTCTTACGAATTTTCGATCAGGTCACGTGTCCTGACGCGAGTTTAAGATTTTTTACCCATTCCAAAAAAAGTGCACAACGCCGCTAAAGAAGTTTTCACTTCAAAAACCCAATTCTTTTGAGACCTAGTTCTATTACTATTCCTTCTTCAATTTCCAAAGAAAATTCCACAAGAAATCCCGTAAGTACCTAGTTATATAAATAAAGGCAATTCATTCAGTAATTTGCAATGGATATTGTAACTGTCCGTATTTGATTTGAAGTGTTTTCGAACGGACCGTTAGCGGCGCCATTTTGAAATTTAACAGTGCGTTCGGATTCACATCCAATTTATTTAGACATCATTTTCATTTTACCTAAAACTATATTATTACTAGCTGAAGCACGCGACTTCGTTCGCGTAGACCTTATGACTTCGGCGTATCTGCATCAGTCCAGTGCAATAAAATAATATTGCGACTATAAATTGAGATGTAAGCTATCTTTCAAGTTGGATTTATTAGACACGGTTAGCAAATCAAATTTTAAATCTGTTCAGTAGTTTAGGAGTCCATCGCGGACAGACAACGTGACACGTAATTTTTAGGGTTCCGTGCCCAAAGGGTAAAAACAGGACCCTATTACTAAGACTTCGCTGTCTGTCCGTCTGTCCGTCTCTCTGTCACTAGGCTGTATCTCAAGAACCGCGATAGCTAGACAGTTATTATCAGTGGTCGGATATTTGGGCGCTTATTCGCCTAAACTTCACGCGCAACATAACACAGCGTTGATACAACCACCAACCTGATAAAAATAAATCTTTCTTAATTCAATATTGTTATTTTGGTTTATCTAGACGCTATAGACACAATCTAATTGTGGAATTACTATTAAGTGCAGACTTTTTAAAAAATGTTTTCTACTTATAATTTTTCTTAGAACTCATTGCATCTAATACAGATACATTTTCACGTCTATATCCCTGACGGGGTAGACAGAGCCCAGGGCCGTTAGGCCCAAAGGCCGTTAGGGAATCAAAACAGTGATGGGTTGCTAGCCGCATCGCCTATTATCATGATTCAAATCTCGCCATTCCCTCGATAGGCTTTTACAATCTGCGCGGTACATTCTACGTTTTTTCTTTTCTCCCAGACCAGCATGGAAGAATGCATTGCATCTAAATAATACTATTTTAATTGAATACTGCTTACGTACTTTCAAGAGAGCTATTTCCAAAAGAATTTATAACCATAATAAAAAGGTTGCATTAAGAGTTTATTTTCAGGTCGGTGGTTGTATCAACGCTGTGTTATGTTGCGTGTGAAGTTTAGGTATATAAGCGCCCGATTATCCGACCACTGGTTATAATATATAGAGAAGATTATCGACAGCAGTACACATCATATGGTTTAGACTTGATATTTGTCAATGGATGGTAGTGCTTTCTCTCTTATCTCTTGGTGCCTCGGAAGACCAGCGGCATGATGTAAAGGCATCATTGTATATGCTGAGTGTTGCCATTTTGGTGTCAAACTAATTTCAATTATTAAGTATTGTATTGTATTGTAAATTCTTTATTGTACATAAGTTATTAAGTAATGTCATCATCACCAGGTCCTGTTGTCTCCACTGCAGGAGCACGACCCTCTTTTTACTACCAGAGCCATACTTGGCCAGAGCAGCAAGAGAACTTTAGCCTACACTCTCCTCGCTGGCTAGACGGGTTGGAGAGGTCTCATTGATGTTTATAAGCTTTGTTTAGCTTGTATTTCCTTAGTCGTCTGCTATGACATCCACGGGAGGGCTTGGAGTGGCTCTATTCTACTCTGCCAGAAACCACACGGCAAAATAATATCAGTAATCCTAGATTCACAATGCTCTTGTTAGAAAAGAGTACCTAAAGGGGAAACAAAACAAATACGCAACAATATTTGATTAATAGTTACAACGATATAATTATATTTAATAGAGGATATTACAAAATGATGTTTTTACATATCCATATCATAGTTTCATATGTTAGAAACGAGGGTATCTCTAAATACTACTAGATGTGCCCGTGGGCTTCGCTCCCCGTGGGAATTTCGAGATAAAATCTATCCTATGTCCTTCCCTGGTTATCAAACTATATCCATATCAAATTTCATCTAAATAGGTTCAGTGGTTGAAGCGTGAAGTGGTAATAAACAAACAAATATACAAACTCACTTTCGCATTTATAATAGAAGGATTTTTCTTGATATTAATAATATTTCCACCGCTGTTATAATTATATGTGTTTAATGTGTGTTATTTTAAGTGCAATAAAGTTTTTAAATAAATATATTTAAGACTCTGCCGATTAGGTATTCTACATCTCTACATCGGGTATTCTAATGTAGAGATACATTTACCAATGTTATAATACGTAGGTGTCAGTCAGACAACAATGGCTTATTACAAAAGCGATTTCTTCCAGCCAACCTTCTAATAAAACAAGTTATTTGCCAGGCAAATTAAAAAAACGTCGAGTTATTTTGACAACCTTCGTGGCGTAGTGGTCATCATGCTATTCCGCCACCCAGAGGTTCCGGGTGCGATCCCCAGTCAGGGCAAGTTGGAAAATATCTTTTTTAAAATTGTCCTAGGTCTTGGATGTTTATCTATATATGTATATGTTATAAAATATAGTATCGTTGAGTTAGTATCTCATATCACAAGTCTCGAACTTCCTTTGGAGCTAGCTCAATCAGTGTAATATGTACCTATATATTTATATTTCAAGATCACCCCCAATAACTTTTGAATCGCTGAACCGATTTTAATCAAACATACCAAAGAACCATCTCGATCAAGTCGGCTTAAATAAAACATCCGCTTCAAAATCGGCTTATTCATTTAGGCGCGACGATGCCACATACAGACACAAAGACACGTCAAACTTTTTCACCCCTCTTTTTAGTCGGGAGTTAAAAAGAATTACTCCCAAAGAGGCAAAAACTCCTCTCAACTCCTCTTACGTTGAAATTACTTATCTCGACAAATCCTTGAGTGATTTAATTTATTTATTTATTCAATACATTTTATTTTTCCAAGGCTAAAATCATTTTGTCTCAATCAGCCAAAAAAAATTCTTTGTTTGTTTTTTTTTATATTTTTTGTTTTATACAACGTGGAAGGGACATTAATCATTAATCATTATAGTATAATGGAATTAAAGCAACAATAAGAGAACAAAATATTTTTTTGTCATTTCCATACTAAAGCGTGCAGCCGCCCGAGAAATTTGTATGGGAATGTGAATTTTTTTTGTTCCATTTCTGTTATTTTAATTTAATATACTACACTGATCTAGTATATGTGGTTTGATATATTACGGGTATGTCCCTCCGACGTTGTATAAAATATTTACCAAATACAGTAAAATTAACAAAAACCTATCTACAGTGTACAGTATACTAACCAGTGGCGTAACAATAGGGTGGCAGAGCTGGCAAAATGCCACGGGCCCCCGACCCAAGAGGGCCCCGGCCCAAGAGACCGCAAACTAAAAATATTTTTTTACATTGTACCTGAGTATTTTTTTTTATGTGAAAAGTATATTTTTATTACTTCTGCTTAAAATCCAAAGTGAGACAACTAAAGACCAATATACAATTTCGTATTGACCATAATATAAAGTGTCCAATACGCATTGGGCTAGCGTGGGGACTACAGACCATTCCCTCTCGCCTAAGAGAGGAGGCCTATGGCCATTAGTGGGACATGTACAATGTGTTATTGAGTACGCTGAAAATCTCGACGTTTATTAAAATTAAACTGAGTACAACGTGACGATTTTGACTGTTAGGGCCCCATCAAAAGAATTTGCCACGGGCCCCAGATGGTATAGTTACGCCACTGATACTAACTACAGTATAAAATATTTACCAAATACAGTATTAAGAGTCCCCTTACCCTAGACTTCTCCATACAAACGTAGTCTACGTTTAATTTTGAAACCATATGTCAGATTCCGGTAAAAATTGGTAATTGTAAAGAAATTGCAATTATCTAGGGTTATAACTGGTTTCCTATACTAAAATTATGAACTGGAAAGAAAATATAACGATTTAGAAGTTTCCCATACTAATGGTCAAAAATGATATAAAACACTATATTCTATTTCAAGTTCATATTTTTACCGTCGGAAACTAGTTATAAACCTAGATAATTGCAATATCTTTGAAATTACAAAATTTTGCCCAAATCGGACATGTCGTTTTGAAATAAAACGTAGACTACGTTTGTATGGAAAGTTGTATTTTGGTCTAGGGTCGGGGGACCCTTAATAAGCCTATTACTTAACCATTAACAACATAATTTCGCAAATTAATTCAAATTCCCTTTAAATTGATCCAAAAATATCTGATTTTGAAAATAAAACTGGTTGCGCGCGAGTCAGAGTCGTAAAGACTTGCGAAGGGTTCCCTATATGTACTCATCATCATCATTTCAGCAGCATATAACGTCCACTGCTGGACATAGGCGCCTCCCAAAGATTTCCAAAATGACCGATCTAGAGCGGCTTGCATCCAACGCCTTCCAGCGACCTTGGTTAGGTCGTCAGACCACCTTGTGGGTAGGTGTCCTACGCTTTGCTTGCCTGTACGTGGTCGCCATTCGAGAACCTTTTTGCCCCATCGGCCATCGATTCGTCGCGCTATGTGTCCCGCCCACTGCTATTTCATCGAGCTAATCCGCTGGGCTATGTCAGTGACTTTAGTTCTCCCGTATGTACTATTTATATTTATGTACGCTTATATGCACTCATATACACACATGGTTAGTAGATAAATAAGGTACTTCCATACTAACGTGTGCAGCCGCCAGGGCAATTTGTTAGGGAATAACATTTTTTTTGTTGTTTTTTGCCTTTTTTTATTAAAATATCTAGTCTTTTAGTATCAAGTGATCTAGTATAGTCCGTGGTTCGATTTTTTACAGGTATACATGTTCCTTCCACGTTGTATTTATTTATCGATACCCTTTTTTTATTTATTTATTTAGAGAAACAAACGGGCTTTAATATTTCATACAGGCTTATGATTTATAAATTACACATCACCAAAAAGTTTCTACTACTAGCTTATTCCTATATTGACGTTCTTAAGAAAATCTAACCAAAACACATACTTATCAGTTAATTTTTTTATGCAACTGGTAACGGAACCCTAATATCTAATTATGATATTAAGATTTTATCGCAGCACTTAGCAGGACGCTTATCGCAAATTACTGCTAGTGCCTCAGGCTGGAATATTTAGGAATAAGCAAATCTAACTTTGGTTGATTTTGCTCATGTGCGATAGAGCATCGGACTCTTTAAGAGTCCCCTTACCCTAGACTTCTCCATACAAACGTAGTCTACGTTTAATTTTGAAACCACATGTCAGATTCCGGTAAAAATTGGTAATTGTAAAGAAATTGCAATTATCTAGGGTTATAACTGGTTTCATATACTAAAATTATGAACTGGAAAGAAAATATAACGATTTAGAAGTTTCCCATACTAATGGTCAAAAATGATATATTCACTATATTCTATTTCAAGTTCATATTTTTACGTCGAAAACCAGTTATAAACCTAGATAATTGCAATATCTTTGAAATTACAAAATTTTGCCCAAATCGGACATGTTGTTTTGAAATAAAACGTAGACTACGTTTGTATGGAAAGTTGTATTTTGGTCTAGGGTACGGGGGACTCTTAAACGAATTCAAAAGAAAGACATGTTCTCATTTGACAGAATAATTTTATAATGTATTTTCCTTGATGATACGGCGCGGTACACAAGACAGCTTTGAACTAAATCTGTTGCTTTGCTTACCTGTTTTCATAACTTGGAAATCTATAAATTTTCGTTCTTTATTGTTTTCCGTGGATATGATTCAATAATAAGTGACTCGCGTAACGTCAACGTGCGACTAGCAACAACCCTGTTTTACAGGCGCTTACAAGGCCTAAAAGCGGGGGAGGGGTTGCGGGGACGCCAGATTGCGGGGGACGTTGCGAGTTTCCGTTCTGTATGTACTATTATTAACTCTGTGATTATATTTATGGATTTAACTTTTTGTAAACAAATTTGCAATCGGTTGATCTTCGTGAACGTACTAGTAACATAGAATAGAACATGTCTTATTTTACTAAAATTAAACTTGTGAATCCCATGCTGGTCTGGGAGAAACGAAAAAACTTAGAATGTACCAGCTGCTTCTCTTCCCGCGCAGATCGTAAAAGCCGATCGAGGGAATGGGCAAAAATGCGAATCATTTTAACAGGCGATGCGGCTAGCAACCCGTCACTGTATTGATTGCTTTTCCATCTTCTCGCCCACCATGACGCTAAAAGTGGCTTTTGAGTCTTGCGGCCCTGGGCTCTGCATAGAATCGCAAGACCCAAAATGCTCTGTCTGCCCCATTAGGGATAAAGACGTGATAGTATGTATGTATGTATGTAAACTTGTGAATAGCTACCGCAATAAAATATGTAATTTGTTACCACAAAACATCACAGGTATTTTATTTTGCGGTTTATTGTGTGTTCTGTATTAGGTACCTATTTACTTCAGGCCCATTTAGATGGCAAGTTTCTTACCTGTTTTATTTGCATTTATTAAAGCAATAAACGATCTGTACGGCTAACGTTTCATTTATACTATGCAAGTGATTAGATTCAATTTACTAATCACATACTTTTTCCAAACGTCAAAACAAAAATTTTCTATAGGTTTTATGAAATATAGACTTACGACGCCATTGTTTCTTGGAGTAATCCACGGGAGGACTTGGGGTGGCCCTATTCTACTCTGCCGGAATCCACACGACATTTTTGTTATAAAGTTTAATAAAT